>OW804098.1:32551584-35051584 GCA_942159475.1 Sthenelais limicola
TGCTTTCTAAATTCACGCGTCTTGTATTCCTGTGAAGTTTCACCGCATGCATTTTAAAATCTTGCCATGAACCCTTGAACTTGGTCTCGGTATAAATTATACAGGGCACTCTAGGTCCAAACCCTCAGATCAGATAAGAATGGTATGTCAGTGATTGGACGCCTACTTCGCTAATCGATTTTCTGGCCTAAGACTAGGCGTTCTAATGGGATTATAATGACATTTTGCGGTCTTAATGAAATCATAATTTCTGTTTGAGGCGAGAGGCTATCCCTTCGTTTGAAGGGTCGCTATCCCTTCGTTTGAAGGGACTCTCAATTTTGAGCCTAGACTATAAACGCCAGTCCTACGTCTATTCTACTGCCTGCATGATCGCGAGACTTTCGGACGTGTGTCCATCAGGCCTACCCCAAGGGACGACCTTCTTGATTCCCCATCTTCCCTGTGTATCCAGCACCTATGTGCCTCACTGCCATTCGCCCTCCTCGTAAAAACACCAACACTTCAGTGGGTGGTTTTTTTCCCCTCCAGGGCGCTTGTCTCTCCGACACTTTATTTTTACTCGGGCTCACTCCTTTATAGGTGACAAGTGTATAAACTTCACGCTGCCCTATATGGCTCAGTGTATTAACGGTGGCCGGGGTAGCTTCCTTCTTTCAGTTTCACATCCCTTTCCTGCCTTAGTATGGTGAAGGTGTTGCGATGTTTGTACTGCCATTTATGTAGTCCCATATGAAATTGACTTTCTCTTCCTTGTGGGGCTTGAGGAGGTTTGATTGATATTAATAATGTGTCGTCAAATAACTCTGCCTTTGCCCAGCAGTTCCCGCTTCTTTATCAGGCTCATTAATCGACTGATCAATTATTCTCCAATACAATAAATGTTTGGGATTTATTTGTACACAATTGCGTATACGGATGTGTTTTGTGTATTGGCTCTCGTGGGATTCACTTCTCTGAACAGTGATGCAGTGAAATGGAATAATGTGGTTTTATTCTACAGCACATAAAAGAGTTGGACTTATGTTCGGAGGGATGGTCTATGAAAGGATGGTGCAGAGGCCCGAGGGAAGAGATGAGGCCATTGTATACTCACAAGAGGAACAGAAGGGAAGAGGAGACCTCTTATGACGATACATAAAAAGGAACCGTTCGCGGAAAATTGTAGTCAGTAGTATGGGATGAATGAAATGGGGCTTTATCTCGGGCTCTCCATCGCCATCGCCCCATGCATTGACTTTACTCCCTTTATGCTTCTGCAATATGTACCACCCACATGCTTTCTGCACCATTTATTTTTGCATTCAGCCCTTGCTTTAGATGTAATGTAATAGCCAGTGTAAAAAACCCAACCCCCTCCGTGCCGGGCCTGCGGGAGAAATCTAAGCATCTGCTCTTGATACTTGATGGTAATGGGGCTAGAGAGTGGCCACAGAGGCTCTGGGTCAGGAGAGTTTAGGGTTGGGGGACCACTGGACGCTATAGGGTACTTGCATGTGCCACTGCGCAGCGCATGCCTATCACAGTGCATCCTGGGATGGATTCTGATGAAATCTGACATACATATATTTGGTAACATTTTCATCGAAAATTTCAAAAATGTTTTCACCAATAAGCTTGTTTAAATTAGCTATGTTTACCAAATGTATGATGGGAAAGATGGGCACTTGTGTTATGGAAACATGTATAACACGTGGATACTGACATTAGACCATTGATAAATATTACTACATGCTAAACATTGCATGTTTTCTATAGATTGTAGTCCCATAATTCCATGCGAATCAAGATACAAAATGGCGGCTATGCAAATCCCCTATCGGTGGTGGTGGGGGGAGGGGCACTTGTTTGATCAAGTACAGGAACACAATTAGTTGGGTTGCACGCACGTTGGTCCCACACACCCAAGGGTGCACAGAGGGTGTGTGTTGTCGAACCCAAGCATGCTGGACACTGCTCAGACCTAATCATGCTCAAAGATTGCCTCCCCTGTCATATTCATAACCAGCGCACGCGTTCAAACGCGCTGCTAATCTACTTCGGGTTCTATCTTGGGAACCCTTGCCATTCCCTATTATCGCCTCCTTAGAATTCAGCACATTCATCCGTGGTAAAGTTCACCCTCCCCAATATAGTTTGTGTCGCCCCGTTTTCCCAATCTATACCATCCGTTGGCTTTTTGACTGGTTGGATTGGTTTAAATAGCTAGCTGCCAGGCCCTGTTTTTAGTTCGCCCTTGATGTTTTATCTTCTATAGAATTGGAGGCGAGGCAGCCAGCTGTCAGAAGTGGTTAGCATTGTTTAAATATTCAGGAGCGAATCATCATTACTGTCATCATCATTAGCACAGATACCTGTTTGCGTGTCGGCGTTCCATGTCACCCGTGTGAAGCCGACCAGAGGGCTTTCCATGACCACTGCTCAGTACACCAACACGGGCCTCTCTTATTGGCACTGGTATTGTCAACCCAATTGTCACCTCAAATCTAGGCAACAGCATTAGCCCTCTCTGTCTTCCATGCATCTGCCTTATCAGGAGGTACAAGTAGATAGAAATCTGCATGCATGCGACCAGGTAGCTCTGTTATCAGCTGCTTTTTGATGGATGTATCTCATGTGCAGCATTTTGGTCCAGTGTTTTTGGACACTGTTGCAAATCTGTATGTATACCCAAAGGAGATAATAGGACTGTGTTTTTAGCCATTATCGATGGCATGAGTTGTCGTTCTGAGCTATCTTACACCGAAGCTCATTTATTCGTGATAGATATTGATTGTTTTAGGGATGTGTGCGCTCTCCTTGATTGAGTTTTGAGCAAGGCACTTAGCGTGGGAGAAGGCTGAACACTAAATTATTTTCCGGCTCCGTATCGCTTCGATATAGATCTTAAACCTTATCACATATAGAAATCAATAATTGTAGTTGGAACATTGTTTAATTTGGCTGAGATCTGGGTCCTGTAATGGCGACAGCTCTGTCGTAATTCCCCATTGAAGTTAACTTATTGAGCGCAATGCTTGTGAAGGCACTATATCCGTGTGCCCTAATAGGGATGTTCAGCAAGTCTAACCTATTATACGTAAACGTATCCGTATCTCTAATATATAAACATACGTTAAAAGGAAGAAAGAGGTCAGCAAAACATGGCGGGAAAACGTAACGTGATGTATGAAGCGTAATGTTTCACCTAACAATTTATTTTTTATACATAAAAATGTCACGTAATTCACACAAAAAATACGGATACGGTTACGTAATTGAGCTAGGTTTGCTTGCTGAACCTCCCTAATATATCATATATACACACACCAACTCCTTGTTTCCCAGACCACAGGGATGACCATCTTTCACAGGAATGTAGCACAAGTCCGGCAATAATATGTTGTGCTGATAAATCCGTAGCAAACAGAGGAATGCAGTGGAGTGAGTAGATGTCTGGTGAGTGTGGCGGCTCGGAGCTGGGAGCCAGGGAGAGAGAGAGAGATTGTTGCTTAGATAAGCGCCTGGCTTTGTTTAATCACCCCATGACGGATGGACACTTAATGAGAATGTAAAGAGACGGTAAAACCCACGCTCGCTGACGGATGCCAGCAGGACTTCTAGCCGGGATCCATGTAGCCAGGCTAGGAAATGGGAT
The DNA here is from genome assembly GCA_942159475.1 of Sthenelais limicola. Classification (NCBI taxonomy): domain Eukaryota; kingdom Metazoa; phylum Annelida; class Polychaeta; order Phyllodocida; family Sigalionidae; genus Sthenelais; species Sthenelais limicola. The sequence continues at coordinate 32,555,222 of OW804098.1, forward strand.
GGAAGACAAATAATGCCTCTGCATATAGAACCTTGTTCGCCTTTTTCGTTCCGCTCGTAATGAAACACTCTGGGTCCAAACCCTCAGAGCAGATAAGAATGGTATGTCTGTGATTGGACGCCTACTTCGCTAATCGGTTTCCTGGCCTAGAACTCGGCGTTTTTATTGGATTATAATGAAATGATGCTGTCTTCATGGAATTATAATGGTTTGTGGTTTAAGGCGAGAGGCTTTCCCTTCGTTTGAAGGGACTGTCTCATATACATGTGTCGCTTCACCGTGACCCCTCCCTCCACCTCTCACCAACCTTTAATGAAATCACTCGATCTCCTGGAAAACTGCGTGCTGATTTTTTCTTCCGGACCCATTTACAAATTTCATCCCAGGATATGTTATCATTACCACCTTTGTTTATTTAGGGCTCATCGTTTGATTTCCACCAATAAAAAAAATATGACCGAAGGAGCTCAATGAACATGTGGAATTGGTGCATGTGTTTGCGATAAATTTGCTGGACTTTTCTCCTCTCTATTGTAGCTGTATGGTGGGCCCTGCGCTGCCTGATCATAGTCTGATCCGAGTCGTTTTCTGATGCTCTCAATCACTCCCTGACTTAGCAAAACAGTACTGGCTCATCTCGCCGTAGACATGCCCAAGCCTCCTGGGTCTATAAATCTTTTCGGGTCGACATACCATTTGCTACATCTTCCACAGACAAAATGAGGGAGATGGCTCCCGCTGAAAAAATATCTAGCGAACAGCGGCGTTCCTGGCCAGGAAATTGTTATTGTGGTTTCATCAGAGTTTACGACATCCATAAATTATTTTCCTAAACTCTAGTGAAGTCTGCCACTGCCTTAAATTGTACTCGAAATTTCCTAATTTTCTCGAAGAAATTTCTCCATGCTGGTACTGTTTATATTCATCATATCTAAATGGGGAAAAAATGGGGGGGGGGGGAAACATCGCCTAAAACATCCCATGAGTGGGCGTTATTGCATGGATTAAATTGGTTTTCTAACTTATGGCGCATTTCTCTCCCACACTTTTAAAACTTTCTATATACTACTCACTACCCGGCGAGATGTATGCCGCGTAGGGTGCTTTACGAGGGAACGGTCGTGGTTCTCACGCTCTGGGAAAAAACCAAACAGGATTGAAATTTCATTCAGCCAGCGGAGGCTTCTTGTTTTTAAGGTATTTTCTGCCAACCGCAAACAATATTTCATCACACCCAGGAAACTAGTTCCATGTTCTTCTTCTTCTCAACTTCTGAGATGAGTTTTTACCCCCAAAACACTGGAGCTACTACTGAGCTTCTCAAACGCCTCCTCTCGAGCCATCTTTATACTCAACAGTTAATAAACAGCTGTTGTCGGCGAGTGTGGGGAGAGAGAGGGAGGGAGAGAAAGAGAGACAAGGATACTGGTGCTGCATCATCCCAACTAAAAAAAAACAAGCAGTGATCAAGTCTATCTATCAGTCAGCTCATACAAATCACGGCATTTATTACTTGAGGCGGCCGCCAGCTAGAGCTAAAGGCTTGGGTCTGAGGGCGATTTATAACCAAATATTACTGATTAATCATTATCCAGGTCCATATCTGCTGTTGACCTGAACCTAATGGCGGCAGTCCACTCATGCTGTTACTCCCTGATTGGGTCTTATGATGTGTTATGAATACATGTATTGTACATAACATGCTGGTAATTTCTCTTTTTATCTCGCCCCCACTCCCATAATTGTCATTGTACCATTCGCGTTTGGTTGTATAGTATTGACTGAAAATCATGCACTCCGTTTGAAGGGACTCTCTCATCTTTGGGCCTAGACTGGATTCAATTACTGGAATTGCATTTATATGTGTGTATATATTCATATGTGCAGTACTGCATTCCAATTGGGACCAAAATGAATGAAGAAAAGTATATATGCTTATTTATTCGGAGCTTAGGTTGTAAACAGTCATCGCCTCCCCTCCCACGAAGCTGCATGGTAGCAAAAACAAATTGTCCCCAATCCAATTCATTGTCCTTCCAGCCTCTGGAATGGACCACATCGGTTTTGTATAATGTTATACATAAATAGATCTACATTCTTCACAAATACATGGAAAGCAAGTTGTTATGGTCGTTTTACATCTACCGGAGTAGACCAAGTGGGACGATGAAGAACATCTATATGATATAAAATGGCATGTTTCCAAAGTCATAATTATTCATGTGGCCAAACGAAATGGATACACTTGAGTCTGGTTGTTTAACTGAATTTGACTCATTCCATCCATACTGTATCTGAGACATCTAGTTGTATTTAATATTCGGTTCATTTATGGGAATTCTAGCTAATATACGTCAGCTGGTGATTTTCTTCGGCTAGTTTACTTTTCAATATCCTTTCCATACCGACTAGGCAATCGCATGTGCCCTCCTGTTAGACTCCTTGGCGAGTTTCTCTAGGGAATAGTTTGCATATTGTACAAGTAATGTACTCTATTGTAGCCAAGCAATAGCTGAGCCCTTTTAGGCGGGCTGGAAATTGATTAATAAAATATAGTTCCTTTGGCTCGTGAAGTTTTAAGTAAAATTAGACTGTTGGGGGTTAGAAGGTATTGATCGCGTCTGTAACTCCAGCAGGCACTGTATTTATAGTCCCCAAGATTTCTCCTTTTGTGCCTTTTACTCGGATTGTATTCTAAAACTACGTACATTCCTTAAATTGAAATGATATCCGTCTGTACTGTAAGTCGAAATACACGAATTAATCTATCAACGTATTCAGTATAATATCCATGGATTGACTTGGTCACTATATATTTTATTGTGCAGGAAAAATCATTTGAATGTTTTTCTACGAAAGAAAATTCACACTCTCTTTGGAGATATATATGTAATATACTGTGTGGAAAAACAAAGTATTACTGTCAAACGTAATATAATATATGAAATGGAAAGTTCTGCAGGAATTTGCCATTCTTTCACGTCATATTTTGAGGGGTAAATCTATAGTATAAGTCGGTCTGCAACTCCCTAGTGCATTTCCCTCTGTCTGACTTAGTACGGTAATAATTATCGTCGCCCCATGACGTGCCCATTGAATATGGGTGCTAGTTTACCTGCTGCCATGACGTGACGGTCTTTACAGCCTGACTCTGGCTCCTGATGAATAAATGATTAGTAATTAGGCGGCGAGTATAGGGATCATGTTATTTTTAAGGCTTATTTATTTAGCTTTTGTCCTCTTTGCCTTTTCATATCTCTTTTATTGCCGCCGTCTCCCTCGGTGTATTTGTGCAATTGGAAAAAGGTCAATAAGTCCGACGAATAACAACTCAGTACGGTCCTATTCATGCATTCCTTTTGTCTAATTGAAATAGCCTTGCCTTGTTCATTTGAGGGGGCAAATCCAAATATGAAGCCGCTCGCTGAAAATAATGGCCAGAGGAGACGGGAGTGGAGGTATAAGGAATGGATTCAATCATGAAGGCAGGGAGATGCTGAAGATGCAAAACGCTGACAGGGAGAAATAGGAAAGATTACTGTGATGAATTGCTTATAGAGCGGTCTTGCTTGTCGAAACGTGCACAGTCTAGAACCTGAGAAAGTCGTCTCATCCTCAGGGACACTGTAGGGAGAAGGAACCTGTAAGTGCCTGAGCTGTCTCCGCCACTTAGTACTATACATTCTTTATTCAACTCCTGTCTGATCCTCCACCTGTTCTTAGGTGCTACACTATAGTCTGTTTAGTGGGAAATCCCTCGAGGTTACGTCGGTACACATAGTTCCCTAGCGCTGCCTTTCTTTTATTCATATTCTCAGGTACCTACCCACCTCACACACTCTTTTCCCTTTCAATTCTGTGAAATTTCATGCTTTTCTATATATATCTAGACTAAAAAATATCCAATTCTCTTTCATTTTTCAAATGTGTGTACATAGATTATTCACCACCCACAACAGCTTCTACTCAGGCAAACAAAAAAAGGTATAGAAGGGAGGGCTTTTATCTTTTATTTCCCCGCCCCCAGCACTTTCTTTCTCCTGGTCGTGCTGAGGCGACGTATGATTTCCGCCTGTGTTTAAAAGATTCAGGGGATATTTGTATACAACATACCAAGGCCCATATAAAGCAGGGAGCAATCAGGTGATGGTGGTATGCACTGCAGCTATAAAGGCTCTGACTGGGGCCGGACCGTAGAGCCTTGGTAGCTTGCCTGTAATTACATCTCTCTACCTAACCTTAACATAGCATTGTCTGTGTATAAACATTCATGTAGTATAGGGCCTCACAGTGTATACTTATTTTATGCCCGAGTTAGAATGTCTTTTATCCACCTGCGCAACATAGCTATATATATGGGTCAGATCGTCAGAAAATGTACAATTCATCTTCTCCTATCCTGTCAAATAACTCAAATTCAATGTTCAGAATACAGTTTAACATAGCAGAACTGATATTTTAAAACAACTCCATACCAGATATACTCAGGTATACCTGGTATTCATCATTTATCTGCCTGATTTAGCAGAATTTCCGAAATGCGTATAGCTGCCAATTGTTCATTTTCAGACGATCTGACCCATTATATGCATTCTGAGTGTATGAGCTGTATGCAGGAATTGTGTGGAGGAGTAGGCTCTATATCGATAGAAGGCATTGGCGAGGATGTCAATAAAAATTAGGGCAGAAATCGCTTCAGGATTGATTGAGCGGTAGAAGAACTGTGGTGGGTTTTTTTTAGTTAATGATCATTTGCTCCAGTACAAAAGGAAATGTGTCATATCCTGCCGTGTCAGCAAAACTATTCTCTCCTCATACATCATACGGCTCCTCCACCCCAGCTTGTTTCTTAGCACAGGAGGAAGGGGCAATGACCCGAAAACCACCTGTTTGACAGGTGGTTTACTCTGGTGGCTGGGGCAGGTAGTTCAGGGCGTCCAAAAAGGTCCTTACAGCTTGACCTACTGAACTAAATACACCTGAATTTTAAACTACATGTATTGTCCTTTAGCGGTAGCTTTCGCTACCATGTTGTAAATACCGGTAGTGTAATCATTTTACCTCTCTGTAGCGCCAAAAACATCCTTGCATGGTTTGTATGCTTGTCATAGAGCCCCTTGCGGCTCTGATTGTATGGGAGCCGTAAGGCTTTATCCGTATAATATATGTTGGGAAAGATGGGGACTTATGTTATGGAAACATGTTTAACACATGGATATTAAATCAATTTATATTAGAGTACCGGTATTTATAAATATTCCATGCTGAACATGGCATCTTTTCTATAGATTGTAGACTGTACCATTAGTCCCATAATTGCATGCGATTCTAGATTCAAAATGGCGGCTTTGCAAATCCCCTATTACATGACATCAAGATTATAACTACCTGTTGCCTTATGAAAGTGGACTCTCTTCTTTTGAACTCAAAAGCTCTTTCAACGGTAATCTACTGCAATTAAATTTCTACACTAATGTTTCTCAGAAATTCTGTTAAACGAGGGTCATTTCTCACCTCAGACGGCTTTTGTGGTATAAATAATCAAATGTATATCTATGCCTCGAGCTGAAGCATGACCCACTGACTGTGTAGGTCCATACATTCGTGCCATCTCTGTATGTGTGTCTGTGGGATCAGCTGTATAGATGTTACCCGATGGGGACATGGTCCTCTGCCTTAGCAGTAGCAGTACAAGACTACTGGTATCCAGACCTAACCGGTATGTAGCCCAGTAAGGCCCTATTGCACCACCTGCAGGGCCCTGTTTATAAGATCCACTCAGAGGTCCCACAACACACCAGCGGGGTACAGTAAACATACGACTCCGTCACCAAAGGCTCTCTCTATATATATCGGATGGGTAGGCATGCAAAGATGAGAAAGCGAGCTGAAGAAAGGATGAAATGTGAAGGGAGGATGGCCTTTTCTGACAGTTAAAGTTTTTGAATTATTTTCTGTACACGATAGGCTTCGGAAGTTCGGAAGTTCGGAACCTGATATGGGCCCATGCTCATTAAAAAAAGTCGCCATTGAAGAAACCATTTGAAATGAGTGCATAGAATGTTGAAGGTTTTGAATGAAGATGGAGGGATTGGATAAGTAGGTGTGGTTTGTGCTAAACGCTGACAGAATTTGATGCTCAGGTTTGCTTTTTTGTACTCTAGCCCTGTCCTCTACCTTGCAGATAATATGCCTGAGTCGCTGGGTCTTTATAAAATCCGTTGGCCCGCTTTGACGGAGGCTTATTGTGTGTGAACCACCTGTAGAAGATGTGAGGCATTGCAAGTATGTAGCTGAGTGAGTAATTGCATGGTCCTCGGTGGTGGAGAAAAACGGTGAAGTCCTGGTTTTCCATGACAAACACCGACGCCACTGATGTTTAGATCCCCAGTGACATAAACTCTATGATATGCACAGAATGTCGAGGGGGCCTGACAATCATTGCCCTGAAAAAAGGCTGCAATTCAGCCTTGCTTTCTATAGGAAAACTCTCATCGTTTCATAAATAAACTTAACGTTGCAATTCGTTATTTCGATGTGTTCATTAATTTTTTCAACCTCTGCAATCAAGCCAGTTGAATGAATGTGCCGAACGCCACGTTCAAAAGCCAAAGGTTGCAGACTCGACTTATTTATTTGGGGGAACATACCTTTTACAAAGTCAATGTCCAAATAAAAGTCGAACTCTTTTTGGGATCTGAAAATGGCTGGCACCCTGCCTTTGCTGGACGTATTTCAGGAATATAAATTTTAGAGGGACCAATTGTGATGTAAGGAAAATGTGGAATGTGATTTTTGCTGCGCTCACTTTTACGAGCGCCCTTCCGCAACCGAGGTCATTCTTTCCAATTACTGTCTGCAAAGAGTTATTCCTGCCAATTCGCCGTACAGAGTTATCCTCATTCTTGCCTCGTAATAATTGCCGGAGTGGGTACTCGGCATATTCATTTTTAAAGGAATATTTTCAGTCCCAGCTAAAGTGCTCAGTTTATGCCCTTCAAGAAGATATTGTAATTGCGTTTTTGTTGTTTTTAAATTTCAACATGTAAGTATCCCCTCCTTAACAAAAATCCAAATTGCCATAACAATTTATATATTAATTATTTTATGGACACATTTATAAAGTTATACTGTGAATGGCATTTTCTCATTATATCATTGATATCTATCATAAATATTTTAATGAAGTTCCTTCACTCCCCTCCCACCCCCTTCACCCCCACCCCCAACACACACACAACACCTTTTCCCTATGTTTAAGTCCTAGAGAGATGGATGTATATTTGACTCTCCACTCACACATAACTTTAGTGCTCGAGGCAGAAGTGCATACTTAAATGCATCTACGGAGATCCACTGTGCTAGCAACAGGCCAAAATTGGATCAAAGCACTGCACATAAACAAGAATTAATGATCTAATTGTTTTGTGGACTTGTTCGCCGACCGGCGGGGTGTACCTGACTTATTGTTGGTTGGGGAACGGTCAGCCCTGGACCAGCGTTTGGCATGGTGTCACTCGCCTTCACTGATATACACGCCATGAAACACGGTCCGAGCATGATGCAATGTTACCAGTACCATCCCATCTATCTCCTGCTGGCCCGCTAGCCAGGCCAAGGCTAATAAGCCGTGGTTTACACAGAGCATAGGCCAAAGCATATTATACTTCACTTCCTCGTTTTAAAAGAAGGACTAAAAATAAGTCAAAATTGTTACCCTGTTTGGGACTATTTTCATAAGACTGCGAGACATATTTATTTATCCTTTGGGTTGGACTGATACCTCAGGCAGTGTTACGTATTTATTGCCACCCAGAAGCTATACATGAAGGTATCCAAGGTTATATGATCAGCTTCCTGAAAATGGCCTCCTATCAAATACCAGAAAGATGAAATAATTAAAGATTCAAAGAAGCTCGTTACAAGGTTGGTTGGGGAGGCCCGGGATTATTATACAATTCAGAACAGGTTGCTTTGTTCTTTTGTGGCGACACGAATGATTAATTGGCGTTATCCTCAGTGATGAGGCCAGGTTTGGGTACATCAGCATAATCCATCACCTCACCTGTCGTGTCCTATGTCACACTTTACACCAGTGTGCTACTAATACTGAACAACTCCACCCTCTCTCTCTGTGTGTGTGTGTCTCCCCACTCTCTCTGTGCACTAATATATACATCAGTACGTAGTCCATATATGGAACAGGCTTCTCTCTCTGCTGAGTGTTATTAGGCACATTTATTACTCCGAGGGGGGGCTATAGTGGTGCACATAATATCATATTTCAAATGTGACCCACGCCAAATATTATTTGCTTTCCATGTTGTACTTGTTAGGCAGCTTGTGGGTTGCATGTTGGTATGATGTGTTCTATAGATCTCCATTTGGAATTCTGCTGGAGTTGTTTCAATTTGTTCGATATATATTGAATAATATTGAATAACTTAAGTTTCAAAATGACCTGTCTTAAGTAATTGGAATATGTTGAATTAATTGGGGGACAATCTATTTTTACACAATCATTCGCTGTTGCATACTTGATAAGAACGAAATGTAAGTTAATAGAATGAGGTGAAGTTGCTTTCTGTTAATAGTATCAAGGCTTGCTGTCTAAGCCGAGGGACATGTGGCAACAATGCCACTGGTACACTTATCCAACCAAGCGCGAGTACACGACACTAAGATCGGATGTAGATCCACACATTTGAAACCACTACCGAACCTCCCTTCACTTGTAGGTTGACATATATCGATCTTCTTTGTTAAACTAAAAGGCTAAATATGATCATTCCCACCAGGCTTGGGTCGTTATTTGGGCGACTCAAAACCTTTTGTGGGGAAAAGCAATCATGACATATTTGCCCGGATGAATTTAATATCGAGCATTAGTTTTCTGTATAGTGTCAATTACTAATGTTGGTAGGGAGGAATTTATGCATAATTGACTTCATATCTGGATCCTCCCACCACTCTAATGAGTTCATCACAAATTAATTAATTAACGGCAGCTAAGTTAATGACTTACTTTAGTTCACGGTGACAGCGAAGCCATGCTGAAGGCAGGAAGAACTTAATAGTTTTACCTTCGAATTCCTCAAAACTCACCAATTCACTTATTTATAAATGTCAACTTAGGTGGAATGACCTAAACACAGTTGCTCATAAAATACCTGATGGACCCACTTTCAAGCGTTACACAGAGAAACTGCTATACCCTTTTAACTAGATTCATTTATCTCGATCCGTCATCTTATTGTTCTATAACTGTAGATTAATCACTTAATACATCTAATGTCCCTCTATTCCTTACATCATCCAAGACACACTCTGTTATTCAATATTGATCTGGTCTTCTCAGACCTAAATTGTTGCATCACTTTAACATACCCCACTAGCAGCCAAATGTTAGTGGTGAACCATAATGTTAATGGCTATAATTACTTAACTGTATATCTCTGTTCATCGCTCTGTACTTACTGTATTTTGTATTTTGTATTTTCTATGCTCGCTTCCTAATAAGTGTAAACCTAATATTATGTTTCTCAATTATGTATAACTGAGTCACATTCGCATTTTCATACATCTCGTATGCTAGTATATTTGTAACTTCGAAAAATTTAATACCTTCCTAAGCCTAACGACTTATCTTCAGCTATTGAAGAGTCATCGCCAATCGCCAACTTATCGCTACTCATAATCTGTTGTAAATTTTACATCTCTCATCTCATAATACTTAGTCACTGTTGTTATTTATACTTTATATCCGTTCTTACTGTTCTACATGTTGCAACAAAAAGTCAAGACGCTAAGATTCTCAGGCAACCTCTGGAAGAACTGGTTCAGTTTTCAACTGTAACCAGACATTGTACTACCTGATTTGTATTAAGATCTGCAAATAAAAGAATCTCTGAATGAATGAATGAATGAAGACACACACAGGGAGGCTTTGGTAATAAAACATAGTTATTCTCATTGTAATATAGCTGGGGCCATTGGGTGCAGTTCCATCCTCCTGGGGATGGGAGTTATGTGCATTTGTGAGGGTTTTACATCCCCACAATACAGATTTTATGCAGGAACTGCATTTTCATATAGAGATGATAAGTGTGGGTTGCCTACTGCCGATTCACATGAGTCCAAAATAACAGCATTCTGCAGTCATTTACAGGGAAATGATACCAAGCTAATGGCCGTTTTTAGGTAATGGATTCGTATAAACTGGGTGCCTGTGAAATAGAACGTTTAGTAGAATACTTTTACAGTTCCCTCGAGCTAGATGCGTTGTACGTTTTGTACCGATGCAACGCGCACGCCATTCATACCAGTAAGTTGATCCAGAGGCATTATATTTTATGATCTGGCCAGGAAAAAATACTCACTATCTCCCTCCCACTGTCGTCTCCGTACGACCTGACCAAACAGACAAAAGTATACATACCAAAAGGACCTATGTTATGTAAAGGGAAGGAGGGAGACATGGAATGGCCATGAAATATTTTACATTCAGTATGGCTGAAGGAAGCCTGTTTGACATGCTATTTATTTAGATGACCAAATTTCATTATTAAAATGAGATACTTATACATGCTTCGAAGCACACTATTAAAGAAAGAGGGGGAATCTCGATTGTTTCTAAATGCAACCAAGACATTAGGCTGTTGGTTTGTTTAACAAATACAATATGGCTTTTAATGTCCACGCTAAATAAATACTAGTATCATGTATATATATTATGTCTAGTCATGGCAGGGAAAACACACTCTCAACAACTTCTGCCTTGATGCTTGGCATGCAACAGAGCCACTGCATGTTTTACCTGAGTGTATCTGCTTCTAGTCAACTCGTCTCTCCACTCTTTACCTCCCTCTCCCCCCCCCCCCCCACACACACACTAGCTCTTTACCCCCTCCCCCTTTCTCCTACCTCTCTCCCTTCCTCAGATATACATCCAACGTCTCCTCTCCTTCTCCCTTCTATGCGTATAAATTCTATGCACCCTCTCCAGATGCCCCTATATACTTCCCGTGGAAAAGAAAGACCTCATGTGTACATAGGTGTTTCATGGGTCTTATCGAAGGCATGGTGTTTGTAGGAGAGGGGAGGGCAGAGAGGGAGGGGGTGCTATGGGAGGGAGCAGTGTGTCTATTTTAGGCTACTCACCCCCTAGTTCCGCCAACCGAAGTCACGATCATGCCACAGAAAGCGGTCCCGCTTTAATCAGTGTAAACTGAAGCACAGGTATAGCCCACTTTATACATACATAGGTCCAGACTATAGGCATTCCCTCTCTGGTGAATCTGTTTCCCCTTTTATTGCTTGCAATATTTAGACATATATATATATATATATATATATATATATATATATACTTGATGGATACAGGGCTCGAAAAAAATCTACTAACTTGCATTATTTTCAACTTGCCAAAATTTATTTGCAGACTTATATCCGAAATCACACCGATCTGTATGTAACTTGTTTTGAAATAAAACATTCATTAGCATGTTGTACCCTTACAAAAATTATCAGTGTCAATTGGTTGCATTGGATATCTTTTCAATGATGGTGGATGCAGTAAATAGTTATTGATATGTTCGTCGATTTTGGAGTTCATATCTGAGATTTTCAGACATTGATAGGGGAGATGTGGGGTAAGGTTGATTATTAGCCCCATGGGTTTTTTTCAAGCTCTGGAATATATCAATTTATCTCATCTAGATGGAAGCCTAAAGAACACACTCACTCTTAAGTTTTCTCCCAAAATATTCATTTTGAGACTTTCCCTCATGTGCCTCTCGTCTAGATTTAAATTTCATTCTAATCCTTGCTGACCATAGTCCCAAATAAAGATCTAGATTAAGATGTTCCTGCCGTCATTAAATATAAGCCGGAGCTGTGATATTACCAAAGGAAGTTTAAGATTTTAATCTATAATAAACGAAAGAAATAGTCCGGTCTTTCGGTCTTTCAAATGGTATGCCTAGGTATACGATTAATTAGCGCTTTATTAGCTTTGGTGTTAAAAACAGACCAGGATGTCCAATATGAGGTAAATATGTCACCAGGAGACGGAACATTAATATCCGATCTTATTCTTTGTTCTGATGAAAGGCAATCGTATTAATAAGAGTGAAAATAATTAATTAGAAGAAATATTGGATGGAATTCTACCAACTACTATGGATATCACTATTATTTTCGATTCGGTTCTTCTTGGTTTGTGTGACGCATAGAGTACTCAAATGAGTTTTTGTTTGACTTTCTTTATTGCCTATATGTTCCTAATTAGAAGAAAGTTAATCCCGTTGTCATGACTGACATAATGTCAGAGTTAAGGAAAAATAGCATTTGATTAACTGTGATACCTGAGGGCCTTCAGGGGAACATTTTTCAGAGGAAGATATATATATATATATCCACGATAATATGTTTATACTTAGCAGACGTTAATTGGGTTACGGGCAATCTGGGAGAAGGTGGGAATCAGTAACGTGTCCTATTAGACGACAAGTTTTTTCTCGTGTACATTTATCGTGGTCTAGTTACGTTATATTTTGTATCGTCAATTCTATCGCTATAAAGTGCTGGGTAGCAAAGTGCTTCCATATTGTACTCTAGTGCGTTTGAAATTGAAGCACCTTCTCTGCACTACTTATAAATGGTTCATTGTACAGTTCCAGTACAGAGAGGAGAGCCTCATGCCACGGGCGCTCTAAACGGAGATGTATGGGTGAAAGTGTGCAGTAAGTTTCAATATCACCAACGAGCTTTAACATGATGAGGGTGTGGGGTAGTGGCTGTCCCTGAACCAGTGATAAAGAAGTGAAATTTCAACAGCTCCGGGTGTTGGATTCTGCTGCCTCTCCCAGAAGCCACATTTAGAGGGTTCCTACCTAAGGAAAATATTATACCTAGAATATAAAATTTATGCTTAGTATGTATTAGTTCCTAGTCATCTATTTGGGATGATCAGATTTAAAAAGAAAGATCCGATGTAAAGATATTGACTTGCTGAAATGTTACTTATCAAGGAACCCCACGATATGAACCATAAAGCTGTACCTTCTTGTATACATGGGTGAAGTTGTCTAAAAATGTACAATTCTCTTTACCAATCTGCTCAAATAAATCAAATTTAAGACAAAAATGAGGTTCAAAATACGATTAAACATAACCAAACACATTCCCGTAATCTAGGCAACACCAAATATACTCAGATACCAAGCATTTACATTTCTGAGCCTAATTTCACACAAAAATATGTCGAGCTACTAATTGTCCATTTTCTGATAACCTGACCCCATTTTCTGATAACCTGACCCACAAGCATGTACATCTTCTACAGTTGGTTGTTTATATTACACAAGAAAATATCAATGCCTTTTGAGATCTAAACTGTCAACTTAAGTCATTTAAACAGTCATGAACATTTGAACACATATGGAACAACAGTGTGCCACATAATACCAGAAACTCTGGTGAGTATTAAGTCCAAAACTTTAGTTCCCCACCAACAGCATGTACCCATGTGCCACTGCTTTGGAGGTGACCATAAACTATGACCTATGGTCCCATTCGCAACATCAATGCATGTATTTATATGAGCTTAATGCTAGTATTTCATACACTGCTGGTTTTCAGGTGTCACCACCTCTCCCTTATAAATTTCATCTGTGTCCGAAAACCTTTCAGGAGGTGCATGTAAATGCCATCATCCGTATGAGTGAGTGGAGGAGCAAAAACATTAGCAATTTTATATGTTCACTGCGACATAACCATTGACACGGCGGGAATGATATATATTAGATATGTATATTATATATAAAGGCAATGTTTTATACCGTTAATGGCGTTGATGGACATAAGTGGACGAGTCTTAAAGATGTTTCAAAGTTTGAAATTGGTTTATATGTGATGGAAATGAGTGGTTTATTCACAAAAATGATTGCTCAGAATGTTTTCAATTTTTGAGTGTTTAGTGCTGCTAGTAGCATCATTACATGTATCAAATTTGAGCACTGATTGACTAGTATATCTATATATAATGTGTGTGTTCTTAAGGTCATCCTAAATAGTATATTTAACTATACTTCACTAGTGATTGACCATGACAAATATACGACACCTTTTTATACAAAAACTATTTTTTCCCACTTATAAACAAATAGTTGTGGACATCCTAGTGTTTACTATCATTGAAACCCACTTGATCTCATCTTTTTAAATATGATGGTACCTTGTGACTCATTTGTCTGTAGCACATCACATAAGTATGTGTATTACATTACTTAGGACCCAGTTGGTTTACTAGCGAACCGATTGACATGATCTTCATGACCATCCATTAGGGCCATTTGAAGATCCACAAGTGACATCCAATAGTACTAGTAACGATTTCCTTAGCCATGGACACTATCTCTATCCTGACAACAATGGGGAGGTGAGGGATAGTTTAGCTCAGGTTAAACTTGGTGACTTATTCTACTCCCCAACTGTCAGCTCTGTTGAGATCAGACATTAAGGGATGGTGAAGGCCAATACGCCTACCTGCCAGTGCCTGGCAGGTGATCATAAAGTATGACCTATGGCCCCATTCCACACGTTTACAGCTAGCCCCTAAGCCCCGACCAGATCCCTTAATATGTCCTTATGGTTTCGAGACATGACTTGGCCTTCTCTGCTTTTTAATCTCAGCTGGTGGATAGAATGGTTTGCATTGAAAAGCCCTTTTTTCAGGAGATAGTAATGTCGTTACCACCTGTTCGAAAAGAATTTCAACAGTATAACTTATTCTATACCAACTTTTGTTAGGCCAAGAAGTGTCGCTTGTGAGCAACAATTGTCAGAAATGAATAAATAGTACACTTCCTTATAATGCATTTGGTATCAATAGGGTTGAACATAAAATGATTTTCCCCACTTAGGTTCCAAGTTAGCCGATTATGCATTCGTTTTTATTAACGATATAGGGAAATATTTTACCTTGGTTAGATGTCATTTTTACTTAAAAATCGAATGACCTACGCCTCCAGCTGGGAAAAACCCATACCGACCCGGATCCAGCATGCTTTAATATGTTGTTATAGCAAGCTAATTTTTATCAGAGAATCACGTGGACGGCTTGAATACGAAGTAGTGAACGAAAGAGTGGCTATAAGCTTACATCGAGTACCTATGTCTGGAGCCTGTATCCATTCATATTTACTCTATTCTAGCATTGTCTGGTTAGTCTAGATATATATGTTGAGAGGGCTTAAGGTTGCACATGTATATATAAAAACTGTTCTGATGGGAAGAGTAAGCCTATTTTAATAGGGATTATATGATATTAAAGCTTCCCTTTTCCCAGGCCTCAGACCAGACTCTAGCATATATATCTTATTATCCTTTCAAGCTTCTGTCTGTGTCCCAAAATATGGTACATTTTTTTTAGGATGTTTTCTTCTACATTTGGATCTCTCCATATATGTATATATATATATCACAGATATGTGTGTCCATTACCCAGTCTAGGCTCAAAGCCTCTCAGATCAGATAAGAATGATATGTCAGTGATTGGACGCCTACTGCGCTAATGGTTTTTCTGACCCAGGTCACTGGGGAACCATTTGTGGTCCTAATGGAATTATAATGGCATTTTGCTGTTTGAAGCGAGAGGCTTTCCCTCAGTTTGAAGGGACTCTCGTAACTTTGAGCCTAGACTGTACCCAACGGGCGGGTTATGGAATGCATTGCAGCTACTGTGGTAAATGAATGGATATCATTGATAGTCGCAGCATCATGGGAAGTGGGGCTCACCTATTGATTCGTGATAAATTCATTAATTATACTCGTATTTACAAGCCTAGGCTCCAGTCATGTGGCAAGTCACATCATGGCAAGTTATGGCCTGTAATATCACATCCTCATTTTCGATAAGAGACGCTCGCATGGTTTTTCTCGGCCGTATATCTTTTAACGTCCCGTTTAGTGCATGAATTAATTAGACATCATGGGGATGGGAAACCCTAGCTGATATCGAAAAATAACAAATGCTTTCCTGCTATATATGTCTCCATTAGACGGCTTTATAAATCATAGATCATATTGTATGTGAACAAACCTATGTTTGTATGTGTCCTGTTCCGGAACCACCGCCACTCTCACACATATATATTTTTTGTATTTAAATATTTTTATTCCAGCTAAGCATTATGTAATGTACACTGTTTTCAGATGTAGCTGTACATCAAAATATGGTAATTGTTAATAGAAAATAAAGTTGTTATACACAAAACAATTTAACATATTTAAATATATTGTAACGCCTTGAATTTAACTTTATAGTCTGGAACTATTCATCCATTACCATTTAGATGTAATCACCACTACTGCGTATCGTTTATGTATGTATACGTAACTGCAATCCTCCACCTCATTGTAATTCTCTAATCTGTTGAATAATTTCAGGGCACAACGAAAACCATCTCTTGATGAGCGTGCTGTATTTGTAAATTTTCCTGAATAAATTTGTACAAAACTAAAGTATGGTCCTGCTAACTTTGAGTATTATCCTGGTGTAAATACAAATTGTGGAGAGAGTCAGGCTGGCCTGGAAGGACTGTAGAAATGGAGTTATAGTGTAGTCATACCCTAAGGATCTGTCCCAGCGCCCGCTTGGTTAGTGTCAGGCACGAGTGATAAATGGTCCAATCGAGATTCCATCGCCTGCAACACTTCTTTGCATCTGGTCAACCCTGACTGCTACAGGTCCCTTGTTTCCCTCAAGGGCCTGGAATCTTGAAAATATCTTGAAACGTGTGGACTGTCCTATTTGGAGGAGATGTAGTGATTACAAGTCCCCAAGTAAAATAAGTGTTCTTGGTAACACATGAGTACATAGTCATTGTAAGGTAAACGCTAATGGCTGAAAAATGGCCAGTGTAGGATTGGTCGTGTGAGTTACCTTAGGGTAAAGGATAATACGATATATATGCTAGAGTCTGGTCTGAGGCCTGGGAAAAGGGAAGCTTTAATATCATATAATCCCTATTAAATTAGGCTTACTCTTCCCATTTGAAATGCAAACATTTGTATTGAACCCCCCGTGTTGAACCCTTTATAATCTTAAGAGACATGTATACTGTATCGTATGTATACATACTTATATACCTGTATGATGAGTCATATATTTCTGATTGGGGATCTCTATGTTTAGGGCCTTTTGATGATTAATAACCTCATAGCGCCAACATTTATTCCAAAGTTTTACAACGCCAGACACAGACGCATAGTAAGAAAAGTGGAAAGCACCAATAAGAAGAGAGAAATCCAGCACGAGTGTCTTGATTAATTGTTAGCGTAGCTCAATAAGGAATGCCAATCATGGATGGGGACTGCTGTTGAGGAGGATTGGGGAATATTTTCTAATACCTGATAAGTGTAGTTAGCATGCAAATCACCGCATCCCTCCCCCCCTGTGTCTCAGTGCGGCTCAAGACAATTATGATGTTGGCTGATATTAATATGGCTTGGAAGCTTTTGCTTACAGAACACATACACACCCAAAAGAAGACAGATTACCATTGCCTTAATATCACCCTGTGCCATTCTTAGGGAGGTTCGGCCAGCAAACTTATCTCAATTACGTAACCGTATCTGTATTTTTTTGTGAATTACGTCGTAATTTTATTTATAAAAGATGAATTGTGAGATGAAACATGTTGCTTGATATGTTACGTTACGTTTTTTCCCGCCATGTTTTGCTGAACCTCTTCCTTCCTTTTAATGTATGTTTGTATATATTAGAGATACGGATACGTTTACGTATTACGGTATCTATAGGTTAGCCTTGCTGAACTTCCCTATTGTTCATTGTGACTGTGATCATCAGGAACACAAACGAAACTGGGATATAAGGCCACCCATGCTAAAATGTCGGTAAATCCAATTAAGTACATTCCATCTTTATCCTCAGCGACTGATCACTGGTCGATTTAGGTCTTTATTGTTGGTGTATAGCGACAAACTAATGTGTCTTGTATGACACCTCAGTACAATGTGTGGGCCGTTCATCTGGTGCGGAAGCTGGGCCAAGGAGACGGCTTGGAATGCAAATTCCACCCGAAGCAATGCATATATTCACCACCCGCTTATATTGCTGTTTGTGCGCTACTAGGGCACTGGATGCATATTACGCTCCCTTATTTTGCTATCTGTTGGTCCTCTCGCCCGTCGCTTCACCCACCAGTGCAGCAGGGGATTTTTTGTTGATTTGTTTTTGTCTTTTAATTATTCCTCTCTTAATTCATCACATGTATATGTATTTTGGTGTTCAGACAAAAAAACTATGGCGTTATCACCAAGGTTTTCATCGCAGCCTCAATTTACTCATTGATGAATTGTTGGTATAATGTATATACACCCTTTAATGCCATACTTACTGATTAATCTTACACAACATGTATATAAATAGTTCTCAATTGTTCTGCTCTAACACATTCGAACCCTATTCCAATGGCTAATTTCTGCAGTTTACTGTTCCCTCCTGTTGAAGATGATGTTTGTTTTAGCCCTGGGCTGTGTATCATATGCACAGGGCTAATATGAAGTGTTATAATAGCCATCTCCTCCACCTCCTCCTCCCCGCTATCTGGCCCAATAGTTGGGTCTGACAACCCTTGACGGCATTGCCATGCAGATATTTGCATACATGTAGCCCTGTATATGTGGGTGATGTGGTGGGATCGCGGAGATGCTGCCAGTTTTAGAACCTCTAAACTTTGGGAAGCTAGTATCAGCTGGGATTTACTATATATGTCCTCATGATTACACACAGGTTTTTAGCTGAATGCTTCCTGTGTTGGGGGTTCATGTGTTTTACGCCAACTTGAAATTAAAAACTTAATTTCCCCACCCCTATTATGTCTCTTCCAATTGGTGGTCTTGCATGGTATTGGGTTTGAGAATTTCATTAAATAATAAACCTCGGGGTTTCACCAAGACCTATAGAAGCTTATTAGAAACCTCCAAAGTATAATTAATAAATACTCTATTTAAAAGATAGTTTATGCCATGTCTTGCCCTGCCCTGGGCTCCATATATGGCTACACCAATCTTGTTCATGCAATGCACAGAGACCCCTTTTACCATCATGTCATTTGCAGTTTTCCACTAATCAATATGCCTATTTCCCCTAGGAAAACACAGGGCCTTCTAGAAGCATGATTTACGTGAAAAAAGTCACATATTTCTTCCCTGTAATGACTATCGCTTGATCGTAAGCCATGTGGAGATGGTATTATGGCCCGCTCCAATCAGGTCCCTCATTTTATTTTGAACGCGAATAACTGGGTCTTATTAGCCCAGGCCGTCTTCAGTTCACTATGCAATGCTATGATCTCACACAACTCGAACCAAGGAGGATATTACTCCAAAACGTAGAATGTTGCTAGTGGTAATTTTACTCGGTGGTTTAAAATAACTGGGTTTATTGGGCGCTCTGGTTACATGCAAATAGCGATTGAAGGGCTTTATGCGATCCATAGAATGTTATCCAGTGTCTGGAGAAGTGATTGGAAGCACCCCGCCCCCTCATAGAAGCTTAGTTCCAGCCGCTTTTTCTATTCCAGCTGTTAATTAATTCCATCCCTTTAAACTTTTTTTCTCTTGGTGTATCTATCTCCTGCGGTAGTTATCTGTGCACTTCAGGTAGGACAGCAGCCCCTGTATGCTCACCCTTCCCAATGGGGCATATATATTTTATGTGATGTGTTCCAGGAAAATGAGTCACAAGTCGCAAAAATTGGGGTTTGAGATGTCATCATATTTGAAACGATGAGATCAAGCCGATTCCAATGATAGTAAACAGTGGGATATTTAATATACATATTTCTATATCATTTTTAGTTTTGAGAAAAGAGTTTGCAATATTATATATCTGGGTGGACATTTACTAGTAAAGTAGCTAAATATACTCTATATGATGACCGTAGAAATGCATGGATATATGTAATACACTGTCTTGCCATTTGATACATGTATTTAGCACCCCGCACATGAAAACATTCCCACAAATTTATCATGTGAATAAAACACATTAAGAATATAAATTTTGCGACTTGTGACACATTTTCCTATAACACATCACATATTATACATACATATAACCAACTATATATATATATACAGCCAGGAGGAGGTATGGTGATAGCGGGAAGGCTGCCAGTGCTTGATAGCACAATTCATTCACACCCTGGCCATGTTGGTGTGGGGGGGGGGGGGGGGGGGGGGGGGCTCCTATGAAGGCCGGGCACGCGGCAAATCGCTGCTACGCGCTACTCATTCAGCGACACATTGATTCGCTAAATGTTGTTTTGATGCGTGTGGTGTGGGGCGGCATGGCGACAAAACGGTCAAGAGAACGGCTTCGAGCTCTCAATGACGAAGACTGGCGATCAGGCAACATTGCCCTATATAACCCAGATACACAAAATATGGAACCAATGCTTTGGGGTAGATGAAGAGGAGGTACTGGGGTCAGGCTAGGCCCAAAGATGAGAGAGTCTTTTCAAACGGAGGGAAAGCCTCTCGCCCCAAACAGCTAAGTGCCATTATATTCCCATTAGAACGCCGAGTCCTAGGCCAGAAACCGATTGGCGAAGTAGGTGTCTAATCACTTTAAAAGACGTCCTGTGGCTGATTAATCCATCTGCTTTTGAATGGCTACTAAAAAAAGAACCTGTTGTCAGTGGAACAAGATGCGCAGAGAAGATGGGTAAATTTGGACGGTGTGGGTGAAGGGGTGGGGCGTGTGAGAGTGATGGGGAGTAAACATACGGGGAGGAGTAGAGAGGGATAGCCGAGTCTAGTCCATTTAGTTCTTATGTAAAATTATTCCCATGTGGCTCTGGTGGAGGACGAGGTGGGGGGATACTTAGACGGTTGCTTGCCCCAGGATGGCAAAAGAAGGAGCCCTCCCCCATGAAAGCGTCCCGGGAAATGGAGGCCCAAATGCCGTTACCAAGTAGCGTAGGCCAGGCGGGAATGGGTCCTAGTACTAGATAGAATTGAGAATTTGTGTCTGGCGCCACTCGAGTCGGCGGGGATAGTCTGTGATTACATGGGTCGGCGGACGGAGGAGTGGGAGATGGTGGTGAGGGCGGTTATGGTGGGGGAGGAGTGGGCTTAGTGAAGGAGGACCAGAGGTTGTCCTTGTATTTATAGACCGGAGATTGCACAAGGGACAATGTCCAATTAACCTGATTTAACATAGGCAAGTGATCCTTCGGATTAGGGGCGCTCCGCGAGTGGAGGGGAGGTGGAGGAGGAGGAGGTGCAGCAGGTGATAGGAGGCTATGTGCACTGGAAATGAAAACATGAGCTGGCTGTTGTGTACGAGGGTTCACGGATACTCGCTCATACAGAATACGGCTAGGTGTCTATGTAGATACTTCTAGGCCCAAAGATGAGAGAGTCCCTTCAAACGGAGGGAAAGCCTCTTGCCTCAAACCGCAAATTGCCATTATAATTGCATTAAGACCACAGAATGTCATTATAATCCCATTTATTTACCATTAGAACGCCTAGTCCTAGGCCAGGAAACCGATCAGCGAAGTAGGCGTCCAATCACTGACCTGATCTGAGGGTTTGGGCCTGGACTGCTTGTTGGATATGGGGTCTCGAATATTGTAACCAATAAGGCAATCTTATTTGGTAAATTCTCTTCTATTATCTACAATTGATCATTATTATTGGGATAAATGATACATAAAGCTTTAAATAAATAAATGAAACATATTTATATTTGAAAAGTGCTTGTCACATCCGAGTCGGGATACATATAGCTATACACCATACCCATGCATTCCCTCCGTTGTTCCACATTATGGACTGTCGGTATATATATCCCGGTCGCTGTTTTGATTCCTGTTTCCCAAGAATCCAGGACACAACTGGGTCAATAGTATGTCTGCTAGAGCTAAGTATGTTCGTATCTTTCACTGAAGCTGCTCCCTTTCCACATTTATGTGTCGGATGTCCTTGATTCAATAGTGTATAAGTAAGGCAAGACCCCGCCTAACAACCACCCAGGCAACGTCCTAGCCTACTTCCCCCTGCACTCCCTCCTGTAATAGGTCTGCTGGCAGAATTAGCATCACACAGCTGCTGGCCTTGGGATGAGGGAGCTTTCTCTGCATGTGCCCTCTTTGAACTCCTTCCCTTGGTGTCAATCCCCTCAGGTGGCCGCCATTTAAGTGGTGGGTTTCTCCCTCCGTGCTATGGAAACTATCCAATAGTGAATACACATCACTGGATGCATGCAATCAAACATATAAACATGCAATGTCATACATACATACATACATGTATACATACATACATACATACATACATACATACATACATACATACATACATACAATGTTACATGTATATGCATGCATACATACATGTATTTATACCACGATCGGGGGTTGTACACGCTGCAAATGAGTGGATACATGCTATTGTGTTTTGTTGAATGGATCCACGCGTGAAAATATTACCCTTTTTTAGCCTAAATGTAAGAAGCATCCTCATTGGTTGACGTTTCCCTCGCTCATGACGTTACGCCCATTCGTGACGTCATATGCTACCGTGCCGTCGTTGATTAGCCAATGAGCTATACGCTTGTCTAGCGCTTTGGCATAAAAAAAAACAATATGGCGGGTCCTTGGAGCGAAGCGAGGTAAATAAACAGTTTGTTTATCAATTTAATTCTTAAGTATGAGATCGTGGTATAAAAATAGGATGTAATGCGGCTTCTCGTGATATCCCTGGCCGAAAAAAACTTGTGGCCAACGTATACAGTATGTCAGAAACCAACCTCGTTACATCCTATCATAACATACAATGTTACATATATATACATACATACATACATACATGCATGTATACAATGTTACATGTATACATACATACAATGTTATGTATGTATGTATGTATGTATGTATGTATGTATGTATGTATGTATGTGTACACATGTATATACCGGCCTCCCTGCACAGCTTGATAAGTCTACTCCTGCCGTTTATATAACAAGATACCTTTCACTTCCGCCTTCCCCTGGGCACAATCTTCCTGGATCCAATTTAAAATTCTTTGAATAATTTTCCGGTATAGGCTGGGGAGAAATTTGTACCCACTCTTGTGTGGCTGCTGCTAACAGGTCTGTATAGAATAGGGGCCGCCACCGCTCTATTGATAAACAGGAGACAAATAGGTTTATGGTGCAACATTCCCCGCTACACATCGGCCTTCAGTAATTGTGATCCATAAAGCAGCTAACGCCAGCCCTGCTTGCATACATATTCCACGGCCCACATGCTACTTTGGCCCTCTAAGTCCCTCGTGAATGCAAGGCCCTGTTTTTACACTGATATACCGCTCCAGCAAGCCCCATAAACTGACAAATCTACGGCCCCACCCTGCCTTTCGCGCCGCCCGATACAAAAGCCTTAATTTCATAAATACACCTCACACAACCTCAGTGAAGAATCGTGATTTGTAGCTGCTAATAATGTGGGTCAGAGGTGACTGTATCTCCCAAATTGGACTCGCAGTTATCTATTCCGTGCTGGTGGAGATGATTGATCATAATGCGACGCCCAGTTCGTTAGTGATACTCTGGGGCTCAGAAATCGGGTGATTACGACTTGAAAAACTTTTTAACCTGATTTACTTTTTTATGATTTCATGTACAGTGCACTTGCTGTTGCTTCGTACACTTGCCGTTGTTTTTTTCCCTTTTATGACCTCCACTCCTCTCGCCAATGTGTAGAGAACAATAATAATAAAAACAATACAATATGTATGAAGCCTTCTATATGGACTCGTCAGTAATGGGTATGTCTAGGGTTATAAACCGGTCGGGCGGTTAGACATTGAACCTCATAGCACACACTTGCGGTACATGTTTAATGTGTGTGGCAATCAAATGTACATAGTATTCGGATACATTTTAGTGAAATTGTTTTTGAAATTGATACGCTTGCCACTGGATGACATGTATACGTTAGTTAGATCTGTGAGTAAGAGAAACTCTTACTCTAAGGTTATGTGATCTGAGTTATATATTTAGTGCTAGAGTAATTATAGTTGACGGTCGACCTTGTAATGCCTCTCTAACTTTGACTATGTAAGATCGATTATTTCCACGCTGTCAAAGGTGAGACGAGATATCTCTATACTAAAAGGCGGCATCGCGATTAATTAGTCTCCGCTCCTCGGGGAGTGGCGAAAACTTTCGCTTTCATCAAATCATCCTTCTGAGCTAAGAGGTAATGTAGGAACAGTTTTACAAAGGTCTGACATTAGGCCTGCCTCGGCCGCCTTGACTGATCAATTATTTGCATGCTGAAGGAATCGGGAGCAGCTCTTCTACTTCTGTGGGTTGAGAGTAGGAAGTGTAGCGAGTGGGTTTATAGGGGATGGGGGTTGCTGCTGTAAGGTATAAGACCCTGAGCCTATAGGTGCATGATTCAGGGGCCAAGACATGAGCGAGATCGTCTTATGGCGTGATCCAGGGTACCAAGCAAAATACATGTACAAAACTCGTGGTCCGACTTGGGCACATAGAGCTGCACGCATATGGGTCAGATCTTCAGGAAATGTACAAGTTGACTTCACCAATCCTCGCAAATTCCCCGAATTTAAGACAAAAATGGAAGTTCAAATACAGTTCAATGTAACCGAACAGATTCTTTGAATCAACCGAATACCAAATACACGCAGATATACCAGTGTTTGTGATTTTTCAGTATAATTTAGTGGAATTTACAAAATCTTTAGAGCTGTTTAGTGTACATTTTCTCACGCTCTGACCCATATGTGTACATGTATGTAGACACGAGGCCCTTATTTCCGCACGCCCCCCACTCCCGTGCGTTAGTGAATCATGTAATCAGGTCAGGTTTCCTCCGCCTGCACAAAGCACCAATAAACAAAAGAAAATAATTCTTTATTGTTTTTTTTAAACATCACTCTCAGAAAGACTGCTACAAAAGAAAATGTACTTTACAATGTCGTCTCTGTTTTGATTTGTATTGTAAGCACCGTGCATAATGCAAACTCTCAGTTAGTATTTGTAAAACAGTTTTTCTCTGGGTGAAATATAACTCATCGGAGAGTTTGTCTGGTGTTTACCCGAAACCAGTTGCAACTGGGGTCAGGCAGACATTACTTATCAGGGAACAACCTCATGCAATTCCTGACTTTTAAAAAATCAAAGCAGGACAACGAGCTGAGATAGTTCCAGTGATGTGAATGTGGTCCTAGTGAGACTGAGATAAGAGTGTCATGAGACGGCCTGATATCTCTCTTATCACAATGACTAGGAGTAAATAAGTGAACATGTTGTTCATAAATCTCTTCTCTTCAAAGATAGCTTTTGACAGGCGTTGATATGTTTTCCCCAAATACTAATAATGGGTAATTGTGACTCTTGGGTCGTGGATCATATTTAACCAAATTTTCCCAACGATTTATCGTTCTTCCTCTTTTCATTTCCTTCAAAGTTTTGGATGCCAGTAGTTTTTTTTACTTTGCCATAAACATTATTACAATTTGTTACTATCTCGAGGCAATCTTCTTCGGAGATTATTAGTTTTAGTATGAGTCACATATTCATGCAGTTATATTTATTATTATAAGTTATGGAGGTATGAGTTATTGCATACCTCTCATACAATATGATCATTTTTCAGCACTCTCTGATACTTTAAGTGTCATGTTTTTTTTGTTTTTTTTATTGACAGCATTTCATCTTCACAGACAATAGTTTTCAGCATATCAAGTGAAAATAATAAAAAGAGAAAATTATATCTTCATAGTTTTACAGTGAAGTTAATATTTAACTTTAAGGTTGTACAATTCAGATCGATTGATCTTTACGAGAGTAATGATTATAAAAACAGTGCCGCCATAAAGCGTTTCTTTATAAATTGATTCTATGATTCTATATCATAATAATGATCTTAACTTAAATACTCTTTTTACGCATTAAGATATCTACGTCTATGTTAGAAAGCTATGTGCGTTCATATCTATAATATGGGTGTTCCTGCTTGACAAAAAGATAAAATTCCGCTCCTCTTGACTCAAACGATAACTGATATACAAATAAATCAGTGCTTAGTTCGTCCATCAAAGTCTGGATGTCTATTAAGTACTAATTGTAGACACTTTGTGACTATAATCTCCTAAAGTTGAGAAATTGAAAGAGTGTTTTAACATATAGGATAAATGGGTAGCAGTTTCCTTTTTGTGGTGTTCAACTCGTACTTAGGACTAGGCTCTGTTGATATCAGCTTCTGTGATAATGCTATCTCCGGCTCAGTCAGTCACATTGGAACTACTTTAGTGAAGAGTACTTCTGACTTATTCACCTATCTAGGTATTGCCACGTAGTCTTCTTTGGTATTTGATTATGAGTTTGGGGGAAATTCCATGACTTCAAATTGTGCCTTATCAATTTATCAAACCTGTAATCTTTTTAGGTTAGAGTCTCGGGAATTTTGAATGGAACTATGTTTGTGTTCCCTGATTAAGATGTAATGGGGGAATTATGGACATATTTGTAGGAGTGATGAAAATGTATGTAACAATGTCATAAGAATGATGAAAAAATGAATCTGTGATGTTATATTGACAAAGGGTTTATTCGAAACAATCTCCATCTAGTACAAAGATTCATTAGTTGTGTGTGGGTGCATGTTGGAGGGGGGGAGGGGGGGGGGAGCAATTGGCAATGACATGGACTCATCAAGAGCCTGTCTTTACTGGGTTTACAGCTTCATGATTAAATGAACAAGTCACGCAGCAAACCCGATATTAACTCCCTTTTACTAATTAAGACTAATTAAGCAATGGGGAACCTAGAAAATGAAAGCTCACTGCGGCACTTACTGAATCACTGTCCTTTGTATTCGTCCAGTGTATATTGGTGAAATCGCCAGAAAATGTACAATTCGCCTTCCCCAATCCTCCCTAATAACCCAAATTTAAGACAAAAGTGAGGTTCCAAATTCAGTTATCAAAATCTTATTAATTGCAATGGGCAGTTAAATGTGTTTAAGTATAATGTACCATTGTGATTCTACATTTGTGAAGAAAATCGTCGTCGTGACCACCACTTTCGCACTTTCGTCTGATCGCGGTAGCGGTAGCACCACTCTGGCAGTAAAGCAGTGGTGGTGGTGGGCATACTCAGTGGGAGTGAGTGGGGCAGTGCTTGGTCATGCTTGGTTGGCCAGGTGGTGGTGGTGGTGGCCAGTGCTAGTGAAGTGTGTGGGAACTCAATGTTAGTGGTGGTATTGGTAGCAGTGGTCGTCAGCAATGGTGGCAGTGACAGTGGGTGTATGTACTAATGTAGGTGTGAATGCACATGTACATGCAAACATAATTACACCTTACAACTACATTTCTGAGCAGCTATTAATATTGTGGTGACCTAGTATGTAGTATGGTTACAATCATTTAAACATGAAAAGTTTGCATCTGTTTTAACAAATGTATAATTTGAATAATTTTTTTTCCTAAATATATGCTGTTTTAAGGTATTCTGGTGGGGTTTACTTGGTGTCATTGGGAGAATTCCTCAACATTCACATGCTTACTTGAAATTTAGAATGGTTCTTCTATGTATGTATGTATGTATGTATGTATGTATGTATGTATGTATGTATGTATGTGTACATGTATGTATGTATGTGTACATGTATGTATGTATGTGTACATGTACTTATTTATGTATACATGTAGCCCATTGCAATTCTATATGACGTTAGTCATAGCCGTGCATCTTGTCATTTATTTACCAAAAGATAATTTTTAAATTAGTCGATGACATTCTCCTCATAAAAAAGAATAATTACACGCAATACACAGGCGACACATGAACATATTCGCGTTATGTCGATATGTGTATTTTTTATATTGATTGACCTGAAATGTAACCCTATTAAATATTGATAAAGCCTGAATAAAAAATAGTTCAAACAAACATGGAGATTATGTAAACATTTAGATTAAGGCTTAACTATAACGATTATATCTAAATGCGGCTCTAATACCAAGCTCTCTGAGTGATACATCAGAGAGCATACACTGAGCTAAATGTGCTAAGAATCCCTAGATTCTGGTATTTGAATGGCACCAATACGAAATCGATAGCATGTGCCTGGACTTTGTGGGAATTAAATGCTATAATATTACCTGGGCATGTAATTAAGACGGGTGCCACTCGCGGAGAATTAAATGGGTATCATTGATGAGTTGTGGTAATTAGAATCACGCATTTTGTACTCGTTAGTGTCTTCCAATTAATAGTTAGACCTTATCCACGTGTATGTAATACGGTGTGTGTGGGTGTATGTATGTATATATATGTATGCATACATGTATGTAATACCGTCTGTAGTGCACAAGTTATTGCATTCTTTGTGAATATGTACAGAGATTTTTATCCAATATATGAGGTATGTTTGTTATTTTGACTACTGCACCGAGGAACGAATGAGAAAGCTACAACTTTCTAGCTCTAGTAAAGTCATGTGTGGTGTAAGGATTTAATGATAGGCATGCTATCAAGCGAAAGCACTTTTATTTGATGCCACTGCTGGGAAATTGATTGCGAGGACATTGAAATAGACTGTGTACATACATGTGACCGCTTTCTTCTAAAAAATAAAGTCAATATTAGTGAAGTGGACGTTGTTGGGGTTCTTATCCGATGCTTAGCTTTCAAATTGCCCTGAAGTATGTGGAGAGCGGTGGGATAGAAGCGAGATATTGGTCGGAGGCTCTTTTTAAAGGAAAAAGTGGAGTTTTTTGTTTGGCATGTGAACTTGTTTGTATGGAGTAGAGCGGTGGAAGGAAGATGGAACCCATTATGTGTCGACATGACATAGCACTTTCTTCCGCTGCCTACCTGCACGGTTCCTAGGGTGGGGCAAATATTTGTAACAGGGTTGAGCCTGTGTGCTTGTGCCGCGCCTGCTTTGCTGAGGGATCCTTTCTACTTTCTGGAAGAGTCTAGAAAATTAAATGGAAGAAAGACGGACGAGCGTCTGAGGACCCGCCCCTAGATATGAAGAACCTTTTCAATGGGATAGAAAATGAAAAATGATTTTACTTGGTAATGGCTGCCATTGATAACTTGCGGAGAAAAAAGAATACTGCTGGCTTTTCGATAGGTGATTTCCCATATATACAGTCATTACTCATACTACTTCAACTGTATTTATATAGTATTGAATGTGAATTCTCATATACTTAATTGAGTGTTTGTTTGTTTTTTGTTTCATTTGCTGTATTCCTTTATGACGGGGAGGCTTGAGACTACACAGTAAATTATTGACCCTCCGGAACGCTTCTTGTCTAAATATACGCTCATGTATATCAATAGTGTGTTGTACTGAGGCTCTGGTTTCAAGCGTGTAAATACAATACCTTGTGTGTTTCTATATTTAACCTTGTATGTTGGCTGAGGGCTACAAATTTAGCTCGGCAACGCAGAGAAACTTATTTCTAATGTTAATGTTGCTATCTTACCATGTAGATCAATAAAGATGAATATTTTAGGATATATATATGGAGAATTAAAATCCTGTGATAATATATATGGAAATTTTTGCTTTGCCTAACTATTTCCGCCTCTTCCTAAGCTCAAGAGTTGAAAGAGTCCCTTCTAACTGAGGGAAAGCCTCTTTCTCCAAACAGCAAAATGCCATTAGAATCCTATTAGCACGCCTACTCCAGAGCCAGGAAAGCCATTAGTGCAGTAGGCGTCTGATCACTGACATACCACCATTCTTATCTGGTCTTGAGAGGTTGTGAGCCTAGACTGGGTCCTCTGTGTGTACGCAGCTTTTCCATGCCACCTTTAAGGGTATACACAGATGTCAGCTGGGTACAAAATTAGAACAAATTGTATTTGCTTCCCTCACAGACTGATCAAATGTACATCTAGAAATCTTGGCGGGGGGAAATCAAATGAAGTTTCCATCGATCTGTTTGGGGTATGGTGTAGGTACCATATGGCTTCCCATCCGATAATGGATGACTAGGTGAATGGAACGGCACTGGTAAGGCCCTGTACGTGTGAGTAGTACAGGAAAGGGGGGCAAGCCAGCATGTAGTCAATGAGCAACTAGTCCCTCCCACATGGAACTGATCTGTCTAATTGTATAAAAGGGATTAGAAGGACTAGCTTACAGTCTAGGTCCAGACCCTCAGATCAGATATAAGAATGGCATGTCAGTGATTAGACGCCTACTTCGCTAATTGGTTTCCTGGCCCAGGACGGCGTTCTAATGGGCATATAATGCCATTTTGCAGTCTTAATGGAATTATAATGGCTCTTTGTGGTTTGAGGCGAGAGGCTTTCCCTCCGTTGGAAGGGACTCTCTCATCATTTGGGCCTAGACTGTACCTTAGTAGTTGCCCCTTGTCCACCCAAGCAGGCCTGTGACGTGGCACCAGCATTAGATATATAGCCCACCACACAAGTATCATCCACTCATATGATAATAGTAGAAGATAGCAAGGCACTACATGGTCGGATTGCATGTGCTCTTCTAGAAGTCAGGAAACGGGTAACATGAATCGGGCCCAGCTTTGTTTTATATATTTATAATGTATATAAAGGCATGGAAATAGCACTGGGAGAGCGTGACTGGTGGGGGAACATATAGTCTAGCGTGACCAATGGAGTGTGGGGTTGAGTGCGCCTAGGCCAGCGTTTGTGTTCGTGTTATCGCTTGGATATAAATCATTGCTTTTGAAGTGGCATAGTCCTCATCGATCATGGCTTCCCCGAGCCCTTTACCTGCTTCATGCAGCGAGATAAAGGACCGGGGCGCTCTTACTTTCACTCACTCCAACCCTCAACTGGCGGCTGATTTATTCCCCAAGCAAACGTTATGACTATGATGCTTCTATACAGACTTCCCCCAAAGGTCCCCCCCCCCCCCCCAGCCTCTTGCTTTTGAAAGAAACTCAGCTTTTTTTGTTATGGACTTTTTTTCCTGGTCAGTTTTGTTCTTCTTTTCCTTCTCGTTTATCGCTAAGTTTCCTTCATACATTTGGATATACATTCACTGTTGTCAAATAAATAAATTATAGATAAATAAATACATGGGTAGAATTCTGCCAACTGGTAGACACTCTGAAGGAGTGGATATTTAATCATCCAAAGGACAACTCAGGTGGTTGCATTTTATTTTATTCATGTCCTTAGACCCTGTCCGATAAAAAGTTTATTGCAGTCATTTCTTGTTCAACGCCCTTTTTGAACAACGTATTAACGATGGTAATAATGCAGTTGCTACCAGTGTGGGATCGACTATAACAAAAAAATAGAAATAGAAAAGTACGGTGAGGCACAGAGAGGAGTTATTAGAGTCATAATGGTTATTGCTCATGACTGGCCACACACACTCACACCCCTCTATAGCGGTGTGGTCTTGTTGGAAGTAGACAGGTATGTGCGCTGCCAAGTTCTTCCATTTTCTCCCACATTGGCACTCCTTACTCTTCAAAGGGGGAAGCCATGCATGGAAGCCGCATGATAGGCTTCATTATTGCCCCCGCCTTTTCCTTGCTGCGCTCGGCAACTTGCTCCATTATAGATATAGAGAAGAGAAGGCTTCAGAAGAGGAAGGTAACATGGGTGCGAGCACCATCGCTCCATTCATTGCACCTCCTGTGCGGATGGGATGCCTTCATATTGGAAGAATCGCTGGAATAGAAATGCCCTTCATGGCAAAAAAAATAACAGCGGATGGCGAGTCTTCATAGAGTGCGCTTTTGCATACAGACGGTCCCTCCTCCTCCCCCTGGAATTACATTTAATCAATTCTTCCTGACTCTGCTTACATTTCAATATGTGGGAAATAGAAATGACGGCTTTAGTCCCACCATAGCCCCTCCTGTACGAATATTGAATTTAAACACTGTCACAAAAGGTACCAGGGCTACACTGAATGTCCATTCCAGAGATATTGAAATGTGATATATTTGCATGGACTAACAGTAACGTTTATTAGATATACTTTCAGTAATATAAAATAGTGTGTACGTTTTTTGTCAATATATATATCATCTTGGTAAGGAAGACTACAAACTACTTTTTGTTTTTTTTAATGAAAAATTTGGCATTTATTGGAATCTACATACATGTATACATACTTTTTAGCAGCCTGGCGAAGCCTCGAACAGGGTCGAATACAAGTGTACAGGCAGGAATATATGCTATCAAAACCCTTAAAACATGTGCAACTACAGTGGTTTCTCCTCTTCATTCCTAATCACATGCATACTTTTTGTATAGGATTGAGGAATGAAGAGGATAAACCACTAATTTTGCCCATTTTTAGGGTTTTATTTTCGCATATATTGCTGCCTGTTTTACTTGCATTCGTCCTTCTTATTATATGCATGTTACGTGCATACTTCAATAATAAATGTAGGGTACACTTAGCAGATTTTAGTATATATATTCATGCCGTTTTTTTGTGGTTCACCAGTGTGTTGAATCCCAATGGACGCGAGGGAGAGGCCACGTGAAGCTCTCAGCATGTTAACTCACATAGGTCCATCTACCATTACGCTCACTTACCCCCAGTATGGCATGGGCTCACTACGGCATAATTAAGTTTCAAATTGCCGCAGCTGTAGAGTGCACGGAGGCACTTGTTCCTAACTCTGAATATCAAACAACCCGGTCCCTGAAGATGTATATTTACTTGGAAATTCTGCGAGGCCCAGGAGTCTACTCAAAAACACCCCGATGATACGTTGTGGAAGTTCATCGGGCAGACTATGAAGGTTCCCCTATTGTACGGCAGGAAAAAATGTATTTGGGGTGTTGTGTGCTTGTCAGATGCAATGCTCAATATGTATGTTTATCTGCCAGTCCCCTTATCTCCCTCTGTGTATGAGACTATTTGTCACATTGTAATCTTGTGGAATGCTACTGGGACGTACACAATATTTTATGGATTCAATTTTGAGAGGTTTGTAAATAGATATTTTGATCGCGTTTGGTCCGTCGAACTAAGACAATTGAAAAAATGAAATCCATTCAGTCTCCTGGGCTTATATATGTATGATAGGCGCCAAATAAATGTCAGTGGGTGGTTATTAAAAAACACTACAATTTCAGACAATATCATATCTAGAATCAAATTTTGTGTTCCTGGCGGAAGTCCATATTCTTTTACAGTCAACTTATAGGAAAGATATCGAAATATATTGCCACCTTCCTTGTGAACCCTCGCCCATATCCCGCCGCGTATCCACCGTAATAGAAGTTCTAGTAGGGAAAATGGATTGCTTTGAAGGAACTAGCTTCCTAATGAGAAAATAATTGGAAGGGACATTGTCTTGTAGAATTAAAGAAATAAAAATGATGTATATTTTAACTCACCAAGGCCATCTGCTTCTCTGCTTTCTAGTATGTTCTTAATCAAATCTGGATCCCACGTAACGTTTGAGATGCTTATCTAGATTATTCAATTGCATGTGAAATTAAGAAGTAAGAATTGAAATTGTATGGTACGTCTAGCACAAAGTAAGGTTAAAAGAAAATTGAGAAATGCAAAAAAATATATAAAGGAGACTAGAAGCCTCGATGGTAGGATACAATGAATAAAAGCTTTTTTTTTTTCTTTAAAAAAAAAGTAACAATCAATCGATGCTGCATTTTTTCAAGCTGTTTCAATTCATATATTAGCATGCTCTGATCTCATTTTAAAAATCTTCAAAAAGAATAATAATGATAAAAAGAAACTGTCAGTCAAGCAAAAGTAAGAGTTGTTGGCTGGCCCTAAGTCACTGGGTAAAAGTACTGAAGGCTAGGGACTCCTGCAGGCCCAAGATAGGCTGAATGAGTAGATATGCAGCCTGTACACTTGAGCTTTCTCCCTACTGCTAAGAGGGCGAGACAGACTATTTGCCAAGGATCAAGGCCGTGGGATCCAGGCTAGGGACTGATTATATCAGAACCTGAGCAACTTGTGCCTCCAAATTTGTGTAGGAATATTATCTGTGTGGACAGTTGTGTGGTGCCTGACGTTCTGATCGCCTATTCCCCCTTGTCAATATTTAACCTTGTCTCCCAATATGTACATTTTCGCCGATTGGGCAATTTTAAAGAATCTTATAAATTCATACACTTCTTACATTAAATTGTTGGTGGACTTGATTTAATCGAATGTCACGAGGACGTTGATCACACAAAGTGGCGAGATAATACTTGTGTTACCATATTTTTGTAATGTGATTCTCTGCATCCTCCTTTCTGTTAGCTATGGTGATATCTCTGTCATTAGACATCTATTAAAAATGGCATTAGGTAGCTCCAAGATATTCTCCAGTCCCTTTCATTCTAAATTTAAGGTGCATTACTCATGAATACGAAACCTCTCTGAACTGGCACCAAGTAATCTAATCCATTTCAACCATTGGCATGGAGTACTCAACTAAAAGCAATTGTTGAATTTCTTTAATCTTATTATTCGCGTTCACTGAAAAATAAAGAGAACTTTGCGCTTGCTTCCGACACACACACACATACAAAACAGCAGCCGCATAGGGGCCTGATTCTTGGGTTAGCTATATAATATACATCTTCTCCCACGTACCGGTAGTAATAAAAAGATCTAGTGTGAAGGCGGATATCCCTACCCTCTCTGACCATCCACCATACCTGGACGAGCGGCAAGACTGGTACGGTGGCCTGAATGATTGATACGCAGACCAGCTATCTCCTCATATATAATTAGCTTCTCTGATATGATACCACTTTAGTAGCGGCCAGTCGGGGCCTGGGCGCATGCGCTCCCCAGCACTTAGACAGATTGGCTTGCCTAATTTGATTTTGTTAAATGCGTGTGTTGCATTTGTTAAAATTGGAAACCATTACATATACTCTTCTGGCTCTCCTCTCAAGTAGTGGCAGACTGTACTGTCCCTGGAAGGCAGTGTCCCTCCCCCAAAATGTCCACTGTCTAGGCCCAAAAATGAGAGGGTCCCTTCAAACGGAGGGAAAGCCACTCGCCTCAGACCGCAAAGTGCCATTGTAATTCCATAAAGACCGCAAATTGGCATTATAGTCCCATTTGAACGCCTAGTCCTAGGCCAGGAAACCGATTAGCAAAGTAGGCGTCTAATCACTGACATACCATTCTTATCTGATCTGAGGGTTATGACCTGGACTGTCCAGACCAAGCGAGAACGGTCCATGCCTTACCGCCTTCAATATTCAGTCACATCTATATCTCTCATCCATCATGTCAATAAACAAGGGCGAATAAGAAATTTGGTCATTTCTTTTAGGTGTGCTGGCGAATGATTATTTTATGTGTGCCTTTTCCATGCTACTTCAGGTAAATGTTCTGGTACAATAACTACCAAAATGTGACATCAGTAATTTGTAGATATGTGTGTAGGTGAAGCGTTGGCATATGTGCGATCCTCATATCCATGTCAAAATTGCGCTGCGAATATTTCCGAATGAGATTCGTGAATGTTAACAATGGAAAAGCATCAATTTCATCCATAATATATTTTCCTCTTCTCTTAGATTCTGAACTATAATCAGAAAGGCAGGTTATAGTGCTCATTTCCTGGCCCCGCCACCCATTACTGATGCTAGGGAGGGATTAGACATCAGGAACTTGTAATTAATCGTGGCACATTGGTAATCAACATGCAATTATCCTCGATGTCTATGTTGAGCACAGAGCACACTCAGCCAGGTTCTGGTTAAATATTCAAACATTTCGTCAACTCGCTGATAGCTTTGTAACTTGTTATTTCTGAACTTTGGAAACTGACTCTAGAAGAGGGCACACTAATGCTGCTAATGTCCTTTGAGCCCAGCACTTCCAATTCGAATTTGTGTCGAAATCCTATCTTCCTAGTATAGTTTATGAACAAGCCAATGTTTCTTATTGATAGCAACTTAGAAATTATAAATTGCTTTTATTTAAAGTTGGGCAAATACTTGCTCTTAGTTTTTTTTAAACCAAAAGAATGTTAGCCAAACATTGCTGTAAAAAATCAATAATATGTTGATATACCAAGAAACGGTCTCCAAATTTGATATAAAAGTTAAATTAATGTATTAAACATTGAAGATTACATCTGCTGCAAATGGCAGTGTGAAATTCCTAGAATTAAAAAGAAATTCATCATTCTATAAATTACCATTTTATTGGAACAAATTGCAAACGGCAGCCGATGAAATTAAAGAAAATTGAAAACCTTACAATATACAATACAATTATATAGAATGATGAGTATTTAATCGTTTTGTTAATAGCACCGCTCACGTTATATCCATATTATTACTAGTTGTTCCCTTACTGCCTGACTTTGTTAATTTCTAACAGCCAATAAATGTTAGAAGAAAAATATAAAATATAAATGTGCTTTTAATGCCTAAAATATCTACGCAAATATGTCTTCAGCATATTCTGTCGCGAGCTATAAATATATGCATTCGTCGGAAGACCTGGCTAATCAGGAATTTATTTTTCTATTGACCAGACGTCGAGCTACCTATGTGCCAACGAGATCAGCTAAATAAAGAATACTTGAATTGAATATGCTGCTGAAGTGGCCCTTTTTTCCCAGTGCTAGAAAGCGCCTACAAGTAGCTGCAGTTCAATATGAGGAACTTATGAAAGGGAAAAAAAGAACCAGCTTCGCCCCAGAATACTTCTCTACGTGATGACGACGTATCTACTGTAATTTTTAAATACCGGTATGAGGAACGAAGAAAAAACTGGAGAAATTGGACATGAACCAGCATCAAAAGCTAGCAGTGCGACCTCAAAGAATCTCATGAGAATTCCTGGCGTTTTGCTGAGCAAACAGAGAGTGGAAACGTGGAGTTTTACAGCATTTTATCGCGCGTGTACTGGGTGAACCTGGACATTCATGTTTTGATGTTGGACGCAAACATATCTGATGGTCCAAATAGTGTTGGGCGGCAGCTACTGGGACGTTTTGGCGTTTCCCTGCCGCCTCATTTGACCTTAATTTCCAGTCACGAGTCTCCGACTTTAAGGCATTCATTTCTTGATATGCACATGGAGCATACAAGTGATATTTATTTACATCGCACTAACCAAGCAATGCTTTCTTTGCACCATGTAATGCAACCTTACTTTGGGTAACTACTAGTCCCTTAGTTCTTGGTAAGGGCAAACGTTGGTCAGGAGATTTGACCGGCGCAGTCTAGACCCAAAGTTGAGTCTCCCTTCAAACGGAGGGAAAGCCTCTCGCCTCAAAGCCCAAAGTGCCATTATGATTCCATTAAGACTGCAAAATGTCGCGGATTTGTTGATAAATTGAATAAAGTTAGTCAAAAATTAAAGACTGCAAAATGTCATTATAATCCCATTAGAATGCCTATGCCCAGGCCAGGAAATCGATTAGCGAAGTAGGTGTCCAATAACTGATATACCATTCTTATCTGATCTGAGGGTTTTGGACCTAAACTGAAACGTTGATCAGGGACCTGACCAACGTTCAATGTTCTGCGTCATTGCAAGAAGGGCAACAACATTGGTTTTGTTCTTATAGATCCAATCATGCCAATATTTCATCGGTGTAGTCCATAGAAATCAATTTTTATTGTCCGCAGTTTTAGTGGCGTCTCTTGAAGCAATTTCACGCATGTGATGATATGCATAAGAAAGTGTTGGGTGGGTATTGAACCGGGTGCAAATCAATCAATCAACCACATGTAAACATCCATTATAGGAAATGATAATGATACATTAATCCGTATGTGAGTTCATGTTATTATAGGAATTCTCTAGTTTTACTGTTACTCTTAACAAGCATTGTTCGAGGCGGCAGAACTTGCGTGCTTCAGTGTTATAGCCTCCAGTTACAATGTCGTCGCCGCGTCCAGTTTTGACGCTGAGCCAGCCTGGGATGGTCATTGCAGACCTGTCCACCATTGTCCATCATGAGTAGTAGGAACGCGATGGGTACACGTCTGTCCTATTGCACAAGTCCCTCCCCTGGACTTTAGAATAGACTCAGTTTCTGACCTCAAGTTTTAGACACTCAAAATGGTCGTGGTGTGTTTTGATGAATTCCAAAATGCACATATGCTTATGTAAACACTTAATATATTGACTGCAGTGAGAAGTCGAATAACTTATCAAATTTCTTAGTGAAAGATGTCATTTTTAATGACTGCTGTGACTTATGATGTAGCTCAATGTTTGTTTAACAAATTAGTCCAACTAATTTAAGTAATTGGACTAATTTGTTACTATAAATTAATCCAGTTCTATATCTGTAAATAGACGTCCAGTAGTAGTAGGTTTGCTCAACTTTTGGTCTCGAGTCTGGGTACATGTTGGTATAAATCACCTCGATGTACTCTATTAAAGATAACGGTATTTAATTAGCTTTAAGCAACAAATGAGAAGTCATGGTCAATCAATTATAAATATATGTGCTCTTGGTGGTGACTTTTGACATTTTGATCCACTGACTATGAAAGATATAGTTCCATCGGTCGAAGTAGCCCACCT
The DNA here is from genome assembly GCA_942159475.1 of Sthenelais limicola. NCBI lineage: Eukaryota > Metazoa > Annelida > Polychaeta > Phyllodocida > Sigalionidae > Sthenelais > Sthenelais limicola. Next base: position 32,593,804 of record OW804098.1, read on the forward strand.
AAACTCATTTGAACCTGCGATCTTGAATGGTTTTATGCCTTGCCCATACGATGTTATCTGCAAAATTCCAAGTAACATCCACCTCATAAACGTTGAAATCAAAGCTAGGTCGATAAGTTAATCTGAGATCAGTTGAGTATATTGATGAATTCTCATGTGATTATCTTTTATTGACACTTCGGAAAAAATGCACTCCGCCCACGAGTCGATACCACCTACGTAATCACTAAATCTTGATATCTTGCTTGTGTCAATTACATTGATCTGTGTTTTCAGATATCTGAGAGTTGCACTTTTTAACCGGAGATGAATTTTGATTCCAATATTAACATCCACAGCACCCTTTTCTAGGAAAGATAAATGCCCCCACTAATCCACCAGTAGAAATAGCTTTAGATCCTTTTTCTATTGAGGCAATATCACCTAAAGGATATAATCTATATTGACTATTTTAAAAATAGAATGGAAAGCTGTATATGCCCTTTCTTGAGTCCATCCTCTAGTGACACTCACAGCAAGCGCCAGGACCTGTCATTTCACAGAGCATTGATTCTGCTGTCAACCTTCCAGCTTCCAGTGCCCCTGACCCCATACATCTAAAAGCTAATATAACATTCTCCTGTCACGGCCTTCTGTGCCTCTGTCAGTAGGCACTGTCATGCTGACATTAATGGCTCCTATTTAAGCGTTGTCCATTTCCAATTCATACCGACGCACACAGCCCTCGTGTTCAATAAGTTATAACTAGTGTTGGGTTTTCCTTCAGAGGGGGGTACAGCGACTAGAAGAAAAGCACTTTTCCTATCACACTTTGACACTCCGTGGACAGCTTCTTTGATGTAGGTAGAAATGATTGACAAGTACCGTTATTGAAACCAAAGTAATATAAGCCCTGAACATGAATTATAAACACATTGGTCCTATAATTAGCTTCAAACTGGATCATGCAACCCTATTCACGGCTTTATGCAAAGTGATACAAATAATTCTCCCTTTCTTAACACCTGAATCCAGGTCTACCAATTCTGCCTTCTTTCCCTTATCACAATGAATTCATATTTTTGCCCATTTGTCATTCTGTACTTGAACAGAGTACGTTCGTCATTGTCCATTGGGACTTTTATCTCTTGGCTTGCTGTCCTTTTTGAGAGTCTTTGGGCTGCCTAGGTCCTGGTGTGTTCCTGGCGTTTCCAGGAAATAGAGGGAATATCCTGGTTTCATATTTTAGCCGCCCGCTCGGGGCTTTGTGCTTTGCATGACTCGGGTGTGGGGTATTGTAGTGTAGGAAGAAGAATGGAACCTGCTGGGTAGGAAAAAATAGTCTGGAACAAGTCGATATGATCGGCATGGCAATAGACTTGGAAGGAAACTATCTATTTGCACTGCATACTTTTATTTTCGATTCTTTTCAAACATGTTTTAATGACCCAGAATCAGCTTTCCCTTTCCCAGGCGTTCCCCTATCAAGTAGTCATCTGTGATATTGGTGGTAATATAGACGAATGGTGGCCTTGCTTCGGTAATATTTATTGTAATTGAATTGATTTGTATGTGGAACCTAATCTAAAAGTACACTGCATTTATATGATAATTGCAAATCCCTTCCCTTTGTATGGAGATTTGCTATGTCCGTAATTATCATTTTTAGCCTCGCCGATGTGGACACTATGTAAATATTAGATTCCTTGGGGAATACTAGTAACAGCTAACATCGGGAGCCAAAGTCATTATTTCACCGCAGATGGTTTCCTATAAATTCCTCCAAGTACGATCCAGCGTCTCAAAAATCTATTTCTTACTGTCTAATGGCCCTGCTATCCTCCGCCCCACTAACCCCACCCACTCAATGTTCCCCTGCATCTCGCCCTCATCAAGCTGTGTGCGTTGTGTGCGTGCAGCATGCGTGCATGCGCGTGTGTGGCAAGGAGCCAGGTCGTTAGACTTAGCGACGGAACTATGCCAGGTAATCACAAGTCTCGCTCATTTCCCCATCTCATGACTATCATATACACTCTAAGTAACACCGCCCTTCAGCTGCCTGCTAGGAAAATACCCAGTTAACCACTTGCGTCAATCAGATCTTGAAGATTTCTTCTTCTTTTATTTGTCTTTCTTCTTTCATGGAATTTGCATGTGCTAAGTTGTTTGTCCATATATATGGCTGCATCCCATGAACCGAATACTGGCTAGATTATAATATTTAAAAAAAGTTCTTGGATATTTAACTATTCAAATTTTATTTAGATATATTTACTATATTTGTAGATCGGTCTCTTCGAATTTTTTTATATGATTAGTTCTGTCCTTGTCCGGAAATATGTCAAAAGCAATTACTTTGAAGGTAATTGGGAATTAACTTTGCCTATTCGAGCTGAAGTCGACACTTCTGATGTGAACTAGTAGAGCTATTCATCATATCCCAGTGTGGAGAGGTAAAAAGGCAGCCCTACCTTGGCCCTCGGTATTAATAAGTACATTTATGCTGGTTGTACTAACAGAGGATGACTGACTATCACCATTAAGCCTCTGACCTTTAGCTATGATGGTTTACAGTATTCATAACTTTACTGCACTCAGTTGTCTTCTTTATAGAGGTTCCACATTCCTATTGTTTCATATAGTGCTATTTGGTTTAATCTAAATAAAATTAATGTTTGAGTAAACTAGCCAATAAAATGCTGTTGTATTAATTCGCGGGAATAAACAAATGCATAATCCAGATTTTAACATGTATTTAGTGTATTTTTCGATGGATAATTACATAGTTTTTCACATTAGTCCCTCGTTTCAATTCTAAATCAATGTGCGCTATTAAATAAAGAGGTATGCACTGGTGATATTCAGGGTAATCAGAATACGAATTACTGTTTCTCATTTTAGCCCTGTAGATCTATAGATATCGTTTCATCGAAAGTGACGATTGCATGTGAGACCCATATTTTGGGATATGGATGTGTGGGCGTAAATATCAGGATGAAGGATCTCTAACCTCAAAGCAGGCTACCTCGAGGATGGATTTGGTATTCATAGAACATGAAAATTTAACTAAGTGTTCATAGCAAGCCACTGTGTTTCATTATGCATTGAATACATTTTTACTATCATTCCCCTGTTAGAGCCATTCAAATCTACCCAACTCAATACCTTTTCATTTACAGACATTATCTGTTCCCAAATTGGAAAGGACATAATCCGAAAACTCGTTCAAACTCTACACCAACACACAAAATCAATTTTTAATCTTGTTTATCTGGTACATGGATAAAAAGTGTTGGAATTGGAGAGAAGTAGGTTATACAAATCCAGCCAATTACAAATACGCAGGCCGGTGTAATGCACCACCAGTGTAGCATATACAGTACTTTTTACCTGCGCGCCTATGGTGTTATATGTCTCACTTGTGGCCCACATTGAATGAAACCAGTTTGGCTTTTTTTGGCGCCACTGTAAACTGGCAGTGCCGCTTTGGCACAGCCAATTATTGCAAAATAATGTGCTTTGTTATAGCTCAGATGTTGGTCTGTCTTTGGCTTAAAACCAAGAGAGTTAATGGATCTATTATACACTGACTAGATCTGTTTGTAATTGTAAACACTGTACTTTCTTTCTCTAGTGTATTGTGTCTTTTTTTTTTAGATAAGACGAAAATGTTATTCAGATAGATTAGCATAGAAATGGGAAATTGAAAAGTATCTAACATAATGAACCTCTATGATTTTACGTAGGATGTGTTGCTTGTCTGTATAACCTTATGAAAGGCCAACAACCCCTATTAGAAACTGATCGCCCGTCTTAGAATTAAGCCGAAAACGAGAGCGTAGTCTTGAGGTAGTAGTATAGGAATAAGACTTCTGCGACGGCATATCTTCCATAGGTAGACACATGCTCTTCATCTCTAGATCTATGGTAATGAAATGATACGCAATCTCTTCACTCTGATACCTTGATTCCGTTTGGATTTAATTCCTTTAGAAGATATCTCTGGTATTAGTATAAAGTATTTAAATATCATATCTGGGAAAATGTATTAATTGAAATAAATATTGAAATTGTGTATTGTTGTCTTGGAATTGTCGAAGTAGGTCTGCTGAGAAAATTATCTGTAATGATGAAATGCGACTGAATTAACAAATACAAATACAATGGACCACACAATGTACTTTCTTTCGTCGGTGTATTCTGTCTCTTTAGCTTTTGAACGACCTTCGTTCTCTTTAGCTATAACGATTATCGTGTTGGCTGCCATGTTTTGGTGGGGCATATTTCAGTGCATGATTCATATTCTTTTCCCTGATTGGGGATGACTAAGTGAGAGTGTACAGCTTTATAACTGTACCTCGGCACCTGGCCTCGTGTGTTAACGTTGTTCTCCAGTGGTAATCCATCTCTTATACAGACTAATGAATCAGATAAATGCTATTGATTAGGCGAGTACCTTCTGAGAAGTCGGTGCCCCCATAGCTTGTGCTATCTGCTGTACACTAGTGATACACTTGCTGCCAATGTAAAGCCTAGAGATTGAAACCTTTATCAGACTGCTTACTCGGATCAAATCCTTACTCACTTGCTCAAAAATACATAGATGATTAGTTCATTTAATTAGCCCAGTGGGATTTTTTTCGGGCTAACTTTTTTCCTTATAACTTTTAAGTTGTTCCTTATCTATGATAATGTGTGATCACCCACCCCATCCCACCCCCACCCCGCTCGCATTCTCGTCACAAAGGGAAAAATCCAACCTATGTAGTTGTTACAGTCGTTTAGTAGCTAATCTTTTTTTTATATATATAAATGAACATGCTAACTTACATAGGTAGAACACTCACAAATATAAAGATCAGTATCGGTGTTAGGACACTAAATACATTCTAAAGATAAATGGAGATATATGGAGATTTATTCGATGCATACACCACACCGAGAGAAAGCACTGTGTCCTTGCTGCTTGTTGAAGTGATAATTTACCCCGATATCTGCCTGTTGAGCTGGCTTATCATCAATTGGTCATTGATCTGATCGGAGAATACTCGTCTTTGTGAGCTCGTGGGGGCCACACTGACGCCCTGAGGAGAGTCGGTCGGGATTAGGGAAGACTGAAAGGTGGCAAAAGTCCCAGGTGCACCTGATCCCATCTTAGATTGCCTGGCTTAGATGGGCCTGACCCTCTGACCCTGGCACACCTGCGTTCCATTGTAGTAGCGCGTGTTTGGACCTTTGCAGATGGTCTTAACTCCAGAGTGGGGCCATTCAACGGCGACATCCTCCCGGTGATCCCTGAATCTATCAAGTCGGGGAGAGCGAGGGAGAGGAGAAGAGAGCAAAGTAGTCATGTGAAAAATTGAAGCCAGCGAAGGAGACGCTTAGATTGGTGGCCTGTTTGGTCTCCACACTAGTTGTGGTTCTATATGAATGTGGTTTGGTATTGAAGCGATATATTGTCAGATTTCTTTTGTTACCATTTTTTTCCATCACAGCAAACAATTGTCCTTTCATAATAACCATTCTTGCCATTGTTCTTGTTTATTTTTCCCACCAATTTCTTTTCCAGGACAACTTGGCTATGCCTATTAGTCCAGAATCACTCCCAATTCCTATATATGTAATTATGAATGTTCTTGCTCCCTTTGCTTAACCAAATAATATGAAATTAACTGAGTTTTGCCCTTTCTATTTGCAGTTCTAATCCGCGAAGATCTAGAGCACAATGATATACGTAATAAGACTCTAATGATTACTGACTTCGGGTTGGCACGGGAGGTTCATCACACGACGAGGATGAGTGCAGCGGGGACCTACGCCTGGATGGCTCCTGAGGTTATCAAGTCTTCTCTCTATTCCAAGGCCAGCGATGTCTGGAGGTAGGCAATTGGCTATTTTGCCCCATTAGGGAGGTTCAGCAAGTCTAAGCTATACGTAAACGTATCCGTATCTCTGATATACAAACATACATTAAAAGGAAGATAAAGGTTCAGCAAAACATGGTGGGGAAAATGCAACGTAAGATATCAAGTCAAATGTTTCATCTCATAATTTATTTTTATACATAAAAATGCGACGTAGTTCACTAAAAGCAATACGGACACAGTTACGTAATTGAGATTGGTTTGCTTGCGAAACCTCCCTATTAAGTGAAGCCTTTCCTTTGCAAAGAATTTATTGTAGAGTGTGTGCCATATGTGATGATCAGATGTGTCACAGCGAAATGAGTCACAAGTCGCAAAACATGGATTTTGAGATAGCATCATTATTTGAAAATATGGGATCAAGTCGATTCCAAAGATAGTAAACACTATGACATCTAATAAGTAAAGTGTTTCTATATTTTAAATTTTATATTTTTATATTTGAAAATAAAGTTTGCAATATCTCTGGGTGGACAGTTTTGAAATTTGGTACACGTATTTATGCGACTCGGAGCATTAGAGAAGCCACAAATGAGAACATGCGTACAAAGAGGTCATCTGAATAAAATAATTTGAGAAATATCAATTCTGCGACTTGTGACTCATTTTCCTGAAACTCATCATATATATGCGCGTGTATGTGTGTGCAATGCTGTAAAAATCCTATTATCGTATTGTATAGGTATAGTACTTGGCCTGTGCCTGTGGTAATCGTCTTTATCGCTCCGACACCCTCGCTGTCTTCTTTCAGTATCTCTCTTTCCTTCCCTAAGGCTGTGGGTATGAAAGTGGAAAATGAGATTCATTTATTCGTTTTAAATACAGGCTGGTAGGCAATTCTGTCATTGGTAACTTCCATCTCTCCTTGCCTGAAGATTCATTGCAAACCTGGGAAGACGAAGTCCTTTGTAAGAGTTATCCCCTGGTCATAATTATATTTTATCATTTGGCCTTATGAATTGGATGATTTGAAATAATTGGATAACATATCTGGAAAATAAATATTGAACTCCATCAGAGTAAGCTCTGAACGCAACGAACCGGATAACATCAGTATTCACTAAGTGAATGCATCCATTGACATGTTTGTGTGTTTCAAGTGTCTGTATGTCAAGAATAAGTGTTATTTAATAGGCCGCCCATTAGTCCAGTTCCTAGTATAAACCAACACTTACCAAAAAAATCCCTCCTGTGGTCCCTCCCTGGGACGAATTTAAGCTGTCACCTAGATCTAAGGCCGTAAGTATACTGGCGCTTTTGAAGGCTGAAGAGTGAGCGGCTGGGTCGTTTGTCTGTCGCCTTGATCTGCTCCTTGTCTTGCTCGTCACACGCTGGTCACTGGGCGTACTCTGATCGCTGGACATGTCCTGAATGGCTAAGTACCTGAGTGAGACAAAACAAGAGGCATAACACCCGACACGCCGCCTTGTACTGGGCGTCTGCTTTCCTTTCGCCTTCTTCTTGAACCTCCTGCTTCTCTCGAGTGTCGCCAATGCCTCTGGTGCTTCACTAGTAGATCCTGTTGCCAGCCTTCTCACTCCAGTTGAAAAGTCTAGGACTTAGAAATCTCTATACTACATTCTAGGCCCAAAGTTGAGGGAGTCCCTTTAAACGGAGGGAAAGCCTCTCGCCTCAAACCGCAAAGTGCCATTATAATGCCACTAAGACCGCCAAATGTCATTATAATCCCATTAGAACGCCTAGTTCTAGGCCAGGAAACCGGTTAGCGAGGTAGGCGTCCACTCACTGACATACCATTCCCATCTGATCTGAGGGTTTGGTCCTAGACTGTATATATAGTTTTATTTTTGTATTTCAATTTGTTTCCTATGAAACAAGCCAAAATGTGAAGGCTGTAAATGTTCCATCTTAAAAATAATAAGGTGTATTTCTTATACGGGTGAGTTTAGGACATGAAAGGTCTCCAGGAGCGAAGCCCCTAAGACAGCATTTGGATCCTATACAGAGAATACTGGAAGATGATTCGATTCAATAAATCTCAATTGCTCGCAGAGGCTGGCTAAATAAGCGTAGGGTGCAGGAGGAGGAAGCAGAGAAAGCATAATACTGAGATAAATCTTAATCTATGATTCATGTATCAGTATGGACAAGACGCTGGGACAATGGTGCCGGGGTAAATGACAGACTGGGTTAGAATGGACCATGAGGGTGATGTGCTATGCATGGGAATGATGCTAGCTTCATGAGCAATGCATGCCTCACTGGTATGAGTCGGCTCCTTTCGGGCTGGATTCTCCTTTCTTCGGGGATTTAGGGAGATGCTGGTGAAGGCGGATGAGGCAGAAGGCCGTTGTGCTAGAAATGAGGATGAAAGAGAGAACTGGGTTTCTCATACACTGGCTTCTTTACTCGCTTATAGAGAGGAGGCAAATGGCTTTTGTTGGATTAAGTCTCTTGGATTGCCGGAATCATATTCTTCATGTGAAAGGAACCGGTCTGAAGACATTAGTGCTGATGGAATCATTGAGCAGTTTGCTTTGGAAAACTTGCCTGTCAGAAGGCCTTTGTGGCGTCGAGGCAAGCCAAAGAGTCATTGTGTTAATGTCAACAATTTAATGGATAGAGTTCTCATCCTAGTTTGGTCAATTGAAATTAAAATGAATTTGTGTTGAGGCATCGCCATCGAGTGAAAGGAGACCTCAGCCCATCAGCTCCCACTCCTCCTCCCCATTATGTATCCTCGTCCTTTGTACGAGCTGAAAGATGTTAATGAAAAAGTACTACAAGTACTGGCACGGGTATAATTCATGTTTTTGTGTTTTTCCACTTTCTGGTGTGGAGATATGCACGGTAACGACTAGTGAGGGGGGACTTGACTATTGGTTGTAATTTAGTTGGCATTAAAGTTGCATGCGCCACGTTGCGTGATCAATCTAATAGAGATACTTATTTCAATGGATTTTGATCCATTCTTGATAAGGCCGTGTCCCTGAAGATCATATTTGGTGGGCCGCGATCAGATAAGCCATATGTATGACCAGCCCGCGGATGGATAATGCATGTACTACGGTGTGGGGGTTGTCTGACTTGGCGGCTTATTCAATAGAAGACAATGCCAGCGTGAAATCAGACCAAGACCTCTTGGCATTGCTGTTTCCTATACTCTACCTCTGGCCATCCCCCCAGCCCACCCTCTACTCGCTTCACCCTGACCCACCTCATCTTCTGATGAACTGGTCTTGCGCGGATTTTAGGAGTTTATTCGGTTGTTGCCTCTCTTGCTATCGATTTTATTCTTTGTATCATATTAACGTTACATAGTCGCATGGGTAAGGACGCATGTAACATTGGGATGACTAATCATATTCATTTTATACCGATTTCAGTATCAATTCCATTAACAAGCGTTGCTAAACAAGTGAACAATTATTTTGGTAAAGATTTTAAATTGTGGTAACACCAAAACTAGTATTACAGCAGTTTGTCTATACTTGGAAGTGTTATTCAGTGATGAATATTTACATTTGAAGTTTTTCTTCGCTGATTCCAACGTTTCGTATCCTTGGTTGATCCTTCTTCAGGGAATAGTTACATTGGGATTTGGGGGGATTTTTTTGCGGGGGGGGGGGGTATATGGAAGAAGTGCAGCTTTAGTAACCATAGTGACATGTAAATAGATACAGAATTGAGTAATGCGATTGGCTGATAACTTTAAATAGTCAAACAGTCGGCATCAAAACCAATGAATTAAATACAATGTATCATATCTACAGTAAATATCCAATTATTTAGATCATATGAAATGAACTCATGAACACAACATAGCTACACATTTAGTAAATTCTGCTAAAAAAAATGGTTATGTTGAATTGAGTTTTGACCCTCACTTTTGTCTTAAATTTGGATTACTTGAGAGGAGTGATACTCAACATCCCAGAACGTGTCGTTTCATTTACGTGGAGGTCACGTTCTGGAATGTCGATTTCAAGATTGTAATTGGATGTGTCTGTGAAACCATCCATCGGTTGAATGGAGCAAATGAATAATTAATAAATATTTCAAATTAAGTAAGGAAGAATGATGGTCGGTGTCGTCATATTGGTGGTATTAAAGCATTGGAGGTGTGGCATTAGGTATCGGGAAAGCAAGATGTAAATTGATTAAAATAGAAAAAATGCTCAATGTTCTGGGTTATTAATCTTCCACCTGCCTTGACAGATATTAAGATTATTAATAACGGTTGTAACTCCATTCCTAGAATATTAAGCCATCATTTCTTGCTCTGTTATTTATTGATTTGTTTCGTAGAGCTCTTATTGGTCGTATTTCACTCCCATCGACTCTTTTCCTTGTTTGGAAACTGTGTCTCGACTCAGATTATTTCGCCCCATTTTGCCCGCAAATTGTTTCTTCTTCGTTTTTCCCCGGGCGGAGAGTGACTTATCCTTTTGTTCCCATCTTGTCATTTTGTCTCAAGCTTTGTTTTCAATCCTACCGAGAACAACTTGTGTCGTCATTACTATCTGTCCTTCCCCAATAATAATCTCGACGCTCTACTAGTAAAACGCAACTGCCGCCAACTTGTTCCAAGCATGGCTCGGCGACAGACAGCGCGACCGCTCGCTCTCTCTCTTTTTATTTTCAATGTCGCCAAGCTTGAAGCGCGTGAATAGAAACACTGCAGAGCGACCGCACAAAAGCTACGAGCTAATTAATCGGTGTTGTCTCCCAAAGATGGGAGGCAGTGGGTGTTGGTACGGAGGTGGGTGGGAGATGATGGGGATTGGGTGATTCTATTAATCTCTGAGGCGTGGAGAATGAACGATTTTTGTGTGGCGCGCGAGGAGTACTCGAAACCTAGGCATTACTAGTCTGTCTACCACTACATATGTCCTCATATATATGCAATGTGTAAGTTTAAACTGGGAGTATAATCATATGGACTTCTCATTGATTATAGAGAAAGAAGAATGTTTGCTTATTCTGATTTACGAAGCCATAATAAACAGTCGAAGAATTGGTTTGTTGGGAGGTTGATTTGAGAGAGTGGTATCCGAAAATGTACTTGCAGTTATTGAGTTGGTCTTGCTACATATATATACAAGCCACCCATAGGCACTGTCCACCCAGAACATTTATCAACATTTAATAAAACAAAACCCAGTGCATCTAACAGGGTGATCTAATTATTTTCTTAAATGACAATAAATCTGCTTAAACTGTCTATGCAAAAAAGAAGTCGATACAAAATCTTCTTTATAAACCACTTCACTCAATATATTTCGTATTAGAATTAGTCTCCATGTCAAACCCATAGGTTATAAAGTTGCAAGGCATAGGCTGAAACGTGACTGTGTCCTCTGGCTTATATATGGGGAAAGTCTCCCAGTGTGTAGGTGTTGTGTGTATCCACCTGCTCAAAACTTTGTCGAGTGTCCATTGTCTGTCTGCCTCTGCTTCTCCTCCTCCCATATTACTCAGGTTGTATCACTTTCCCATAGTGGCTGGCGACACTGTGTAAAACCACTTACTCACTCACTCACTCACTCACTCACTCCCCATCTTTTATTGCATGACATTACGCGCTTTTGAGACATGACACACTCCTCAGCCGGCTAAATCCAAAGTTTAAGATATTTCATTTCCTCCCCGTGATTTACGATATCAAATCTATTCAGCAAGATGCGAAGCACCTGTCACCAGAAAGTGCATGAAAAGGCATCATAGTGATAAGTCTCAGGCTTTTCCACCTGGACTGCGACTTAATACAAGGCTCCCCTTTCTTAGGGTAATTAATAATCACTATTAATCATTTCTCTATCACTGTACCATCAAAAGTGATGTTGCGGTTATGTGAAAATAAATCAAACGTTAACCTTGAAATTTGAGGTTTGAATCATTCTGCATAGGTGATCAAGCTATTTACATATGGTCTAGACTTGCTACATTGTCTTGGCAACCGGCTGTGCCAGGTTCATTCGATATTTGTGTGTTTTCTTAGGTACACTGCATATGATCAGACTGTCAGATAAGCGTTCATAATAATGCAGTGTGTATAATTAATTATATAACTACTTAGTCGTTCCATTATGAAAGGAGTGCATTTCGGTCAACCAAAGTTATGATGAGTATCCTCCCTATTGGGTGAAAACTGGTTTCTTCGGATGCAGGTACTGTTACTTACTACAGACAGCTTCTGTAGGTATTCTCCTCAAACATAAAGCTTCTCATCTGCCAGGGACTCTGGTATCAAAACATTGTGTAGGTTTCACCAGTCTTTCCCTCATTATATCCCTCCTTCCAATACTTGATCAAAATACCATTTAATCACATTTCATCTTTAAAAAAAAGGACGATGCTCAGGAAGTTCTGTGCATATATCTCAGATCCCATTGTAGAATATTTAGGTAGAAATGTGTTTTTATTTAGAAACTTCAAGTAATTGATTGTGGATGAGTTTGTATATAACTAACCTTGATCACATACTGGGACGGTATCTCATCGCATTTGATTGGGGAATGAAGAGGATGAGCCACTAATTTTGCACATTTTAGCGTTTATTTTCGCTTATAATATATTGCTTGCTGCCTGTTCGACTTTTGAGTCTTCTTCATTCTACATATTCTTCAGGATATTTATACAAAGATGTACGCGTGAGCTTGTACTGTGTGTGATGATATATTTAACCCTTCTCCGCCTTTTGTATCTTTTCTAGTTACGGCGTGGTTGTATGGGAGTTACTGACTGGGGAGACTCCTTATAAAGGGATCGATACGCTGGCCGTGGCGTATGGTGTGGCCGTCAACAAGCTAACGCTACCCATTCCATCAACATGCCCCGTAGCCTTCAAGAGTCTGCTGGATCGTAAGTTTACAACTAATAATTTTTTCCGCGTCCTAAGATATAGGTGTATTTCCACCCCCCCCCCCCCATACCTAGAACACACACACACACACACACACACACACACACACACACACAATTAAACTATTGACCATGCCCGACTTATTTATTTTTGCAAAAAATACTAATAAAAGCAGAAAAACAGGTTTGCCTAACTAAGAACTGTCAAAAAGCACTTTTCCCTTCTTTAAAACAACTATTGTTATAATCCCCTTACATCTAGTCTTCAGCCAGATAAATCGGAAACACACCTAACATAATTAATTAAAGATACATAACCTGTTTCTAATGATATCCTGAACGATCTGTTTGTCTGAAAGGAATGCCGATTGTTCCTTTAAAGTTGTTGGATATCTTATGTATAAAGAATGATAATTTGCCCTGGCGTACGGGTAGTAGGATATCTATCATAGACCAAAAATACGTATATTTTGGACTGGGTATAAACAAGGATTGTGTAAAATAACTGATATTGTTTACGCTTGCCTCATGTGCTTCTTTGCCGATTGATTGACAGAATGTTGGAACAATGAGCCCCACGAACGGCCCACGTTCGCCGAGATCCTGGAAACGCTAGACGAGATCAAGATGTCATCGTTTGTCAACACACCACAAGACTCCTTTCATAACATGCAAGAAGACTGGCGGCTAGAGATAGAGCAGATGTTCGATGAGTTACGACTCAAAGAAAAGGTAACCTGTCTTGTCTCTCTCTCTCTCCCTCTCCTCATCCGCCAAGGATAGAGATGTTTGTTGTAGAATAATAATGTCCCAAGCCTACCCTCTAAGTCTTCACCTTTCAAATGTGATCTTTTGTAGATTTTTTTATATAATTTAATGCTCTTTGCAATCAGAGGCAAGGGATAAGTATATATATATGTCTTCTTAATGAAGTCTGTTTCAAATAGAAACTAGGTTAATCTAATCTATCCATATAAGCATTTTCGGAATTAACTTTGTATAAAGGAAGTGCGCATTAGTAATGGTTTCCATATTTTTTTTAACCCAAGCTTACTTCTTTAAAATCCCTTGTTATAAAGATAGCTCGAAGGCAAAAATCTATAAAGAAAGAGTGACCTGTTTCAATCAAATTAACGTGGGAGCCACACCAAAATAACGATTAAAAAAAATATCATTAGGGAGGTTCAGCAAGTCTAACGTATACGTAAACGTACCTGTATCTCTGATATACAAACATACGTTAAAAGAAAAAAAGAGGTTCAGCAAAACATGGTGGGAAAAACGTAACGTAACCTATCAAGCAAAATGCTTCATCCAACAATTTACTTTTTACACATAAAAATGCGACGTAAAAGATACGGTTACGTAATTGAGAAACGTTAGCTTGCTGAACCTCCCTATTGTCCTTACTTCGTATCCTATATAAAAATCGATATGATTCTTCCAGGAATTGCGTTCACGAGAAGAGGAATTAACAAAGGCAGCGTTACAACAAAAGATCCAGGAGGAAGTATTAAGGCAACGAGAACAGGAGCTCGCAGAGAGGGAGATAGAGCTAGTAGAGAGAGAGCTCAACATCATGATCCTTCAACAAATCATGAGCAAACCTACACCTAAGAAACGCAAAGGCAAATTCAAGAAGAGCAGATTAAAACTGCTCAGATCGGGTGGCAAGAGCATTAGCGAACCATCAGGTAAACTATCTTTCCATGGAAATAAAGCTTAAAGTTGATTTAATATTGTTATTTGTGTTCTTGTATGAATGATTGTAGAATTATTGTTATTAATATTACCATAATTATTAAACATTTCTTATGGCCAGAAATAGAGTCTACTTATACAAGCATTCCAAGTGGTGTCCTCATATAAGTTTAAATCATAAGTATCAGTAATACGATAATCGGTTGTATAGTAGAGGTAGTCTTATCAAACCGGCGACGTCTGAAAACATCCTTGAAGGATAGTGCGTTTTTTTTGTAATTGTTAAATACTTATTGAAATTTATTTGTTTTAAATTGTATTACTTGCTATTCATATATGTGTACCTGACTTTCGATTATGATACGCCATAGTATTGTACTTATATCAATTCTTATTCTGATCATGTTATTATTGCCTTAGATTTCCGTCACAACATTACCGTACAATCTCAACAACCTACGTTCTTCCTGGATAAACATCTGCGTCGCATGCCCTCTAGTCCAGACAGTCCTCCTGCTTCCCCGAACTTCCCACCAAGACTTCGTGCCATAGCCTGTGGGTATTACTGGTCACTTGTTGTCTAATAATTGACTGCCATACATATATATTCTTATATGTCAATCCTGTAGTATTTTATCCCTCATCTAATTAAAAAGTACTTTTATATATCATATCAAAAGACAGGTTGAGTAATTTTAACGATGGCTAGTCATTGATTCAATCAGTGAAGTATACAATTAAAATGTCTCAGGAATCTTGATCTAGTTTTGCGTTACCTTTGCCATATACTGAAAAAAGGATTGCAATGCCCAATATCGAAAAATGTATACGAAATGATTTATATACTACTTGCTAATGAATCTGACTAAAAACTTTTTTAAAATACTTTCATTGGCCTCATATACTTTAATCACCATTACATAATGATTACAGGGATGAAAGTCTTTAGTATTTCTACTGAAATCAGTATTTTTGCAACATAAAAGTTGTCGAATTTCACACAAATTACATACTTTTTAGCCTAAAATGTCCACACTAAAATTCTCAGAAAACATTTTCAAATCGTTTACCAATTTTCGTCGAAACGTTCAAAGATTGATATCAAAAAAATTTGTAAATTTCTCCCTGCTTTTCCCCTCGCCAGAAATATTTCAGTAATAATGCCATGGCCCCACTTCCATCCCTGTTTAACCGTACTGTAACTGACTTATTAACAAATTGCATTTCTGGTAGATCCAGTGGATGGAGTGAAAGGCAAGACGTGGGGTCCCAGTTCAGTCCAGAAGGACCGCCACCACCGCTCATCGTGGGTGTTCGGGGAAGGTCGCTGGTCCAAGAGTGCCCCCAACCTAGAGAAAACGCTACGTCATCTAGGCGGTCACTCCAACATCGGCGCTTTACAGGAGCTGGGTAGGCAGTCTTGTAAGGCTCGCATGTTCCTTGTTTAACCGTTCTTCCCTTTATACAAGCCAAATCATCTCTAAGGGAGAAAATTGGGGTATAGAAATTACAATTTCACCACCTCCCCCCTCCAGGTACTAGAGGACAACCACCATTGGGGTGATCTATTCCTGGTAAAAATGTAAAATAAAAAAAATAAAAAAAAATAAATAAATATGCAGCTGAGGAATTTGGTTGCAGGATAATGGGGGGGGGGGGGGGGGGAAGTTGCGATGAACTCGCCAATTTCTGACTTTTCCAACTTCTTTGTGTCAGAGGAGCTGCTGTCCTTTGCCTTTTTGAGGTGATATTAGGGAGAGAAAAAACATTTGTTAATGTTTGCTTTCTCTTATCTTCGGGGATATATTATTTCCGAATCTTCCTCAATCACCTCTAAATGCATCGATGACGGGTTTTTTTCTGATACCAAGGAGTTTTAAATTTGTAATCATCAAGTTTTAACTTTCATGTTTGGGCAAACCATCGACTCAATTGTGCTTTGAATCAACTCGAATTAGGCTTGTATAAAGGTGAAGAATTATGCTGCATGGCATATTAAGTTCATAAGTGGTTCTCTGTTACCTTGAATAAGCTTGCATGGATAAGTCCCATTTATTATCTAAGCATGTTTCAAAGTGTAAAAGCATGTATGTACTGGATACTTAGAAAATCGCCTGCCTGTTCATTGAATTTATCAAATATAACTGCATGAATAGTCTCACGTTGGTATATAAGACTAAATATTGTTGGTATTAACGTTCGTTGCTTTCATAATTTAAGTTCCCTTTAGATGCTTAGAGACGTGATATTTCTGTGACTGTTTTTGTGTGCTATGTTCCTTAATCCTTTAATCTTTTGCAATCCATCCCTCGCAAGGATATATGAATGTGCGATGACTAGTTGCTAAATGATGTTTAAACCCTGGCGGAATCTTTCCGAAATGATGGTACAATAATTTGACCAACAGATGTCAGCACTAACCAAGTGGGCGTTCTTCCTCTGACTTGGTAGCTTCGTCGCCACAGAATTTTATAACGTTATAATGAAGATACAAGTACAGCCTCATTTATGCCTCAATAATATCTAATATTTGATATCAGAATAATTAAGTCTTACATTATTTTTTCGATTTATTTCTGTACTTTCTATGGAATTATCCCCAAAATAATCAAGAAAGGGATCAATACACATAGTCATAGGTACCTAGAACGATACAGTTTTCAGTATGAGAATCAAATAGTATGAAATACATATTATTTAAGTAATAAATTCCTCTGGTGTAATACTTATCGGTTTATAAGTAAGCTATTGGTAACCTGATATACTTTTATGTATAATTGCTGATACTGTGAGCAAAATCAATATTCCTCGTCTAGAACTTGGGGGGAAAATTCTGATTTACATTTAACACATTTTCACCTTTTTGCAGATTACGAGGACGATGAATGGCCAGATTTCCCAGGAGACACGAAGGGTCGAGCTCACAACGGTAGCGCCATGGAGACGGGAAGCTTGAGGCGCTACGCTGTCCGCAAACGTTGTGATTCTGTCCTCTGCAACATGTCCGTCGTCTTGGCAGCGGTGGCGACTGGCTTTGACATTCGCTTGTCCAACACCACCGCCATTCATCCCCGGTTACGCCCCGGTGGTGGAGGTGTTGGTGGTGGTGCGGAAACTACCACCACTACTACGTCATCAACTACCACCACCACCACCAAAGAGGAGGAGGTGAATCATGCGGTGCCGCCGCCCCACAAGCGGGAGTACATTGGGGTGCGGCGGGACGCATATATGGCAGCAGTTAGGGACTCCTTCATAGAACCCGAAGCCGATTTCAGTGAGTTCCACAAAACGGCAGGCTACCCCCATAACACATATCATGGCATTCAGACTCGATATCGCCCCAGTGTAAATTTCGATGTGCCAATAAGATTTGCTGAGAGCATGGACAATTACCCCAGACCCCCCAGTGAGGTTAGGACTACTCCATCAACGACTGATTCGGCGTCACCAAGAAAATCCTCTAGGTCTTCTGATACAGACTGTGATGTAGCTTTGATATCTCTTTCTCCATCTCAAGACAAAGCGTTTGTGGAGTACCAGAGGCAGCTATCCGATACCAGTAGCTCTGTGTTTGAAACTCCAAAGACTACACCGAAAACCACGCCCCAGCGGTTCAATGTCAAGTTTGAAGATAGTATCCGAGAAAGTCCTTCTAGCTACTCACATCGAAGGTCGCCATCCAATACCTCATCCTCTTCTAATCCCTCACACACCCACTCCTCCCACCATTCACACCACTCCCATGACCATCATGTTGCCAAGTTCACAGACTCATTCGATATGGATAACTTCAACCCATCCGCTCCTGGTACACCTGTGATACTTCCCCCACCTCGACGGCAGAGTAGTGCCAGTGACACTCATGGTACGCCGCATGGCACGCCCGAGCGCCCTGTCACATTAGACATCATACCACGTCCTCGTCCTTACGGCATCCTCAAAAAGACTTCGCCAGTTCACGTGGCCACCAACCGAAGTAGTCCGCGGACACGAGCCACTCCCACCCCGCAGGAGGGTGTGTGTGCTACTCGCATGCGGGCTACTCCAACCCCTTCCGAGGGTAGCATCAACCCGCCCCCTCGGTCAAGGACAACTCCCACCCCCTCTGAGGGCCGATCCAGGACAACTCCCACCCCCTCTGAGGGCCGACCAAGGACAACTCCCACCCCCTCTGAGGGCATTGTAATACCCAGAGGCAGGGTCACCCCGACTCCATCGGACAGTACGAGTGCTGTCAGTGGGGACGACCAGTCGTTTGTGTCGGCGCGGTCGGCCCCCTCGCCAGGGAGTACCCCTCCCCACATAGACCACCAGAAAACGCTTCTAGACATTGACGTCGACGGTCAGAGGGACGACTACACGCGACCCCTGCCCGCCAAGAGACAACCTAGACATCCTACCATCAATGAAATGGATTTTGAATTAGTAGACGAGCCACAATGATGAATCATCCTATTCGTGTTATTATAATAATATGTGTATACACAGATAATTCTATTGCCCATTACTCATCGTGATGATAAATATGATAAAAATAAGGAAAATATTATTGGATATATTACTGTAGGTGTTGGGAGTGTATGAAATAGGACAACTTTCCCAGAATGTAAGTTTTCAGATAACAAAGAATCAATCCTCAAGTTACCTGTCATATAAATGTTGGCATTATTTTCCCTTTTACGTAGGAATTATTTCTAAAAACAATTGTTTTACAATTGGTCTGTGTTATTGATTGTTATTTTATTGGAAATAGGAAAAGAAATGTATAATTTTGCAGTTGGTGATGATGATGACAGTTTTCGTCTAATATTCTTTTTTTCTGATAAGTCATGAGAAGAAAAAAAAAGAGAAAACATTCCTGCCGAAAGTCATTAGTGCGTACGTTGTATGCTCTTGAGGCTGACGTGTTTTAATTGTGTGGATGGAGCTAGAGAGGCACTTCATTTCCAGAACTCAGGCGCTCATATATATCTATATAGTATGGCTAAAATGTGTTTTGGCAAATAATGTTTTAGAATGAATCCTCTGAATGTATTCAATTCATTATCCAGCCCACGTCTAGGCATCTTTATTATTAACCATTCCAGAGAGAAAAGTGAAAAACAGCGGAAAAACTTCTAATGCTTCTATTTTACTGAATATATGTCTCAGAAGGGAAAACAAGAAGTGTTACATGCGAAAAATTATTATTGTGAATATCAATTTTTGATTTACCCATCTAGCCCTCACACAGGGTCTGTATCCAACGGAATCAAAGTAGGTTTACAGTGCGTATAAGAAGACGATGCAATGTTTAACCATGGTCTTGAGTGGCAGCTATTGATTTAGTACAAATGTATGATCCGCCGGGTACCTGAATTTGAAAGAGCCGCCAAGCGTTTTCCCGCCAAAATAAGTCATCTGCTGTTATCCACCCTTTGTATTTTATGTTACGCTTTTTGCTAATTGATATTTTGGCTACATGCTGCATCTTATTTTTGTTTTTAACGAGATTCTTTTATTTTATTTTGTTGAATTCTTATTGATTTGTTGCTAGAGATTTGGTGTGCGTATGATCCAACAGCTCATGAAGACATATCATTGACGATTCCACATAAATATTTCTTCCACACACAGAGAGGACTTGTCTGTTTCATCAACCTGTCATTCGTTCACTAGGAAATAGATGATATGTCCTTTCAGTTGGACTAGGTCTGGGTACCCCCTTACTCACAGTGCAACTCAACCTGATTTGAGATATAAAGTTTATTTTCTTTCCGTTATAATGTCTCCAATTTGGAAGTACTACTCTTTTCGGCAGATATACACAAAGCCACTGCCCATTTAGATACTCATTCTATTCATCGGGTTAGTTGCATTCAGAAAAAAAATTATTTCTACTTTAATCGAGTTATAAGAGGTGGTTCGTATGTGAATCTATATTTACTCCTAATTAACCCTAATACCTTTTACTACTACAGCAAGTCTTCGCATTAAAATTGTGATTTGTGCAATAGGAAATTATAGCTAAGTTCTGGAATGCGACAGAGTGCTATTATTCCATGCATTGTCTATGCTTGCTGGGTTCTGCTAATTTTGCCAATGAGCTTTAGGGTATTATTAATATTGGGCGCTTGATATTGCCCCAATTATAACTTTATTAGGTGTTTCGTGTTATTGCTATCTATGTTTCCAGGTCAGCCAAATGATGAAATCTGTGTATACATATGGCCATATATATGTTGATGTGTCGTTGATATTTCATTGGCAAAATACCCTATCTACACATAGATATATATGTACATGTAATGTATATGTGATAATGGTATAATATAATTATATGTGTGTTAAGCGTACTATACAGAGAACGTTAAAGTGGCTGGCCATTCAGTACTGATCAGTTATGCCTTATCCTCTTTGTAACAAAGTGCCCAGGATTGGGCTGCATCATGCGGCACAGAGTTATAGAATTGCACCTTGGGTCGTTCAAGTGTGCAACACTGAACAAAAGTGAGCACAACCAAGTGCTACTTTAGCGTTTATAGTGCAATTATTACTAAGAAAGTGCAAGGTGCACCTTTCCCTGCTGCTGGTGTTTTTCATGGTACTTACTAATATTTTATATGGTTTAAACCTGGATCGAGAATATGGCATTATATTGTTTCACACATTTTATTGTCCTTTTATTTGCATGTTTTGGCGATGTTAGGTTCTATTCTACACACTTTACAGATTCCATTATTGACTATCGTTTAGGAGATTGTACTTAGGTCCATTTTGTTGTTCGAAGAATGAGGAATCGTATATATTATATTAAGTTAGTTAAGTTGGGTATATTTTAAAGTTTTCTTTTAATGTTACTTTGTTCCATTAACAGTGATAAAGACAAGATGTGGAAGCAATTAGGTTTGCCACGTCTGTTTGTGTTACCATATCGCTTGTGGTCGAACATTCCATGCTTTATGTGATTGTGTAATACTTCCAAGAATTTTTGTTATATAAGTGGACATTGATTTTAGTGACAAGCATTGTTCTGGTAACATGTTTTGTCTTCATTAACGATTAACTCAATGGCTGGTGTAGTATTTCATGAAAGGGGTTGGAGAAAGCCTTATATATGTTTCAAGAGTTATTCATAACATTTGTCTAGTAACAGATCTATTCTTTCCATGTATCAATTATTGATTAGTTTTCCGATGTTAATTAATAACGCAATTCTACGGAGAAGTTAGTATAAACTGATTCGTTAAGGAATGATACCGCTGAGGGAAGGCCCATCTTTTTATTTGCATTTTTTTGTTGATGGATTTTACTATTTCGCAAGTTGCCTCATGCAATGGGGAATTTTGGTTCATTTGTTGTCAGGCAACTAGTTGTACTGGTGCATGCAAGATAACCAGTCAAGAAATCAAAATAGTGCCCACTGCCTGTGCTGGTCAAAGACTGTGTGCTTGTTTGTAGATTCTCCGATTATTATTTTTTCTTCCCTTTTTTTCGTCCGATCGCTCATTATCATTCACAAAGCTAGGCGTTCAAAATACACATCTACCATCAATCAATCGAGCAGGAGTCCTCCACCATGTCAAATTTCTATTATAATCAAAAAACGACCTCACCTCATGTACAGCAATAATGTAATACAGATTTCTTGTGTTTTTATTGTCGTATCCCAAGTATTACATGGTCAATACCTATAATTTCTTTTTGTTTCTAGTAATACGTGTTTGCAAGTAGTGCAAGTTTATGTACGTCCACACTGTGTTAGTGTCTCGACTGTTGGTCGGGCTTTGTTTTCGTGTGCCTTTCGTTTCGTTGTATGTGTTCTTTGCTACACATCCGAAAGATGGGCTCTTCCTGCGGGCGGTAGACATGGATTAATCAGTATATTTATTTTATTGAGATAATTCATGTAAGTTATATTCATTCATGGGGATTCTCCTAGTAGTTATTACAAGAACTAGTAAATACTCTTCAGCTGTGAAAAAAAATATTCTAAATTGCATGAAGTGAATATCGAGTGTACACCTGTGAACAATGTCCTCTTCCGAAGCAAAGAAAAAAGACTTCATAATAGATGCGTTTACGACAATAACATGTGTATGTTTGTAGGTGTGATTCAAAGCCTTTTGCTCCCATGATAACTTGTGGGAATCGGTTGTATGATTGAAAGTGGCAATACATTTAAGAAATGAGAAAAGGATAGTATACATCATTAACGACCGAGTGATATCCTTAAATGGATATATTTTCTACATTTTAAAACAATGAAGAATACCCGTGTATGACATTAATTTTGAGTTGTGAAAAATAATAACTGAATAAGAGTAATGATGAACATAACATTGACCTGATCAATGGTGGCTGCGTTTCTCTGGTGGTCTACGGTGAGACGTTCACTGAGATTGAATACAATCTCTAGAAACATAACGTCAAAGAATCATTTAAACTTCTAGTCTACTGTAAAATTAGTAGGCCTGCGTTTCATACCGTGATTATCTGGGCCGTAATCAAAATGTTTAAAAATACTGCCGATAATTTATCGCGTCGGTTTAAAAGCTTGTCTACTTTCAGTCCACCTCGTATACCATTACCTTTTTGCCCCCGAGGACTGAATCAAAACAAATAAACTTCCACCCGGGGAACCTTATCAAAATAAAGCACAAGATACACTTCTTTTCTTTTAAAAAAAAATACAGAGCCTGAATGTAGTTTATCTTGCTGGTTGTCAAAAAAACTGGGAGTTGAATAATGTTTTTTTTTTCTCTGCCCGCTTCGCTGGAAACAGCTTTTTATTTTTGGGTGGCCTTAAACAAAACTGAGCACTCTATGTGGCCAAGCTCCGGACGCTTTTTCTGTGCCGGATCCTAATAGATAAATGAAAGTTCCAATAAGAGAACAGGGACAACTGCTGATGACGTACAACACAAGATAACTGTATATTCGGGTGATGCGTATCTCCTTCTCTACCCCCAAGAAATGTTCCTTCAAAATACGAAGGAGATTTTAAATCGCGACATTGTACGCCTAGTCGGACATTTTAACAATGATAATGTACAAGCGCTTTTAACACTGCTTAGAGGAGATATATGTCTTGCAGATTCTACCCTGATGATTTGAAATAAGATATTTTCAGTGATCTGTAATAATATCAAATATTCAGGGCTTTTTGGATAAAATCCAGTGTTGAATGTGGTGGATACCTTGTTATCAATATCATCCTTACAGTCATTACAATTGTTATAGATCATGATTAATTAAGAGTCAGTTACCACTGAGATAACAAGGGATGTAGGACCGATAACAATAAGGGTAAATAATAATAATATGTGTTAGCAGGACCCAAAACCTGTTTTGCACAGGGCATGAATCTCAAAAGAATAATGTGGTATAAAACTAGTTAGATTGAGGTGCAAATTTAATGCCGTTCATTTTCTCCTTTTCTTATGTGATGGGAAACTTTATTGGAAAGTGCCAAATGCTGTTCGCCCCCTGATTCATGGTTCCATATTTGTTTCGCTCCTCAACTGTGCATTACAATGATCATATTACCACAGAGAAAGTTGCAACGTACATCATTATACCATGTTCAAATTTAAGTTACTTCATCGTTTCCAGTGCTAGAATGACCAAGATATTTGATTTTGATAGATCTCATGTCTACTCATATAGTTTCCATGTCAAATTCCCAGATGGCTATGTAAAAAGAGGTAAATGGTAACAATAGCCAGTTCGTCCTTATGCCTCCATAGATTATGCACATGAAATATTAACTTATTGATTGCTTCTGAAGATCGCACATTACTTTTGTACTGAGTAGTCAGCGACGGTGAAGCAATCGGAAGACATTTACAATTGCTTTCGCTCCAATACCCTTTTTGTGTGAATTAACATTACTAATCCAGTGTCATTTTGAAAAGCACTTATTACATTGCATTTGGGCCAGGGTATGTACATCTTTGGGTGTTTGGTTTATGGAAAAACAGGTATGAACAGGGGGAGGTATGTCCCCTTGTTAAAGATATAATAAGTCTTCTATCATTCCATTAACCCCTTCCTAATAATGATAATAATAACAGAGCCTGTTAGCTCAGAATGAAACTAGAACGGATGGTCATTATCAGGTTTCTTTTGCACATAGCCCATACAACTGTTGTTACGAACCGAGGTGGTGACTCGTACACGTGAATATATTACTACAGAAGTTCTTCCACAGGAACACAACTCAGGAACTCCGTACTCTCTCAAGACCAGTGCTTCAGGTGCGTGGTCGTCAGAATACAACCTGTCCAATTCACATTTGTTGTCTGAAAGCCGGATAGTCCTGTCTTTAATCAAGAGAATATTATAATGTACTTCAGAGTGCTTCAACAAACCTTTGTGTTCGTTTT
Organism: Sthenelais limicola; assembly: GCA_942159475.1. Taxonomy (NCBI): domain Eukaryota; kingdom Metazoa; phylum Annelida; class Polychaeta; order Phyllodocida; family Sigalionidae; genus Sthenelais; species Sthenelais limicola. The sequence continues at coordinate 32,618,603 of OW804098.1, forward strand.
AGAAGATTGTGGTAGGCTACCCGTTACCATGGCAGCAGTATGGTTTTTTGCTTAATAACTACTCTTCCTCGCGGATCACAAATAAGTGTATCGTCCTTCCCACCTGAATTTTTTGTATTGTTCACATCAAAGGTATCACTCACTTACTTTCATCATTGCATCACTAAACAGCAGAACATTTAAAAGCTCCAGGCCCAACAAACCTATACCCGTGCCCTATATCTAATTTACACCCTATTCTAGGTGAATTAATTGAAATATTGGAATCCTAATCACCATAAATGGTAATCGCAAACATGGCCCTGTCTGTGGTTAATTAATTAATTACTCTTTATTTGTTCCTGTCCTGTCTTAAGTATCCACTCAACGCCACCTACTGTAAAGCATTCAAACGAAAAGTCTTTTCCTAAAAGTAGTTTGCCGTTGTGTTACAAGGGGTCGCCCCATGTGCTCTGGAATCAGTATTATTCAGTCACTTCAACATGCTTACTAATTAAAGAGGTAAAAAGATAATACTGTTTTAACTAAATGACTTCGGGAAGACCCCTCCAAGTCTTCTTCACTGGTTGTAAGATCTATACAGTTCGATTCACAGCACATACTCATCCATTCTGTACATAATTGAACAAACTAATATTATAACATGCTGTAGTACTAAGAACTGGAGACAGGATCAAATCGAAATGTGTTAAAAACTGTCCTAAACTTGATGATGGAATTTGTGCTGGCACAAATTTCGTTTGCACGTAGGTATCGAAGGCAAACTTGTGCCGTGTATAGAGTTGAATCAGATTTTAAATCATGAATGGCCACCACAACTACTACGAAGTCTATGATGGTGTAATCGGTGCATCTTAAATATTTCAGATCTTATTGAACTTTCTGGTGCCAAGCAAATACAACGTTGTATTCCCTAGACTAGGTCGCGCTGTTTTATCATTGAGAACACAATTTGTGCCATTTCATTGCAGTTTATCATAATGGTTATTCTTCAGGACAGATGTTTTTATTGTTCCGGTCTGCAGCATCTAAAAGAGAAGTTCAGCCATGTTGGACCCATATATTATATAATTATATATATTATATCTATACATATAACAGACCAGCTCAATCCATGTTACTGTATAGCGGGATATTTAATATAAATAAATGGCCCTTAGGCCAGGTATATATGTGACGGTTGAATGATAATGGCGTAAAGAGTAGGGTTTACGGGGTTCATTTTGTCATCCACAAACTATCCAGCACGTCTGGTACATAGTCTTAAAACTTTTCTGTTGTAGTGTCCCAGGTATATATGTGTATTTGTCTGTTTGTTGTCTTTTTATGTATTCAACTTCCACTTGGAGACTAACTGTAACAAACTATTTTATGTATTATGTGGAGGGACATTTGTAAGAAGCAAAAAAAAAAGAGAGAAATAAATAAAAGGCAAAATTTTCTATGAAACTATTCCATTGTCCTGTTTTTCTCTTACCTCGGGGTACATTACATTCGATTACATTACAGGGTCTAAGCAGGACCTGGAAAAGTAAATTCAAAGCCTGGAAATGGCAAGGGGTCAATATAAAGAATTGTATGGTGTTGAAATAAGCTCCACCATTGGATAAATAAGATGTACATTGTCTAATGCAGAATATTCATTTACCCAACCTATGCGCGCTAAATGTAAAATTGCGTTTATATAGAGAGGTAGAAAGGGTACATGCACTATAGGGTAAGAGGTGAGTAGCGTAGGGAAAGTTATCATTTCTTAAGGCTCTACATCTCTAAGGGGCCTCACTAATTTACTTTCCCTTTCATCTGAAATAATTTCCGATCCCTATGAGACGTTACTATCGAGGGATATAATATGAATGGCATAGAAAAAGGTTTCAAAGCTTCTCATTACGGAGGTAACTATGAATGCACCGAAAAACCAGATGTCTATAGATCTTTTTAAACAAATTTATCAGAAGACTTGCACAAATCTAAATTTATATCACGGAGGTGCAGTCGGTCCCTCCAATAGGGGAATTGCATATGCTCTTGCGCATGTCTGTTACAGTGCATGCTGGGATGGATTCGGTTGAAACCTGACACAAATATTTAGCAACATTTCTATCGAAAAATGCAAGAATGTTTTCACCAATATCACAACTTGGATAAATGATCTATGAGAACCTAATGCATGATGGGTGAAAATGGGGACTTGGGTTATGGAACCATTTAAAACATATGGATATGGACTTTAGAGCATTGATAGATAGAATTCCATACGAATCAAGATTTAAAATGGCGGCTATGCAAGTCCCCTATTCTCTGTTATGTAACCTTCTGATTAGAATATGTAAGAATCCATTTGCGTCACGGAACCAGAAGTGCTATAAATTGAGTACAAACTGAGTAAATCCTTTCTCTAAATGAGCAGCCATATTCACGGTCTCAAAACCAATAATTCGATTAAAGATCAATATTGTTCAAGTAATTTAGAAAACAGTCACCAGTTAGTCTTTGCACTCGAGTTAAGAGACTTAGCACGTATAGGCATACGCAGCGCTTTGTATGTCGATCAGAGTTTGCTTCAGATTGAAAAGGTTCCATTAACAAACTTAGGATAAGTTTGTTGGCAATATTATAAGGTCAGCTTTATTTATACAGTCGCCCTTCTTTTTCTGGGCGTTGACCTGAACAATCTCAAAATCGTTTTAATCGATATTAATTACCGACCGAAGATCATGTCTAAAATTTACTTCAAAACGTGTCTTTCATCTTCGCCTAAAATAACTATCATAAAGACAACGTGCTCTGTTACCTTTTTGACGATCAAAGTCTATAGAAATTGTACTGATACACACACATCAACTACTGAGTGCGAGAAGAAGAATTGTGCTCCACCTGCATGTAAAGTAGAACAAATTCCAGCTATACTATGGGAGCCTTTTCTTTCAAAAAAGAAAATCAGAGATACTAAGCGTGTGTCCCTTTAACTGAGAGCGATATAACGAGGATAAGTGCGGTGGGACAAGCAAATGAGAAGGTTATCCGGTGTATGACTCTTGTACAAAATCTCTTTGACTCTGACTTAGTATGTCTGAGCTGAGGACGGCATGCATTACTGAGCGTTTGGGGACAGGTTTGGGCCTTCCCCATATAATTAAGTCCCAGGGGCGGGGCGGATATAGGATTTTATTTCGGAGGGGGTGGAGGTGGGCGGGGCATGGGGGCAAAGGCTGTGGCTTTTTCATGAGAATGATCCAGAGAAGTAACAAAAAGAATATAATTTTGAAACATTTCGCAGGAGTGTGGGGGGGGGGGGCTCCCCTTGGATCCGCCACTGACTCCCCATAACATATAAAAGCCTATTCGTTGACTAATGCCTTTAACATTCGTTTCCGCCAGTCTTTAATAGATCTATGAACACCATCTTCATGGTAGGGCCTATGTGATGTGTCACAGGGAAAAAATGAGTCGAAAAAAATGGAGTTGAGATACTGTCATATTTGAAAACATCGTTTGGTCTAAGTGGATTCCAACTATCTTATCATTTTAGGAAATCTAAAAAGTATTTATAACTATATCCTGCGTTTGGCGACTAATAGCGCCAGATTCCTCAAAGATCTGAACATTATTACAGCGAACTTGTGAATAAAACACTGAAAAATATCAATTTTGCTATACTTATGATTCATTTTTCTGCTACACATCACATATTATATATCATTCATACATGAACCCCTTGCTTATGTAAATCACACCAGCTTATATTACCGCATGTTAGGCTACATGTCAATTCATATATTGCGACGATGGACAGTGTTCCGGCTATTTTTAACCTAATACCCGAAAGCTTGCCCGAACCCCGGAGAAAGCTGAAATAGCGTTTCCTAAGCGTTGGCACCACCTGCCCGCAAGAGTGTGAACAACCTTGATTGACTCCTTCCGGTAGCCCATGTCAACATAGCAACTGTGTACACAAACGCCGAGTCGTAGCAGAATTATATAATCCTAATGTGTAAACAATTAACTCGCCGGGAGTGATATACCCATCAGGAAATTAGTGATTGGGAGTTCCTAACCCCATCAAATACCATCACATCTGGAAGTTTACCTCACTTCCAACTCGGGACGTTATCGGATTCTGTTCCTATTATCTCTTTATTAAGATCAAAGGAGTGTACAGTATTGGAATTCATTCAAGTTGTTGTTAGGTTACCTGAGAGCTCAAAGGAGTTCTTTCTTTAAGTCACGGGTGCTTACCTGATTCGAATTCAAGAGGACTTTTACCTGGGACATTTCTTGTGAGAATGAGTGTAAGTGCATGGAAGTAGACTGACATTTCAGTCTAGATTACAGAATGCCAAGAGGTAAGTGTGTCCATTTATTCATCCCCGAATAAAGTTTTAACGTTGCATTGATTTATTCATGTTGATCCGCAAGTAAATAATTTAAGCATGGAATTGGAGTATTGGGACAACATACATTTATTTGGCAATATACTCCGACCTTGACTAAACAACCACAAGAAGAAGTTATATTATTAATGAAATCGACACAGTGTGTGTGTTATCAATATCAAAATGCGATAGTTTTAATGATTGAAATGTATTCGACAGCGATAACAATCAATAAACATCGTGTGTTGATTAAAACATGAAGGCTGTCACTTCCATTGTTGCCAGGTTCAGAGGGATATTCCACGATCAGCTTTGGTATTTATTATCGAAATTACTTTCCCCCTTTGCAATGTCACAATGTCAACCAAATTAAATTTTTAGATACACCAGCAGTAGCCATATTTAATTGTCGGCACATCACTCGTGACAAGCATTAATATTTCACCGACGATATTGCTATTGTTTGTCAATTGACCATGCAATCAAACATTAGTCATATTAATGTTAATACCTTGTAGAAATCCGAGGAATTACCCAGTATTTCGGTCGGAAATGATGTAGGTCCGAGGGAGTTTTGTAGTGATCAATTCAGATGTTAGGAACACAAGTCCCAGAGCTCGTTTATTTGATTTCATATAATAGTAGACGCTTATATCATAATGTATGCACAGTATTTAAACACGGATATATATAATATAAGAAATAACATGGCGAAGATGACTTAGTTATAATATTAACACCCAGCTAATTTTGGTATGAATAACAGATGCATGGTTAAATAAAGAATGAGACTGGGAAACTGAATTACCAAAGGATCTCACCCAGTTTTAAGTCAAGCAGAAATCTATAACCGCAGCCCATGGTTTGACTTTGTATACACTAATTTAGCATCGATCGATAATCAATAACCCGGGCAGGGAAGTGAGGTTCTTTAGCTGTAACACTGTTGCTGATCCCTGCTGGTGGTTTGGATGGTATGTGAGTTCATCAGATATTCTATCATGATCCACCCTTCCATCTCGCGTTACACCTTTTGCATGTGTCTACCTCATGCTAGGAGGATCACCAAATAAATCGATTTAGTGGGCCTAATGAGAACACGATAGCCTGATGAATATCCAGATTCTGATCAAATCAGTGGTGTGCACTTTTTTAAAGTCATCAATCTTTCCCTTTATTCTCCCATTTGGCTCAGAATTATAGGGCGTAATAGGGGATTTGCATGTGCCACTGCGCATGTCTGTTAGAGTGCATCATGGGGTGGATTCTGTTGAAATCTGACATACAAATATTTGGCAAGACTTATATCCCAGATTGCAAGAATATGATGTCACCAATATCGTAGCTTGTGTAATTGATCTATGAAAACCAACTGCTTGATGGGAAAGATGGAGCTTGTGTTATGGAAACATATATATGTATTTACGCATGGATGTTGACATTGGAGTACAGATCTACATATCCAATGCTATGAATGTCGTGTTTTCTATAGATTTAATTGGCTTTTGCTGATAGATAAATGTCCTCCTGTACCTCACTGAGATTATCTACTTATTTCAGATTTCCTTCGCCAGACATTGCGTTGTCATCCAGACTAATTGTTTTAAATGTGTATTCTCCTCGTTCCCTTCCTACATTCGACGCATTTAGATCTGGTTTAGACATTTTGTGGAACTTAATTTGTCTTGCATTGTACGCTGCCTCTTTGGAAAATTTCACGATTCACCGATTCTCAACACGTTCTCAAACACAGTATAGCAAATTATACGAACCAAAGCACGAGCATTGACCGTGGAAATCTCTTAATGATAGACTCTTCACAAGCCTCGATCCTTTAACTCCCACATTGTTGATAATATCCCACTTGGATTATTAATCACGGGTTCTGGGTGTAATGGTTCTGCCCCGACGACGGTTCATTAATTTCAAAAGCCTCCCTTAATATCCTTCGACGTGGCTTAAATTTCAATTGCTTTCAGTTGACAGAAAGAAATTCGCTGCTTAATTATTTTGGGAAAGTTGCACTCATTTATTTGACATTTATGAGCAAGCACGGGATACTTGATTCATATTAACCGAATTAAAAAGCTAGCCTGTTTACAGCAGTTAATTTCCACGTCACGTAGTCTTCCATACAGATTTCAATACTTGAAAATACACATTTTGTTATTCGCGAAGTCGTTTCCTTGCAACTCATCTTCCCCTTGCATCTCTGATGTTTTTATTTGTCTATAACACATTGAAAAATGGGACGGTTTTGGTAAAGCTTTAGAAATGTTACTTAATTAAGATGGCATTTGTGTAAAATTCAACCACATCTCTGTATTCTTGGCAGTTGTATAGGTCTATTTATGAACCATGCATCTATTGACTATGCGCATGGTTATAGTTAGTTAGTTCATGTTTGTTTGTAGCTCGATATGCGCATGGTTAGTTCATGTTTGTTTGTAGCTCGATAGATCTTTTTTTTACAGAGAAATCACCCAACAATACCCGAGCAGTTAATATGATGGACATGATTGTTTAGATGTAATATGTACTTTGATACTGATATGGCTGAAATTATGCTGGATAAATGCGGGAACCTAATATTGTTGGGAATACGATATTATTGTTCAGTGTGTTCAACAACTGTAGAGTGCACGCGCAACAAAACAGTTCGGTGTAGCAGATGTAGGACATAATTCGAACAATAATATCGAAATTGCTTACAACTGATTTTCACACAACCAAGATTTTCTGCCATTAAATGAGTCATTGAAGCCACATGAAATTTATTGTCTATTAGTCTGATTAAATAGCATTATATTATATAGATTATAATCATAAAACTTAAACCAGGGATGAATTTGATAGTATAAACGGGTGGACAATTCACTGGCCGGGTACGTACATTTCCATTTATGGCAATTTGGGGATATTTGCAATGAGCGTAATCCAAGGGGGTATAATGCAAGAGTCCATCCAAAATGATAAGTGCCAATAATTATAACAACTTGTGCATGGCATTAGTTCTATTTAATATAGACATACACACACATCTTGTTACACATGTATACGCACACACGCATGCATGAGTGCATGCATAATTATACATTATTATGTATTTGACAGATGCATGTTAATTACACCAACTTCAGAGATAATAACCCATACTGTGCGTAACAGTCTAGGCTCAGAATCCTTCTGTGGTCTCCAAACTGAGGGAAAGCCTTTCGCCCCAAACCCCAAAATGATATTATAATAACGATCCTATGTGAAGCTATAGGATCGTTGATTATAATTCCATTAGCCTATTACAGGACCAGGAAAGTCATTAGCGCAGTAAGCGTCCAATCACTGATATACCATTGTTATCTTATCTGGAACGCTCTGAGCCTAGACTGATAAATCCATGTCTGGGAATTCCGTAGGTTTCGTATAAATATAGAAACATTGGTGAAAGTTACTTTTTAACCAGGTCTTGGAATAGTAGTGAAAAGTTTGTACTTGTAGAGAATCTCCACCGTCTTGACGCAACCCGTTGGTTGCGTCAAGACAGTGGCCAAAAACTAGGCTCCTAACGATCTTGTCAGGTGTCATGCGCCTCTCAGGTGGTTTTGTAAGAAGGATATCTAAAAATATCTCACCACGTGGATCTCGACCAGCAAAATGGAGAAGAACAAAATCTGTCGGAAGATAGAAGTCTTTCAAACACAGTTTCAGAGATATCCCCACGCACCTAATTGTTGGAGTTGTTCATTACATTTGAGAAGTTAGGCTTAAGTCTGGCTATACATAGTATTCACTGACGTCACGGCGCTCGCCGCGGCTTGCCATAATGTGGGTCAACTTTAGCTGGACATGAGTGCTCCAAGCCTCAAAAATGCAGTTTTCACCTCCGAAAGTTTTAGAGAATGTTATATAAACTATGCTGATAGGTTATATGTTCATTTTGTAGTGTGTCATGATGGAATAATAAGTATAATTGCCATTAGCAAACATTTGCAATGGGAAATCCTGTCGATCTAGTGTCTCCCGCTATCTATGCTGCCACACATTATGGCTGCCAGTGAGGATAGCCGCTGACTGGGGTGACGTCATGTGAATACTATGTATTAAAAGGTCGTCGTTTCGTTTCTTCTCCCACATATATAATGTATGTGTTAAGTGATATTAGATGTGCGCAAGAAGGACATTGCTCTGTAGGTCAATCTCCCTGGAAATGTCACCCTTCCTCTTAAAATAATCAATGTCATAGACGGGAATATAAGTATCCCCAATTAATACCCACGTAGATTTGCACTTCTAGTTCTGCGGAAAGGGCAAGCACACTTCATTTAATGCTGCTTGCACGTAGGAACAAGGTGACACAAGTTATCCATATTACCTGTTACCTATGTTAACCAGATTCAGATGGACTCTCCTCATTTTCAGACTTAGATGAACTGAATACTGAAAGGCACTCAAGAGGTAAAGTGACACTGATTAAGAAGAAATAAAAATCAGTATCTTACCTAGCTTTGTTTATTGCATAAACCTATAACCCTATTGTAAATCACAGTAGCTTAGTTAATTGGTAGACATAAGGAGTAGGGTAAAAACGACTGACTCTCGCACAGTAAAATGATCCCACGCAGTAATTGGTATATTTGGTAGAGAATAAAGGGTCTTGTCCACTAAGCCGATTCTCATGCGATTCTAACATAAGTTAGTGCAAAAGAGTCCTCTGCGGCGCAAAATCGCATGCGAATCGGCTTGGTGGACTAGGCCTATCAGACAACGAAAGTGTAAACAGTACAGATTGGTTATGTTGAAGCTCGATCATATTCCATGTTTTCGTGCATGATATTCCATTATAATAATTAGTTTTCCATTATTGTTTATGGCTATTGATGCTCTCGATGTGCTAGATGATATAAAAACACTGACAACTCTCGTTTGACGTCGTATTACTGTCGTAATTTTTATGTAGCAATAGATAAGCATGTCATGTAATAACTAGCAATTATACATACATGCATAGTTGATAATAGGGTGAAAAGGTCAGTCATTACATCCTCTTTAAGACTATAAGCACAGTTAAGTGAATGTAAGTCAAGTTGCTAAGCTAACAATTGTAAAATTCTAAAAATCGCTGCTTCAGAAAACAATACAGGCCGTATAACCTCATATTAAATAGTACTTAAGTCAAGTAATTTCAAACTGAGCCTTAAGGGAACCTATCATTATCGTCACGATTATCTTCAAGGACAAATAATATCCTGTCCATTTTCACTGGAGGGATGTATGTATGTATCATATGTGATACCTAACATAAAAGGGGAAATTAACAATTAGAATTTAATTAAAGCTAAATACAAAAATGAAATAGATTGATGATCGGCGTTATCCTGCTTTCAGATAGTCATGCATGGTATCGGCAAACGAAAGGTAAACTTTATACCTCCTGCACTCCCGAAGGAAATTGAAGCACGTCATGTTTATCAGACATTTTACTCGCTACGGTAGCGCACCCTTTACCTTTAACAATCATCACTTTTAGAGTTTTTCTATCCAATTTTCAGAAGAAACCTTCCATTTGCATTGTACGCTGCCAATTTGAGAATGTTGTATGTTGATTGTGCAAATTAGTGGGTTTCTATTGCGAACCATTTACCAGTCTAGGCCCAAAGTTGAGAGACTCCCTTCAAACGGAGGGAAAGTATCTTGCCTCAAAGTGCCATTATAATTCCATTAAAACCGAAAAATGTCATTATATTCCCCTTAGAAAGCCTAGTCCTAGGCTAGGAAACCGATTAGCGAAGTAGGCGTCTAATCACTGACATACAATTCTTATCTGATCTGAGGGTTTGGACCTAGACTGTTACCGTCTCCTTACCAATGCTTTCTGCGCGTGAGCTATTGTGAAACGGAGTGTGCGCTTTGTAGTTTGCTATTCCTTTTATTTGAGCCATGAATTACTGTCACGTGGACTTGTTACAATGAATTGCTGTGATAAATGTCCTTGTGCACCTTTCAGTGTTCAGTCATATGCAGCATAACAATTGACACACCAGCTAGGCAGTTCTTCCACTATGATTATACATCTATCAAATATACAATAATACTATTGTGCGACATTTTCCTAGAATTGCTCACAGTAATTGATCTCTTTGCTCATAAAACATCAGTCTGCATTAAATGAGATTTATAGACAACTGCCCGCAGATTCAGCGGTTAATATTTAAAGGCTTAGGCCTAGTTAATGAAATACATTTATTGATTAATTCATTTACTATTATTATGAGTCTTTCACGAACCCTTCAAAATATGCACCGCAGAGAAAAGCTGACAACAAGCCATCACAAAAACTGAGAAAAGTCATTCCTCACGTTGCTTCACAATTTCCTTGCTCAATACGTGCACAATATTTATAACAAAAATACCTAGAGAACAGCATTTTAGAACAAAAACTATTTTCCCTCGTATTAACCGCTGAAAATGTGTCGTGTGTTGTCCTTTTTTACTCTCCTAATAATGACTCATTCAACGAAATATCTCATTCGAAATACATTAAATTCTAATGTTTCCCTCTGCATGATATCAATATTCAGTATTCAGGGTATAATATATCAGTTCTCCGTTCAGTCGCGATATTGTTGCCTGTCACCGAGCGAAACGGACGGCATATTATCCGTGAATTCCAATGATTATGTTTTCCAAGAATACACCCTGCCTTCGTGAACAGAAGGCATTGTCCTGACCCTCGTTTCCTACCGAATAACGTTTCTCGCACATGTTTTCCTCATCGTCCAAGCAATTTAATATGTTTTCTATTATCAAAGCCTGGTGTGTGGCAAACTATTTTGGCACTCGATCTCGATAGATTACACATTTAGGCGTATAGATGTGGCTGCAACATAATGATCGATGAAATAAGCCTAGACTTTAACCAAAGTGACCGATTAAGGTAGGCTTTGTGCGATGGACAAAGCTTTGTGAGCTAGCCCATGGTGTGTCCAGGTTCATGTATTGTTTGGCCAGTTACTTAATGTATTCGGAGCATACAGCAGGGGATTTATTTGCTTGCAGTCTATATGTGTGCATGCCTTGGCTGCACCATGCATACTATGTCCTTCCCTAATCCTAATAATATTGGTATCTTGCATACTCTAATTATATATCTGAGAGATCGCGATCTTATTTCAATGTTTCAATATTAATAAATGTTGGTACTATTAAAAGGCTAGTGGGAGAATAACTGAAGATCACGAAGGAAAATAGGAAGTATTGTTAACATTTATTTAATATGACAAATTAACATGTGTAGAACCAGGAAACACATCGATATCTAAAACGGACATTGATACGCGATTTATTCACAAGCTTCATATTATTAATGCACCCAAGGTATAGTGTTGTAGTCTTACATGCATGACATCTTGACACACTTCCCGTTATACTCTTGTATATTTTTAATACCTATATGTGTCGGTTCTTGGACACCCCCCACCCCCACCCAATCACCCAGGTCTTCCCCACGTGGGACATCTACCCCCTAAAACTTACACCCTTCACATGCCATGTCCCAATAAAATGTTCTTGAATGACAAAGTATAATGCATATTTGTTCCTGTCAAAAAGGGACAGAGAGCTCTGTAACATGCCCAATAAACTCTAGATATTTGTAATGATTTAAATATTAATTGTATGTGTTGCTCCCCATCATATTTCTCTCGATGTCTCTATAAGTAAACAATATTTAGGCTATGTATAATACATTGTATAACAATAAGTCTAAAGGGCCTAGTCCACTAAGCCAATTCTCATGCGGTTCCCACGGAATTTAGTGCAAAAGATTCATCTTGGAAGTGGACTGGGCCCTTAAGTTAATAATGGCATTCTTCCCATCATAGTTCTAATGCTAAATCAATATTATAGGGCGGTCAACAAATTAAAACTCTAGATGACTTGACTGCTTTTATTCAAAATCTAAACGACTTGGCAACCTTTATTTAACATCAATAATACTTTGCGATGTGATAATTCAACATGCCTCATACATCAGAACAGTATAATTCGCAAATGAAACAATCTGCCAAACATCTTAGGCATGCATCTATATTGAAATTAACTAGTGTGCCAGTCTAAGCCCAAAGATGAGAGAGCCCCTTCAAATGGAGGGAAAGCCTCTCGCCTCAAACCGCAAAGTGTCATTATAATTCCATAGACCAGGAAACCGATTAGCGAAGTAGGGAGGGGGGGGGGGGTCACTCTATGGGTCAGTGAAAACCCCTGAGCAAAATTCGATTGCGATTATTTTTCTTGACAATCCAGATTCGTGTTAATTTGTTCATGAACTCCTCGGGTCTGAAATATTCATTCTGAGCACACGGCATGCACTCATCTACTATCTGAAAACTGTGTTGATGCTTCTTGATAGCTCCTCAGTGACACTATAATCGCTTCATAAATCATATAATCGTTCTACATTGGTGATCCCTCTCATCCTTACATAATACGTTGTATACTCTCAACAAAGGATCAAGATAATAGGTCGGACATACCTCGTGATTGATGTCTATACCTCTGGCTATCAAGTGTTCAGATTACGGTAGATAACATGTTATCCCGATTGCTGGAATGAGGAAATCACTTATTTTCAAATGAACTCTAAATTATCATATGCATAACTATACCCCATCCAAGAATGACTCACATTAATTAATTATACACGGTTTCACATTCTATCAAGATCCAACTAGTACCTTGGTATTCCTTTGTAAACGCATTTATAAAACATTCAGTTTTACAACCATGATTTACTCTATATCATTATACTAATGCACTATGTCAATTACTATCCCCCCCCCTCATCCCCGGGGGTATGGGGGAATGTCCTGAGATGTTGGGAAATATGATGTAATCCCCGACTCCCCAGTGCAGGAAATGTGTGTAAAATCTCCTACCTCATGAGGCACACTTATTAAATCCTGTCCTTGAAACTTCGGTAAACTAAAGGAAATCCCCACCTGGGTGGGGGCATATTTTCTCTGACATTCCCCTAACATTCTCCCTTACCCCCGGGTGGGGGTTGTTAATTGACTAGTGCATTGATGTTCCCACTTTGAACTGTGTAACATGAGATTATTAGGTTCGCCTAAAAATGATTACGCAATAAAATTTATTCAAAAAAAAAAAAAAAGCAATTGTATACCTAGTGTTTTTCCATTTTGTATTAGTAACATAAGACCAGGTCAATTAATTAGGGCATTTACTGGAAGACCTGTACTCTTACAGATGTATAGTGACCCATTGTCATAGCTTCAGGCAATACAGAATATTTTATCTTATTTGATGAACCGACAGGACAGCTAGTATTCATAGAATTCTCACACCTCATATCTTGTGCAAGCGATTCTACAAACGTATCTGTTTAGAGATACTTTAAAGATAAGAAAATGGCAAGATTATTAAACTAGAAGTACAATATCTGCATTTACCTTTGGAATAAGTCACTCGTGAATATGTGGTGTGTTACAGGAAAATGAGTCACAAGTCGCAAAAAATGGATTTTGAGATATTAACATAATTATTTGAAAAGATGAGATCTAGCAGATTCCAATGATAGTAAAACAGTAAGACCGAATATAATAAGTATTTCTATATTTAAAGTTTGATATTTTTATTTTTGAAAAGAAAGTTTACAATATTTCTAGGTGGGTAATTTACCAGTAAAGTAACGAATATACTCCATACAAAGGCCTTCAAACACAAGGATATATCTAATAAAATGTCCTGGAACTTGGTACATCGATTTATATGACTAGTGCTATGCCCTCTAAAATCAGAACATTTCAATGTCGAGAAAAAACCCGCTTTGAAACAGCATTTTTGGTGACTTATAACTCATTTGCCTGGAACATATCACATACACTTGAGCTTCTAATCATGGATCACATTATTGTGAATGAATGAATATGAGAGTCTTGACTTTTCAAAATGCATGCTCCTGTTACGTCTCACATCGCCATACATATCATTGTTACTGAACCAAACGTTAGAAGGGATATCCATTCAGTTGTTTGGGAAAGTGAACACGATTTTAAAGTCATGGACACAAGTACACCACAGGGGCATTACGACTGTACAGACCTGATGTAATACCGCTTAGGATTTAAGGTTACCTGTAGTAAAAATACTTGAGTTGTAGCATTGCCAAGTATGGGTCGCTAGGTTCATTCAAGGTTTACCAATACAACCTTTGGGCCTTGTTACCTTCCGATTGGTTGATATGAAGTAGAATTGCAAACAAAATATGAGAGTCCCAAGTGGGTTCAATAATATTTGGACTCGGTTAAGTACATGGGGCGCAAGTGAAGGTTTATGGTCTCAAGTACTAGATGCAATTTGATGCCACTTAAATTGATGTTCCCACGTTGGAAGTAAAGTAGCATTTTCTTTTTCTTTATTTTTTATTTTACTACTTCACTTCAATGGGACCACGTAAAAGTAAGCTTTTCCATATCCGGTGTCTCTCTTGTGACAACCAACAGCAATGGTGATATTGTCTGGCAATTATCATTGTTGCACACTAAATTCGCCCTCGCTTTCGGATCAAGACAAGCCATGCAGTATATTCACAACAATTCACGTGATTGCAATAAACTAGATGTTTCCAGTTTTGGAAAGTGAATATTATGGAATACGGGATGTGGGGTTGGTATGACCGCCGATTCTTTACTGATCGGCCGGTTTTTCGCCATTAGTAATATTGATGTCTTTTATTTTTCAAGATAAAAAAAATGGGTTGCAAATAGGTGTGACAATATCGCCCCAAAATGGAACCAGCTGACCAGCTGACCTTGTAGATAGAGATAGATAGAGATAACTGAGGGAGAGGGAGGAAAGAGAGAAGAGAAGAGAAAGGGAGTGAGGGGGTTAGAGAGAGAAGTTATGTAGGCCTATATTTTTATGCTATTTATGATAATATATTAGGAGGATCATTGCAAATGATCTGTCATTATGACACAGATCAGGGTATACACCCCTCAATAAATCGACTCGCCCAGCCCATTTATGGCCAACCACTACCCCCTCACTAGACTACACCTCTTGCACTCCTCGTGCAGCTAAGCCCGCCCACCCACACCTAAAACTCAGGGGTCAGATTTTCAGAAATGCACAATCTACAGTTCTACACATCTCTCAAATTCTGCTAAATTAGAGTGAAAAATAATAAATACGGAGTATATCTGAATGTATTGTATTTATTCAATAAATCTGTCTGGTTATGTTGAACTGATTTTTAACTAGATTTTTGTCTATAATTTGGGTTATTTGAGAGGATTGGTGAAGGCGAATTGTACATTTTCTGAATATCTGATCCATAGATCATAGAGGGGTGTGTTGAGAAGCAATTGTATCTCCATTGTTTTATCATGATAATCTCAAGTGATGAAATATCAATAGACTTTGCAGTGCTAAATTTACCCCAACCCGATTTCCCTTGGTCGATATAAATAACAATAATTTTATTTTTTAATCAATTTAAAGTTAAAGCTACTGATCACAAACTATTCGTAAAATAAATAGTCGACTATCTAAAAATCGGCGCTGCTTCAAAACCCTCTTACCCGGTATTCAATAGTATCGCAGGATTCTCAGAACATGCAACGCAGCGATTTCAAATGCCACGACTATAGCGACACTTTGGCATACTCATTTCAGCTGTCGGAAATATCCCATTGGATATTTCAACAATGAACCAATTTATCGACAATAACAAAATGTATCCCTAATTCGACTTTTTTTCCAGAAAAGCAAGCTAGGTGTTATAAGCTTGCAGTCAGAATAGAAACAAGTTTTCACGCAGCATAATGAGAGCGGCCGGCGACATTTAGTTCATGGGGAAACAGGCAATTTACTCAACAAAGGCTTCGAAGCTTTTCAATTTCACCTCAATTCAAATAAATCAGATTTCCCTGAACATCGATATTAGTAATTAATTTTCAGTTTCAGTGATACTCCAACAACTCCTTTTTATTAAATGTTATTAGATGAGATCAATTTTACCGTTTCATATGTTATGATACTCAAATGTATAACTTTGTGGTGATTGAAATATTTCAAATAGCTAATTGCTGGATGGCATACGTGCATGTCTATCTCTAATGAAATACATTGTTCCATAAATGGATTACTTAAGACGCATAAGTAGTTAATACTTTGTTAATCCACACAAGATTTCAATGTTACATGAAGAACACTTTTCGCCATACAAAGTATTTGATATGAACTGATTATTTTCCATGTCTATTACTGATGCTTCATCCTTTAACAATCGCTGATGCTTTATTGGACCACATTTTGACACATAACTCTTTGCTTTATAATAATGTTACGGAAGTTACCACAGTCCGATGTATAGTGTAACGCGTCGATCTCTGTATAAGATTACGTTAAGATTTCTTTCAGAATATTATATTGAACATATATCACATTAGTTTATTGGTTCGTTCTTTTCACAGCCATTGAAATAAGCGAGGAGAACCTCGAGGACCTCCTCGCCTACGATGATCTCTTCGTTGAATATTTCAATGCATTCCTCGCCTTACCGGTAGGTATTTACATCAAAACCTTTCCCCCGATCTCAATTAATATTTTCAGCCATTAATTATCTAACACTCGAAGAGAAATTTCAGTTCGAATTTCTCCTATGTGTCTCTCCCCTAAACTATCTACATGTATGTATGTATATGTATGTATAATGTATGTATGTATGTATGTATGTATATGTATGTATGTATTATATGTATACATGTATGTATGTATATGTATGTATACATGTATGTATGTATGTATATACGTATGTACATGTGTGTACGTATGCGTGTACTAATGCATGTACCCATCCATCCATATCTATCTATAGATCAATCCATCGCTTTTTTAAATATGTCATATAGATATCGGTGTATTCAATTGAATAGTATAACGCATTGACTCTAACCAGATGACGCAAGTGATTATAGGCGTGTTTCCAATATGCATATTTTCTAACTGAATATCAATTTGAAATTTGCTGTTTTCAATCGATCTGAATACCTTACCATGTCATCTTACCATTTGTATACTGTCCTTTTAATTGTCCATTGATACTGGATTGATCCTCCGTATTATGCAGATGCAACTAATGTTAAACCTTATTTCCACAGGTCTTCCCCCAACCATTGTACTACAATCGATTGACATCTACATTTGAGGAATTGCCAGTCCATGTCAATGCCTCGGTGCAAGAAGGCAGTGGTCCCTTTTCCCCTCCTCCCTATGGACCTACGGATGAAGAGAGGGAACGTATGCTGCAATGGGCTAAAGAAGAAAGGCTGCCACTGTTTCTCAAGTAAATATTTTCAACATAATATTATTCCCTGTGTAAGTTCCTCTTCCAAAAGGTTAAATTATGATTTTATGGTATATATGACTAATAATAGGGCTACTATAGAGACTCGCGAAATAAATCCAAATCGTCAGTCAATTCTATGTTTTCGATATACGTGAATATACATAATGCCTCGTGTTTATTGAATTTCTCCTACACATTATTTCTAAAAAGCTGCTCTGTAGTGACTGATTAAATTTGACTTATATCTTAGAGGTCAAATTATTGTATTATATAGAAGCATGAAAAAAAACTCCCATTTTTCTCACTAGGAAATATTATTTTTTCTCTCTGAAGTTATGTAGTCTAATCTAATTGTTTTATTTCTGAGAAAGGTATCCCATGATGTAATGATATCTCCTGAATAAAAAACAATCTTAAATCTTAAAAATCTTTTTCCATTATATAGGACGCAGTTATTCAGGGAGCTGAAGCTCAACAAGCTGCTTCTACGTCATCTAGATGACCGCCATTCAGCCAGCAGACGCGGCAGTCACGTTACTCTGCGCGGCTACAGTCGTCAGACAGAGACGTACGTTTCCAGTCTGAGTAACAGCGCCGACAACAGGTAAAGAATATCACTATACATACCCTGGCGCCCACTCATAGAACTACTTATCTCATCCACTCATCCAGGAGGCATTTATATAATTGATCTGGAGGATCGAGTATAGCTTTCTGTCTGGTATAGGGCCCGATGTGTGTTCCTCCATAACTTAATTATCCCCTGGTGGTATAAGTAACAGACTTCTGTCAGAATTGAATTACTTGTTATTTACCCGTCGCTGTGCTGACGGCATTAATCAAACTGCACTTACCTAGAAAACACATAAGGAGCTCCAGTATTTTAGTTTTCTTTTTTTGGGTCAAGGTATGAGATATGAGGTATTTATAGGCATACATATAGGGCCTACAGAAGTACCTGTGTTTAATATGGACTTTGCGCCAATGGTATAATTGGATTGTTTGCTGCATACCACTATAACTCCGGGACTATAACTATGGCTCAGCCCACACTACTCTTGACTTAATTGTCTCCTTTTGTTCGGCATGACCAGAAGGAATGGAGTGACAGTTCTTGGAAAAAGAAGGAATTGGGTTAATACTTTCATTAGGCTAGGCTTGCTCGGTGACATGTATAGCCAATTAGGGCACGCCCCGTAATCAGGAAAAAGTGATGCAGTAGAGGATATTAAACAATGTCTTTCTGATATTAAAGTTAATCCCTGAAACAATAAAATAAATGCTTAAACGGGATTGGAATCGAATTCTATAAAGAACGTTTTGCATTGGACGATCCAGAAAGTATCCGCACAAGGTATCCTAGGAAGTAAATGGGTTATATTTCGGAATGTTAGAGTGTTTTTATATTTAAATTTCCGACGAACTACCCTCCACCCACCCGTCGCGTTGTCCACCCCACGTCCCACCCGGGCCTCGGCGCTGTTTATTCAGTAAATAAACAGCGCTATCCATTTCGAATCCCATTTGCCGGTTACGTTGATTACGTTGATTACGTTGAAGTGACTTCCGGCTCGTACGGAATGGAACAAGGGATCGGAATGGTCAATGGCGTGGATGTAGCTGTGTGGGTTGAGTGTGGAGGTTGAAACGAAAATGGATTGTGGAAGTGTGAGTGCCTGAATCGACAATGTAAGTACGCTAGGTTGTAGGTATAGGCCTAAACTAAGTATTCCATGCATCAATAGACATTCTCAGCGGGGAAATTATTGAATGCAGGCAGAGAAGTAACCACATGGAATAAGAGTATATATCGTTGGACACTAGTAGTCTGTGCACCGTGCGAAATTGTAAATAGAGTCATTCTGACTTCTTCCAAGGAAGAAGCGGGGGTGCCGACCGTCGAGGGAACACATGTCTTTTAGACAAACCATTAAGAGTATTCATGAATGTCAAGATGGTTATTGAACCCTGTCATTTTTATGGCCAGTATCTTACAATCAGCCGCCTGACTGCGTAATGAATTTCGCCCTAACATTATGATTTATTAAGGTGAACCTGCTCCCCTGATGGGCGGCCTAGCTTTAGGACACTACAATTTGGTTCTCGTGGGGCTTTATTCCCCACCCACGCTTTCTCAGTAGATCCTGCTATAATTATATTGATATCATTAGATTAATTCCTCTATGTTCTGGTAAGGGACTGTTCATAATTAACCATATTCACCACATTTCCAAGAATATAGTTATTTAAATGTATTATGTTGATAAGTTTTTACTTATGGGGCATTAACGGTCACTTCGAGTTAAAGAGGTGAGAGAGTGACCGGTCAGGTGGTTAGTGGTGTAAGTGGGGAGAGGGAGGGGGTAGTAGATTGGCCTCAATGCCCAGTCATCGCCAAAAGCAATGACTCGAACATTATTACCACAAAATTGTGGATATCACTGTTTAAGGGAATTCTTTACTTTTTTAAAAGCTTTTATTTATTCACGGACGACCACATGGCATATGCCTTCATGGTTCTGGGTCCGGATCTCTCCCGGTCTTCCTCCTGTCCCTCATTGAATGCCACTCAATGCTCTACAAATCCGTACTGATATCTTGAGATGTCCTATGTTCTCCTTCTGTCCCATAATTATGGTCTGTATTCAACTCTCTGCCTCTAGCTCCTTCTCGTAGAGTAATTTAGAATAAAGTACTAGTACACTTCTTGATCTTCTTTCGGATTCTTCACCATTGTTATATCACTGAGTGACTTAAATATATATCCTATATATATGTCTTCTCAATTATTTCAAATTGTTTTTACTGTAGGAGAGAGAGAGAGAGTGTACAAACTAGGTGTGGATAGCTTGAGTATCTGTGTAGAAGTGTCAGTTTATTTGGCTTCATTAGAATCATGCCAATGGTGATGAGATCCCAGTAATAATGTGCCTCCAGGGTTTTATTCTTACTTACCTCTGCCTGGGGGGGGGGGTCAGAGTCTATAGCTGTCTACCTTACAACATGACAATACACAATGTGTGATTTAATGTGGTTTTACAGCAGCTTATAAATGGATAATAACATCTAACGGGTCAGATCTTCAGAAAATGTAAAATTCGCCCTCACCTATCCTTTCAAATAATCCAAAAATGTAAGAGAAAAATGACGTTCAAAATGCAGTTCAACACAACAAAAGAGATATTTTTAATCAACTCAAGGCCAAAGATACTTGGATATACATAGCATTTATAATTCTTCAGCCTAATTTTAACAGAAGTTACCAAATTTGTAGAGCTGACGATTGTGCATTTTCTGACCCATATAATCATGTCAGATGCACCTCTGTACAAGACTTCTCCTATAATCATATGCCCTTAAGGGAAAAGATTGACTAGTAGACAGGTCTAATCTTCTTCATCATGCTCGATGGGCTGTCTACAAGAACGCATTTAATGTTTATCCCCTTTTGATGTCATTTCATGTGTAGTGCCAACGAAGCAACAGACTTAGAGGATGACTCTAGTGATTGGGGAGTGGACCAGAGGGCGCTTCTATTCAAATACCAGCGGCCAGGTAGCCGTGCCATCAGCCTCCCACCAAGATTACAAAGTAAGGCAACAGCTACACTTCCTTCTCAAGTGTACTCTCATGTGTGATATGTTACAGGAAAATCACAGCCACAAGGCGCAACAAAATTATTTTGAGATATCGTCATTATTTGAAAAGATGAGATCAAGTGGATTCCAATGGTGGTATATATGAAGGGGCATCTAAAAAGAGTTTTCATATTTTATGTTTGATATATTTATGTTTGAAAAAAAGTTTGCAATATTTCTGGATTACCAGTAAAGAAACTAAATATACTCTATTGGATGACCTTCAAAACGCAAGGATATATTTAATGCAACGCTCTGAGATGTAACACATAGGTTTATGTGTCTGATAGCGCCTAGCCCTCCAAAAATCAGAACATTCGAATAAAGAATATCGGCCCACTTTATTTTTAAGGGTCGTCAGGAAAACCTAGGTGTAGAGGGCGCTTCACCCTATTTTAATGCATTACGATATATGTACAATTTTTAATGTGAAATCGTCATATGTATAATATGTGTTGAAATAAAAATGATTATATATATATATATATATAAAGAGATCTGGTAAATGCAACACTTTGAAAAATATCATTTATGCGACTTGTGACTCATTTTTCCATAACACATCACATGTGCACTTTGAATCCAAGATCTTAGACCTGTCTAAGCATACATTAAGTGTACTCACTGTCAACCATACCGTGCAGCTAACCACTTTTGTGGTATAATATTTCGCGGTAGGGCATTTCAAAACAGTTTCGCGGAGAAAAAAAATCGCGGTTGAGTGCCTCTATGCCATAGAACTGATAATCATGTGAAACCCTAGTTTCGCGGGGGAAAACTTTTGTGATTTTTTTTTAACGGCACGGTAGTTTAAAATCAATTAGTTGGTTTAGATTTGTTTTATCTCGATCCCGATGGAAACGTATTGGTGAATGCATTTGAAAATAATGTCGCCTGCATTTGTGAATTAATCAAGATGATTTAACTATCATGACTATAATTTGATTACTGGATTATTGATAAACACGTTTTTCTTATAGTACCGCCCAGTTTAACTCCGCTGACGGCAGGGATGGGACCTATAGGGACTGAAGGTTGGAGACAGAGCAGCAGTCGAGAGGTACCCATGCAACCCAAGGTCTCCCGCGGAGGGCCCAAAATAAGTGCTCTCAAAAACGGCCAAACACCGGCTGCTCCTTCGCGTGATGTCACATTCGATAAAGAAGTCATCGCATCAGATGAGGAGAAAGGTAGCGTATTTGTATTCATTTCTCAGTCACCTTGCTGTCATGACAGAAGCCATTAGAACAGAACTCCTCTTTGAATAAAAACTTCACTAAAAAGTTCACGGTGTCCTTCTTTTGGGAATTGTTGTAATAAAAGGATGGAAGTGTGCATGGTCTATATACGAGTCAGATCGTGATAAAATTACAATCTGCAGCTCTACACATTTAGTAAATTCTGCTAAATTAGGCTGAAAAATGATAAATACTACATATATATCGGAGTACATTTGATATGACATTGATTCAGAAGATCTGTTCGGCTATTTTAAACTGTATTTTGAACCTCATTTTTGTTTAAAATTTGTTTTTTTAAGAGAATTAGTACATTTTCTGGCAAATTCACCTATACATGTGCTGCCAAAAGCAGATGGTGGGGCTCTTGGTCTGAGCTTACTATAGACTACAACATTCATAATGGAGGCTATTTAAACTAATGGCCCTCACAGGGTGTTTTTGAATGTAGAATGTATGCTCAGATTGTCAGGCTTTTGATGGGAAAATGTTACTGCAGAAGATTGCTTTTTTACCGTCTGGGACAAGAATATTGACAAAAATAGAGAAATAAAAAAATCCTTTTCTGAATCGGAAACAATGGTTGTGTCAACTTGGAGAGAGTCATCTGTCAGATTATTGTTTGAAAATATTGTAAAACAAAAAACCCACAGCAAAATTAAGCTCGCAGCATGTAGGACTAATGCATTGTTCTCATCAGTAACAAAACATTGAAATTAATATTTATTCAAGCTAAACCATTTCACATGCCGCAAGCATTATTGTAATCCATTTTTATTCTCCTCAGGTTCTCCAAAAAGTGCCAAGTCGAATAAGAAGAGTGGAATAAAAAGCAGAACTCATTCACAGAATGAAAACGAGGCCGCCAAGTAAGTCTTCGATGTTTTTCTATACTCCATGTCAGCTCAGTTTGGATTTGTGTGAGTTATTTGGGTTTTTTTTGCTCGGAGATAAATAATTATCGTCATCATTTTGAATCAAGAACTAGTTTTAGTTCCTGGCAAAAAGTTCATGAAGATGCCTGAGCCAACTTACTTGGGATTGGAACATTCTTGCAAATATGCCACACCACGTATCACGGAAAGGCATATCTTGGCCAGAGAGTACCGCCCCTATACAGGCACCCTCACAACCCCGGAAGTCACGCACAGACCTTTAAACTGAACCATCACTTGAAAGCACAATCTCTAAGCACTTTGGCGACAACTTCATGCAGTGAAGTGCCCCGAATTACACCCGCGCGCGATGTTGCTTAAGTTTTTATAAAGTCTTCTGTTTATTTTTGTTCCGTCCACAATTTTAAACACATTAGTTACACAAGTTACCTCATGCCTTGCTATTTCAAAAATTAAACTCTAAAATTGAGATGTTATACAACGAAATAGGCTAAGCTAACTTTACACCCAATTACTGACTTTACATTCTTTAACCATACCAAGAGCAGAGCCAATTTTGGACACATTTCATAGCAGTCAATTCTTTCTCATATCAATTATCAAAGTCTGATTGAATTCTGAATAACTCTAACGTTGAACCGCTTCCATCATACATGTGTGTCATGATAATGAGAAATTGAATATACCTATTACCAACAAATACATTGCAAGGGTGTCCTATCAAGCTTCGTATACTCCATTAACCACCCGGACGTGGTTGAGGGGTGATATTGATGAAGGAAACAAACCAAGACATGGCTTGTTACTGTTTTAATTAGTTCCCCATTTATCCATACATATTATATTGGCGATGCCCTTTAATTCTGTGTTTCACCTGTTTGCCTTTGTGAAAGACAGGCGCACGCACTAGGAGAGGTATACTCGACAAGCCACATGTCCCTATCTAGTCTAATTTCAACCGCATGATATTTGTGGGTCGTCTTTCCGCGGAGAGGAGCCAACTATATTCCAAATTACATTCACTTCCAAACAAGTTAGGAAGTAACCGTTCAATATGTCCAAATGTCAATTTGATCAACGCAAATAACTTGATCTCATTCTATCAAATAAAGGACATACTCAGAAATGTTTTTTTATTCCATTTACAGGCCAAGTCATTAAATTACAAGTACAATAATTAATAAAATACGCATTTTGTCGTTCAACGACGTTTCTCATACGTATTTCACCACTCACATGCTGCGGAAAAACTATATATTTCAACGGAGCCTAGAATTGCATTTATTTGTTTAAAGAACCCACTAATCATACCAAACCAATTCAAGAAATATAACAATAATTATCTTTCAACGACGAACACGATTTTAGAGATAGTAGATCAAGAAATCTCCCGATTTTGGGATACTTTGTTATTTTTTATTTTTTTAAAATAAATTTTATTGATCGAAGTTTCACAAGCTGTGATAGTTCTCATTCAAACATAGTAGTTATAATATGTATAAGGAGAAATAAAGAATGCTATAGAAAATAAGGTATACCTGTCTCCAATATCGTTGATTCTCAGTAGAAGCTGATCATATGTTATGGGCCTTTATATGGGAAAAATATATTGAATTCTGGGGCCATGCTGTTCCAAAACATTGATGCTCTGTAAGTAAGGGATTTTTTCGATTACTTTTTTAATTTCTTGATATTGGTACTACAAGCATTTTGCCTTCCGACAGGCTTCCCAGAGCTAATTGTCTGGAGTCAACATTTTCCAAGTCTTTCCTTAATTTGTTGGGATGTTCCAAAATGTGCACTTCCTTTCTTTTAGATAGCGGGGGTATATATCATACCAGTTTAAAGTTCCAAAAACATTTGTTTTATTACATATCAATCTAGTCCAGGCAATCTAGCTAAAAAAAGGGCTGAACCTAGGAAAAATTGCAACAAAAGGTTTCTCAACGGTTTTTGGTAGTATGAGTGCCCCTTATTAACACACTAAAAGTCTAGAAAAATCTAGGTAGGGGAACATGCCAAAAGTCGCAAAAAACAAAATGGCCGCATCTAAAACTTTGAAATACCAAAATCAACATGTATTCAAATGCAAATACATTTTCTCAATGTTTCCAGGCATGGGGAATGCAATGAAATAAGAATAAAGTCCATATAATCAATATTTAGAATGTTAGTGTACTGATATAGAGAAGAAATGGGAAAAAACGATCAGCAAAAGCATCCTGTGAAGGGAAAAAATCAAACTCATTTTGTATGAAAGCATTCATGACCAAGGACACTAAGAAATGAGTAGGCACAAATCTCCTTGTTCCATCTTTGGAATAGATATTTTTACTTTAAGAACCAGAAAGGTGTAACCCACATAAGAAGATAATGCTTGTGGTAATATAGGAATATTAAGATCAAATCTAAGATGCTAAGGAGACAATAAAGGTTTAAAGGTAAGTTGATAAGGTGATTTGATTAAAGGGAAGGGGTAGCTCATGTCAGCCAGTGGGATTATATCTACCTAAAACATTAATGCGATTTGCGATGCGATAATGCGATTTCAAAAGAAAGGAAACAAAAAAGGCAATTCCATCAGTGTAGTTGAAAGCTGTAAGAAACAGGACAGGTATATCTAACAAAGGGGCCAGAAAAATGAAAATAGGTAAAAAGTTTATTGATATCTTAAATCTGTAACTCCACACACATTTATATCTATTCTCCCTTTTCTCTTTACTTCCTCTTCCTCTTCTGTTTCTGTCTCTCTACCCCTTTGTCAATTGCAATCTCCCTGTCTGTCTGTCTCCCTCTTTCTCACACTCATTCTCCCCCTATTAACTGATTAGTTGATGCTCAATCACCAATAGATTCTATGGTACAGTGGTTCAGGGGGTCGCTTGTGAATCACAACATTGTCAGTTCAAACCCAAGCAAGGAAAAGTTTTTCTTTGTGGAGTCAACACTGGTGCCACTCGGGCAGCTGTCACCCAATACTGGGCATGCCAGCTTGTCTCACACGGGCTGGCGGGACTAGAGGGGTCTAAGGGATTACAAGATTTCTTCATTTGTTGTGTTCCTTATTTCTTCATTTCATCAATGTATTTATTAATTTGGAGTCAGTACTTTTAATTTGGTTTTTACATTTTAATTTTGTCACTATGTTTATTAATTCCATCAGTGTATTATTAATTCGGTGACTATTTATTTCATTGGTACCTCTATTTATTAATTTGTGACGATTTATTTGTTTGGTGTCTGTATTTATTAATTCCGTCATTGAACCATTTAATTCTGTTCATGTATTTATAAATCCTGCCACTGCATTTATTTATTCTGTCCCAGCATTTATTTATTTGGTGTCAGTTTAAACACAGTTTTGTCTGTGTATTTATTAATTTGGTCTGTCTATGTACTTGAAAAGGACTGAATTATGTAGATAACACTTGGCGCCTCATATTTTTCAAGCTCTAAAAGCAGTAGAAATATATATAAGTAGATATTAGGCCTACCTTCAGGTTTCTGAGTACAGCCATTGTTATATAGACATATAAAAGGGCTATTGTAGATGAATATGAAGAGAGTAAGTAATAATGATCCTCACACGATGGTAGTATTGAATGAGTGTTTAATGGAACATAAAGTGCGATTGTTACGTAAGGTTACGTAACGCCTGGACCTCCCCATGGGACGCCAGAGCTAGTAGCCGGGCACGGCTGCGCACGCAGATCAGGCACACACCTGACAGGTATGTTGTACCCGAAAATAAAGATCAGTTACCGTTGGTCGATCGTAAGATCAAGACAGGATCCAACTAGTTCCGAGTTATTCTTTATTAATTAGCATCCAGGTGATAATTGGGTATCAATTATCACTAAGTAAATATCGATTATCATCAATCCACTTGGACGATAATCGGTCACCTAGCGGTCACCGACAATCGGTCACCGACAATCGCGCAAGTGGATACCGGGGACCGACAATCGGTCACCTGGTGCATTTTGTCGGTGACGTTCATCGGTGACCCCTCCCGACAAAGTCACCGACACCAACAATCGGTCACCCCTGCAATTTTTTGATTTTTTTTCCCGGCTGTTATGGCCATATTAATGTTGGTTATGATTGGGAAACACCTCAATTACATTTGCATCAACGTTTTAGTTCATTTCCACATTAATTTTGTCACTATTTGGGGTTGATTATATTTCATATTGGTCTTTTTAAGGCATTTTTCCGCATTTTTTCAATTATTTATCATTTAGTATGGTTTTGGTGAATAGTGTTATTTGGAGTTTTTTTTTATTTTTAAAACATTGCAACTTTATTCAAAATTCCTGCCAACTGGGCTTTTACAATTCTATCGCTCTCGCGTCATTTACCTTCACTCTTAGCATTGTTTCATGCTTGCAATAATTATTTACCACACTATTTTAAAATTTTGGGTTTTCTGACATTTTTCTACACCATTGCCTGCTACTGAAGCCAGGCCAGCATGCAAAGAACAAACCTCGTGTTAGGATAAAAATTTTCTTACAAATATACCACCACATACAATGAGATTACATCACCCATAGTGTTATTTGGAGTTAATTTGTACATTTATTTTTATCATTTCTATTATCCATTATAATTATTTATTGGTATTTTTGGGTGATTATTTTGACTATTTCGACTTCAAAAGTCTCCCAATTGTACAGTATTATTGCACCACGTTGTACATACTTATTTAGCTTGATATTTCTTTAATTAAATATATCGAATATAGGTTTTAATATATTTCCATATGAGTAATTCCACCAATTGGTCGACATATGACTATAAAATAGATTTTTGCATTTCAAATGAGAAATCTTGGTCTTGAGGTACGGTAGTGGCCCGTTCATATTTGCCTGATTTTATCCTATACATATTGAGGTATTAAATTATGATTAATTATTAGTATTTTTGATTATTCCAAAATATCATGTCTTTAGGAAGAATGGATTCAGCAGAACAAACTCCTTATCCTTATATGTGAATAAATAAGGGAGTTGAAGGGGTTTTCTTTTTTTAAAAGAACAAACACCATTTTAGCACTCATTTATAATGATGAATATTAACATTATGTTTATTTGCAACCTGTTAGACTCTTCTGACATCGATTTTTTCAAGTATTATCTAAATATTTTCTGAACTTTTGTTAATATATATTTCTATTGCCGTGCATCAATCAATTACACATACATACTGCCATATATGAATAAATATTAACTTATAGAGAGTTAAATTAACGTAGAAACAAAAAGAAATACATGCAAAATAAATCACAAATGTTAAAATATTCTTCCAAAACTATAAGCAACTGGGATAAGGCGATAGGAACCATACAAAAGAATAAATAAGAGGAGAAATGCAGAAAAATGCCTTAAAAAGACCAATATAAAATATAATCAACTTGAAATAGTGACAAAATTAATGTGAACCAAATATATTAATAAATTAATGGAGTAGGATAAATATACCGACCTTTGTTTGAAAGAATATCTGAAGAAATCACAACTAAAATACAAGATAAATGTCTGGTACACGATTATCGTACAAGTGGATACCAGTGAGCGACATTCGGTCACCCCTAGGTGACCGATTATCGGTGACATTTTTGTCTTGTAAGTAAATACCAGGAACCGACGAAGGTGACCGACGATGGCAGGGAACCGATTGTCGGTCCCCTTTGGACACTTTTGTCGGTTGTCAGTTGTCGGCTAAGTGGATATCGCACTAAGGCTTGGGCGCTCCTGGTAGTATACATACATATGAGCAATTCCACCAATTGGTCGTCATTTGGCCATCCAGAGCTGAAAATTCTTAATTTTTTAAAATTGATTGTATTGATTTAGTCTTTTTCGTACATAAACTATACATATTGCTGCTACTATGGACGAAATTGGGAAAGTTAATAATGAATATTGATGTTAGGGCAGCTTGGTAGAATCTGTGACTGGAACTCTGCTGATAAGGGCACTGGAGAATGGTACATATTTCTACATAAATAAGGATTTAAATTAGAAATAAATAAAAGAAATATGCACATAATGTTTTGAATTATTGTGTACTTCATAGGTCTCGACATAAGGGTCATAACGCTTTTTAGTTTGTGAAAATATTCCAACTAGAAGAAAAGTTATTGCCAAATAACCATTCAGTAATGGTAATGATAATGGCAGCGGCAAGGATGACCTGTCATTGACCCTCTGCCCACATACACATATAACACAATTATTTTTGGAATATACAAAAATATCTAACATTCATTCCCCTTCGTTTTCTTTTTAAGTTGACCTAAACACTTATATTGGTTGTTCATGAAGGTAAATGTGAGTTCTGTTTAGTATTTAATAGCAAAATCTTTAGCGATTTATATAAGTTCTCTGTATTTCCCAACAACAGTTGTCAGTGTCAGTGTCAATGTCAGCGTCAGTGTCAGTGTCAGCGTCACGTGTGGAAAACACACGTGACGCTGACACATTTCCTGCCCTACCTTCCTATTAAGGAGAACCTGGGTACATTTATGGTTTCTGAAATGAAGTATGTATGGCATCTCATCTATATGGATATTATTAATTATCAATTCTTTATATTTATTAAATGTGGGAGAGTAACAATACTCACGTGACGCTGACAGCATAGCTGCCCAAATCTTACTTTGCTACTAGTATTCCAAAATATGAACATATATCCGAACAGATTTATTCTAAATATATCAACTACATGTAGAATGGCCCAAATTAGTATATATAATTCACCTGTGTTTTTTTAATTTTTTCTAGGTCTGGATTTTATTTTCCACACATGACGCTGACATTTAGGGTTCCCAACATATTTTTTCATTTTTACTATACAAAAATTCCATAGAAAACAAATAAAAAACAGATCATGCATTACCCAGAGTCAGGCCTCAATGGTTAAATGAGTTCGAAAAAATGTTCAACTAATTTTTTTTATTTATTTCCAGCATTTCATTGTGCCTCCCTTGATTTTTCTTCATTTTTAGGGCCCTAAAATCAAGTTTTTTCATCCCCATGCCTAAATTTTTAGGAAAAACTATGTAAATAGGGGGTATTTCTGATGTATTTTGGGCAGGCGGACACAATAAAACTATCAAAGAATGTCTGCCATTATTATTTTCCATTCAAATAGGCAGAAGACGATTTTAGGGTCAAATGACGACCAAATGGTGGATTTGCTCATATTAATGAGTGTGGGTAAACCTACACCTCAATGGGAGCTGTGGGAATAGAAGGCTATATGCCTATATAACACCATGTCAAGATGGATTGATTTTTTCACTAAATTCCTGTGGATAGAATGTTTATGTATATTAATTTTTTCTATTGTCCATATGTTAAAAATGGTATGTCTTCTTAACAATTTGATTGATGATCTTTTCCTCTTCCTTGTCCTCAGTCCCTTTTATGCCTTGTCTGCCATTGTCACAACCCGCCCCCCCCCCCCCCCCCCCCACACACACACACACAATGACAAAGGGGTATCACAAAACTATGCACAAAATGCTCCGATGATTTAGTCAAAATGATGAAAAAAGACATTATGCCATGATAGCTGTGCGTATCCACAAAAACATGGCCAGATTAGACCATTCGCCCTCCAGAGGTTTCCCATAATGCCTTGCGCGCGTGCAGGCCCGTGTAGGCCGACGCAAGGCCTACGCCATTGGGGCCAATGTATTTTGAGGCTCAACACATAATAAAAGCTTGATTAACATAAATAAACTGATTTAATGTAAAAAATACCTTCATATCTTTCTCCGGACACTAGTTACATATAATGTGACTTGTTGAAATTATATTTAAATCATGATCGTTGACTGAACTGAACAGCCGACATCAAAACTTTGTTTTTGTCAACAACCAATCTGGATTTTACTTCATTGACCATGTTCATAATCTTTTTATATTTTCACATTTATTAAAATATTTATGTTTAGTAGTTATAAAAAATCATTTCTAAAGTTGAATGGGTTAGAATTTGTTTGTTTTTCTTGTTGCCGATTGTTGGTAATTGTTTTACGTTACTCGTAAGCCACCCAAAACTTGCAAGTCAAGAGAGAAGGGCTCTGAAATCCTCCCCTCAGTTTGACAAGTGATGTTTTTGGATGGGTACATATGAAAACAAGCAATTTTCTTATTATTTCTCGAAATTATATCCCTTAAACTATAATATACTAAAGTAATTATCAAAAATCAATACAACATAATAATTAGAAAGGATGATTTGCAGCATTTTCAGTACAAGTCAATGGCAATTCAATGACCGGAACCTGCACGGGATTTTGCGAGATTGAGCGGGATTTGTAACCTCTGGAGGGCGAATGGCATAAACATGCCTGGATTGCACTAGTGGAATCCACTTTTCGAAAGCAACCAATCTACAACGTTATTTTGATTGGTTGCGTAAATTTAGTTGCGCCAATCAATGACGCTCATTTCATGACGCTCATTTCATGATGCAACGTTGTAAGTGCTTGTTTCTGCCGAGTCAGAGGGTTGCGAGACACGAAATGAAGGTAAATAATGATTAAATAAGGCTAAAATATATATATCATGGCATAAAAATAGAACCCAACTCGAGATGGATCTAGCATGACGGATTCACAAAACACTTGTGCATTATTTTTCCGTTTTTCACTTGTGGCTTCGCCACTCGGGAAAAACGGAAAAACAACGCACTCGTGTTTTGTGAATCCGTCATGCTAGATCCATCTCTCGTTGAGTTCTATCTTATTCTACTTAAGTATATTTCATTGTTAACCATCTTTTCTCCTGATTTCCATGGGCAGCTACCTTTCTGCTTGTCTGAACACAGTTCTCTAAAAACTGAAGTGCGGTCATTTAGAATACCAGCCTCAATAATCTATACATGAGCAACAGATCAATTAATGAGAAAGGAATGATCTCTTAGATTCATATGGTATATAATTTCTACACCCATTTGATTGAAGGGATTGGTTTCTTTAAGGCCCTTTTAGTTAGCACTATACATTCATATTATACACCGTAGAACTACCAGAAGAAAATGTATTCTGAGGATGCACAAACTTGGAAGGTAGTTCATTTCCATCAAGAGGATTGGGGATGGAAGTCTGCTGACCTGCCTAATGCCCCTGACCAACTATTACATTCATTTGCTGCAGCTGTGAGAGCAACTGCAGCAGTCTAAAGTGTTCCTGTGTACCAGATTAATGAAGTCAGGACAACATTTTAAGTCCCATATACATTATACATGGCCAATTGATTTTTCTTGTGGTAGGTTCCTTATCTCAGGTATCATAGTGGTACTTATGAAAGTATGTTTATGGAAAGATGTTAGCTAATAGCTTTGATTAAATACAATCTGACAAAATGAGACATAGATCTTTCACTTCACAGGATGCATTTGCAGGACTGTTTTCTTGTAATGTCTTTCATATATCAGTACACTAACTTGCTAAATATTGATTATATTCACAGTTTTTATTTCGTTGCATTCTCCATGCCTGGAAACATTACGAAAATGTATTTACACTTGAATACATTTTGATTTTACCCTGAGTTATGGCATTTCAAAGTTTTAACAGCAGCCATTTTCTTTTTTGCGATTTTAGGCATGTTCCCCTACCTAGATCTTTCTAGACTTTTAGTATGTTAATAAGGGGCACTCATACTACCAAAAACTGTTGGGAAACCTTTTGTTCCAATTTTTCCTAGGTCAAACCCTATTTTTACTGGACTAATCCGATTCATAATGCAATACAAAATATACTCAAATATACCTAGTATTTTACCATTTATCAGCCAAATTCATCAGAATTTTCTTTTTACCGGTACCAATAATTGTGTGCGACCAAACAAAAACACTGCGGACCTCCGCTCTTGCTACCATGCTATGAGGTCATCACCACCCATAAAAAAAAATAAAAAATTTACAATAATTGTCCTCGAGTCACCTGCTATTTACACTACTGTCTTCCACCTGGTCCTTTCTAATGTTGTCATTCTTACTAGCTGATGATATATAAAGGCCTATGGAAGAAGGAAAATCGGTTAAAAGTCAACCTGGTTTGTAGAACATGTCATTGTTCTTGTCACAATGAATGTAGATCTGATGCGTGATTTACGGAGTCAGACCACAAAAAGACAACCAATTTAGTTATACTCAAGTGAACTTGAAGAGGCAGCTTGGGTGTGTGCAGGTACAACCAATTTAGTTATACTCAAGTGAACTTGAAGAGGCAGCTTGGGTATGTGCAGGTACTATCATGCATCCCTTTCTGACGAACATGAGACGCCAACAGATTTACACTGAGGCATTAAGCATGTGTGTTAGTTAGTTGTCTCTTCGATATTATTCTGTTAATAAAGAAATGAAGAGAGTTCAAAAATTTAAAAACGAAGATTAAAGATGGTAAATTTGTGTTCCACCTATCTATTACACCAGGCTCCGAACGTACAGGACAGCTAATAAATAAATAATTCATTGCGGTTTTTTAAAGATGAAAAAAAAAGAAAAAAAAGTTACCATCTGTTGGATGGCAATTGGCCTGTTT
Source organism: Sthenelais limicola (assembly GCA_942159475.1). Classification (NCBI taxonomy): domain Eukaryota; kingdom Metazoa; phylum Annelida; class Polychaeta; order Phyllodocida; family Sigalionidae; genus Sthenelais; species Sthenelais limicola. The sequence goes on from OW804098.1 coordinate 32,652,681, forward strand.
CCTCACTCTGATGGTGATGTTTGAATTAATCTCCCCAAAACATATCTTGTTTCTGAACATGAGATCCAATCTTACGGTTAATATGTTTTTCCCCATTAAGAGAGACGTCAGAAGCAGGTGATGACGCAAGAAGTCGAGCATGTAGCGACTTTGAAGCTGTCTTCGGAGTGGAAGTGCCAGATGTCGCTGACGGCGAAGTTTTTGTCGCTTTCGCCGATGATGTTGTCAGCGATTCCCAGACAGAGACAGACGTCAGGAACTTGGAGGGGAAGCATCGAATGACTCTTCAACAGATGAAGGAACAGATACTTGGTGGGGTGAGTGACTTTAATTTTTAGGAGGTAAAACTTCAGGTAAAAAGTCAGACTTCATGATGACGAAACTGGAAGAGAGGATCAAAGCGATCGATGTCTAAAGTTGAAGACGATAGTGACCAAACTACTGGAAAAAGAAACCATAGTTTAAATACCGATTTTGAAATTTCCCTGATATCGGAAATTAAATCGATTAATCATGTTTATAACATGATGAAATTGAACGCAAATGTTTATCCGATTGTTTAGAATCAAACTACGAAACAGATATCTATGCGATGCGATGCGAAACCCAGTCAAAATCAGTCCAGAATTCAAGTGTCACGTCCAACTGTTGGGTCACAAGGGTTAAAGTAGTCGAGAGTTCCACAAATGTGTCATGACAGTTGGACCGACTAAATCCACATGTCATCTTCAGAACGAGTCCATCTTCTATACATGGAAAGGAGATTTTGATATCGATGTATGGCTCAGATCGTCAGAAAATGTACAATTCACCTTCACCATTCTTCTCAAATATCCCAAATTTAAGACAAAAATGAGCTTCAAAATACAGTTTAACATAGTAAAACAGATATTTTAAAACAATACAATGCCAAATTTACTCAGATATATCTAGTATTTATCATTTTTCAGCATAATTAAGCAGATTTTACTTAATGAGTAGAGCTGGCGATTGTACATTTTCTGACGATCTGACCCATATATGGGAATCTTACGACCGTACATTTGTGCCGAAACTCCCGTTTCAATTTAATTATCAAGCCCACTTTTTAGTTCCAAGGTGCCAATATTTTGTTTCATCCGTTCACTACCACCGAAGAAAGTGCCGATTAAGGAAAGTATCACACTGAATAGTTCCACCTGTGCACGTAATTCATATACAAGAGGAGTAAAGTCTGAGTTTGTAATTTCTCCATCAGATTACTCAACTATTAATCTTAAAGCCGTAGTCAGGGTGCTTGGTAAACTTCTGGATGGCAATTTTCCTATAATTATATCTATTGTTTGGGATTAATCTACACGGGTTAGTTCCCTTGACCATAAACACATATATTATATACAACGAGAATAACACAACGAGAATCATCACATTGGTTACTCGTGTATGCTACTTGAAATGTAAATGCATGAAAAAGGATATCCTCATGACGTTTACATTGTATATAATACCTGTTATTTCAAAATTATGATTCAGCACTTGCTCATTGACACTCTGTTCATAAACAGTTTGTAGTCTCTACTTACTCTAATTGCACTTAGCTTCCTCATCCATCTCTTCCATCCGTTGAAAAAGGGTATACACATTCATTTTGCATATGTGAATGAGTTTTGATTAGCAATTTCATGGTCTATAGTGCAAAATACCATGCACACCTGTATGGATTATCCTACTAGATGAATATTACCATCAGGTGAATCCTGTCAACACAGTTTATGGCTTTTCTCCCCCGGACCTTTCCCCCAAGGACTTTTCCACTAGGACTTTTATGCCCGTATTCATGCAATATCGGCAATGAAGGTCCCATTCTCCTATTACAATCCTATTACATATATATATATTACACCAACGAGACTGGAAGGAACGAGACAAACCAGAAATTCTACCCGCTAGTACTTTTGCTTGCTCTACTTATTTTATTGTCTGTTTTTGTTCTTATAGTTGTCATTTTTCTCACCTTGAATGACACTGCATGCCCACCAACCACCCATCCTTCACTCCTCCCATGTGTTAGTGTTTGATACCTGACTGCCTACCTGCCTAGTGTGTGTGTAGCCTTGAGGCAATGCTACACACACACTAGTGGCAGGCAGTGGTAGGCAGTGGCAGGCAGCGGGAGGGGCAGTGGCTGGTGAGTGAGTGTAGTGTGTGAGTGAAGGTGCAGTGTGTGTGAGAGCTCCGACAGGGGTGGGAGACTAAACCAATCTTTATATTTAAAATTGCAACTTTCCTGTACCAGATTATACATAAGTCGTCCCCTAAAAAGGCATGAAGAGGAACAAAACTTGCCATTCAGATGATGTAATGGTACCCATTTAGATGGGAAAACATAAAAAACAGGTCGATGGGTGTGAGTTCTGTCTAACTGAGAATACCAGGGGTAATGGAGCAACGAAAGGAGGTTTAAAGGTGGTCTAAATCCGCCCTATAGGGGGCGGGGTCGGTTGCGCTTGGTCCAGAGTATTACCGCGAGATTAATTTGGTTGTGGTGTCTTAGGCTATGTACTTGTATTATATAAGTATGGAATCTTTTTCTCATTTTCAATGCTTCCCACCACCCCACCACCCCACCCCCTGGCCCACTTATCCCATACACACACCGCCACTGGCGTCATGTGTATGGGAGGTTCATGTGTATGCAGGGGCGCCAGCGGCGGCATTGGGAGACACCATTTTCGGCGCTTGTTGATATATTTCGCGGCAATGGCCGTCCATTCGAATCTTCCCGACGGGACCTATCGAGCTATACCTGACTCTAGCATTGAATATAGACAATATTGTTCCAGTAATCACTAGCTAATATCGTTGCTTACTAATATACGGTAGTTCTCACACCTGACACAAAGCTGAATGAGGATTTATTTCGTTGGCAGAGACAGCAGCAATTCCCTTTTCTTCTACTTTGTTCATGAGACCGTGATAACGGGTACGACTGTTCCAATTTTAGAGAGGAGCCGGTGGCGGCTTTTTAAAAAAAAGCGGTAGGTCGCGGGAGAGTCAAGACTAGAGAAAAGAGGCCTATATGAGGGCACCTGGGTCGAGCTTGTTTTCGATTCTTATCACCCATTATAGGTGCTATTGACACACAGTGGTGCGTGGTTTTCTCGGAAGTGGGGGGATATATGTGGAGATATATGTGATTAGATAAATTATATCCGATAAGGTAGCCTATACTCTGTGCCTTAGAAGCCTCTCTAGTCTCGTTGATTATACCAACTGGTGATCAAGGGTGATTTCACCCAGTTAGTAGTCCCCAGCCCCAAATATTCTATTACATATATATTCATTCATTCAATTTATTTGTTTATCTCTTCAAATCGATTTGTTTAATTTTTTTTATATTTTATTACACACGCATTGCTCTGACAACAACGTATCTAGAGTGATTTATGCATAGTGCGTATTTCACTAGTGATTTACATCTGTTACAATCTGTTAATTTTTACTAAGATTACCGATAAAATTCAAATTCATGACTCGCTTTTTTTTCCTATTTTCATGATTGAAAGCATGTATAATAAATCTGTTAACTTACTCGTTGGTTTCAGTCGCTTAGAATATTGTACTCGTTGCTACGCAACTCGTGCAATATTCACACTCCTTCAACCAACTCGTTAGTTAACCTATATTTATTTCATTTTTGCCCAGGGGAAAGTACTGGGCCAGGAATACTTTTTTCCAGTCATTAATCTCTGATACTTAATTTCTAGGGTTATAATTATTTTGTTTAAACACACACTCAGTGATTTTCTTCATTCGTGCAACATGTCCCTTAGATATATTTAATAAAATTAAAAAATTGATGGAAGGCAACTCATCTAAATCTATATATTTGATACATGAACCTTTCTTTGATTACAGTTAATCGGATATAAAGAATTCCGATCCTTCCTCGAGGGGACTGCTGGTGAGCATCTAAGCGCATTCTGGCTCGACTGTGAAAATTACAAAGATACTATGGAAGACTACGATGAGCTTCAAATAAAAGCCCATAGGAACAAATTATTCCGGTAAGGATATTGTATTTCCCGGAGAAAGCTCGTTTAGATTACCTTTAGAAATGAGAAAGGGTTCTCTTTGATATCAGAGATACCTGAATGTGATATATATGTATAATTATCGAACCCAACTATATTAGGGGAAACTGCTCCAATATTCTTAGTGAACTCTCTGTTTAGGCCAAGGTAATGAATTGTTCAGGTTATATTGCCTGACATATTCACTAATGAATTGTGGTAGAATGTTATACACAAGAGATGCAGGGACCTGACCATGTTTAGTGTTCCCTGTGATGTGTTCCAGGGAAATGAGTCACAAGTCGCCAAAATTGATATTTTCTAAATGGATTTATTCACAAGATCTCTTTGTTGAAATGTTTTCATTTTTAGGTTGTTTAACGCCTTCCGTAGCATAAATATATGTATCAAATTTCAAGACAGTTTATTAAAGATATCTATGCGTTTCTAAGGTCATCCTAAAGAGTAAATTGAGCTACTTTACTAGTAAATGTCCACCTAGAAATATTGCAAACTATTTTTCAAAACTTAAAATATAGAAATTTATACGTATCAGATGTCCTACTGTCCTGTCCTACTATCATTGGAATCGGCTTGATCTAATCTTTTCAAATATGATATCTTGAATTCCAATTTCTGCGACTTGTGACTCATTTGTTGATAATTTTTTTGTACAATTGTCCCTTTTTATCTTCCTCTAGTGATATCCAAGACAAATACAAGCTCAAATTAACCATAGATGCCAAAAAACAAATGCTTCAGGCCTCTTCTAGCGCTTCTCTAAGCCACACAATATTTCTCCGCACCCAGTATGATGTTTTGAGAAGAGTCAGGGCCTATTGGTTACCAAGATTCCTAATCCACAAGGAGCGAATGAATGAACTCAGGTAGGTTCATAGACACTTTGTTTTAAATAGTAATCTTGTTTGTTCATACGAACAGAACGGTGTGTATAGACCACTCTGATATTGATTTTATCCCTTTACCCAAATTCCTCCTAGTGTTAGGGTTCTGACTAAGTGGTGATGTGGGGTGACCAAACGGTCTTAACTGCTGGGACAACTCACTGGCATAAATTGCATGTTATGGGATCGAACCCCGGCGCGGCTGCAATTTCACCTCTCCCCCCTCCCCCTCCCCCTTTATATATATTTACACCAAAATTTCGCTACCGCGATACGTTTCACTCTTATCTGAAAATTAATGTACATAATTTAAATCAAGATCCTATTATGAAAAATAATGTAGATAAACATTACAACTTTGAATTATTAGTTATTTTCTTAGAACAACATGGATATTATGTCTATATTTCGCGCAATGTTAGAGATAATGGCATGAATGTATCCTGCTATCCACGTCTGATTAGAGAATAATGTTGGAAAGCATTCAAGCGACTTCAGCTCGATTTAAGTGTCGCATTTGTGTCCCGGAGTGGTGCCCACTGTATATTATTCCCGCATACATCTATGGGGATTTTGAAGACAATTCTGTCCATGTAATGTGAGGATATGATGTTGCATGGCCATAGAAAATGATGAGACAACAGGAAACCTTTGAATAGTGGATGCCAACTGTAATATGATATCCCATTTGGTCGCAATATATTATTTATAGAGTCAGATCTAACACCAACTGCTTTCAAATGTGGAACGTCTATTTTGAGAAAACTAACATTTCACAGTGTCTTACTCAGAGGTCTAAAATCATATGCGAAATACTCTTCCACAGAGAGAAGGGAATAATTCCACCCGAGGAATGGCTAAGGTAAAATATACACGCAACACATTAAGCTATTATTATTTCACCGTCCATTTTCAGACTGCTATAGACCTCTATTCTGGTAAATTTCATCACGCTTACGGAGCCACACCCCAAATGCTTGCAACTTGGAATCACATTTTGAATCAAACTTCTTCTCAGTACACATTTTCCTTTATCACATAACTTTAGGGTTTCAGCTTGGCTAGAATATATTTCGGTTGAAACTTTGCACGATCTTTTTGTACGTCAACCTCATCGTAGGTAAAATACAAAGAGCGACCTATATGCCAAAGCTGAATAATATTATCTCCAATCAATATAACAATAGAACGAACGTCAATATTGATTTCAATGATGCTGTGCCTCGACCTAACCAGTTAGTCATATCTTTTAATTTCAAGGCCCATTTGAATACATCCCATTCGCGATACCCCGAACATATATATACTTAAATCAGTTTGTATGTTATAGAATACGATTATGCCAGTACTTTGATTTGCATCCACTGAATAATTTATGTAAAGGCTCTGAATGTTAAATGGCATAAATGACATCCTAAGACGTGGGAGATAAAGGCATACATTTGTATTGAATGTCAGATGTACAAACAAGTACAAACATGACTCATGACATCCAAATGACAACTCTCTCTTTCCCCAGAATGAAACAGCTTTTTCCAATTTCGAAGCATACCTGTATAACGTTTTGGATTCGTAGTTATTATGTGCTAAAAGGTCTCAAATCCCTCCATGTCAGGCGATTCCGCTTCTCCCATTACTTGTGACATGGCAGTATGATGTACATGGTGGACTTATGGAGACTTCAGGTGAATTGCGCAGTCTAACCTCTCAGAGCAGATAATAATGGCGTGTCAGTGATTGGACGCCTACTGCGTTAATGACTTTCCCGGCCCTGGAGTAGGCGTTATAATAATAATTATAATGGCATTTTGCAGTTTGGACCGAGAGGCTTTCCCTCAGTTTGGAGCGACTCTCATGTCTGAGCCGAGACTGTTCAGTTTAAATAACTTTGAGTCTTCAAAGCTCTCATGAGACAATGGAAAGAGTTCCATGCCAACTATTCTTTGCACCGACACATTACACTTAATGTTAGTTATAGTTATATCTTGGAAAATTAAGAAGTTCAATAAGGAGTTTGTAATAGCAGCTGTTAACGTCAGAGGTTATAATTGGTGATTTGTAATTGCAGTTGTTTAGGTCAGGACTTAAAATAGGGAGTTTGTAATAGCAGCTGTTTATTTCGGAATTTATAATAGGGGGATTTGTAATAACAGCAGTGTATGTCAGAAATTAAAATAGTTTTTTTGTAATAGCAGCTATCACCATGAGCATTGAAGTGATATTATTGACGTAGTATTTAAGGTTGTTTTTGAGTACTATACTATCAGTAGTATGGGTTGAGTACAGGTACTATTATGACTACCTATGAGTTACTAACTAGTATATCTTTTTGAAGATTTTATTTCAGCTGTGAGTGTGTTTTTTTTTCAAATGGCCCAGCCATATAAGTTGAGCAATATAATGAGTATGACTATGAGTAATATAACTATAAGGTGAGTATTCTTATGAGTATTATTATTGGTACTATTAACTACTGTAAGTATAAGTTGAGTACTTCTTTGGGTAATCATGGGAATTCTCTTTTATATGATGTACTCATTTAGCCGTGCAACTCGTTTTCTTCAAATGTCAGCACATTTCACAAAGAAGCAACGATGAAGAGTGGATACCGCTTTTAATGCAGAGCCAGGAAAGATTGCTAGGGAAGCGGCAAGGGAACGAGGAAAGGATACTGTGATCGTGTTTTGCTGAGGCAAAAGTCGCATGTACGCATAACTGTGCTGAAACAAAATCAGTCACCTAGTAAAATGTAGATAGAATCTATGATTTACTGTCTGAGACACCTCTGGTTTCTGCAAAGCATTAAACACTGAGAAATCCATCCACGTGAGCGGTACGAAACGCGTCTGCCATAATCGAGTGGATGTGCCTGTTAAGAATTTCCCCCCGGAAACAGAAAAAAAGTAACTTAATAGAAGAAATAATTAGTTTTCGTGAATGTTATATCTTTTCATGGGAATGTTATCGCATCAACAGCTTAATGTAGTCCCGCCATGCCTTCCACTGCCACTGTGTCCTTCTCGACGGGGCCTATCTCCGCTTCCCATCACCACTAATTGGACACAAGGCGGAGTAGGAGTAAATCGAATGTATATCATTTACAATAGAATAAGCAGACCGGCGTTGTATCCGCAAGTATAGGACATAATAAATATAGATAAGTTGGTCAGCGGTGTATCAGCTACTGTACGATATCATGACTATAAATAAACTGACCAGCCTTGATATATCAGCTGCAGTACGTAGTATATATAATGCATTCTCAATAAGCATTATCGAGATTTGTTATAATACTATATATCATATATATAGATTTTTATTTCGTAATACATGTACATTGAAACTAGGAATACAATTTCTGCAAACTGCAGGTCTTCCAATTGACTCTATGGCGTACTCGGACAATAAAATATGGCATCTACCTACAATGAAACATCTTTGCATTATAAATACATATTGGAAAATCCAACTATTCCCAACCAGTTCCATTCCGGTTGGGGTAACATATTACACGAATGATCGTGGCAGCTCCGCTTTATATGCGGCAAATGTTAGTTATGAATAAAAGCTGAACATAGCAGTTGAAGTAGGAATACAAGATACAATGAGTCACATGTATTTATAAAAGCAGAGGTTATAAAATACCCATTATCAAGATTGAGTCAGTAGTGAAATATCATAGCAGATCTTTAGGACTACAAGCTTGTATAAATATTGATATAATGATGAATTCAAGAGGCTTTTATGTGCTTCTGGAGCATAAGCGAGAGGCGATGAAAGATGTGGCGTGTGGATTGTTTGGTCGGTTGGTGATTGTACCAGACTGAGGTCCGTCGTTTTTTAGCCCTTTTATACAATGGGTCAGATGGTCAGAAAATGTACAATTCGCCTTCACCAATCCCCTCAAATAACTCGCATTTAAGACAAAAATGAGGTTCAAAATACAGTTTAACATAGCAGAAGAGATATATTAAACCAACATAAAACCAAATATACTCAGATATATACCCGGTATTCATCATTTTTCGGCCTAATATAGCAGATTTTACTAAATGTATACAACTGCCAATTGTACATTTTCTGACCATCTGACCCATATATGTCTATATGTGACTTGAATGACCAATACCATATATGGATATCTTTCAATGAAAGTAGAGAGAGTATGCGTTACATAATATTAACAGGTGAATGTCAGCAAAATACAATTCATGAAATTCAGAACAACAAAAAAAAAAAGTAAATGAACAAAATGCAACTGAAATTTTAACCTTGGGTAATGAACAGTTAGCCCAAACTGATCAATATAAATACCTGGGTCTAGTGATCGATGAGAAACTGACTTTTAATTGTCACATAAAAGATGTAGTTGATACAGTCAGATGGAAGGTGAACTTACTCAGAAATTCAAGCCATATGTTAAACAAAAAAGTTAAAACAGACATCGTAAAAATGTTTATTATACCAAATATTAATTACGAAGATGTTTTTTTACTCATCTTCCTCTACCAAACATTTAAAGAGACTGCAATCATTATTAAACTCATTTGTTAGGTCCATCTTAAATGTAAACAAGAGGACCAATATAGATAATGAGCTGTCAGATCTAAAGATTGACAAATGAAAAAAGAAGGCATATTCATATTCTGGAGAGTGCTTTCCACCTAGCCCAATCGAACACACATTTAGACAAAACAATCCTCTCCACTAGAAGCCATGCAAAGATAGGAAACATTTAATCATTAATCGACCCAAATCATCCCTATATCAAAACAGTTTTCTCTACAAAGCCAAATAGCGTGGAATGCACTGCCCACTGTAGCACATAACCTTGAAACAAGAAAATAATTCAGAAAATACTTAGAAAATAACAATGTCTAAAATCTCATTAAATACATATATCCATATCCGATTTGGAAAATATGTTTTATGAGTTTTATACCAAAGAAATCATAACCCAAAGTGAAGTTAATGCCACCCCTGATAAATAAATTATTATTATGAACAGTTATGATGTACAACTGTGACGATGTTTATTGAGCTTCATTTTGTATTTTGTGTTTTATTTGTATTTTTTATGTTATATTATATATACTACATGTAGTTAGCCCCTTTAATATCCTACCAAAACCATCCTATTAAGGTAACGGCTGGAAGAGCTTGGTCTTATCCAGAAGCCTGCTTACCCATCTGTCATCCTCTTTACTTATAAAACTTAGCAAATAAAGTATATTCCAATTCCAATCTAGCCATGAACTCTGACATTGGTATAAATACTTTTTGTTTTAGTAATCATCTGAAATCAACAGGAAATATGGAGGAACCAGCGGATACGTCCCCTCGGCCAATGACGTCGTTTTTCTTCCCTTCTATCTCTCTGGTTAATTCCATGCCCGTCTATCCCGATGAACTTCTGCAAATTGCCGCGACTACAAGCTGGGATTTTGTTAGTAAAGGTGGCCGTAAACTGGATGATAGAGTGAAATCTGCCAAAGTTAAAATAGAAAAGACACCCACCCCGCAGCAGTAAGTGAGAAGACCTTTGCTTTTTAGCGTAGTGTAGGATGCGTTAGTTCCTAGAAGTGGATCTAATATGTGATGTGTTTCAGGGAAATGATTCACAAGTGGCAAAAAATGTATTCTGAGTGTATGAGATATGATCATATGTGAACAGATGAGATCAAGCCGGTTCCAATGATGGCAAACATTAAGGACATCTGAAATATAAATTTATATATTTTATGTTTGATATTATAATTATGATTGCAAAAGTGTTTGAAATATTTCTGGATGGGCAATTACCAGTAAAGTAATTAAATGTACTCCATAGGATGACCTCCGGAACACAAGGATATATTTAATACACTGTCTTTTGCGACTTGTGACTCATATCACATATATAAGTATATTTTCTATTAGTCCACGGCATAAAACACTAAAAGTCACGAGTAGTGGAGATACACGGAATCTCCGGAAAGGATATACATGTACGGGTTACGGATTGGGCAAATTACTTTGGCTTCGGCCGTTTATTACTGATCCGTATTGAACATGACACCATCCAAGGGTCATCATCTTTTAGCATCCAACTAAATTTCAATCTTATATAATGTGTCCAACATGTAGGTTATATGTCACACATAATGGACAAGCTTTAAACTACTTACACTACATAATTATGTTGTCTTAGTAAGTTTGTCCCTATCTTTGTAATAATAAATTAACACAAGTAAAAGGGATATATTTGACTTCAAGGTACAATCTTTTCTGATCTGTTTAATATATATATATAGCTTTTCTAAATGCTTCTTTTAGTTATATATACAATTCTCTTATAACTATATGAATTTAATGCTAGTTATAACCGTAAACCGAGTTCATCGGTCTCTTCCATAGCTTTAATTTTTCTATTTAGAAAGTAACTATCAGGGTATCCTTGAAGGATTTAGGAAATTCGAAGAGTGAGAAATTTTGTTTCTAAAAGGATAAGGCACGATAGTTCATCTTCTTTCGAGGAACCTACAAATTTAAAACTAGACCACTTTCGGGAATGAGAATATTCATCCACATTTTGCATAAGGTGGTGAACTAAGTGTGTCCGAACATTTCAGTTATCTTGCATCTGAAGGGAAGATTTTACTTCTATTTCACATGGTTCATACAGGGGTGTATGTTTAATTTCAATTGGGTACAGGGATTCGTGAATACTTTAAACATAAGGTCTTGACGTTGCAGGGAAATAAAGAGATTATTACCCTTCAATAAAATACATTGTTCTTTTTAGGAGTGTCCGGGATAAACTGATACTCGCGCTGAGCCACGACAAAGATGCTGGAAGTCCATTTAAGAACCACCTCATCAGGTACAGTTATGGTCATTCCTTCTGTTAATTAAAGGCAAATAGTGTAGATGTTGCACACACAATTGTGGACTTTAGGACGCGTCACCAATATGTATTATTGTTGCTAAATACTTTAGGCATCACATCCAAATAGTTTGAGATGTATCTATTAGTACGGATATTGGTGTCAATTTGTGCCTTGTCTGAATAAATTCATTCTGCATCAAGATTTGTATGCTTTTGGTCAATCCTCTATCCACAATACGGCACCAATTTATTGGTTGCGAGATGTATTGGCTATATATGATATGTCCCAGGTAATTGTGTCACAAGTCGCAAAAATTATATTTTTCAAAGTACTTTATTTACTTCATCTCTTTGTGGAAATGCTCTCATCTTTTTAGTATCTAATGCTCCACGTTGTATGAACACAAGTACCAAATAATTCCAAAACCTTGTATTAAATAGGCCTATATCATTACATTTCTAAGCTCATCCGATAGAGTATATTTAGCTGCCTTGGCCTAAATCCATTGTTGCCTAAAGCCGGGAATCCACATAGCGACTTCAGGGCCAAGTCGCCCATCAGTCGCTCATAGTTTCTGCAAAAACACCATCAAGCGACTTGATCTATTTCAGCCAATCACAAGCGTGGAAAGCTTTGAAGTCACCCAATCTCCAAGTAGTTGGAATTGTTTGAGCGACTGAAATATTTTCATTTCAACTGTGAACGCTTGGCGACATCACAATGCACAAAAAATCGCTAGTGGATTCCAATTTGGTCAAGTGACTTGTATCATGTTGCTCATCCCAAATTATTCAACAAATATGGCCACCGCACACCAATATCGTGTTACATTTTATGTTCGCCCACACAGGAAAGAAATTCAAAACAAAACATCGGCGTCATTGCATAATGCAACCAGAGTCATTGCTCATATATGACCATGCAGTCCTTCTATTCTCGCGGAAAACTATTATTTCGAAAAGAAAATCAAGAATTTAGTATTACATAAGCTCCACCTGCTAGTTTTCGCCTCAATATTTACAATTTCCTGAGGCCTGTGATAACGACCGTGCTCTGTGCCAATCTTCCAACTCTAATTATCTCCCAAGGGAGTGTTTGGTTTAAGGTTGGTAATTACATCTGAAGTCAAATGTTTTGAGTGGGTGTCACCGAGTAATCCTACCCTCCATACGTACGCTGATGGTACATCACCTATGCGACTTTTTGCGTTAAACATGAAACTTAAACATGAATTCCTATTAGCAATAGCAAGAATAAGTAAAATGGCACACCTGATTCCACTTCATACTATTATAAAACTAGGTTAATGGGTCCCTAGGAAAAATTCTACTAATGGCGACGCAGATACACTGCATGGGGTTACTGTTCCGGTGCATGTAAGATTAATTACTGGTATACATGTATAAAAAGAATCGCATGGACACAGCAATTCTTGAAGGCAATGTGCTCCCTTTTTATCTGTTATTCAGTCTAGGCCCAAAGTTTAAAGAGTCCCTTCAAATGGAGGGAATGCCTCTCGCCTCAAACCGCAAAGTGCCATTATAATTCCATTAAGACCGCAAAATGTCATTATATTCCCAATAGAACGCCGGGTCCTAGGCCAGGAAACCGATTAGCGAACTAGGTGTCTGATACACTTCACATACACTTCTTATCTGATTTAAGTGTTTGGACCTAGACTGTATTAAGGCAAATAAAGGTTTCAAATTAATCTACCATTTTTTTTGCAGGTTAGGAGATGCACAACTGTTATCTAATCTGTTATTCTGGGAGGATGTGACTGAATATGGACGGGCAGAGGATCGTTCAGCCGACAGACTACTCCGTATGGGAGCCGCCTGGGGCATCTTTAACCAATACATTGCATTGGGTAGTGAACATAGTTTAGGTTAGTAATAATCTGTGTCAATTGTATCAAATTCCAGTAAAGAATATAGAGTAAGTTCTCCCTTCACTGGACACAAATAAACTATTTTGAAACCTCTAGCTTCCAACGACGTGAATTTAGGTGAGGATCGCGACGGATGATACCAACCAATACAATACAATTATTTTATTTTTTTTTAGAAATTTTTATTTGGACAAAGTTTCACAGCTTTGGGTTCAATATCTTTGTTTAAAAGTATTATACTAGGTAATTATAGAGTATTAAATATTTAGGCATCATCAGCAATTATATATACAGTGCTGCAGCTACGATGCACGGCAGCCAAATCATGAGATAATACATGTTGTGGTATATGGGTGGACGGCGCCTGGGTTGATACCCCATCTGCATGTACTACTCACATTCTCAGGGTTAATGGTGGTACATAGTAGTAGTACATGGAGATGCCTTTTATTGTCAGGGTTACCCCAATCGAGACCTGGATACCAGGGAGAAAATATTTCAAGAACCCTATCTGCTTTCAGTTGTCGACCCCAGAATGAGGGATCAACTCCACTCTGTACTCCTTAATGCTAAGGATTTTGTGTCGGTCTCGTTATTGGATTCGGCAAAACAAAATGCGGTGGAACAAATGGAGAAATCGTGGATCCGATTTCTGAAAGAGGACGCCAAAAAGTTCTTCGAGTAAGTCGACGAATTGACTTTTCTATAATGTTAGGTGGTTAACCACTCTCCTAGGGTTTAATAAAGCTGTTTTAATAGCTCATTTCATTCGAAAATGACATTTTTCTATTTTGTGGTCCTGCGTTCATTCCCAATCTTCTCCCACGTTATTGATTTCGGTGAACACTAGAATCCTACTTTTTTAATATGGATTTCTTTTATCCTCTTAAACGAGAATCCTCGATGAAATTGAAAATGTAAGGATTTCATGAGGCTAAATAATTGCAATATTAACAATATTAATCCATTTCACCCCAAGTTGCCTCTGTAGAGCAGCAACATTCATCGAAAAGAGTAAATACTCATTTCACCCCAAGTTGCCTCTGTAGAGCAGCAACATTCATCGAAAAGAGTAAATACTCATTTCCTTCATTTTCACTGTTCAAATTAGTTCCATTCCGCTAAGGATGAAAAAAAAAGAATCGAGAAGAATATTTTTGGCAGATTTTGCTGGGAATGCAGCTTTAAATTAATTATTTGTTGAAAGGATCCTTTGATTGTGTCAATTTCGGATTAATGTCTTAAACGACTCCCTTTAGGTTGGCACCAAATTCACTTCAACACCCGTATCTACTTAAAATTCTATAAATAAATTTAAATAGAAAATTCTAGCTACATGAATAAAAAAAAGCGGTTGATAGTTCATAATGTAATCCTTTAAATTTTGCTCACCTATTGTTAGTCCACTCTTTTCTACTGCATGAATCTATAGTCAAGAATTCGGAGAATGGTTAAAATAATTTATTACCTGCATAAATTCCGCACATAGCCTACAGGTCTGATGAAAAATTATACATGCACAATTCCGAGGTCCGCCTACAACAAGTTATCTTCTTTTATTGCATCCAATCATTCAGGGAACTTTTATTAAATGGCAAGTGATCCGAGTATCAGTTATCTCCTCTAATTTAATATGTATCACCGAGGCGCGGTTTCTACTCGTATATCGACTAGCCTTAACTTTCCCCCTCGTGTTATCACAATTTCGGTTCTGCCCCAAATCTAATTCAATATTGGTTTTGCTACTGATGGTGAGCTTCGATTTAATTACTTCCTGAACGACTGGTGCTACGCAGTGGTTGTCAATTAGGGATTTTATTAGAATCCTTTCCGAAAGAGAAAGTTTAATTTGAAAAAAGAGAGTTAAAACATGAGCCGTAAACAAAATAAATCGCAAAAAAGAAAGATTTTGGTGTCCACCGAAATTAATTATTTGGAGATGATTTGGTTTACACCGAGCATAACAGTCCAAACTCCCTTTGATATTCCATATTCGTGAGTTTTGGATTGGTGGGAATGAACATACCACAAAATAGGAAATTTCAATTTTTGTCGGAAATCAGCTGGTAATGTAAATGTGATGTGTTACAGGTAAATGAGTCACACGTCGCAACATTGATGTTTTTTAAAGTCATTTATTTATAAGATCTCTTTGTTGGAATGTTCGCATGTTTTAGGTATCAGGTCGCATGAATACATGCACCAAATTTCAAGACAGAGTATCAAATGTCCTTGTATATTTAGCTACTTTACTTATAATTTTCCACCTAGAAATATTGCAAACTTTTTAAAAAAAATGAAAATATCAAACTTAAAATATAGAAATACCTTTTAAATGTCCTAATCTTTACCATCATTGGAATCAGCTTGATCTCATCTTTTCAAATGTGATGGTTATCTCAAAATCTATTTTTTTGCGACTTGTGACTCATTTCCCTGAAACACATCTACTTTTAGGAACTAACGCATCCTACACTACGCTAAAAAGCAAAGGTCTTCTCCCTTACTGCTCACTTTTCTGTAACACTTCACAAATGTGCTTTAAATTTTAAGAAATAAAAAAATCCCCTATAGTCTTCGCCCTATCTACGCAAGCCCAAATGGACAATGAAACATTGCTGCTTTTGTTTTTAGTTGCCACGTGAGTGACAATCACAGCCAAGTCAGCACCGCAGACGATTTTGAACTCATGTTCGACGACAATGAGAACCTAATCGTGCGTTGTCCCCGGCCTTGGGTCCGTCGGTAAGTCCTGTTTTATCCTAACACGTTAATAGGCTATTAACCTTTCAACTCACACAGGCTCACTGTAAATATACGATGATTATTTTTATTTAGTGTTTCTTTAAATTAACGAAATACAACCGACATTAGTATTTAATGTATCATTACTAAGATTGTGTCCACATAATATACGCGTACTCGTGCGTGTTGGAGGGAGATTTATGATAAGAAAAAAACACATCTTCCACTTCATTTCAGTTCGTTTTCAGGCACATATATAGATTATATTGTTTAGTCCATTTTTTGATCAATTTGGTATTTAGTGCAAAGGACAAAAGGTGCGTAGACCAATGCTTGTGTCTGCGAGTTAAATCTGTTGCTAAATCGTTCTGTTACTAACTCCCCAGTCCTTTCTACGTCTGCTTGTGTTTGCGCCATGCCCTTCATTAATACTAGTGTGGAGATGACGTTTTAGTAATTTGATAGAAGGTGGGAGGTTTATATGGAAAAGGGAAGATTGTGACATCCGCCTATCACATATTTAAAAATTGCATTTAACTGTTTTGACCTCGAAGGATGGGTGATGTGGACGCCTCTCCTCCTCCTCCTCCTATGAGGTTGGGTTTGGGAGATAACAACATAATTTCTCCCGACTATTCAATAGTACAATAGGGTATCACTGCGCATGTCTATTGCAGTGCATGCTGGGATAGATTCTGTTCAAATCTGACATACCAGTACAAATATTTGGCAACATTTTTATCGAAAAGTGCAACAATGTTTTCACCAATATCAGAGCTTGTATAGGTGATCTATGAAAACCAAATGCATGATGGGAAAGATGGTGGCTTGTGTTATGGAAACATGTAACACATGGATATTGACATATTGGAGCATTGCTAAATATTCCATGCTGAACATGACATGTTGTCTATAGATTTTACACTGTACCATTTGTCGCATAATTCCATGCGAATCAAGATTCAAAATGGCGGCTATGCAACTCCCCTATTGTGTACTCGTACACTGAAACGCATAAGGGACCGTTTCCAAAACGTGGTGGGAATCGAACTCATAATATATTCATGATTGCATGCCCCAGTGTCCTTTCACGATGGAAATAAGTGATTCACTAACTGTTTGAACAAAATAAGAAGCCCTGGGTTGGGATTCCCATTCATTTAAAGAAGAAGACAATCTAAAAGCAGCCGTGGTCGGGAGCTATAGATATTGCCAAAACTGGTCGCCACCAGTGTTTGTTAGAGCTTCATAACTTCGAATTTTTCCTATTCGTGCGGTCTTCCAGCCTTTTGTCAATAATTCTCATCACCTTTTTCATCGACTTCTAGCGAACCTTCTGCAGAATATTAAAGCATTTTGTATACAAGCTATTTCCACCTGTTTGAAACTTTATACATACATTATGTGGACACAATCTTAATTTTGATTACAGAGGTTAAGCTTTTGGGTCGAATAATTACAATTTTGCCCCGTCTTTTGCGAAATTTTGTCTGCTTTATATATGTATACTGCTGTATTATTGCATATTGCACGCGTATTAACAAATGTAAAACAACAAACAGTCATATTTCAGCATCGATGAAAAAAAAAACTAGTCTGGGACTGAATACTTGCAAGGTTCATGCGTAAAGAAATTGCTTCATGACATATTTTGTGAAAGAAGAGAGAACTCAGCATTGCTTCATAATCATTCAATTTTTGTCTTTGAGCAGAATATAATGGTGAGGATGAATGAATTTTCATTCTTTGGCATGGGTAATTTTGTGCACGCGATGTGATGTGCATCCAGATAAAGTTTCTTTTGTGTTTGTTTCAGACATAATCATGTATCCTCACTAAGAGTATTATTATACACGTTGATCAACTTTGTCACAACCACTTGAAAAACGTCAAGTTGTTACCAAAAGATGAATTAAGGAGGACAGTTATAATAATCGAAATTCCACTCTCTTCATTATGCAGCGACTCCACTATGGAAAAAACGGCAAAAAACGGCTGCGACGAATTTTTTGCGACGGGATATCTAACCAAGTTAGATATTTTGCAATTGTTGGCAACAAATAAATGTGTTGCCGACAACCTATTTTACCCCTCTTTCACTGGTGATTTGTGTGCGCCGAATTTTTAGAATTTTTTAGTCATGTCGGCGACGAATTTTGCCTGTCGGCGCCTTTTTCTGCCTATAGTGGAGTCGCCCTATTAGGTCACATAATGGCGTTTTTATAAGGGTTTTGCCAAAATACATTTTATTCATTTTATCTCTTTGACTTTAAAGTCTAGGCCCCTCCACAGTAAAATCATTTATTCCATCTTACCGACTGGCGCAACCCATATTAATAATATATTAATTAAGATATGTCCAGGTGAAGTTCACATTCATTGTACATATACACCAAGAATGGTGTCAAACACAAAACCTGATTCGTGATTGCTTGTGTACAATTAACCAACCGACTATTCCACAAAAAGGAATCAAAATGAAACGGGATCGGGAATATTCATCATGCATGTAGTAATCAAGCTCAAGTTCGCGCATGCCTGCAGCACAATGTACATATCGCCATTGTTATATATATAGTGTACATTGATTACCCAGTTGCCTTTACCTTTGAATTTCAGACCTCATAACTGTATATAAGTGTGAAATCGCCGGAAAATGTTCAATTCGCCTAATCAATCCTCTCAAATATTAGAAATTTAAGACAAAAATAAGCTTCAAAGTTCAGTTCAACATAACCAAATAGGTTGTATGAATCAAGGCAATACCAATACACGGATAGTATTGGTCATTTTTCAGTCTAATCCAGCAGAATTTACTACTAGAATTTACTAGAATTTATGTGTAGAGCTGCCGATTGTACATTTTCTGACGACCTGACCCATAAGTTCTTTCTTATTCCATTGATGAGAACCTTTTGTCTTTGAGAAAAAGTATTATATGCTGAATGTTGGGGATGCACAGTGTTCACCACACTTTTATAATGATCATTGTAAATAAGACAGTGTATATCTATATATACATTTCTAATGATATCCAATTGACTTTATTCATATTCAGTGGAAAGTAAGTATCAAGTGATTGTTTGAACACATAGGATACCATTTACAAAGCTCATAGATAAGAGAAATGTACCGGTTTGGAGTGAAAGGACGAGGTCTCTTCAAATCCAATTTTCACCTGGATATGTTATAGATAACTTTCTTGGTAGTGGCAACGGTTGCATTTGACGTGTGCATACATATAGTGTTTCCTGCAAGAATTATGTGCTCCATTAGTCCATGTAGAAATATAAATTTGCATGTTTGCTTTTTAAATTTGGTGTAACATGGGGTGTATTTCTTTAGATTTATCTTTGGGCAAAATAGGCACTGATGAGCTTATCGATATTATAAAGTTATATCATTGCTGTAAGTCTTAATTGTACACCAAAACAATCAGTTGCCATTCCCCTCAAATCCATTCAACCATTGATAACAAATGTGAATGATTTCTTCATAATTTCGTAATAATCTTAAGCTGATTATCCACGAAGTGTAAATCGGACAATAACCTTTTCCTGGTCGCTTGTACCATTTCTTCGAAGTGTAAGTCGGATAATAACCTTTCCTGGTTGCCTGTATCATTTTCCCGATAGCGGTAGTGATAATGGGATGTTACTTGGTATGGTTGATCATACAAATAAGGAAAAAGCATACGTATAGAATATTACTATAGTACTTGATATATGGTTATGAAGATTTACACATTGTCTGATTGACTTGGTGGATTTATAATGGACAGTGACTTTGTGTCATTACCTGAAATACATAAAATACTTGGAATCCATCAATATGCTTATCACTTCTTTCCTCCTAAATGATTGCCGAAATCCCTAAATAATCATAATAATATCATAATTGTTCATGAGTGTCTTAACTCCACTATGCAATGTAACTCTGATTTCAAGTAATAATTTGCTGATAATGCTGATTCTAGATTATCGATAGGAAAGGCAATGTGTTGGCTTCCTCACATACAAATTAACAATGAATAAGTGGGGAAGCCATAAAAACTAGGTGCCCGAATAAACGCCAAAAGCAGTAGTGGCAGTTAATATAGATAGAATTACACATAGGCCTAACCTTCCCAAACAGTAGTTTACTTCTCTGAATACGAGTTTTGTAGTAACGTGAAATAGATTCTGATAGAGATGCTGTTTAGATCATAGATATATAGCCTTTCTTGTTAACAAATGCCAGAACCATATTCTCTTTCCTTACACCGAATGGCTAGAACTTCTCTGGGGCGCAGAGGCTTACTGTCAGATAGAAAGTCTTCTAACATTTAAAGGCAAGCACCTGTGTACGATGCAGTATATTTGCAAAACAACTGGCGGAGATCATATATGCTGATTTGTAACCTTTACTTTCAAGGTATCCTCCCTCAACATGCTCGGAGAGGGGCGAACGTTTGCGTACAGCGCTATCAGTGGCTGAAAGCATCGATGAGGCTCGACGAATAGAGCAAAGAAGGCGAGCGAAAGAACGAAGGAAGATAATGGAAAAGGAACGACGGAAGGCAATTAGAAATGCAAGGAAACGGCAACAGGATGCCAAGAAAAAGGTTTCTTTTAAGGTATGGGAAACAAAATGGGCTGGCCAATCCCCAAGTAGGCTAATAATTATGTTATTCAAAAAGCATGTGTATATATATGGATTTACTGTTTCGCGAACATTTGCCGATAGATTTGGGAAAAAAAATAGATTAACCCATTTCTAAACCACTTCCGTTATGTGTGTGGAAAAAAACTGCACAAAAACCCATTGGATAAGAGAACTAGGTTCCAAGACCAATGCCGGTACTTTTGCAAATACATGTATACTTGGAAGGAATGAACTACTTGTGGAGGTTTGAAACTACAAGCACTTTACCCATGATTAATTCACATGTTTCGTATATGACATAAATGCAAAATAAAATGCCGTACATTAACATTAATTGATGGATTAATTGATGAATATTACGTAATCAATAATTAAAGAAATATGAATGTAAGATTCGTATGATACAATGCTCTTTACTCCATGTTGGTGTATACATGTACCACATGCTATTTGTATGGGTGGGTGGAGTGTGGTAATTTGCACCAGTTTAACGTGTGCGGTATGACATTGCCATTCCCTCTTCCTACCCCAGTGCACATTTCATATACTTATATAATCCATACTTATACATATCAACGTTGGAGTAAATATAGAACCTAAATTCGAATGTGGTAATCGGAACACTATTGCACTGTCCAATTTTTTTCATGGCCCACAAGCCGATACCCCCTTGTACCACATTCTCATTAGGATCTATATAACCAAACCAACTCTATAGTCTGATCATTTGCTAGTTCTTCGCTAGTTCCTCGTGTTCTGTCATGTGCGACATATATTTGAAGTCATAAAGCCGTCTTGTATAACACAGCCATATTGAGGTTACAGATGTGTTAGAGATACTCGGGAAAGTTAATTAAGCTAGCTGAGGGAATTAGAAAAATCCATCTATCTAATGCAATGAAGGCTTAGAAACCCATTACAATACTACAATGAACCTATTACTTCGAACCTGCTCTAGGATGATACATTTATAAGGTGCATGATGCGTGAGGCACACAAGGCAGTAAGATTAAATCCAACAGAAAAACACTTTCATTTTGTAACAACCGGAAATAATTACCATCTTGCTTGACAACGTCCTCAGTTGTGATCCGCTCCGGATTGTTATATCCCTTGACATTTGAGATGTAGGGTAACGGTAAAATAAAATGATGCATATCCCGACCATGAAATTATGTTATATCAAAAAGAAAGTAATATGAGATAGATAACTTAATACCTTATTCAATTAAGTTTCATGATGAAGTGAAATAAGATAGTCAACGTTAGCATGGAACTCTACATTTATATGCATTCAAAATCCTATATGTATTAGAATTTGATAGGATAAGCAAATGGTTGTTAGTATAAGGGTGGTCTCCACTGTCTGCGGTAAGCTCTGCGGTAAGCTCTGCGGTAAGCCTTGCGATGGTGTGTGCTGGTTCTGTAGGTGGTGAGAAATGACGAGGTCCTTGCCTACATGGTCAGTGAATGATGTAGGCAGGACCTCGCCACTCCTCAACAACACAGGACCATCGCAAGGCTTAACGCAGAGCTTACCGTAGCCAGTGGAGACCACCCTTATTTCATATCAGCCCACCAAGCACGCCCCAGATATAGCTTTATCTATGGAAAAAATAAAAGGCGACACAAGTTTTTCGATTGTTTAGGCCGGCATTTATATTACCCACAATATAACATTATTTTCTTTGACTTCATTATCGTGATAGCCGAAACAAGAGGGAGAAGAGGGAGAAGGTGGGGAGGAGGAACCCAAAGAAGAGGAGGAAGAGCAACCCGTCGAAGAAGAGCCTCTCCCTGAGGCCGAAAAGAAACAGCCTGACTTCATAGGTTCTGTATCAAACAAAGGGTGAGTGACTGCGACACTCATAAGAGAAAGATATTAATTTCTTATAATTTAATATGTATATAGGGTGGTCTCCACTGGCTCGGGGAAGCTCTGCGGTAAGCCTTGCGATGGTTTGTGCTGGTTCTGTAGGTGGAGAGGAATAACGAGGTCCTGCCTACATGCATCAATGGCCATGTAGGCAGGTCCTTGCCACTTCTCACCATCACAGCACCTTACCGCAGAGCTTACCGCAGAGCTTAATTACCACAGCCAGTGGAGACCACCCTTTATACAGCAATCATCAGACAATACAAAGATATTACAATAAGGCACGTGCGCTGTACATTGTCAGTTATAATACAGTTAAAAACTTTTATTTTCTTTAACCTGGCATTTGGGCATTTACAATGTTAAGACTTTTTCTGCGGCTGCCTGTTGGTAAAAAGGAAGACAAACATAAGCATTAAAATCAGTCGAAGCATTTGTGAATTGAAACTTGAAATATATATGGGAAGGAGAGCATACATCGAGGATCCACTTCACGCGGGGGTGGGGTGGGATTGGTAGGGGGTCATCACATTAAATTCACCAAATCTCCCCGGGTTTGAGCTTTTCAGACCATGTTGGCGTTTGTCTTCGCTCTTTATTTTAGGTATTCGATACGTTTGTCTATTATCGGCGTTTAGCCTCCTCCATATTATTCTTTCCTCCTTATAATATAATATAATCCAATTTATAATATGTGAATTTATGTTCCTCAGGTTAATACCGAACGCTATATCCACAGGATTAATTTCTATTTCATTTAACTTTTTGTGAAAGATGTTTTCACCTTTACTGTCGATATTTAAATGGCCACTTTCATAAATCCATTCAATCAGTTCCTTCCACATAATATAAATATCAATTTCAGAGATCAGAAGCTTTTCACATCCGGGAAACAATATGAGTTTTGCTGATGATTCTCCTCGGCGTTTGACCAATATCAATGTCATGTGATACCCATCACCCTCAATATTTTATTTCCCCTAAAGCAAGCTTAATAAATACTTCGATAGTTAGGGATGAGACACACTAAATCAACCGACCGGTGGATTTCGAATTCAGTTGAAAATCGGTCAGAAATCGGCTCAGTGTGTCTCCGAATCGAACAAATTTACCAATGTTGGTTAGTAGACGATTGGGTGGATAGTACCACAACTAACTGTTCCACCAAAAGTGATATAAGACCACTTTTTGTGAGAAGTGGTCACTATCACTTTCCCCCAAAGTGATAGAGGAACACTTATGTTGAAGTGTTCAATATCACCTTTAGGTGGAACAGCCAGGAGTGGCCTGTCCCCAACAAGTTCTCATCTTTGAGATGAGGACTGTCTGAGACTCCACCACACAGCCTGCTGTGCCTTCCAGAACCGAGTACTGATGTAGTAACTAGTATGCTGGAAGTATAGCCAATTTGGAGAGGGGACAGAGACCAACAACTTCAAGGTATAAGGGCAAACTGGTGGTATAAGCCATGACCTCTAAATAATAGATCACAATAATTTTGCAGACTTAAAGAATAATGCTATCAGCTATGCCAAAGATACATGCAAATAATGACACCTCTAAGGAATGCAAAGTATTATGCAAGACTACAGTAAAATGACTTTTAGTTCATGATTTTCTATTACTGGTCCTTATGGAAATAGAGCTCCTAGCGAGTAAAAAGGGTATAACGTTGAGGCAATGGTACTGGCTATCTAAAGAAAATGGACCAATCAGAGCGCTTGTTACAAATGGAGGGAAGGAGTCAGGAGAGGTCACTTAGGTCATACACTTGACGGACCAATCAGAACGAGTCTTTGGGATGCTGGCAAACTTGGCCAAGTAAATAAATGGGTCATCACTTCGATTTTTGCGCATGGAAATATGGCTACTTCTGTTGCTTTATAGCCTTCTAATAAAGTGGTGAGTGATTATTTATCATAGTGCCTATCGATCCACCCAAAATGGGCCAAATTGATATGTGACCTGCTCTGCGAAAACGGGTCTTATGTGCTTGGATATGAAATGTAAAATGTGTTTTAGGACATAATATGCTGCAAAAATTATGTTGATACGAAAAACAGAAGCCGAGATATGAAGTTCTGAAATATGATGTGTTGAAATGGGGTAAATAGCCAAAACTGCTGTACGGTTTTTACTTGCCGAACTTTAGTTAAACCCTTATATGATTTCAAAATGTGCATCATTTAATAATTAAAATTAATCAATTAAATAATATATTGCCATTTTTCTGAAAATTTAAGTCATTCAAATCTGTTTTCAGTATCTTAATCATCAGAAAATTCTCTTTTGACTTTATTCAAATTTGAAACAATTTGATGACATATAGGTTTCCATGGAAACCAGAATCCTGTTAAACGTCTTTATTGATGATTTGGCCGTTCCATTGAATTCATGGTTACCATGGCAACACTAACAAAATTTTCTCCAAAGTTTTCCGCCACACTATAATCTGTGAAAAATTTCATTTTCAATGGTTTTTTGAGTAAACTTTGTGTTTTTAACAGTTTTCCTGTTAAATAATGCCCCTAGGGCTATCCAAGTAAAAACCTATAAGACCCATAATCGCAGAGCAGGTCACATATACTAATGAGTCTGGTGAGGACTTCATTCCAGTCTTGATTTCTTTACATGGGACTCGACCAAATCAGGTCAAGTTGGTATGGGGAGAACCGACAGGGTAGAGTGGCCACTTCCTTAATGGAAGTCCTGTTAGAATTGGCTGTTTCTAATGAAATACTTAGTTTTTGTGTTGATTTAGAGACATTTTAATGATATCCACCCAAATTCGTCTACTAACGAGCCTGGTGAACGCCTAATTCCAGGCTGTGTTTATATCCAGTCTGGTACCACTCGACCCTTACGGGTCTCGTGGTACCAAACAGGATATAAACACAGCCTGGAATTAGGCCTGTTCACCAAGCTCTAAATACAATCGGTTGCTCAACTGACGGACCCCCCCCCTCCCACCCATAAATGCTTATATTAGTGTGTCCCGTGCTTGCGATGTTTCGGCGGCTGATATCAGACTGTTGTTACTGTTTTTAAGGTTCTAACGGGCCGATGATAACATTACTGGGATTATTTTACAACCCCATTCACTGTCATTCCAATTGCATTCTTCCAGCTTAGCTTAAAAAGACCATATATCATGCTTGTATACATACAGCTGATTGGATTAAGATTACATACTTTTGGTCGTACTTTAAATCAACGCAAATTATATCTTTCCTTAGGGTAATGTCACTCTTCAAGAAGTATCTAGCAGAGACAACGGGTCGAGAGGTTCTCAACGTTGTAAACCTTTATCTAGACATAGATGCTTATCATACGATAAACAACGACAAAGGCGGCAAAAATAAAAAGGATACCCATGCAAGTTTTATTCACAAGTAAGTAAAGATTTTCAATCATGAGACATGATTAATCTGTAATGTTATTTTCTAAAACCATTTGCCATTGAAATATATAGAAGGACTTGAGTGATACATTATAATATGTTTTTACTATAAATTGGAAGAAATCTATATTATCTATTTAAAAGGAGCTTTTCTCCATTGGATTGAAACGGACATTTTGAACCTTCGTCACATTATAGTTTCTGAATCTCAATGTATGCGGAAGGGTTTACATTAAATCATCAATGAAAGGAATTGTGATAGATGAACTCGTCGCAGTGTCAAATATGTATGCTTTGACTTTAAAAGCCGGTAACTGAGTAACCCTCAAAACAATAATCGCTTGCCATCAAGGATTCATGCAATAGTTTTTGTCTTCAATTGCATAACAAATAATTGAACTTTTCCCGTCGTGTCAAATTTCAGATCTGTTATTATTATTTTGCCGTGGACGAATGGAAGACGATGCTTCTGTATCATTAAATCACGCCACTAATTGTCTTTCAGTCAATTCCTTCCATCAGATTTGCAATAATAAAAATACCAATTCAGCAATCAGTGTTTAATTAATTGTGAACATAATGAAACCTTTTTCCATGGCACTAGACAGAAAGGAAAGGCTGCAAAAATCAATCCAAAGACTAAGCAACAAGTTAATTTTGCTGATCCGTAAGTGTCTTTATTCCTTACATCACTTCTTGCCCTCCCCTAATCAAATAGGTACCTAATTCCATGCATTTTTTTCACCACCCTGTTTTCATGACCTGTCACTCGTGTCTTGTCCATAAAGATGGTATCCTAGGACACCAGTCGCGGTGTTATCCGTGAACTACTTTTGTGGTCCAACTGGGTAATTCAATTGTATTCGGAATCTTCTGTATACCTGAATACATCCAGTATCATTTATCTATTGCATAAAGATTGATACAATTTCGTACTGAGCTTTTACATACTATTTCTTATATTACAAAATGTGTCAAATTCAAGGTCATTATGACAGTTATTAGATATACTGAAGATACCGGATACACAATATATCTGAGATGACGATTTATTGACAGGTGTGTGAGATTTTCCGACAGAAAACGTCACCTAGTGGTTGAGAAAGTATACAATAAATACTCATGAATAGATTAGTATAGTCAGTGTTCCTTTGGCCACTACCTTTTATTTCGATCTCCCCTGGGACATACCAAAGACACATCCCACCAGCCCCAATGTTTCAGGGATAATCCCATAATATGTGTTAAAATAGTGCTATACTATAATATGTATTTGGCACTGCTGGAGAATTATGGAGCTCCATATTGATAAGAACGTTTATTTGAACTATATACTGAGTTTCAATTTCTAAACCAATATAATTACACGAAAAACATAGTAGGAATTCAATTCTAATTTAAAAATGTTAAATCTAACTGTTATTATTGTACAATATGTCATTTAATAAACACATACAACAAGGAGAAAATATAGACACATTATATACTATATAGAAGAATGTCGAAAATTGTGAATTTCATCGCTGTGTGAATAAAGAACAAAGCAATATGTATTTCCTGCAAAATACAACTCTATGCTATTTACACAACTGCCCATACATATTCAATACAAAAGATATACGAAAGCAATTACATAATATTATGGTTAAACTCATGAACACTTTCTGTATACAATTTCTGCACAGTAAGTACAAAAAGGATGTCCAGGCTGGACACATATTCAAGTAAGTCATCTAAGCTATTTTTGTTAAGATCTCTATCCCCCAGTTAATAATCTGAGACTCTCTAACTGTGCCTTTCCCGGTTTCTGGAGTCGACCTACTCCGGGTCCAAGTTTATCAACTTATCTGCATATATGTATTAATATTGCATTATTAAAACTTATTAGACATAGATATGAAATTATTATTTGAATAAGTATAATTGAATCCCCTCTCTTGGTTGCGGGTATAGTTATAACACAGAATCTTCTGCACCTTAACATGGTAATAATATATCGGGTATACATAAGGTAACAATGGTTGTCATCATTGCCTGAATATCCCCTGTAAAATGTCTACTCTTAATCACTGGAGAAATAAAATTATCTTTGCTGTAGTAAGTATTGTATGAATACATAAATTTACATGAATACATAAATTTACATGCCAACGGGCCACATAATGCATAGTTTGTACTCATTTGTAAAACACGTTGAAGACGTTTTTCGTCTGAGTCTGCCAGATTAATTTCCCTAATAGATTCGCCATGTCATTGTCTTTTTACTAGCAAAGGTTTTAAACATTTGGATCTGTTTTCAAATCTCTGAAGTTAGCGATTCTTTCAATAGCGAGCAAGACAATGGCTATCCGATTTTCCGTGTCACTGCACAAAATACCCCCGTACATCAATGAAAATTGTGATTGGAACTAGGATGATTGTCCTTATTCTTCTTAGCCTGACCTCCCAGTGATTTACATTGACTTCAGTCAGGCGTCTTATCTGATAAGATATCTGCATATATATATATATATATATATATATATGGTAATTTATAATAATTACATGGATATGGCCGTTCGCCAAATTTGATTTACCTTCCAACTAGTGTCTTGTTTAAAAGATGCGCCCTCCCATTGACGGCAAACTTTGTATTTAATATGAAAGGTTGCTATCTGCATATTGCTATATTGATTTTATTTTCCGTAAGTTTAAGTAGGTACATAGAGTTATACAGGTAGACATCTTAATAATGTTGATGTACATTAAATTAGTGCATGGGCTATCATGGACGTACATGACTTCTCGATATAGTTTCGCTAAGACTTTGCATGCAGTATACGATGTAAGTTTAGAAACTAGAAGAATAGGTTTAGTATGTTTATTCAGTGCATTAGTACATACTTAGTCGCAACAAAATGACTATCCTTTGTCTATTGAAAATTACTTTTCAACAAGCTGATGTAAAAAGTTTTATGAACACCATTGATATTGATTACCTGTTACAGCTGTTGAAGGAGGACATCGCATCACAGAATAGGTGTTGATAGTAATGTGACTCACTTCGGAAAGTGATAAAATGGTACTCATGTTTTATTCATTTGACACCAAACAATGTTATAACTCATTGATACCCACAGGTGAAAACAACATCAGGCACAATGGAAGTCCATTGCAATTCGCATAACTCACAGGAATTATTTAATATTTAATAACATGTACAAACGCAACAAAACCTCTTTTTTGAGTATGATGCCGCTGTTCCAATGGTTTTGCGAGGTCTACCATGCACAGTGAAGTAACTTTTGTGTGGAGAACCGTCAAAGGTAGAATTACCAGAGTATAATGATCATGGTTAATGTTCATCGTTTATCATTTATGAGGGACGCCGTAATATTACTCTTTTATGCACGATCCTATACTTTATCACACACTTCCATTATTTTGCTTCCCAGCGCAAAATGAGTTGTTTTAAATCTATAAAAGTCGAAATTTTAAAAGGTTTGATGTCCATAGTCGTATCTGACCATTGCGATTGATTTACTTGCTCATATATATCATATATTGTACATGATTCAGATTGGATAAAACCTGAGGAATCCATAATATTTTAATTGCAATGCACAAAACCATGATTACAAGTATCTCATTCAATAATTCATTTTAAACAACAGCATTAACACACCGTTTTCTGATATCCCCTCTTGATACAAAAACCAATGGTGCTTTTACCCTCTGTTCCATGTATTCAGCATAAAGGTAATGGTCTCATAATGATATACTTGTGAAAATACCGATATAATAACTATAATAACACATTCTTCCTTCCTAGGCCTATAGCTGATGATTATTGAATCAAAGCATGGTGCCTCTTCTAGCCTTTTCCAGGTGTGTCCTGAATATCCTACCACGGAACATATCATGAATAGTTACATATGCCGACCTATACAATACCTTAACGTGACACATACACTGTTTTCTCTCTTTTAAGGACATATTTAGAACAAGGAGCACGTAAGAGGGTATTAATGAATGACAAAGTGTACGAAAAACTAAAAAAAGAAAAGGACCGACCGAAATCGAGCACCCTCAAAGATGTGCAGGCCCACATACTTCCACAGATTGAAGAAGCATTCAAAAAGTTTTGGGAGGTAAGAAAACGCTTTGGGTTCCAGAATGTTTTCCTCGAGATAAATGTGAATAATTTTAAACGGTGCAATTACATGATAGAAGTATTTGAGTATAATGCAATTACCTATAATAGCTTCTTAGTTAACGTCGGTCAAAAAGTCTATTTTTTATTCCGTTCTTGTCCGACACATCTAAAAGTCATTTGACCAAAATTTAAGAGAATCCTTACCTGTGACGATTGCACTTATTATCGCTCACCTGAGGCAGTTTTCTCTCGGCCGATTTGACATAAAGTCTTTGTATGAGCATAAGTATGAACAGCAGCAGAATATTGATAAATACAGTCCAATAAGTCATATGAGTAAATTTATTAAGATTTTATTTGATGTAATAGCTGAAAATGCAGCTTTAATTCTTCGATCCTATCAAAAAGGTCTACTATAGCCTATAGCAGCATCTGCAGAAAGATCGTACTGAAAGAGTCCTCATTTGTCTTTAATTCTATTTAAAAGGTCGAGTTGCCCTAGTTACGTCTTAATTTGTTATTCTGTGCTGATTTACCTCCAACTTGTGTTTATGATGTAGTTTAGGGATATCAGGCCTGACACTCACCGCAGATGGTCAATTTGTTGATAGTTTTATAATTGATCTCCGGTCTTGAAATTCGTACAAGGTGATCGGATAACGACCTTGGGAGGGACTCTTGTAGAAATAGCTTTTTCAGGCTTCTGGTTTAGGCAAGGTCCTCGAGTAATCAGCAACATCCCTTCTTGATTAGCAACCTATAGGTCGTGACACCAAATAATTAAGGCCCATAAACATTATGTTTCCAGATATCCCTCGAATTGAACCCCGGTCTTTCTCATTATTGATACCAATTCTGTAGATGTAAGGACGATATTAAAGTATATAACATGGGGAACAGCGTGATATAACAGTCACTTCTAATAAATTATGTTTATTCGTCAAGTTACCATAGCAACTGTTTCTAAAAAGGTTTTGAAATTGTGATAAAATAATGATCGAACTTGTAGCAATCAAAACTCTCACAAAACAATTGTTTTCTCTTTAATTTGTAGGGAACCAATTTCTGCATCCAATATTATTGTAGAATCATTAAGGCCAAGACCAAAAACTGGAGTAGATATCTGTTTCTTCCATATTGATCACAAGGAATAAGACTTGTATAAATCGAGAGTCGAAATGAATGAGAGTCGTAAAAACCCCAACC
The DNA here is from genome assembly GCA_942159475.1 of Sthenelais limicola. Taxonomy (NCBI): domain Eukaryota; kingdom Metazoa; phylum Annelida; class Polychaeta; order Phyllodocida; family Sigalionidae; genus Sthenelais; species Sthenelais limicola. The sequence goes on from OW804098.1 coordinate 32,684,404, forward strand.
AATTTAGTCAGGGTTTCGGAAGACATCGAAGATGAGGAAATATCGTGCCTAGAATCAGAATGGTAGACCATCCAGATTGATTTACTAGGTTTACAGCCAATAGTACTGAAGCCCGACAAAAAGAGTTAACTGCGTGGGAGACTAAACAATTGGTCTGCAATATTGGAAAATAGGATGCAAGCTTTTATTTCATGTTAGAGGTAGGCGGAACCGCTGTATATAGTGGTTCAGCAGGAAATTCTTCATTGTTTCATCAGGTTAAAATAATGTCTTTTTTAATGTTGATGTTGATGTCTTATTCTATTTCATCAGTTAGTTTGTGAGGGTCTGTATCGAAGCGAATGCACTGTGAGGGGGGAAATGAATCCTCGGGCCTGAAGAACAATTAGGGAGGTACCGCAAGCAAATTTAACCTATCTCAACTACGTAACCGTATCCGTATCTTTTTTGTGAATTACGTCGCATTCTTATATATATACATACAAAAAAAATTGTGAGATGAAATATCTTGCTTTATATGTTACGTTACATTTTTCCCGCCATCTTTTGCTGATCCTCTCTTCCTTTTAACGTATGTTTGTATATCAGAGATACGGATAGGTTTACGCATAGGTTAAACTTGCTGAACCTCCCGAATAACTTAAGAGTTTCACTTGTATACCCATTAACAGATTGTCACGCGAGTTGAAGGTAAAGGTGATACTGAGCTATAATATTCCATCTCATTTCCAGTCGCAGGCAGAAGAGCTTGGCATTGATAGTAAATCACTGGCGAACATGTCAAAGGCTGAGCTGGCTTTACGTGCGGACAACGATCCTAGCCTACTTACAGGGTGGAGGAAAAAGGGAAAAGGAGGCGGCAAGGTGAGTCCTTGACTTATTCCATTTCCTTTCTCAGGTGACGAGGTCTTCACTTGATTCTAGAAGGATATCCGAGATATAATTACATTGTCCTCAGTTCAGGTGTGGCATTTATTGGCTCATATATAGAAAAACAGGACCGGAAAACAATTATTTCGGTCATATAATGTGCCATAGACCTTTGATGAGCTATAATTGTATGTAGTGACTGAAGACTAACTCAGTCGGTAACTCGAGTCATTGATCCTTATATGTGATGTGTTTCAGGAAAATGTGTTATTGCAAGTCGCAAAAAATAGATTTTGAGATATTATCATATTTTAAAAAATCAAGCCCATTCCATTGATAGTAAACAGTAGGATATCTAATAAGTTCTCCTATATTTTAAGATTGATTGGTATTTTTATTTTTGAAAAAAAAAGTTTGCAATATTTCTTAGTAGACGTTTACTAGTGAGGTAGCTAAATATACTCTATAAGATGACCATAGAAATACCTGAAAATAGTTAATACACTGTTGGTACATGTATTCATATCTCGTCCGGCGTTGCACACACCAAAAGTGAGAACAATCCTACAAATAGATCTTGTGAATATAAGACCATGAAAAATATCCATTTTGTGACTTGTGACTCATTTTCCTGTAACATATCACATATGCATTAATCAAAATTTGAAATCGTTGTTTGTGCCCCAGTAATTATTCTGCACATAGTATTAACCCAATGAAAGTTTATGATGATGGAGGAAATGGTGAATAATAGTTGCAATTATTATGTCGGACCTGTTGTGTGTTGTTCCTCGTATATATTGATGGAATAGGTTGTCCCCAAAACATGCTGGCGTTATTAGATGTCCGCATCAACATGAGTCTCAATTTCTTTTATATGTGATGCGTTACAGGAAAATGAGTCACAAGTCGCAACAAATAGATTTTGAGATATCATCATATCGGAAAACTTGAGATCAAGCCGATTCTAATGATAGTAAACATTAGGACATTAAATAAGTATTTATATATTTTAAGGTCGATATTTTTATTTTTAAGAAAAACGTTTGCAGTATTTCTGGGGTGACAATAATTTACTAGATACATATACCGTGTTATATTAAATATACCGTCTTGATACAGGTATTCATACGACGTAAAGCGCTAGATACCCTAAAATGAGTATATATGAGCACTTTGGAAAATTGCGACTTGTGACTCAATTTCCTGTAACAAATCACATATGCCAATCCATTAATCTGATACTGTTGAGAGGGAAACTAATCAACTGTTCCTCTTTTCTCTGACGAATCTATTGCGTGACCAGGACTCTTACAAATATTGGATACTCTCATCCCTTTCGCCGGCTTTATTAGAAACCCTTGTCCACATGTTGTCTACCATTGATGTAAACCAGCAAGACGACGACCACACCGACCCAGGTGTTTCGACACAAGGCAACACTGCCATTGCACACCAAGAAACAAACCTTGCACATAGCGTCGCTTCAAGGAAGAAATACATATACTCGGGTTCGCGACAGGAGGTCAATGGTGAGGATGCTTTTAGCGCTAATGTAAATGTATATGCCAAGGGCGAATTTCAGGGATGTCAAACCCGAAACCGAGATATTCGGATGACACGCCACTTGGCCAGGCCACATAGGTCTGAGACCTTTGTCACGAACACAGTAAGAGGACACGAGCAAATGCCAACGATTTCCTTTACACCATGCGACACTGCAGCAACAAGTGGTCACATTCCCGGGGAAGAGGAGAATAAACAAGAGGTTCATCTGCGGAAAAATAGGGATCGTTTAAACGTAAAACATGTTGACCGTTTTTCGTCTGGAGGCATCAAGGCTGCACCAGGTGCATATGACAGAGAACACACTTTTATGAATGAAGCTTGGGTACATAGGAAGGAATCTGTTAATTCCCCGGGCCTTTGTTCGCGTGATCTTATGGGAAATCCAGGTGACATTGCATCTGTTGCAACAAAAGGGCGATACGATATGAGAACTGACACGACTTCTAAAAGCCTAAGTGCGAGCAGTGCAGTAGGCAAGCAAACGCAGCGAATCACAGCCCGTCCCCTCAGTAGTACCGAGCACACTGAGCAGGCAGCTGATAGATTGGAATTAAAAAGTAATTCGCACAATAAACTAGATCCTATTGTCCTCGTAGAGGCATTGACAGAAATGCTCACCCAGGTGACAAAGAGGGGAGATCCGTTCATTTTATTGCAAATAATTAATGATCCTGTACCGGTGATGCAATCACTAGAGACACCCACTTGTGCCAAAGGTCTCATTTCTAGGTCTCAGCTCACAGTATTATTGCATGAGTATATCAAACTGTCCTTCCGCGATGGAGCTATAAACCTTCCTGGTCCCTTTCGAATGAAGTTTCCTGAGGGCATAGGCTGGGTCTGGTCACCCATTCGACCCCCAATTCACATCGTGCTCCCCGATGGTTTTCACGCGACCTGTTCGCGACCCCAGTCCACCAGTTCCCTGCGATATCACCAAGCTACAATTTCATCGACGAATAAAAGATCGCGCCCGCACACCAGTGCGTCATCGCGATCGACGTCCGTCGCTTCTCACAGGAAAGGAATTGCCAAAGCTTGTTTTGATAAAAAGTTACAAACACATGACAAAGAGATGGGGCAAGTCGGTTCTGAAGACACAATTGAATCTAATTATCACCAAGTGAGTGATATCCAACAGTTCCCTTTCGACAAAAGCAAATCTACTAAAAGTAATCGATCTCCTAGCCAGACAAAATCACCTCGAGGGCCCAAGGTAACGCGATTTACATGCCAACTCAGGCATGATTATTGCACAGTCACACATCACATATATTGGTTTCTCCAAATCTTTAGTTGATGGTCTGTTCAATGAAGTTAGTCGCACATGTGGTGCGATCAAGCTATATATATATATATATATATATATATATAATATATATATATATATATATATATGCTATTCAATTCCACTTGTATCTGCGTGTATCTGCAAAGCAGGATTTTCGGAAGAATAGCATCGTACAAAGCACGCGAAATTTCACTCCTTTGTACATATGTTCGCACAAAGTTTATTTTTTAAAGCAATTGCAAATCGATGGGTAGACTTTGAGTGAATCTTTCTTATTCCAGTTTACATCATTGTTTGAAATTGTATGAATGTCATGCCACCGTGCTCATAAATTTGAAAAGAAATACGTTTTCAGCCAAAAGTATTTCAGTTTAAAATGACTTTGGCTTTGCCTGAGTCCCAATGTATTCTTATGAAAACGACTTTACATTGAAACCGCATTATTAATGTAATCTATACGATTGCATGTTGAACACATCATACGGTCAATATATATAATGCCAGTGACTTTAATGATGTAATTTATCTATCCGGCCATATTGAAAATGTATTCATCGATTTTTCTGATCAAAATATGACTAAATACACCACACCAGTCTGTCACATCGTATGTCTTCTTATTGCCATTGCGCAATATGGAGTTCGCTATGCATGCATGACTGTCACATGCAGTTTTCCCTCACATTTGCTGTAAATATATTGATTGTGTTCTGTTTAGATCTTGCTCGTTCAAATATTCACAAAAGTATGATGTATTGTAGGACCGGGACGCACTAATCGCCAATCTTATATATGTATATTTTTTTTAAATGTTACAACCATTTGTATACCGACGCTTCAATACTTTTATGTCGAGATGATATTTCTTTAAACTCCCACCCACATTTTGACATTACCGAGGAATTCCTTTGTTTAGCACAAAGAATAACTAACGAACAAAGGATATTACTGGTTCTTTGGGGAAGGTCTTTTGTTTCACGTAACTCGGTTAAGCATGAAGGAATTCTTTATTTGAGGCTCTGCTCAAAATGGTTACATGATTTTGAAAAAGGTTTTCCAGGTTTTCCAGGTCTTCACGTACATGCATATCATCAACTGCAATGAAACATAAATACATATTAAAAATTGTCTTATCAGAATTTGTCTTCAAGATCTTCATCAGCTTCGGAGTCTTTCTGCTCTGATGACAGTTGGATCACGAACTACAGTGAGGTAGTGTCTCCGCTATACCGCAGGATACATACCCTTAAGGCAGCTAGTGTAGCGGTCCTAGAAGACAATTAATTAGCCCAGTATCAAGAACTCCTGTACATATTTTCAAAATAATATTACTGCTCGATATAAATATGTGTACAACTGTTCTTTTAGGCAATGGCAAGATTTCTTTTCGAGGTTCTCCCGAGGAGGAAAATATATTCTGAACAGATTTGCTATTATGTATAATATACGTTAGATACATAATTTGGATTAACAATCTTTACTAATGATGTAGGTATATAATTATTATATAATCGCACTACTGCCATTTTCAGATGAAGAGGAATAATTAAGAGGGTATCCTTTTACATATTATATTCAACTTCGAGAATAAATCTAACTCTTCCCATGTACAAATAATAGTACTTATCAAGTTATCAAGAGCAGATACGTTTACACATAAGTGCATGCAGTGCACATCTCGATACATCTCGTGTTTTCTCGGAAAGAGGGATAGAGGAATATGGCTTATATCATGTAGTTCTTTTAGGTTATTATGCTAGAGATCTTTGCGTAAATAGATATCAGTTACAAGAAATAATTGAAAGTATCATGTAATAACAAAAGTGTAATGCAATTATACATACACCGTATTAATATGTTATGGGTTCATGAAAAGGTCAGCACAATCCTGAGGATGATGCAGCATAAAAAAGCCAAGGTAGTGATTAAACGAAGTTAATGAGTTTTGTGCATTCTTTTTTTATATACCCTTTTCTCCCCTGTAGTTTTATATAGAACCAGTCAAACCCAAATTAGATGTGGTCTCCTGGGAAAATTACATTAGGCGGTGTCAATAAGGATGGAAATATATTAATTAACGGGTATAGTAAAATGACTCTTGAATAAATTGTGGTTTACTGATTAAAACCCTAATGTTATTTCAATAATAATAGAGATATAATATCTCGTGTGTACTCAAAATTATACCTAGCAATAGAACTCGCATTTTTTATTAGGTGGTTATCTGGACCATTTCCAAGTATTGCTTCGGGAACTTTTCACATATATAAAATCAAATATCAAATATAATGAAACTTGTGTCTGCTTCATACAAAGTTCGTGTATTGATGGCAACCTTACATGATTGTTTCCCCACATGCGTTTTTACCTGGCAATCATTTAGCCACACTCTACACAGCCCCGTCAAACCCAAGCGTGTGCCACTCATATCTGGATCTTTTAAAAAGCACAATATACCGTATGCTTGATTTTTAGAAAAGAAGGTATTCCCACCATATACTTGTAGCTTCTATCCCAATGTAATCCTGCTTGTGTTCACAGTGACACTGTCATATGATTGTTAGGAATAGTGGTAAAATAGGAAATACTAGGATGACTTTTTTCAATGTTAATACCAAACAACCCGAATTTAACCTGAATGTCAAATTGTTTTCAATTTACTTTTGCTATCGTTTTCTTTAACTCGATAACATAATTGCATAACTTGCTTTGATAATTTTAATGCGATTAAAACAGGTTAATAGAGTTAATTTTGAAACAACGATTGCTCAATCCGGATAAGGGGCCACGTTTTTCACAATGTAATCTTTCAGCAGATACTTTAATGCAAATCTCGCCTTTGACATTTCTATTGCCAGTCTGATGGACGAGCCCAACCTACCCGGGAAGATCATATGGAGTTTCTGGTGGCTCTAAACGGGGCTGCTTCTGGACATCTACCACTACAGATGCTTCACTTCTATAAGTACCTTGTCAAACACGGTCAAGAAGATGGCTTCCCACTCGTAGAAAAAGACCTCTTGTTTTATTGTGAAGTACAAAAATTCAAGGTAAGGCCATATTAGCGTCGATTTGCCTTCAATTTAGTTCACAAATTCTCGTTTCTAAGATATTCATCTTCTCAGACGTTCAGTTATAAGACTCACTTTAAATCAGAAAATGAATCTGAAGTAAAATTGTGCTTTTGATAGTAATTGTCTTCTATTTATTGCAATTCAATACCTTTCAGGATGCCAGTCATGCATTTGCTGATGATGAGCTTTTAAGAAGAAAAGTGCAGTCTATTCTTGAGTGCTACTTTGACTCTGCGGTTCCGCCAGCCTTACAGGTGAGAAAACCATACATTCTATAGTAACTAAAATCCTCCACTAGGGTATTATGATATGAATATATTATATACAAATCAAAGTCAAAGTGTATCCCGAAGTGCTATGTCTGCATTGCTACCAAGTATTATCTAAAATATACTAATTATCAATAATAACATATGTTGAATGATACCCCTGGACTGATCCTTACCACCGCAGAGCTTACCGCAGCCAGGGTGGTCTCCACTGACTGCAGTAAGCTCTGCCGTAAGCCTTGCGATGGTTTGGGCTGGTTCTGTAGGTGGTGAGGAATGACGAGGTCCTTGCCTACATGGTCAGTGAACGATGTAGGCAGGACCTTGCCACTCCTCAATGACACAGCACCATCGCAAAGCTTACCGCAGAGCTTACCGCAGCCAGTGGAGACCACCCTTAATTGTTATCGGTGAAATTTTCATTTTATTTATAACTTTTTTTTAGCTTGATGTTCCGACAGAGCTACAACAGAAAACCATGCGTGCTGTACAACGATATCTGAGCGGAAAAGACTTGAACTCTGCCCTTTTTGATGAAGCTCAGTACGTGACGTTCAAAGAACTCCTACCTTATTGGGCTGGCTTCATGAAGACCTGGAAACCTGCGGATGAAGGAGCTATGAAAAGACCCAGTAAGTCTCTACTTGTGATAAGTGGTATCCATTGACAACTTTTGATCTTGTCATTTTGATCGATGAAGGGGAAAAGAATTGGACTATACGGGTCTAGGCCCAAAGATGAGAGAGTCCCTTCAAATGGAGGGAAAGCCTCTCGTCTCAGCTAGACAGCAAAGTGCCATTATAATTCCATTAAGGCCGCAAAATGTCATTATAGTCCCATTAGAACGCCTAGTACTAGGCTAGAAAACCGATTAGCGAAGTAGGTGTCCAATCACTGACATACCATTCTTATCTGATCTGAGGGTTTGGGCCTAGACTGTATACGTAATAGGACTCCATTTGACTCCAATATGGCCACCATTTTGAATTTTGATTCGCATGGAATTATGGGAGTTGTATATCAGTGTGAAAACATGCCATGTTCAGCATGGAATATTTATTGGTGCTCCATTGTCAACATCCACGTGTCATACACATTGTTTCTAACTAATAAGTCAATGTCTTTGACACCCAATGTGTGTACAATGTATTAGTACTCTAAGAATACCGTGTACAAAGCATCATTTTTCAGAAATCACTAATCACAACATACTATTATCATTTTGTAATACATCATCTCATCTCATCTCATTCCACCAAAACCTTCCTTTTATATAATCATAAAAACATCAAATGAAAGTAATGTCAACAACCCAGGGTCGAGGTGAAAACCAGGCATTTTGCCTGATCATCTCACTAGCTTTAATAGATATGCGGAGCACGACATGCAAATGCTCTAGTGGAATGATGTTTTGACGCAAAGTATCACTGTCATTTCACCGCCTTTCAGGCCGGCCAGACCTTATTTTCCTACTCGGAATGTATCCATGTGTACTAAGAACCATTATCATTTAGTCTGGACCGTTTAATATCTGCACATGGCAGTCTATTCTATTTATTTGTAATATGTTAGTCCGTTCCGTCACCCACTAAATAATTGATAAAAATATCTATTCATTCATATAAATGTACTTTTTTCCACTGGAAAAACGGTCAATTTAATGTGTCTCTAAAACCGGATTGAATACATTTTGAAGATTGATTGCAATTGCTATATCAATAGATCAATTTGACTGAAGTCTGAAATCCGAACCGTATTGTTAAAAGTAAAAAAAATAATGTGAAATAATATAATGGGTTCTATATGGAGGAATTTAAACAAAAGTGGGACTTGGTGTATTTTGTGGTAATGCGTTCATTGTTAGGCCTAACCCGTATCGCTGCAAATAAAAACATGGAGAAATAATGGGGCAGTTTTTATTACGTTCACAATATAGGCTTTTATATCAAGCGCCATGTACCACATGCATATTTTTATGAATACAGCGACCAGGGGCAACATGTAGACTTTTGTTTTGAAATGACCCAATAACAATTATATATTTAGGGTATTTTTTTCCTAACAGGCTCTGGATATCATTAAACTGAACTTTGTATTCGACCAGTGTCATTAATTTCCTATGATTCCCATTGTTCGATGTTTGATGATCCATATTGATGAATGGTAGTAAAGAATGGGTTGTCATGTCTTTCATCAATATTATAACGCCTTTCATTCAAATGCTTGCTCAAAGTACGGACGTTATAGATATCCCTAAAAAACATGTTTTATTGGCTACGGGGATCATTGTACTTATCATGGTCTTATCTCCCAGGTACCAGTAACAACATGGGATGTATTACAGGAAAATGAGTCACAGTCATGTCGCAAACAATGGATATTTAGATACCATCAGATTTGAAAATATGATATCAAGCCAATTCCATCCAATGCTAGTAAACATGAAGAACATCTAAGTATTATTTCTATATTTTATGTTTGATATATTTATGTTTGAAAAAGGTTTGCAATATTTTATGGTGGACATTTACCAGTAAAGCAACTAAATGTTCTCCATAGTTTGACCTTCAAAACGCAAGGATATGTTTACTACACTCAGACTGTGACACTGTCTTGAAATTTATAAGGTGCTAAACCCTCCAAAAGTTAGAACATTCCACAAAAGATATCTTATGAATAAATCACTTTGGAAAATATCCTTTTAGTGGCTTGTGACTCATTTCCCTGTAACTCATCACATATGATAGATAATTATTACTAAATGCGTGGAACGTTATAGTGACACTGCAGTTAGTGTAATGAGGCACGATTGTTATTCACCCATTGTCATAATCCATTAGTTTATATATTTCAGAAAAAACTATTATTCCCATCAAAATTGGTTTGGCGTCAGTACCGTAATTTCTGTAATAGGAGCGCGGATTGTATTACAGATGCATCTCAAAATACTGTAAAGATATACACCAAGAATAGGGGATTTGCATAGCCGCCATTTTGAATCTTGCTTCGAATGGAATTATGGGACTAATGGTACAGTGTAAAATCTATAGAAAACATGCCCTGTTCAGCATGAACTATTTATCAATGCTCTAATATCAATACCCACGTATCATACATGTTTTGATGATACAAGTCTCCATCTTTCCCATCATGCATTTGGTTTTCATAGCTCATTTATACAAACACTGATATTGGTAAAACATTCTTGCAATTTTCGATAAAAATCTTGCCAAATATTTGTATGTCAGATTTCAAGACGATCTATCCCATGATGCACTGTAACAGACATGCACAGGGGCACATGCAAATCCCCTATTGTTTAATAAGTTCAAACATACATACATTTCATTTACTCTGAACTTGATGATACTAGGTTCGTAGCCCATCACTCACATGATTATTTATCATATAGAATCATATAAATAAGGCCACGGCTTCTAATACAGGATTAACTGCTAAGGATTTTGAATTGATTGGTGACAATAATAGATGTAAAGTAACAAACGCGGCAGGTGGAAGTGGGAGCTCCCCACCTCCCTCTCACCCATCCAATCTTTGGTTGCCTGATTGCAAATTTGCAATTTTAGGTAATTTTACCATAGTTCCCCAATGACCTGTGTATTGAGATACATAGATTGGAGGGACTAACAAGCCAGTCAATTACAAAATTGATCTCTAACACTTGCCTTCTTGGGTGAAGTCTTTTTGATACAGCAACATTAATAAATGAATTTATGAATAAGTAAAATTTATCTGCGGTTAGAATGTGTTCGCGCCTCTTTAGATCCCACATACCTGAAGGTCAATAAAAATTACTGACCAATGGCTTGCCTATGATTTGTTGGAGGAAGAGAAGCAATAATGACAGAAGCAAGTAAATAGTCCAGGCAATCTAGAGCTGAGTAGGGGTGAACCTCAAACAAATTGCAAAAGTATTTATTTTTGCAGGATGATGTTCCTTGATATGCTGTTTTTATTGTCCTAAAAATCTAAAGCCATCGGTCTAGCGGAAAGTTCTCAAAATCACCACTAGGGAGACTTGTTTTAACATTTGTAAGAACAACGCTCAAAATATTCCAGTAAGAGCTTAGATCACATTAAACTATTTTTAGCAGGCAATATTTCCTTTTATTTGATATAAACATCATATCTGTAGCACTAATAGTCACAGAAATATGGCGTCTCAAGTGTCACACACAATAAAAACAGCATATCAAGGAACATCAGCCTGCAAAAATAAATACTACTAAAACTAGGGACGTTGTTAATGAAAATGCGTTGAGACCACTTCATTTGTGCTAAATAAATGTCAATCTGAAAGTATGTACCATGCATGAAGTTGCATCTCGTGCAAAGGAAGGGACGTTTTCGTCACAATTGATTGTCCTAATTTTTAGCTGCAGCAAATCTGAATCGTTGAGGAGTTCTCTTCTCATGGCAATCAATCTATAAACCTCAACCAATCAGAAAGGCAATTGGCTACTACTTGCCCATATGAGTATAAATATCTTTGAGTGAGCAAGGCAATTTAAAGCTGCATTCTCAGGTATTGTGACAGACATATCTTACGCATAATATATATTAGACATATAGGACTGAATGTGCCAATATTCTGCTGCTGTTATAATGTTTATACAAGCCTTTGAAGTCCAATCAGCCGAGAATAAAGTCACTGCATGAAATGACTCCAAAATATTTGGTCAAATGGCCTTTAGATAACTTGGAAAACAACGGAACAAAAATTATAAAATCTTGAGTTTTGACCGACATTAAAGCCGAAACACAATATAGAAATCCAAAGATTTTTTTTGCAAATAACAGAAACATTATAGTCTTAGAAGTAATTGTGTAGCATATTATAGTAATCGTATCATTATTTACCAACAAAACCATAAGAAAAGAGGTCACCTTCCCTCTTACAAGGAGGCAGACATATTGGTGAGCAACAGCGCCACTGGTGGGAAATTACAATTACTGATGATGTCACTGTCCCTCTCTGTCTGAATACATATGCAGGATTGTCACATGTAAACAAACATCAATCTTGGTACAACAGGTTTATTTCAGGCATTGATATGTACATAAATATAGAATATATACATATATATACAGTGAGAAGTATATAAATATCCTTAATTCACCCAAGAGACCTCTAATTTGTGCGTGCAAACCTCTCAGAAACTGAACGCCATACGCGTAATAATGGCGGCGACGGCGGCAATGTTTTGACACTTTCACTCCTCTCCCCTGGCTCATCCTAACCCCCAGTAGCTTTAACACCTTCCCCAGCATTTGTTTATGGCATATTCAAGCTCAAAGCAACCTGTTGTACAATGCTCATCATTCGTTTATACAAAAAACTGGCTTAAATCAATTGAAAAAAATAGATGTCCACACAGGCATGGCCAGTGCAATACAGGGGCAAAAGCCTGTGCCTCGTTGTGAGTTGTGGTTCATATACGTCATCAGAGGTCACATGACTAACAGAAATGGCGGCCTCCATTCAAGTTGTCTGCTATAATTAATTCCATGTTAAATAGCTTCCCACTTCTTTAATAGGTGAGAATTACATAAAGAAAATAGATGAGGTTGTTGGATACGATTTCCTAGCCCAGAAAATGTAAACATGATTTCCTATGAAGTTTCGGCTTTAACTGAGATTGCAGCTCTAAGTGGGGACACATCCATCAATTCGAATTTTCAACGACCATTTTAAGTAGTTCATGGAGTGAGTACCCACAAAAAAGCTTGCATTTTGTAAAGGGACAGTAGTTGCATCTTTGAGTTTCACGGCCCAAACATTCTAAATAAGTTAGAACAAACGGTCTAGGCCTTTTTCTTTTTTGAGCGATTTTACAGTAAAATATTCATATCTTATGATTGGAATACAAAGGGGTGAAATAAAACACGGGATAGATAAAGTATCCCCATCGCATTATGTTGTCAAGCTGTTTTCAAACACGTTTTTGGTGACCTTTCATAATGAAATAATTAGGCTAAGTTTATTTCATGATCCACTAATGTTTCCATCATGCCTCTCAATAAATGTACAGATGAGTATGATGGAGGCGTTACTCGGAAGTTTATAGGCATATATATGTGATGTGTCACAGAAAAAATGAGTTAGAAGAAGCAAGTAAGAAAGCTCGTGTATTTAGTAAAACAACACCGAATTTATTATGTTTGGTTAATGAATTCATCATTTGAACTCCTGCCCACCCGAATTTACAGAGATACTTCTCCCGTCAACATCCGTCAACATGAGTTGCCAGAAAATTAATTCTACGATAGTCCACTGTCTAATCCCATCTTAAAAGATGGGATTAAGTGTATTACGACGAGTTTAAACTTTACCATATCTACTAAGTACTTTTATATCGTTACTGATATTTCCGGATGGACAATTCTTACTAGTAACTAAATGTAATCTCCGAGCATGACCTTAAAAACGCAGAAACACATTAATTATACAGTCTTGAAATTGGGTACGTATTTATACGAGTAATAGCTGTAAACACCAATTATGGGGGAAAACATGTGAAAAATATAACCTTTGCGACTTCCGTTCCTCCTGCTTCGTAGCTCTATGATGAATCATATCTAACTCCCTGATAGATGAATAATGAGCGATTACTAATAGACCCCTCGATGATTTGTTTTATTTCTTGACGTTTACAGCTACCAAACAAGAACGCGAAAGGATGAAGCGACAGGATGAGTTTGAGAAATGGAAGCCACCTTCAGCAAAAACTTTCAGTCTACCTAATTTGCCGAAGGGAACAGCAGTTGCCGCTCTAACATTTTCGCTAACAGACGGACTTAAGTGGAAGGTTAGTATAGCATCTCGCGTTTTCGTTACTGTTATATTGACAGCAGCAATAGGAATACACGATAGAAAGGTTAAGTTTCTCGACTGAGATGTAACTGGAGAGCATTATGATATTCTACGTGTCTGATAAGCAATATTCCCGTGAATTTCTTCAACATGGTTTAGATGCTCCTTCTCGAATAGATGATCGTAGCAATGAAATACTTCTCTCTTTCACTGTATTTTATGACATTTAAAGGTGATCGGCCTTTAATAGAGAATTGAATTCCATTACGATGTTTCTATATGAATTCTCCTAATAACACTGATAAACAAAGATGTGTGTACATGTATAATATTTTGCGCAGGGCTTGTAGAGTACCGCACATTAAGGAGTAGGATGTGTTTTTGTACAGAATGCTACAAACAACATCAAAACAACTCCACCTACCCATCTGATATTCCCTAATGGTTGTTCAATTTCAACGACAGGTTTTTTAAAAAAAACTTTCCTTCTATGTAGGAGAAAGACATAACACATTGCATCCCATGCCTCCACGCATTTTGAGATCAAATATACATGTTTAGTGTATATACTTAGGGATTATTTCTCTGAAACTCCCACGCGCATATTTTATACGACCTATAATATTAATATTTAATTTAAGTCATGCCATCTGAGTAGATATATCTATGCAGTCTCACCTCTTATAGCGAATCACTGTGTTGTCAGATAGCTGACGTCATATAGATGAGAAGATTGATCGTGAAATCTTACTTTCTGAGCTATATATGGTCAACTGCTGCATTTAATTCTTGTCGCTCCACGAAGTGTCCCCCTAAACCCCAAATCCTGTGTGCCCTTGGCCCTTGACAACCTAAGTACCTTGTGGTATTTGTTTTATGGAAAGGATTTGGCAGTGGACCATTGATCCCTGGCCCTCTAAAAAAAAGATCAGCAAGCTGACAAAGTGTAACAAGTTTAATACATTATGGACTGGATGTTATTACCTTTTGGAATCTTTAAAATATACAGCTCAGCTAGACATCGAACAAATACATTCTTATTATACTTCACATATTCCTTTTGAGCTATTTGTTCTTCTTGTACAAATGTAAATGTCATCTTAATGAAATAGAACATTCAGTTGTTTTTTCTGCATGTATTGCTTTGAAATCAAAATACGCGTTCGAAGATGTCATTAGATAGAGGATGTGACATTTCCTGGTCTCTACAATATACATATCACGGATCTGGTGAACTACAACGATAGGTTCCAAACAAAATATCTGCCGATAAAGAGAGTGTTCTTTTTTGTTTTTGCACATCGAATTTATTCAAGAATATCCTGCCATTTTAAAATGTTACCTTGGATATTACAACTATGTTCAAAACGCAGCAACCAAGAAGGCAGGATAGGAATTAATGAACATGTTGCAAAAAAAAAAAAAATATGTTTATTTACTTTTATGTACCGCCATGTTCCGAATGGCTGGACTATTAATTGATAGCGCCTTCCTAGACCCTCCTAACTTAAACATGATTTTACAGACATAATTATCACCCCCTTTGGCTAAGTGTGGGTGCATGGTTGTTCACGATTTGCGAGAACATATGCCGTAAATGGCAGATGGACTTTGTCGGCTTTCGGGGAAAGCAAGAGAAAATGTACAGAATATGATATGTGCATTAAAATGTTTATTAAAATCCATCCACATGGCAACTAGCGATTCCAGTTGGAATGCATCGTATTTAATCCCAGGCCTTGCAACATCGACTGTCTTGGCGGACTAAACTGGGGACAGCGATTTGTTTGTTTGTTTAAAGATTTTTATTCAGCAACGACATTTTGCAATTTGGTTACAATAATTCTCAACTCGTGCTGTATTTAATATTCATGCAAAAATTATCAAAGAAAGTATATTACTACAATGAACAAAATTCATATTATAGTAGAAAGAAAATCTTTCATTTTGTCATAATATTCGGATAAAAAAAAAGAGAATAACATAATAACATAAGAACCGTACACCCGGGCGTGTGTCCATTTCCACGACAGACCATTTAGCAAAAATCCTTGGTGTAAACAAGACTTCAATATTCAATAAAGAAAACAGAATACAAAATTGTCCCTGTGAGCGTGTATCAACATCATTCAAAACACAGGAGATAAGATCAACCAGACTCAAAAAATATTTGTTCGACATTCCAGAAATCATGTCTGACAAATTGTTGTGACAAATTGTATCATGTTCGCCCGAAACTTAGCCGAACCATCAACCCTATACCTGGCTACTGTGTACGCGTGACCAGTCACTTGAATGGGTTGTATGTACAGCTAACCCGAAACTCAGCAGGATTGTTTTCTGCATAAATTGAAATGTCGGTGGCTGGCATAATGTTTTAGATATTTTATCTCATTGTGAAAGGTTCAAATTCCTTGTTTGACAAATATACAGCGCGTTTTCCGGATAAAACCAAGGTTTGAGGCAGTCGGGGTATGAGGCACTGTATAGTAGGGAACGGGTTCTTTCACCGCAGAAAGCATTCTTTATTATTCATGACTTTAACCCTCGTCGATCTTCATCGTTTGGGGTATAAAGGCCTTTAAGGTAAAGCATGAGCCAATAAATATTACTCTTGCAATCTTCCCACTATAGCCTACACCACTGGTTGGTTTCCCATAATTATAATATGCTCGAGCGGCAAATAGGCATATTTTTATGTTTCCTACTGCTATAAATGGTTTACACCATAAAAAAAACATCCACCAATTCTTGGCGATACTCAAATCAAGCCCATGGAGAGAATATTTGGTGACTCCGTGACGAGGCATGTTGAGGAGGACGGACGTGTGGAAGATGTTTTTCTTGGAACAGATTTCTTAAGAGCAATCTTTGCTAGGTATCGACCTTTTCTATAGGGCTTGGCAGACAGTCTTTCCCTAGATTCACCTACTTTCCGAAGACAGTATTATAACACCTACATACAGGTTAACTAACGAATTGGTTGAAGGATATTGCACGAGTTGCGTAGCAACTCGTGCAATATTCTACTTTGTATTCGACTAGTGTCATTAATTTCCTATGATTACCATTGTAGCAACTCGTGCAATATTCTAAGAGACTGAACCAACGAGTTAGTGAACAGATTTATTATACATGCTTTTAATCATGAAAATAGAAACCGAGAATCGAGTTATTAATTTGAATTTTTAATGATTCCTACATCACCTTAATAAAAAAGCTCATGTTCGTTCCTAGTCCTAGCATACCTATTTAGTTTACATACAGATAGATCTTTGTTATCTATAATCTTTGCTATCAATATATAAACAGTGCTATCAAGCTCATTTTAAATCCTCCGTTTCTGCCTTTCTGACAACTTGTATATCATATATTTGATTCATTCAACGGTCAAAATGATTACCAATGAACTTATATGTGATGTGTTTCAGGAAAATGAGTGACAAGTCGCAAATTCTGTAGATATTCAAATCAAGCCCATGGAGAGAATATTTGATGAGATATTGAAAACTTTTTTTTTTCAAAAATAAAGATATCAAACTTAAAATCTAAAAATACTTATTAGATGTCCTACTGTTTACTATCATTGGAATCGGATTGATGTAATCTTTTCGAATATAATGATATCTCAAAATCCATCTTTTGCGACTTATGACTCATTTCCCTGAAACACATCACATATCTTTAGCCTACATCTATATATGTCTCGTGTTTACCTGTTTGGTCTGACACATTATGTCTATTATAGGAGATGGACATGGTCAGTATTTGTGAAGGATATGCCTGAAGCCATCGACCTTCTGGGTTGAGTGTTTCTTTTGATTTATCTCGCTTCTATTTGAATATGTGAAAATTGCATTTCTAACCCAACATTATTGAATTTCAATGTTGCCTTACTTGAGTTCAGGATTAATGTAACTATTTTCCCAATCTTTTATTTCTTTTAAAAAATATAAATTTATGTTCATCACTTTAAGGCAGTAATCGAGTATTCAAATAATTTCTCCTTTGGATTTTCATGCACATGTATATATATACAGCCAAGATCCGTTTCAACAATACACTTTAGCAGTGTCTGAACCCTTCTCCGACCCAATCTGCCACCATATTGACTGCTGGATGCTGGATATGATTGGATTGTTTTGCCAGTCACTTGCGAGATTTCCTATACTTGTCGAGTATGCCCCTGTTAGGTTTCTTGGCTTGCAATAAGGGCGCCCGAAATATTTGTATTTGGGATGGTATATGTGATGTGTTTCAGGGAAATGAGTCACAAGTCACAAAACTGATATTTTCCAAAGTAATTCGTTTACAAGAACATTTGTATTGCTTAGCATGTTTTCATTTCAAGACAGTATATTAGATATATCCATGCATGCATTTCTAAGGTCATCTTATGGAGTATATATATATTTAGCTACATTACTACTTAATTGTGCACCCAGAGATATTGCAAACCTTCTAAAAAATAAATATATCAAATTTAAAATATAGAAATACTTACTTTGTCCTACTATTAACTATCATTGAAACCCGCTTGATCCTATCTTTTCAAATATGATGATATCTTAAAATTCATGTTTAGCGACTTGTGGCTCATTTTCCTTCAACACATCACATATATTGTAGACATAACTCGCAGTTGATCTTATTGGATTATAACACTAAATTGCTGTGACGCCTCATAACCGGGTTACAAAGCCTCCCTCCCTCGAAAAAGTATTGCAGTGAAATATATATATAGAATTTTTACTCAGTAAATAAATCTTACAGAATTACATTGTCTTCAGTGTTAACATTTGCCATAAAAAGATGACTAGGTACGACCTACTACGTCTTGTAGTACTGCCTAAGCGCAACCTTAGGTTAAAGAATGCATCAAGTCATCCAGCATGACAGGCATCAGTTTCATTAGTCCTCAGGGGGAAAGGGTCAAGGGAATCGTTGATGTAAACAACTTCGATGTATGACCAAAATTGGCTTCGCTTGGGATGTAACCACGTACCATTTCTTATCACGAACAATCTGTATAGAGTATTGATGGAATGATTTTTTTTAAGATGCAGGATCGAGATCGAGATCGTAATTTCTTAATCTTATTGCATAATTATTGATTTCGTTCAAATGCATACGCAAAGGTGGAAGAAATAAAGAGAGCCCAAAATAATCT
The DNA here is from genome assembly GCA_942159475.1 of Sthenelais limicola. Classification (NCBI taxonomy): domain Eukaryota; kingdom Metazoa; phylum Annelida; class Polychaeta; order Phyllodocida; family Sigalionidae; genus Sthenelais; species Sthenelais limicola. The sequence continues at coordinate 32,703,482 of OW804098.1, forward strand.
CAACAATCCTCGAAAAAGGGAAGTTAGAATACAGCATGCCATCGCGTAAGAATCTGTACTTCTTTTTTCAAACGAAACACCTTTCTAGAATTGTCACCTTTGCTACATGAATAGTCCAATTATTTCCCTATTTTCTAAGTAGGCCTACTTACATAAGTAGACATACATTACATAAAGTGGTTCTCTTCTCTTATTTCAACACTTTCAATACATATCTGTCACTATAGCGCTGCACGTTAATTGTGCTTCTTGCCATTGTCAATCTCACAACAGGCGCCTCAGAAGGGTATTATGATCTATGGCATTATAATATCAGACAAGTGTCCCGTCTTCATTCCAAACGCCCACCACAGTGTGATCCATATCTATTCATTATGGCTTACTCTGTTGCAATTAGCGCCCCCATAGCAACACAATCCCTCCGATTTCCGAGTATCATATAATATTGTGACGTATGTAAATGTTAACATAAACTGTTATAGGTTTGTCACCTGTAATATATTTTCGAATGCGGGACTCACACATTATTTGTTTTCTATCGTAAGGCGATTAATGACTCACTTTCCCCTTTTCACAGGTACATTTACCAACCGAACCTTTCCTATTTAATAAAGAAGAAAAACAGTGTAACACGTACAATTTCATTAAGCATGCGGGAATTATATTACAGTATGCACTATGTGTTGTATTTTAAGAGTGTACTTTTGAATTGAAGTATTATGGCGATTCAGTATACTTGCCACCATCCTTTAAAGTTTTCGGAATTTATTTAAGACAAAATTAATATTATATATTGTTTTCCTTACGACCTTACACACAATGATGCATGAGAGCACTTATGTAATTTGAAATCTCCTATCAAAGAAAGTATTTACTAGTTTTTGATATAAAATCTATGACGGAAGAGAGCAATATCTTAATGATTAATTGGATTTCCTCATGAGGCTGGCGGGTTGTTCCTTCAGCATAGCCTATATACTACTCGTTTAATATAATTATCATTCCCTTCCTTCGTACTATATCTTTTTATATCCTCAAAGATAATTCTGGGAAGTAGATATAAGACAAGTAAATAGATTATGTGCCTGGTGTAAGGCCAAAAGAAAATATCGGTGTGTTTCCGATACCCCCCCCCCCCCCTTCCATAAAAAAAACCTTCCCCTACCTAAATTCTTTTTTTACCATGCCTGATTTTGGGGGGATTTATCTTTTTTTACAAAAAAGTTAATAACAGCAGGAAAACAGGTTTTCATAACCAGGAACGGTAAAAAAGCACATTTCCCTTGTTTCAAACAATTATTAATTGTTATTAAAATAGATATTTTTTTAGAGTTCCTGGAAGGTGGTTTCCTAAAAGAAAGAAAAGTTAAAAATAAGATTTAAAAAAAGGTTACCACCCACCCCTACCTCGTTTTCAGCAAGATACATCGGAAACACACCTATTTTATTGTTTGGCCTAGAGAAGGCGGGAGAGGTGTGATCGGCGAATTTATGCTGCCTTCTGTTTCAGAACTTAATGGCTCAAGAATTACCGCCCACCCGGGAGAGTGGTGCCAGTAGCTTGTCAGGATGTAAGTCAATAAGTGTTGCCAACTATATGCCACATCTCAACCATGCACACCAGATCCTAATGAATTACACCACCAAGTCTCCAGTGTTAACATTTGCCATATAATTGTATATTATTGCTACCGCTCTGGAGTGGATATATACCGCCACATATATCCACCATGCAGCGACCAGGGTCAGAGATGATAATATTATGGGGAGTTTTTCTATGGGAAATCAGTGGGACAAAAAGATATTCACTTGGTTCATGCTGTGCCCGGAGAGATACATAGTACATGGTTGGCAACATTTAACTTGTACATATTTTCCGCATGTGATCATATTCTTCGAATAAAATTACGTCATAACCTTTTTCGCGCTCAACATCTTGAAGTTTCTTTTTCGCGCTGTTTTTTCATGGCATTGGACTATTGTTAAATTCGTATTGTACACACGGACGTTTGTGAATCATTGCCCTCTTCTATAAAAAGTCTGTGTTCCCGTTACATATGGGCCTGTTAGTAATCTAGATATGTGGGTACTATTAATGGTGGGCATTATTCAAATTAACTGACGGCTGATCATGCAAGTTATACCCAGTAATCTATTCTTCGAATAGTATCAGTTCCTGTTTCCATGGAATGGTACAAAAACAACTACATTGTCATATGGTGGTAACTCATTACCACCATGGAATGCGTATATCCAGACATGGCCTATTCTCTTGGATAATTCAGGCATTATGCCCTTTTCCATGTCCTAAAAGTTTAACAACGACGTCATAGAAACGTGTGCTGGTGACGTTCTACATGCACACTTTAGTATTGTTTACATTTGTCATACGTCTATTGATGTACATGCTTTCATCGAAATGACAGCGTCAAGATAAAAGAGATTTTTTTTCAAGATATTGTAAATACACACATAGTTGGGTTGTATTCTGCGCACGTATATTACAATGGGAACGATGAATGTGACTTCAGGGATTAAAAAAAGAACTGTTAAAAGCCTAGTCCATTTAGTCGATTCCCATGCGATTCTCACAGAATTTAGTGCAAAAATCGCCTGAGAATCGGCTGAGTGGACGACCCTGTTAGGCGCGCTCACCATCACACATTCATTTCATGTGTCCATTTTGTCATCACTTTCTTTCAGCTTCTTTTTGCACGATTGTTTACTGCATGCTGCTACACTTGTATTCCAGTTGCACAACCTTCGTGGGGTCGTTTTGGATTCTATCAGTTCCTCTAATTCATCTCTTATTTAACCGTCACCGTGTTTTTCATATACAAATTTATATCTGTTCTATTTTACTACCAATCCTCAGGTGATTCCATGCGGCGGCAACCAATGGAATATTACCAAAGCGGGAACTCTTTAGCTGTGCCGCAAACTTTCAGTTGTAATTTGGTGCACCATACTTGGGTCAGGTCGTCCGAAAATGTACAATTTGCAGCTCTGCACATTTATTAATTTCTGAAGTTTTTTGTAAATGATAAAAATTATGTATAATTTGATTATTTTTAGAATTAGGTTGATTCAAAATGTCAGTTCCGTTATGATGAACTTTATTTTGAACCTGATTCTTGTCTTAAAAGTGGGTTATGTGAGAGGATTGCTGAAGACGAATTGTACATTTTCAGGAAAATTCACCCACTTGCAGGCTTTCTGCCTCAGACTCTAATAACGCGTGGAAATAAGTTTACACACTGTTCTTAAGCTCTGTATGTATCATCATATATATATGCCACAGACAGACTCCTGTGTTTCATTCCAGTGCTGCAATAATAGCGCAGTCTTCTTTCACCAACCTATCACGATTTTAATTCATTCCTTGATCTACCCGCCGTCTGCAGATTTATATTCATCTTCTAAATTATTGTTGAAAGCACCTCAAATATAGACTTCCAGGTTATATGCCAGCAATTTAATTTAGAGAATCCTCGCATCCCAGATTTAAAATTCGGAAGACACGCACACAGACCATCGTTCGAAGAAAGTAACGGCACTTTATTGTGACCATCGTCAAAGTCATATTATGTGGCTGCTTAATTAAGTATAAGATAGAACGCATTTTAATTCTTGTTTTATTGTCTCTTTAGGAGGGTGGAGGTGGAGAGGAAACTTTCACAACTCCAGACAGGCGAGGGGGCATTGACACGAGGAGGAATAGTTTGCTGAGTAATGTGGAATCTGTCATGTCTGAACAAAGTTCCATTTATGCCTGATCCGAGAAAAAAGACTTGTACTAAGATGGTTTCATAATTCCACAAATTCGTTATCATCACGGGTGAAAGAAGACGAAGGAAGCTTACAATATTATGTACTTAAAATAAGACGAAGTCTGGTATTGATTTATCCTCTTTTCTGGCATATAAATTGATATTTTGGTATTTTAACCTACTGCACGAACACAGTCCGTGATGGAAGGTGAATTGTGCAATGTGGAACTGTAGAGAAGTTCCAACCATTTCTTTTTATCCTGGATATGCTCTCTACCCAAGGTGTGAGAAACATTAATATTTGCTTATGGATTGTGCAGGTGGGGGGAATTGATAGACCAATTTGTCTCGATTATTGAGTAATGAAAAAAGAGTTATATCAAAAGGTTTGTTACATCAATTAGTCCTAGTTTTATTACAGGAAATAACGTGCCAACTTGGACTTTAAAGTAACTCGTAAAAAGTTACAGTGGGCTTTCATTTGGGTAAACTTTGATATTTGTACTCTATATAAGAGTTGTAATCTTAGATTCATAGTCAATTTACATAGAAAAGTGGGGGTAATGGCCTCACGTGCATAAACAACTTTTCAACACCAAATGAATCCCTGACAACGTGAGCGGAAACTTGTGCTTTTCCAAAGCTTGACATTTTCTATATCAGCGCTCCTCTCGTTTTTAAAATTGCTATTTTGATAAGGAAAAGTACCAGGAACAGACAGAAGTAATTTGGCAAAAGGAATTATGGAGATTAGACTAAAAGTGGTGCACCAACTGTTTGTAGGACGTAGAATCTGTGATAAAAACTGTGATATTATAGATAGCATTCATTTGTATCAAATTAAGCTCCAGCTAGTACTATTCTTTCTTTCTATGTGTTCAATAGAAATGTAATTATTCTTTATCAGAATCAATAAAGTATTATCGGCAAGATTATATATCTGTAAAGGGCCTAGTCCACTAGGCAGATTCTCATGCGATTTTGCGCCGCACACGACCCTTTTGCACTAAATTCTGTGAGAATCGCATGAGAATCGGCTTAGTGGACTAGGCCCTTTATTCTTACAAAAGTATTACAAGAAAGCAATATCTGTGATGAACCAGCAAAGTATGCATTACAATATTTGATTATTGACTCATTTTAATTAGTTTTATGATCCCTTATATTACATGATGACATTTTAAAACCATTTTTTAATAAAAGAAATAATTGTAAAATGGTGTGCGATTTTATCAGAAAATGTGAGCTTTGAGTGTTTTGTAACATCAAAATTGAAATAAAATATTAAACACAACATTCAGCATATTTTCTTTTAAATCAAGTTTATTGAAGTTAAATGTTATATTTGAGTATTGTTCTTCCTTGCTTTTAATATTCATTAAAATACATCGAGCCTGTACAGGTAATTAACCTCCTGCTGGAAACTGATACCATTCAATCTTTAGCAAGTTCTTTGTTTTTTTCTCCTTTCACAAAACTTGTGATTGTAAACGAATTTCAAGTTTCCGAATGACCTGTTTATAGAAATGAGTAAGAAAATCAACGCTGACAAAAATAATTGTTTCGAAACAAAATCATTTTAATGAACTTGAATGAAAGACGTTGCAATAAAACAATGCTTGATTCAAAATGACTTCTGTGAATTTTGATTGAGAACGAGAGAACTGACTCATAAATTTAATTCAAAGACTACAGTATTTGACAAACCTGTACAGATGTGAAAGACGCACATGTGCAAAGACAAACAAAGTATGATAATCTAGTTCAGTGACGCAGCTGTTTTCCTAATTATTCGAATTTCCAAGATACCTGACAACTTAGGTTGCTTCCCTGACAGAAAGCACACCCGGAAAGCCGCAAATTGGACAATATCCTTTTAGCTGGAAACCCTAATAAGGGGGATACTTTACCTCACAAGAGAGATTCACTGAGCAGCCTAGTCAATCTTATCCACAGCTTGAATCCTTCATTAGGACTGAATTACATGTTAACGTCCGAAAGCCGAAAAAAGGTATTAAACAAGTTGTACACACAATTGTAGGGGATGAAGTGGACTGGAATGAATGTCTCCCATCCTCTTCATTTCATTAGTTTTGTTGGTCTGTGTAATTATTTCACACCGACCTTAAAAGATAACAGTGCCTTCTTCAAATTAATATTAAAATACTATTGGAGGGGGGACTTCCGGTTTGGATAGGAGAGTCAATAGACGGTTGGGGGCCTTGCTCCTCCTTTTTTCCCTTTCAGATCGATTTTACAGTGTGGAGTACTCCAAAATGAAGTTTGAGGGTTGTATGAAAGGACAAGGGAAAAGAAAGCAAGCAAATTGGATATACGACACGTCCAGGGATATTGCAGTGACTTTTGTGTGGGAAGTAACGGCCACCGTTGAACCCTCGGGCCCGCCATAACATCCTGGAGCACATGTGCAATGTAAAGCGGCTTAAATTGACGTGTATCTTACAACAATAGGACTATATATGGTTAAAGAACTTTAAGCACAAAAGACTGAACTTTATTATATTGAAAGCTAAATTTTATATTTACAGAACTAGACTATTTCAGGACAATAACGTATGTTTTTTCGAGTTCCTTTCGAGTTTTTTTTAAACAAGGGGTTGCACTGGGCTATAACGACAACAGCTGATGACGAGGTCGATTGTTGACACTAGTATGACAAGCCGTTTGGGTAACAATTCAATAAAAAGTGTTTCTCGAGATAACACGAGAAAAAGTGTATCTCGAGAAACACTGTTTCTTGAATTGTTACCCAAATGGCTTGCCATACACTAGCACCTGTAACGTATTTAAATGGGCTAAGCAAAGGCCCTGGATGTATGGAATATTGACACATCGTACAGGTGCTTAGCCCATATTAATCCACTTTATAGAATTAGGTATGTAGTAATCCTAGCGGTGCATACCATCACTTTCCCTATGACACATCACCAGCACCAGCACAATCCCCAGCCCCACCGCGAGTTCAAAATAGTTCTGAGAGCCTTAAACTTCTGTGTGCATTTTGGCCCAGTAAACGACAAAGAATTCAAATTATGGGAAGGCTTTTATAATGACTTGTAAATATTGATGCGTTGGTAATTTCTGTATGTGTGGTCTTGTACGAATACGAGGTGAAGATTTGAATATTCTTTTTTGATATTGTGGCATTATAGCATATTGAAACAACAAGCAGAAATGTTAGCTCAATCCTTTGTGGTTTCCCACTTTATCTACAAAAGTTCAGGCGAAGTAACAACGAACGGAGTTGAGCGAGATATGGCCGTAGCCGCTGAGTTTATATGTTCTTGCAATATGCAGCCCCTAGAGAAGACTAGTGAAGAAGAAGGTGAAATGCTGAACTGACAGCGAAGCACTGCAAGGTTGTGCGGTAGGCAGGAGTAATTCTTGTCCTCCATGTAAGTGATGTATAATAATAAGGAAAACATAACACAATAGTTGTAAAATTACATTTTAATGATTTGAAGGAGAACATAATGATCGGTATAGTATCTTTATTTGGGAAATTCTGCAGAAATTATATTTGAACTCGATTTGGTTTGGAAACAGGAGTGCTGTATAAAAATGTATAATGTTATCGCTCCTTACTGTTGTCTATGTCTACTTTTGGAATAAAGGCCCGGTGTTGGGGAAAAAACTATTGGGTAACCATACACATCTGAGGTACTTGTTGAATACATAATTAACGGAAATGATGATAGTTTGAAAAGTATAGGGTCAAAGTGGTATATTTGATATGTATTGATATCGATAATTTATATTTATAGCCCAATGTCTGGAACGATCGCAGAGAGAGGAGGTAAATCAACCAGACAATTATGCACGTCTTCACCTCAGCATTTATTGGGATCATCGTGGTGACGCTGTACCCAATGGATCCAAATAAAAGCCTCGACAGAGGCGAGGCGAAGCAGGGAGAGGTGGTATACTATGGAAAGCCATGTATGTACATATCCCCAATCCGTAAATTTATATGGACTAACAGAAATCCTGTTCAGCAGTACACAACGCCGGGGTAGTAATATACATAATGGTGACAGTAGTATCGTTAAGTCATTCAGAGCGCATGCAGAAGTGAGTTCTGTTACCTGTGGTGCAATCTATGGTGCAATCATTACCCCCATTTATTTATTAATAATATTTATTAATAATAGATGACTCATACAAACATTTAGTATCATATTGATATTGAAAGGGAGGGAGTGGGAGGGAAGGGGGGGGGGGAGGGAACGGTTTAGAGGAGGGAGGGAGGGGGGAGGGGTGGGAGGGAAAGACCATATGAATAATGATCCTTTGCCTTTAGCAGTCAGAGAGCAAATGACTGACCTTAACAATGTTAATTTAAGCCTTGATCACATGACACCGGTAAGAGTGATTTGATTGGATAAAGGAGATGTGTTACGAAACGATTGAACGGTAATTAGCTAATGACATGACCTTTACAAGGTGTGTAGAAGGTCATGTGATGTAGCAATGTGAGTTATCAGGTAAGGTCATGACCTTCAAGGGGGTGTGAGAAGGTCACGTGACATAGGAATGTGAGTTATCAGGTAAGAACATGTCCTGTGACATTGGAATGCGATAGCTTAACCTGAATCATCATGTTATGAATGATAGCAATATGATGTTACCCTGTTGCAAAATTTGTTAAAATGAAAGGAGCGGTTTGATTGGATACTACTGGTGACCATGTTGGGCCTAAGTGTTAATTAATTTGAATGAAACCCCCAACCCCCGACCTTTCCCCTCCGGACCTTGGCTATAAATTATTGAAAAGTGACTCAGAGGTCTATACAATGTCTCTAATAAAATCTATAGATAATTGCAGTAATATAATGATTAATATTAGTTTAGTTTTAGTTTTTAAAGATGTTTATTCGGGAATTAACATTACATCACTTAAGGACATTATTTTGAGCCAATCCTGATTCATAGAGAAAGTTAATTTTCAATCAAAATTTTCATCTGTAATTACAACTTATCAGAACAATAAGGAGAAAGAGAAATCTAGCGCAGCTGGATATAGGGTAGATATTTTACTGTGAATTAATGAGTTGAAAAGTGACAGTTTCTCACATCATGGACATTTTTCAAGTTTCTTTTGTACGAATTCATGCATGAATATAAACAAAGAGAGTAGAAATGTACTCGTCGTGATTTAAAAAACTTTCATTAAAGAAATATTACGAAACTCAGCAAGAGGAATAGCGGACTGTTTATAGTATATTAATGAATAATCAGCAGGATTGGTCTGTATTTAAATTAATAATACGGTTTGGGGAAAGCTTTTGCCTTGCCCGTTTATTTCCGAATCATAAGAACATCATAGAAGTAATTTCATCGAACAGTATTCCTCTATATGGTTTTCTATTTTCTATTTAGATGAGAACGGTATTCCACACAGGATCTTATAGGGTATCTCCACCAATATGTTATATAGACCTAAAGGGCTATTGCAGATGAGTATGAAGAAAGTAAGTAAGAATGAAAATGGGAGTAATAATACAAATACGAATAAAGGTGTCTTTAAAACCAAATCTCATGATTAACACAATTAGATGAACTATTTTTCGACTTTCACAATGTTTACAGAACACCTAGCTATCTTCTAAAATGTAATAGAATAATCGACACATAGTTTTGAAAATACATAGCTGGTTAAAAAAAAATGCTATTAAAGTTATCTGGTTATAGGCTCAACTGAAATAAACAGTAATAACGGAAATAATTCCATGCAGATTGCATCAAAATGTCGACGAGCCATACAATATAGAAAATACTTGTTTCAGTAAATGGTAAATAACACGCAAATATATGCATGTATTAACCCATAAAGGACCATCAGGTATTCTGATTAAAATACACTGCTCAAGGTAGATAGTTGAGAGGCCAAAGTAGCCTAATACAAGCCAAATTGAATAAATCAAAGGTAAAAATCGTTGATATCTTTACCAGACACAAACTGTTTCCCTTCACCTTCAATTCTACAATAATAATATAAGGATTAACACAAGTAGATCACGCATCAACGATTTGACCTAATGTGGCTTCCCTAAATTCCACCAGGCAAAATACTATATATGCGAATAATACATGCCTAAGGATATAGTGACTACATGGTGTGAATATGTTTCTTGGAGTAGGTTGACAAGGGAATAAAATATAAGTGATTCAATTCAATTAAAAAAAATCATTACAACTCGGTCGCTCATTTCTAGAAATTTGGTCTTCCAAAGAGTGCCGCATTTGAGTTGAACTCTATATTTAACAGAGAACGTTACAATACAGGTTGTTTTAAAACAGATACGAGGTACAAAAATAGGTTGTTCTTGGACAGAAACAGAGTATAATGGGATGAAATGAAGAATGAGTAATTACATATGATATGATGTTACAATGTGTCAAAAGTCGGTAGTGGTAACAATAGACTGACTGATCGGGCTATAATACTAGTTAATGGCTGTCGTCTTATAGTAAATACGTGCATTTGACTGTTACTCCATGGGTTAACAATTTAAGTTAACAGACGACAATAGCTACTTATGATTTTGAAACATTTGGACGAGGCAAGGGATAATACTTTATCCAAGAATTCAAGGACAAGGCCAGGCATACCACCAATATTATAATCTAAAAAGGGGGCAGAAGCTGTTCAGTGTATTTCTTAAACAAAATTTTGTCTTCTATTTTATAAGCTACTGGGCTGAGATTATTCCATCTTACTTGGGACTTATATAATATTATTATAGAATCAGTGATTTTGGTTAATTTGGAGGTAAGGAATATTAAAGTTCTTTTCGCATTTGTATGGCTCCTTGTTGGAAGGGCTCTAGTATCTAGATTTGCAGGATTTGCAAGTGTAGGATAAGGGGCCAAGTAAAAGGCCATGTCAAGAATATGCTTGTCCCCCCTTGCTTGTAAAGGCCAGACATTCAAAAGCATATATGTTCTTCATCCATGTTATCATACTTTGATTAAATGTAATAGACACAAGAATCATGAAAAACAAAACATCCCCCATTAGGATCGATCTCAGGATCTTGTCAGGAGGGAGATCACATACTGGTCCCAAGGCTTGTTGAAAATTCGACTGAGCTTCAAACACACACCCCACACTTTGTCCCTGTATGTAAGGGCACATATTATCTGGCATATCAAATTTTGGCAGTTTTGCCCAAACAGTATGCTTTTCACCCTGAGAGAAATGATGAGACACCTGTAAAAACAAATTTTAATTTTGAATATATTCTATTTTTCCGCACTAAATAATATCCTGGAAGTTTGGTAACCTAAGTAATAGCTTAAATATATTAAACCTAGGCGAGCTAAAATCAGAGAAAAAAACCTACCATATCAAAATGGTTCCAGGCATAGCAGCTGGTCCCGCTTAATCCTAGGCAATGTGTAGGTGAGCCTTGCAAATACAGGATTAATTCTCAAGAATACCCCCAGGGATGGTCCCTACCCTCTGAAGCCTGAATGCTGATTAACTGAGTTGAGGGAGGGACTCTATTAAGTAGCCATTGTTCTGACTTTCCCAGGGAGATTCATAGCCAGCGATGTCCTTCCCTGGGCTCATCAATATTAATTGAAGTCAACTGGCACCCCCATATGTGTGGATATCTCAGGTCTCAAACCTGTTGCCTGATTTTATATTCTGAGTGCATGGACCATCCCTTTTTCCTATTGAATACAAAGCATGACAGTCCACGTGATTCTGCCCTCGATGACCAAAGCTTCTCCTTTACTAAGGCAATCATTAATAATACGAAATTCAAGAACAACTCATTAAAATGACCTCCAAGTATAACCCACGTCGACTTCCCTCATTAGAAGTCATGACACACAGCTATAGGATATAAAACTCCATTATAAAACTCCAACAGCCTTTATTAACGAGGGTTAGTATGAGAAAATGCCTGTAGTAAAACAGAAATATTTGTAATGTTGAGAAAAAGCTTGTAGTAAAAATAGAAATATTTATTATGTTGACTTAAATTACGCTTGAATTTACCTGTGTTTTTCTAGTAGTAGAAGGTTAATTAAGACTAAAAAGAAAAGAAAAAGATTTAAATTAATAATAATCATAGAACTGAATTAAGCTATCAAATAACTGTCAGGGTTATGAGATAAAAAAAACTTGGTCCAATGTTCCCCAAAGAAAATCTTAAAGTCATTTAGTGAACTTTCCCGAAAGTAATTCCGACGAGGTAGCAGAGTTGCTTATACTACTAGTCGTATATGACCGATTTTCATGAAAAGTAGTCATTTGCACGAAATGCAGTTGAAAAAACATCACAAATAGAAAAACATCACAAATTCGGCAGCTTGATATCTAATAATTAGCCTTCAGTGGCCTGGCAAAGTTTTCTTCCTATACCCAGCCATACATTGCCATCATCGTACATCACGCTCAATATTAAAATCTTTAAAGTAGCATTTCATTCATGTGGTAGATTCATTTTAATAAGTCTCTTTTCTACCTTCAAAAACCGGCCTACTTATCAAGATCCCATAGTAATTTGATACATTATGATACAGATATTTAGTATAAACTTATCCTAAACTCTTGCGTTTTTTAATTTCAAGTGTTTCTACATTTTTGACACACTAGCTAATGCATTGTATTTCCTGTCATTTCTCCTTTGTATTATGAAGTTTAAAATATGACATCAGTTATTATATGGATATTATTAGTTGATATGTTGAAATGTGCTCAATTTGATTTGTCGTGACCTGTTTTAGGTAGGGTAAGAGCTGAGCATATGATGTATGATGATGCATGATGTACGATTACGATGATGACGTTTTCCTGTATCAAACATACTCCACAGTCAGGAAAATGAAAAAACATGTCAATATAATGCTTATGATTTAACCTAACCTATATTTCTACTGAATATCCAGAACAATCCTCTTAATCTAAATTGTGAGGATAGGTTATTGGTGTGAAGTATGATGATGCATTTAACTTCCCCAATCAGCAGAGTGGCATTTGGATGATCTTTTACCTAATAACCCTAAATATTTCTGTGAATTTAACCTGTATTCATGAAACTATGTGAAAAACACTACTTGATAATGTATTAAATCTATATAATGGCTTAATATTTATTATTGCCAGAGGCTAAAAAAAAAACGTGACATACAATGATGCACAAATTTCCCATAGGTTTCCCTTCTAGCTAACAGAGAAATATTGAACTTATAAACATTAAAATGGCTAGAATACATTGCCAAGTGCTTAAGCTCAATATTCATGCAAGGAACGGATATATGCAAAATATTACTATTTTCTATAATTACAACTTGAAGTTATAATTTTATATTTTGTAGGACTATTATTAAATAAAACAGTGGTGTTCTGACCATAACTTCTTCATTTTTAATTGAAGACCCATAAAAGTAGGGTTCCCTGGACAGATTTCAACAAGTTTACCCAGCCATTACCATTACCTTTAGGTCCGTCATAATTTTAAACCTGTTATTGCTCAAAAACCGAAATGCCTACCAGTCGTGAAAATCGGTCATATACATGCAGTATATCCCACACTATAGACACGTCGTTTCATATAAAATGTGTATGTAATAAAAACGGAAACAAACCTTTTCATCCCATCTTCGACGATGATACCTCCAACAGTAATTATCCTTTATAAATGTTACTATTAATTTGTCTATAAAGCAGAGTCATTGGCCGGGTGTGTGGGTGTTAAAGTGATTCATATATTATGAACTATGATTGCTAAAACGAGTGCAGCCCAGCAAATGACTGTATGCATCAATTAAAATCCTTGTTGGAAGAATAGGTTCAATGGGTCCAAATGTTCACAGAAGTTAAACCTTTGACTCAGGAATTTTTTTTATAACTTCACTTGATAAAGCATCTTGTGAACTTTGATGTAAATGATTCTAATTTTGATCAGACAATAAGCAAATAAAGAAACACTCAACCAATGAAATAATAGCGGTAAGCATGCACACAGTATGGTTATGAAATAAACATTACTGATATCTGTGGAGGGAGTAGTTTGATGCTGTGCATGATAACATAATTATTCATGATTTTGGCTGGCAACCGATGCAAATGTTGTTGAATAACCATATTAATTCCCATGAATGGGCTCCATCTCAGTCCCTCAGGTAAGCACAATAACAATAACAGAATTCATGAGACCATTATGCAAGATATATTTATGCCAGTGTGTTACATGATATGTGTTAGAGTCGTGTATCTTGGGGTCAGAACTCTGGATTCCTGTATAAAAGGACAAGGCCCTATATGAGCATTAATAATTGAGATAAATAGATGAAATACATATTTACGTGTAGCGCTACAATGAAACAGTTGGATGGCATTCTCTACTAAACCATGTCTCCCTCCGTACAGAGGATAGCAATCTGGATGCATCAGAATCCCATTATATTTAAGAGTTTTGCTAGAATCTCCTTCTAAAATATTCATGGGGAAAAGTAATGGTAAAAGTTTAGCATTGATGTGGAGACTTTTAGGGTCCCTTGACATTTCTTAAAGTGACTGTTCTGGCCTTCACGAGTAACGGAATTTCTACTCAATTTCCTGGTATCTGGTACTTCTTAACCTTCCTAACTAATAATAGTGAGTCAATTAAAATGGGTTTAAATGTTACGTAACATGAGAGAATATGAAAAGCCAGCGTAATCTGAGATGTAATCAGCTCAATGGAAGTATCTCAATAACTGACTTGACTTATTCTTGAGTTGCTCTCTTTAGTTAAACCTATTCCCAGGGGTGGCGTTCATAATAGGTTGAATTTATACAATTGTGCCCCGTGATAAATTTGTGTCCATAAAGAGTTATCACACCAATCTGTGGTGTGCTAGATTTTCCGTGATAACTTTTGTCACGGCTGTCACGGGGTGTTACAAAATTTGTCACGGGTTGTCTTAAATTTGTGAATTCCCGTGACACCCGTGACAAAGGTTATCATGGAAAAGTTTACATACAATCTCAAAAATAGTTATTCAATTTTTTGCTACAATATTTTTATTCAGTTGATGAAAAAAGACACCTTTAAGACACTCACTTTTTAATATAGTGATATAATTTTAATATATATATTTAATATATATAGTTTTAATATAGCTGATATAGTGGTTGGTGATATTACAGACTGTTCTAAAGCTGTCTACATTACTAAATAGTTATAATAAGGAAATAATAATAATGAAATGAGATGAGATCAGATGAATAATGGATTTGTAAATTTAATAAATGTATGTGAGTAGAAGTCGAAAAAGTTTATAGAGGAGCACATTCACATACTAAAATCATAGGAGAACCACATGAAACAAATTATATTTGAATTGCTGCATATTTTACTTGTATATTGGCTGCATATCACATTAAGAAACGTGTGCATTGCACATACATTCCTCAACTTTCAACATAATTCGGTTCGTTTTATACCAGTTTCTCCCTCCCATCCCCTTGCACCAATCTCCCCCATGTATTTCTTCTTTGTTTTTCATAATGATCATATATACCATTCGAAAGTGCTTGTTTTCTTCTTTTGAATCATGTCAAATGATTATCATTTTATTCTTCTATAAAATTTTAATGAATGAAATGACAACAAATATTTCTGTGACCCTCACCATCCGTGACGCAATATATTTTAGGGTATATCTCCAACAATTTTCATACTTAAGAAACGCAGTTTCAGGGTAAATAAGAGTAGGATATGGGGCACCTTTACTAGCCTTTTTCATTTCAAGAGCATTCATTTTCCTTAATGCCCATATATATTTCAGTATATATTTTATTAGACATGTTACGTCTAAAGATTAAAGTAACAGTGGGGAAATCTCCGGTCTCACATTGGCCTACTTCTGAGAATTATTTAAGTTGTATAATGTAATAAAGATCTGAAAGTCAGTGCTATCTGTACATTAAGGTTTCATATATCGTCGTTGTTACGGCCGCAAATGTGCGTTGTTTAAGTGTGGCCAGCGTGTGTGTGGCCTCAGTGAATGAACCAGAAGTCAAGGATGCCCATCAGAGTAGTGATAGCCTCTGATGGGTCACGACCAAATATCTATAGATAGTTATAAGGGGTACCTGTCAATCTCTGCATGCCCACACCCACCCTGAACCTGCACCCCCACATCTGGTATTACATCCCTTTACCACATACAGACTGGTTATGTGAATAAGTCTAAGCCTTATTCATTGACTATGATGTACCATTGTAGGCCCTATGACGTCTCCCTTACTGCAACGAGTGTTCATTGGCTTAAATTTACTCTTTTTGTTTACTGTACTGTATTACTGTAAATGAGGCATATGAGCAAACCCTGTGTGGCAAGAACTACTTTTATGCTAGCATATCATGTTAGAGTATAACATCCGTATTATATGTTTCTATCCCTCCTTCTCTTCTCCCCTGTTTCTTCCTTTCTCTCCCTCCTTCTCTCCCGGGCTTCTCTCCCACCCTCACGCTCCCTCTCTCTTCTCTCAACTGTCTCTCTCTCTTTTCTCCTACCTGTGTCTCTCTCCCTCTATCCCTTGTCTCATCTGTCTTATCTCCCTCGCTCCTCCTCTCTTCCCCCTCTATCTATCTTTCCCTCTCTCTCTTCTCCAACCTGACACTCTCTCCCTCTTCTTTTATCTGCCTCTGTCCCTTTCTCTTCCCCTTTCTTTCCCTCTATCTCTTCTCCCATCTGTACTCCTCTCACTGTATCTTTAGCTATCTTTCTCCCCCTCCTCTCCCCCATCTCTCTCAATACCCCTATTTCTTCCCCTCTTCTCTCACCTTCACCTCTCTCTCTTTATCTATCATACTTTCTCTTTATTCTCCCACTTGACCCCCTCCCTCCGCCTCTCCCCTCCCTCTTTCTCTTCCCTCCCTCTCCTGCTCCCTCCCTCTCCTGCTCCCTCTCCTCCCTCACTCTCCTCCTCCCTCACTCTCCTCCTCCCTCTCGCCTGCCTCCTTTACCTGTCTTTCTCCCTCTCTGTCTTCTCTCAGCTTTATCTCTACTTGTTCTCTCACATGTGTTTCTCCCTCCCCTCTGTCTCTCTCCCTCTCCCCCTCACTCTCATCTGTTCCCTATTATCTCACCTGTTTTTGTCCTTTCCCGCTTTCTCTCGGAATCTCCTCTCCCCTGCCCTCTTCTCTCATCTATGTCCCTCTCACCCTGTCTCTCTTCCCCTCCCTCTCTATCTCTTCTCTCATATGCATGTCTTTCCCTCTCTCTATATTCTCTCACCTGTCTCCCTCTTCCCTAAACTGTCTCTGTCAATCCTCTTCTTTCTCTCCTTTTTCTCACCTGTATGTCTCTTAATTACTAGTATCTCCCTCTTTTTCTCTCTCTCTACTCTCACTTGTTATACTCTTCTCTCACCCTATTTCTCTCCAGGAAAGAAAGGAGAGAAATGGAGAGGCAGGGCAAAAGAGACAGGTGAGAGAAGGGAGTGGAAAGGAGAGACGGGGGAGAGGAGGGAGAGGGAGGGAGAGGTGAGTGGGTGAGTGAGATTGGTTGCTTTACGCCCTTATCAACACTTTTAAAGGGCGGGAGAGCTGAGAGGGAGGCAGTTTAGGATCTTACCCAGGAAATAGAGATAGAGAAGAAGGGAGAGAGAGACAGAGAAAAAGAGACATAAATGCACTTCATGGTCTTACCCAGGACCAAGGGAGAGGGGAGAGTGGAGGGAAAGAGAAAGAAAGGGGAGATAATGCCAAGAGGGAGTAGGGAGTGAGATGGAGAGAGACAGGGAGAGTGAGAGAGGGATAGAGAGGGGAAGAGAGGGTGGGGAGAGAAAGGGAGAGACTGGGGAGAGAGGGATAAAAAGAGGGGGAGGAGAGAGTAGGGAGAGAGACAAACAAAAGCGGAGACAATGCCAAGATGGAGTATGGGTAGAGAGGGAAAGAAAACAATTAAGGAGAGAAAGTGGGAGATAGACAGGGGGAGTGACAGAGGATAGAGAGACGAGGAAGAGAGAGTAGGGAAAGAGAGAGGGAGAGACTGGAGAGAGAGAGGGAGAAAGAGAGAGGGAGAGATCGACAAACGGGGAGAGAATGTCTACTAAGAGGGAGTGGGGGAGAGAGGGAGAGGGAGAGACAGCAATTAAGGAGAGAGATAGTGGGAGAGAGATGGAGAGAGGAAGGGGGTGACGGATAGAGAGAGAGGGAGAGTGAGTTAGAGAAAGGGAGAGAGAGAGGGCGGAGAGAGAGGGATAGAGAGGGGGAGAGAAGGAGTGAGTGGGAGAGGGGAGAGGAGAGAGGGAGGGAGAAAACATGGAGAAAGAGAGAGGGAGAGAGAGGGGAGAGAGAGAGGGAGAGAGAGGAAGAGAGAGGAAGTGAGTGGAAGAGGGGGAGAGGAGAGAGATGGAGAGAGAGGGAGAGGGAGAGAGAGAGGGAGAGAGAGAGAGGGAGGGAGAGAGGGAGAGAGAGAAGGAGAGAGAGGGAGAGAGGGAAGGAGAGAGGGAAGAAGAGCTAGAGAGAGGTAGAGTGAGAGGGAGAGAGAGCGAGTGAGTGGGAGAGGGAGGGAGAAAGAGAGAGGTAGAGAAAGGGAGAGAGAAGGGGGAGAGAGAGGGAGAGAGCAAGAGAGAGGGGGTGAGTGGAAGAGGAGGAGAGGAGAGAGATGGAGAGTGATGGAGAGAGAGTGGGGGAGAGAGAGCGAAATATGGAGAAAGAGAGAGGGGGAGGGAGAGAGTGAGAGAGGGGAGAACGCAAGGAGGGGGAAATATGTAAACCCTACAAATTATTGAAATTTGAAACAAATTGATTTACAAAGCATCCCACTATCATTTGAGAAGTGTTTCCTATGTTGTAGCAACGAGAGTCAAATTAAAATGTATGCTCTTTGGTTTAGCTATACAGTGAAAAGAATGATTGTTCTCTCAATCCAGTTGCTTGCACCTCAGAATAAACTTGCACAGAGAGCAGAGAGTTGAGTCTCTGGGTTTCTGCTTGGATTAAATGGGTGATGGGTGTAATAATAGACACCATTCAGTGGATTCTTGGATCGGCAGAGACTATAATTGATTACATCATGCATGACTCCTGTATGCACTGGTCCCACAGGGTGACCTTATCCCCTCAATCAGCAGGTGGTCAACTCATTTTTAAAGATTTTTAAAATTGTAAAATATACTAACTAACTCATTTATAGAAGTAGTCTCCTTGTCATAAGAACCATTCTCGTCTTTATTTCATCAATGTGTGACAACTATGAGGAAAGATATTAAAGCTATGTATTTGTGATGGGATTGTTTGTGAGTGGGTGGATTCTTATACAAGGGAGAGAGAGTGTGTAAAAGTGTAATAAGAATAATATGACATGCATGGGATATGATATGAATGGGTGCAACTCCTTTATTCTGATGGTTCTATTTGAGCGATTATTTAAATTCTGCCTATATGGCCATGACACCAGCTGCCCTCTGGTCCTCTGTTATCGCATTCTAATCTAGCAACATAATTTTGTTGCTCAGAATCAGATCCGACCTGGACAGTTTAAATTATATATTGACCTCAATATAACATTTCTTACAATTCCTTTATTTAGATTCAGTGCATCCGCTATATTATGACAAACCCTAACATGGGTACATGTATATAATATATAGTCCCATGTCTTCCATGCCCACCTTTTCCTTCCACTCTCTAACACCCACTTGCCCGAGCTGCACGTACACCTTTTTTTTTATCATTGTATATATGTATTATGGTGAATAAAACCTCCTACTGTAGGTTTCAAGGCCATTCCTTCTCTTGACTTCATCATTTCCTTCAGTGACAGGCGTCCGAGCCACATATTACACTTGAAACATAGAAATGTCTGTTAGATGTCCTACTGTTTATTATCATTGGAATCGTCTTGATCGCATCTTTTCAAATATATTGATATCACAAAATCCATTTTTTTTACATGTGACTCATTTTCCTGTAACACACCATATACAGGAAGTTAATGGCCAAGCAATAGGCCAAGGATAAGACTTATGACTACCAATGACAAAACTTATGACTGAAAGTTGTCACGATGACAACTTTTTTGTCACGATGACAACTTTTTTGTCACGATGACAACGTTTTTGTCACGGTGACAACTTTATAAACGCGGCCGTTAAGACGGTCTTTGTCAGTGGAACTGGTGCCTGGGCACCGGGCACCGGGCACCACTTATTATGAACGCCACCCCAGGAGTATAACCACATAATTATATCTCCTAGTCATCCCACATAAGGATATCAGATACTGGATAACGTTGGCGTGAATGAGGGTGTTCATTTACATAATTATTTTGCCAGGCCAGGAGTCAATGAGACGTATGGCAAGCCAAATATTGCGCTCCGGAGTATTAAAGAAATTAATGGTGTAGATCACCGATGCTAACATTACATTGATTGTTGTTGCTGAGCAGCCAGACCATTGTTATCAGAAACAGACCGCAATTTAATATCACCCCCCCCCCCCACACACACACACACACACACACACCGAGGGTCAAGTCACATGCATTCCCTGATGAAGAATATATGATTATTCGAAACGTTGGAAACATTAATAAACATCATTCAGCAACACTTTTCACGTTTATGAAAGAAATTCTTTATCAGAAGAAGAACTAATTCTTTACTATTGAAAGAATAATATATAGTTTCCTTGTGTATGTTTCCCAGTATTAATTACTGTATAGAGACAGACTTCGTTTTGCTACAAGTGACTTATGTAACATAATACTAATTAAATTATTATGTTGTTATTGCCACTTATAGGAAACATACTAATTACCCCCCCCCCCTACACACACAAGGTTGACCTTAGAAATGCACGAATATATTTAATACACTGTCTTGAAATTTGGTGAATGTATCTATGCGACCTCAAGGACTAGATACTCCAAAAATGAAAACATTCCAACAAAGAGATCTTGTAATTAAATAACTTTGAAAAATACCAATTATGCGACTTGTGACTCATTTTCCTGAAACACATCACATTAAATTATAATTAATGGTCTAGTGACACTGTCAAGATGCTCATTCCTTTTACTAAGCTGACATGTACATAACCGCTGATTCAGAGAACAGCTAAAGTGAAGTCTGAAACCGCTGAGTTCCAGGAATGCATGGGGTAATAGGCTAGACTGTACGAAGCAGTTATGTACTGGGTTTACTTTACCAACTTTACAGAATAATGGCAGAACTATCAGTTAATCTCGATGTTGCAAACAAAAGCCATGATACACAGACAGAAATTGTTCTATGAAGACAATGTGAGCCAGAAAAATGTTCTTCAAGATGCTTAACAGAAATATGTGTCTATGAGAGAAAAAAGAAGGTAACTATAGGGAAAGAAATCCAAAAATGGAAAAAGGTTGACTCGGATATAGTAGAATTCTTGGAACTAACGAAAATCTAATTTATATTTCTACCATAACTTGTTGCATGGTACATCTAAAAATGCTATATTGTAGTGATCTCGATGTTGACAAACTTTGATATTTTTGTATTGATCTCTATGCTAAGAAACAATGATATTTTTGCAACCAAAGTCAGTAACAAACCAGCTGTCCAAAGACAAGAAAAAACCCCAATTATATCTTCCTACGATTGAATCGCTGGTCGCACTCAATCGTTTGTTCCTTGTGACTTAGTGGAGGAGTGTACTAAAAAAGTCGAAGAACAATTCATCAAAAATCACGATCAAGGCTTGATCAAATCAGAAACATTAGACACATTTATAGGTGTTTGAGAGGTTTTCCTGTGGTGTTAAACAAAACACTTTTGACGCTCTAGATTAAAACCTCTAGTTCATAACTAGCTAATAAATAGCAGAGGAATACTCGATTGTTAAAGATTTAGATTAATAGATGTTTATATTCGTTTGAATTGAATTCAATACATCCAGAAAGTGTACCGCCTTGAATTGTATTGTTTTAATAGTTTGGTTATATTTCTGAAGATCTGAACGCTTAATATTGTTTTTATATATACAAATGAAGCATCGTCGCGAAAACGGCCCTCGCAAACCAGCCGGGAATCCCGATTACTAAACTATTTCTAGCTGCTTACGGCATGGCTTCGACCGTTCTCGTGCAGGCGTTTTGCTTTGAGTTTGTCTGCTCAGGTCGTATGGGTTCAACCAACCCAACGACCAGCAGACACTAAGATTTTAGCAGAAGAATCTATATTTCGTTACCTTTTTAATGGAATAAATGATAATCCCGGATTTTCTACCTGCAAAAGGCTATGTCAACTTTGTTTCTCTGATCGGAGGGCTTCCCCGACCTGCCGCTATATATGACGTCATTGCGCACATGGTCACGTGACCGAATCGGATGATATGATTGGCTTAGAGTCGTAGTGGCTTTTTCCCAGCTACTTCTGTTGATATGGCGGCCATTGCTGAGAGCTCTCCCTTCAAATCTGCGGTTAGCAATAACTTTTTAATTCTTAAGTAACACATGTTCCCACTTGAACTTTGCTGCCCTTGGGTGAGTCTAGCTTCTGGGATCGGTTAGAAAGTTCCAGAAAAAAATAAAGCACTAAAACAGGCCTTCAGAAGACAGTCTCGGTATATATACGTTTATCCTCTCGGGGGGTCAACCGGTCACATGATCTGATAATCATAGCAAAGCTATTCCTACGGAATAGCGGTCGGTTGTGCTTGTCCAGTCTCCCAACTCAGTAGGCAACAATAGGGTTTTCCACGGATACACGACTAAGTCACACACTGGTGAACTGCTTAGTGGAAGCTGAAGGCTGCACGACAGACTATTTTATTTATTCATTTGTGGGCGAGGAAAGTTAATACATAGATTCTGTAAGAATCTATGGTTAATAGGATCTTTAATTAAATATGGAAGTGTCACGGACATGCATTAGAAACAAACAATCAGTTGTGAGGTCAATTTGGACGCTGTCTTGATATGCTCTACTTTGATCACGTTCTGAATTATTTTCTATAAATAAATCTCATTTGAGATTGCAAGCGTCAAAAGCTACCCAACAATTACTAGTAATATAAATGTTTTTATTATACATAATTGAGATGGGTTTTGTTACTGAATTTTGTTGGTGGACGATAATTTGTCATAATTAGATGAAATTACGAAAACGGTGAAATCTTTTAGTGGGGAGCCATCTATAATGGGATCCACTACAACTCCCCCACCCCCATCCCCCACTCCACCATCCACCTCCACCCTCACCCACCACACCACACCACACATACAACTTGTACACCCATGTACACACCTTCCCCCCCCCCCCCTATAACACCTATTTTGAGCTCACGCGAGCAATTCTCGCAGTCCCCGAGTCTCACAAAAGCACTCAATGAAAAGCAAACCGCAAAAGCACCCGATGAACACTGAACACGGTGTTTCACCAGATGAACATTAATCCATTCAGTTCAGATATCATTTTGTTTATAAAAGGGACATTTTGTTAGCGCGCGTTAGTGCAATAGGGAAAGGGAGGGGCTTCGATTTTATTTTCATGTTATTCTCTCTCAACTTTTATGTGTGCAAGTCAGTATATGGCAGAACTTGGGTATTATTACCACATTATTATTAATGATCTGAATTAACTATTAACGCTAATGTCTCTAATTACCCTATGAAATTAGAATTAGACTGCAGTATTATGCAAGTCTACTAAAGAGGATCAGGTAACAGCAGAGTTCATAGAGAAAATGTATGCTAACTAATTACCAACAGACACATTCATTCTACCACTCATGTGTATCATTTAAACAATACAGCCATTCTTTAGTCGGATCCAGGGATCCCGGTCTCTAATAACCTATATACGTTATAATTTATAAACTATAACTTTTGTAAATCATTGAACTTCTATATTGAAAAATCCATCAATTTCTTTTTAAATTTTACTTCAAATGTATTTATCTAGATGTAGCTAAACTGGGTCTTTGTGGCCAAGAGAGCGGTAACCTTTGATGTTCCTGTACTCGGCTACAACTTCCTCCCTCGCTATGAGAGACAAAATTTATCAGTCTGAAAACAGTGTCCTTCCGGACATAATGTTATGGTAGAATAAACATTTGAAACAAACAAAACACATTACAAAAAGAAGAAGACCTGTTCTCTTTAGGGATGTTCTCACGCTGGTCAGTCCCGCAAAGGGCGGGAATAAAGCAGAACAGTTGCAAGTGGTTTGTTTTCAAGATAGAACTCATCTCTTTCCCTCTCCTTCTGTATCCCTCTCTCTCTCCCCCTCTCCCCCTCTCCCCCTCTCCCCCTCTCTGCCTTCTCTCTCCCCCTCTCTCATCCCCTCTCTTTCTTTCTTTCTTTCTCCGCTCTTTCTTATTTCATTTGCTAAATTTCCCCATGGATACAGATAACGCGTATTTGATGTCATTTAATAAATAACAAATCAGAATGATTTGTTTGGGGTAAACCGGATATAGTATAAGGGGTAAACCGGATATAGTAATGGGACTATTGCAAATTTCTGTGATAACAATTCATGGCAGAAGTTGAGTAAATAAAACACCACATGACGATATGGGTCTATTAAGGTGTGATTCCACTGGATCGTTTGATCTGTGCTCATGGCTCCCTCTTGCTTCGCTTATTCATAGTGGCATTTTTTTCGCTCTTCACCCGCTTTTATTTTTAGCGCAATACAAGCGCAGAGCGATTCTTCTATGCTTGTTTCCTTATCAAATCAATAGCAAGTCTCTTGGTCCGCTCTCACTGCGCTCTTAGACCGCTACTAAAAGCAATGGAAAGAGCGTCATGTTGCTGCACTCATACCAAACACAAAAGAAGCGCCAACGTCAAATTTTAAGAGCTCATAGAAAGCGCATTCACCAATTCTATTGGACCGCTCTGGGTTCGCTTGTTAACCCATATAGACCCACCGTCCTACATGTAGGACGGCAGAACATGCTTTTTAAATATTGAAAGAAATCAAGAAATCTTTTTCGAAACAGAATAATATTTCTACTAGTTATGCACATAGACAGATTTTAGTATTTATAAACTTTTGAGAAAGAAATAATGATGTGTTGCCATGGTAACATCACTGCATATGAAGGGACCAAAGGCGATTTGTGTAAAGTGTCATTTCTGAAAGTTCACCCCAGGATTTAACAAATTTATATTCTTCTTCTTGTGATAAAACCTTCATGGGACTATAGTTTAGGGTATGATCAATGTCTCTGCCAAAAATTGAGTTCCTAAGTATTATATTCTTGGAGAAAATGGAAGAAATGTGTGGCCGTCCTACATGTAGGACGCTGGGTCTATATGGGTATAAAACATAATAGCATTGGGTGTACTTATTACCCTACAAACTTAGACAAGCAGCCATAAGCTGAATTCAAATGGTAACCCGTTCTCACAATATAACAAGCCACATTTGATGTGTCTCATTTATAATTCCATGCATTTTCTGAATCTGAAGAGAAAAGTTGATGATACACCGACAAACATTGTCAAAATGGGCCGTTTCTATGGTGACTGGTGATTCTTTTTTATTATACTTCAGCAGAAAACAGGTTTTTAGTGTCCCATTTCTACACTATTATCAGGAATGTGACCAAACTTGGGGTCATTGATGGTATGTATGAGGGCTATCTGCAGACTTTGATCTAGTGAGCATGGCCGAGGTCAAAGTCACCGGATATGACCTTCAAATACAAAAAAATAGCAAAATTCTGGAATGTGACATCACATTTTCTCTCATGAAACTAGGGTAACTGGGGAAAATGATAATCTTATGTATAGAAATAAGAACCAACATTAGGGGAAAGAAAAATGGCCCATGCCCAGTGTCATTGCAAAGTGTGTTGCCATGGTAACTACGACTTAGTTTTTAGTTTATGATGCATTTTAAACAAAAATTCATGTTTGACCTTGGAAATGGTGACCTTGACCTTGACAAAGGTCATTGACAGGAATTCTAATGGCAGAGCCCTTAGAGCCCTATCACTTGCTTACATTTCATAACCCAGGGATAAATACTTCCAGAGATACAGGCTAGTACATGAAATTTTGATTTAACCAAAATTTAGTACAGAGTAGGTAGTAAGTCTAGGTTACCATGGCAACACACAGTCGAATGAAACTGGGCATGTCCAATTCTTCTTTCTCTTAGTGTTGGTTCATATTTCAATACATTAGATTATCATTTTATGCTATTGCCCTATTTTCATGAGAGAAAATCAGGAGAAAATAGCATGTCACATTCCAGAATTTTGCTATTTTTGTACCTCAAGGTCATATCTAGTGACTTTGACCTTGGTCAAGGTCACTGACTCAGGTTCCTCAAATAGCACTTACATCTAACATCAATATCCTCAAGTTTGGTCACATTCCTGATAACAGTGTAGAAATGGTGCACTAAAAACCTATTTTTTTGTAAAATGCCAAAGAAATCATTAGTTACCATAGAAACGGCCACTTTTGACAATGTGACCAGGTTTTTCAGCAATTTTGCTCTTCAGTTTCAGAAAATTCATGAAATTCTACATGGAATACTTCAAATGTAGCTTGTTATAAAATAGGTAGGAGTGATTCATAAATAATTGCTTTTTGAGAGTTTTGTTTCTATGCATTCTATTGGTTCCCTATGTAAAATACATGATCTAATATCAAAAAAGTTCTCAAAAATGTATAGTGGATTGACCCACCGTCCTACATGTAGGACGGCTGGTATCTCTGGTCCTATGCTAGGTAGAGTTCTGAAATTTTTTGTATGACGTCAGGTCTATTAGTCTACATCAGATATCTAATATGAAATTTCTAGGAGCAAAACTCCCATTTTGGGTCTAAGTGGGTTAAGCGCTCGGGGAAATAAAAAGAGCGGGCCATGAGCGGACCAAAAGAGCGAGCCAGTGGAATCGCAGCCTATGACTTTTAGGGAAACCACTTCAAAAATTATATTTTAGTTCCATATAGATTACATATGCAGAATATAAACTGCGCATTTGTCCATGATTTTCCCCCTAATTATGCCATTGGGCATTATAAATTATAAATCCAATGATGAATTAAATATGATATAATGGGTGCCCATGGCAACTGCCACCCATTATGAAGTCACCAGCTATCAAAATCATGTGATACCCCCATGTCATTATGACGTGACTAAACATGTCAAAATGCAAATTTATTGGTTCTTATCATCAGTATATGAAAATTGGGATGGGACATCAAAATTTAACAATTTTGGGGCAAAAATAAAGAAGATAATATACTGTAAATAGAATGTGCAGTGGTTCTTAAAGGGCATCGTTCATACACGAACGAAATTATCATTGGTTGAACTAGAATTATTCAATTGAATGATGGTTTATACTCTCACTGCTCTGGCATTCATTCAGGAGTAACGGAATTTCTACTTATGGTGGCTAAAACCATTTCCTCTGGATTTGAAATGAGTATAGAGGCTTCTGACCTATTCATTGCACATATTCAATAATCATTGAATGAAAACACGATGTTGGTAGGCTTACTCAATACTTCAGATATTCCGACCATATATGATTACAGTGAAAAAGTTTCTTAGCCACTTTAACCGACATGTACATTCCCACTTCTCATGATGCTACGATCTCTGCTAAAATTCTGATTGTGGACTCAAGAACTGAAGGCTCTTGCCAGGCTAAAAATCCTGTCCCGCGTTGCCATTAGGAGGGCGAGCCATTATACATCCCTCTCTACTGCTCATCCAATCCCGGAGGTTCCCATCCGCTCCTGACGTCTGATTCTCTGCGGCGCTCTTTACCAAACACTCACAACCACGTGAACGGCTCACATAGGCCTGTCGTGGGAGCTGTAGCGAAACGCTCTCAAATCTTCGGCATGACGACCAAAGCTAACCAACAGTTGGCAGCCTTTAATTATTAGTTTGCGTTGCTGCTTTCACATGCAGAGATGAAATGTGTAACTCTTTGCTTATTTACGGGAACGCATAAAGACAATTGACATCTGTATGTCGCGTATAAACTATGTTGTTCTTGCCACGTGCTTGCTGCCTTTCAAACTTGTTTCTGTACATACACCCCAAAGTCACGAGAGGAAGATTTTGATAGAGCAAGAAACATTTGGCGTGTTTGATGTCGGATGCACATATATATAGTGCTTTGGATTCAGTACCTGCTTTCATTGGAGGTGGATCATGGCATGCCTGAGAAGGGTTTGGATCTAGAGATTGTGTCACAGTGATATGCCCGTGCCTTTAAGGATTGTTCCACTGGAATCACTGGATGTAAACATCTATATTGTTATTGGGTGGTGGCAGTTTCTGGTCGCATTTCGGTTATTGTGGAATAATATAACCTGACCTCGCACAACATCGAGTTGTCAACATTTCTAGGGTGCTGGATCAACTGGGTCCTTTTCTCTAAATAAAACTATTTGTCAAAAACAGGAAACATCCTGTCAGAGAGAATCAAAGAGATACTACGTGACCTTATACATATCTGTGTAATCAAATTTGTGAACAGAATTTAAGCTGCATTCATCCCGAACACGAACACGATTTACTGCAGTTGAGTGGATCGATTTTCAATTAATAAATCTTTACGTATCCGGCTCCATTCAGGCAAACGGGGAATTCACTGGATCAGTTGCAGCATGCTGAGACGAAATACCGTATACTGCTCGAGCCTCTAATGTTGAGCAAATGGTGTAATTCACAGGAGACGTTTTTGACTATCTCTTTCCTTAAACTGTGTTTACAACAATACATGTATACGTCTTGAACTGCCTGTCTCGCCAAACATGAAATGCGATCGCTAGTCTAGGTAAGAATTAATAAGGTTTATCGTGTAAACAGAAATCCCAATTAAGTGGCGGTTCAGGGATGTTCTCTTACCAAGGCACTCATTATCTAAAAGTAGGATATATATAGATCCCTTTGATCAATATAATAATCATACTGTATATACTTTCCAGCAATCGTGTCATTTCAATGACCGATGGAATGAGTTATAGAAGGACATTCTATTGTCTACCAGTAAAACTGACGCCCGACTGACGCAAAGTTACCACATTAAAGTTGAAAGTTACTTTTCAAGTAAAAGGGGGAAGGGGAGTGACCAAAGAAGGTGGAAAAGGCCATTTTACAATACTCAGTAGACCATCTTGATTTAGAGTTCATTTGGTGAAGAAGAACCAATCGGATTCTGTGTTTACACTGCAACAAACCTGGAAAGGGTACGTAGTGAGTCTACTAGGAGTGTCTTCGCCTGTTTTATGCGACAGAATTCGTCATATGCGATCGACAAACGACAGTGCTTGTTCCGGGATTGGTGGGGCTGTATGAAACATTAACTCTGAGAGAATCTAGAAGAGGATGGGTCAATTCCGTGGTAATCTATTTCATACATCCTATGTATTACTACAGTGATAACAGAAATTCGCATGGATGCTATTGTCGTTGACCACTATGGGATTTTAGGTATCAAGCAACTTACGTGGTATAACGTCTACGAGGAAATGTTAAGCTCATCATAGCAAGTGATAACTAAAAGTATCACCAATTTCACTTCTCCGGTACACATGTCAACCTAAGGATGGTCTACTAAAAAGCCTCGGAAATAGCAATATCTTTTATACAAACAGTGTGAAAAGAAGACCAACCTAGAGCTGTTAATAAATATGAATATAAATAAAATATGATTTTAAGAGTCGTTTGGCTCTCAATCGATCATATACAAAATAAATTGCGTGTATAAAAGTAACACTTTTCTTTACCATGCAGTATCCTCGATTCCTTGGAGGAAAACAATAAGTATACTCGCCATATCAAAACCAGGGATTTATTTATTTGACAGCCGCATATATATGCATTCGGTATCACGGGATAAGAAGTAGAATCCTTCTTTTGACTCCCAAAGGACACAATTGATAAAATTAAACAGTGCCACAGTTTCCAACAACATGCGAAGTTTACAAACAACCCAAAAGTTATTACTAGGCCACAGGAATCCCATTATATAATTGGGGAGGATTAGGAAGCTAGGCGTATTTATAAGCGTGTTTTTTTTATAGAAAACATCTCATCAGAAATATCCTATTACCCTAACGACAATCATTCCTTGCCTAACGGAAACACAATCACTTGTAGGCATGCATGCATTGCCAGTGGGCAGGTGCATGGTAGCACTGGTTTACAGACACAACTATTGAATACCTTGGATTGGAAGAGTAGGTGGTTATAACACAAGCCGGATATATATATAGCTCTTTCCAAATCTTAGATCAAAATGTGGCTCAGCTTTCATCACTTCCATTTGCTTTATGTGTGGAGGATAATAGCATTCCCTGTGAGCATATCAAATGGACTATTTGTATCAACAAGCAATGAAAATGATGCTTCCCCATCAATAGGTGCCGCCGGGGATGTTAATCAGGAGTACGATAAGGACACGGTGAAAAGTATAATGTTACGTTCGTGTGTTGTAGGATGTCAGGTATTGGTAAGTGTTTAACTTACATATTTTGTTTATATTTCCTGTGGGAAATTGATATATTATAATAATTATCGTCAGTTTTAAACATCTACGAATTTATATCATATATTTTATATTCAATGTTTAATCAGTATACAATTTTTACATGGTACGGACTAGAACTGAGCCTTCTACATGGTCGGTCTTCAGGTCGTCCTTTTACGGGCGCATTAAAAAAATCCGTTACCTGGTACCGCCCCGATTCACAGAACCGTTCTTCCTTCCACCGTTCGTTTAAATTATGCTACTGTGTTATATATGT
Source organism: Sthenelais limicola (assembly GCA_942159475.1). Classification (NCBI taxonomy): domain Eukaryota; kingdom Metazoa; phylum Annelida; class Polychaeta; order Phyllodocida; family Sigalionidae; genus Sthenelais; species Sthenelais limicola. The sequence goes on from OW804098.1 coordinate 32,734,009, forward strand.
CCTTTTATATATATGTTCTCTTATAATTATGTTTCAATGATCAGCAGTAGACCATGATATCATATCGATGTGTAATTAAGCGTCCATAGGATGAATAATCTAAGTGATAAAGCAATAGTTGTGTAAGTCAACACACCTAATCATATGTCCAGTGGCCTATTCTCTATTTATATATGTGCCAGCCTTTTTAAAGAATGTACCACTGTTCTGACATCACGGGAAAATCGGAGTTTGATGTATTGTATACCAGGAAAGAATTATGACACAATCTTTTTGCATAAATCAATATCTATATCTGTTATCACAGAACTCTACATTCCGTTGTATTATGTACTTGAATATAAAAAAGGCATAATATATACAGAAACAACATGGTTAAGTAGAGTTGGTACGCCTGAGTGTAGTCTCAAGTCTTCAAGGGTATTCCTCGAAATTATGTGCATGCACAAGGCTATCTTTACGATCGCCCATACAGTATGCCATAATACAAATTAACCAATCTACCATTGGGAATTATTCATATGGGCTTTGGTTGATTGTCCGATATTTACCCAGGCGCTTTGTTTCAGTTCCATAGCTGCTGAATTCCCAATTGTCATCCTCTTTATCTGTACAACTTGGCAAATAAATTATATTCCAATCCAATCCAATCCAATTGTTGGTAGAAAGGGCCATAATCTGCGATTTTCAAATATTAGTAATGATTCTTTGAACCCACAATTAAATGTTCACCCCCCCCCATGCTTCTGGATCCAAAGCTAGCGCCCAATGCACCACCCACCACACCTCACTTTTTACACTGTTTCAGCACCCCCCCCCCCCCCGTGATATTGGTCTTTAATTCTGTCTTAATTAAGTCATTTCCATTCTGATTCTTTCCCTTTTCGCCTGTATCACGTTCCCGACGGATAGCTCTCTATGAGGGATAGCATATTGTTTAAATAGTTTATTCTGCGCAAAACATGCCGCATGGCTATTATTCTCAGTTACACAGATTTGCTTTAAAAAATATCACCATATAAACATAATAGGTATACAAATTACAGAGTTATATTTATATTTGTGTAGCAAGAATTAGACTTAGGAGGAGAGATTAACCACTCATGACCGACTACTAGGTAGTATATGAAATTTCCTTACTAAATGAATACTTCCTTATACTAATAGGGCATGAATTCATCTATGTAGGTTATTGTGTAAGCCACACCATCAGTTTTTCATATTTCTCCCGTAAAATATTTCTACAACAGAAAACCACGATCTAGCTATCCTCTGCTCCTACAGAATAAATGTTATAAGGTAGAAGAAAAATAGGCTGAGCAGAAGTGTACCTGGCAAAGTTAATTCCATGTGGAACAAACTCCCAGAAGGAATTTGAGTCGAGGATGAATCAATGAAGTTCAAACTTTCTGTAAAAAGGTTATACTATAAAACTTTTCTACATACAGGACGAATCGAATTATAAAGACACAAAGTACTGTAAATATAGCATGAGTGATATGGTGACATAAGTCAAGGATCTTATACCTTGAACAGTTGTATTTGAAGCCTATTTAATGGACGAGTAAGTTACATAATTATGTTATAAGATCAAGCAGTGCATGATAGTGGTGATGAGCATAGTGTATGCCTTGTAGAACCATTAACTCTTTGGACTGATGTAGTCTAAACAATGTGTGATTATCGCCACAGATTTTTCTTACTAATAATGGTTTATGTATGAGAGCACGGCGCTAGTGGATGGGTATTTTAAAACATATCATTACTGTTTAGTCCAGTAAAAATAGGGTTTGACCTAGGAAAAATTGCAACAAAAGGTTTCTCAACGGTTTTGGGCTATGAGTGCCCCTTATTAACATACTAAAAGTCTAGAAAAATCTAGGTAGGGGAACATGCCCAAAATCGCAAAAAACAGAATGGCTGCTGCTAAAACTTTGAAATGGTTTCCAGGCAATGAAATAAGAACTAAGTCAACATCTAATCAATATTTAGCAAGATAGTGTACTGATATATGAAAGACATTACAAAACAGTCCTGAAAATGCGTCCTGTGAAATGAAAAATCTAAGTCTCATTTAGTCATATTGTACTTGAACAAATATAATAGCTAACATCTTTCGGGGGGTTGGGGGGGGGGAGAAAAGGGGGGAAGAGGGTGGAGGAGGAAAGTCAGTAGGAGGAGAGACATGATGGGTAAATAAGAGTATTCAAATACATTATACATATGAATCTATATAAAATATTCGTCATTCCAGATGTATATGGCTCTAGCATTATTTTTAAATGCTTGTTGGTCTATTGTGCAGTGGGCCACCGTGGGTAATCTATTCCAGCTTGTTGTAATTCGGTTATGTATAGATTTCCTGATTTGTTCTGATTTTGGGGTAATTTGTTTTAATATCTTTCTTCCTTCGACAAAGTTTCTTGTGTTGATAGAACGTAAGTCAATGTTATCTGGATTTTGAGCCCTGCGGTGACCCGCCTGCAATAGATGTAAGCGTCTACGATGTTTAAGAGGTAGTAGTTGTTTTTCAATATGCGAGTCATGGACATTGGTTCTAGGAGGAAGTCTATAAATGGTCTTTAAGATACGGTTTTGGAGAATTTGGAGTCTATGGAGGTTGGTGGAACTATGTGAGTCAAGCAGGATATCAGCTTGGTCGATTAAGGGTAAGACCATTACCTTGTAAACCAGTAGCAGTACACTTTTGGGTACCTTATTTTTTAATCTAGTGAATTGCCAACTTTTATAACTCAATATTTTGGTTAATTTGGCAATCTGATTATTAAATTTCAGGGTGGCATCAATTTCGGTACCAAGGTACTTGTAGGTTGAAACATCTTCAAGTACTTCGTTGTTAAGAGTTATCTGGTATTCTGGGCTACCCATCTCGATCTGAGTAACGGCTGTGGGAAAATGGTTTGTATTTTTTATTTTCCTAGGTTAAGGGAGATTCTATTTGTCTCACACCACTCACCAAGGTTGTTGATGTCTGATAATAGAAGTCACATCATATATAATGATGTCACCATCACACTTTTTCACATTTAAATCCCTGCGTAAATCTTGTGTAAAACATACAAAACACAATAAAACCTGGAGAAAAGATGGTTAACAATGAAATATACTTAGAATATGTCTTTTTTCATCATTTGACTAAATTATCAGAGGCATTTTGTGCATAGTTTTTATGATGTCATCATCAGACAATATGTTGGATACTCCATTGTCATTGTGGGGCGGGGGGCAGGGTTGTGACAATGGCAGACAAGGCAGCAAAGTTGTTTTACTAAAAAAAGGGACTGAGGACAAGGAAAGATCATCAATCAAATTGTTAAGAAGACATACCATTTTTAACGTATGGATGATAGAAAAATATACATAAACATTTTATCCACCAGAATTTAGTGACAAAAATTTCTATAATCATCACCCATCTTGACATGGCTGTACTCAGAGATCTGTCAGTTCACTGACACAGAAGGTAGGCCTAATATCTACTTATAAATATTTCTACTGCTTTTAGAGCTTGAAAAACCCCATGCCCAAAAGCCCAAGGCAACTAAAAAATGTCATTAGGAAAGTAAGATTTAATGTTTGTCATCCAATTGGGCAAGTGAAAATCCCCCGCTACAGCCATTCCCATAGACTTGTCCTTGTCCCTGCTGCTGTTGTTTATAGGGCCCTAATGCATATCAGTTGAGGACTGTAATTAGTGATGATTCCAATATGACAGTTTTTTTTATTTTCTGAAGTTCCATTTTTAAAAAACAATCAAATCAAAGACTTGAGTAAGTCTACCAATCCCACTACAATAGAATCAGATCCCTAAAATGTTAAATATGTACTCTACTGTTGGTGTTGCATCCTCTAGTTGTTCCAGCTTCTTAGTGATCTATGTTATGCTCTAACTAGCAGAATTCTCTTGCAAGTTGGTGGCAAAATCCCTGTTTCCAAGGAGTTTTCAGAAATCTAATGTGAATACCCCTCACCACCCCTACCCCCAGTGTGGTGAATATGAAACATTTAATTAAAGGTTATCCAACTGTTATGCTACATGTATACAAATATTGATATTTTCCATCCGCTGAAATGATTTATTTCATATGTTAAGTATTGTAAAAGCCCCAAAGGCAGGGTTTTATTAAAACAAGGATTATAAAAAATTCATTTTTCATTTTTCTGGCCCCTTTGTTCCGTTTCTTACAGCTTCCAACTACACCAATAGGATTGGTTTTTTAATTTCCTTTCTTTTGAAATAAAATGCATTAATGTTATAGGTAGATAGGTGCCCCTTCCTGTTAATCAAATCACCTTATCAACTTACCTTTAAACCTTTATTGTCTCCTAAGAGCATCTTAACTTTGACCTTAATAATCCTATTATACCACAAGCATTATCTTATGTGGGTGACATCTTTCTGGTTCTTACAGTAAAAATATCTATTCCAAAGATGGAACAAGGAGATTTGTGCATACCTATTTCTTAGTGTCCTTGTAAATCCTCATAAATACTTTCATACAAAATGAGTTTGATTTTTTCCCTTCACAGGATGCTTTTGCTGGTTGTTTTTTTCCCCATTTTTTCTCTATATCAGTACACTAACATTCTAAATATAGATATATGGACTTTATTCTTATTTCATTGCATTCCCCATGCCTGGAAACATTAAGAAAATGTATTCACACTTGAATATATGTTGATTTTACACTGAGTTATGGCGTTTCAAAGTTTTAGAGGCGACCATTTTGTTTTTTGCAATTTTGGGCATGTTCCCCATCCTAGATTTTTCTAGACTTTTAGTATGTTAATAAGGGGCACTCATACTACCCAAAACCGTTGAGAAACCTTTTGTTGCAATTTTTCCTAGGTTCAGCCCTTTTTTGAGCTAGATTGTCTGGACTAGTTATCATTAATTTTGTCTCGATTTTTAACGTTAGACGCTGCCGTGGTTGACGTCTTCCGGTTGATCATTTCCGGTAGGCCCGCGCTCTGTTTTATAGCTGCATTGGATACCCAATGCAGGTCATTTTAGTATTTTGTATTCATTAATTTTGTGTGATTTGGAATGCACCTTCCTCATGAAAATACTGTAACGGCATGGAGTTGCAATAATACAAAAGCGCAATATATTTAGATATGGACTGCAGATCTCCGTATGAATATAAAAAAAACTTTTCATTTATTAAAAAGAAATTGTATACATATAATATAGCAAGAAAAACTATACCAGAAAAACTGTTGTTACTGATAAAAAAGTATTAAGATAACATGCAGTAACCGATACTTGTTCATAATTCTTCGAATACTTTTTTTGCAACTGCTTAATATCCGTATCCTGCCACCTGGGCTTCTACATACTAAATTTCTATCAGATGAAAAACCTTATGACTTCACATATATTAGACTCCCTTTTGATTAGAACTCTTACTTTCTTGTTCTTCTGACAGTTTGAAATCCTCTTAGATGTCTACCTTTTTAGTTCTCTGTTAGCTTTGAAGTAATATAACATATATATTCATATATTCCTCTTTCTCTAAGCTGTTAGCAAGCATCTCTTTGAACCAATTTCTGAAGGATTTCCACTTATGTTTATATATGTTCGTCCAATTTTAACTAATGCTCGAAAATTGCTGGGTGGAGATATAAATTTTGATCTAAATAAAAGCCAAACAAGTGTCCCATCAAAGAGGTTATTATCAGTTCTTCCGCAGCATATTAAAACCTGTACTAGCATAACTATAAATATTGGCACTTTTGTCACCACATATTCATTACACTATCTCCAAATGTGTGTGTGATATGCCTCAAAATCTTGTCAGATGTAACCACTGGGGATGGATAGATAGTCAGAAAGGAATTCCAAAGGCTCATTAGGCTGGATAAGAACATTCTCTCCCTGGGTATCCAGAAGGGGGGCAGTGAATCTTTAGGGATTGGTTGATCTTCGAATGCTTCACGTCGGAAGCATTTAGGAGCCTAATTAAAGGTAACGGATATTGCATATAATGAACATAATACCCTGAGCCATTCTGAGACCTTCAAGTGAAAGAGAAACGTCAGAAGCATTCCAAAGCCTTGTTCATAATTAAAGGTAAACGATATTACATACAATTTATACATATAAACCTAAGACATTCTGAGACTTTTAAGCGAAAAGGAAACACAAACTTTCCCACCCACCTCCCTATACTTCAACTCAGCGTTTAGAACCTAAAGACTTTTAAACCTCAGCATTTCAATCTGTCCTCGTCTATAGATGTTCAACTTTTACCTATTAAAATGGTGATTAAATGGTTTATTTGGCCTCCTGTGTTCAATTCATTACGTTGTCAGACATTTCATTCGTCGCATATATGTAAAATAGCCTACATTTTCTAAAACGGGTTTAACATGGATAACTAGATAGATAAATACATGTACTATCAGGTATATATAGATATACTGTTGGGTGCTGTCTCCTAGCCCGCACCCCTCGATATAATGTGTGTCTCCTCCCGTCCCTGCCTCCCCCTTGTCGTAGGAACTCCGATGGCTGGTACAGTGCTTGCTAGGGGATGAGGGGTATGCTGATAGGAATAAAGTGCTACCTGTCACTGCAACTCTTGCAAGTTCTTCTTCCTAAACTCCCCAACCTGGCTGGGCCAGAGGTCTCAACAAGTTAATTAATTGATTCCGTGATTAGCCAAGATCATTCCTTTAGTATGGCTTCTCCACCTGCGGAATCTACCACTTCCTGGGAGAATCAGAATGGAACTCGACACCCCTGTGGCTCTAATGATCGTACCCTAATTAGGCTTAACGTACGACATCCAATTAACGATATTGACGAAGCCTTCAATATCTATTTGATATGTGGTAAAATCGCTGCAGTTTTAGAGAAAGCTAGGCCAAAACCAATATAGCTGAAGTAGAGGTAGATTTATTTAAAGAAATACAGCTTCTTATATATACCCAATTCCAGGAGGGCAGTGCCCCTTCTTGGTGTAACTAACAGGAAGAGTCCAACCCAGTGGCGGAAGAACCCAACTAAACATATAGGGGTCTAGGGTTTGGATCCCCACTATATACATTGATCATCTGGTGACTCTTATTAAAGGCAAACGCTACTATCTAGTGAAAAATGAAAATAAATTTAATGTCATTTTTCCGAAACTTTGAGATTTGATTCTTGTAGTGTTTCTGGTCATGAAAATAGAAAAAGATCAATGGGTCGCAGTGCTCATTATTGATTTACAACCCTTCAAAAATTTGGTATCTCAAAATAACCAATGAGGGCCAAAAGGGGGCCTCATGTTGCAGTCCCTCTATTTTATAGTTCATATTTGCTATTCATATTCACACAATTTAAGTAAAGCTAACACTTTTGGAAAGAGCATTATTAAGCCAATAAATATATGCCTCTTCGTCATAGAATGCATGGTTATTTTCGAAAATACCCACAATTTTTCGCTATTTTTGTAAAAACAATTTTATTTTTTTCCCCACTAAAAATAAATATCATATTTCTGATTCGTTAGTACGTTATTATTAAGGTGTTTATGGTCATAGAAATGGAAAAAAACAGTGGGTCATGGTGCTCATTTCTGAATTATTTGACTTTGAAACATAGCCAACAATCAACAAATCTGCTGCTTTCCAAGTGTTCTACGTTTCCTAAACATGTCTATTTCAGACAGCCACAATTATTCTTTTAAGTGATGACATGTACTTTTCTTTCATATGTGTAGACTATAACCTGCACTATATGTGTGGACAATTTCGGGACATTAGGAGTGGCCACTTTTCTTTTATTCCCCAAAACGTGAAAGGAAAATGCAGCATTTCCACATAGACTCGCATACTATAAATGGGTACAACTGAGAGTGCCCACAACTAGCTCTGTTTCCTAAACATGTATATTTCAGAGAGCTACAATTTTTTTTAACGCGATGACATATATTTTCTTTCCTTTACAAGAGTAGAATATAACCTGCACATGTGTAGAAAATGTTGGGACATTAGGAGTTGCCGTTCATTTTTCGTTTTATCCTCTAAAATGTGAAAAATGCAGCATTTCTCCATAGAATCCAAAATACTAAAGGGATAGTACATAAAATGCCCTTATTTATAGCATATACAACAGGGGCATCGTGGCAGTGAATAGTCGTGTTTGCCTTTAAATATCACAATCCTACAAAATATCAAATTAAATAGTGCACATGTAACCAGTCTTTAGAGGAAGCATGGTTTGCATAATATACTTGTAAATCCTAAATTGTCTAAACTTGTTAGACCATACGCACCTCCTGGCCAAGCTGACCAATGGGGGGGGGGGGAGGATAACTCCCACCCATGGCCATATATTATAATATTGGACCAACGAATATTTATATAATATTGAACCCAGATAGAGGAAACCCATCTACCCCTACTTTCTGCAGGGATCCTACTTTCTGCAGGGATTCATTCCTAATTTGGGTGGCCAACCTCCCCACTTCCCTTCTTATGTTGTAGATGATTTCAGAGCTTATTTGTATCTCAAACACCTTGGTTGTCCCACATGGAATGCTCTTGTTAAGCTATGGGTGGGTGGGTGGGAAGGAAGGAAGACGACTTCCCTTGAACAGGCTTGTTCAAACGGCAAAACGGCGAAGTGTAGCTAGTGTTTCCTTGTGTCTGAGCTGCCAGTTGTAAACACGCACTGCATGTAACACACCCCATAATTATATGGAGCTCATCTAGGGCTTATGGGGGTTTATGGCCTACTGTCTCTAGGTATCTGTTACGTAAGGGGGCTGAGGGTCTGACGATCGGGGAGAGGTTAATTATAGTGCCTTCCTTTTCACGATGCTTTCAGCTTAACGTCCCCTGCTTTCACCAACACATGCATATCAATAAGTCACACTCATCCTCTATCTCCTACCTTTATCTCGACAAACCTTTGCCTCTACATCTCTATATCTTATGTAATCGGATTGTGGTGCCATATACAATTATATATTTCCTATACTACTCACGTCTCTTTCATAGGTAGGTTAATATTATCCACAAGGTGGAGCTATATGCTATAGGCTACTTTTATTTACTTCTCCTTTACCTATGTGATACATCTTTATGTACTACACCCATTGATGTGTATGAACGATTTCATCAGCTCTCTCCACAAATCTTGATTAAACAGAGCAATAATAGAATGTACGAGTTTTGTTGTTATTTCCCCTCCTCCTTGGGTCATAACATATTTTACATATAAGAACTAATTAACCTGTTTTCTTATACATGTATAGTGTTTGTGTTCAATAATGTTGAATGTTGAGAAAATATCAGAGAAATTTAGTATCAGGCCCCAAATTAAGATACAATTTAAACAAGCCCCAGTCAGTATGAGGAGCAAAGAGATTTTGGACCTGCAGCAGAGGAAGCTATAGGTTGAGCGTGTGCTTGCAGGTTTGAACCACAACTAGGGCGCAGCCGAGGTTGTGGTTCAAACTGCAAGTACATGCTCAATCAGTTCACACTCCGAGTTGTCGATCCGCATATATGGGATGTGTTACGGGATAGGCTGAAAATATCATACATGTATGAGAGCTTACAATAAAAATTAAAACAAAAACAGGAAAATGAGTCACAAGTAGCAAAATTGATATTCAAAGTGTTTTATTCACAAGACATCTTTATGGGAATGTTCTCATTTTTGGGGTATCTAACGCCTTAAGTCGTATCAATACCAAATGTCAAGACAGTATATTAGATATAGCCATGCATTTCTAAGGTCATGCTATTGAGTATATTTAGCTACTTTAGTAACTGTCCACCAAGACTAGGCCCCTATTGCAAACTCTTTTTTTTTTTCAAAAATAAAATTATCAAACTTAAAATATAGAAATGTTTATTAGATGTTCTCATGTTACTATCGTTGAAATCGGCTTGATCTAATCTTTTCAAATAGGATGGTATCTGAGAATTCTTTTTTTGCGACGTGTTGCGACGTGTGACTCATTTTCCTGTAACATATCACATATGAGAATTGAAGTATTATAAAATGCAATCTTGCTGATGCTGTAATTCATAGCGCCATTATCAGACTTATATCAGAACTTATGGAACCATCAAGGAGCTTATCTGCGTTTCGAATGGTGACAAATAAATTGTTTCACTCATTTCTCCGCATTAATCTCTCCAGGGTGTCTGGTTTCTCGTACCTTCAGCTCTCTTCGGTTCAAACGATACTTCCTTGATATGGCTTTCCAGAATCCCTCGAGGTTTTATGTCTTCCTCTATTTCAGATGTAATTGTAACGGCCTCCTAGGGTGGGTATTTCCACAACTCAATGATCATAGGAATTGACGCACTATTGCAGGTTCTATTAGGTTTAACAGGCCCTTAGCACTAATTACAGGCGTCAAGACAAACCCAAGAGTGCGAGACAGTTTTTTAATACGAACGGCAATTGTCAGAAAGGAAATACGAACGGCAATTTCAATGAAGGCATACTTCAAGGGGTTATACATGATACCTTGGGGAGATGTCTTTTTGTGGAGGGCCTTTCCGTTTCCCTGAGCAAGGTAATAAGATATGATATAAGAAACCAGCCATAGTTAACAGGATAAAGTTCTGTTAACAGTGAACTGATACGTGTTTATTGTGGCTATTGTATCATCTTTTCAGCTTCGGGCCCTCGTAATGAAATTATACTCCGGATTGGTTTCCCCAAGGACGAAGTTGCTCACTGCCGGATTCATAGAAACAATCTGCATTGACAATCTTTGATTCATTATGTTTGTCATAAAATATGGATTAGTTCTGTATCATTGAAGCTCCCGTAATATTAGAATTCCCTGTTCCTTAAAACTTTAAGAAACAAATCTATTTTTGTTCTATTAGATTAATTAAGACAACAACTTTCCACGTTTGATTTTCGTATTATCTTGAAAGCGGCGGTGTATGTATTATTTTCCAAAAACGGCATATATACTTGTATTGATAAAAACAAGACTATATTATTATGTGGAACAGACGAGTTTACTCTCGATGTAGTAGTCCTACCATCTTACTGTTCCCTGATTACAGTCTCTATCTAGTGTCACTTTTATCGACTTTGAGTTAGGTCTACTTTATAGCAACGTGCCACTTATGCCGGGCCCACACATTCAAGAACTCACAATTCGTACGAATTGGAGTGTTACAACAATTCGTGGACGAATTCTTAACAAAATTGGCCAATTCGTACGAATTTTTCTTAGTTTTTCGTGGCCCACACATGGCCCACACGTGGCCCATACATTCCCGAATTGCCTTACGAATTGTCTTGGCACTTTTCTTAAGGAATTACCATTTCGTGGACTCATTTTCCTGTGACACATCACATGTAAAAAATAAGAAAATAAAAAGATATCGGGGATGTATAGAAGGGGAAATGAGCATTATAAAAGGGAGAAAAAATTGTTGATACTCCAAAAATTAGTCAAGTTACAGACTTTCAAAGTTACCTGCCTCTCTTGGTCCAATCGTAGAATCTCTTAAGACTTTCGCATATATTCAATTGTTTTAAGGGCCTTAAGAATTGTGATAGAACAATGTAGAGTGGTCTACGAAAAAGACATTTGTCTTAGGACTTCATTCTAATTCGGTACAGTGTGGGCTAAAATTTTGCCTACGAATTGTCTTAATGACCCACGATTTGTCGTACGAATTGTAGGTTCATTCGATAGAAAGCCCACACATTACGGAACTCAAGAATGAATGATTTGGAATTCGTACGACTTGTCTTAAGGCCCATTTCGGCTCTGAGTTCTTGAATGTGTGGGGCCGGCTTTATGGCAACGCCAACTGACACGCCAATACTTGGTGAGCTACAAAATATTATCATTGCTCGGAAAGAATTGCCTGCAACTTGTCGATTAAACACATGCCATTAAGCTGGAATTTAACCACAACAAAAAGGCATCCAAGCACAATGACGCTTTTACTTTTGGAGTGCAAGAACAAGTAACTTCCACAACCAACGCCATTCCTATTGACACTCCCTCAGGTCATACACAAAACAATGCATGCATCCTCTTCAGTCGTGGCAGCTGTTTTTAATTGCTTGTTACCTTTTAGCGGAAACTAATAACAACTCACCAATGTGGGTTTAAAGTTTAAAAATGAAAAGATTGGATGGGAAACGTCAGCTCTTCATTCTTTTTCCCCTGAAGATTTCTTTTCTCATTTACTAGAAATGCACAATATTAGCCAAAACGATTGAATAACTTTACGAATGTAAGTAACCGGATGGTAACCTTAGTGGCACGTTTTGAATCCGCTCTGAAAGGTCTGAATGGTAATGGATACCCCCTTTAAAAAGTCCTTAAATGTTATAACTATGCCAACATGTATAATCACATGCATGTGAATTGTGTGACATATTAGAAGAAAGAATTCATTCACAGAATGTACGTCACCGCGATGAGCGATATATAAACGTGCAATACAACAGCTACTGATCAGGCATAATAGCCTTTTAATACACATAACAATTATGTATTACTGCCCCCAATCTGCTTGTCACATCTGCAGTCACATCGGAAAGTTGAACGACTCTTAGATTATAAACATAGAGCAGACATTCAAGAATACTTGGATACCCATTCAGTGTTTGCATGCATTTAGCTGGATTAACTGGCATCAGATAGGCCCATGCGCTACAAGACGTACAAAATAACCCCCAAGATCCTTCGTTTAGGTATAGGTTTTTATCCCTACTTCCTGATACCGTCTTTATTATGCCGTGATTTAATCATACAGGAAAAGCAATCTTGACCGTGATTCTGCAGTCATTTCTGTCTTAGGGGTTTTTAGAAAACAATCTTATTACAATGCTGTAATCTGATAGTCGGTCCCTATCATTGAACAGCAGATTACTAAAAAGAAAAATTGCCAGGGAGAGGAAAACATTTTTTTAATTCTTTTTCTGTTACATGGCTGATGGGGGGTGGCCATGCAACAGAAAAATAATCTTCTGGACTTCCAGTATGTTCCTTGACTACAGGAAAAGAATATTTTAATTTTAATTATGATTTGTAGAAGCCAGAAAATGTTGGAGGCTATTAATTGTTGTTCTAAAGGTCTATATCGCTTAGTGGTTGGTTATATAGGAGAAGTGTTTTATCATAAACATTAGTTTCTCAACTAACTAACATGTAATAAGGTCTAGCTAATATAGGATTGACTGAGAACAGCGTCCATATGTAATGTAAGGTTGATTACTGAATAAACATCTTTAAAAACTGAAAACCTAAAAAAAAATACACAAAAAACAAACAACATTGGTCTAATGGGGCGCCATTAACCGGAGGCAGAGCTGACCCCCCTACTTCCTCTTCCTTTGACCACTGGTCACTTGCTTCTTCCTCACTCCAGTCATCACTGCCAGTGGGTGAAGAAGCTTGTTCCTTTGACCACTGGTCACTGCCTTCTTCCTCCTGTCACTTGCGTCGTCTCTTCCATGCAGTGGGTGAGTATATAGCATTACCCGCCCTCCCTCGCCAAAGATATATATAAGAGGTTGACTTAAACTGGTTTACCTGATCAATGACCTAGAAAAAATTATTTTCGAATGTATATATCACACAAGGACAAACGATAGACATTCAAGTTTTTTTTTATACTTTTAGCCTAATGCTCGATCTCCTAATATTAAAAGTATTCATCAATAGTCTGAAAAGAAATATTGTGTCTGCAAAGCTGTTTGTTGGGGCAATGTTCATTGGGTCCACAATGTAGTCACGAGTCTAGACAGCCACTGTATAGGCTAACTAACTTGGTTAAATGAATCTTGTCTGGATTGCTGGATCGTCATTCCGCATTGAGACATTTCCTAGAACGTACTAGACTATACTAGACATACATACTAACGAGTTAGTTGAAGAAGCGTGAATATCGCACGTGCCCTTCACACGTAACACACTAGTGTGATATTATGCACTGTTCATAACACACTCTAGATACGTTGTTCTCAGATCAACAGGTATGTGATATAATAATTTAATACACACGCGAGAATCTGATCGAACTTGAGATCTGATTGATTAAAAGTCAACGCGATAGACTTCGGCATCTGGCATAGGCTGTTTTATGAGTGGAGTGTCTCATGAATCTTCGTTTAAAACTGTTGATGCCTCTTCACGATACAAAGTCACCAAGCTTAAGACGTCAATTGCATGTTCCTCAACTGTAATTGAATAAGCTAGGATATCTAGAGTTAAATATTGATCAACTACATGCGAATATAGACGTTTGAAATAGTTTAAATGAGTTATTGCCATGTCCTTCAGCAGTTGTTTCAATTATTCAGCTTTTGGTATGATAATAGTACAAACAACCGGGTCGTTATGAATATATAATCAATGAAGGTGATATGTGCCACTAACAGTGCTATACTATATACCAATATAAGCACCCGACCCCACTCTACTTATCGGTTTCAATTATGCTTTTTTCTCTGAATAGACCACTTGATAACTTACTTCAAACTTTTCTTCGCCTATTGGACTGTAGAAGCATGTAATCTTCCTCAACCTCAGCCTTGGAAAGACAATTGCAGATTCAGGTCGGACGCAATAGAGAGGTCTAAGAAGCATTTTATGGATGCTAACGCTCTCCAAACATGGAATCCGGACATTGACTTGAGGACCAGGACTATTCTGGACAGAAGGATAGCTATTTGCTTCTTCTTCTAAGGATATAACTAAGTAATAAAAACGCCTGCCCAAAGGGATTAATATACATTATATATATATGTAATGACCCTTGGTTAACACTGTGGAGGAGAAATAACGACAACAAGAGCGAATCTAGATTGCAATTACTCTGTTTAATATGACGATAGACATTTGACATAGTACAAACGTGTACATAAGAATAAAGGTGCTGTATAAGGTAGTATAAAGGTATAAAGAAGTATAGAGGAATAAAATGCAGTCTACTGACTCTCATTGCCACCTTGTGGCCAACATACGCATAATACTGGTATAAAATTAACGCGCAATGCACGAGAAATGATTGCGCAGCATGCGCGTACATATATAAGCCTATATTATATAACGTGTAAGTAGTTTAAGACAAGTAGAGTTAGGACATGGCATTACATATAGGCTGAGTCCAAGACAAAATCTCCACCAGATATAATACCACAAGTTCAATAATGGACGAAACCCTACAATAATAAAAAGCAGGTTATCCTTGTAATGATTTTTATTAAATATGACCAGTACATAGAAATATGAAATATACGTGTATCTTTTGAGCATTTAGTTTACTACATATGCATGTTTTTAACTTTTATCATGAAAAATTCACAAATATACATATTTCCACCCAAACTGCATAATTATCATATCTACTACGTCTTTTTTTAGCTTTTAATTTCATAAGTATAAGCTTGTTTACAATGTTTACTATTTCATTGTACTTAATTGTTTTTCTATGTTCCAGTTGCTTTGCTCACTTTTGAGACTGGTTGTTTCCATAGCTTCGCCAACCGTTCAAAATAAAAAAAAATGAAATAAAATCAACATGATTGAATTGTACGATTTTGTCCATTTTTGTACTTGTGGGATTTTGTCCAGTGGGATTTTGGCCTGTGGGATTATGTCCTGTTGGGATTTTGACCGGATACCATATCAGCTATATTCCCGGCAATGGGAGTACGTGGGGAGATGAAACTCAGCAGGGTTCGCTGGTAGGATTGATTTCGTTTAGATGATACATTCGGGACCCATCCCCACTCATAAACCCATAACTTAACCCGACCTCTGTATGCATGGGCACACTACATGCATGCATATATATAGTCATATGTATACCACAGCTTATTATTATTAGGTGCTAGATATACACGTATGTGTTCAGGCATGATAGCCTGTGAGGCTGCCAGTTATATTCGTTTGATGTGAATGCTGCCTATATTATATTATTATTGTCAATTTCTCTGCCTCATCCCTCTGCACACAGGTATTCCAGCACTATATATGAACAATGGTTTGGAACAAAGATATGCTTCTGCCTGGACTCCACTGTTACAAGCTTCCTAATGCGACATTTCACCAAAACATTAGTATTGGCCATTGGATTGTGGTATACAGCAGATTATGCAACACACACAAACGGTCCTTCTCCAGTGTGCCTTACCATCGTTTGCTCTTATCTTTCAGATGCCCAAGTGCTGGAAGGCGTGCCATGGGAATTATACCAGCGGTAAATGTAAGTATACCCTTTGAGGTGAAGGACTGTATTGCGCTCTCTAACCATTAAAGGACAAGAGAGAGAGAGAGAGACAGAGACAGAGACAGAGACAGATGGGCGGGGGGACTTGGCGAACCATATATATGTACATTACGCATAGACGTATACTTTGTTTGTATCGATTGGAGGAATCACTTGTTTGTCCTGGAATTTATTCCAGACACTGTATCTTTATCGTTGCATACGAACTGTCAAGTGGCCTCGCGAAACAAGGTTCCTATACATATTTCATTGTGGATTAATGACATCTTACCCCGAGAAATTTGCGATGACAGATTATGCATCTGATCCACATCACGAAATCCTTAGAGGATACCATTTTGAAAATGCAATCGGTTCCTTGGGGATAAGAAATGCAGCTAAGGTCTCCTGTATTATTCAAAAGAGTAATCATTAGCCATGAATAGGATGGGCTCATGTATTCTT
This sequence comes from Sthenelais limicola, assembly GCA_942159475.1. Lineage (NCBI taxonomy): Eukaryota > Metazoa > Annelida > Polychaeta > Phyllodocida > Sigalionidae > Sthenelais > Sthenelais limicola. The sequence goes on from OW804098.1 coordinate 32,750,701, forward strand.
AGGAAAACATTGAGAGTCTTCACTCACTTAATAACATTTATTAATGATGGATGATATCGAGCGTTGCGTATCAAAACAGACATGGGTAATCCCCTAGGGCTAGTACTTAATACTAAAATGCTGCTATATATGATGGACACTTTTAAAAAAAGATGGACACTTCATTATTTTCAATTATTCCGATATCCATTTGGACATTAGTCATCATTCGTTATTTCCTCAGGATTCAAGTACAACTGTATCCAAAAGTTATTACTCCAACGAGGAAAACTATCTTTCATAGGTGACCATCAAAAGTAAACATCTAAGTAAAGACCTGTTTTTTGTTTTTATATCACGAGTCCCCCATTTTGAATATGTATCATCCCCAAAACTTGATTGATCATTATATACCTTTCTCGCAACCCTTCGACTCGGCAAAACAACGTGGCGTCATGAACTGAGCGTCATTGATTGGTGCAACTTGATTTACGCGACCAATCAAAACAAGTCCCTTCGATATTGGGCGTATCACACATGTGTTGATACTTCTACACGTATCAAATAGGCAGAACTCATTCATTTCTATATGATAAAACCCAAACTTGAGATATAAATTCCAAGCCTCTAGTCCTAGTCTTATATGAAACAACTACTATTATGTGAGATGGCTTCGCTATATGGCAGGAAATGAAGCAAATCGCAATGACCAAGGAATTATCACTTTTCAACAAAACCATTTACATTTGCAATATGAATATCCAAATTTTATTTTAAAAAAAAACAAGAAATATATTTATTTTTAATTCTGCGGCATCATAATAACAATGACCAGGGAACTTTCATTTCTCAATAGAATCATACGCATGTGTGATATAAATTTCCATATGCTTCTATATTGTTACCATCATAAACCTCATAGTCATGATCGTAACTATATATAAGGGGTCTTGGGCGTGTCTGATCATGCCATTTCTAAGAACAGGTGTAAGTCCTTGTTCTGAAGAGCTATGTAATTAAGACAAGTGAGCGAAGCTAGAAATCGGTGAAGATGACTGCCATTCATTAGAGTAAAACACTGGGCTGGAACAATTGCAGGTCATAGAACTCAATTATGGTTAATAACTGGGAACCCAGATTATGATAATCGTTTTGGAGCAATGATATTGCCAGAATCAATCAGGTAAATTATTTCCCGCTCTACCCAGGGCCTGCCCTGGGTGTCTTGATATTGCCACACGTATGACACTGAAATGGGCAGGCTAACTACCGTCCGCAGTGCGCACTATATATGGTATGTATTGAAAGTCATTTATAACCATGTGTGATGTGTTATCGGAAGATGAATCCCAAGTCGCAAAAAATGGATATCATCCTATTCAAATAGATGAGATCAAGCCGATTCCAATGATAGTAAACAGTAGGGCATCTAATATGTACTTCTATATTTTAGGTTTGATATTTTTAGTTTAGTTTTGAATAAAAAAAAGTTTGCAATATTTCTGGGTGGACATTTACTAGTAAGGTAACTAAATATACTCTACAAGATGACCTTCGAAATCCACGGATATATTTGATACACAGAAATGAAATTTGGTACATGTATTGTTACAACCTTAAGGACTAGACTCCCCCAAACTGGAAACATTCCAACAAAGATATCCTGTAAATAGATCACTCTGAAAAATATCAATTTTGCGACTTGTGACTCCTTTTTCTGTGACACATCACTATAATTTATTTTCCTGAATATACTAACATTACATAATATGGGTAGATATTCAAATTTGATATGATAATGTTGATGTAATAATAACTAAGGGTAATAAAGACTAAGCCAATAGGTATGTACTGTACTGCATTTTCTTGAATAGGCGCCCCCCCCCCCCCCTCCGGTGTTAATTAAGTCAATGGACTTTGTACCAGGCACCTATTCAAGGCCCGGCGCCTATTCAAGGCCCTGCGCCTATTCAAGGCCCTGCGGTATTTTAAGGAAATACAGTAGATATGAAATTCTAGGATGATAATACAATATCAATATAATATGATTCGACAAAAATAAAAAATTATATGGCCTAACAGGCATAGTTGCTGTGGGCTAATATTAAAAATAATAATGACAAGATCTAATAATTGGGATCAAAGTATGGGGGTAGCTCAGCTCTAAAAATCAATAAATTACCAATGAATATAGGCAAATGATAAAATATGAAAGATTGCTAATCATTAATTGGAGTGGCGAGATGGTTGCTTATGTATGGATTTTATTCCTTCCTTTGAAGTATATAAATGGCTTTCCATAGTTATGCATGCAGCGCTGTCAACAGTTAGTAGTTGGTAGGAATTCAGAATGAGGAGGACGAAGTTTATTCTCTGCACCTTCCTTTATCCCTCTTTGGAAATGTAAAAAGAAGACACATATATACAGATCAGATTCTAATCAATGATGGACGTTTGTCTACTCAATAACATCATTTGCGGATTACCTTAAATCTGCAAATAAAGACCACTGTCATGATGATGATCTTATGAGCTACTATTGATTGGGATCTCTGGTGATTACTTGAACACATGTCAGAGGTATATAAATACTGAAACACCCATGTAAACAATGTCCCTCTTTAATTACATTCGCCATATGTGATGAGGTTAAATGGTTTTCTTGATTGGTGTCGCCACACTGATAATGAATCTGACCGACGCAGCGGCCTCATATATAATTTATACTGCTCAGATAGGAAGGTGTGCGTGAGCAGTACAATATTCATGCTGCCCACTTCGAGGGCCGCCCCCACTCTGGCATCTCTTAGTGGCAGACATCACCCAGCATCTTCTTACTAGTGGCGTCAGGATTGCCACAACCTCCAAAGTAACCTACACACATTTAACCTAGTTTCCAAGACATTTATACATGTTTACCAAGGGTATGCTTTTATAATGATCCGTGCTATAACAATATATAGTTAAACTTTTTATATTAAAACATGCATGAGAATATTGACAACATTGCAGAAAAAGACCTAACACCTTTTTCTGCCGAATTCTCATTGATTTTTGATTGACAAATATTTGGAATAACGTCATAAATAGGATTGCATTGTGAATAGGGATGTTTGTCTATAATAACACGAATATTGTTCCCACATTTACAGATTTACCTTTCAGTTATTTTTTGGTAAATCCTTCCCAACAGTGAAATATATCATTTTTCAATATACTATAATTTATTTTTTTGCTAAAATAAATTAAAAAAAAATCAGTTACCATAGAAACGGCCTATTTGGAAAATAATTGCATTCTGCCTTTTCAGCTGTTTTCTCTTTAGATTCAGAAAGCTCAAGAAATTCTACCTAGAATACCTTAAATTTAGCTTATTGGATATAGTAGGTAGGGGTTCCTCTCCTACCCTAATGATAAGGGTTTGTTTTACCCCACATTGTCCTAATGGGGTAGTTTTCGACCCAACCTCAAAGAACCTCCATTCTTTTCTCACCCAATTTTGATAATTCTAGTTTAAGTATGAAAATGGGTGCCTGAGATATTGGTTAGCTCATTCTATGCATTTTCTCTCTAAAATTACTTCTTATATTGCAATTTTGAATCCCCCTTTTCTGTTTAGATATCTTTCTTTTGTAGCAAGCAAACAGCAGTGCTGGTCACGTGACCTAAAATAGTTCGTTGTCATGGCGTTGTCATGGTAACGCTTGTCACGCAATGTGGAGAATCTATACTTCCCATACATATTATTTTCATTACTTATTTAATTTGAATCAATATAATAATACAACAGGCTAGTTGACAACTGGGAAAGACTAGCGACACCAGGAGAGACTGGATTCAAATTGTGCAGCTTTTGCCGGTGGGCTCTGCGGGCATGAAACACGGTCCGGTACACCCATGGGGCTGCACAGGAGGTTAAGTTGTGGAATGCAGTCCAGAAACGGATGTGAGACAGAATAGGAGACAAGCCCGGACACACACCAAAGTGCTTACAGCCTATACCACAACTTCGAAAGAATGGCATTGCCTTGGATAACATCTGGAATGGCCTTGACTGTAGGTGGAAGGGGGTCCACATATGGCGCTGCCCCTGGAAACCTACAGTTGCTAAGTGGAGCCTGATCAGCTCTGCTGGGGCACCTCTTGAAGAACACCAGGTACAGTCTAAGCCCCGAAACCTGGCAAGAGGAAGACTGCTGAAGAAGCGGTTAAAAGGCAATGAGAAGCATGCGCAGCATGTATTGGAATCACTGTTGTAAAAAACCATCTCACATGGGTCAAAAACGATCCCTTTAGGGACAAATGGGTTAATAAATAATTGACCTTCAATAATATCAATTGAATAACTCTAAATTACTTTTGATGGGTGTATCCTCGGTGTCAAAAACACTAGGTGACAAGTTGGCATAAATGATTAGTGCAAAAGCGAAAAAATAGTGCTGAATATTTCATCAACTCAGGCTTTGGTGCGAAGGTTATCAATTCTATGTGACAAGATCTGTTTCCAGTGTCGCTATGGGTTCCACAGAAACATCCTTCCCTATTGGTATCTAATTAAGGCTTAGAATGCGGCTATGGAGTAGATATATAGGATAAAGGAAGAGAATACAAATACCATTATTAATGTTTGTCTTATAGGCGCTATACCAGCAGCGGATTGTTTAGATTATCTCAGTCTACGGTATTCAGGTCCAAGCCCTCAGAACAGACAAGAATCGTATGTTAGTGATTAGACGCCTACTTCGCTAATCGGTTTCCTGGCCTAGAACTAGGCGTTCTAATGGGAATATAATGACATTTTGCGGTCTTAATGGAATTATAATGGCACCTTAAGGTTTGACGCGAGAGTTTTCCCTCTCTTTGAAGGGACTCTCTCAACGTTGGGCCTAAACTGTATTAGCATGGCCTGACAGCACGATTATTCTGAATTTGCGGACAGAGACAAGACATAACATGGGACACCATCTATCCCCTACACTGTTAATCAGATATGGAACTACCCATTCTCTTCTTGCTAATGTGCGGACATATGTGATGTGTTACAGGAAAAAGAGTCACAAGTCGCAAAAACGGATTTTGAGATATCATCATATTTGAAAAGATTAGACCAAGCCGATTCTAATGATAGTCAACAGTAGGACATAATAAAACTTATTTCTATATTTTAAGTTTGATATTTTTATTTTTGAAAAAAGCTGTGTGCAATATTTTGGGTGGACAATAAGTAGTAAGGTAGCTCAATATATTGTATAATATGACTTTGGAAACGCAAGAACATATTTGATACACAGTATTGAAATTTGGTACTCGTATTCAAACATCCTTAAGTACTAGATACTCCGAGAATGAGAACATCCCAACAGAGAGATCTTGTGAATATATCACTTTTCAAAATATCAATTTTGCAACTTGTGATTCATTTTCCTGAAGCACATCACATATCAATGCAGATTTACTTCTTTATTTCATCATTAAATTCACTTGAGTTAAATCTATTAGACCTACCTATTTCAGTGCTGACGCGTTTATATTTTTATAGATCTTTCGGTGCCGGACAAAAGGAATAAACCACAAGAAATCCATGCAGTAAAAGTGGACACAGTCGGGATGATGCATTTTCAAGAGTTGAATATTGATGACATCCAACATACAAAATGGCAAAGGTTGATAGCGGACCAGGAACTGGGTACAAACGATAATTGGACGTGTTATTTCCTGGTACGTGTTGCAAAATTGTTTTCGACTTTTAAAACTAATTGTGAGATTTCTAAATATAAGAAAATAAATTGTCTGTAATCTGTTGAAAGTTTCGTGTACCATGTCTCTGACACCATTTCGTGTCTACTATTTGCTAATCCAGTGAACGGATATTTGAAGTGTCAGCAATTATTTTCAATAAATTAATTTAGTCATCTGATACGCAATTTCCTAGAAATCTGTAATCTGTGGCATGTTTTCGTGCAGTGTCAGCAATATGACAGTTTGTTGATTGGAGTAACGTTTAATGTCTTTCTTAGATTTTAACGAAATTCTCATGACTTTTTCAGGACATATCCGAAGATTGTTCTCAGACGCATCCCTCTTCGGAAGGGTCAAAATTCACGTCCAAGAACCACACCTATTTCCTAGTTAATTCGGTCCCTTATGAAAAAATGATATCGGATGGACACCTTTCATCTTATCTACCCTTGCAAAGTGACGATCCTTTTGGGTCCTCAAAGATAATTCTAGTTAATAGCACAGTGGAGGATGTCAATGGTACTTTGATTGTATGCATATACTGGCGGCATAAAATTTTGGATAATAACTTCGGAGGTTTTTTGATAGATTATGCTCGCAATTCGTGTCGGGTCAACACATCTTTCCCTGGATGTAACAAGCCGAATATGTTTTGGACTGACACAATCAAATACTTGAATGAGGTGAGCCATATTAATATCCAGGTCGATAACTAGGCTGAATGTATGTTACCTATATTCTCTTAAAACTGTAAATATCCTCCTCACCTCTCATCCTATCATATCTCTCACCCCTCATCCTATATCATCGTAGTTCTCTCCTATAGTTCCTTCTCTTAACTAGTCTCTTTCTATTTGTGTTGTTACATGCATATCTGTGCCACAGTTTATCGAACCAAAAGGTAATAGCCACTTAACCAGATTTAACCATTCAAATGGTTAAAACTGAGGCTCATTTCCTACCAATTATACACATGTCACTGTACTCTGCAAGAATAGATTGTATATCGTCATATTATTTTGTGTATCGAATAATAAACGTTTCTAATAAAAAAACAACAACTTGACATTGTACATGCATTTAACAAGGACTTAAAATAACACAGCGACAATTAATGTTGTCCTATGCCATTCGTATATCTCGATCTACACATAAATCAATATTTCTATTGTGTTTGGATGATAATAAAGATCTTTATATAAGGGGTTTAAAATACTTCATTAGGGAGGTTCAGCAAGTCTAACCTATACCTAAACGTAAACGTATCCGTATCTCTGATGATATCAACGTACGTAAGAAAAAAGTTCAGCAAAACATGGTGGGAAAAACGTAACGTAACATATCAAGCAACATGTTTCATCTCACAATTTATTTTTTATACATAAAAATGCGACGTAATTCACAAAAAACATACGGATAGATACGGTTACGTAATTGAGATATGTTTGCTTGCAAACCTGTTATGAAAAATAATTATACATAATTATTGTTCACAGGATTCTGGAGCAGGCCTTCAAGTACATTGTCTTCAACAACAGGACGTTATCACATATAACTCAAAGTTTCAAATATGGATTCAGTATACGCTTAAACCAGTCGGAGTCGGAGTCGGAGTCGGAGTCAACCGAACCCAAACAACACGCAGCAAGGACATAGTCGTACGTACACCTGGCTGTCTTTACCACGACCATGACTTCACCTATTGCCACAAGAGCTGTCCGGAACATTCTTATCAATGTGGTAAATTTCTTTATTGTTACGGTTTATAAATAAATATAGCGCTTATCAATGTTTATAGTTGTCACGGGTCATGTAAATCATTTCCTCTGTGTGTGTAGACTAGGCTCTTAGAAATAACAAGGTTCACGGCATCGGAACATCATCCTTTTGATGTAAAGGAAGTTTCTTTTTTACTGCGTTTCCAGACCTGTTTTTATATCAGCTGTTAGTAGATCTCACTTCACTACATAAAGTATTGATAAACCAAACAATTTAGAAAAAGGATATCTGAGAGTATTCGTACATTTGATGTCAACTAGCTAGTAGGTTAGTCGCGGATATCTTACGTCCGTGATCTTTTTTTTGCATTGTGCCGTAAAGGGCTATTCATTGTTGCAACTGTTGATGGTTTATATTCGCCTATGATATGTATTATTACGGTATTATTAACCAAATCAATTGACACATGTATAATGATAGAGCAATTGGGTGAAAATTATAGTATAGACTCTCTTAAGTTTAACAGCGTTAAGGCCCTTGTCCACTGAGCCAACTCTCATGTGATTCTCACATAATTTAGAGAAAAAGTCGCATGAGAATCGGCCTAGTGGACTAGGGCCTGTATTTGGGTTTTCTTCTCGTTTACTCTGATTTTAATACAGCTATGCCCATGCACCAAACGTCCTTACTTATCTCCAATTACTAATGTCTTATTTCTTATTGATTTTATCCACAATAATCAATCATTGCCATTTTATCATTTCTACAGTAAAGGCCCTACCATATTTTGTCAAATTATTGGTCAGCTCTAGTTGCTTAGGCATACACAGTGACGGATCCATGAAACTACACATTGCTATTGAGCCTCCCTCCGTTAATTATACTTCTATAAGTTACACATTAGTTATTGTGACGGATGGCAAACCCTACGACCAATTCATCATAAATGAAACGTCTCATAACGTCACAATCTTGCCTGACATCGACTATCGTTTTGAAGTAAGTTGGAATTCGTCGAGTGTAACAGCTGGAATTGTTAAATATCATACACAAAACTGTTGGTCTAAACAACAGCGAAGCTTTGCCAAAGATAAACCCTTTCCATTTGACATCAGTACATTTATAAAAAGGAGACTCACCTAGGATTAGAATATTTGCATGCATTAAGCCCATTGAATTTCACGATTCGGGATTATAGTCCAATCGGATATGGATAAAGTCGCCAGAAAATCTACAATTCGCCTTCACCAATCCTCTCAAATAACTTAAATTTTACACAAAAATGAGGTTCAAACAGCTCAGAATAATCAAATAGTTTGTTTTAATCAACCCAATGAGAAATACACTCAGATGTACTTAGTATTTGTCATTATTAAGCCTAATTTAGCAGAATTTACTATAAAAAAGTGTAGAACTGCCGATTGTACACTTTCTTAAGATTTGACCCATATGATTATGAATATTTATGACTTTTCTCCGAACGGTGACAACTGTCTTGTTATCAATATTTATTTCAGGTGACTGCCAACCTTACATTCCAGTCTGGATCTGTGCTTCTACCAACAGAAGTACTAACCATACACAGCAATAACGTCTATTCACAGTGGAACAGCACATGCCCCCTTTACATTGGTCAGTACCATTGGCAAAACAGTCTAGGCTCAAAGCCTATAATTAAATCCCTTCAAACTCAGGGAAACTGAACGGGAAATCCCATTAGAATACCTATAGTGGAGGTTCCACCCCAGGGCCGGTGTAACAAATCCATTAGCATACCGATCTTATCTCATCTGATAGGCTCTGAGCCTCCTCCAAGCAACGAGGGATCTACTGCCAAGTCAATTATATGTAAACTCATAATAAACCCTTTCAAAAAAAAGACTAAAAAGATTGCTTTCACGAGCTTACTATTTTTTACTTATGAACAGAATTGGAAGCCCGTGCGTATATAGCAGATAACATGGCATATATTATATATAAATTATATATATGCAATACAAGTGAAAAAGAGAATTTAAGGCCTTATAATATAATAGATATAATAGATTTGTTAGTCGATTCGATCTTATATAACATCGCCTGGTAGTCCTATATACATATTATGTATATAGGACTACCAGGCGATGTTATATAAGATCGAATAGACTAACAAATCTATTTGGTTAATCTATAGTGGGTTGATTGATCTGATCGAACGGCAGGTATTGACATAAAGGGCTGAAATACGTAGATTCCATAAACGTGTATTAATATGTACGTGAAATCTGTTTTGTTGCTAGAAACAATAGTGGTGTATATGAGATTGATAGGTGTCGCTTAAGCTAATAATAGATAGATAGAGTTCGATAACTAGTTGTTTGAAAGGCAACGCTAGAGTACATTCACATTGCGAACAAGCGTCTTTTGTAATGAGCTGTTTAAATGTTGTGACCTGAAAGAGAATACTAAAATTGAAATATATATATCATCTACTTTGAATCATTTCAGATCCACCGATCCATCAAGTATCAGACGAGGTGGTCTTTTACGTATTGGCAGCAGTCATCTTTTTGGGATTAGCATCCATTATACTGTCGATAGTGACTGTAATATTTACTAAGTACCACCGGCTTCCTCTGACGGTACCCATGCCCAATATCCCCGTGTCCAGTAACAGCTACAAGTCTAGCCCTGGTGAGAAAGTCCATTGGTTAAGGGGGGTCTCCACTAGCTGCGGTAAGCTCTGCGGTAAGCTCTCCGGTAAGCCTTGCGATGTTGTTGTGATGGTTCTGTAGGTGGAGAGGAGTGGCAAGATGGCCAGTGAACCATATCTATAGGGAGGACCACGTCACTCCTCTCCACCTACAGAACCAGCACAACAATATCGCAAGGCTTACCGCGAAGCTTACCGCAGCCAGTGGAGACCCCGCTTAATTCTTTTTGACACAGACAACACTTTCTAGTTTTATTTTACCATTGTTTAGCTTATTTCACGATACTGCCTAAGGAGAAGCTCATGTAATCTCCCGCATATTAATCATTCCTTACTGACCGTACGAGTATCGGCATCAAATGAAAATGAAATAATCTAGAAGAATCCGGAATATTCTACTGCAAAAGAAAAAATGATAGATATGAAGAAATATCGTCGTTATAGATGGTAGAGCGAAGTATATATATATACATGTATACGTGGACATAGGTATGATATGTCAGACGCAGGTGTAGAGTAACTAGATGTAATATTTTAATTAAGTGTCTATATTCGGTAGAAACATGGTTATTCATACTTGGTAATGATGATATATGTAACTTCCAATAATGAGTCAGACTTTAGGTTCCCTGGCCATTAACCAGGAATTAACGTGAATGCGGTAATATAATGATTTAACCAATAGCAATACAATGAACTATACTATTTACATATTGAGGCGTTGGCGTTATACTGATGATTACAGATATGGGAGATAGCAGTTTAGAAAGAGAGTTACTGGATTTGCAAGATGAATGGGAAATCAATCCTCGCAACGTGAAGTTCATTAACGAGCTGGATCATGGTGCTTTCGGTCGCGTAATGACCGGTCTTTTCAGTGGTGGCAAGGTCGCCATCAAAATTGCTAAAGGTAAAACATTTTTTTCCCAATTCTCTCGTGTTTATTTATAGATTCATAAAACTTTACAGCCATCATCAAGTAGCTGGGAATATTACATGGGAATCTATATTGTTATCAAGTTTTATTCATTAATCGAAAGTAACGATGTCTCCATTTCTTTAAAGAGTCCATCCTTTATTTAGCTTTATTTGCATTGGTTCCCCCAAATTAATTTCAATTGTATTTCTAGGAGACTCCCTAATTGTTCATGTTCATGTTCATCATGACAAGACAAACCTATATTTATAACCGTGACCGCGGATATACGTCATATAATAGTGTCCTTCAAATCAAATCCTGACCGGTATTTAGTATTCATTTAGTTATAAAGGACTGCTTCCTGTGTAAATTGTTAGTATAGGTTTGCAAAATGTTCAAACTCATTATTTCTTTGGGGATGTTGAGAAATATGATTCTTTTTCATTTTATCGGTGAACCGATTTGAGAAGGGTTTTTTTTTCGGTCGAAGTCGACCATCCCCTTGAAAATGAGTGTTATATGGGTTCCTGACAAAACTAAATATACTGCACAATCAGCTTGCAGTTCAGCATTGTTTCATGCAGTAGGAGTCAACGATGCTATAAAGCAAATGTATTGTATTTAGATGAAACTAACATATTGCTGATATTTGGGTTTCTCCTGTATCCAAAGACTAACCAGTGGTTATCAGTTCATATGACTCTCGTTCTGGATGTGGTGTCGAAGTATAGGATATAGCATAGCCTCCCTGGATATTAATAGTGATAATAATACGTGAACAAGTGGTCCTGTTTCTAGACTAATTAGTAATCATTTGTTGCTGTCTTGTATACAACACACAACATATCGTGTGGCCTTGAGGTCTATTACGCATGCGCGTTAATTAAACATAATAACCAATCAGTAATAATATGTATGAGATGACCACAGGGAGTCGCTGACCTTGGCCAATCGTAATCATTAGCCAATCATGTATTGCGACCTGAGTATATTTTGTTTAAAAAGGGCCACCAGGAAGATCACTATTGTGAGGATCGTACGATCCTTCTCCTGATTATATCTCATTGTACATGTAATTTTGAATAAAAGTTCTCTCTCTCTATATATATATATCTTTTTATATTATTGGCCAATCACATGTTAGGTGCATTGGGACATGCGCCGGGGCCCCACGCACCTGCCTATAGACCCCGACCCTCAATGTAGAATCCGGCTCATAGAATCTATTTTAATTAACGATATTATTTAATTTCTTGCATGGTTTAACGGACCACGGTAGTTATTATGTTGTTTTTGGTCGTGGCCTTTCTATGAACTGTTGCTATATCATGCAGTTCACCTTACCATAAATTCAGGTGATAAAGCCAAGAATGTCAGTTACCATAGGATTCAATTTCCTGTATATTTCAGATGATGTGTCCCATTTATACAGAGAAGACTTGATACATGAAATTACTTTGATGAAACAATTGGGAACTCATCCTAATATCGTGTTACTCATTGGTGCTTGTACCCAGCGCGAACCCTTAGCGCTTATTCTCGAGTATATGCCTTATGGGAACCTGCAGTCATTCTTATGGTAAGTTCACTTTCAATTCAATTCAATTCAATTCAACATTATTTGTACCTAGAATCATTGAACAAAAAGGGGGCATACATCTGAAAAGTAAATGCCAGGTCTTCCAATATGCTCCTGGGGTATGGAAAAGATAAACGTAAAGTTAAAGTGAAGAGACCAAACCATCTACATTCTTAACAGCGAAGTAGATATGTGATTACATTTCTGGTTGGATAACTTGTTAACATATGGTTTTGCTAAGCGTTTACCTAAAACATCAAACAAAGTAAAGTAAAAGAACTCTGTGTTCTCATCTAATTCTAAAAAGCCAATATAAGCTCGTTGGTAAGAGATTTGATGTTTCTCTATAATATCTCTTGTTCCACTTATCTAAGAAGTGCCTTTATTTTACTGTGTGGAAGAGTTTATGTAGACGCAATAATCTTTTTTCGCTCATATTCTACAATTTACTATAATCCTTCTACTTTCTTCGTTCTTATTTTCCTTTCATATGAAATCTCAAAAGAGTTCGTGCCGAATTGAAATACGTACTGTTGAAACAGAATACACATTATGTTAGTTGTATTTTGGATATTATTCTGTTAATGACGAAATAAAGGGTGTTCATCAACGAAAGCGAGTAAGCTTAAGACCTAAGAAAGAATAGAAAACTGTGAAGCATAATCTCGTTCATCCTCTATATCGTTATCGAAGTGTTTACTTTCTACGTCATTTTGCCTTAAATGTGATATAGCCAATGAAGTCTCGTGGTTTTAAAAGCTTGTCTGTGATCCTGTTTTGGCCTAAAGTGGGTTATTTTTAATGCTGTGCTCCTTGTCATTGTGCATGCATGTTTTGGATAATTTGATCACTGGGTCTCCTTTGAGGTAATGTGATTTTATATCGCCCATTTAGATATCTTAAAGGCCCTTTATTTTCCTCATGGACTAAAACCATCCTGATCAATAGAGAAACAATGTACCTTATTTATATACAAAATCTTTTTTTACAGTAAATGTAGAACAGAAGGAACGATTGTTGGTGCGAACCGACACGATGTTGACGAGAAAAGTGTTGTCTATGCAGTGTTAGATGAGGATGGAGAGGTAGAACAGTGGACCATTGCCCCCACAGATCTCCTTTCATTCGCTCGCCAAATAGCAAAAGCTATGGTAAGTTACAAAAGGGATGTGGGAATAAGCTACCGGCAATATGTACCAACATTTCTATTGGGCAGGAATGTTGTAGATCGGAAACCCTATCACGGGAGACATAAAGGAAAGAAGGATCTCAAAATACAAATAATAAATTAATGGCAGGAATGTTAGTCCTTGTTGTGTCTCAGAGTCGTCATCTGTACGATATATGTAATGTTACAGACTTTTCCTATAGCCAAAAAACATTACTAAGACACCTTTTCCTATTACCGACCAGATATTCCTATTCCTGGAACAAATAGTTTCATGGCACTGACTATTTCTTCATTACTGAGATCTTTTTTCCCATTACAAGAACTCCGTTTTCTATTACCACTCCCCTATTACAGCTGGTCCTTTTAAAATATGACAGTGAGGATTTCTTCCTTTTTTGCTCCTTTCCTAAGCGTCATGGATAGTCTTGTGTACCTTGGTTATTCTTATAATCTAAATAATATCAATATATACAAATAAATGCAATTTATCCACACACAACCACTATTTCTTGGGCATTACCTACAAAACAATTATTAAACTAATTATTCTTTTACAGAAATGAAATGTATCATATAATAACTAACTTTACTTTGGTCGGATTTCTGGTCTATGAGAATAGCCTAAGGGATTCAGGGCTAGTCTACTAGCCACTATTCAGACACCACATAGTAGTATGTGAAAATGAGCAACTGACTCTGGCATAAGTAAGATGGCTATGTGTATATCCCTGTGAGAGAAAGAAAAGAAAGTATCTCTTCGGATATTAGGATATCCATAGTCATGTTGATTATGTGTTGGAATATCTTAGAAAAGAAAAATGATATTTGAAAAAGAAAAATGTTGGATATGTTAGATATTTATGTTGGACAGTTTGGGGACAAAACAGTCCTCATTGGCACTCTCTTTTCAACTGACGCTTTTGCAGCAAATCATGCATGTTTTAAATCATAGTATGGAAAGCCATTTATATACATAACTCCATCCCACTGCAATTGGAAAATTAGGATGTAAATCAGGAAATGTAATGTCAGATTAACCATAGGTAAAGCTACGGAATGAGAACAGTATTTCCTGATTGGCAATGGGGTAGCACCTAACCTCTCAGTCTCAGATTTTGGTAGTGGGAGGGCTAGGTTGTAGATATGTTATGTTGCTTCATGGGTGTAGCTGTTCTTTTTTGTTCCCAAGATCGCTTATACATGAGGCCAAGTAGGTGCCTTTTATTTCACCTCGTGAATGGAGTGCCCATAGACTTTGTATAGGCTTGTTATATGCGAGGAAGCGGGAAGAAATATGTTTCATTCCTCCCTAGGGAAGAAACAGATGACCCAGTTTATCCTTCTGCGTTTTCATTGGCTATTCTAAAAGTAGGGCAGCATTGTCATAGGAACACGTCATGCCATGACGCAACGTTCTCTGCTAAGCATTGTAAGTGCGGCAGGCATCGTCAACGTCATGACGGCCGTCATAAACTCAAGCGCTAAGTGGAACGATGCCGCTCCCTTGCCGTGTTTCTCTCGCAGCAAGTTACTATAATTAAAAGCAATCTAATATGTTTAAAATGGTTTGTAAGAGGTCAAATAAATCTCGAACTAACCTTGGTCCTGTCTGTGGGACCTTTCTTCACCTTGTTTCCGGCGTGAGGAACCCCGAGGTGCGGAGCGTAGCGTAGCACCAAGGGGTTCCTCATGCCTCCAACGCGGTGAAGAAAGATCCCACAGACAGCACCGCAGTCAGTTCTATATATATCCTTCTCTTGTCTAATGTTTCTTGTCCCAGGGATGCAATTTTGTCAGTTACTGATTCATGTTTCTTAGTGTGGGTTATGATTCTGACTGCCCATGCTTGGATGCATTCTATTTTGTTTATATTTTTTGTGTGGCAAAGTGATATATGGTTGATTTGTAGTCAATGAGGGGGAGTATCAAAGCTTTGTATATTTTCAATGTGGTTTGTTCATTTAGCATGTGTCTAATGTGTGCTAGCATATAAAGTTTGCTATTTAGTTTAGTATTTGTGGATTTTATTAAAGCGTCAACTTATTTTGTGCATTTAGTTTGTGGTCAAGTGTGGTGCCTAGATATTTGAAACATTCAACAATTAAGATCTAGTTCAGTGTATAGTTTAGGGTTAGGTTGGATGAGACCGGTGGTATGGTTTTCTTTGGAGTGTCTTTTTTGTGTTTATGGTCAGTTTGTTGTGGCACACCCGTCTGCTAGCATGTTGAGGGCTGATTGTAATATTGGCATTGTATCTGTGTGGGATTTGCCTGATGTGTTGATGACTGTGTCATTTGCGTATAGTTGTGTCTTAATGTGTAGGAGGTTGCCAGGGAGGTTGTTCATGTAAATGATGAAAAGGAGTGGGCCCAGGATGGATCTCTGAGGTACCCAGTTGTTAGTTGTAGAGTGTCTGAGGTTTTGACGTTTGCTGTGACAGTTTGGAATTGGTTCTCTAGGTAGCTTTCAAACCATTGACTGTTTATCTATTTTGAGTGATTCTAGTTTCTCAAGGAGGAGAGTGTGGTCAAGAGTGTCAAACGCTTTCTTGAGGTCAATAAAGACTGTGATTGTTGTGTGTTTGTTGTTTGATGCTGTGGCTATGCCATCAAGTATTTTTGAGAGTGCCTGCATGGTGTGTGGAGTGTTCCTCTCTAAATCTGTGTTTGTTTTGGTGTAGTAGGCTAGTCTGGAAGAATGGTAAACCGTCTGTACTGGGCTGCCAGCCTGGTGCAGCCAGGAGAAGAAGAGGAAGAGGAAGAGGTAGATCAGGCACAAAGTTAGTAGATTCAGGAGAAACAGAGT
Source organism: Sthenelais limicola (assembly GCA_942159475.1). Lineage (NCBI taxonomy): Eukaryota > Metazoa > Annelida > Polychaeta > Phyllodocida > Sigalionidae > Sthenelais > Sthenelais limicola. The sequence goes on from OW804098.1 coordinate 32,767,304, forward strand.
CATGTATATAAATGGCCTTCCATAGTATGGCTCTGTAAACGTCTTAAAGGCAAACGCTACTATCTAGTGGAAAATCAAAATAAATGTCATTTTTCTGAAACTTTGGTATTTGATTCTTGAAGTGTTTCTGGTCATAAGGATGGAAAAAAATTAATGGGTCGCCGTGCTCATTTTTTAATTATAGTGCTTCAAAATTTGGTATCTCAAAAGAACCAATGAGGACCAAAAAGGGGGCTCATTTTACTGTACCTTGACTTTATAGTTCATATTTGCTATTTACATTCACTCAATTTAAGTAAAATAAACAGTTTTGGAGAGAGTATCATTTGGCCAATAATTATATGCCTCTTTTTTATAAAGTGCATTAGTTATCTTTATTCTGAAAACAATAAATACATAATGCGAATTTTAAATTAAAAACTCGAAAAAACTCACTCTTTTTCACCATTTTTATAAAAACAATTTTATTTTTCTCCTCATCGAAAATAAATGTCATTTTTCTGATTCTTTAATATATGATTCTTGAAGTATGTGTGTTCATGGAACTGAAAAAAAATTAATGGGTCACCGTGCTAGTTACTGAATTATGGGGCTTTGAAACATGGCTGACAGCCCAAAAATCTGCTGCTTTCAAAGTGTTCTATGTTTCCTAAACATGTCTATTTCAAACAGCTACAACTATTTTTTTCATGCGATGACATACATTTTTTCCCCTATATATGTGTAGAATATTACCTTCACTATATGTGTAGAAAATTTTGGGACATTAGGAGCTTTCATTTTTGTTTTATTCCCAAAACTGTGAAAGAAAAATGCAGCACTTCCCAATAGATTTGCATACTAAATGGGTACAACTGAGGGTATCCCCAGCTAGCTCTTTTTCCCAAACATGTCTATTTCAGACAGCTATAAAAAAAAATTTAGAGTGATGACATATATTTTTTTTCCTTTTTATATGTAGTATATAACCTGCACTATATGTGTTGAAAAATTTGGGACAGTAGGAGTAGCCATTAATTGTTTGTTTTATTGTATAAAATGTGAAAAAATGGGCTGTTTCCTCATAGACTGCTATGCTAAAGGAATAGTGCGTAAAATGCCCGTAGATTTGGTATATGGTAAAGGGGGGCGTGGCAGTGAATAGTAGCGTTTGCCTTTAATTGGAGTATAGTGCTTCCTCTCTGATTAAGCATGGGTGGAAAATTGGTGTAACGCAAAAAGTCATCAAGACCAATTTGCAATAGTCATCAAGGACAGGATTGACACATACTTTCATTACTTCCGCGTGAGCTAGACACAGCTATCTAGAGATGGCTGAGTTGAGACAGAGACGCCTCTGGTTGAGAGGGATAAAGAGAGAGACAGATGAATGCTCAGCTGGTAGACTCAAACTTCCGTTCGCCAGGACGAGAACGGAGGAAGGAATGTTGTGTTGAACTCTATGGTTTCTTTTGGGAGTATTGGGTATGGTCTATGGCTTCAACTTTGTTGTCGATGACACATTCACCCTAGTATACAATGTATAAGGGCATTATATATATACTATACATGTATATCACACACACACATCATTACTGGATGCGGAGAAAGAAGATGACAAGATGGCTTCTTTTGGAATAATCTTATTTGATAAATCTGGTTTGTAAATGGTTTGGTAAAATGTTTTATTTGATTTTGTATAAGATTTGGTGGTAAAATTGATGATAAAATTATGAGTATAATAAATAAACACTGAGGGGAAATTGAAGATGATGATTATGATGTGGGTGGGTGGACACAGTTGAAGTATGAAGAGAGAGTGAGGGTGAGGTAGTGTTAGTGAGTGGGTTATATATGGAAGGAGGTGTCGCTACGACAGGTTTAGTGAGGGTTTGTGGGTATGTGGGTCTTTCCTTCTGATAATAATCCCACCTACTATCTTCAACGCGATGTTAAGGACATTACATATATATACATGTATAATACTAATCTGACCTGCTCTTATAACTTGGAATCACCTTCTTCGTTCTAACCTTTCTTTACTGTCTCTTTTCTCTTCTGCATTTCCTTTGTATCTAAGACTTCCCTATATAAACCAATCTGTCAGTTATGTTATTTAAACAAAGACCAGAAAATAGGAATCCCTTGTGTCTTTGTATGTGATCTCAATAAAATAAAATAAAAATGTATGATACAATTGTGTGAATGCAATGGCTACAACCCCTGACACTCCCATTTAACTGTACTACTATGTACGTGAAGTTACCGAGTCGTATTTATCATCTTTTCCCAACTGATGTTACTGACAGCTTTTGAGAATACATTTGGTTTGTTAGTCTCTGTGTGAAACTATATTAAAAATGTAAACTGTATTTCTCTTATTTTCTTTACAGGAGTATCTTGTCCAAAGGCAATATGTACATCGTGATTTGGCTGCTCGTAACGTTTTGTTAGGCTACAACAAAGTTGTGAAGGTAAGTTTAATGACATGAAAGTTAGTGTGTACAATATTGCCACTACCGAACTTTATCATGCATGGTGGAGAGTGTTGGACTTATATAATTATAGCATCGTATAGATATATCGTAGAGTAGAGCGAGCACCTTTTGATTAACAGCTGGGGTATTGAATTGTGTTTATTCCTACACTTGACAGCAACCAGGGATACACTTTATATAATAGTATATAGCTCGCGGCTGGAAATATGGCTTTATGTTAGAGACAAGGAACAGGTATACAAAGATAATAAATGATAATTATTATTTTCACGCAAAATACTAAGAATCTTTTTACCGTCAATTGCCCTGATTTTTGTTACTGTCAATCGTTTTATACGCGTGCATACAGTGGTGTACAGGAGAGATGTCCATTTAAAAGTTAACATGCTTATTCAGGAATATATTTATTATACAATATATATTTGGATGTTTCTCATGCCGACCTGTGGATTTGTCCATTATAGCATATAAGGGACACTAATATACCGTGCCTTTAAGTACAAATAGATGCTATAGCTTGCTATGGTAATATGATACTTGGTGAACAGTGAACTTCGATCGTGGTAGGTCGTCAGATGTTAATGTTAATGATATTTATGTTTGAGGGTGAGACTATATTGAGAGGTTGGTCCCGGAAGATCGAGTGATGTAACACATTGAGTAACTTGGTGCGTAGACATGATAGATAGACATGAAGTCCAAGCAATTACATCACAATGTGATTCTCAATTCCAAGTTACACCATACGAAAGTATCTGATACAATCTGATAATTGAATTCAAGACAATGTGATATGGAAATGGGATGTATGTACATCTTTCAACGATCGAGACATTATAAAGGGGGCTCACTGAATAGAAAATATCTGTAGCAGATCACTCCCTGAGAAACCCAACTTCGGGAGAAACGTTGGAGAGATGAAATAAAAACTAAATCAAAAGAATATAATAATAAATGTAGCCACCACATGCAGGAAAAGATTTCGATGGCTCTGCTTGAGTGATTATTCATTACATCTGAATTGAGAACATTAATTAGTCGCATAGATAGTTTATTCATTCTTCCTTGTGTTCGCTTACAGTGCAACCACGATCAATGATCTCAAATTCCTTCCAGCACATTGCATAGAAGGCTATCTATCCGTAGTAGTTCTCATACGAATATTCTGAAATTTAAAAATATCATACTGCTCAATTCGACAGCTTGGTGACTTCGGCCTAGCTCGGGCAGTCTCCAAACCTGGGGAAGCATATCACAAAATTACACAAGGAAAATTACCACTAAAGTGGATGGCCCTGGAATCGTTGAGAGACAGAATCTTTACAGTCGCATCAGATGTCTGGTCCTTCGGGATTTTTCTCTGGGAACTTGTCACAATGGGTAAGTTGTCGTTATTCCCAGGCCATTTAAATGAGTCTATAAATATCTAACATAATGTGAACCAAGATTACAAATCTCATATTAAAATGAATGTAATGTAGCCAAACGGGGATTGTTATTCTGTAGATGTATGTATTGTATTCTGTATCATTAATTTATGTTCTTAAGGACCGACCGGGAGACCTACTCGTAGAGACTGTACTTTTATGAGTCTGAATAAAAATTCTCTCTATATATAATATAATATAAAGAGTTGTTCAGCGTCAGATGCCACTATAACATCACCTTAATTATTTTTCGCTTATGTAAGTCAAAGGTATACTGGAGTGAAGGGGTAGTCCACTAAGCCGATTCTCATGAGAGTTTGCGCCGCAGTGGACTCTTTTCTACTAAATTCTGTGAGCAACGCATGATAATCGGCTTAGTGGACTAGGCCCTTAAATCAAATTAAATCAGATTCTTGAAGAAGACCGCTACAGGTCGAAACGTTGAAAATAAAAACCATCAAACTTACCTTCCATCTTGGCGACTGTTTGCGATACTACATCAAAGCTACCTTAAATCAAATATTGAAGTATGAATATTGAGAGATATTGATAATGGAAATTCCGATCACAACCTAAGCACTATAATAAAAGATCAAGAGCTATTTTCTTTATAGAAGTCGTGTAAGATCTGTAACACGAATTGAAATAATCACAGTAATTATGATTAGAAAATATATTGACCATATAGTATATTCATTTGAAAGGGAAATAAGGACTCAAATATTTTCAATCATAATAGGTGTATCCAGTATCTCATCTCTACCCAACATAGCTTTAATCTGTCAGAAAATTAAGCAATCATTGGTGACTGTCGCACCAATTACTAGTAAATGGTTTTTCCTAATACAATTCGACAGATGTATAAAGTTTGGTTTTCTGTGCGGAAATGTAGCTTGTCGAGTCCTGTGATAAAAAATAAGGAAAGCATACGAGAAATGTTTAGCATTGCTATGGCTTATACAATGTTTCTTTACACAGGGGCAACGCCATATCCTGGGATTAGTTTCTCTGATTTTTACGCACTCCTGGCGTCAGGCTATAGAATGGAGAAACCATCAAACTGCTCAGTGAAATTGTAAGTAAAATGAGTTTGCATCTCCTAGGTATACTTTGCCCAGTGCTAGCGTTATATAGCTTTATATACAAATGTACATACAGTCATGGTTCCCCGCAGATGCTAATTAAGAGATTGCTTTCCGGTCATATTAAATTCCGCTCCAATAACCATATTCCAGAAACTGGAGGAATTGAGATAACATTCCATTTGTATTTTCATTTTCCTTACTTATTGGCGGCACAGACAATGGAAGAGGCTAGTTTAATGGCAGGGGCCCGTTGCACCACTTTTGGTGATATCGTAGCGTTATAAACATTATATTAAGGATACGTTAAGGATATATTAACAATACGATTTTTCCAGTGTTGCATGAGACCTGTCATATCCGTAACCAGACAGGTAGCAACATACCCATACATTTTGTTATTTGTGTACATAAGAAAATTATTTTAAATCATGAAATCTACTTATCATATATACCATCACCATTTCTGAGAAAAAATACTTTTGTAAATACTCACAGTATTGTATAGCAGACAACGGAAATCATTTAGCGCTACGATAAGGATATCCCATGCTCAAAGGCACCTCCTTAAAAACGCCCATTTAAGGACACGAAATATGACTTAAGGACACGATATTGGCTGGTGCAACAGTATTAAGGATATTTTAAGGACACGAATTTTACTTAACGATACCTCCTGCAACGGGCCCCTGAGGGGGTAACGAAACCCCCCTACCCCGCCATGGGCACGAGATGTGCATAATCATATGGGTTGCTCTAGAGCACCTTGAATCCTTAGGGACTGTTCATAGTTAACCATTGATTGGGGGGAGTGGGGAATTTGCGAAAAATTCTTGTGAAAAATTGTATGAACCCCTTAAAGTCTTGTGCAAAATTGCTTAGCCCCCTCCCCCATTCCTTGTGCAAAATGTCATGCCCCCCCCCCCTCCATCATCATTGTAGTTCTGAGTCAGTGCAAAAAAAAAGATGCCCCCACCTCACACACCCAGTGGTTAAGAATGAACAGTCCCTTATCTTTATTTACTACAAAATCCAATGGGGCCATTAGTGATAATAAGGATACGTAACATAACGATACAACACAATAGGGAGGTTCAGCAAGCCTATACGTAAACGTATCCATATCTCTGATATACAAACATTACATTAAAAGGAAGAAAGACGTTCAGCAAAATATGACGGGAAAAACGTGCCATAACATATCAAGCAAAATGTTTCATCTCACAATTTATTTCTTATACATAAAAATGCGAGGTAATTCACAAAAAAAAGATACGGATACGGTTACGGATACGTAATTGATAGGTTTGCTTGCGGAACCTCCCTAATAAGGTATAAGTAGCCTATAGTTAAGGATATCTCATGCAATGGGCCCCTGCTGGGGCCATGATACTAGAGCACTAGTCCCTACATAATGAAATGATTATTTGTTAACAGATATGAATTGATGTTTCGCTGTTGGCTTGAAAAGCCTGTGAACCGCCCTTCCTTCACCACCATCAGAGAATCGCTTGAGGAAATGCTCTCAATGGATGCTAATTATCTGGATCTTGACACATTTGAAGCTTCGGATATCATCGATTCTGGCTCAACCTCTGTTTTTTCAACTAGTTGCGAAAACCTCACAGACAGAAATGACAATTTCCATCGGGCTGATGTTGTTTTACATGTTAGTGACACATTCTCCTGATTTTGACCCATAACCTGTCTGTTGTAAGCAACAAATACCATGGTTTATCCAAGACAAGTAAAGTTCTCCACAAATACAAGAACTGCACAATACCTGACATGTATACCTCAAAGAATACCACAAACACAACGAAAAATCGGCAACCTGATTATTCATTACACTTTTTATTTCCAGATTTCTAAGAAAGAATTCTCAAAATAAGTTGAACGCCCAGTAAGTTGTCAATCATTGATAAGGATCGGGCTAATATGGCTTGTCTTTGCCATTAGATATCATCTAATCTGTGTTAACTCCTGTGGTGAAGGTGTTGGAAATGTGATTCAATCTATTGACATGTGTTTGAAACGAGATTCAATCTATTGGCATGGCTGAGGCATGGCTGAGATAGCAGATAGCATCTCTGCTGTGTCATTCTGTATTGCTATTGACATAGCGGCCTCACTACAAACACTCATGCTCAAAGAGGGGGTCTGGAGAACTCGGACAGCACTGGGCTCGAACTGTGGTATACTCGGACCGTGGTATGACCGGACCTGGTTTGGTCGGACCAGGGGGTTAGTGGACTTGGACCGGATATAGTTTTAGGTGGAACATTCATTAGGTATATAGTCACAATAATTCTTTTGTTAGTCAGTTTTACTACGGACACTCCACTACTACCTTTACTGGCTTAAAATTAGGACAACCAGTTTTAGGGTAAGGTTTAGGGTTAGTTTTCGTATGGTATGGTTTGGTCCGAGTCCAACAACCTGGTGGTCTGAGTCCACTAACCACCTGGTCCGAGTCCCCTAACCCGCCCGGTCCGATATCTCACTGGTCCATCTTCACTAGGAAGCCTCAAAGAGATGCACATTAGCAGTAGCACCCGGTCCGGGAAGTACAGTGGCGTAGGAAAGGGGGGGGGGGGTATGAATAGCTTATACGCACAATATATTTCCTATTTCTTACTAATGTTATGGGAAAAAGGATAGAATTCACACAGTGTAACTTGTGTAGCCAGTCTACAGAGGCCGACGATCATTAAACGTCACTGCCTCCCTCCCCCTCCCCCTCTCCGAATTCAAGAAATGTTTCCCTTGAAAACTAAAAATTAGCTACATTAAGTTCACACTAATTGTGAAGTTGAAAACTTAAAAAGATTAATATACTAACTGTTTACTACCTCTTGTTAATACACATACGACTGCTGTCGGTAATGTAATTTTACCAAAATCCATATTCATATTCTCGTGGAAATTATTTTGTTGAGTCCAGATACGCCCAGAAAAGCTAATACTTGCGATAAACCTAATACCAGTTATGGGTATGACTATAGATATTTCCATTTTCATACTCGTATATGTCATTGTATTTATGTGGAGTTCGTCGCATTATTGGGATCCTTTTCCGCCTCCTACGTTTATATACCAGCGCACAATTCAGTTTCCATTGTACAGCATGTAATTAATTAGTTTGCGAAGTTCCAACTTTCTACATTCCCCCAGGTGTTCAAACAAGTCCGATGTTCGTGCGAAATATGAACACGACACATTTGTTAATGAAAATATATCATTACCAAATAACATGGATGTCTCGATGTCGTGTCACATTCCCAAATGTATTGATTATGTAGTTTCATGTAACAATATTTATATTAAATATTAATCATACATTATGACAGGATATGTATAATAATTCTAATGATATTTTAGTTATATTTAATGATATATATAATTGTAATGATATAGCCCTTATGAATAATTTATGAGACTAAAATAATACTATCTGTTGTATCTATTATTTATTCTACATTTATATAAAACCATCCCTTTTAATCTCAAAATTTCCTGAAAATTAAATATAGAATGATCCTTCTTATTATTATTGTGCCCAATTTAAAATGGTGAATGAGATTTCTGGGGAGCAAACGTACGCCTATCACGTTGCGGTGGGGCTAATGTGGGCTAACTAAATATTAAATGAAAATATATGTAAACGTATTACTATATTGCTGATTCGTCTATAATCTTGGTTCTAAATTATCATAGGAAGACAACTGCTTATAATTAGTTTGTCATGGGGCAGAGCTTTCCGAATGCTTTGTCTCTAAACCGACAACCTCAATGAGGGTCCATTTGACTATAACGTTCAGGTGTATTTATGTTTGATTACTTTTCGCACTATATTACATGCATGTATAATATATGATGTATATTGATTATCAAAACCAAATTGCTTCTCTTGCGTATAGCAGTAATAAAGACACTGTAAATATGTACAAAGGTTGAACGTGACAAGTGCAATAATATGGCTTAGGTAATTTCAACTACAATGTATGTCTCCCCAAATTACGATTGTTCTGAGCAACGAGAATAATGTATGCTAAATGGTGCCATGGTTTAAATGTTCGTCTACTTTGCAAAGTTCATGATCTATCCGATTTTTATGTAGAGGCTGCACCTTTGCAATGAGTATTATGACATTGTATTAATTATAATGTATTCTGGGCACTATCTAACCTTCGTTCAATATATAGCCTATAAAGACCGAAGGTGCGAATGTTCCCAGAATATGATCGGGATATGGATTGTAATTATCAATATTGTTGTTTGTATACCGAAAAGAGCTTCACCTCTTTATCGAGGGATATACCTTGCACATCAATCAATATACGAATAAGAGGAAAAGTGCGTTAATTAGAGTCACCTTCCTTAATCTCTGGACAACACAACATGGTCGTGTTTAATGATTTCGTCTCCTTGCATAATATATATATATGATGGTGCTCTAAACGAGGAGATTATTCAATACATGTCCATAATCTTCTGAAGTTCTCCGGACACCCTCACTTTACGAGAAGCGTTTACCCTCTTGCAAGTGTAGCCTCTTTCTAACACGAATTATATATTTTAAGTATTATATATATCTGTGTAATGATATTTAACGAATACCTCTTAATGGAAAAAAATAGAAAAGTTAAAATAAATTAAACCTGAAAACCTGTATGGAAACCACAAAAGTATATTTGCTTGGGATATCTGATCATTTTTCTTGTGATATCTGATGATGTTTAAGATTTCCCGTTCAGTTGTGATGCTCAATGTATTGTGTATGTGATACCGTTAATAAGGAATGTACGCGGCAACGAAACACTCACTAGGTGGCGGGTGCAATGTCGGTGTCCCGTCCTAACATAGCCTAATACACAAACAGGATTAGGCCGTCCTTACTGTGACTGCCTGCCGCACCCTGTCGAGGGGATGCGGCAGGCTACATTATCGTTGGGCTCGCCATGAGGGCCCCTAACATAACTGGCCATATTGCGGCCATATCATAACTGAAAAAAGCAATTATTGTGATGAATTGTCCAAATAATTGAATGGGATTTAAATACAAAAGATCTGCTGAGGATAGCATTTTATAATAGTGAAGAATGATGTACATATCATTGGTTTACAGAGTGCGAAATTATCACCCGCCCGCCGCCAAATGCGGGTAAACATTTGTGCGGGCGGGAAAAACCTCCTTGGCGGGTGAATGAAAATTAGCTACACATGAATTGATAGGTCGTCATGAGTCTAGTCTATGGGCAAAATATCCACTGCTAGAATCCACAAATCTGAATGTCGTCCTCTCCCTGTCTTTAACCTAAATAAATGTAATTCTGGCTCATCACAGCTCGTTGAGTCATGGATTAGAAAAGAAACAAATAGATTCAACCTTTTCCATATGGCGTATGTTTTAACTGCACCTAGCCATATAAAAACAGGGGAAATGTCTCAAAAGTCGTTGCTAAATTTCTTCCAAAAGCCAACGTAAAATTTCAGTGGCAGACGTCTGCTCCTTTCATGTTGGCCACTTTGGACGACATCAACGTCACTTCCAACGCAATATTTGACTATCATATATACCTGTATATTTCAGCATATCTTTTGGTACAAACAAGGTGGGCTTGGGAAGGGCATGACAAATGGACGGAAAAGATATGCCGTCAGACAAAATTTTGTGTCCAGCAGAGTCTGAGAGCCTCCCACCGCTGGGGAGATAAAGTCTCGCTGACATGGTACCACCAAATAAAGTATAACAAACAAACAAACAAACAAGAGTGAATCTAACTAGTAGGAAATGAATCTGGTTGACCCACTCTTAAAAGTTAAATAGATAGAGTTAAATAACCTTCAGAGATAAGTTTATTGAGCCCCAAAAAGTAGCGGGCTTTATTTTCCTAGCATGTCTCTGTATACGGAAATATGAGAAGTGTAGAATACGGTACATAAGAAAATATGCCAAAATGTAGGATTAGGATCATCTGTCATTAAAGTGTAATTTGTGGGCGGGTAAATATCTGCATTTACCCGCCACGTTGGCTGGTGGAGAAAAAAGTTAATTTCGCACTCTGGTTTATGCATTGTGCTGCACTGAGTGACAATTCGCGCACTTGTGAGCGCTGTTTCTCACACCATGACTCTCACACCATAGGTGAGAAAACTAATAATACATAATATGGGTTATGTGCTAATACTGTTTCTAGTACAACATGACTCAACGACAACTTATGAGCAACTGGTTACTTTATTCAGATGGAGGTAGTAGGTTGATACACTCGCCAGTAGGTGGCGGCACTGTTAGTCATATCTACACATCTTCCCCTTTAGATCTGAGTCGGGGATTACCTGAGTTATACAATGAATCTTTAAACTTCTTCTATTAACCTTGTTACAGGTTTGGATACTCTAACACTACGTCTTGGGGTTGTAGTGATGGGTGATCTTAACCCTGAACCCGATGTATTTTCAATTGGTCTGTTGGTATTACTCAATTGACTTTGTACCTTATTTGTTACCTGTGGAGTAGGAGGTAGTGCTGTTTCGTTTTCTATATTATCCCAGAACTCCTCCTCATCCTCTACTTTACTTAACCACTCATCTTTCCCCTTGCAAACACCTTTGGGAATCTGTCTGAGTTGGCGCCTGTTTCGTCGTAGTTCAGACCCATTATTAGTTACCACAGCGTATGACCTGTCATTTAGTTTGCGAATCACCTTAGCTCCCGTGTCCCATTTTTCACCTTTTATCAACACATTATCATTGGGAACCAGTGGGGAGAGTTGTTTTGCACTGTCATTATAGTTCATAACTCTTGTCGCAGCTTGGTCTTGTTGTTTCTCCTGTCTTTTCTTTACTTGTCGTTGTTCGATCCATGAGGGCTCCGACCTTCTGAAAACAGGTAAAGTGTTCTTTAGCTTTTTTCCAAACATTATCTCAGCTGGGGATAACCCATCTGCAAGTGGTGCTGAGCGATATGCAAGTAATGCAAGATAGGGATCCTGCGCACTGTCTCTACTCTTGTTTAGTAAGTTCTTTACAATTCCAATGGCTTTTTCTACCTTACCATTAGATTGAGGATATCTTGGACTAGATGTCCTATGATTAAACCCGTAAGTCTTAGAGAATTCTTGGAATATTCTTGATGCGAATTGTGGGCCGTTGTCCGACACCACGACCTGAGGGATCCCATACCGTGCCATTATGCTTTTTAGGTGGATAACTACTTGTTCTGAGGTGGTTTTTCTTAATTGGACTATTTCCGGGAATGAAGAACAATAATCAACAACCATCAAATATTCGTCCCCAGCCCAGTGAAAGAGATCACATCCGATCTTCTCCCATGGGCCCCACTTGGTTTCATCAGTTAACAATGGCTCTTTAGCCTGAGCAGGCAAGTAGGTTTGACAAGTTATACAATTCTTAACCCTTTCTTCAATGTCACTGTTCATTCGTGGCCAGTACATGCAGTCTCTGGCCCACCTTCGTTGTTTTTCGATCCCCATGTGGCCCTCGTGTAGCTTATCTAACATTTCCCCTTTCAACGACCTGGGTATCACGATTCGGTCACCTTTCAGAACAATCCCGTTTACAATACATAATTCATCTTTATACCCCATATAGTCGACACATTTACCATTCTTCCACCCTTCGACAATACAGTGCTTGACCTCTGTTAGTATACTGTCTTTTTCTGTCTCTTCAGCTATTCTGCGCAGCATGGTCTCCGAAGCTGGGAGACTTGTATATATCAAATGTACCTGGCTATTCACTTCCTCACTGCTAAGCCCATTATTGATTGATGTTGGTGCACCTTGTCTAGACAGTGTGTCAGCCATGTAGAGAGTCTTTCCCGGCACCCAGTGCATGTTTACCTCATATCTCTGTAATCTCAACATCATCCGTTGTATTCTTGGCGACATGTCATGAAGCGATTTTGCTGAGAGTGGCACCAGTGGCTTATGATCTGTCTCAAGTTGTATATTTCGCAGCCCATAAATGTATGTGTGAAATTTCTCACAGCCGAACACCAACCCCAACATTTCCTTCTCAATTTGAGCATACCTCTGCTCACACTCAGTTAGGGATCTAGCTGCGTAAGCCACCGGCTTCCACATGCCATCATGCATCTGGAGAAGCACTGCACCAATTCCGCTTTTGCTGGCATCCGTTGACACCTTTGTCTGCCTCTTCACATCAAAATAACACAACACTGGACTGGTGGACAGACTTTTCTTGATGTTCTGCCACTCCTGTTCGTGATTCTCAGTCCACACCCATGCTGTCTCTTTTTTCATGAGGTGTCTAATGTTAACACATAAATTCGCTAGGTTAGGAATAAACCGGCCCACGAAATTTACACACCCCATGACTCGTTGGAGTTCTTCCCTGTTCTCCGGCCTTTTCATTTTAACTATTGCTTCTACTTTTCCTGGATCTGGCGATATGCCCTTCTCCCCTAGTATTTCGCCAATGAACTTCACTGATGGCATGCCTAATTTGCACTTAGCCCAATTCATCAGCAGATTGTTCTCTTTGATCCTAGCTTTGACCAATGCAAGCCTTTCATTGTGTTCTTGTACACTAGTGGCCCAAATCAATATGTCGTCCATGTAAACTCTCACACCTGGTATGCCCTCCATCATCTGTTCCATAGCTTTGTGAAAGACCTCCGGGGCCGAACATAGCCCATAAGGCAGTCTTTCATAGGCATACCGCCCAAATGGAGTACCAAAAGTGGTCAGGTTTTGTGACCCTTCATCTAATTGGACCTGCCAAAACGCCTGAGAGGCGTCTAGCGTGCTGAATATTGTGGCATCTGATATTTCAGCAAATATTTCCTCACGCGTCGGAAGTTGAAAGTACTCCCTCGCCACTGCCTTGTTCAAATCCCTAGGATCTAAGCAAATTCTTAAGTCTCCATTAGGTTTTCTTACTGTTACCATCGAATTGACCCACTCTGTGGGGCCATTGACCCTATGGATAACACCCAACCCCTCCATTCGCTCTAGTTCTTGTTTTAATTGTTCTCTAATGGCAACGGGAACCCTCCTGGCCGGGTGTATGACTGGCACTGCATCAGTTTTTAGAACGATTCTGTGTTTAATTGGAATGGTTGATAGCTTAGAGTTCACTTCAGGCAAAGTACATTCTTTTACGGTGATATTTTCATCTCTCTGTACCATATAAACTTGCTTACCCTTATTTTGCTTCTCTTCCAGAGAGAGAGTCCGCACGATGAGACCTAGTCTTTCACTTGTCGCACCTCCTAGCAGCGTGATCCCATCACACACAATGAAGCGTATGGCTTGCCTCTTTCCATTCACCAGGGCAAACATGATACAATATCCGCGGATGGGGATATTTCTCCCATTGTAATCCGTCAACTTGGCTCGTATTGGCTTCAGGGGAGCTCTTTCCTCCATGTTTAGATACTCCTGATGATTGAGAAGGTCTGCACCCGCACCCGTGTCCAGCTTAGCGGTCAGCGTGGACTTGCCTATTTTCAGCTGCGTCACCCAGCGGTGATGCTCGCTTAGCTGAATGTTTAATATTTCCTTATTGTTCACCACACCTATGAATACTGAATCTTCAGTCAAGTTGAACTCCTCGTTATCCTCTAGTGCTACTACTTCATCCACTCGTGACCAGCAATATTGCTCAAAGTGTCCCGTCCTGCGGCACCTCGAGCACTTGTGTCTAAAAGCTGGACACCTCCTGACAGCGTGCTTCTTCCCGCATTTGTTGCAGTCCACGTGAGGAGCACGAGTGTCAGTCGTCTGAGCCCTCCTGGGCGTGTGACCTCCTCCTCCCGATGGCAGCTGTCGGTACTGGGCGCTCTGGCCACGTGCGCCCCTTACTACATTCACAGTTTCCGAGATGCCTGGCTCCATTACCTTCATCTCCTCCTGTGTCTGAGCATACTTCATGCTCATCCTTAGTGCAGTGTCAAGAGTGAGTGTTTCCTTGTTTATGAGTTTCTCCTTTAGTTTCTTGTCTCTCATTCCTACTACCATTCTTTCTAGAATGAAATTGTCATTGTCGTCACCCCATTCACACGAGGCTGCCTTAATCCTAAGCTCCGTCACATATTCCTCGATGGACTCTCCCTCCAGTTGGTCTCTGGAGTTAAACAGGTATCGTTGGAAGAATCTGCTTCTCAACGGCAGGCAAATCTCGTCAAACTTCCTTATTACAGTATTATAATCCTTTTTGTCTTCTGCCGGGACTACTGGCGGTCCTGCTTGCTGCGGAGCAAACACGAGTGTCTTGTATTTCCTTCGGATGTCCGCGCCTCCAGTAACTAAGAATAGAGCTGTCTTTCTAGACTCTCCCGTCACGTCCACGGCCTCAGCATACATTTCAAAGTGCTCTTTGAAGGCTTTCCATCTCTCTGACACATTTCCTCCAGTAAATACAAACGGTTCTGGTGGTTTTACTCCGTCCATTTCTCTTCTATCTCATTTACTCCTGGTACCATGTGCTAATACTGTTTCTAGTACAACATGACTCAACGACAACTTATGAGTAACTGGTTACTTTATTCAGATGGAGGTAGTAGGTTGATACACTCGCCAGTAGGTGGCGGCACTGTTAGTCATATCTACACAGGTTAGGCCGCCAGAAAATGTACAATTGTCAGATGTAGGCTTTTAAAATATAACTTCTTAATAGGGTAATTGTACTGTCATTAGGGGTCTGGAAAACCACTGAAATGCGTTGTTAACATATAGAGCTATATAGCGCCGACTGCGCCTACCGCTGGACGGGACACCGAGATTCGACCCGCCACCTATTGTCATAAATACACAACGCCCAATGCACACGCTCTATTGCATTTATATTTCAACACAATTTACTTGCTTGGTCCTACGTGTTGTATTGTATGACGTGCCTTGAACAATTAATCCGTAAGAACCGTAAGAACTGTTTTCGGGATCATGAATATTTACATGTTCATAGAGACGGGGCGGCGGGTATCATCTCATCATTTAATCAGATTTTGAGAATAGAGGATTTTAACGTGTCTTCGCGCACTCAGTGTACATAAAAGTCATTTCAGACTCATATTACAGACAGTATTTGATCATTCAACTTGTAAACCATCAAGGCGGAGAAGAGAAAACAGTGAAATGAAAATATACAGCCTTATATATAGGTCTTCACAATTTTAAACGTGCTCTATTTCTTTGCCACCTTGTGGGGGAACAGTGCAACTCCTAATTCCTATATACACCAACGCCATGTCGCCACTATCTTGCACAATCCCTCCAATACGTGTGGCCTGGCGAGAACTTGGGCAGGGTGCCGCGCTCGGCGAACATTTCAGGGATTCACATTGCCATTTGCAGTATTCTTTTTCTACCTCAGACATGCCTTTCTATCCCAGACCTTCTACCTCTTTTTCTACCTCGCTAAAATAGAATAGGGTTCTAAGACATGTTTATAACACTTTCACAAATTCTGTCCCTTGACTTACATCGAAACATGTACCTGCCCTGGTGTATTCTGAGATTTAGAAAGGATGTCTCATCAATAACCACTTTAAATAGTTGTGTCTGGACCAGTCGATCACGGATAGAGTATCTACACTATCCAAACTGAGCTGATTGGAAGAGCTCTAACCATGCACGATTGTAATATGATTGAACTGAAATGACTTTTTTCACTCTGGACTTTTTTACTTTACTAATACTTTCCTAGGACTAAATTCGCAATATCAAAGAATATGTACCTCCGTGTTTGTAGTTTTGTCCCTTTTCCATCATGCTCAATTCAACCTTTACTGAGAATGTCTTGATTTTGAAAGACATGGTCGCATTTATGTAAATAACCAATATGTATGTAGCTCTATATAGTGTATAAATATACATGTATTGTGGAAGGTAAGAACAACGCTAACACCAGATGTGGCTTCAGCAATGTTTCTATCGGTATATTTGAATGAAACCTATAGCTACTGTTATCGGTCATTTATACTACTTATCTAATTGTACCTGAACACAAAATCAATGTTATCGTTTGAAGTTTTATACAGTTTTATGTTGAACCCATGATTGGTACTAAATTTCAAAGATAAAAAAGCAACCTTTCTTTCCCTGATTATATATATATAGATTAATGCTTTAACTGGACAGGTTTGGAAATGGATCGATTCCAGCAGCATGTACATTTATCCAATAATGAGAAGGCATTTATCGACAAGAATCTGTGTTTTAAAGCCATAATTTCCTTTCTTATGACCATGCCGTACGTATCCTTATGGTTGACATTGCGAAACAACGTTTAATGTTTACAGAACCAATGTACAATCCCTGCATTTCAGTTGAATGTAAATTAATCAGTAAAATGTGAATTCATGTATACTTTCCTGGGTATACTTATTATGTTGACATTAAAATTACATGGATGGAATCCTTTAATCATGAATTGGCAATAGCTATGATTCGTTGTGCTCTATATTTATCTATAACCGGATGATCTCCAACTACGGTCATCTTCCCTCAGGCAAGGTGTTCCGGCACAAGTCGTATATACAGACAAGACTGTCATAACACACTCATTGCACACATCAATGTGTTCGTCATTCGATATTCATTTATTATTATCTCAGTTCTTTGATCACTAGACTCTAAATGCATTAAATTCTTACAATGGCCATTCATCAACAATTGGAAAGATAATGTTTGATATCAAGTAATACTCTAAATAAATATAAGACAGAAATCCGCGTTGCTACCAACGACTAGAGGCTGATGAATACTACATCGATGAAGTCGGATGACAGGACAGATTTGTTCGCATTTTAAAACAGCCTGGAGTAATTGGTTACATATTACAAGTTCGTATGTAAGTGTGTAACGATCCTACAGCTAATACAAGGCTAGGTTTCATAAAGAAATCGAACATATCTTTGTCTATGGAACAGCACCGGTATGTTGAATAAATTTATAGTCGACACAAATACATAATGATATCTGAATGACGTGACAAGAAACGTTCTCCTGTTTCCATTTCGAAACTTGCGCAATGATCCATTATATATAAGTTAAGCTACAATACGTACGTAGAGTTGGATACAATAATCCCGACTGGCTAATCTCTGGCATGCAGATGAGTTTTCTGTGACATTACTCTCCGTTATGAAGAAGATGATTTAAGCTCTGATAACATTGGAATAATACTTACCAAGGACTCATACTCAGGTTCACACCATCGGACAAAACAACCGTGCACGATATATCATATTGATAAGAACTGATGTCGTATTGATACATAATGATAATAATAGAAATAATCGGATAAATCTATACATTACTTAAATACAATGTGCCGGGAGCGCTATGTAACCAGTGCAGAATATCTGGGGAGATAAATCTCTACAGATTCTCACTTGCATAATGAAAAAGGCACTGGATATTATTCCTTAAGAGAACTAGACTCACACAATGCGAAGCACCAATATTAATATATCATAGAGGGTCGGAACTGAGAGATACAATACCCCTACCGTAAAATAATAGAAAACTCGTGATGAGTGTTCGACCACTTCGAATTAAGATGGAAACTATATACCGGTAACTAAAAACATGGTGAGCATTCCTTTCTAAAAATATGGTGAGCATTCCTTTCTGAAAATATGGTGAGCATTCCTTTCTAAAAAATATGGTGAGCATTCCTTTCTAGGACTGTATCCCAGTCCAAATTCGATTACCTCGATAGAAAGTCTAAGGGAAACATGATTCAACTTCAAGTGAAAGATTGATAATTAAGAAACATGCAGCTATGATATAACTCAGGACAAATGATCAATTCAAGTTCGAGTCGCGGGTGGGTCGGCACATACTATTCACGTTAATTTACAAGCAACAACCTGATGCTTTACATGCAGTCATTATTTCCTTTAGTTACGGTACCCATTCAAGTATCTCCATTCAACGACTCACTTGTGTCCAGATGTATTAAATCCTAAGTTTTTCAACACACATTGATTTATATGTCGACATATCAGGGAGGTATACATGTATACATCCTTCCTAAATATAATAAGAAAATTTTGAAATTATGCTCTGAGACTGAGGTAGGCTATACGGTACATGTAATAGTGTTTGCAAGAAAATGTTACTGGTGACGAGAAGTTCATAATAAAACGTAATTCGAGAGTAATTTATCGGCATACAAGTATAATAATATATATCCCAACCCAACATCATTGACAATCTCCGGGTAAAGCTGTGATAGTAGGTCTAATTTGTCGACCATTGTGTCTCCTCTTAAGGAATTTGACTCTCGGAAAGAACAAAAAATAATGGCAGCAGAAATGTGAATAATAAACTTGAGAAGAGCCTGGGATAAAAGCAAGAGGTCTTTTGGCGTGTCTTTGACTATTCAAGTTTTATCATTTGGTAGCTACGCCAGATATATGAGGGTTAACTACTGGTATTCTGGTAAAAAAGTGTTCTAGTTGGACCTCAGAAAAGTTTGCTGTTTCTATAAATGTATGGGTTTTCCGCGTTACATCACATCCAGCCGACACGATCCTCCATAAAGGTCTCATGAATATTTGGATCCATTTTAAACATGTTTTGTCTTCAGCAGCAACGTGTTCCATGAAGTAAAACCTTCCTCCCTGGAAATAAAGTTTACATACATATTTATAATAGTTCTACAGATGTAGGTCCAACACGATAACTAACCGTAGTACATATATTACGACACTTATAGCTGCTTTAATCGACCTGAAAGAATGATATCCTGAATGAATAACATTATTTAATTACTATCAATAATGTCTGGGAGTTATCGCATGCAATATTACTCAATTAAAAAGGTCGTAGGGAAGTGCGTTAATTGCAGTAGTTTAATGATTACTGTATATTAATTATGACTTTATACAATAGTTACATAAAAGTATACCTCCCTGTTAATTATTATATTAAATAATAATTATAACACTGTCTAAAAGGGTATTGTCTATTGATTACGCCATAGCAAGTTCCCTGGACCCTCAGCCTCCCTGCTATAACACCAACAATAAAATAATACGAGTCCATCAGCGTATGAGCGATAGAGTAAACAAATCGCAATAAAACGTGAAGGAACGATCACTCACGGGTCGTAACACTCTCTGCACTTCCCTGAGGGCAGCATCCACGTTGCCCACCGTACATAAAACGAGAGTGGAGACAACAGCATCCACACTGCCGCTCGGGATGGCACTCATGTCCTCGGCTGTTCCTATGACATACTCCACCATATTCATGCCGGTATTTTGTTGAGCATTGACTTCTGCGTATTTTATGAACTCCCCGTTAGGATCAACGCATGTAATGTTGGCGTTGGAAGGAAAGTATCCGAAGTTCGCACCAGCTCCGGCTCCGATTTCAAGGATGGTTATTCGCCGCTCGCTCAGCAATGCCTGGCTTTTCAGACCGCTGAACAAAGTCTCCTTCCGCGAATGCAGCCATTTGTTGTAGCGGAAAGCGATTTTGTTCAAGATCCATGCCAGGATTTTGTTGTGTAACTTCCTGAGTTGTCGTCTCGACAATCGGAGGATGATGAGGACAAGAACACATGGAATAAACAGAGTCTTTATGTACTGCTGTACCAACACGTCCGCGGTAGCCATGATGGTTTTTGAGGGGTTCCCCCGTCTGAAAACGAGGCCAATGGGAATTCCCACTAGTGCGCCAATCTAACAACAGATGGCCTCTCTAGCAACATTGTATAGTTATGTCCCGAAGTGTTAGCTCCAATAGAAGCATATCTTACAAGTGGCTTCGGGCGGCTGTGGAGACTGCGGAGGCCGGCGGCCTCGGCCAATCAGAATAAAGCTTACTAAGGCAGCTTTGGCAACTATTTCCACGGAGCCGCTGACCTCCAAATTGGCCGATTCAAACATTCTTTTCACGTTGATCTGTGATATATATATGTACATGACTTGGCCGACATTAAAGGTAAGCTCCAAATTGTTATCAACATGATAAAGTTGCATCCTGTCACTTCTCGTGAGCATTACATTCAAGCTCCGAACTTGAAACCTCTGTGCCCATGGCTCACAATCAGAAAAGCGCCGCACTTGAAACTTGAGTCTATTTACTCCCAACAAGTGCCTTCGGCACTCAAATTATAGCAGGTTAGTCCATTAATAAACTCATATATTGTATAGCAAATGAATATTTCCTTTTAGAGACAGGTCCACATTCCTGGGTTTGCTATTTTGTTGTTTAATTCATGTCTGAAATGTTTTCTGGGTTCTAAGGCTTGGATATTGAGTGATAGTGCTTTAATTTAATATGTATATATCACTTAGACAGAGTATCATCCCCGTATCCTCCCGCACCCCGGAGCGGGGACAGACAGTGCCCATTCAGAAAAACGGCGGAATCGTGCCACATTTCAGTATGCCTAACCTACCTCATTATTGTCAATTTTGTCTCTGCTTATAGGTCAAGTCCATGTTTAGCAACATTCATCAGTAATGTTTACTGAAATTCACATGATGTGTCAATATGGGCCAATAATAGACACAGTATCATCCCTCACTTCTCCCGAACGTGAATTACAAGCTGATTAAAAGGTATACGGCATGGACGGACATAGTAAATTAAGTTCATTTCACGGTGAAATGATAGGCCTCGCTGGGAAGTCGAGGCCTAGTATAGGCTATATATCACTGTACTGTAGAAAATATACAAAATGTGAGAATATAAAATTCAAAATATGTGAGATATATCATTTAAATATGGGATAGTCGATATAAATTAGCCTAGGCCTATTAGGATGGTGGACTAGAGGCAATCCAGTACAGGATATTTTCATGGCAAGATATCGAATTGATAATAGAGGTTCCCTAGAGAGAGGATCAATTTTCTAATTATGTTTCATATTATATAAATTTTCAATTTCTTTTCTAAAAATTTTTCTTGAATCTATGGCCTGTTTCTCAGTTGAGTTCCAGGCCATCTTAGCCTTATAAAGAAAGCTGTTTTGATATAGCCTAGTAATGTTTTTTGACGACTCATTTTTAGATTTTTTTTCTTCTTTTTGCATGGCTTCTGGTCGGAAGTTTCCTAATATTTAACTTAGAATTTGTTTGAGCTACCGGTACATAGTGAGAACTTTCTAGCCTATGTACCTCTCTCCTTACAAATTTGGGTAGAATATTCAGGGTTTTTATTACACAAACATGGTCCGGTTCAAAAACCGTCACCATGAATTTAAAAATGCAAAATATACCAACGCACCCAGCCAGAACGATACTGCACCTTCTAAGGATTGTGCAGAATTTTGAATTTTTAAAATCCATCCATTCACTGGATGAAAAAACTGCTTTACACTTGACGAGGCGCGACTGACCCGCCCTCTATGAGGGTGGAATCCCACATCAGAAATTCTTCCTGTCGCCCCCTGAATCAGCGTCCTCTCCCCATATACCCACGACCTGTCCTTCTGGCCTTATTTTTAATGTGTTTCCCTATAAGTGGCCACCTGTAATTCACCTGAGAGAAACTTGACGAGAAGTCGTCAAGTGGCCATGCCATGCATAAAGCTCATTGGGCCAACACTATTGGGGAAATCTGCAAATAATTTCCAAAAATCCCTACGTTCCCATATGTACACACACTTCAAACCTGTCCCAGTCTCAAGCTTATTGATTATAAGAGACATTTCACCCAAGATTTTAAGCTCTTACTCATATAATTACGCAGTTCCAGCATTACATGCTTACGCCTATGTATCTCTGTTTCTCCTCTCTGTTTACGCTCGGTAGAGTAATGACGTCATAGTCGCAGGGATTCCCCACCGGAACCCTACCCAGAACGAGGCCCGTGTAATAACGTCACAGCAGCGGGGATTCCACCACACAGCCATAAACGAATATGTGCTGGAAGCATCGCATATCGGCGATGATTCCCGCACAAATTTAACACAAAAACGAAACGATTTTAAATGCACTAGCCACGGGAGGAGGATGGGACAGTGGGCGGGATGGTGGGCAATGTCAACGTACAAAAACATTCCATATTTATGAACGTAAATAGCCCAAGACTTCTCCTCATTCCCATCAAATTGTGACGATAAATATCATAATCTGGTGCCACGATACTCTCCTAGACTTAGTTAGCTACCCTTTTGTCTGGAAAAACTACTGCATTCATGGTACAGAAATGCTATTGTGAAAACATTCATGCACCCTCTACCTGTTGTCACTCACTCCTGCCATGTTTACATAGCTTCAACCACCCAACAGCTATACCCTTACTAGCCACTGCCACCCTTACATAACAGCCATACTCACAGCTAGCTTGTTGACATGTAGGCTATTTATAGGGTGGGCGTTGTAGCCTACCCAACACGTTGGTGTTGTGTAGGGCTACATTATTTGATACTAAATCAAATGGATATTGTAGGTAGGAGGGGTAGAGACAGGGTGGGTGGGTGGGACGATCTTTTATCTTTAAATATAAAAACAATCTAAAAGCAGATCAGATCTGGTGAAATACAACCAATTTACTTCCCACAAATAAATGTCTTGCTGCGGTAATTTTCTGGACGTATAGCAGGCCCTATCCTACACATACCATAAGCTAGTACCACTCCTTCCCTAATTGTTATAAAAACAACTGTCCATGAACCAATTACACTCCTGTGGGTAGAAAAGACGCCGATCAAGCTGACCCTGAATGATATGCCATTAATGTTAGGGCTAATCCTCTCATCTTATTGGTTTTAAATTTTGCATGTTCTAACTCTGTTTCTAGATAATTTTAGTATTAAAACCATCATTCTCCAGTACGATTCCTGTGTTTAACATTTTTGTAGGTCCAGTGATTATTGACATCAATAGAGATCACCTCCGTCTCCAGATACCTCCGGGTAGTACCTCCGGACGACACTTGGGGTCTACATTGCAACCCATGACGATATTTGTAATTTATATTATGCGATTAATTTATTGTTAATTAACCATTCATATGATTTCATCCGGACTTTAACCATAATGGTTATTACATATTTTACTATTTATGTTCAAGTTTGTACTTATTTCATTATTATGTAGATCCTGTTTGTATTGCAAACATAATGTTCTCTTGTGTTGAAAATCGTTGATATACCTCATGTACCTGTTTATAAATCGGTCTGAGTTACTCCAAGTAACCTACACCACCTGTATGACCTTGTGTCCACCTGTAACCTTACTCCAGTTAACCTACAGCACCTGTATGACCTTGTGTCCACCTGTAACCTTACTCCAGGTAGACTACACCACCTGTATGACCTTGAATCCACTTGTAACCTTACTCCAGTTAACCTACACCACCTGTATGACCTTGGGTCCACCTGTAACCTTACTCCAGGTAGACTACACCACCTGTATGACCTTGAATCCACTTGTCACCTTACTCCAGTTAACCTACACCACCTGTATGACCTTGTGTCCACCTGTAACCTTACTCCTTTGGCCTAAACCACCTGTATGACCTTGAATCCACATGTAACCTTACTCCAGGTAACCTACACCACCTGCTGTATGACCTTCTATCCACCTGTAACCTGTCTCCAGGTAACCTACATCACCTTTATGACCTTGTATCCACCTGTAACCTTACTCCAGGTAACCTACATCACCTGTATGAATGTGTATTCACCTGTAACCTTACTCCAAGTAACCTACACCAACTGTATGACCTTGTATCCACCTGTAACCTAACTCCAGGTAACCTTCACTACCTGTATGACTTTGTATCCATATGTAACCTTACTCCAGGTAGCTTACAACACCTTTATGACCTTGTATCAATCTGTAACTATACTCCAGGTAACCTACACCACCTGTATCAGTTTGTATCCACCTGTAACCTTCCGGCAGGTAGCCTACCCAATCTGTATGACTTTGTATATACCTGTAACCTTACTCCAGGTAGCCAACATCACCTGTATGACCTTGTATCCACCTGTAACCTTACTCCAGGTGACCTACATCACCTGTATGACTTTGTATCCACCGGTAACCATCCCGCAGGTAGCCTACACCACCTGTATGACTTTGTATATACTTGTAACCTTACTCCAGGTAGCCAACATCACCTGTATGACCTTGTATCCACCTGTAACCTTACTCCAGGTGACCTACATCACCTGTATGACCTTGTATCCACTTGTAACCTTACTCCAGGTGGCCTAAACCACCTGTATGACTTTTTGTCCACCTGTAACCTTACTCCAGGTAACCTACATCACCTGTATGACTTTGTATCCACCGGTGACCATCCCGCAGGTAGCCTACACCACCTGTATGACTTTGTATATACTTGTAACCTTACTCCAGGTAGCCTACACCACCTGTATGACCTTGTGTTCACCTGTAACCTTACTCCAGGTGGCCTAAACCACCTGTATGACCTTGTATCCACCTGTAGCCTTACTCCAGGTAGTCTTCACCACCTGAAGGACCTGGTATCCACCTCTAACCTTACTCCAGGTAACCTACACCACCTGTATGACCTTGTATCCACCTGTAACCTTACTCCAGGTGGCCTAAACCACCTGTATGACCTTGTGTCCACCTGTAACCTTACTCCAGGTAACCTACACCACCTGTATGACCTTGTATCCACCTGTTATCTTACTCCAGGTAGCCTAAACCACCTGTATGACCTTATGTCCACCTGTAACCTTACTCCAGGAAACCTAAACCACC
This sequence comes from Sthenelais limicola, assembly GCA_942159475.1. Lineage (NCBI taxonomy): Eukaryota > Metazoa > Annelida > Polychaeta > Phyllodocida > Sigalionidae > Sthenelais > Sthenelais limicola. Next base: position 32,792,988 of record OW804098.1, read on the forward strand.
TGTATGACCTTGTGTCCACCTGTAACCATCGCGCAGGTAGCCTACACCACCTGTATGACTTTGTATATACCTGTAACCTTACTCCAGGTAGCCTACTTCACCTGTATGACCTTGTATCCATCTCTAACCTGTCTCCAGGTGACCTACATCACCTGTATGACCTGTGTCCACCTGTAACCCTACTCCAGGTAGACTACACTACCTGTATGACCTTGTATCCACATGTAACCTTACTCCAGGTAACCAACATCACCTGTATGACCTTGTATCCATCTGTAACCTTACTCCAGGAAACCTACACCACCTGTATGACCTTGTGTCCACCTGTAACCTTACTCCAGGTAACCTACACCACCTGTATGACCTTGTGTCCACCTGTAACCTTACTCCAGGTAGCCTACACCACCTGTATGACTTTGTATATACCTGTAACCTTACTCCAGGTAGCCTAGACCACCTGTATGACCTTGTATCAACCTGTAACCTTACTCCAGGTAACCTACATCACCTGTATGACTTTGTATCCACCGGTAACCATCCCGCAGGTAGCCTACACCACCTGTATGACTTTGTATATACTTGTAACCTTACTCCAGGTGGCCTAAACCACCTGTATGACCTTATGTCCACCTGTAACCTTACTCCAGGAAACCTACACCACCTGTATGACCTTATGTCCACCTGTAACCTTACTCCAGGAAACCTACACCACCTGTATGACCTTGTGTCCACCTGAAACCATCCTGCAGGTAGCCTACACCACCTGTATGACTTTGTATATACCTGTAACCTTACTCCAGGTAGCCTACTTCACCTGTATGACCTTGTATCCATCTCTAACCTGTCTCCAGGTGACCTACATCACCTGTATGACCTGTGTCCACCTGTAACCTTACTCTGTGTACCCTACACTACCTGTATGACGTTGTATCCACCTGTAACCTTACTCCAGGTAACCTACATCACCTGTATGACCTTGTGTCCACCTGTAACCTTACTCCAGGTAACCTACACCACCTGTATGACCTTGAATCCACTTGTAACCTTACTCCAGTTAACCTACACCACCTGTATGACCTTGTGTCCACCTGTAACCTTACTCCAGGTAGACTACACCACCTGTATGACCTAGTATCCACCTGTAACCTTACTCCAGGTGGCCTAAACCACCTGTATGACCTAGTATCCACCTGTAACCTTACTCCAGGTAGCCTACACCACCTTTATGACCCTGTATCCACCTGTAACCTTACTCCAGTTAACCTACACCAGCTCTATGACCTTGTGTCCACCTGTAACCTTACTCCAGGTAGAATACACCACCTGTATGACCTAGTATCCACCTGTAACCTTACTCCAGGTAGAATACACCACCTGTATGACCTTGTATCCAAATGTAACCTTACTCCAGGTAGTCTTCACCACCTGAAGGAACTGGTATCCACCTGTAACCTTACTCCAGGTAACCTACATCACCTGTATGACCTTGAATCCACTTGTAACCTTACTCCAGTTAACCTACACCAGCTCTATGACCTTGTGTCCACCTGTAACCATCGCGCAGGTAGCCTACACCACCTGTATGACTTTGTATATACCTGTAACCTTACTCCAGGTAGCCTACTTCACCTGTATGACCTTGTATCCATCTCTAACCTGTCTCCAGGTGACCTACATCACCTGTATGACCTTGTGTCCACCTGTAACCTTACTCCAGGTGGCCTAAACCACCTGTATGACCTTGTATCCACCTGTAACCTTACTCCAGGTAGTCTTCACCACCTGAAGGACCTGGTATCCACCTGTAACCTTACTCCAGGTAACCTACATCACCTGTATGACCTTGAATCCACTTGTAACCTTACTCCAGTTAACCTACACCAGGTCTATGACCTTGTGTCCACCTGTAACCTTACTCCAGGTAGAATACACCACCTGTATGACCTAGTATCCACCTGTAACCTTACTCCAGGTAGAATACACCACCTGTATGACCTTGTATCCAAATGTAACCTTACTCCAGGTAGTCTTCACCACCTGAAGGACCTGGTATCCACCTGTAACCTTACTCCAGGTAACCTACATCACCTGTATGACCTTGAATCCACTTGTAACCTAACTCCAGTTAACCTACACCAGCTCTATGACCTTGTGTCCACCTGTAACCTTACTCCAGGTAGAATACACCACCTGTATGACCTAGTATCCACCTGTAACCTTACTCCAGGTGGCCTAAACCACCTGTACGACCTTGAATCCACTTGTAACCTTACTCCAGGTAGCCTTCACCAGTTGAATGACCTTGTATCCACCTGTAACCTTACTCCAGGTAACCTACATCACCTGTGTGACTGTGTATCCACCTGTAACCTTACTCCAGGTGACCTACATCACCTGTATGACTGTGTATTCACCTGTAACCTTACTCCAAGTAACCTACACCACCTGTATGACCTTGTATCCACCTGTAACCTAACTCCAGGTAACTTTCATCACCTGTATGACCTTGTATCCACCTGTAACCTTACTCCAGGTAACCTACATCACCTATATGACTTTGTATCCAACTGTAACCATCCCAAAGGTACCCTACACCACCTGTATGACTTTGTATATACCTGTAACCTTACTCCAGGTAGCCTACACCACCTGTATGACCTTGTATCAACCTGTAACCTTACTCCAGGTAGACTACACCACCTGTATGACCTTGTATCAAGCTGTAACCTTACTCCAGGTAACCTACTTTACCTATATGACCTTGTATCCACCTGTAACCTTACTCCAGGTAGACTACACTACCTGTATGACCTTGTATCCACCTTTAACCTAATCCAGGTAACCTACATCACCTGTATGACCTTGTATCCATCTGTGACCTTACTCCAGGTAGCCTATATCACCTGTATGACCTTGTATCCACCTGTTACCTTACTCCAGGTAGCCTACACCACCTGTATGACCCTGTATGTACCCTACACAACCTATACGACCTTGTATTCACTTATAATCTTACTCCAGGTAGCTTATACCACCTATATGACCTTGTATACATCTGTAACCTTACTCCAGGTAACTTACACCACCAGTATGACCTTGTATCCATCTGTGACCTTACTCCAGGTAGCCTACATCACCTGTATGACCTTGTATCTATCTCTAACCTGTCACCAGGTAACCTAAATCACCTGTATGACCTTGTATCCACTTATAACATTAATCCAGGTAGCCTGCAACACCAGTATGACCTTGCATACACCTATCACCTTACTCCAGGTAGCCTACATCACCAGTATGACCTTGTATCCACCTCTGACTTTACTCCAGGTACCCTACACAACCTATACGACCTTGTATTCACTTAGAATCTTACTCCAGGTAGCCTATACCACCTGTATGACCTTGTATACATCTGTAACCTTATTCCAGGTGCTGATGAGCGTACAGATATATATATATATATAAAATGTTAATTTGATGTCTACATCAACTTTGTATTACTCTTGCCAAAAATGTGAGTATGTATTATTATGAACCTGAAACAACACAGGATATTATTACCTGTTATCTATTGTATAAATCCATTGAGCTATAAAAAAAAAGCTCACCTGTACAGTTCGAAGTATATCAGATTCTACTTAAATCATCTCACCATTGTTACTTTAACTTGTCATATTTTATGGGGATGTAACATGTAATAATGTACTTTATTATATGATGAACACCCCCCACCCCCACCCCCACCCTTTCTGTCTTATTATTATTGTTTTATCTTTATTGAGCCTTCGTCTCTGAATGGCAGGAAAGAGGAAATAAGATAAGAAATATACTAGTCACCAGACAGCCTACTCAACTTAAATATTTAACCAAATGTAGCATCTTAGAAAATAATTCCAAATTAGGGAATTAACTGGAAGCTGCTGGAAGATGATTTGATGCATAAGTATGTCACCCTATTTGTCCACACATCATTGAAATTGTATATATGTAGGCCTACTTTAAATGAACTTTGAAGATATTGTGTGCACTCCCTCCTTTTGAAAATCCTGGATCCACCCCTGGTCATAGAAATGTTTACAATGAAGGAGGGCGGGTTATTGAGCTAATAACTTAGTGTGTTGTTCATGGGAGGCCCTTATTCCATGAATTACAAGCCCCACAGTCAACTATAATACAACTAGAACTTCCCATGATATGTTCTCATATAGATCAAACAATTCATGATAAGATGGCTATACTTCCAAATTTTGATTTCAATTAGTAAGATCAGAAGGGGTATAACAATTTGTCCGTATATTTCTTGAAAGTCAGTTTGTCTGATATTTTATGTGCTTCAGAGCTCAGTGCATTCCATGTTGTCTGACATTTATATAACAGAGAATTGGTGACTTAAGATAAATTTGAAGTTGAATTGAATTGAATTGAATTGAAAAACATTTTTATTCAGACACAAGCTGCAATCGAGGGGGGTCTCCAGCAGAATGGGAGGTATCCTTGGCCCTCATGATTATTGTTACAATAGTGTCAAGTAGCAGAGAACAATACTGCCCCCTTCGATGAAGGGAGTCAGCTCTCAGCTATTATAGTCATGTTTAAAATCTGCAGTGTTTAATGAATATGGCGTGAATATCTGTCAATAGTATCACTCAAGAGAATGTTTTGGCAATTACAGGGACATGAGCATTTGTAAAGTTGGTTGTATACAATCAGGTGGATATTTGTATCAAGGTTGGACAAAGTAATCGTCATTCCAGATCAGGTTTGCCCTAGCGAGGGTTTTGAATCTTTTTTATCGATGGTTAGGTGGGCCATAGTTGACTATTAAATTCTTCCTTCCCTTAGCATGACTTCTGGTAGACAAGTTTCTGCCGTCAATGTTTTTAGAATTTTGAGATAGATAGAAAGCTATGTCTAGTATATGTTTATTTCTACGCCGCTGTAATGTTCCTCCAACGTTCAGATTATTTCCTTTCCATTTTTAGAGCAGAAGACCCTTTTGCAGCTAAGAGGTTGGGGGATAAGCTCAACTTGTCTGGGGCCCATCAGGTATGAACAGAGAAGGAGGCTCATGATGGACATCCTCGTTGTGAAACTCTTATCAGTGTCCCCCAGTTCCAAATCACACTGCGCTGTTCAGGGAAGGGTCACATCTATTACCCAGTGAAAGACCAATACTAGGGGGATGTTGGAGGTGAAAACATTTTTGGTAAGTGCTTAATGAGCCTAAGAAGTATGTATCCTTGAAGAAACTTTAGGCCAATTTTTATGTTTTCCCCGTTTTTTGTATGTGTAATATCTTTGTCATTTTGATCGTATAAACCTACAAATGGTATTTCCTTAGGTTATGCTCCATATTTCTAGACACATCTTAGATTATAAATACTATTTCTACCCTCTTAATCGTTGATAGTACACTATAATGTCTCTTGACAGTCTGAAATAATCCATGTTTTTTAACACACACACATCTAAAGTTTCATTTTACCTTATTCTTGTTTTATATATTCTAAGTTTTGAACAGATGTGCATTATATATTAGATCGATTTCACTTTAGAAGATATATTTTTGGTCTATTTTGAAGAAAAGTCATAATTCTCATGTATGGTCCCTACCTTTCATAAGACCGTTTTGTTCTATCAAACTACATTTTACTGTCTTTCTTTAATTGAAACTATTATACCTCCTTGTGCTAATATAGTAAATATTATATCACTTCATAAGTATGTATCTTTTTCTAGGTATACTTAGTTCATTTTATATAGTCTTTTATTTCTTGTTTCATTTTTTAATAGATGTTTCTATATTACTAGTATTTAGGTTTGTATTTCGTTTCATTATTAAAGAGATGGTTCTATATTTCTAGTATTCTATTTAGTCTTTAATTTCATTTCATTGTTTAAGTGATGTTTCTATATTACTAGTATATTATTTAGTCTTTTATCTAGTTTAAAAGATCATCGGCGGATAATTCCAAGATGGCCGCCATGGCGAAAATCACCAAATCTGGGTATCGCCGCATCAAATAACTCCATAACTCCAATGATTTTCACAATTCTTTCACTGTTTATGTTGTCTTGGTGACTCCTCCGACCATTTGGAAGGAAAGTTTTTTCAAATATTTTGATATTTAGTGTTTTTAAGATGCCATCGAGAATTTCTATAGTAAGTCTATGGCCACGAGATTTTGAATTCTGACAAAACATTTTGGGTCTGTACGGGCAGAGGGGGGGCTATTACGATTTCAAAATGGCTTCATTAGGATGGACTATAACCGTATTTAACTAGATTATTACATGAATTTAATTTTTATTCTACTTGATACAAGATTGAGATAATTTTAAAATCGCGCCTTGGTAATTCTTTATGAGATTTTGGCAGTGACATCGGATGTCAGAGCTTATTATGTGTTATATTAGCAATAAATGACTGGAATATTATATTTTCAAGGTATAATTTTCATTTATTATTGTTATATGATGTGAACTTGAAGTATTTTTCGTCAGGTTCTAACGTTTTGATGAATCAAACAGAGAGACGCTGTGGTTGGTTGTGTTTTCAGTTCAGATGATGGTGTTTCCGAAATGGCCAATGTCATCTTTTATTATATTTGGCGTCGAAACGCTACTCTTGGTAACTATTATTTACCAAGTTATAACTATTTTTTATTGTATATTGATACCCATTACATTACAGGTGTCAGCACAGGAGATTTAATTTTGCTAGCTGTTGTGACCATTAACAAAGTGAGTGGGTCAGTGTATTGGCTGACAGTACATGCTCAACAGAAAAAGTTGTTGGCTAATATTAAAGACCCCAATTTTCAAAAGGTCACCACATTTCTTTTTGCCATTGTCTGTTTCTTGTTGCTAAGTACCTGTTTCATTTATTTTTATAGTTTGAGTTGTCTCTTTGAGTCTAGTTTGAGTTGGACTTTGTTCTTTGCACCTGCCCGTCTCTCTCTTTCTCTTTCTCTTTCTCTTTCCCTCCCCACCTACCCTGACTTCTAATCTACATAATCATTTCCCCTCTCTTTCCTCTATTTGTCTCCCCCTCCCATGCATGCTCTTCCCCTCTCTCCCCACCCCCTCCACTCTCTCTCCCCTCTCTCCAGCCTCATCTCACCCTCTCTCCCTTTCACCCTCTTCTCTCCTCCCCGTCCCTCTCCCAACTTCTTCTCCCCTCCCTACACTCTCGCTCTCTTTCCACCTCTTGCTTTCTTGCCCTCTCCTCCCCCACTCTTCCTCTCTCCCTCCCCCTCTCTCTTCCTTTCTCTCGCCCTACCTCCCCCTACCTCCCCCTCACTCTCCTATCCCCCACTCTCCCTTTGTTCTCTCTCTTCCTCTCCCTCGCCACCTTTTATCTCCCCCTCTCTCTTCCACCCTTTCCCCTACCCGCCTCTCTCCCCCTCTTCTTGCTATCTTCCTCTCTTTCCTCCTCCCCTCTGTCTTTCTTCCTCCCCACCTCCCCTATAATCTTGTATCACAATTTTGGTAACCACTAGATTTGTTTCCATTGTTTGCGCAAATGAATTAGACCGACATACATTTTTGTTTTGTTAACATGAATGACATGAGATTCATTCTAGTACATCAGCTAATGGCAACTGGGTTCGATCCCCAGCTTGGTCAAGATTTAAATCTTAAAATGCTGGAGCAAAGAGGGCAGATAGACCAATGGCCCCGCCATGCTGATGTATTGTGTAATGAGGATGTATAATTAAGAGAGAATGTAACAAGCATTGGATCTGGGAATATGTATCGCATGCTCATGCTTTTATACTCTGTTGATTCGCCACACATTAAAACCAAGTGACCATATGATACATATCCCCAGATCTAATGATAGTTATATTGTCTTTTTATATCAAAATGCTATACTTTGTACTATATATAATAAAAATCTGTTCAATATTGTTTATTTACCTTCTGCCATGAACATGTCAAACTTGCTTTGCCTATTGTGCCATTGCATAAAGTAAGCAACGTTTCTATTGGCTCATACTTAAAAGCATGACATCATGAATGAAATGATGTCTTCTAGAATTGCAACATTGCACATGTGATTCCAGATAACTTTATTTCATGGTAGGATTTTACTCTAAATGTGTACAACCACTCATTGTGATATAAGATCATTTAAAAAGTTATCTAAAGATGTTCATGATTTTATAAGGGTTACTTGCATATAATGGAGTTTTATTATTCCTGGGTACATGTTATCACACCCATTTTATGCTAACCTATTACTTCATTTGGGTTACATAAGATTACGTAACATTATTAATATGAATTAGCATAATTATTAATATTTATAACTGTATACTATAAGTATATCCATAACTATGTTCATATATCTATATCTATATCTCTAGTATATTATTTAGTCTTTTATCTAGTTTAAAAGATCATCGGCGGATAATTCCAAGATGGCCGCCATGGCGAAAATCACCAAATCTGGGTATCGCCGCATCAAATAACTCCATAACTCCAATGATTTTCACAATTCTTTCACTGTTTATGTTGTCTTGGTGACTCCTCCGACCATTTGGAAGGAAAGTTTTTTCAAATATTTTGATATTTAGTGTTTTTAAGATGCCATCGAGAATTTCTATAGTAAGTCTATGGCCACGAGATTTTGAATTCTGACAAAACATTTTCTTAACGACACTGGACAACACAGATCTCCGAGTCCTTGCTAGCTGTTCCTGTTTATTCAAACCTCACTACCTCAGGATCCGGGAAAAAGACCAGTGGACCTTTCACAGAACATCTTCCAGCTCCACGGGGGAGGAATATAACAATAAATAAGTAACAAGATAGAAAAGGTGTATAAAGAACATGTAATACAGGTAAACATCAGCTAGAGATAAAATATAATAAAATCAGAGACAAAACCCAGCAACAACATCGAGCGTTAACTCCCTGCAGCAGGAGGCAATGCCAGCTCGCATCCAGCCCAGCCAGCTGCGCCCGGAAAACCAGATGACTAAGCTGGGCAGCTGGCTGATGGTGCCTGGCCATCGGACTCAACACCACAGCAGCATATATACCAGGAGGGAATTCTTTTCCGGGGAGAATTGCATACACTTTCTGTTGTAATCATTATAAGAATTAAGTAATGCAATAGGCTGAGGGTGAAACTTTTATTCTTTTATATTATCTTTCATGGGCGTCATCCATTATTTACATGGTAGCAAGCTTAATTGTCAAAAGTACAGATCGTGCCATGGTAACAGTGGGAACTGGATAGCGTTCTGCTAAAATTGCAACTTAAAAGTTGTCATCACTTGTATATTATTTTGAGGATAGAGAATCATTAAAATCAACCATAGATGAATTCAAGATGGGCGGTAATTTGGGTGGGCTAGATCAACCTGTGTACAGAAAGGTAAGTTTCAAGATGGCCGTTTCATGTTGCCAGGATCACATGTTCTATTGGTCACCATGGCAACATGCTTTCAGAGGAACTTAATTCTTTGATAATATCCATTTGGCCCCAAGTGCAAATTTCCATATTAAGGTTGTCCTGTGAAAATTGAGTAATTATTCATAGAGATATGACCCAAAGTGTCAAAAGTACAGATGTTGCCATGGTAAGTTGGTGAATGCTAGAGAATCATTAAAATTATGATAGAAAGGTAAGGTTTTCAGCTAAACTATGGTTTTCAAGGGTCAGAAATCCATTTTCAACACAATTAATAGGGTTGGAAAATTGCCGACAATTTTTTCAAGATGGCCGTTTTATGTTGCCAGGATCTATTGGTCACCATGGCAACAAGCTTTCAGTAGAACTTAATTCTGTGATAATATCTATTTGGCCCCAAGTCAGAATTTCCATATGAGGGTTGTCCTGTGAAAATTGGGTAATTATTCACAGAGCTATGACCAAAAGTGTCAAAAGTACAAATGTTGCCATGGCAACAGTGAAACCTAAATACTCTGTCAAAACTGAATCAGGAAAATTGTTAGACATGGCATGGTTGGTGAACGCTGGAGAATCATTAAAATCAATCAAAGATAAAGTGAAATTGATCTGCATTTTGTGGAAACTGGATCAGTCTACAAACAGGTAAATTTTCATAGAAACTTACGATGGTTGCCAAAATTTAGGGTTTCTTGCATACCAATACTTCTAATTATGATAGAAAGCTAAGGTTTTCAGCTAAACTAGGGTTTTTGAGGACCAGGAATCCATTTTCAACAGAATTAAAAGGGTTGGACAATTGCCAATATTTTTTTCAAGATGGCCGTTTCATGTTGCCAGGATCACATGTATTATTGGTCACCATGGCAACATGCTTTCACTGGAACTTAATTCTGTGATAATATCTATTTGGCCCCAAGTCAGAATTTCCATATGAGGGTTGTCCTGTGAAAATTGAATAATTATTCACAGAGCTATGACCAAAAGTGTCAAAAGTACAAATGTTGCCATGGCAACAGTGAAACCTAAATACTCTGTCAAAACTGAATCAGGAAAATTGTTAGACATGGCATGGTTGGTGAACGCTGGAGAATCATTAAAATCAATCAAAGATAAAGTGAAATTGATCTGCATTTTGTGGAAACTGGATCAGTCTACAAACAGGTAAATTTTCATAGAAACTTACGATGGTTGCCAAAATTTAGGGATTCTTGCATACCAATACTTCTAATTATGATAGAAAGCTAAGGTTTTCAGCTAAACTAGGGTTTTTGAGGACCAGGAATCCATTTTCAACAGAATAAAAAGGGTTGGACAATTGCCAATATTTTTTTCAAGATGGCCGTTTCATGTTGCCAGGATCACATGTATTATTGGTCACCATGGCAACATGCTTTCACTGGAACTTAATTCTGTGATAATATCTATTTGGCCCCAAGTCAGAATTTCCATATGAGGGTTGTCCTGTGAAAATTGGGTAATTATTCACAGAGCTATGACCAAAAGTGTCAAAAGTACAAATGTTGCCATGGCAACAGTGAAACCTAAATACTCTGTCAAAACTGAATCAGGAAAATTGTTAGACATGGCATGGTTGGTGAACGCTGGAGAATCATTAAAATCAATCAAAGATAAAGTGAAATTGATCTGCATTTTGTGGAAACTGGATCAGTCTACAAACAGGGAAATTTTCATAGAAACTTACGATGGTTGCCAAAATTTAGGGATTCTTGCATACCAATACTTCTAATTATGATAGAAAGCTAAGGTTTTCAGCTAAACTAGGGTTTTTGAGGACCAGGAATCCATTTTCAACAGAATTAAAAGGGTTGGACAATTGCCAATATTTTTTTCAAGATGGCCGTTTCATGTTGCCAGGATCACATGTATTATTGGTCACCATGGCAACATGCTTTCCCTGGAACTTAATTCTGTGATAATATCTATTTGGCCCCAAGTCAGAATTTCCATATGAGGGTTGTTCTGTGAAAATTGAATAATTATTCACAGAGCTATGACCAAAAGTGTCAAAAGTACAAATGTTGCCATGGCAACAGTGAAACCTAAATACTCTGTCAAAACTGAATCAGGAAAATTGTTAGACATGGCATGGTTGGTGAACGCTGGAGAATCATTAAAATCAATCAAAGATAAAGTGAAATTGATCTGCATTTTGTGGAAACTGGATCAGTCTACAAACAGGTAAATTTTCATAGAAACTTACGATGGTTGCCAAAATTTAGGGATTCTTGCATACCAATACTTCTAATTATGATAGAAAGCTAAGGTTTTCAGCTAAACTAGGGTTTTTGAGGACCAGGAATCCATTTTCAACAGAATTAAAAGGGTTGGACAATTGCCAATATTTTTTTCAAGATGGCCGTTTCATGTTGCCAGGATCACATGTATTATTGGTCACCATGGCAACATGCTTTCACTGGAACTTAATTCTGTGATAATATCTATTTGGCCCCAAGTCAGAATTTCCATATGAGGGTTGTTCTGTGAAAATTGAATAATTATTCACAGAGCTATGACCAAAAGTGTCAAAAGTACAAATGTTGCCATGGCAACAGTGAAACCTAAATACTCTGTCAAAACTGAATCAGGAAAATTGTTAGACATGGCATGGTTGGTGAACGCTGGAGAATCATTAAAATCAATCAAAGATAAAGTGAAATTGATCTGCATTTTGTGGAAACTGGATCAGTCTACAAACAGGTAAATTTTCATAGAAACTTACGATGGTTGCCAAAATTTAGGGATTCTTGCATACCAATACTTCTAATTATGATAGAAAGCTAAGGTTTTCAGCTAAACTAGGGTTTTTGAGGACCAGGAATCCATTTTCAACAGAATTAAAAGGGTTGGACAATTGCCAATATTTTTTTCAAGATGGCCGTTTCATGTTGCCAGGATCACATGTATTATTGGTCACCATGGCAACATGCTTTCACTGGAACTTAATTCTGTGATAATATCTATTTGGCCCCAAGTCAGAATTTCCATATGAGGGTTGTCCTGTGAAAATTGAATAATTATTCACAGAGCTATGACCAAAAGTGTCAAAAGTACAAATGTTGCCATGGCAACAGTGAAACCTAAATACTCTGTCAAAACTGAATCAGGAAAATTGTTAGACATGGCATGGTTGGTGAACGCTGGAGAATCATTAAAATCAATCAAAGATAAAGTGAAATTGATCTGCATTTGTGGAAACTAGATCAGTCTACAAACAGGTAAATTTTCATAGAAACTTACGATGATTGCCAAAACTTAGGGTTTCTTGCATGCCAATACTTCTAATTATGATAGAAAGCTAAGGTTTTCAGCTAAACTAGGGTTTTTGAGGACCAGGAATCCATTTTCAACAGAATTAAAAGGGTTGGACAATTGCCAATATTTTTTTCAAGATGGCCGTTTCATGTTGCCAGGATCACATGTTCTATTAGTCACCATAGCAACAAGCTTTCCCTGGAATTTAATTCTTTGATAATATCTATTTGGCCCCAAGTCAGAATTTCCATATTAGGGTTGTCCTGTGAAAATTGAATAATTATTCACAGAGCTATCACCAAAAGTGTCAAAAGTACAAATGTTGCCATGGCAACAGTGAAACCTAAATACTCTGTCAAAACTGAATCAGAAAAATTGTTAGACATGGCATAGTTGGTGAACGCTGGAGAATCATTAAAATCAATCAAAGATAAAGTGAAATTGATCTGCATTTTGTGGAAACTAGATCAGTCTACAAACAGGTAAATTTTCATAGAAACTTACGATGGTTGCCAAAACTTAGGGTTTCTTGCATACCAATACTTCTAATTATGATAGAAAGCTAAGGTTTTCAGCTAAACTAGGGTTTTTGAGGACCAGGAATCCATTTTCAACAGAATTAAAAGGGTTGGACAATTGCCAATATTTTTTTCAAGATGGCCGTTTCATGTTGCCAGGATCACATGTATTATTGGTCACCATGGCAACATGCTTTCACTGGAACTTAATTCTGTGATAATATCTATTTGGCCCCAAGTCAGAATTTCCATATGAGGGTTATCCTGTGAAAATTGAATAATTATTCACAGAGCTATGACCAAAAGTGTCAAAAGTACAAATGTTGCCATGGCAACAGTGAAACCTAAATACTCTGTCAAAACTGAATCAGGAAAATTGTTAGACAGGCATGGTTGGTGAACGCTGGAGAATCATTAAAATCAATCAAAGATAAAGTGAAATTGATCTGCATTTGTGGAAACTAGATCAGTCTACAAACAGGTAAATTTTCATAGAAACTTACGATGATTGCCAAAACTTAGGGTTTCTTGCATGCCAATACTTCTAATTATGATAGAAAGCTAAGGTTTTCAGCTAAACTAGGGTTTTTGAGGACCAGGAATCCATTTTCAACAGAATTAAAAGGGTTGGACAATTGCCAATATTTTTTTCAAGATGGCCGTTTCATGTTGCCAGGATCACATGTTCTATTAGTCACCATAGCAACAAGCTTTCCCTGGAATTTAATTCTTTGATAATATCTATTTGGCCCCAAGTGAGAATTTCCATATGAGGGTTGTCCTGTGAAAATTGAATAATTATTCACAGAGATAGGACCCAAAATGTCAAAAGTACAAATGTTGCCATGGCAACAGTGAAAACTAGATATTCTGTTAAAACTAAATCAGGAAAGTTGTCAGACATGGCATAGTTGGTGAACGCTGGAGAATCATTAAAATCAACCAAAGATAATGTACATGCCAACACCTGAATAGAGCATCATGGGGTGGGACCATTGGCCACTGTCCACTTTGCACCAGCTTTTCTTTTTAAAGGCCAAGCAATATATATGTCCATATATGACCTAGGTACATGCATTCATTTCAGTCAGAATACCTAGAGTACAGGTGTACACCAGCAGAGTAGGCTACCTGGAGTAAGATTCCAGGTGTACACTAGGTCATACAGTTTGTGTAGGCTATCGGGAGTAAAACTACAAGTGGATACAAGGTCATACAGGTTGTGTAGGTGACTTGTGTAAAAGTAAGACTACAAGTGGATACAAGTCCATTCAGGTGATGCAGACTACTGGTGTACATACAAGGTCATACAGGTGATGTAGGCTACCTGGAGTAAGACTACAAGTGTATAGAAGGTCATACAGGTGATGTAGGTTACCTGAAGTAAGACTACTGGTGTATACAAGGTCATACAGGCGGTGAAGTTACCTGAAGTAAGGTTACAGGTGCATAAAAGTTCACACAGGTAGTAAGAGCAAAAGTAAATTTTTTTGTGAGAATCAACTTCCTGAGCGACTGAAAGGAGTATCATATGGCGGGACCATTGACCAATCTGGATGAGAACTATTTGGGGTAAGAATACAGGTATAAAGGGGTACTTAGAAGGGGCGAGAACTACCTGTAGTAAGAGTACAGGTATAAAGGGGTACTTAGAAGGGGTGAGAACTACCTGTAGTAAGTGTACAGGTATAAAGGGGTGCTTAGAAGTTGTGAGAACTACCTGTAGTAAGAGTACAGGTATGAAGGGGTACTTAGAAGGGGTGAGAACTACCTGTAGTAAGAGTACAGGTATAAAGGGGTACTTAGAAGGGGTGAGAACTACCTGTAGTAAGAGTACAGGTATATAGGGGTACTTAGAAGGGGTGAGAACTACCTGTAGTAAGAGAACAGGTATAAAGGGGTACTTAGAAGGGGTGAGAACTACTTGGGGTAAGAGTACAGGTATAAAGGGGTACTTAGTAAGAGTGAGAACTACCTGTAGTAAGAGTACAGGTATAAAGGGGTGCTTAGAAGGGGTGAGAACTACCTGTAGTAAGAGTACAGGTATGAAGGGGTACTTAGTAAGAGTGAGAACTACCTGTAGTAAGAGTACAGGTATAAAGGGGTGCTTAGAAGGGGTGAGAACTACCTGTAGTAAGAGTACAGGTATAAAGGGGTACTTAGAAGGGGTGAGAACTACCTGTAGTAAGAGTACAGGTATAAAGGGGTGCTTAGAAGGGGTGAGAACTACCTGTAGTAAGAGTACAGGTATGAAGGGGTACTTAGTAAGAGTGAGAACTACCTGTAGTAAGAGTACAGGTATAAAGGGGTACTTAGAAGGGGTGAGAACTACCTGTAGTAAGAGTACAGGTATGAAGGGGTACTTAGAAGGGGTGAGAACTACCTGTAGTAAGAGTACAGGTATGAAGGGGTGCTTAGAAGGGGTGAGAACTACCTGTAGTAAGAGTACAGGTATAAAGGGGTACTTAGAAGGGGTGAGAACTACCTGTAGTAAGAGTACAGGTATAAAGGGGTGCTTAGAAGGGGTGAGAACTACCTGTAGTAAGAGTACAGGTGTAAAGGGGTGCTTAGAAGGGGTGAGAACTACCTGTAGTAAGAGTACAGGTATAAAGGGGTGCTTAGAAGGGGTGAGAACTACCTGTAGTAAGAGTACAGGTATAAAGGGGTACTTAGAAGGGGTGAGAACTACCTGTAGTAAGAGTACAGGTATAAAGGGGTACTTAGAAGTGGCTTCCTCCACTGTAAAGTAAGCCGCCAAAAATTCTATAATCGGATGTATTTCCACCTTATAAATTGTCAATAGAGTATTATCCCCTGCCGATTTTCTCATTCTCTAGCTTGCACCTAGTATCCCATGTCTGACAACTTCCTTGTAGCAGTTTTGGCAGAATCAAGCAACCATCTTGACCAAAAGGCATTTGTCCCACCCTATTAATTCTGTTGGAAAAGGAATGGCATATGCTATTGATTCTAACTTCAGCTGAGAGCAGCCAATCATCTCCTCTTCTTCCACCTAGTGGTCAAATAACAAACAAAACACTTGTTGCCATAATCTTACTAGAATATAATATTAGAGTCCCGTATGTTGAACAATCTTGGACTATATAACAATTCAATGGCATATTATTGCATTATATAGACTTTCGCTTTCATTTTTGTCAAGTAGATCATATAAGTAGATTATTAATTCATTTAATTTTTCAAGTAGGTCAGCTGAGAACATTGGATGTGATAAAATGCGACTGAATAAACAAATACAAATACTTCAGTACAAACTAATCATAGAATAGAGCATCATGTGGTGGGACCATTGGCCAATCTGTCCACTTTGCACCAGCTATTTTTCATTGAAGGCCAAGCCAGGAATCGAACCTGGGTACCACATGAGCTTATTCATATACTACATACACTGGCGATACTCTCACCTTCAAAATAAAGGTGAGTGAGTGAGATTGGTTGCTTTACGCCCTTATCAACACTTTTAATATGGTTATATCAAGGGCAGAAGAGCTGAGAGGGAGACAGTTTATATGATCATACCCAGGAATTAGAGATTGAGAAGAAGGGAGAGAGAGACAGATCAAAGAGCAGAAAGGCACTTAATGGTCATACCCAGGACCACACACAAAGCTAACACTCACAACAAATGACTCACCATGAAATAGATAGCATACAATAAGGCACTTTAATAATTCAAAAAATATTTGCAATAATATATACCTGCAGCTGAATGACTTACCTGAAGTAAGACTGCAGGTATATACAAGGTCATACAAGTGGAGTAGGCGACCTGAAGGAAGTCAACAGGTGTCTATAAGGAGATACTGGTGGCGAAGGCTGCCTCTAGAAGGGCCACAGGTGGATACAAGGTCATACAGGTGGTGTAGGGTACCTGGAGTAAGGTTACAGGTGGATACAAGGTCATACAGGTGGTGTAGGGTACCTGGAGTAAGGTTACAGGTGGATACAAAGTCATACAGGTGGTGTAGGTTACCTGGAGTAAGGTGACAGGTGGATACAAGGTCATACAGATGGTGTAGGTTACCTGGAGTAAGGTGACAGGTGGATACAAGGTTATTAAGGTGATGTTGGCTACCTGGAGTAAGGTTAAAGGTGGATACAAGGTCATATAGGTGGTGTAAGTTACCTGGAGTAAGGTTACAGGTGGATACAAGGTCATACCGGTGATGTAGGTTACCTGGAGTAAGGTTACAGGTGGATACAAGGTCATACTGGTGATGTAGGATACCTGGAACAAGGTTGCAGGTGGATACAAGGTCATACAGGTGATGTAGGATACCTGGAACAAGGTTGCAGGTGGATACAAGGTCATACAGGTGATGTAGGATACCTGGAACAAGGTTGCAGGTGGATACAAGGTCATACAGGTGATGTAGGCTACCTGGAGTAAGGTTACAGGTGGATACAAGGTCATACAGGTGATGTAGGATACCTGGAACAAGGTTGCAGGTGGATACAAGGTCATACAGGTGATGTAGGATACCTTGAACAAGGTTGCAGGTGGATACAAGGTCATACAGGTGATGTAGGTTACCTGGAACAAGGTTGCAGGTGGATACAAGGTCATAAAGGTGGTGTAGGTTACCTGGAGTAAGGTTACAGGTGGATACAAGGTCATACAGGTGGTGTAGGTTACCTGGAACAAGGTTGCAGGTGGATACAAGGTCATACAGGTGATGTAGGATACCTGGAACAAGGTTGCAGGTGGATACAAGGTCATACAGGTGGTGTAGGATACCTGGAGTAAGGTTAAAGGTGGATACAAGGTCATACAGGTGATGTAGGATACCTGGAACAAGGTTGCAGGTGCATACAAGGTCATACAGGTGATGTAGGATACCTGGAGTAAGGTTACAGGTGGATACAAGGTCATACTGGTCGTGTAGGTTACCTGGAGTAAGGTTACAGGTGGATACAAGGTCATACAGGTGATGTAGGATACCTGGAACAAGGTTGCAGGTGGATACAAGGTCATACAGGTGATGTAGGATACCTGGAACAAGGTTGCAGGTGGATACAAGGTCATACAGGTGGTGTAGGATACCTGGAGTATGGTTACAGGTGGATACAAGGTCATACAGGTGATGTAGGATACCTGGAACAAGGTTGCAGGTGGATACAAGATCATACAGGTGATGTAGGATACCTGGAACAAGGTTGCAGGTGGATACAAGGTCATACAGGTGATGTAGGATACCTGGAACAAGGTTACAGGTGGATACAAGGTCATACAGGTGATGTAGGATACCTGGAGTAAGGTTACAGGTGGATACAAGGTCATACAGGTGATGTAGGATACCTGGAGTAAGGTTGCAGGTGGATAAAAGGTCATACTGGTGGTGTAGGATACCTGGAACAAGGTTGCAGGTGGATACAAGGTCATACAGGTGATGTAGGATACCTTGAACAAGGTTGCAGGTGGATACAAGGTCATACAGGTGATGTAGGTTACCTGGAGTAAGGTTACAGGTGGATACAAGGTCATACAGGTGATGTAGGATACCTGGAACAAGGTTGCAGGTGGATACAAGGTCATACAGGTGATGTAGATTACCTGGAACAAGGTTGCAGGTGGATACAAGGTCATACCGGTGATGTAGGTTACCTGGAGTAAGGTTACAGGTGGATACAAGGTCATACTGGTGATGTAGGATACCTGGAACAAGGTTGCAGGTGGATACAAGGTCATACAGGTGATGTAGGCTACCTGGAGTAAGGTTACAGGTGGATACAAGGTCATACAGGTGATGTAGGATACCTGGAACAAGGTTGCAGGTGGATACAAGGTCATACAGGTGATGTAGGATACCTTGAACAAGGTTGCAGGTGATTACAAGGTCATACAGGTGATGTAGGTTACCTGGAACAAGGTTGCAGGTGGATACAAGGTCATAAAGGTGGTGTAGGTTACCTGGAGTAAGGTTACAGGTGGATACAAGGTCATACAGGTGGTGTAGGTTACCTGGAACAAGGTTGCAGGTGGATACAAGGTCATACAGGTGATGTAGGATACCTGGAACAAGGTTGCAGGTGGATACAAGGTCATACAGGTGGTGTAGGATACCTGGAGTAAGGTTAAAGGTGGATACAAGGTCATACAGGTGATGTAGGATACCTGGAACAAGGTTGCAGGTGGATACAAGGTCATACAGGTGATGTAGGATACCTGGAACAAGGTTACAGGTGGATACAAGGTCATACTGGTGGTGTAGGATACCTGGAACAAGGTTACAGGTGGATACAAGGTCATACTGGTGGTGTAGGATACCTGGAACAAGGTTACAGGTGGATACAAGGTCATACTGGTGGTGTAGGTTACCTGGAACAACGTGACAGGTGGATACAAGGTCATACTGGTGGTGTAGGTTACCTGGAGTAAGGTTACAGGTGGATACAAGGTCATACTGGTGGTGTAGGTTACCTGGAACAAGGTTACAGGTGGATACAAGGTCATACTGGTGGTGTAGGTTACCTGGAACAAGGTTACAGGTGGATACAAGGTCATACTGGTGGTGTAGGTTACCTGGAGTAAGGTTAAAGGTGGATACAAGGTCATATAGGTGGTGTAAGTTACCTGGAGTAAGGCTACAGGTGGATACAAGGTCATACCGGTGATGTAGGTTACCTGGAGTAAGGTTAAAGGTAGATACAAGGTCATATAGGTGGTGTAAGTTACCTGGAGTAAGGTTACAGGTGGATACAAGGTCATACCGGTGATGTAAGTTACCTGGAGTAAGGTTACAGGTGTTTACAAGGTCATACAGGTGGTGTAGGATACCTGGAGTAAGGTTACAGGTGGATACAAGGTCATACAGGTGATGTAGGATACCTGGAACAAGGTTACAGGTGGATACAAGGTCATACTGGTGGTGTAGGTTACCTGGAGTAAGGTTAAAGGTGGATACAAGGTCATATAGGTGGTGTAAGGTACCTGGAATAAGGTTACAGGTGGATACAAGGTCATACTGGTGGTGTAGGTTACCTGGAGTAAGGTTAGAAATGTATACAAGGTTATACAGGTGATGTAGGATACCTGGAACAAGGTTGCAGGTGGACACAAGGTCATACTGGTGGTGTAGGTTACCTGGAGTAAGGTTAAAGGTGGATACAAGGTCATATAGGTGGTGTAAGTTACCTGGAGTAAGGTTACAGGTGGATACAAGGTCATACCGGTGATGTAGGTTACCTGGAGTAAGGTTACAGGTGGATACAAGGTCATACTGGTGATGTAGGATAACTGGAACAAGGTTACAGGTGTTTACAAGGTCATACAGGTGATGTAGGATACCTGGAACAAGGTTGCAGGTGGATACAAGATCATACAGGTGATGTAGGATACCTGGAACAAGGTTGCAGGTGGATACAAGGTCATACAGGTGATGTAGGATACCTGGAACAAGGTTACAGGTGGACACAAGGTCATACAGGTGGTGTAGGTTACCTGGAGTAAGGTTACAGGTGTTTACAAGGTCATACAGGTGGTGTAGGATACCTGGAGTAAGGTTACAGGTGGATACAAGGTCATACAGGTGATGTAGGATACCTGGAACAAGGTTACAGGTGGATACAAGGTCATACTGGTGGTGTAGGTTACCTGGAGTAAGGTTAAAGGTGGATACAAGGTCATATAGGTGGTGTAAGGTACCTGGAATAAGGTTACAGGTGGATACAAGGTCATACTGGTGGTGTAGGTTACCTGGAGTAAGGTTAGAAATGTATACAAGGTTATACAGGTGATGTAGGATACCTGGAACAAGGTTGCAGGTGGACACAAGGTCATACTGGTGGTGTAGGTTACCTGGAGTAAGGTTAAAGGTGGATACAAGGTCATATAGGTGGTGTAAGTTACCTGGAGTAAGGTTACAGGTGGATACAAGGTCATACCGGTGATGTAGGTTACCTGGAGTAAGGTTACAGGTGGATACAAGGTCATACTGGTGATGTAGGATAACTGGAACAAGGTTACAGGTGTTTACAAGGTCATACAGGTGATGTAGGATACCTGGAACAAGGTTGCAGGTGGATACAAGATCATACAGGTGATGTAGGATACCTGGAACAAGGTTGCAGGTGGATACAAGGTCATACAGGTGATGTAGGATACCTGGAACAAGGTTACAGGTGGACACAAGGTCATACAGGTGGTGTAGGTTACCTGGAGTAAGGTTACAGGTGGACACAAGGTCATACAGGTGGTGTAAGTTAACTGGAGTAAGGTTACAGGTGGACACAAGGTCATACAGGTGGTGTAGGTTACCTGGAGTAACTCAGACCGATTTATAAAGGTTACAGTTTGGTACAAGGTCATACAGGTGGTGTAGGTTACCTGGAGTAATATTACAGGTGTTTACAAGGTCATACAGGTGATGTAGGTTAACTGGAGTAAGGTCACAGATGGATACAAGGTCATACAGGTGGTGTAGGTCACCTGGAGTAAGGTTACAGGTGGATACAAGGTCATACAGGTGGTGTAGGTTTCCTGGAGTAAGGTTAGAAATGTATACAAGGTTATAGAGGTGATGTAGGATACCTGGAGTGATGTTACAGGTGTATACAAGTTCATACAGGTGGTGTAGGGTGGCTGAGGTAAAGTTACAGGTGGATACAAGGTCATACTGGTGATGTAA
This sequence comes from Sthenelais limicola, assembly GCA_942159475.1. Classification (NCBI taxonomy): domain Eukaryota; kingdom Metazoa; phylum Annelida; class Polychaeta; order Phyllodocida; family Sigalionidae; genus Sthenelais; species Sthenelais limicola. The sequence continues at coordinate 32,814,854 of OW804098.1, forward strand.
GTTACCTGGAGTAAGGTGACAGGTGTATACAAGTTCATACAGGTGGTGTAGGCTACCTGGAATAAGGTCCCAGGTGTATACAAGGTCATACCGGTGATGTAGGTTACCTGGAGTAAGGTTACAGGTGGACACAAGGTCATACAGGTGGTGTAGGTTATCTGGAGTAAGGTTACAGGTGGATACAAGGACATACCGGTGATGTAGGTTACCTGGAGTAAGGTTACAGGTGGACACAAGGTCATACAGGTGGTGTAGGTTACCTGGAGTAAGGTTACAGGTGGATACAGGGTCTTACAGGTGGTGTAGGTTACCTGGAGTAAGGTTACAGGTGTATACAAGGTTATACAGGTGGTGTAGGCTACCTGGAGTAAGGTTACAGGTATATACAAAGTCATACAGGTGATGTAGGCTACCTGGATTAAGGGTACAGGTGGATACAAGGTCATATACATGGTGTAGGCTTCTTTGAGGAATGTGACAGGTGGATACAAGGTCATACAGGTGATATAGGTTACCTGGAGGAAAGTTACAGATGGGTACAAGGTCATACAGGGGGTGTAGGTTTCCTGGAGTAAAGTTACAGGTATATACAAGGTCATACAGGTGAGGTACGTTACCTAGAATAAGGTTACAGGTGTATACAAGGTCATATTGGTGGTATAGGTTACCTGGAGTAAGGTTACAGGTATATACAAGGTCATACAGGCGATGGAGGTTACCTGGAATAAGGTTACAGGTGTATACAAGGTCATACTGGTGGTATAAGTTACCTGGAGTGCGATTACAGGTCGAAACAAGGTCATACAGGTGGTGTAGGTTCCCTGGAGTAAGGTTACAGGTGGAAACAAGGTCATACAGGTGATGTAGGTTACCTGGAGTAAGGTTACAGGTGTATCCAAGTTCATACAGGTGATCTAGGCTACAAGGAATAAGGTTACAGGTGTTTACAAGGTCATACAGGTGATGTAGGATACCTGGAGTAAGGTTACATGTTAATACAAGGTCATGCAGGTGGTGTAAATTACCTGGAGTAAGGTTACAGGTATATACAAGGCTATACAGGTGGTGTAGGTTAACTGGAGTAAGGTTACAGGTGGATAGTAATTAAATGCTGATAGACCCTTTACCAGCAAACCACCTATGGATAGAACAAATCAGCCAGGGAAAAAGAATTATAAACCTGCTACTGCCTTATATAAGACAAATATATTTGATAGATGGATGGATACAATATTTGCTGATGCATAAGGAATGGGTGAGTAAGGCTAAGATTTCTAGTGAAGGCAGGGAAAGGGAAGCCCATGCAGTGAGTGGGTGACAGTCCTATGGTGTGATGAGTATACCATGCTTTTGGGCCATGTGTGTTTGTTTACCAACACTGAGTACCAGGGCAGTTGATCTACTATTGGACAATGCATATGTGGGGCTAGATTTACTGGTCATTTTGAATAGGCAGACTAAGCTATCTATAAACGTATATTATTGATTAATTATATAATGATATGACACTTAGAATACATGAAACTCTAGGAAATTACTTTATCCACATTTGTAGTTTTTTACTGCCAAATATATTTGTATTTTTCATTTCTCCCTGTTGCAACAGTCATAGTATAGCCAAATATGAGATGCATCCCACCTAGCCCCCACCCTTATATAGTGAGGGCCGGTCTTTAAGCTGGACCCCGTGTATTAGCCCACCCCGTTAACCTGGGGGCTCAGCACATCCTAACGTTAATAAGGATTGGGAAAGAGGGAGAGGAAGGGAGAGGGAAGGGGAGGGCAACAGCAGGAGGCAGGTGAGGTAAGGAGGAGGGAGAAGGTGATGGCGAGAAAAATGATGGTTGGGTGAGGGATCAAGAGAAGGTGGGGATGGGGAGGTGGGGTTATTTGTCATTATGGTAAATTATTTAGGATTTGGGAGAGAGAGGTTGGGGGCGGGGTAGGGGTAGAGGAGAGGGAGACACTAAATCTCTGTTTTGCCCTATCTTACATAACTAGAATCTGTGCCGATTAATAACCAAAGTTCCTTGTCTGATACCCTTTGAAACCAACTTCTAAGAGGTTGAAGTCAGTCATAGGAGGTCGCTAATTTGATGGGTTGTAAATCATTTCGTCAGCAAACAGTTTGATGCCTGGCCCAGGGTGCCTGCGTAAATGGGGAAGATGGGGTGGCAAAGGAATAGCTGTGGGGGAGGCAGGGCGTGGAAGGAGGGTGCAAAAGGGGGATATACCTTGGAATATAGATGTTAAAAATCTAGGAGGCCCCGGTGTTCTTCTCAATCCTCCTACATATTATCAGAAGTAGTTTCCCCATGTTAGTAAAGTATAGAATAAAGAATTGCAATAATTAAGAAACAACTTTCCCTCCCTCCCCTTTCTTCCTAAAAGAGGACAAAAAGAAAGAGTACACAGATAGAACCTAATGAGAATGTGGTACGACAGATACTAGTGTCCCCAGTGCAATAGTGTCCCCAGTACCACATTCGAATATAGGTTTTATATCTAATGCCACCTTGCTATGTTTAAGTATTTAAATAGCGTATCCACTTACACATCAAATCGAGCGGTAGTGCTTTTATCCAGACTTTTAAAGAAAGGTCGATTTCAAAGCATTTTCATAACCAAAGAAAATCAGATTGGAATTCGAATTAATTGTGTGGGGCGATTCCAGGTTAGGGATATAATATAATACCTAGAAAATGGTGGTCATTACTAGGAAGAGGAGACGAAATTAATTTGTCATTTTGTCAAAATAAATTGTCATTTTAAAGAGGTATCTGAAAACATTCTTGCAGCAAGAGCATGTGAAATTTATGAAGTCATACAAAAAGTTAATTTAGTGATAAAGATCGCCATGGAAAATGGAAGAAAATGTTCGAAAAGAAAGGTATAGACATATCAAGAAAAGACCCTAAAGAATGGTATATAATTTGTGTATAATTGCACGAGAAACATAAGGTTGCAAGCTTTTCAATTCAGAGTGGTAAACAGAATTATAATATGTAATGACCAGCTTGAAAATGGAAAATAAAGAAAATATGACCGACTGTAACTTCTGTGAGGATAGAGACGATATATTTCACTTCTTTGTGGATTGTGAAAGAATTAATCATTTTGGCACATACTAATAACATGGGCAAAAATAAATAAATGGCTGGATTGTGAAATCATTGATGATTTAAATGCAGCCCACTTGCTTCTAGGAATCCCATCCCAAGAATAAAGCGGCTGAATTATATTATATTAAAAGCTAAATTCTATATTTACAAAACTAGATAATTTCATGATAAATATTTATGATATGTATTCAAACAAGATGAGCGCTTTGCCGGGGTATTTTTTATTTTGTCCCTAACTTCTCGTAGCAGAGATGAGCAGACACCCTGACCACCTCCATCTCCACTTCCACCAACTCTATCTCCACTTCGATCACCTCCATCTCCACTTCCACCAGCTCTATCTCCACTTCGACCACCTCCTTCTCCTGGACCTGAGCCATCCCCACCTTCATCCCCTGCTCCTGTGTTTGACTTCAACATCAACATCCCCATCGAAACTCCTCTCCAGCAACCCACCATTCAAGACATTGAGATCCCTTTTCCAGAGAGTATCCTTCCTGCTGCGCCTACCACGTTTGAGGTCGATCATCTCAGGTGGGACGATTATGGGCGGCGATCTTCTTACATCAAGAACGATACATCAAGAAGGAAGTGCAATGGCTATCTACTGGACGATTAGTCCCTGAAGTTGTAGGGGAGCCGGTTGTCTGCGGGCTAGACCAAACCGAGGCGGTACGCTGAGATTTATCCCGGGCTGCAGACAAGTGAGTTTTAGTCTTGCATTGTAGGGATCGTCACACACACGGCCACCCCCTGCTCACTAAGATGGACTGGGCTAAACCTTTACCGCACGCTCACTCCCGCTCAGTGTTCAGCAGTGCATAACGACCATGTACTCCGCACTCACCCAACAAACCCCAAGATCCCAACAATTTGAGACTAAAACTTGGGGGTGCTCCAATAAGAAGTTCCGCTGTCGGGTATCTGTGCTGGAAAAGGATGGTTCCTTCAGCTGTAAAACCCCCCACAACCATCCACACATCCCAGGGGTGGCACTCAAAATCTAAAGCACATACTATGGTAGGTATTTTACATCATTATATTTGAATATGTTTAAGATTATTGATCTTACTATAACTATATGATCTAATTGATTATTAAATCGATTATATTCAAATGTATTTTATTCATGTGTGAATATCATATCATACATTTATTAAACATTTATTCATCTTTTTTATTTTCAGTCTAGGGAAGAAGCAAAGAAGAACCTCTTTAAACCTGCCTTTAAGATCGTGGAGGAAAATGTTCAATCATTGGAACTATCTGAGGGAAGGTGAGACCACAGCATCTCACTGACACAGCATTTACTTGAATGACCTCCGATAATAGAATGAAATAAAAAAGAATTAATAATATGTCTAGGGTGACTGAAAATAAAGTTCGATCTTGTGTATAATTGTGATATAGGCCTATATAGTCAAGACTTACAATAATATTTTTCTTGATTTTTTTTTACAACTAGTGACACTTCTTATTCACACAACTTACATCTTTAATTTTAACAAGTTCAATGTTGCCAAATTGTTCCTTTAGAATGAAGAGTTCTTGTGAAAGTCAATAATTTTGATGTTGGCTGGGCCGGGGGAACGATATCTCAAAGTGATTTATTTTTCATGCATAGGGCTACTATTTAGGGATGAGAGGTGTATCCCTTTTTTAGATCAGAAGAAAATTTCGGTACACTAGACCTATGAGTAATAGAAATTTCTTTGAATTTTAAGTTGTAAGTACAATTACAAAGCACTTATGCTGACAGTGATTCTGGAGATGAGGAGCAGAGATTTATATCAAGTGAAAAGAAAATAATTTATTTTGATTCTCAATAACTGTCTGTAATCAAAGCTGTACATTACTGTCTCTTAATTGTTTATATTCCTTCTAAGCTGCCCCACCCCCACCCGCAGACAATGTAATGCAGGCAGACAATGTAATGTAGGCAGTTAATGAGCCATTATTTTACATTCACAATATAGTCGGGCCATTGAAAATTATAGTCGGGCCATGAACTCTCAAAATATCATGGCCCCACTGTCTATGGCAACCCAACCCACTATGTCGCACACTGCGGTGAAGTAAGGCCAAAGAAATAAGAATTTCGTCATAATATTCACTATTTTATATCTGGCCAAGTAAGGCCAAGGAAATAAGAATTTCGTCATGATATTCACTATTTTCTATACCCGCGGGTCCCGTGGGTATCCAGTCAAAACGTCCCCACGCGAAAACGGACCTGTCAAAACGGACACCGGCTTTTCTATTATAGCAATAAACAATGAGGATTTTACCGTTCGAACGGTCTGTAGGCCCAGGGACGTCCCAAGGCCGTAGGCCGAGGTCTGTGATGGGTCAGATCACTTCCATCACATAACCTAACACAAAAAACATACAAAAACAATGCTATTACACCTTTCATTACATTACACCTATACAAAGAGGACATAATCACATACTATATCGGTTGGTAATCTATCGAGCTATGAGCTGCATGCATAATCAAGTAACCCCCCTATTTTGACCAATTGTACATTGTCAAGGGAGAATCAAGTGACTGATATAAATCGATAGGAAATAATGTGTCCTAAACAGTTTTATTTGACCTAAGATGTTAGTGCATTTAATGTATAAAGTAAATATGAAACAAACGATTGTAATATCCATTTAGTTAGTCTCTAAGTCAAAAATCATTATGACATTGTAATCGTATTGATATTGAAACAGAGATTTATTTTTATTGATAGAAACATGCGTTTATATATGATTTATAAATCGGAAATGAAGGCTAGAGAGAGAGACATTTAGGGAGGCTTGCCAAAAACCTATGTCCTATTTTACTCAGTTTTCACAAACACATAACATGTTCATATCACGTCCAAGTATATATTAATGCAGATATCAAAGCTTTAAAATATCGCACGAAATGATGAAAGTATCCAAGTATTAATGCAGACATATGGAATATTACAATCTTATTCAACATATTAATGTGGACACAAGAATTTCCTTGAGGTCTAGTAGTAGAATAGATTTTATAGCTTCGATAGCTAGATATGTAAAGAAATGTGGGACGATTCTGGAGAATATTAGTGACCATCTACTAGTGTATTTGATTACCCCCCCGCCCCCCCCCCCCCCCCCCCCCCGCCCACTACCTAGAAAAACCTTACGGTACCCTACCTAAAAAATGTTTTACCATACCTGATTTTTCCCCATCATATCTAACTTTTGGGGGAATTGTTGATAAAAAAAGCTTATATTTATAAAAGCAGGAAAACGGGTTTTCCAAACTCGAAACTGTCAAAAGCACATTTCCCATGTTCAAAACAACTATATTGTTATAAAAAAGACAATTTTTTCAGTTCCTCGGAGGTGGTTTCCAAACAAAAAAAAAGTTACCATCCCCACCTACCTAGTTTTCAGCCAGATAAATCGGAAACACACCATTTTTTTTGGCCTTATATAAAAAAGGTTTTAAAGGTGAAGTGTAAAGAAAATTATAAAAATCGAGATGAAAGCGGTTTTACATGGGTGGTGGGTGTAATAATGACCTCCAATGTTAAAAAATCCGAAAAGAATACACTAACGCCCGTTTTTCACAGCTTTTTTATGAGCGGGCAAATGGGACTAGTTTTGTTTTGGTTTAGCATGTGTATTCGCACATCAGCGTTGTGACGTCATCCATGCCCTAGGCGCGACCAGTCTAACGCTACCCTCAGCAGCATTAGGATGTGTAATTCCATTATATCAATAAGGATGGAATCGTCAATGGAAAACCATGAGGAAATTTTAAACTTTGATATGCATACACCAGTTCGACCATATCAATTTGAACAACTCGCACTGTCTAATACAAGAAACACAGAAATCCAAAGTTCCAGCTCCTCAGAATCCGATTCTGATGCACGAAGATGTCTTGGACTCCATTCTCAGGGATGATAAAGCCAAAACCCTTAAGATTATGGAACCATTTGCATGTACCATTGAGGCGGCCCCTATTTCCATTTTCATGCAAAGTCATAGTGGCTCAAGTCTTACATTATAGCAGCAAGAGTGGAACTGGAAGAAGTATAATCTTGTTGATTATAGTATATATATATAATTATGTATACATACATATGAGTAATTCTCCCAAACGGGCAGCATTTGATTTCAGGAGGCATTTTCTTAAGAAAAAATAAAATTCATTGAATCTCTACGATCTTTGGTGTACGTATAGCAGGGAATATGAGTATAATGCAGACGAAGTTTGGGAAGGCTGGGGCAAATATTTCGATTCCTACACCTATGCTTCAGATACCTATATTTTCCCTATTATTTTGCCTTATTCCGGCCATATTAAACCTGATTAATCAAATCATTTAGTGTAAGATTGGGGTAAATTACCAACTGCTTTGGCTAACACAATTAAATGAAATGTCAGAGATAGAGAATGGATGTTGACCGGCAAATAGGAGCCTGGTTCTAACCAGAAGCTTGAGTTGATTTTGTGAGGCTATTCATTATATTACTATACAATTACTGGGTTTAGATATGAGGGTCTCTTTATCTGTATTAATTATGGCGTAATGGCGATATTACTACACACACTGATCTCAATATAAAACCATTTGTATTTAATTATATTCATATTTTTCACCAACTTCAAGCAGGCCTAAAGAACTATTGGGAAAGCCGAAATTACAAGAAATTAAAAAAAATAAAATATTGGAGATCTTTCACATGTCGTAACGCAACAGAAAATATTCCCACACATGTTCAAGGAATTTTATGTACGGTAATACAAGGTTTCAGGGATGTCGTGGGCTAATAAGTTTTCTTTTTATTTAACTATACATACATATACATCTTCCCTCCACAAAAAACTTAATGCAATCAAAATTATTGGTTGGATGAGGATATTGATGGTAGGCCTATATGTAATTTCTTGGAGGATTTAACATCGGTCCAGTTTAAAGTATACCCTTTGGTGACTGTAAAGGAATGGTGACCAGAGCGGTGGGTACCGACTACCGTGGCGAGCCAAACACCCTTTTGAATGAACTGAATCGTTTTTATTCATTTAGTGCGTCGTCGAGGAACAGACAATTTGCTATATAACACTGGGCTCGCGCTAGGATTGTTTTTCCTTTAGCCACTGTGGCGAAATTCCAAAGAAATATTATCGCCACACTGACTTTCCTTTCACCACAAATTAAAAACCATCACAAAAACGGACGTTTTTTTGTGTAGGCCTAAATGAGACTATAACTCTTATGAATGAATACACAATATTTTAATGACATCGATTGGGTCCCGAGGGGTAAAGATTTTGTAGTAATATACTGTACATACCATCGATACCATCCTATTTTCTTCAGGAAAATAAAGATAATTATTATATATTAGGCCTATAGATAACCATAATAAATGCCTCATCCTTTATCATTGTACCTTGATCATTCACTCATTGGCGGCAAACGTCTCCCATTACATCATATAGACTGAGCATATTTTTGTTGGATCTATTCCGCAATCAAAAGTAGAAATATAGGTCTTATATTTGTTAAAAGGTTAGGAATGGTTACAGCTGAAATCCTGACCCCACTAATAATTAAAAAGACTTTAATAATATTTATTGGTGGGACAGGACACCAAATGGCGTCCTGATTTACGTCCATCATATTTCTTTTGTTCATTAAGCTAGAGGGGCCAAGTAGGCATCATGATAAATGCATAAGATTTTACATTATATATATACATAAATCCCCACCTCATTTTTAAGTATTTATGCGTTATAGTATCTTACACAAATATATAATCCAGTTTTAACCTTTTAAGTGGTTTGAATGTTCACACGTTGGACGTGGGAAAAAATGCTATAAAGCTGTCATCAAACTATCATCAAAGCTGTCAAAATATCGTTTTATTAGAGATATATTCTTTTCGCCACTGTGGCTAAAACCAGATCTCTAAATTGAAATTTCTTGCGCCAAACTGATCTTCCTTGGGCCATTGGCGATGTGGCGAATGGCTAGCGCGAGCCCAGTAACAAATGTTTTCCCATCTTAGAACGCTTTCTAGGCATATTAGAAGATAATCTAACCTTCCTTGTACTATCTCTGCCTGCGTTAATTTTTACAAAAAAATAGGAGGAAGGAACGGTGATTTTACGAAGCCCGGGTAACAAAGTTACCGTAGGCGTAGTGCTTGCAGTTGCATCAGCGGGCGGACTTTACTGATTTATTTTATGTCCATTCTACATCGATATACTTTTACAGGGGTCTCTAGGCTAGAATAGAGGTAAACATAATGGCTATAAAAGAAGATAAAAGATAAAAGACTTACCACCTCTCACAGTTAGAACAGGAAAATGACACGATGCCGACGTCGTCTTGCTATTCAAGCGATTATGAAACACTGCTTCTGATTGGACAGCACGCGTTGCAACACCGAGCAGTCTAGATCTGTTACCGTTTTTCTGGCTAACATTTCGGGACATATCCATACTGATAGTGCTGGTTCCCGCTCATGAATATATTCATACAGTCATGTACATGTTGTCCCTATGCCAGCGTTATGTATTTTCCTGATAAACTATAAACATTACCCAATAAAATACCACGGGAACTGTTTCTGAAAGATTTTGAAATAATTGTAAAAACATAAGGACCTTGTGGCAATCAAATCTCTCCAATTTCATGAAAAATTGATGAAAACTAATTTGAAAAAAAATGAGCAAGTATCATGAGGTAATTCATTTGTTGACTAATTTCCAGTCAGTTGTTTATTTGATCATATCCAACCCTTCGATTTGAAGCATATAAAACATCAATGTGTAGCCTACTCATTGGTTCTAGCAAGGGCCTGACCGTTGAGTGTTTCGTGTCCAGACCAGATTGGAGAAGATATGTTCTTGCTTCCTCTCTCTGTCCTTAGTCAAAAGTATAAAATGATGCTTAACAGAGGAAAAAGATTAGATTCTCCTGTCCAGCCATATTTAGTCTATCTTAGACTCAACCATATGTTACCACCTGTAGGGTATTAAGAGTCGGCGGGGGTGCCATAAAAAAGAAGGGGCCTTATCAATTATAAATTACAATAGTGTACTAGCAACGATTAAGAGAAACAGTAGAAATAATATTCATATAATATTGAAATGTTTTTAGAAATAAGGAGCATGTTCTTAGGAATAGACACATACCATTTGTAGATTTATACGATCAGAATTCACAAAGATATGCACCTCCTAGAGGGACAACAGAAAACAAGTGATATTCTCAAGGCCCAAAAACCCAGAAAATAAGATGGTATCAACTTCGTCAATGATAACGATTAAAATTGATAAATTTGATATATATTTCTAACTGAATCTGAATGATTCACGGACCCAAACACCATATTGTTTTGGTTACATTTGAAGTTGACAATATTTTTAGTTTCAATTTAAAGTTTGTAGGGGAGCATTGTTTCCACCTTGCAGTCCCTGTTTTGTACGGCGTCGTCCATCTCCGAACGAAATGATAAACATTGAAACTTTTGTCTAGCAATCTTTCCAGGAGTCTAAGTCAATCTAATTTATACGTATCATGCTATGTTCTCGATGCATTCTAAACTGCAATTCTATCATTGCATTGGACAAAATGTTTGAACATGCATAGGTCCAGTATTTTATGGAAGGAGAACATCAGTTGTGACAAAATAAAGTTTAGGATGCAGTAAACGGTTAAAAGAATAAAGTAAGAACAACAGATCCAGTTTAATGTCATAACGTCCCTTTATTTCTTTTTAATAAATATTTTTATTTACATGTGTAGAGAGTGTGACTGTGCATACCCTTAGGGATGATAAAATGTTACCATTTTAAGTCTGAACACTAAGAACTGAGTTTATAGCGCCATAATTGAAAACACTGTTTCACCTTTTAAATACATGACAGGGAAACACTTTTTTTAAAATAAAAAAATCTTACAAAGTACATGCAAGAACTTCGTTTCCTTTTTACAAGTGGATGTAAATGCAAAGTGATTTATATGGTCTGTCGAGTATATAATATAACTTTTTACACTATAAATAACACATAATCAGATGGCTAGGATACATGAAGACCAATTCACATGAACTGCTACACTATAACATTTTTATTAGTTTTTTTTTCCAGACAATTTATAACACTACAGTACCATTAGCCGGGCAACATATGAGGCTTTGGTAATATATGAACTGAACCTAATTCGTATTGCCTATATATATCGCTATATACTTTTCTCGTTAACTACAACAACAATTACAGTTTGGGATGATGATAGTGTAATAATATATGATAAGTTTGATAATATTTATACTGGCACTCGTACACAAACATTCACATGATACAAGATGGGCAATCAATCTGAAAACAAGCGTAATGGTCGATTCGTGTAACAACATCGGATGAGGATGCCTGCTGTTGTCAGTAAATAATTCCCTAACATATCATTTCTAGGATGTAAGGTGATGAATCTGTATATAAATACGTCGCCTCAGTCAGTTCTTTGCACACATTAACTTCCCACTCATACTAACAATGCCAAGGCAAAGCCAATCCCCAGACAAGGGGAGCATTTTCATCTGCTCGTCGACCCTTAGTCAGGCGAATCGGATGCCAGTGCATTCGGCACTTTAAACATCATGATTCATAGGGTAATATGACCAAGACTATCAATCCATATATTACTTAATATAATCATAATCATAATAAAAAGGGCAATATACAGAATTAGAGATCATCGCTTTTGAACAAATTAGTATAGTATGTTGTATACGTACACATACAGGTATCTAATCTTACATAGCTAGCTGATAAAATCATAAATCAATACATGATAAAATAAGTTTCTTTTCTGTTTGATGTCCCAACCAACTATTGCCCTTCCAGAATGGTCCATATTTTCAAGAGCAATCGTCGAAATTCATATTAATAACGACCGGAGAATATATTATTCACAATATATCGAGCATAAATCAGTGATGTTTAAGGGAACACAAATGTACAATGATACTAGGTAAATCATAGGGTTAATGCATGTAAATATGAAGACGTCCATTTTAAAGCTTGACGACTAGGGGGTTTACACAAGCAGCTGTTCGGGTTGTCAATAATAATAATAATGATAATGCAAACAAATCTATCACCGGATGAGCATTTCTGCCGTCTCATACGATCAGCAACTTCTTTTATCCTTCGTATTAATATTTTTTCATGTATAGCTCTCCCAATTCACTTTTTGTTTTCTTAGGCATTTTCCTCTCCGTCAGTTCTCTTCAATCTCCCATTTTAAATTAGTTTCAATAGACACTTAACCAATACAGTAACTGTAACGATCATAAACACGCTCTTTAAAAATAATGCCCCCACATACATCCAAAGTTTTAACAACATGAAATCATACTTAACACTGTGACAATAAATTATATATAATAATTATTCAGTGGCAATCTATTCAATGGAATAAATTATAGACTTAAGCTTACACAAATGGCGGACACACTGAGTCATTAGTCCAAGGTAACTGAAAACATGCCCTCTCCTAATTCTGCACCTTTATATTATATATCCTCTGGTCTTTGAAGCAGCGACCACTGTTTCACATACTCTACTGCCAGATAAATGGTTTATAATGAAACATACTTAAGCACTGTTATGACTCTAATTGTTTTTTAATAAATAAAAGATTAGTTGCGTCGGGTATCCTTAATAATTGGGCTTTATCAAACTAAATAAAATCCCAAACACTCAACACTGACATACCTACTGCATTTTCCACTCACGCTTCCATGTTCTGTACATAGGGAATATCTCCAATAATATTAAATGGGTGTGTCTGTTTTTTTCCCACTGCTTGGAGCGAATATATTGTCAATGATCAATTTACACTGCTGCTGCTCATTGAATGCATTCTAGTTAACGATATATAATGTGCGGAAGATGTGCTCTCAATTATAATGTGTTCTTATATATTTGACAATCTTTGACAACCTTCCACAAGCACAGGTTTTAAAAGTTGATAACGCAACACGACAGCAATAGATAATTGTCAACATTTAAAAACGGCTGTAGCATAGAAATGCACAAGATCAAATCCGTGGCAGGGTCCTATGCCGACACCTTTTCTAAAACATCATGAGAGGTGGGTTTTCCCCACCGTCTCCATTTGGGGAAAATGGCTGTTTTGCATAATTAAACCATTCAGGGAATGACTAGTTTCTTATGTGTATTTCGAAGAATGAAGATTGATGGAAAAACGTCCACATGTCATTCTCAGCTGATAGAATGTATATTGAAAGCTGGATGCTAATATCAACTTGTAGTGCAATAGCTAGAGTAATCATTGGATGGCATTTGGCCAGCGAATTCATCCGCTACTCTTAAAAATGTTCCACCAAGACCGACCAGGTTCACTGATCAGCATTCATTAAATGATTAATATATTTATATGGGACCTCTACATATCCATGTATTCATGAGCTGAGAAATGACAGGACTTATAATCTTTTTCAATTCATACTGGAGATTTCCTTAATATTGAGCTTGAAAAGTTCTTATCACAAATAGACACCTTCTGGTCATGAACTGAAAGGGTCATCTGTTTTACCCCTCAAATCCAGTGTAAATAATAGGGGATTTTATAATATAGAAATGGGCATTTGAGACATCGCTCAACTAACTCTCTTGCCTATCAACAGATGGATTAGTTCCCTTTCATCAGAATGACACTTATCACATCACGACTGTCTCGTCTTCTAAGCGACCTCCTCCAACTATACATATCATGTATTTCTTCTAGTCATTATTGGCGTCTCTTAATAAAAAAAATGTCTTCTTCTACATTTGACATTATCAAAGAACGAGAGTAGGGTAAACTAAAGACAGTACTCAGGCGAGTACGCTCTAGAAGTGTAGTGGCTGTGTTCGATACACCACACAGTAGTGACTGTGTTCGTTACACCACACAGTAGTGGCTGTGTTCGTTACATCACACACAGTTCCACACGCCAACTAGATTTCTTTAACATCTAATCAGAGCCAGCACGAACGAATAGCACTGCACTGATAGACAAAAGTACAGCAGTTATAAACTGCCCTTATTATAGTACAACGTACCAGTAATGATAGCATCCACAAAGGTATGAACAAGAGTACATCATGCTAAATGTATACATTGTGCATACAAACGCAGTCGAACAATGGTAGCATCTTGAACACGGTTATCACTAACAACTAGTATACTCATTCATGCACTGGCAATGTTAATCCTATGAAATAAAATTTCATTTCACATGCTGTTTTTGCCTGCCCGCAAAAGCCTCATTTTTCTAGCGGCCAATATTATAACAAGTCTGGATACGACATCGTTAATAATGATAGGCAAGTACATACAGCTTAAATGATCACAGGTACATTAATACATACACCAAAATAATTAGTAACCTACAAAGCAGATAATTATATGGAGCAGGGAATTCTCGAGAATTGTTGTTCTCTTTCATATTTTGTCCTGCTACATCTTGCATATAGCAAGATTCAATGGTGTGTTCGCACCAAAGAAAATTGGGAGTTTTAGTCCGTAATCTTGAGAAACAGTTGAATGGAGAGTATAGAAGAGTATAGAGACCTATCACAGCAACGGGAATTCGTTAAAACCTGTAGAGAGTATCTACAGTTAGATCATTCATCACTTTGTATGTAAACAAGAAAAGGTACTCTAGATATGTATCCATAGGCTTTTGATTTCATATTTCTATTAGGGGTATCTGGTGAAAATATCATGCAACAGGCTCTGAAGTAATCTTAGTTCAATTTCTGACAAGATTAGCTTTGAAACGTACTACAAAACGTATTACCCAAAGCGGTGATCTTTGAAGGGTAAATATATAATAATGATATAGTAATTCTGTGACGAATTTGCCCCATTACGTTTTTCTACCAGACTTGGGATACGGGGAGAAATAAAACCTACTACTTAAGTCACACAAGTTTAAACCTTTTCTTTAGCAACCAGATGTTGTTCAGTTAAAGAACTGAAAGTAAGACATATTCATATCATTGCAGAAAACAAATCAAAGTTAGCCACACACGAGCTTAGATGTAAAAGTAACAAACTTATAAGTTAGAGTGGAGCAAGGAAATCCTGTTCCTTAAAAATGTTGTAGATAAAAATCTATTCACTCAGTGAATCTACAGACAACGTTGGTCATGGACTACTCAAAACAAACTCTTTAGAATTAAAACTAGAGGCTAGCCTCCAAATAATATTATATAACAGAATGGAATCGTGTCCAGCTGGAAACCATATATTAGAAGGACCATGTTATCCTTTCCTCTAAGCTATCTTTCCCATCCTTATCATTATACAATTATCATACGAGTGTGTTGTTTGGTTCAATCGGGAAACAAGTAAAGCAGAGCAAAGGCATGGTTTCGTGAAGTTTACACGTCTGCTCGCTATTTCTTATCATATCTGCGCTTGCCTTGAGTTTTCGGCGATGGCGTTGTTCTGTAGCACAGTGTAGAACATGTTCGCAAAATACTGATTATAAACGGATATGTTGAGGTTAATTCGTAAGTGTAACCCCCCTGAGTAGAGCTGTAGGTAAATTACAGAGCTCCAGTCAGTCGTCAACTTTTCGATTCCGTGTAGGCTTTTATCACGGACCAATTTCATTTATATCTAATCATTTTTTTTTCTTTCTTTCATACCAACACCTCCTACCCACGTCGATACAGGTTAACATGTCGGTGCAATTTTTCTTTGTTTTTTTTTTATATAATAATATTCTGAAATCTCTGGTACCGACTACAATGGAGCAAAGAGAAGCAAGAGCCCACCTAGCCGCAAGAGTCTCACTGCTGCTGCTGTTGTTGCTGTTTCTGTTGCTGCTGCTGCTGCAAAAGAAAGCGTTGCCTCAGGTGAAGCCGTTGGGGTTCAGGTTCGTCTGTAGGCGAAGGGCTGGGAACATGTTGGGTGGGTTGGAACAGCTTGTTCAGGGTGATTGTGTGGGTTGGGCCGGGTGCCGAGCCGAGCTTGCCGCCCGGCAGACTGCTCAGGGGCTCCTTGCCCGCGCTCTGGGTGCGCCGAAGCACGTTCTGCTGCATGTCAAAAGCAGGCTGCTGGTCGTCGGTCGCAGAGTCGTTGTTAGTCGCCGTAGCGACATCTTCCTGTCAGCTGGAGTAGGCTTGCACGTAGCCCCCACTCGTTAGGTTGTACAGTCTCTTCTCTACCGACTCCTTATCTGTAGGATGGAGAACAATAATGACTTTGATGAATATAGGTAATGATTGTAATGGAAAACACCACCTGTTTCTACATAAAAACAATGAGAAATTGTTTCAACATATGTGATACCAGGGAGGTATATACAGAGGGAGCAGTAACGACCTACTGCTTCAGGCAGCAGATGCGTGACCACTATGTCTAGCCACTGCATGCCAGGTGATGCTGCAGTGCTGTTGTCAGCACTAGTACCACGTATAGCCCAGGTAGATTTGATTGCCATTTTCCAGCAATAGCATACTACTGACACACTTATAACTAGTTGGCGCTAACTAGTAGTAGTGGTATTACTCCCAACTATTTGGTGGACACACATAATCCCTGTTACCACTCCCTCTGTATATACCTCCCTGGTGATACTTACAATATCAAACCTGGAGCCAATGAAAGCAATTATTTGATGAATATTTCCTATATTTTTCGGGGAATTAAATCTCAAAAGTTTACTCTGGGACTCTATGGGACATGCACCAAATACCGCTCAAAATGCAACCCTTGGTTCGCAGCTCAAAGAATTGGGTACAAACCCAACAACTGTCCAACTCCAAGGAAAGACTAATGCCCTCCACCTGCACTCTCTACAATGTATGCTTCTGTGCAAAGACTATATTGAGCAACATTCTATCATACGTACAGTGAAAAGGAAGGATTTCATCTTAAAAAACTTACACTTGTTAATGAGTTCTCTATCTCGGCTATTGTGGGCTTGCTGGGCCAGACTGTGGAGTAATATTTGAGCGCTTCTATACCGGCGGAAACACTGAAACCAAGAACAAGAATATCATTATTGTCTGACACACTATGGAGCAGTAAATCTTGGCACCACAAAATTCAATTTAAGAATATATCAAAATTAATCATGATATCTTAATTCAAAAATAACATGACACGTTTGTTGTTATCAGGGTTTAGTCAATGTTCTTTATTGTAGTCCTTTTTTGTAAATCTATGAATCAGCAAATTCTGGGAAAAAATTTACTCGTTACACCATGTTTTTGTCTGAATATTTTTTAAAAATAAAATATTAGCAATGAAGTACTTACATCTTGAGGATTTCCAAACAGTTCATCTAGCGCAGCAGTTTGACACTGTAAGATGATTTAAAGTATGATAGAAAATGTATTTTGAAATTTCGTGTTAAAAATGGTGGATTTTATTCTCCGTATAGTACATACTGTTAGTCCGTTGGAGGTGAAAATATACAAAAAATGATGATTATTTGCTTTCTACTTTAGCAAAACTGCCTACATATCGTGGATCATAATTGATACAATATCTCGATGTAAAAAAATAAAATTTTAACTATTAATTTCAATCGAATAAGAAAATGTATTCACTGGGTTCCCATAAGAATATCATTAAATGTGAAATTGGACTCAACAAAATTTATTTTAAAAAAGACTTTCAGTTGGACAGACGCATTATTTAGAGGCACTCAGTGAAATCTCTGTGAGTTTTTGGAATGAATAAGAATGAAATAAATCTTACCTCAAAGGAAAAGCTAAAATTAAGACTTACCATTTCTATGGCATAACTGTAGATGAGTTTGTCGGCAGTGATTGCGGCGGAGTGAGGGTTGACGTCAGGGCTGAGGCCTACTCCCTTATTGTGCAACAGGCGGCACACGGAGAGACACTGGTGATAGTAGTTGTTCATCTCTTTGATAACTGAAAAAAAACCAAGTACATTATTATATTAACTTCTTTTTTCGAGTGTATTTGACTCGGAAAAATCATTTTTTATCTCTTGTGATAATTTCTGATTCCTTAGAATTAAATTCATTTTTAACATCGATGATTGATTGATTTTATTCTTAATAATGACGTTAAAACAGCTTGGAAAATTATTCTAAGCAAACTTTTTAAAAAAAAAAAGAAGAAAAAGACTAATATTACTGTGACATATAGGATGTGTTACACTAAAATGAGTCCAAAGTCGCAAAATAACTATTTTTCAAAGTGATTTATTCAAAAGATCTCTTTGTTGGAATGTTTTCATTTGCTAGTACTATAAATAAATATCAAATCTGAAGACTGTGTAGTAAATATATCCATGCATATCTGAGGTTATCCTAAGCGGTATATTTAACTACTTTACTAGTTAGTAATTGACCATACAAAATATCGCAAACTTTTTTTTCATGTATAAAAAAATAGAGAGGTACTTATTGGATGTCCTATAATGTTTACTATCATTGGAATCGGCTTGATCTCATCTTTTCAAATATGATGATATCTCAAATCCATTTTTCGCAACTTGTGCTCATTTCCCTGGAACACATCACATGTATACTAACACTATAAATGACTCACTAGTTTTGACGTTGTTGGATGGCTGGAGGCGGTTAGCCTTCACTTCTTCCCTGGCCAGTTCAATAGAGGAGGAGAGGAGTTGTAGTGAGCGCACGTAGAGCACGAGTTGTTCCAGCTGGCGCTGACCCTCGCTAACAAACGAGGTGTGATCCAGTCTGAAGGTGTTACCCTGGCGCTGGTCAACGCTCTCCGTTATAGGGGAACTACGAGACTGGGCCAACTCGACTATGGACTCAACCAGAGCGAGTACAAAACCCAACTTGGCAACAGTCTCATTGTGCTCCTTCTGCAATAGGGCAAAGATGTATGCATATTTTAATTCTATTCATATTATTCAAGTAATGACAAAACAGAGTGAAGCAGGAACAGAAACTACTAGTAAATATAATGCTTATGAGTGCCGTATTGTAAATTGGGGGAATTCGGTTCGAGACGACGTTGAATGAAGTTGAAGGGTACAACAATATATTAATAATATAATATAATATTGTCGCATAATAATTATGCGTGAAACAATGCGGTAATAAATAAGGATTTAGTTTCCAGCGAGAAAATAGTGATAAAATAGTGTATTCGTGTCAGAGATAGATATGTGAACTCCGTGATCTATATAGAATCATATGATTAACTGGCACAATTTTTTTTTCAGATATCAAACCACTCTCCCTATATATAAGACCCGATACCGTTTACTTACATCCATTAGAGTTTCCTCTGCCAATTCAGGAGCAACAAAGCTAATGGGTCCTTCCATGTTGGGAGGGGATTGGCAGTAAGGTACTCTGCTGGTGGGCGACTCGACCTCATAGGGTGAGCTTCTCCGAGCAGCTTTGTCAAATGAGCCGGTGCGGTCCTTGAATGAACTCGAGCGCTCCCGCATGTTGTTGATTGGGGAGTCGTGCGGCAGGGACGACGGCGAGCTGCTGTAAGGTACAACCACTCCACTACCAGGACTTCCACCTGTAAAACAAGACGGGAAACCTGCCAAGACAAGGTCAAGGCATATCGGGTCTAAAGCTTGTGGAATGTCTTAAAAGGTTTCCTAGGGAGAGGATGCGTATGGATTTTATCCTAAGTGGCCTTATTCACGAGATAAAAAATGGTGTTACTTAATATAAGAAAAAAAGAAAATAAGAAACTTGATATAGAAAAGACAAGAGTGGTCGTCGCTGACACGATTGCAAGACGATTGGTCAAAAGTGTGGCAATACAAACTGTAGAAACTAATGAAACGAGTTTACTTTAAAGTTAACTACACGGACAGTGTCATATAAACAAACCAAATAGCCCTACAAGATAAAACGCAATGCTAGGTCATAACCGTTGCCTTCAGAATTTTAAAAGAAAAGGTAAGACGTTCTCTCATAATGTTATAGAGAACAGAGATACATTGCTTCATAATGAATTAAAAAATAATATAATATTCTGTATTAAAAAGATCTTATAAATAGTTTACCTGCATTACCGGTGGGTGAGATCTGATTACCAAAGGCAGCCCTCCAGAGTTGGTCAGAGAGCTTGTCAGAGAGTTTGGCACCGCTAGAGTTCCTACGCAATCTATCCGTCAAGGCGTCAGGATCAGTAGAACATCGCACAGCCACTGTCTTACTGTTACCTGCGGGGGGATGAAGAAGTCATGCATGAGTAACGGCTCTCTAGTTACTTTCCTTGTTAAGTTGTTGTTGTTGTTGGACTTTTACTTTAAACAGGTCACAGGTGACTAAAATAGTTTACAAAGACTGTGAACAGGTTGGATTTATGATATATCCTGATTAACTGTTTTGTGATACCCATGTTTTCTAGGATTTAGTGTAGTTAGACACAGCAGTGGGCGGGAAGACCATGATTATTCTGCATCGCTGCCGGTGAGCCCATAATCTTGTCATGCTAATGAACCTCTTTGATTGTAACGTTATAGCCTACCTATTAACAAATTGTCATTTACAAAGGTCTTTGCTGTATACAAATCTTTAAAAATAATAAATAAAAAAAATAAATATATCAGGGAACTAATTATACAATGAAGGCGCAATACATATATCACCGGTAGGAATACTTACTCTCGGGTGAGAAGCCTATTGCAGCAATATTATCGGGACAGGTCTTGGTGCGAGAGGTACCAAAGGGAGTCTGTAGAGGTGAGGTGGGACTGATCTCCCGGGGCGCATCCATGATGGGGAACTGGAAGCCGGTGGTGACTTTAGTAGGCGATCCTACGATGGTGGGCAGAGATGATGGTCCTGGAAGATAGTTGGGGTTAATCCCTGGAGGAGGAGAGACACCTAGAAACAGTGGACAACAAGCATAGCTACAAGCAGACAACACCAAACAACCAGGGCAGGGGGAATCGTGACAAACATGCAGGGAGGTGATGATGGTGGCGTGAGGCATATATGTGATGCGTTTAAGGAAAATGATTCACACGTCGCAAAATCGATATCAAATTTTTTCAAAGTATTTTATTTATAAGATTTCTTTGTTGGAATGTTCTGATTTTTTTTAGGTTTAGCACTTTAAGGCATATGAATACATGTACCAAATTTCAAGACAGTGTATTAAATACATCCATGCATTTATAAGGTCATCATATGGAGTACATTTAATTACTTTACTAGTAATTATCCACCCAGAAAGATTGCAAACTTTTTTTTCAAACATAAATATATCAAACATAAACTAGAAACACTTCCTAAAATGTCCTTAATGTTTACCATCGTTGGAATCGGCTTGATCTCATCTTTTCATATATGACGATATCACAAAATCTATTTTTCGCGACTTGTGACTCATTTTCCTGTAACACACCACTAAATTTAATGTGATTTCTCTACATACAGTGAGAGTGGTTCATAGTGATTTCTACATTACATCATGTGTGGGTTTCATGATACACCGTATTATAGTCAAATAAAATTATCAGATAAATACAAAGCATCCATTCTCATAGTGCCTGAAGTAGCAGCAAGAACTTTTTAAAATAGAAAATGACGCAAGGCATTGTGTGGAGTAGAGAGAGATATAGTAATAGCAAATATTCGGAACTTGTGACACATTGGAAATATGAAAAAGAAACATCCAAAGCGAGGTGTGCACTGAACACTTTTTTTCAGCGATAATTAATGTGAGGAGAATGAATGGAAATGACAGAATGTATATATATATAGGACTCCTTAATTCTCAAACAAAATATAGATACACAGGTATAAAGGCAGGTCTATATATTCATTACACACAGGGAGATACACCGGAATCAATGGTAATTCATCCCATACAAATGAACGTATCTCCCTTAACCATGCACGTACACCAGGGAAGTCAATGTACCAGTAGAGTAAGCTCTGGTTAGCCTGGGAGTGGCTTATACATAACTTGGTTCGAGAGAGAACTTGGTTCGCTCACAAGTATCTTATAAAGGGACGGTTGGTAATGCATGCAAAATAAGAA
This sequence comes from Sthenelais limicola, assembly GCA_942159475.1. Classification (NCBI taxonomy): domain Eukaryota; kingdom Metazoa; phylum Annelida; class Polychaeta; order Phyllodocida; family Sigalionidae; genus Sthenelais; species Sthenelais limicola. Next base: position 32,837,021 of record OW804098.1, read on the forward strand.
TACCCTGAGGTATCTGGTCAGGCAAGGGTTTAGGGCACCATGAGCTTCATTCTCCATGCATATCTATCGACGCCAAGATTTCCTATTTGAGATCACCCCTTCTAATTAACGTCCCTGGTTAGACACGTATATAATGTGATGTGCTCCAGGATGAGTCACAAGTCGCAAAGTTGATATTTTTCAAAGTGTTTATTTACATGATCTCTTTGTAGGAATGTTCTCATTCTTGGGGTATCTACAGCATTAGATCGTATGAATGCATTTACCAAATTTCAAGCCAGTGTATTAAATATATGTCCATGTAATTCTTAGGCTATCCTATAGAGTATATTTAGCACCTTTACTGGTAATTGTCCGCCCAAAAATATTGCAAACTTTTTTTTTCAAAAATAAAAATATCGAACTTAAGATGTAGAATTTTTTTTATAGCTATCCTAATGTTTTCCATCATTGGAATCCCCTTGATCTCATCTGTTCAAATATCATGAGATCTCACTCAAAATCCAATTTTTGCGACTTGTGACTCATTTTCCTGTAACACATTACATTTAAGATCACCCCTTCTAATTAACTTCCCTGGTTACACATGTATATAAGGGTCAAATCTTCAGAAAATGTATAATTGGCAGATCAAAGCATTTAGTAAATTTGGCTAAATTATACTGAAAAATGGTCAATACTATAGGTGTATATGAGTATAATTGGTATTGCCTTGATTTAAACAGTGTGTTTGGTCATATCGAACTGTGTTTTGAACCTTAATTTTGTCTTAAATTTTGATTATTTGAGAGGGTTGGTGAAGGCGAATTGTACCTTTTCTGACGATTTCACCCATAATATATACTCTATCAATAACAACATCTATAGTGACACTTTGTGTGAATAGATAGTGCAAGGAGGTAACACACTAGCATACCTGAACGTCTAAGTGGGGAGCTGGAGTTGCTGGGAGGGGTAATACTCTGGCGCCCGCTTGGGGGCGTGCCAAAGCTGTTCTTTCTTCCCCAGCCCGTATTCGGGGGAGTGCCGATGGTGAATTGCACTGTAAAGCAAAGCAAGGATCTTATAGATGTAAAAAACGCTGGCGCTTCTTGGGGGGCAAACATCAAAATACAAAAACGATTTTTAAAAAAACATAGAAGCAAATGTAACCATCTAATGCGGGAAACCGGTTGTATCTGCTTTCAAGGGAGTGATTAGAATGTAATATTTTACTTAGTGACGAAGGGTGTTCCAGATCTAAATCGATTTCACAAAGGAAAACCGACAAGGGAAACGAAATGGGAAGTACTTGTGCGGTAGTTTATACTAAGGGGGGTGGGGAGCAAAACAAGCTGTCTTACTAGATGGTTCTGGCTAAAACTGCTTATTGATAATTATAAAACATGCAATAGTCGTTTTACATATAGAATAAAATCCCTACCTGAAGGCGGAGAAAGCGAACCAATATCAGGTATATTAGATGAGCTTCCTCGGCTTGGAATGGGCACCCCTTGTGCGCCGGTAGCAGAGATCTGGGGACACGTGTAAGCATGCTGTAAAAAGTAAAGCAATAATGATATTTAGCAGGGGACTTAATCAATAAACAGATATACATATCACGTATAGCTCTAGAGGAGAGAAGATGGATGCATCGTCTGGAAGGCATAGTGTCTAAAGGTTTAAATTTAGCTGATTAAGGTTAAGTGGGAGACCAGGACCCCACCGTATAAAACATATCACATATGTAAACATCAAAAGATAATAATATATTGCAAACAGAAAAGAAGTCATTTTGTCCATAGTCCACAGTACGACCATCTTTATATTTACATCTAAATAAGCTGCAGAGTAAAGGAGCGATGTAAAAGGTTTCATTGAACTACGCTACACATTTTTGATCTACAGACACTACTAAGAAGACAGAAAGACATTGGACGTCACAGCTGCCACTACACAAACTTGATTGATTTGAAAGTATCTTTTCTGCTTACTCACATCAGGGAGGTATATACACAGGGAGTAGTCACAGCACACTGCTTCAAGCAGGAGATGCGTGTCCCACATTTGATTGCCCTTTTCCAGCAACAGCATACTACTGACACACTTATAAATAGTTGGTGCTAGTAGTAGTAGTGGCATTACTCCCAATTATTTGGTGGACACACATAATCCCCGAGACCACTCCCTCTGTATATACCTCCCTGGTTTCAGTGAAAACTTGATGTAACCTGTCTAACCTGAATAGTCCTGCTGATGCCTGGAGAAGGTGTAGTTCGACTTCCAGGGCTGGCAGAGCCTGGGGAGCTTCTTTGCATCTGTTCAAACGCCTTGACCTGGGTGGGCACAGGGATGGGCGTGGATGAGGGACCACTGGATGGTGGTGAGGAGACAGGGCTAGAGACGGGCAGGGAAGACGGGCGGCTCGGGCTCTGGGCGCCGCTGTCCGGACTGGCATCATGACCACCACGGCGAGGAGAGGCCCCCTGGCCACGCACAGCACGTGGCATGTGCTTGGGCGAGCCTGGAGAGTTGTCACTGATGGAGACACACAGAGGAATAAGCTCCATCATTCATCAGCCAATTAAATATCTATTACTTCATTCGCATTCGTATAAATATTGTAATAATCATTTCAATTACTGAATAAAAATTTTAAACAAACAAATTCCAAAATGTATATTTTTATACTATACATATCTAGCATTGGAAAGGTATTATATATACCTCCTTAAAACGCAAAATTACTTATTTTTGTATTCATTAGATGCCAATAATATAATGAATTGATCATATTACTTGTATGACAAAGAGACATGATATATTTACCTGAAAATAGCATTCAGATCGACAGAACTAGGGGGCTTGTGACCTCCGGTAGCTGCACCCACCACGTGGTCGGGGGGTATATTCTCTGCCTGCACCATTACAAAGTCTTCTGGGGCAGGACTGGCGCACCGAGCCCCCATAGACGGCCCGTGGGCAGGGTGAGGGTGCAAGGTGCCCCCGACGGCCCCGCCCACTGCTCCTGCCTCCAGCGGCTTGCCTTGCGGAGGAGACCCCTTCATGCGACTGTCATGTGGAGACTGTTGTTGTTGTTGTTGCTGCTGCTGTAGTTGTTGTTGTTGCTGTTGGCAGTCCATAGGTTCAGGGGCCTGCTGTCTCACCCGCTGTAAGGCTGGGTTTATTGGCGGATTGCACTGTAGAGGGATAGGTAACAAAGTAATACATGAATTTCAATTGATGGAATTACTTTTTTCGAAAATGTATTTATTTATTTTATCTCCTTATTTCAGAGGATATGCAGAGTAAGAGTTGAGGTTTATCGGTCACCTTGTGAAGACTGACATACGATGTTTCCACTCATTCTTGCATATACATATACATGTATTATATCCCCTTTTCTCAAGTATCTTAATAATATATGTGAATTAATACAACAATAATAGTTAGCAGTACTTTTTAAAAGTGTAATTTACATTTGAGTGACGCAATTCACATATCCTTCCTAGGAAATAACCGATAGGGACATATGTTACCATATGTCACATGAGAACAGCAAGCTTAAGATTGTGGTGTGTTTTTTTTATAGAGCAAGTCTTAGTACGTACGGGAGGTGTTTGCGGCATGTTAAGATTTCCCGACAGAGGGGACGCCGTCACAGTCTTCAGTGGGGGAGAGTCACTGCTGGTACTACGGGAGCGAGACCGGGGTACAGGGACTGGCGAGGCTGTAAGAGAAACACATTTAAATTCAAGAACATTATCCAGACATTAATGGATAAATCAATCCAAGAACATTATCACATCATTACAACACTTCATCAGGAAAAGTGTAAAATATATTATACTTATCATTTTATCAATTTAATATCAAGGAACGCAAAAAAGGAGGATGTGATCGAATTGGATCATATTTAAGAAATGATTTTACTTATTTAAGGAATTACTGTACTTAAATGCCTAGCTATCGAGGTTACTTACATGATTTAGGCTGAGAAGACCTGGGGTGAAGGAATGGATGATTGAAGAACTCATCTGTAAAGAAAATGATAATACAAGATAAGCTTTTATCTAATTGAGAAATTCTTACAATGTTCAAAAAATATTTGTCATGATATCAAGGGTATTAATACAAAAGCTATCGGTAATCATCCTCCCTTACCAAAGTCCATTCGATCTTTGGAATTTCGCTTGAGGAGTTTCATAAGCAGATCTCGAAGCTCTGGTGATGTTCCACCTTGTATTCTGAATCGAAGTATGAGAAAAAGAATCTTCAAAATCTTCGTAAATAAATGATAGTTTTAATCAATTTCAACTGTTCAATATCAAACAAAGTGAATAATGATGTAAAGGAGATCAACCAACTGTTCCTTGACTCTACTTTTAATTTGAGAAGTAGGAGAATGCGATTTTTTCTTTTATTGGACCTTCCTGCCTACAGTTTCGGACATACTTTGGTCCTTCTTCAGGGTTGGTCACTGGTCTGAATGGATCCAAATGTTTAATGTTTCACATTTGAATTATGCATGGATGATATAAGGTGACTTACATGGGTGCTAGGTTAGCGTTTCTTTCATAGAACTGTTTGAGTTGTTGAGGTGTTTGGGCCTGGAATGGAGCCTTGCCTGTGAGGCATTGATATACGATAGTTCCAACACTCCACAGGTCAGCCTTGGCATCATACTGCAGCGACATGATGACCTCGGGAGCCTAGATTGATGAACCAATTGAGAACCATACAATTATTTGATATTAGTCATTTATCAAGGATTTTTCCCCCCAACAGATTATTTGCATAATCCATTCCACGTATCACACGGGGTAATGGGATATATTGGCTCCATTGATATATATAAATATCATTAGAACTCCCATCAGAATCTTCATAATGATTAATTGAATAATTAATTCTAATCCAACAACATCGAAGGGCAGAAGTCAGTTTTCTATCGTATAAAATATAGCATTGTTACATGAGAATTCTAATATTTGGTCATACATGTCATAAACTATGTACCAAATACAGACAAAATCCATACGAATTTAGAACCACATACATGTAGATGACTTTGCAAATCGTCGATTTTTTATTATATGCTATATTTTAGAAAAAAATATATCAAAACTTGACAGGTGTCTCATAGACACTCGTTAGTAACCTCTCAGTGTTGTCTGGGATGTCAACAGAACTAGATGATTCAGCATGTTTATGAGTGTACAGGGGTTGGGGCAGCTGAGGGGGAGGGTTAAGGTGGGGAGAGAGGGGGGTGGGGGTAAGAGAGAGCGAGGAGTAAAGGGATATGACTCACCATGTACATGGGTGATCCACACAGGGTGGCCGCCATGACTCCATCCTGGAGGAAGCGTGCAAAGCCAAAATCAGCTGCAAACAAAGGAGGCAAAAAGTTAAAACACAAATACCAGTAACTAACCAGAGTGACCACTCACTGACGTGACCAGACCAAATAAACAATAACAACAACTGTTTTTTTTAACCACAGCACATTGTACACGTCGGTACAACCGGAGTGCAATAATACACCACTTCCGACAATAACACATCATCATCCATTGATCAAGTGTTTTTCATGAACGACATATACATCTCATCGATATGTTACCTAAGCTAGAGTATCTGTGATTGCATAATGGGGAGGTTCAGCAAGTCTAACCTATACAACGTATCCGTATCTCTGATATACAAACATACATTACATGTGAGAAAGGGGTTCAGCAAAACATGGCGAGAAAAACGTAACATAACATATTAAGTAAAATCTTCCATTTATTCTATGCACATTTCCAATTTATTTTTTATACATCAGAATGCAACGTAATTTTTAAAAAAGATACGGATACGGTTACGTAATTGAGATAGGTTTGCTTGGGGAACCTTGCTAATATGAGGGTGTGAACGCGCAATGCTGACCGGAGGAAGAAAACAAAAACAACGGGCGATAAGGGCACGGGCTGATAGGCCTTTATCATACAATGTGTAATATAATCAATGTTTTGTGTGGAACTAGAGTAGAGCTAAAGCTGAACGAGTGGGCGGTCCGTGAGCAAATGTCATTGTAATTCACTCGCTAGCATCGTGTTCACAGATTAACACTGAGTCAACAAGAGATTATCTTTTAAATACAAATGTTGATACAATTGAGAGATACCCGATCTTTTAAATACAAAATGTTGATTAATAACACGGCACTTATTATGATTATCTGTTGTCATAAAGGGATATCTTCCTCAATTATATTCATGAAATATTAGAGGTAATTTTTAAATTTGTGTATAATTCGACAATATATTTTGTTTCTTTGTAAAAATGATTATATGCTACTCCAAAGGGATATTTTGTACAAATATTATATTCACAGTGTATCTATTAATTGTCCAGTCATCACATTTCTCTACTTCGTTCTCTCTGAACTATCTATATCGTTCTAAACAACGAAATGCCATCCGGGAAGGGACCATATATAGGGCGTTCCCTAATTAATGCTTACCTATTTTGAGAGTCATTTCCTTCGGATGTGGGTTAGGCTTGGGCCCATTGTAACAAAGCAGGATATTTTGTGGTTTCAGATCCCGATGAACAATGCCTTTAGCATTAAGTGCCTTCATAGCTCCAGCTTAAAAAAAAGATAAACTTATCGTCAATGATAAGGTAATGACAAAAACAGTAACGACGTGACGGGACAAAGGTTTCCAGGTGTGATTGATTAATGACACATATATAGCAAATGGTAGAGCAGGAAACTGTATTTAAGCATTTTTAATTAAAATATATGATTGAGAACCAACACAATTACAATTATCACGATACAGGAAGAACATATATTAGGAACATAATAGTATTATAGCATATTAGGGTATTAGAGATACTACCAGGTTTATAGATGGAAAATAGGGCAAAGGTGAATCTACTTCGCCTCAAGAGCACATCCTGATCCATAATGTTGTTTCTCTATAACCATTGGGGAATTACACTCTGTAGAACCGAGACTTCAAAGAGTACCAGTATAGGCTAGCATTGGGGTTTCGGTTCTTCAGAGGCTGGACAGGGTTTAGTAGTGTTTGTCAGTGGCCATGCAATAATCCAGGAAGCTAATGTTAATAAAGACAAGGCAACATTCCCAACTCGTTTGAGAGAAATCATCTTTATTTGGGGAACATTCGGGAAGTTTAGACTTCTCAAACATTCTAGATAAATTTATTCAAATATTTGAGGAAAGGCCAACTGATATTTACTTACCGATTTGTCTGAGGAAGGCGGAGATTGTATCCTCACTAAGTGTCCCCTTGGCTACAAAAGAAAAACAAATATTACTTGGCATTTCACCCCATATGATGGAGGCAATCAAACGCATTTATCTACTTTTCGATTCTACTTGAGCAATGTTACCATTGTTTTAAATTAGGAACTGTTGCCCACCTTGTAAAAAGTCTGCAAGATCCCCACCATTGCAATACTGGAATGGAAGAATGCAGGTTCGTATAGGATGAAATGAAATATATAAATGAATCATGTACATAAAGAGGGTTGGTGAGTGCATAAATATGTATGTAGAGGTAAATAGGAGCGGTGACAAAGTGACACTGGGATAGTTATACACTATATAGTATGCGTCAGTATTTGTATGCTTTCTGGATTGGTACTGAATAAATACGGGGAGCACGAATGGTTGTAATACATTTAAGTATGTAAGCTTATACACCCTTGAGTAGTCTATCAGAGTGTTTGTTTTGAGAGTTGATGAATAATTATTAAAGTTGGTTCATGTTTATGACACCATTCCCAGATATCAACATCAGATTATGTCCTGACATCATAGCATAGGATTATATAAGCTTATATCATTCTACCACGACGCTTACGACCAAATACTGTAGAACTTAATATTGCCCTTTCATTCGCACGTATTTCTTCTTTCCTCTTTATAAGGAGATCGAGGGCCAATTTATTTAGAATTCTAATCCTAACAGGGAATTAGGCCAACGGGGACATAAAATCGATGAATCATTGTAGCTGTGTCAAACATGTTTTCCGTTTCGACCGATCAATGCAAGAATCTCATAACAATGGGTCCCATGTTGGGAGTAGTGATTCCATAAAACAAGTATATTTGGCTGTGTCGCCACAACTCTCACAGGCATGTCCAAAAACCGGGGCGTCTATTTAGAAACCATCACAGCCTAACAGAGATTTTATGATATAAACAGCGTGAAGGGAATCGCATACAGCTTTTGCTGGAGAGGGGGTGGGGGATTGCTTTCCGCTCCTTTTAACACTATACCTTTGTATATATCTGGTTATGTCAGGGCGAGAGAGGAAATAAGCTACTTATAATGAATGGGATGCAACACCCTATTTTCGATTATATTTTGTTGGAAGTCATATTATTGTTTTGGTCAATATTACCTCTATGATCGATAAGTATTTATGAAAATATATAATTCTAGTAGTTGTCACTATTAAGTTATACACGGTATATACAATGCATGCATGGCTTCATTTTCACTAAACATGGGAACAAATATATACAGACTTGTCAAATCTACTTCCCTAATTGGCATTGATATGGGGGTTTTCATTACAACAGGGAAAACATATTTTGACTTCCCAAATTGAAACGCACCTCAAAAGGCATCATGGAAAGGAATCCCACTATTATGTCAGTGCTAAATTATAAAAGCTTGACTGTTGAAATATATAGCCATGGGGGGCTGTCCTTTGGGACAGATGGGAAGCGTGTTGTTGGACATTCTTACTGCCTTTCGACCAGTAAATCAATAAGCTATCATGAAGGGCACGGGCAGTCACGATGGACGGACGTGTGTGAATCGTTACTCCGCTGAGACAACTCAATTCAAAGGCAATTGTCTTTTCAAACTGCTTTTGCAAGGATTATTATTGCTAGGAACCTAGTATCCTCCCTTGGGAACATTTCTACTGTGTTTTTGTACTCAAACGTGTTTTCTCTGTGGACATTACTGCTATTTTTCTCTGCACCCCTCTACAACTGATCACTACCAGTGGTCTAAAAATGGCCGACACTCATAGGCCCTCGAATGCCTACATGGACTCATACTCTATGGATCTGTATCGCTATGAGGAAGCTAGAAGAATGGCATACTTCAACAACCTAAATATCCTTCGATCCTCTAATCCTGCTTCCTCTATCCAAGGATCTCCACCAATAAATCAAAGCATTGGATCTTCCCAGACATCCCTCCCTAGTTGTAATGGTTCTTCCTCGACGTCTATTGTCAACACCCAAGCGTCGATGCAAGGCTCTCAACCAACAACAACTCAATCGTCTGGTCAGATAAGTCACTCTACTTTTCATCAATCCCCTCCTCAATATATCAGCCCTCCTCCAAACCTTCACAATAATCAAAATAGTCATCATTCCGCACGTGGAATGGACGAGATACACAACTCTCTCGATGTGATCAAAGACTCAATTGCTAAATTGGTTACTACTAATTCGGTAATTGAAACGAGAATGAACACCATTGATACAAAACTTCAGGATCTCCAACAGGTAAACCAACGTCTACATCAGGACAATTTATCTCTTGGTGGTACATTAAGTGATTTTTGTGTTCGTATCCCACAAATGGAATCAGGGCTTGCGTCGCTCGAATCTCGCATGCTGTATTTAGAATCTAAGCAATCTCTAAATCCTCCTACACACAACGCCAATGCTAACATGCCTAGCTATGCTTCACTTTTCTCTAAGGAAAACCCAACCCCCCTTTCTAACTCTACTCTGATTACCAATAACATTCCTTTATCGCAAGAGAATTCCAGGGACCTTTGTGTTATCATTAAGGGTATAGAGGAGGACCCAGATCGGGAAGATATAGCCAAAACCATTGACTCTTTCTTCACTAATATTCACATGAACATTTCATACGTTCAAACAGCTGGGGCAGTCAGATTGGGTACCTATCAACATGATTTAGCCAACGCCGCTAAACTGGATCATGAAGCCAATGGCTCTCCTAAATATGGCAGGCCACTCAGACTGCAATTTCTTACTATGAATAACAAAATAGAGTTGTTCAAAGCAATCACTAATAATAGAAATTCCCCAATGCTAAATGGCATTCGTGCTTTCAACGATCTGAATGAGAACGACCAATTGTTAGAGAAGGAAGCAAGGGCTTTCTCAACAGCTGCTAGAGTGATCCACGGAAAAAAGGCTGTAGTCAGAGGCACCTCTTATGTAATCGATGGGAAAACATATTTGCCAGAGCAGTATGATAAACTACCCCTTGGGATTACTCGTCACAATGCCTCAACTTATGACACGCCTGACGGCACAGCCTTTCAAGGGCACATGAGCCCCTTATCAAATCTGTATAACTGTGAATTGGTTATGGATGATGGGACCGTGGTGCATTCTTCAGAGCAAATGTACCAGCTGCAAAAAGCAATTGACGCCCAAGCCAACCAAGAATTGATTGATAAACTAAAGGTTATTAAAAACCCCTATACCATTAAGAGACTGGCCCGTAAAATCCCAGTGAAAACAGATTGGGACTCAATGGCTATTCTCAAGAAATGTGCAAAGGCCAAATTCGACTCGCACCCAGACCTAAAGGCTTTCCTGCTTTCTTTGAAACCAGGTATGCTATATGAGGCAACCTACGAATCACCTTTTGGATGTGGTTTCTCATTGTCTAATGCAAGTCAAATTACCGCAGAGAGTGTTGACGACGACAGAAACACCTTTGGAAAGCTACTTTTTGAGCTGAGAAAGGAATATCCGTCCTGAACTATAACTTAGTTATTGTTCTTCTGTCTTGAAATGCCTCCATTTAGAATACTCATTTTAGGAGACTCTCGGGTCTCTAGATGGGATAAACTAATTCAGGAATCCGCAACTGAGTATAATTGTTTTGATCTGGACATCACCTGTGTAGCGGTCCCTGGAGGGGACTGTGCTAGAATCACAGACCAAGCCGTCATCCTTTTTGGATGGAGACAATTCGATTTGCTTTATTTTAGCGGAGGCATAAATAACTGCTCAACCAAACAAGGTCGTAGACAAATTATTCCGGCCACCTCTGATGCCTCTTCATTAACTTCCCTGGTATACAACGAGATTTTACTCTCCCTTCCCAAGCTGGAAGCCATGGCAACAAGAGTAATTATCTGCGAAATTACTGGCCTGTCTTATTCAACCTACAATTGGTCCGATAACACCTCACCAATCGATCAAGATAACCTAAACACAGCCATTTTAAATTTAAACAAGCTGATTAGGAAGCGAAATAGGAGACAAAGGCTAATTACCCCCAACTTCGAGAGTCATGTACATAAGATCAGAAAGGGATTCATCGCCCACCGCTACCTATCCACCACCACGGATGGGATTCACTACGAAGACTCAACTAATAGGAAATTTGTCCGTAAACTTTTCTCTACATTCTACCGAAATATAAACACTATTTGTGAATAATAACCCTCTACCTCACACTCATAAATCATAGTGATTAGGTAGTCTGATACTACTTCCCATTCAGTTAAAATTCTTCTCTCCTCACACTACTCGCAAGTGACTTGGAGAAAGAAACCAAATCAAACCTAAACTTAAAACTAAATTGAATTCCTATTTTATATTTGACTCTTCTCCCCTGACTCTTCTCTCCCCACACTCACAGTGATTCGGAGAATTGTATTATATTGAATGATTTTGAATTGTATTGTATTATACTATATTGTATTATATCAAATACAGCGTTGGCAAATAATCGATCTATATCGTTCCATGTTCTTTAACATCTTCCTACTATGCGCCCTATACTGATATCCTCACACTGATACACAAGTGATTAGGATATGTTTATTATTTGGGCCATCTTAAATACTCTCTGATTATTATTTGTCCCTACTATCTGCCAGATAGCTATATATCCTCACACTGACTCTCAAGTGATTTGGATTGCTTGTCTCATGGGATGAACGCTGCTAGACTGTATATTAGTTAAATGGATGCGTTGTGTTACACCTGTTCTAACTTTGAGAGTTCCTCTCCTGTAAATACTCTGTAATAACTGGTTGATACTCTTCACTCTTCATAATTCTTATCCTTTTCCATCCGCTTATCAATCCCCACTTAAATCTTTGATCCCCGGGTGTGTCGCCATCAGTGGATTCCCATCTCCCTTACATCCGTCTGCCCTAGGCTTTGCGTTTGCACTAAGCCACCCCCTGCCCCCTGCCCCCCCCCTTTTTTAATAAGCTTTGCAATGTCTATTAGTAACAAAAAGAATGGAATTCTTTTCTATCACCTAAATTGCCAAAGTCTGACCAACAAATTTGAAATTATCAAACAAAATATTATTGTTCTTAATCCTGATTTTATTGCCCTTACCGAAACTTGGCTCTCAGATTCCACCCCAGACCAACTCATCTCCTTTCCTGGGTACAATATGGTCAGACACGACAGAGCAACTCTTCTCCCTAACTCAGATGCTACAAAAAAAGGAGGAGGTATACTCTGCTTTATAAAATCTTCCCTCAACTTTACCTGCCCCACTGATCTTAAGTCCTCTTCCCCTGATCTTGAATCATTATCTATACGCCTCCTCCCTATAAACCAGAAGCCAATCCTAGTAACTGCACTTTATAAACCTCCGTCAGGCAATACTGATACAGCCCTTGAATTTCTCAACAATATCATTGAAAATAACACCTCATCACCCTCCCCACCAGAGCTGATTCTCCTAGGGGATTTTAATATTAACTACTCAGACAATAAATGCCCTGATAAAAAGAAATTAACCTACTTCATACAACAAAACGGTCTAACTCAATTGATTATTGATCCCACTAGAATAGCTATCAGAAATGGTAGAGTTACTTCCTCTCTAATTGATCTGATTTTAACCAACTGTCAAAATGTTTCTGACAGTGGAACCCTATGTCATAATATTAGTGATCATGAAGCGATTTATATGATAAGAAAAAAATTAAAAACAAAAAAAATATATGAAACAAAACTAGGGAGAACTTACCGTAACTATAATCAAACACTCTTTCAACAGAGACTCAGAAGTAATTTTAATTGGGATTCATTCCGAGATCTCAAAGATCCCTGCAAGGCCTGGGACTTTATCCTTGATGCTATTACCACAACCCTTAATACTATGTGTCCAGTTAAATCCATCAAAGTTAGGGTGACAAATGATCCCTGGTTTTCTCGTGAACTGCTCTTACTAATTAAGAACAAGAATATTGCACGTAAAAATGCAAAACGTCTTGGTACTCAAGAAAGTTTATTGGAAGCAAAAAGGTTAAAAAAAGAAGCAGCTCGTAGAATCTTACAAGCAAAAAAGAATTTTCTTCTGAATGCACAAACTAATACTGCGGACCCCAAAAAATACTGGAAAATTATTAATTCAATCTTTCCCTCAAAATCGACCAGTTCTATGATCAATCTGACAGATGACCTTGATACACCCATTTCTAACGCCAAACTTCCAGACTTTATCAACCAATATTTTGCGAACATAACTGACAATCTCTTGGTAAACACTCCAGATACTCCTTGGTCATCCACCCTACCTAACTCAGAGCATGAACTAAATAACATTAGCACCAGTGACATTGAACTTCTACCATTAGTAAAAGCCATTGACATTAATAAATCCTCTGGCATTGACAATATGTCCAACCTAGTTCTAAGGGACGCCTTCTTTGTAATACTCCCAGAACTGACTCACTGTATAAACATATCTCTTACCTCACATACTTTCCCGCAATCCTGGAAGATAGCTACAGTCATTCCTCTATTTAAAAATGGAAACATTAATAAAATAAATAACTATCGTCCTATCTCTCTCCTCCCTACTCCCAGCAAATTGATTGAAAAAATAGTTCAGAAAAGAATACTGCATTTCCTTACTTCCAATAAACTCCTTGATACTCACCAAGCCGGTTTTTTACCTGGTGAATCTACAACAAATACTGTTAGTACCCTTACCGATGATTTATCATTTGCTGTTGAAGAGAAAACTCCCTCCCTCATTACATTTATAGATTTCAGAAAGGCTTTTGATATGGTAGATCATAAAATTCTTTTAGCAAAATTAAACAAAATAGGAATTCGTGGCAACCTGCACCTCTGGTTACAATCATATCTCTCCCTACGATCTCAAAAAACCCTTGTTAACAATCATACCTCAGACCTTGCTGTAGTTAAGACAGGGGTACCCCAGGGCTCGATTCTTGGACCCCTCCTGTTTTTAATATTCATTAATGATCTTGGAACTTATTTGAATCACTGTAATTACCTGCTGTATGCAGATGACACTGTTCTTTATTTATCTGACAAATCAACCCAAATTCTTACCACTAAAATGCAAGAAGATATTGATAACCTTTCTTCATGGTGCTCCTCCAATCGTTTTCTTATCAATGCTACTAAAACTAAATTGATGCTTATTAACAAATCCAAGAAAAATCCTATCATAGACCTTACCCTTGACAAAACTAGCCTTGAACTAGTCCACACCTATAAATATCTCGGATACACCCTTGACGATCGACTATCCCACCAACCACACGTTAAGAACCTTATCAGAATTATCTCCCACAAAATATACCTGTTTCTGAGAATTCGACACCTACTAACCAAAACCTCTGCCATTCTAGTATATAAAAGTAAAATCCTCCCATATTTCGACTATACTGATATCATATACCATAACTCTCACCAAAGCAATCTCAATAAGCTACAAAAACTCCAAAACAAAGTTCTCCGCTCAATATTATATGCTGACACTAACCAGCCTACGATCGAAAATCACAGAAATCTTGCAATTCCCTTCCTTGTTAACAGAAGAATCTTTCACCTCCAACTTTTCGGTTTTAAAAGAGCACAATCCCCAAACTTTAGAGTTAATCATGAACAAAGAAATACTCGAGCTCACACTGCCCCTGTCTTAAAAACATACAGATGCAGAACCCAAATAGGCTCAAACTCAGTTTATATAAAGACTGCCAAAACTTGGAATGAACTACCTCCCCGTGCTAGAAACATTGGTACAATAGAAACTTTCAAATCTCTTCAACGCAAATGGTTAATCTCCACAATAGATTAATATATCTATATTTTTCTCTGAAATAGTTATATTAACCGAACCAGGTCGCACTCTTAGTGATTATCCTGGTCTCATTTACCTAACCACTTGATCATTCTCACTCTCCTGTACAAACGAAACAGCCAATATGTTTCTTGTGTACAACCTTTCCTTCCAACGGGGCCACACTCTCAGACAGTGATTATCCCCTGAAGTGTTATTTCTAATGTCATAAGACTTCTATACGTCTGCTCATATCTGTTTGATATCTACATTACTCTATTTATTTATGTTACGTATCAACCAGCCACCGAACTTTCATTACAAGTAGATGACTGTACATAATGACCACTGTATATCTCCCTAATTAAATCACTGTTACCCAAAGCTGGGCGGATTGGAATAACCCAGTTCACTGGGAGATGTCTTCCCCAGTTGAAATAAAATCTTTAAAAAAAAAAAAAAAGCTGGCATGGGCAAACAAGCCCAGATAGCAGTCTAGTTTTGTAGCTGGTCGTGTTGAGTCTGGCCTGAGTCTGGCCCAGACCAGCTGCTGATACAAGTTGCCACTGCATCCAATGGCAATGGCCTAGATTATCACATCACCATCATACATGCTCCACCTCGGTCTACTGAGACTGAGATCAACACAAATGATCATGTTTGGTGTCCGAAGACTCTTAACATCAATCACTCCAAAAAGGGAATAATAATAGAACTGGTGCCTAGAGTAAAATATATGTGACTCACTATTTAGGTGGTTTTACTAGTGGTTACTGAGAGTTGTATGCACAAGATTGTTAATTAACATGAAGTATATTCAATGCCTAAAACATCCTTTTCATTTAGTGTTAATGGTTCACGATAAGTTCCGGTCGTTGCATTTGTTCCCCCTGCATGCACCCAATCAAATAACCCTCATTGGCCTATTTTACTGTGACCTGAGACCAATAATTAATATGATCATGAGATTCTTTGTGGAGGTTCTGTTGACATGTTAGCATGATGAGCAGGAGAGGTTGAGTATGCCCCACAGAGGGTTACCAGACGATACAAATATAAGATATCCCAATAGATGTATCACTGTTTCATTATATGCGTTTGGCAGATTCAATTTTGCCTGGAGCTATGGGAATGTAAGGATGTATGATTGATAAAGGACTTAAATACGACCGACCGATATCAAGATAGCAGGAATACTTATATATCCTTTGTCTAAAAACGAGGAGTCAAAATATAGACATCTGCTTTCAGTACCATAACAAAAACAATGTGACAGAGCATAATGCACCTTTTGAACCTATTCTATCGTGTTATATAAAGACGACAACTTTGACCCACATAGTTTCCTACAGTGGGCTCCTTGGATATAAATCATAGCTATAATCGCCAAACTTGATCCATATACGGTATTCAAAAGGACCTAACTTCGATTTTGCAAAACGCTGAAAAATATATCCAAGTAAATTTCCATTGTCGTGCTACACCAAGCGTAACATATATGCGTTACGTAAACTTCTAGAGAATACACCTTGATTGCACTAAAGATAAAGATATAATCCTAAGTGGAAAATTGTATCTATTAATCCATTTAGACTGAATGAATACAGAAATTTCCGTTAAAACTAAATTTACACTCAAGGTAGATCTATTCTTTTTCACATGAGTACAGATTGCTTAATAAGTCGGATAGTCAGACCATATGGTCCGACAGGAGCATGTTCCAGAAAATATGAATGGCTCGTAGCCATGTCTAGCCTCACTACAAGTTTCCAGGATTTTTATGGGAGGGTGTCAAGTCCTACAGTGAGATGAAGATGTGCCATTGACCTTTCGGCATTTCATGGAAGCAGACATTTGGCTTTTATCATCAAAGTTTTGGATTCTATTAACATTTGCTAGCACCAGAATCAAAGGCACTCGGTCCTCCCGAAATGATCATTCTGATGATGATTCTCTCAGTTTCTTCCAATAAAATCCTCCACGCAGCAGCATAGGTATTTAAAATGTAGAGACATGGTTCCCCATCTGTAATGTATTCAGTCCAGGCCCAAACCCCTAGATCAGATAAGAATGGTATGTCAGCGATTGGACGCCTACTTCGCTAATCGGTTTCCTGGCCTAGGACTAGGCGTTCTAATGCCAGTTATGGGATTGTAAAGTCATGTTCCGGCCTTAATGGAATTATAATGGAATTGTATAAATATGCATGAAGGCAGGATTGTATTCCAGTTACTGTTACGACAATCTGCATCATGGGTATCGAATAACAAAAGACCAAATTAGTGAAATGTCTCTCAGTGTCCATTGCTCATTCCAATTTTGTTTCAAATTACTTGGGAAAGAGGGTTAACATGAGAATAGTCTAGGCCTTTAAAATTTAGAGACATGATTCCCCATCTGCAATGTATTCAGTCCAGGCCCAAACCCTCAGATCAGATAAGAATGGTATGTCAGTGAGTGGACGCTCACTTCGCTAACCGGTTTCCTGGCCTAGGACTATGTGTTCTAATGGGATTATAATGACATTTTGCGGTCTTAATGGAATTATAATGGTACTTTGCGGTTTGAGGCGAGAGGCTTTCCTTTCCCTCCGTTTGAAGGGACTCTCTCATCTTTGGGCCTAGACAGAATAGCGAGAGGCCTCCATGACATCATTTACATTACAAGATATATGTTTTCAGCACACTTACCTCCATGACGAGATATACATGGTGAGATGTTTCCTAAAAAAGAGAGAAGAGCAGGCAATTAGAAACGAAATATATAATGCATCTTGTGACAGTACCTGTTTAAGATTCGCTCGAAGGGATGATTTGATTTAATTTATCGTACTACGCATCTCTTTATTTCTCAAACATCAAATGTATAATTTGGCACTGAATAAATGGGAGTGATATTGTATAAAAAGGTAAGTGAAGCGTAAAGGATGTAATTAAGATCGTTAAATAAATGGTAAAAAAAAATCTTCCGATTGACAACGTCGCATGCTTTTGTCATATACTGAAATCATTTCCTCACGAATGTGATCATTGTGAAGTGATACTGGTGACTTGAATAAATCAGAGAAAAAGATGATCAATAAAAGGTGGTTATTTGTACAGGATGCTCTTAGACCATCAACGCTTATTAAATAAGTAAATGACATCTCAATGCAAAGGTGTGCAAAGATACACACTAATTGTACCATTTATATAGCATGAAATAAACATTGTTTGTTCGTCACTTTAGGACACAAGCCATATACTAGTATACTCTAAACCAGTAGACAAGTTAAGCAAAGCATTCCTTGCCTAGCTTTGCCTTTTGAAGCTTTCCCTAGATCTGTTATATTTCTTTCACGAAATCAAACAGGAACAAACAGATGGGAGGAAATCCCGTGCCAAGGTGACAGGCGATTGAAGTTACTGCAGACATAGTTGACTGAAACCTGGCACTGCACCATCCAGAGACCAGACAGTATTTTTCATTGCCCGTGCATAACTTGTTGAAACCATTTTTATTAAGATATTTTAAGCGTCCTCCTCTGCCTGGAAAAATACACCTCTCCATCGACTCGTCTAGAGTGAAATATTCAAGGAAGGTTTATTCAAATGTAAATAATGAAGTTGTATAGTTTAATTAGTGGCTGTACTATTTGAAGCAATCCAGGGTTGTGCCAGCTCAAACAGATTAAACGTTAACTAGTATAGGGTGTACACGATCCCACAACCTGAACATTAACCATTGAATCATCCTTTGTTCTGGCCGTGCACTGCGTTTTAAAAGGCTTGCGCCCCAAGGCCAGGACAGCTAAAGATTGGAGTTTACTTTTCACGCTCTACTTACTACCCATGGCCTTGACCTAGGCGGTAGTCGGTAACCAAGGTAACATCCCCAAGCCTCAGCCAAGTCAGACTGAGGTTTAAAGGCCTTGTTCCAGTTGACTGACCTCGCGCACAGACCGTCTACACAAACAGTGGGTTGGGTTCCCACAGCAGGATATCTTGGCCAGTAATAATGGTCTTTTAAGTGTGTGACTCGAAGCTAGGACCTCTAGTTTTAAAAATAAATATTTCCCTCGACCCACATGCTATTAGTTCAAAACAAAACATGCGATCTATTGTTGATGTACTGCAGAGGGGAAAGCCCTTAGGCATCGATTGAACATACAACTAGGAATCATCACAAGGGTGTGTGTCCTCATGAATGGAAAAATATGTTTACAAACAGATGGGACTATCTCATGCTAGGCAGTGCTCCTGTATTTTCCAATCTACCCAGTACGGTAGTATTAAACTCCCTAGGCCTAGGCCGCCTAAAATTTAGGGAGGATGAATCTCTTCTCTTTTTCAATTGCCACAGCATTCAGAAAACAATTCCTGGATTGTGTGGTTTTAAAAAGAAATAATGATATATCGAAGAAAATATCCCCCGCGCCCACAGCTTTCTTGATTATAACACTAACACTAACGGGAATATGAAAATATAAATGTGACCGAAATTAGATGGGATGAGAATAGAGTAAACATTATAAAGGATGGATCTAAATAGTATGTTTCTGGGGTCATGGTCTCATGGCACGACCTCAGCAGGCCAGCTTGTCGGCAGCTTGTCTATGTGGATTATCCAAACAGTTCGTACATGCTCTAAAAAGAGGGAATCCACTGAAGAGGAGAAAGAGAAGTCGATAGTATTAATTTCTTTGTCCACTGCACTCTTTAAACCCTCACCTGACCCAATGCTACCTGGAGACGGGGTCTGCTGAACTCAAGTGCTCTCTCTCTCCATGGGCTTCATGTTACGGGTGAGTGCACCCAGACCCAGTTGCTATGGTTGGTGCCAGACAATGCTGTCTCCAGTGCATCGTCCATTAAATATGACTATGAGAATGTTACTATAAACTCTCCGCCATTGCCAGAGGTCACTGGGTTGGGGCGTTCCAACCTCCTCGGGACTTGCATCATATTTACATTCAGAGTGCGCTACGAGGAGTCAATGCCAAAAATTGGTAAAAAAAAAAAGAAAAGAAGTTGAGACAATAATTCACATCACCATCGTCAATAGTAAATATTGCGACGAAAACATGAGCACATCTTTCGCAAACGACTCCAGAATATTGCATCAGAATGTGCAATAGAAAGGGGGTCAAGGTGGCGAGTTAAATATTACAACATGGCAATAACAAGCTGGCGCTTTCAGCCGAGTAGTAGCACGAGCCAGTACGTTTTACCATATAAGGGTATTGCCAATATCTGAGGGTGGTGGTAGCAAGCAGTAGTCTCCTAAAAACGTGTAGGTCTGCCATCTATCATCTAAGTTACTGGAGGTTAAACTGGAATGGTCAGACTGCTGGTCCCTTAGAGATAGGGGCGCAGCTAGTCATACGTACCTTCACCAATAAATATACACCAACAGTTTAGTTACACACCCACTATTCTTGAATGTAAATAATGGAACCTGTTTTTGTTTATACCAATGGATGATCGAAAAGTAGGTCTCCCGTGGCAATTATATATAATGGGGTAATTATATAGTAATAATAGTGGAAGATTAGATCATTGAAAGAGGCTTATATGGCCTCAAAAGCATCAAATAGATTGAGAATGGTAGATGGTATTGGTAGATCTGAGAATAGATGGTAGATCTGAAGGTATTCATGTTTACACTGCCATTAGCACAGCCAATTCCTTATGTCGCAATAGCAAGTGTGGCTCACTGAGGGTGGGAATAGTTCTGACTAATGCTTAGAGACTACATGTACACTAATATTACTTCTGAGGTCAAATGCTCAATAGACTATTAAATATGAGTTGTTAAAAACCTTTATTCATCGACACTTTAATGATTCACAAACATTTAATTGGTGTCACATCAAACCATCGGTTCACAATATTTTTAAAAAAAACAAAAAACACAAAAAAACACACGAAAAACATCAGTCCGACTGAAATCTAATTTGAAATGAGTCTCTCCACTTCCAAAATCGACTATATTGGAGGATGAAGAGATAAATAGTTATCAAGGTATAATAACAAATATGTCAAAAATTCCCTAGTCTTACAGAAAACCGTTATTTGAATTCAAGCAGATCTCGAGTCCCATTTCAATATGAACGGCTTTACATATCAAGAGATGAGAGTGCATTTCAAGAAAGGGGACAAGAGTAATTTAACCAAAAGTACCTATACATAATGAAAGAGAAGAGCAGATTGTATATAAATAGTCTGAACCAACGAGATTCATGAACTCGTTGTCTGAACCAAAGAATCATTGAAGGGTGGAGAGAATCTTTTGACCACAAAGGAGTAAAGTGCAGCAAGTTGGGTGTATTGGGGTTGGTACATAATGCCACGGGTCTCTCTAGTTCTGTGCTGGGGGTACTAAAATATTTATAGAGGTTTGATATATGAAGTCCCCACGCCTATCCTTTATGCACTACATTTGCACGTACAATATTCACAATTGGAGGTGTGAGGGGATCTTAACTCAATTTTTTCTCTATTTATCTCTCTTCACATTTTCTCTCTTTGTTTCCAATACCCTCCCACGTTCTGATATAAGGGAGGGGGGCGGGGCGGTCTTTTCCTTTCTCTGTTTGCATCCATCTCTCTTCCATTTCTATTGATATATATGTTTTCTTGTTTAAAGATTATATTCAGCAAAGGCATTAAATAATCTTTTTTTAAAATATTCTATTAATATTACACAATATTATATTATTCTCAGAATTTGCTGCCTCTCCCTCCATCCCCTTCTGAAAAATGGGGGAAATGCGAGGTTCTTTTCTCCTTGGTTTCTTTCATGATTTTCTCACATTTATTTCCCTCTCACCCTCTCACCCCACCGGTGAGATGGTAGCTCATCTCTAGGAGTGATGACCCCAGCTGGACTGCAGCCAGTTATATCGTATATATATATTATATATGCACGGTAGTGAACTGAGAGGGACTTAGCTCTGGTACATTATGTATCACTACTATGTATCTCTAACAGCTATGGTGCTCAAGTGATGCTTTAATCATCATTAAATGACAATACGTGCGAGTGATCGATTACTGCAGTTAACATACATATAGATACATAAACGCTCGGAGTAATTAGTATGGGATAATAGCAGATGGTTTTGTTACTTGGGAAACAACATCTGTTAACTAAGGTAAGGAGTAGACTAGTGTAAATGTATTATAACCAGTAGAATAACTACACAATAGCTATCGATCTATCAACTGAGGTAAGGGGTGGGTGGGATTCAAAATACACCCTCTAATAGATCAGAAATATGCTTTGTGGTTTCAACGTTTTTAATATTATTTCCTCTGTAACACTCTGTAGGTAGAGTATAGAGACGGGTTAGAACTCCTTTATGTCAAAGCAGAATTGTGATACAACATACACAAACGTGGCCAGACATGACTACATGTATACATAGTAGAACTCATGAATTCCAATGTATGGATACACATTATGGAGAATAGTAGTAGCCTGCACTGGAGAGAAGGTCAGCACCACCCCCAATAACCCTATGGTGACCTGGCATGGGATATAACGCGACTTAAACAATATATTCCATGTATTACCATATAACCATTGGGATGATACTTAGCGGTCAACATATAGCAGTGACGTTCAGCTACCATTGGGTTTGACAGGTCTCGATAATGCCAGGAATGAGTGGCTGACGATTGGCAATGACCAACTTTACAATGTAAAAATTAACTCCACTCCTCATTCACTAAAACCACACCTCTTTTTGCCCGAAACACAAAACACTAAAATTGGGTTCAAATGTATATTTTCCACCTCCTTGGTTGCAACAATGGGATCTAGGTAAGTTGGGTACTAAGTGGGTAGTTGGCAGGGTTAACATAGTTAAGGTCAAGGCGTTTTAAAGAGTATACCAAAGATACACACCTCTACTACAGTTATAATATCCTTTGTTTCCATTCTTTGATAACTATCCTATAGACTGTCAAAAGATGATTATCAACGCCATCCGACAGTGTCAATACAGTTGCCCCAAGTAACTGGGATTAAGTGAGTAAATGTACCATAGAGATGAAGGTTTTTGTTTAGATTCTGGCACGGGTGGTGTAGAGTCATTTGAGGTTTAGGGCAATCGAGGACAACTGTACAGCAACATTGTTCAAACAGCTGAGATGTAATATCAACCATCTATACGATGTACTTCATTCACGGAGAAATGGGAGTTCTTCCTTTCAGCATAGGTTTATAACTGTACACCAATCAGTAAGCACGAGCAAGAGGTACGTATGTGCTTGGAGTAATAGGGAGGTTCAGCATGTCTAACCTATACGTAAACGTAAACGTATCCGTATCTCTGATATACAAACATACCTTAAAAGGAAGAAAGAGGCTCAGCAAAAAACGGGAAAAACGTAATGTACCATATTAAGCAAAATGATTCATCTCACAATTTATTTTTTATACATAAAAATGCGACGTAATTCCCAAAGCAGATACGGTTACGTAATTGAGATACGTTTACTTGCAGAACCTCCCTAATATAATCATTTCGATTACTCCAAGGTATGTGTCGATTGAGAAGAGACAATAAAGACTCTACCAATACCATACGAAATGATTTAGGGGTTGAACAGGCCTTAATTAGTTTTAAAGGAAATGAATTGCTTAATTATTTAGTTATGTGGATTGTTAGGCACCGAGCGAAAGTGGAAACAATCGTCGGATTAATGACAGCAGTCAAACCAAAACAGATGCCTGCTGTGGCCATGCTCGTGTATACCAACTCATTGTTTACAAACAATGACACATACCTTTCTGGCTCGGGTATCCATTCACACATAGGTACGATACACATGCCAAGTTTGATGACTGAAGTAAGGGCTAAATCGGGTCACAATCATATATATAGGTAAATATAATATACATGTATAATCCCCTCGTCTTTTATTCCGGGAAATATATCAGAAAGCGTTCAGGACCATTCCTATCGTTTATTATCCCAATATCTTAATGAATGGGTTGACAACGTATTGATGTTTATTTGATAAATGATTCCGTGTTATGTTGATCATTCAGGTAGGGTATAAGTCTGATTAATATGATTTGAGACGATTAGAAGTTTTCAAAGCCATTAAGCAGATCTAGGACTTGATAAAATGAAGGCAGGCAGTCCAGGCACAAACCCTCAGATCAGATACGAATGGTATATTAGTGATTGGACGCCTACTTCGCTTCTCGGTTGGGATTATAATGATATTTTGCAGTCTTTGATAATGGAATTATAATGGCACTTTGCAGTTTGAGGCGAGAGGCTTTCCCTCCGTTTGAAGGGACTCTCTCGATCTTTGGGCCTAGACTGGCAGGAATCAAATCTATGTTATTGTACTCACTTATGCAAACGTATACAACATTGAAATCAGAAATATTGATCTTCAATATGGAACTTGCCCCCAGCAAGTAAGTCAAATTGTGATGATAATACCGAATGCCATTGTTCGAAATTAGGCTTGTTTTACCACAGAGAGAACTGTGGATGTTTACTCATTGCATTATGCCTTGGTGTAGGATATATTTATTGGCCCCATACAGCACTTACATATAAAGTCAATTGTTTGAACAAGGCACAATGCCAGATAGGCCCACAGACCCACGCCTAGCAACACAAGAGCTGACATGAAAGATGATTCAAGCTTCGAGGCTTTAACAAATTAATCCCTGTGTCTCCAAGTCGTTTGTGTACAACGTTCCATGCCAATAGAAAGACTCTTAGGAGTTGGTATGTGTCAGAAATGACCGTAAAATAGACAGATTAATACAATAATATCCAGGTGCGTAGATGACAATGGGTAAAGGCGAATTCAAGTTGAAACACGATTTTCAACGATATTTTTTAATGATAGAGACAAATCAATGCGATTCCATACAGCCAATTTATAAATACAAGCAATAGGCCTATACACAATACTACACCCATTTTGATTCAGTAGTGCCTAGGTGAAAATAGTTTGGTTACTCATGCTGTCTCATAATGTCATAAGAAATGGAAAACATGGCGACGGTAATGATTAATCAATGAGATCAGATTCCTAAAAAGAAGTACGAGAGAGACAAGCCCTAACTAAGTACATGCAACTGGTCCATGACACGATGTAAGTACATGTACAGGTAAAGAAGCGCCTTGCACTGACTCGTACTAATTGTAGGATATTTTTTGGTCCGTTTTTTTTGTCCACAGAAGGAAGGCAGGGACTAGAGCTGAACTAGGTAGTCTATGCATCATAATTCACCAGATACGGGTCAGAGCTGTTGGTACACAAACCTTGGCAGAGAGAGCGAGTGTGACGACCATATGGATGGCGATGGAAGTCTACGGTGTTATCAAACAAACATGAATGGCACTCCTCATTTGGAAACGTTTATTTCTCTTAAGATGAAAGTTTCTTGTTTTTTTGGTGTTATTTCAGTCCAAACAGGATGCATAAACGCTGTAAAATAATGAGTCCCTGCACATAATACTCATGCTGCCAATGTAAACCAAATAAAAGATTTTTTAAAACATAATTATGTTCAAATAATGAGTGGGAGTACTGTTAACCAGCTTGATAAATTCCCCATCTAAAGAATCACGAGTGGAATTTCTTTCCTGTTTTTAAAAAAAAAAAAAAGTTTTTGGTGCGTCTCTTTTCTCTGTCTCTCTCTCCCTTCTCTATCTCTATTTCCTGGGTATGATCCTAAACTGCCTCCCTCTCTGCTCTCCCGCCCTTGATATAACACTTCAAAGTGTTGATAAGGGCGTAAAGCAACCAATCTCACTCACTCACTCTGTTATTTCAGGATGTTAATATAGACGATTTAATACTGACATAGACGATTTACTTGTAAATAATCACCTTGCATTTGGCAGTCAGATATGTCGTCTATCTCAGGGATGGAGCATAGAATAATGATTTATTTTTTCAACTCTAAGAGACTATAAGCAACCCTAAGCAAAGGGTAAAGGCCAACGTTAAATGATTGGTCCATAGGTATCTAGGTATATAATCATGTGGTTTTACGTCACTAAATAAGGAAGAAGTATGTGGGGTTGTTTGGAGTAGGTATAGTTCCTAGATACACGACTTTACCTTGTGGCAAGACCTTTCCTTGGCAGACGGGGCAGGGAGCACTCAGTAAGTGGTATAACCTTGTATAACATATTGCAGCATTATGCCGAGCTGCCAAATCGGGAAATAAGTAGACCATGGTAGAATTCCTCACGGCCACATGCTCCACTACTCTCCATTATGCAATATAACCTTTATTCATATTCAATTATATAGTCCCCCTTCCGTAAAAAAAAAGTGTCAATAGACATCGTCATTTCGAATATACCTCCTGATTTTTCCAGCGATTGTACGTACATTCAATGAGCAAATATGGAAATCCAAGCGAATTTTTTAAAATACAAATTTAGATCTTAAATTCTGGAAGTCAACATTGAAGGACCCTGAAGGTCGGCCTTCATTACCGAGGAGGGATATCCCAGCAATGATCCAGACTGTACATGTGTACTTGAGACTCTACCCTTCAGAATCCCGCTTGGACGGGGATTTACAAGGGACCTTTCAATATTTCCCAATAGGCTTTCCTCAGTATGACGTACTATTATTCAATAGTTGGCTAATTCCCAGTTTTCATTTTTCAAGCAAACGAGCAACACTGATATCGGGTAGCACATGAACTAATAAACACTTGGCATCGCTAATTTGAGGCAATATTCAAGTTTAATACCCCACTAATTACAAACGGCAGCCATCCTAAAACAAAGCAAAGAATACAACCCGATACCTAGTGATATGTCAGCAGGTAAACGGATCATCCATTGGAAACACGCCTTAACAGGACTTTGATGCTGAACTCATATCGGGATATATTATATACAGAAAGCACAGGAACTTTGTACTCTGAGAATGAATCATACCTGACCCGATTTAAAGTGAATTGGATGAATGCAGGAAGAGAAATAAAATAAGTTTTTGGACCATCTGCCAGTGGAATTAGGGAGAGGTAAGGGTTTGGCTAGTTGGAAGCTTATTGTACTGGTACACAGGGGTCCCTGATACACAGGATGTGGATGTGGACTTCGCTAATCGGTTACCTGGCCAAGAACTCGGCGTTTTAATGGGATTAAAATGACATTTTGCGGTCTTAATGGAATTATAATGGCATTTTGCGGTTTGGGGCGAGAGGCTTTCCCTCCGTTTGAAGGGGCTCTCTCATCTTTGGGCCTAGGCTGGATAGCGGGAAATGTATCTAACCCGAAGCATTGTGTATGTAACAAGACTGCACGTACGATGCTCGTGGTGTTGAAAGGTTACCAGCGAGAAGATAAGATAAAACAAGATTGCTATTCACACAATAAACCAGGTAGCCAGCAATGGTCTCTTTAAGTCTTATCAGCAATCAGCTATACCTCCTCCAAGTGGCAGGGGGTCCAGCAAAGCATTGTCGCTCTATAATAGGATGATCTTCGCAGCGGGACACAAAACTTAAAAAACAAGGTCCCCACTTCTCTTTATACAAACAGTGACTGATACCATAATATGGCGAAGAGAAACATAAGGCCAACAAAAAATGTGTTTTCGACCCCACCTAAAGGCTGTGTTGACCTTCCCTAATTTTTAAAATGGATTTTTTGACAAAAAAGCTCATTAAAGCAGGAAAACAAGTCTTCCTAGGAAACTCTTAAAATGTACACTTCTCATTTCTCACTTCTAAACAACTAGTGTTATGAAATAGACAGAAAAAAAGATTTTTTTCCAGTTCCTGGATGGTGGTTCCCTAAAAAATAATTTACCCCCCCCCCCCCCTAGTTTTCAGCTATATAAATCGGAAACACACATATTAGTTTTTTTGGCCTAAGTGATGTCGTGTTATGGTTCTAAGGTGAATGAAGGTTAACTCGCTTGGTGTCGATTTTGAAATATAATCTCGGTGGAAGTGAGCTATATTAATAGGAACGAACAGACATACTATGATATATACATGTACATAGCAATACCATAATCCAAAGCATCAGTCCCCTTGTACATGCATTGCCAAAGGCCGGGGAGAAAAGGCGCCAGAGCTACGGCCAATATCGCATCGTTAATCAATATAACTGGCCCAGATATCGATTTCATTCCTTTTGATCGCACAATTCTAATGTATCTGTTTGGAGGAATGGGTGCAGTTCACATAAACATGTCTCATCATACCCTAGACTGCTTACAATATCTGAAGTGAAGCGCAATTCAGTCAGTGGTAATCAACAGTTAAATGGTTAATTTGAATCTTCCACGAAAATGATCACTCCCTCCAAATCTAGAACGAGATCAAAAAAACATTCCGTCCACTCCTTGTCGGTATAAGATTTTGCGCATATATATCTATTACGTTAGAGGAAGCAACTGTTGACGGAGGATGGATGACATGCTATTATTTTGGTGAAAAAAACAGGATATTTTTTGACTCTGAAGGGGATTCTAACTAATAAGGTATTTGTGAGAAGTGGCATGATATGATATTATAATGTATGTACACATAAAGAGAGTCCACTATGTCACTAATTTCGATCAGATCTATTATTTTGCCATCGTTACACATTTCAACGTCTAGCACAGGCAACTGTTAGGCTGAAAGATCCATCAATCTGATGACAGCAGGCTGATGGTCCTCGCAGATGTGGGACTCTTTTTTTTCTTCTTTTTTTTTTAACAAGGCCGGTTTGTCCGAGCGAGTACAAGAACATTCTCCGCATACGTATATATGTGATGTGTTACAGGAAAATGAGTCACAAGTCGCAAAAAATAGATTTTGAGATATCATCATATTTGAAAAGATGCGATCAAGCCGATTCTAATGATAGTAAACATTAGGACACCAAATAAGTATTTCTATATTTTAAGTTTGATATTTTTATTTCAAACAAATACATTTGCAGTATTTCTGGGTGGACAAATTACTATAGAGAAGCAGCTAAATACACTCTATAGGATGACCTCAGTAATGCATAGCTATATTTAATACACTTTTTTTATTTTTAGTGCATAGCTATATTTAATACACCGTCTGGAAATATGATACACGTGTATTCTTACGACGTAAAGCGCTAGATACCCTGAAAATGAGTACATTCCTACAAAGAGAACTTGTGAATAAATCACTTAGAAACCTATCTTTTTTGCGACCTGTCACTTATTTTCCTGTAACACATTACATATGATTATTTTTTTTCCGGGGGACGGTTTTGTGTTTGTCTCGTTCAAATAACACATTACGTATGACTTCCTTTTAACACATACGCAATATTACACATTCGACTTTAAAGCAAGTCTTATCATAACTCATCCCGCCGGTGTGTTCTACGGAGTAAAATGCTGGGGGAGTCATTCGAGTACTACGTACGTAGGTAATAGTGCTACGCCCCCCCCCCCCCCCGCACCCACCCACCCAGCATTGAAATATATACGCAACTGCCTAGAACAGGGTGCTAGAATATGGATAAACAAACAGGTCGGGGCACACAGGCTGGGATGAGGGTAGTAGGCACTTGCGTCAGAACGCGGTGTAAAAACACCTGGACATTCTTGCCTTGAGAGGTTCGTCGATAGCATTCCCTTTGTCCAAATCATGAAGTATACAAAGACTAATCTGACCTGAACAGGTCTTATAGGTTATAATAAATGTCATGTTTGGGTTATAAAGATAATAATAGAAGATTCTAACATGTACTTAATCAGCAACTCTTTTTGTTTACGTTCACGATCAAGTTAGTAAAAGAGGAAATCCTGATATGGTACCACACATATCAGTATTGAGATTGGTATATCAATCGTCATTATCCATAGCTAGATAGCATCTATCTAATATTAGGGATTAGGCTTGGAGTTTAAAGGTGTAAAATCTGATGGAGTCAGTGTATGACATTTGATACAAGAGTTAAGGTAAATTATAGGTCCTGGTGTACATATTTTTTAGCTGGTGCACATAACGTGTCATGTTTGTTTACATAATTGAGTAGGCTTCATACAATAAATAACTGAAACATTTATGGCATAGTTCCAGCAATGGCATATGGTTTCATTTTTTACGACACTTTGAAGTAGTAAGGATAATTTTCATGAACGTGTGCGCGGTTGGGAATTCCTCCAAAAGAATATTTATTTGACAAGGAGACCAATGGAGGAAAGAACGCAAAAGAAAGGCCACAATTGAAACGTATAAACATCAAGGAGAGCAACGAAAAACGCTAAATTTATAAAGGATGGTGCTCTTTCTTACTTGGCTAATTGAATGCAAATGCTCACAACTCAAGAGAAAAACTGTCATGGTAAAATAGGTAACTAAAATAGACCGGGACATATATTAGGATCGTCCAATATCTTACCTCGCTGATCTTATAAATAAGGACTAGAATAACTCTCTGAATTAACATCTAAAATACCCACCTTACAATCCAACAGGCCAACTACATTTTCGTGATGCAGATCAGATAATTCCTGCAAGAAATAAACAAATCCCTTTAGTTTAATCATCGCGGACAGTGATAGAAAACAAAAAGTTATGACAACAAATGGTGCATCAAAAATTAGATAAAGAAATTGAACCCTTCATTCACTTTTAAAACAAATTAAACAGGGGTCAGGAATACGATCTTTTAGAAATGTGCTCAGTAGGTGGCTAAGGTTAAAAGTAAAAGGTCAATGGTACAAGGGTATTCGGCTTCTCCTATATGGGTAGGATCTTCAGAAAATGTACAATCGGGAGGTCTACACATTTAGTCAATTCTTCTAAATCAGACTGGAAAATGGTCAATACTAAATATCTGAGTATATTTAATATTTCCTTGATTCAAACAATCCGTTCGGTTATGTTGAACTGATTTTTGAATCTCATTATTGTCTTAAATTTGGGTTTTTCGAAAGGATTGCTGAGGATAAATTATACATTTTCTGGCGAATTCACCCATATCTAGGGATTTCTGGCGTCCCACTTTTGGATCACTGCACTACCATGCAGCCATACCATCGTCAACATGAGCTGGGTTAGTGAAACTAGCGCTAGCCTCTGATTGGGCGTACACGGGTCGCGTTCCTCTACTCAACCAATAAGAGGGACAGTGTATGTCTATTTTTAGCACAGGCACATGGCTAT
Source organism: Sthenelais limicola (assembly GCA_942159475.1). Taxonomy (NCBI): domain Eukaryota; kingdom Metazoa; phylum Annelida; class Polychaeta; order Phyllodocida; family Sigalionidae; genus Sthenelais; species Sthenelais limicola. The sequence continues at coordinate 32,868,241 of OW804098.1, forward strand.
GCTGTATACATACATTCACACATGGTACTACAGGATGAGCCTTAGCCTCTCTGTTTGGCAAATTCCCAACCAAGGTTGCATAAGCTGAAAGATGGGACTTCAATACAGGTCCACAGTGAGTGCGTACAAATAATGATACAACCAGCGATTAAATCCGTTCGTAATCACAAGTTGAAATGTCATTAGTATTTCATGAGGCCAGGCTGATTGAAGAACAAAATGAGGAATACGTCTTTTTAAAAAAAAATTACGACCCACCATGAACCGTTAGAAACACTTGTGGTTTTAAAACTAAAGTGTCAACGGAAGGCTAAATAGCTAGGTTACATCCATCTAAAGTTGGAGAACGTCTAGTATAGTAGTAGCCTATAATATTACACATGTACTTACCCTTAGTATCTTGATTTCTTTACTAAGAAGATTCTGTGACTTCGCTAGATTTTTCTTGGTGATGCACTTTATAGCCACCACAAAATCTTGTTTCTGAAAGATAAATCATGTTAGACGTCAATCAACAATACATAACTTCAAATTAAGACGACGGTCACATAGTGGTAGAACTAGAAGTAGAAATGGATTTAACTAAGACTTTGGATGCGGATGAAGAACCTCTTTGAACACGAAATCAAACAATAACATCACTTATCCAATAACCGATAATACACGTTTGATATGGCGTACGTAACGCAGGGTAATTGAATGAACAAATATGCCTTATCATTAATAATATCAATTCTCAAAAAGGAGCTATCAAACAGTTTCGAAGAACAAAGCAAGTTATCATGCCCACGGCTCACATCTGAGAAAAGAAAAAATCGGTTATGCCTACTAAAGCTCTCTACGCCCAAACCCTCAGATCAGAAAAGAATGGTATGTCAGTGATTGGACGCCTACTTCGCTAATCGGTTTCCTAGCTTAGGATTAGGCGTTCTAATAGGATTATAAATATAATGATATTTTGCGGTCTTGGTGGAATTATAATGTCACTTTGCGGTTTGAGGCGAGAGGCTTTCCTCATTTTGAAGGGACTCTCTCATCTTTGGGCCTAAACTGAAAACATCCATCTTTTATGTTTTAAACAAGGTACCGGTAATTAATGATGAGGTGACACTTCCAGGTGGGTCATTTTAACTAGCTTTGTGTTGGGATACATTATATATGATTCCTAAGTAAAAGTTGGCAGGTGGTCTGCAGCTGCTGTACCTGATCAGGGACAAAGCGTTTGACTAGCGCTGGGATGCACAACCCCACAAAGACATAACTGCCTACATTTAATAATGCAAGATATTATTTAATAAAAATATAAAATTGGTAATACATGAAGCGCGACATAGGGATCTTGTTGGTTCAAATAGTATCCTGTTCATTGTGTTGTAACACGGTAGATACTTAAACTTTAAAGGGCCCCATCAGCCCACACTCCTAAGCTAGCTCTTATCTCTGCATCCGTGTTGTCTTTGTTGTTGTAAACACAATGACAGGGAGCTTTATTAGGCGTATAAATGCTAGGGATGATGGCAAGATTTCTACCAATCCTACATTAACATGAATTCATTCCAAGGGAGATCTATTATAGGCCTATATATGAGTTCCAATAAATTTGCAAATTGATATAAGAATAGACAACATTGTCATTCAAGTAGGCCTGCTCAGACAAGAGTCTGAGTCTGGCTTACATCTAGTTCAGAGGGGAATATAGTTAAAAGCCCAAAGTTAACATGGGATTGAATCAATACGATAGCTTCACCTGGGGGTAACATCACAAATTTATACCTTAAGAAATGGTGGGAAATCCAAGAGTGATGCAAGAGCTAGGGTGATGTCATGCACTCACTGTTTGGAGCCATTGCATCCATTGACAGTAGTAGCAGCTTAACACTGTGACTGACTGTGACAAAAGCGATGATGCTTTATCAAACACGACAAAAGAAAACGTCGTTTACCTTACGATGACGTCCTTTGAACACAACTGCAAACGCTCCATGACCTATAAGGTCCTTCTTGCTATACTCAAAATCACCCACGGGTTCCATGGTGAGGAGGATTGTCAGCAAGGGAAGAAATTATAACCTCGGAGAGTGGATCGTTAGATCGCACGCCATTGGCAAAGGGAGAGATCCACCAGCTGGTTTCTCTCGGATAAAATCATCCGTCTGCAATCAGCTGCAGATATTCTCACTCAGTCCCGTGGTATCATTTTCTCGATCCAATATATTTGATAACAGTCGATTGCAATAAGGTTCTTTTAAGTTTCGAAGTATAATAGTTTCGTGTTTCACCCAGTTCTGTTTCAGTCGTACTGACACTGGGGAACTTCGACGTTTGTTTTGATCCGAGCCTCAGACGTTTGACATCTAAGTCAGCGCAGACGCTATAGAAAGTAGTTCTGTAAATACAGACCATAATACCATTATCAATTTATTTACAGTCCATATATTTTATTGTTCCTATGATAAAACATTATAGTTGAACTAAAAGTATTATCAAATAGCTGTATATATTTGTTTTTCAAATTTGTTAATCATATGCGCATTAGTTTTGGGCAGCGTCAATGCAAATGATATAAAAGTAGTACGGTGTCTCGAAGTCTCACCATTCAACGCGACAGATTGCGAGATTTTCCATAAAAGACCACGTGTTGTGCAATGCAAGGTAAGAAACGTCAAAAATGCTCCTTTTAGAAATGAAATCTCTTTAACTGACCGCAGTTCTATTATACTTTACAGTCCATGAGAGGTATTCATGGGTGTTTTGTTTGAAAAAAATAGGTGCCTCGGTGGTTTCTAGGAACAATTTCAAGGGCACCCACGAACGTCCATATTGAAAGTCAAAACAAGACTGCGCAAAGAGGCTGCAACACATTTCGCTCGTATTTATTTCTGAGACATCATTTTCGGACGGCCGGGTATTTATGAAATCATTTTAGTTTACTTATCGAATAAGAACAGTAGTGTCGCATACACCGCTTTCTCCTAAATTGAGCTACTTCGATGTTTATTTTATCGGAACTTCGTCACTTGCGGCATTGCCATTGGCGCGACCTGCGCGTGCAGGTTGGTTCGCCTCTCATGCCCGCCGACGCTTGTGTTGTTGTCATCCTGACCTCCAATACTCTCTCAGCGTCACGTTGTTATTTACCTTCGTATCCCTATCACCGCTTATTGCCATCTCATTCTGTTGATGTGGAATTGTCATATTTATTACGTATATAGCCTGACAAACATCACTTCACCTAATATAGGGCCCGTTGACGTTGTGACCGTCGGTAGTCACTGCGAAGAAAGACCCGAAATAATCACGTAACGACGTAAGGCCGAAAAGGGTAAGCTTTACTTGAGTGTGACAGTGAAGACACAAAAGATAACGCGACCTTTGTATCACATTGAAATACCTCTTGACTTTTGAAACTACAAGATCCTAAGTCAGACGTTCTTAATAGCCTAAACGTCCTCGCTTTATCATTTGCCATGCTCTATTATACTTTCGTATAACAGCGTGATACTAAATGTTATGTCACTTGTCAGTAAGCTTCAGTAGCTAAGACATGTGAATTGTGATTTGATTCCTCCCCCCATTAGCCTACTTGGTACCGTATATCAGAGCCATACATTTGGTGTATGGCCCTGCGTATATTAAATACCCACTAAATTTCATGCTTATCAGAAATAAGTCTGTCAATGTTTGTTTAGACAGCGTCCTTGTCATACTCATGTATTAACTTGTAGTACAATGGTAGTAGAAAGGTCGTAGACGTAGTACACCTAGTACTTGGGTCTTGCCGTCCTCTTGCCAGTCTTGGCCAAGCTGACCCCCTGAGGGTCTTCTACGGCTTCGTCGGCCTTTACTGCTGTAGGTTAGATTTTCTAAGGAGCTTTGGTTCACGCTTGATGTGTGTACCGCTCTAAATCAATCAAAGGGGCTGGCGAACCCTCCTTTCAGTTCAATACATGTATGATTATGACACCTGAATGGAATAACACTAACATAAGTAAGTGCGAAAACGACCAAAATATGAGGTTAACAACTGTCTGAAATAGGATATTGATAATCCATGGATGTACCGGGCGTGTTATCGGTGTATCATAAGCAGTGAGAATATTCACCTCATTTGACGAAATAACAGACCCCTAATGTCATATATTTTAGTGAAAGTTCTACGAGCGAGAGGCTTTTTAGCAATATTTGATACCGGTGCTCTCCCAATGAATTGAGTTCGACAGAAATATGCCAAAACATATCGAGTGTATTTTTACGCCTTAATAGTTGTGATGATAGGCCCCAATATTGCAATAATAATATTTAATAACATAGTGCTATATGGGTCAAATCCAAAATAGAAGGGAATTGCTGGAAGCTGTTGCCAATGACCCAAATATAGACTTGTGCAATACGTCGATTTTATTACCCTCACCATATGTTGTACGACTAGGGGACATAATCAGACGAGTGAGCACAGGTTATTCCCGTATCATTGACTGTTATTTCAAATTAAGATCATACTGGCCGATTATTTGGCTGGTTGTTTTTTCAAGAGAAAGCAGACTTATATAAATGTGAATAGCTATATAGGATGGGGGCAAACTGTTAATTCCGCTAGGATCGGCATCTTGTTCGTGTAGGGGAACGAAATAAAGGATTCTCGCTATAGATTTAAACGTGAATATGAATTGTTCCTATTGATTACGACCATGCTCGTTGGACTAAAAACATGTGGCCAGCTTATGGCCTTTAGTTGTGTTGGAAATCGCATGGATATTGCGTGGAGTGTTCTGTATATTGGCCTTCGTACAGCCCCCCTTATTCACCACTCGTTCTAGCGTGAGGTTGAGATTGAGGTTTTAACTATAAGCTCCCGTTTGCTTGCGTTAATTTCTACTGGGGATTGTTAGTTACACGACTTTACATGTTATGTGATCATTGTTATCCGAAACCGCTTGTAGTGTTCATACTAACTTTCTCATAATACTGTTGCAGGTTCTGTACACGGGCTCCACACGTAGTCTCTTGACATCATGAACGTCACAATCCGACAACTCATCGTTGGGTCCATTCCAACGTTAGCCGTAATTCTCGGCTTCTTCTGGTTCAGGAGGAAGAAAAAGAATCCAGCCATTGAATGGAAGGATGAGGGGGAGGAGGTGGATAACAGCAAAAATGATATTGTAGTTGAAGCAGAGGAAGCTAAGCCAGCTGAAGTTTCCTCTACAGAAGAAATTGAGGTGCAGCCAGTTTCTGTTACTACACTTACAGCAGCGGCTGTTATAGAAAATGGTGAGAAGTCATCTTCTTCCATCCAAACGCATGTCACTGCTTATAACCTCGAGAGTCAAATAATACCCGATGCTAAGAGCACCGGTGATACTACAACCCCTCTTGGGTCAGATGACAGTGACACTCCAATATTACCTTCAAGGGATTTAGTTGCGGAGCAGATCGCATCCGATCTTTCGTTTACAGTTAAACAGGAGTTTACTGCAGAAGTATTAGCTGAGCCAAAGGCATTTGAATTGAAAACCGAGTCTTTACTAAATGAAGCTGCACCTTCTCCTAGAAGTTCCTTCGAATCTGGGGACCAGTGTGACAACAAGGTTGAAATTAGCAAAGCGAGTGCAGCCAAGGCAAGTCCTGACCGTATTTTAGACTGGTCAGAGGCTGTCAATGATGTGGCGGCATCGGGAGATGCTCCCGAGTCCCTCATTGTTGCCACAAAGGTGAAGGAAGTTAAGATTGAACCCCAGTCATGTCTGACTAGCCAGGAGGTCCCTTCGAAACCCAAGTCTGCTGACGAAAATGCCAATGTGGGTCCTTTACCGTCGAAAATTTCTGAGGTAACCAAGACAGAGCCTGTAGACATACAGAGCCTGGAGCAGGAGTCTACAGAGAAAAATGTCAAGCATGAAATCTCACCTGCTCTCACAAACGGCGATATTCACGCCAACGGAGACATCAGCCGAGTTCGCAATGGCTCTGGAGAAAGTGCCAAAGACAGACCTATTAAAACAGAACAAAATCATACTCCGACAGGCGAATGTGATCATACCAACAGTGACGCACAGTCTGAGGTAAAGGTTTAGTGTTAATTGAAATTTTTCTAGTGATTCACTTTATTGTGATTTTGTTATACGTAGTCTAACACAAAGGACGAGGAAGAAATATCGTAGGGATATCTGTTGTTATTTGTTGAAATGAGCCGTATGTCGCGTCCCTAGCTTCAGACAAGTATGCTTTATGGCCCAGTCCAGTTCTCTCATGTATTTGATCGCATGAATTGGTCCTTATTTGGTGCAATCTTTCTTCAGAAACAACCGTACTTTTCACATAGTCAACCATTGACGTAACTGCAATTATAGCTGTAACTAGATGTTGAGAACGGGAAAATGGCACAGAAAATAAACGAATCTCACTGTACTTTATCGGTATAGTTCCTGCGTAAAATCTGAATGGTAGAAGCACGTGGAATTTTGACAATGGAATGTTCACTTTCCTATTATATTTCATTAGTTATAAAACAATTTGAATTAAATGTTCTCCGGTTCACTTTTAGTGAAAACTATATTTGGTCTGCTATTAATCGTAGATTTAAAAAATAGTGGTGTGGGGACACCATTAACATCATGCGGTATGTTTAATTTCCCCTCGGTCATTGCGCCTCATGATGACGGTTGACCCTAACATCATCTAATTTCTGGACATTGGTCTTGACCAGGCACCTTGCATGATTGTCCTAGATTCTGGTCACCATATTTAGTGTAAATTGAATTGATGTCCCCTTAAATACTTAAGTGGATATCTACGATTGTATTCATTGGGGGTTAGAGGGATAGTGCCTAGTCCGTGCCTTAATTTAAGCTATTTATACCCTCTAACATCACAACTAGTGAAACTGTGATAGTTAATTTATCTCCAGGGTGGGCGATTCGAGTCACATATGTTGCAAGACAACCAGGCTTATTGTTTTGGTTTGTCATTTTGTAATTTATCCCGCATTACCCCAGGCTGTGAATCTTTTTCACCGCCTCTAGTCTTTTACTCTGAGGTTTCACTGCCGAGAGTTACTGTGGTCTCTTATGGGTTTCAAATTGAAATCGTCCGAAAAATTATGGCTGTGAAAGTCGGGCCCTAGCCAGATATTGTGTTAGCTGATTGAACTTATAGCTGGATTTATAGTTCATGTAAATGTGTCTTAGAATGATAGGTACTAATTTTCTACAACCAAAGAGCATCATGTACACTTTCTTTGGCCTATGTTAATTTCCTCTGTTTATCCGGTCAACTGGAGCAGTCTAGGTCCAAACCCTCAGATCAGATCCCCTGTCTCTCCCTTCTTCTCTATTTCTATTTCCTGGGTATGATCATAAACTTCCTCCCTCTCCGCTCTCCTGCCCTTGATATAACCATATTAAATGTGTTGATAAGGGCGTAAAGCAACCAATCTCACTCACTCAGATCAGATAAGAATGTTATGTCAGTGATTAGACGCCTACTTCGCTAATCGGTTTCCTGGCCTGGCGTTCTAATGGGATTATACTGTCATTTTGCGGTCTTAATGGAATTATAATGGCACATAGCGGTTTGAGGCGAGAGGCTTTCCCTCCGTTTGAAGGGCCTCAACTTTGGGCCTAGACTGGGAGGATGGTCACTACTCTTACCGTTGATGATTTGCATTCTTCCTAGGCAGGCCGCACCGACTTACTATAGTTTTGAACAGGGTAAGTGTGTGTGTGTGGGGGGGTGGGGGGGGGGGGTGGGGGGGGGGGGGGGGCGGGGCGGCAGGCTTGTATGACGTTGTTCATGGTAAGACAGGATGTAGAGAGGAGAGAAAGGCAGTGTACACACAAATTCAATAATGGTTAAACTTTTTTTTTCTTATTCTCTTCACTTCGATTTCTCACTTATCATGTATTTTTCCGTGTAAATCCTAGGTCTCCAGCGACAGTGGCAGGGGTGCCAGTGGCATCGAGACCCCCACGGCTACCTCCCCAAATGAACTCAATGAGTACACAGTCTACGAATTCGACTTCCCCACCGACGCATGCGGTCGTCTTATTGGCAGATCTGGGAAGAACATAAACTCCTTGAAAGCACAAACTGGCACAGAAATTATTCTCAGGCGACTGCCAGGCAACAGGAATTACCAGACATGTTCGATAGAAGGTAATAGATATATGCTTGAAATTAATTTATCTTTTCTCAATAGACCAGTAATCTGGAATTTTGAAACCTCTTGCTGTCCCCCACCGCAAAAAGTGTTTTAGAAGTATGTCATTGTGCGGAGCATCAAATTCAACTGTCGTACTTGACAAATAATTTGTGTAGATAGGAATATTGCTTTATTTGTTGGATGACATATAAATCTTCAACACAATAACTAGTTTGAATTATTTATTCAGGATCTTGAAGAACAAGCTTTGATGAGTTGATGTTTTCACATAGTCTTGAAGATAGATCCGAATAGAAATAACAAGAATATAACATAAGGACTCATAAGGTCCACACATCAATGTAATAGAAATGCAATGTTATAACAAGGTATCAGGGGGATATAATCAGAATATCAAATGTTCAAATGTCAGTGTAATTAGAGTGGCTGTCTTCTGATGAAGAAGTAAGGCTTGCGCCCCTAAGAAAGGAAAGAAGAAAAAATTTTTTTCACTTCCAAGTTCGAAAGACCTCCGCAGTGTAATGGCGGATCACTGTCAGTGAAGGGACGCTCACGTCCCACGTCCCACGTCACGTTCGTCCACGTCACGTTTCTCTCGGTATCCTGGCGACGTCCCTAGGTTACCTCTGTACAGATTTATAACTGTATTCAACTGAATACACGCCATAAATCTTCAACACAATAACTAGTTTGAATTATTTATTCAGGATCTTGAAGAACAAGCTTTGATGAGTTGATGTTTTCACATAGTCTTGAAGATAGATCCGAATAGAAATAACAAGAATATAACATAAGGACTCATAAGGTCCACACATCAATGTAATAGAAATGCAATGTTATAACAAGGTATCAGGGGGATATAATCAGAATATCAAATGTTCAAATGTCAGTGTAAGTAGAGTGGCTGTCTTCTGATGAAGAAGTAAGGCTTGCGCCCAGTCCATAGATTAAGATATTTTATGAAAGGGAGTAGCAGAAGTTAGATGGAAGAAAGCATATCAGCTACTCTAGACTCGACGGCCCGACGATAGTCTGATGGGCAGGACAAGTAGCCAAGGACTGCCATGCTTTGCCAGTCCCCTAGCATGCGAATATCTTGCAATTGGACGCCACAGGTATGAAGAAAAGTCGCACTTCCGCGACGAAGGCTATGCAAGCCCAGGTCTTTCTGTAGGCCTGCCTTTCTAGCCCATGATTTTAGTAGAGACAGAGCGACGGCGTAATCCACCGCCACACCCCCTGATGTGGAGATTAGTGGAGAAGAAGGAGGGGCCTGGCAACGACGAAATAATTGACTCAGGACCGAATACAAACACAGGTCTGAACCACACTTTTTCACGAAGGCAGAATATGGCCGGGCACCCCCTTGGTCTGTTTTTGAAGAACATACACGAATGCAGACATAGTCCCCATCAAAGGAAACATCCTGACGGCGAAGAAGATGTGGATCATCCACCGTGGGAAATACATGGCCTTTACGCAACAGGGTCCGAAAACAAAGCACAACACCGACCCATGCTGCAAACTCCTTATCACATCTTGTGTTCACATGTTGAAACATATTAACCAGGTCTTTAGGCATGAGGGGATCCTTTGGTCTCGATGAATCTCCCAAGGCACGTTTCAGACCCCGGACTACCAAGGAGAGGCCAAAGTCCTGACGCAGGTCCCCACCACCATTAAGCCTGGACAGATGATTGATGGCTGATAGCATGTTATTTATCGTTGAGAAGGACAGTTTCTGCACTGAGGCTAGGAAGGCCAAGAAGCGACCCACCGTTGACACGTTTACTGGTACTGAAGTCAGGCCTCTTGAAGCACAAAACTGGAAATACTTGTTCCATTGGCTGTTTCTGGTCCTCCTGGTCGATGAAGCGAGAGCCTCCATCTGAAGACGAGAGACTTCCTGGTCCAACGACCCTACAAGGAGGACAGAACAGATGGAACAAGGGTAAATACATGTCTATAGCTGCAGGCGAATATGAATCTCAGAAGGTCATTTACATGAGTGCACAGGGCTCGGCCTTTTTGTAAAATGTGTACGGCCTGCTTCTTTATAAAGATGCACAAAATGCCAGTGGAGTTTAAAGTCCTTGACGGGCAGAGGACCCAGATGGCACATGTCAGGGCAGCAATTTCTCTCGATGACACACTCTCGAAGCAACATGAAGGCATAGCAATGATGCAGTACTTATTGTCTCTATGTGAGAACCCTATAAAATCAGCCTCCGCTACCAGGCAAAAATAACCTACCACCGGAAATTTAGCAAGGCTAGCGGCAAACCGGTCTTGGGTAATATAATGCACGTAATCCAGGGTGGTGTTCACTGGAACAGTCATGAAGGCTACACCATTGTCAGATAATATGCATGAGGCCCACCATGACAGCTCTTCTGCAAATAAAGGAGACAATCTCACAGATTTACCATCTTCCAGGCCCCGCAGTAGGTCAAAGAGGCCGTTGATATAGATCCTGCCCCCAGGCACCACCTTGCCGCAGTGAGATAATAGGCCGCCCAGTTTTTGTAGTTGCACTTTTGTGGCCCTCCTCTTTGTCGAGAAGAACCCTAGTTCACTTTGCAACTTTGATATTTTATCGTGGGGGAGGCGTAGACACATGGCCTCCGAGTCAATAATGATCCCCAGGAACCTGCAGACAGTAGCCGGGGTAGAGATCTTGGCCCACGACAAGTGAAATCCTAGACGACGGAGGACTTGCATGAGGGCCATTTGCGTGGATAGAGCTGCATGTAGGGTCGACCCCCAATATAAATAGTCATCGAGGTAACTATACACATTGTGACCTCTCCTGTTTAGGCCCCTAGTGACTGCTGAAGCCACACGTTCAAACACAAATGGAGCAGCACACGCCCCGAAGCATATTGAGTTGTCAACCAGGTATTTCGACTCATTGTTCATCTCCCATGAGAGACCGAAGTACTGGCGTTGGTGTGGTACTATTCGGAGTGATCTGTAAGCACTAGCAAGGTCGATGACGCCCATGAATGCCCCTTGAGGTAGGTCAGCTACTACCTCGTCGATGGATAACGATGACATGACCATGTTTGCATAATTATTAACAGAGAGATTGTCCGGCCTGCTGCAGTCCACGATGGGCCTGATGCCCCCGTCAGGTTTAGCTATCACCCCCATAGCGTGTATGCACTTTGGTTTATCCGAGGCAAGGGAGATTTTTCCTTCACATAGTTCTTTTGTAAGCAGAGATGTCAATTTAATATTATGCTGATCCAACCAGCAAGATCTGTAGTTTTGCATTTAGTAAGATGCGATGTCCGCGCCAGGGTTTATCAGAGAGAACCCGTGCGTGACACCGTCCAAAAGAAAGTGGCTATCGTGGTCCCATTCACAGTCAAAATATAAGAATTCTAGCCAGGATTTAGGACGTAGCTGTGATCTAACGCCCCCAATATGATGAATGGCAGGTAATGAAACTATATACTCAAGCAGATGGTCAAAATTTGAGTCAGTTATCGCCAAAACGTCTGAGTCCGAAGGCTCCGATGATGGTAAACACGACGTTTGGCCGCCATCTTGATGAGCGGATGGCTATTTCGCGTCTCCGCCAGTGGAGAGCTCCCCCCAGGAAAAGGTAGAGGTGCGTGATTCGCAAACCTCGGCCCCATGACCTGGATCCATACAGAGCCCACACACATGTTGACGTTTGCAGCCGAAACATTTCTTTGCATGAGACGGTTTATTGAATAGCCAACAGATATCTTTGGGCCAGCGGCCAAAATCAAATAGTGGATCGTAGCTAGCATCTTGAATCATTTTTCTAAAGGATGACAGACGTCCACGACCCGCGCCTCTCGTGGTCATGGTCGCGAATTTGAGGTTTTGCATTGTTTTGAAAGCCTTCATATTTTCTGGAGAAAAATGCTGACTCGATAAATTAGGTTCTACCTGCACCCAATCCCCCAATTTTCCTTCCACTACAAGATCAGTGACTGCTCTTTCATATCTGATTAGAGCCGATTTTACGTACTCCTTGCCTTTGGCTTTCGATGCGATGTAAGATAAATGAAGGCCGTAGCCAAATGGATCTACATTGCAAGATATCAGGTGGTTGAGGACACACACGCAGCCATATAATAACTCTCTGATTGATAGGTCATCGTATTTACGGTCTGGGACAATATAATGCTCTGGGCGAAGCTTACCAAGATCGGCGATTTTGCTGATGTCAATCGATGGTGTGGACTGACACTCTCCCGGGCCGCCCAGGTTCGGCATAAAGATGGCTGACTTGCGGCGGTTAGGAGATGGGCGATCTGAGAATGAGTTCTCCAGACTGGTAATTTCTGCCTCCGTGGCCGTAGCCCTCGATTCCAAAGTTAGCACCTCTAACTTCTCCTTTTGCTTGGTCAGAAGGGTTTCCAACCACTCCTGATAGGCCTTCGAGCCCTTCGCTGGCGGAGACGTTAGACCGTGCTCCTGGCCTAGTTCGGTCATGGTCGATGGCGATTTCTTTGCTGACGCCGAATCTGACGGACAAGCTGGCCGTTTGTGCAATTTCCCGCACCCCGCACAATTAATCTCTGACATGATGGTCTTCTCGCTCGAAAGAATTTTCGGTATAATGTTTTTTTTCACTTCCAAGTTCGAAAGACCTCCGCAGTGTAATGGCGGATCACTGTCAGTGAAGGGACGCTGACGTCCGACGTCCCACGTCACGTTTCTCTTGGTATCCTGGCGACGTCCCTAGTTTACCTCTGTACAGATTTATAACTGTATTCAACTGAATACACGCCATAAATCCAATTTCTTGTTTTTGCATAGCGTTTTGATGATTATCCATAGCGTATGACTAGCACCTTGGTGTACTCAATTGTAGCAGTGTCTTGGAAAATGGAAAATGGAAATTTTGGTTGAAGGGCCTGGAAAATAATCACATGGGCCTTAAATGAAATTTTCTTAAGATTCTCAGTTTCTTACTGTACACTCCACCGCCATACACCGGCAAGTGACTCACAAAATAAAAGTTTTTTAAAAAAAATGTACATTAACTACAACCCCTGGTCAATATTTCCCATTGTATTATTCTCTTTCTACAATACGAGCACTTCTTTTTTTTCCCCAGGCACACAAAGTCAGGTTAGGGCTGCGCTTGAGCTGATCAAATCCAGGTTTGCCGCCGAGAAGTACGGGGAAATCTCTTACGAGCAAACGAACTGTTTGGATGAGTCACCGATGCTCATGCCACAGGTTATGCAGGTATGCCCCCAACAGGTAGGGTCATCTAAACCTTGGCATGCCCTTGGTGTGACTGACCCCCTTGTGGAAAGTAATGGAAGACTTGACACGTTGATTCTTCCCATTGGATTCACCTTCCATATGATTAGCCTTCATTAATACAAGTAACCTTTCCTAGCCCCATCGAATATTATATAGTATTGAATTCCAAAGTTCGGACCATTTCGTCAGTCTTTGTGGCAATATTTGAGTGTCTAGTAAGCTAGTTGCTTTTCGCGATGTATCCCCCCAGTGCCATCCATGTTTTCTGTAACAAGAAAGTTACTGTTAACTAATCGCATGATGCACGCCTTTAAAACAAACTGTTACACATAAAAGATATCAATTTTTAGCTTTCTACTCTCGCCTATCTCTAACTCTTATCTGTAATTCGTCTGTCTCTCAATAGAGGGACAGAGCAGATGGGTAGGCGGCATTTGCGCGGGACAACCAGTTTTCGGCTAAGACCCATAATTCTTACATTTCTATTTGGTTCTGCCCTTCAGCTTCATAAAAAATATGACGTTCTCCTGTTGCAGCTAAATTTACCCGAGGGTGTAAGCTTGGATGTGATTGTGTCTAGTGTGGTGGACGCTAACCATGTCTTTGTCCAGCAAGTGACGCATCCAACATTCCCGTCCTTGGAAAAGCTGGGCCAGTTCATGATTATGTGTTACGGCCAGGAAGAGGTTCCAGAACTCCCAAGACCAATTGAGAGTAAGTACATGTACATATCTAATTGTATCGGCATTAGAAGATCAGACCTACATGTATATTATTGATTCGCCGGGATATGTTTTGAAAACGTCTTCGTTTCTCAAGGGGGAATAAATTTAGTTGAAAATATATTCATTTCTCAAAATGAGTAAATAATGAGCCGGCTATCTGAAAGTGACTCGAATTGGAAAAGACAACATGAAATCCTGAAGGTCTTCATATATGCCGCCCCCATGCCCTTACTTCCATTGAATTTACTTCTTACTAATAAAATTATAAAATATGAATCTAACATTATAGCTGGTATGATCTGTGCTGCGCCTATGTTCACCGGCTGGTACCGTGCTATGGTGACAGCGACTTATCCAGACACAGACGAAGTAGAGGTCAAATACATTGACTATGGTGGTTATATGCAGGTAAACGCATCGCTACTCAGACAAATAAGGTAAGATTATGTTCTTTATATCTAATAGTGTATTGGCATTAAAGGCCTAGTCCACTAAGCCAATTTTCACGCGTTTTTGCGCCGCAGAGGACTCTTTTGCACTAAATTCTATGAGAATCGGCTTAGCGGACTAGGCCCTTGAGTCACCCAAGAGTTGCACAGTTACAAAAGCATACTGGCAACATTCCCCAATAGCTTTGGCTCTTTGGTGCTATACTAAAGCTTGCTGTTTGCGTGGAAATGATAATTTAATGCTCAGTGCCCGTGGCATGACCACATTTTCTTTAAAAGAAAGAACCTTAAACATGGTATGCTAATTCAATTTTCAAGTTGTGACAAAGCAATGTGTTCAGAAGAATGTATACTGTAATAATTCTATTTGAGTTCTGTTGAGAGCGGCAAGGATGGTGGTGGGTTCAGGGGTTGCTAAGGAGCAGTGACTTTGCCGGCACTGTTGTGTTGACACTTCCCTGTTCCTGTCCCTCAAGTTGGTCATGGTGATCGCCATTTATGTGTTTTACCATGGATGGCAATACTTTCAGTCCTGATACTTTTCTTGTTTTAAAGTTAAACCTTTTCTCATCGACATCCCCCGTCACATCCGTCGCCGAAGACATTTTAAGACTTGACCCTGTAAATGTATCCCCCTTAGAAGTTTCAACAGGACTCAAATAGTGTGTAGCTATATATTTGGACAATTAGGTTGTATGGGATAACTTCTTGTATGTATATAGATTAATAATGCTGCGAGCACTGCTTTGATCTGTTACTTCTTTCTTTGCAGAACTGATTTCATGGGTCTGCCCTTCCAGGCTACCGAATGCTTTTTGGCGAATGTGGTACCGCTTTCAGGTTAGAACATGTCCATTATTTTAGCTGCACTATCCAAGACATTTTATGATCTATATAATTGACTCGAATGCAAAATTAAACCTTCAGTCATACAAGAGAACATGCCTTTTGTTTCAGATCAAGAAGGCTTCGGGGTTGAAGCATCAGCATTGTTAGAATCATTGGTACAGGGGAATCTACTCCAAGCCCAAATAGTAGGCCGGGCTGAAGACGGGAGCCCTTACATCGAATTGTATTCGACATCTGGTCCACAGGTTAGCTATCTTCCTCCTCCTCAATTTGGTTCTATGTTGTAAATGTTAGATGTCCTGGCTATGCATGTGTCTATGCCAGTGTGACGTTATGATATCTGCTCGCAACAGTTATGAATCGTCAGAAAGTGTACAATTGACAGCTCTCCACACTTAGGAAATCCTGCTCAATTAGGCTGAAACATGATAAATATTAGCTATAGCTGAGTATATTTGGTATTGTATTGATTTAAAATATCTATTCTGCTATGTTAAACTGTATTTTGAACCTCATTAATGTCTTAAATTTGGGTTATTTGAGAGAATTGCGGAAGGTGAATTGTACATTTTCTGACGATCTGACCCTTATAAAGATTGAAGGAGTGGTCGTATAGTGTAATGATAATTTTAAAAGGAAATTGCAAAGTGACTTCCTTATGCTGAATTTGTATAAACTTAATACTAATGTCTACTTAATCTTTGCTTATATGAAGGTTCATTCCTTAATTTAATGGTTGTGGTGTTTCTACAAAAAAAACCCAGTAGTGTACTGTGTCTGGTAGACATTAAAACAATTTGTATCTTTTTTCCAGCCGGTCTTCGTCAACCGGGAACTAGTGAACATGGGAGTGGCGCGGTGGTATGAGATGCAGGCGTGACAGTAAACGTTGTTCATCATCTCCATGTATTACTACAATCTTACCACGTGGCGCCTTTAGTGATATCTGATTAACATAATAGCGGGGAGGTGAGTTGCTGGCTTCGGGCGGCCAAAAGACGAACAAGACATCCAAGTGGTCAAGCACACCGTGAAGACAAGCAATAGTTTTCCAAGTTGACTTTAGAAGGTGTTGTTTTAAAATGAATTGTCAAATCAGTTGTCAAACCGGGCTCTCTACAATGCACAAACAAGAATTTTGAATTCATATTGGCGACATTTCTTATCAGGTATGTTGAGGTATCAGATACCTTTTGCTGAATATTATATCAAAGCTGACTGTTTTGGTGTCACTTAGAGTTAGTTTCAATTTTTCCACCTAGAGTTTTTCAGTACTTAAGCTGAAATCTGTCAAATGCAGATAGTGTGGTCATCTACATTATTGCAAATTTCAATACTCGTTATTTTAGGGGTGATTATATCCGTTTAATAGGTGAAAATTGTCAAAAAGGTTTGGGATTCTTAGGAGGACATTTATTTGAACATAGGGAGTTCTGAACACTCAGCTAAAGAGTGGATATGGATGATATTTCCTCTATAAACTATCCTTGTATAACCTTTCTGATTAAGACTGCTTTCCGTCTTGTAAGGTAGTAAGATTCGGACCATGGTTGGACCTTAATGTATCTAGACCCGGTGTTTAGTGGAAAAAAACAACTAATAGTTTTAGATGTAATCATGTGCCATGAGAAGGAAGACCCGCGTTGTTAATGGCTAAAATATGCCCGGATAGAAGAAGAAGCCGCTGCTCTACATGTGATAGCGTTATACTCGTGAGAGGGCAACTCGCAGTATGTGTAAAGTGTGATGATGTTCTCAAATTGTACTATAAGTCAGATATTTGCTAGGTCAGATTTCCTCTGTACATAATGGTTATTATGATACTTTGCTACCTCGGCACGATGCTCCTTTTTGTTGCTGTAAGCAGAGCCGATTACTACCCCTTGTTATTCGGGAATCTTGATTAAAAGAAATCTACAATGTCAGAGCACCTTAATTGAGGAGATAAATGATACGAATGAATTTGTGTGATCTCTCATCACCATAGTTACTGTATTATATTAATGGTAAGAGTCCAATATGACTTAATTATATTAGTATCGACAATAATATGGTGCTTGGAAATAACATGCCATCTATTAGAGTGTATATATAGTGAGTCATACCTGTCGGGCGGTACCTGCATTAAGGTATGACGCTGACAAGGTACTTGTACATTTTTCCACCCTGATCAAAATCGGGACTAATGACAAATTACATATATAAGTCAATTATATTTTACTTCAGCCCAAACCTCATTATAATGACAAGCTTCAGGCACAAGAAATGCAGTTTCTTGGACATGACTGCTGAAGGAGAGATGCTTTTTGTATCTTCTAAAAATGAGCACACTTTTTGTGTTGTCACATCAGGGAAGTACGGTGGCCCGTTGTTAAGCACGCTGGGATAATAATCACAAGTTACCACAAAAAAGGGGACCTAAAACTTGTCTCACAGTCTTTTCTTTTCTTTTTTTTTGCATTATCTCAAAATAAAATAACTAATAATTCTAATTAATGATTTCGGGAAATATATCACATATCTACGCCATTATATTCTAAATCGGACGTGATGCATTTCAAGGTTTGAAACCTGTTCAGGCCATAGGATAGGCAGCTTGTGCATTTTTGTGAACACAGAAATTATGTTTACTTTAATCTCCAATATCGTTTCACTTCGTTTTGGCCAAGGTGTAAACAGAAGAATCTCGAGGGACCGATTACAAGCTTCTTCCTTCATGCTATATGTGTTCGTTGTACACGTTTTTCTATTTTTTAAGGCAACCAGCCAAATCATACGAGTCCTAGCATTAATCAAACATATTGGTAAAGACGATCATTATTTCGTCATTCATGGTGTCAGTAAAACAAGATTAAAATAAGGCGACTAGTAACTCTTTATTGAAAATATAATCCATCATATTACCTGTAACACGAGAGTTTTTATTTAATGTCTCGGGGATTTTATCTGATATTTTATTCATAAATGATCTCGCTCAAGATATTAATTCATATTATTGTCTCCCAAAGATACCTATGCTAACTAAGGGGTTGATACTGGTCTCGCCTTTTTCATCATCCTATGTCGTAGTTGTGGCCCTTTTCCAACCAATTATACGATCCATGTTTGTAACAAACCTGGGATTTTGTATTTATTTCTAATGACGATTTCATTGTATTTGATCGTGATTATAGGACCTGGCCTGTATCTAAAGGTGGTTCAGTGAACACTGAAGTTCTGTTAGTTGACAATTTGGTGATTAAACCGGTTGAGGTTAACCTCCCACTGTTTACCGTACCTGCTGGTTGCTGTAGGTAACTTGGCCCATTGCAAAGGTTTACTGGTCCTAGATTACCAACAATGCTAGGATCAGTTGTTTTCGTAACTGATGGAATAGAAAATGACTTTAGAATGTTTCTATGAATCTTGCTTCAAGGCTCTCGCAAACCACTTGGTGATCTATACATTGTAATAGACACTGCGTTTTATGCGAACCAGCGAAAAATGTATTTGGGTCAGTTCTTCAGAAAATGTACAATTCGCCCTCACCTATCCTCTCAAATAATCCAAATGTAAGAGAAAAATAACGTTCAACACAACTAAAAGAGATATTTTTAATCAACTCAATTTCAAAAGACATCTAATGAACTCCTAGTCAAACTTCATCTTAACCAAGGTAAGCCTCATTTAACTTGGGGATTTTTCAGCCTAATTTAGCAGAAGTTTTGTAGAGCTGACGATTGTACATTTTCTGAAAATCGGACCCATTTGTTATTGCGTAGTAGAAACTACTACCAGTTAAAATGGGATTCCATTGTGTGGAAATAAACAAACACGCCTGACTGACATCACCGGGCGTGTGGTTGGTTGGCCGCACTGCTACCGTCAGCAATATTCAATGGAGATCCTACCAACCTTGCAGACTATTTGAATGGATTCTACTCATTGCATAGGACCTCGTGTATACAGAGTTCACTGAACTGCCTTAGTCACAGGCTGGAGTTAAATGTTAAGTTAATGTGTTGTTGGCGTTAATGTAGTTCATGCTTGCATTGTGATCTCATTTACGGATATTGTTTTGGAAGCTCTTTCTTGTATCGGAGCTATGCATGCAAGTATGTATAGCTCTGCTTCTTGTATCATTCACTATGCTCTAATTTTAAATTTTAAATCTAAAAAGAAACTTTATTATAACCGAGTAGCTCGTAAACCTACCGTCTTGCAAAATAGGTCAGCATGATCGATCCACTCAAATTTCACATTCACCGAGACGATACTTCTGTATGGGGCACCGGGTGTATATTCTTGATATACTAGTTGTTTTCTCTCTATTTTAGTCTTCACTCATCTTGTAAAATGATGATGGCAGTTGTATGCATTAAGACATTTTTTTTCTCAAGGTATATTTCAGTTGTGATGCTTGATAATATCGTCTCCATGAAATTGAAAATGTAGTTTGAACTGTGGGAAGAGTACTTTTATGTTCTGTCAGTTATCCATAAACCCGTTTTGGATTCCCGGATTTGCTAGTCTTGTTAACAGTATTTTCCTAGATTTTGATTGCTATTTCAAGACTTCCCGTTTTTATAATTTGTTAAAATTGACAACCCACGCGCCTGTTAGGCTCTGCTATACTCTTTGTGTACAATTTTCCCCCCTACAACCAATTAACAGATTATTTTTAAGGAGAAGTAGATTTGATGGAGACGATCTTACCCAAGATGCAACTTATGTCCCTCATGATTTGGTAATTGCATGTGAATTGACTTTAAATTTCTTACTTACCATATGTATTTTTGTGAAGTTTAATGAGTAAACAGGTCTGTTAATTATAACTGAAGTTTGAAGCAGATGATGGTGCAGAATCCTGACGTGTATTCTGCCATATCAGTTAGTGTGTTTGTATAAGTGTGTATTCTCATATGAATGAATAGAAGGTCAGTTTACTTCCGCAGTTATCATATGTAGAATTTTTTACTAGACGGCAAGTGTGTGATGATTGGCATCCTATATCTTTTTTTGAGGCCAGTGTCTTCGTGTTGTCTCACAATGTATCAAACTCTACTAAGCCCTGTTCGACATTTGATACTTTTTACAATAAACAAGTGAATGGCCAAAGTAGACCGAAAATAAAGAATGTGTACTTTTCAAAGATTTTTTACTTATTTCTTCGAGCGTCATTTGTTATGTTATGTTTATTTAATCCAAATTTAAAATTGGTTAATGAAATAGTAACAACCATCGATAATTGGATTTTTTAGTCATAATTTTATGTCCCATGACAAGGTTCCCGCGGTCAGTAATTTTGATTTTGGGTTTTTAAGGACCTTAATCGTCTAATTTTCAATCCGAGTCCTGTAGACACGTAAACGGTGCCAAATCCAAATATGTAGACTGAATTATTAATTCTTATTGATACTGAAAATCGTTGGCTTTTGAATTTGCCTGACCTTCGATAATTGAATTAAATCAAACGATTAACATAGTCCACATAGTGATCTTAGCAGTGATCTTGGCCACTTTAACCTAAAGTTTTTTTACCAAAAAATGATTTACCAACTTCCGTCGAAATTTTCAAAAATTAAAATCTTTTGAGGTCGTGGATTCATACCAGTATTACTGGAATAACCCTATGGGTGCTTTTGCTTTGCCAGATATATTTCAGTATTTTTGCCGTGACCCCACTTTCATCCCTGAACTTTAACAAGCGAAATGACTGAATTATTCCATATAAATGAAAAGCTCTTGTGTATTTTAACGACTTTTATGTTATCAGTAAATAGCGGGCTAATTAGTCAGTAATTCTGATGTTGGCTGGGCCGCGGGAACCATGCATGAACGTATTTGGATTCAACCCGACTCGCCATAATCCGCCGCGGGGCTAGAACAGAAGAATCTTTAGTGTGTGGAGGTAGGGTGGGATTTTCAAAGCCTAGAAAATGACCGTTTTGATCGAAGGGCCTGGAAAATCATGGAACTTGGTATCTGTTAACTAACCTTGGAATTTTATATATATATAATCATTTTTATTCCAACACATTTCGTACATATGACGATTTTACATAAAATTGTACACATATTCCAATGCATTAAAATAGGGTGAAGCGTCCTCTATAACTAGGTTTTCCAGACGACCCTAAAATAGTTCCTCACTGTACACTTTCCCCTAGATGATTCCCCTCATGACATTTCCCCGATAACATTGTCCCGTCTAGGCGATCTTCCCTCCGTGCATAATCTCCCATTCGGCGATATCTCTGTGGCCAATTTCCCATCCACCATTCTCCCCAAATTAAATGAATTAAAAATAGTAAAAGGTGGACTATTACCTGACTAGGTACAACTACAGTTATTTGACGTGTTGACGCCTCGATCGCGCTACCACAACTGAGGCTGTGCCTCTATCGAATGTTCTACCTGCGCTCTCTCTGTGGCAACGTTTATTGTTGCTTGGAGAACTTGGTAACCCCTATTGTTGCGTCATCGGGCAATCCCTTTTGGGATGCCTTGGCTCACCGAGATTCCTGGGGGAATCCCTCAGATTTCTGAAGTAGTCAGAATTCTCATAATGGATGAAATTGATGTGAACTAATAAAATTTGTCCAATCTTATTCACCAAAGGGGGGTATTTGAGTGGTTTCGACCAACAGCGGTCTCATCAGGCGCGAGTTTGGCCACATTGGTTATAAATATTTGTAACTCTGGGCCATTTTAGTTAGGTGTATCCTCAGCTGGAGATCTGTTAAGCTGATAACTCAGGTTGATTCTCTCAAATCATTAGGTTGAGTTGTTAAGAGCTTTCAACTGGTAAAAGGTTGAAACCCCATGTGATTGTAGTGATCACTGAATATCTGCTCCCATGTTTATATGGGTGTGACATTTCTCGGGGAAGGTAGAATGTGGTAGGACCTGGGTCCAAACTAGAAAAGTTCTAGTTGTAGCCTTATTTTTGACTTTTCTGGGATAATCAATTGTGAACATGTTGGGAAAATTCTCGATTAATTGGTGAATCAGTCCAAAATGTTCAGTCCCATGGGTACCAGGGTTTTTAGTCTGGAAATCCATCTCTTTTCTTCCCGATTTCTCGCTTCTCTGGCAGTGTCACTTAGTGCCTCTGCCTTGATTAGAGTGAGTATAGAAATAGAGATGTTGTTTCCTTTCTCTTCTGTATCCGGGTGTGCCTGATTTTGATGTCGGGCTACCGTGGTATCATTGTTTTTCTCGATGTCGAAGAGATGGGCGCCAAATCTGGACACTATGTTGTTTTTGGTTTGTCCAACGTATTGTATTTGGCAGGTTGCACAGGTAATAATGTAGATCAGGTTATTTGTTCTACAATTCACATACTTGTGACTGGGTATGTGTCTTTGTAGTGTTTTGACCCAAAGTGTGCCTGTGGTGTTTAGCAGAGGGCAGTATCTACAATTGTTAGGGCGTTTGCATTTGTGTTCTTCTGTCACATGCGGCACTAAGTGACACTGCCAGAGAAGCGAGAAATCGGGAAGAAAAGAGATGGATTTCCAGACTAAAAACCCTGGTACCCATGGGACTGAACATTTTGGACTGATTCACCAATAAATCGAGAATTTTCCCAACACGTTCACAATAGGTACAACTACAGATTGTCCCGCTGTATCTGTCAGAGCGAATCGTAAATTATGAAATTAATCAAATGAATGTTTCCTGGGGGACTATTCAATACAAGTTCAATGCTTTCAAAGACCATATTTAAGAAGTAATTGTCACCAAGCTCCTAATTTGCACTTATCTTTAGGTGAAATATTTTAGAGATTAGTATATATTACTCGCATAAATAACTTCGTAAGGGTTTCATTAAGTTGTGTACTCTTTCAAAGCTATCTTTTTTACTTTATTCCATAGTTATGGCCTGATTCGTATTTTGTCCTATATTATATTGTACTATATGTAATGCTCTGCTAGGTTTTTCTACTATTGTGTATATATGTTTCAGGGATTAATACCCGTGATTCCTAAGTCTGTAGAATTATTTGCTTTCATGTCCATTTACCATAATTTTATTACGTAATATTACACCTGTTTATGTCATTTTATGTAATTACCATCTTCAATAACTCATGTCGGACATTAGAAATCTTTATTCATATAAATTTCCAGAGGCACAAGGCCTCGCGCAAACATTAAAGCTGAACAAAGTCTCTCGAGGTTGAGGAGCCAGCTGCTCTCACCTCGGCAGCCATCATACTTTTGCCGCGTGGGAATCGGAGCCGCGCTTTAAGTCCAGCGCGCGTTAGCTGCGCGGCGCGGCGAGAACGAGCGCTCAGTTCCTTCTGCTTTAATTTACTTTACCATCCTTCCTTAGTGGTTAAAACCAAAGAGCTTGAATATAATCGAAGTTCTTTGTCAAAACTTAACCTGACGCAATTTAACATTTGAGGGTACTGTTGCTGTTTATTATAAATTTTTTCCACAGATCTCATTTTTTAACTAATGTGTTATTATGTGCATTGAGTGCCATATTGTACTACGATTGAACCTAGTATTAACTGTAAAATTGTAGAGTATCACTCTGGTCATTGATAAGAGTTAGATTGTTCTCTACATACCATCGAGTGTAATATCAACAAAGAGGCTGAGAACCTCCCGTTAGCTGGAGAGACCCTCTTCTTTGCGACGTACTGCCAAATAAAAAAAGTTTTCTAATCTAATCTAATCTAATAGTCTGCAGAAATCCACCCGTATTCTCTAAACAAAACGCAACTTGCGGATCTCAAAGTAGCTTGGTTGGTAACAAGCTAAATTGTGATATAATATGTTGTACCTCACTGTGTCATATATTAATAATCTACTGGCAAATCCCGTGCGTATTAGTTGGGTCAGTAGGGCCCACACCTCCATGTTCCGCGCCCTCTTCTGCCGTCTTACTCTTTCAACTTCTCACTGTAACATAGTTCCTGTAACACGTTATTATCATTGATGCCTCAAATAGAACCCTTTTAAGATGGTGTTTTGGTCACTGTTGTGCAAAAGAGACAGATTTAAAGGTAATGTGAGATAGATACAGAGTCCTCGAGACTGAAGCAAAGAAAGAGATTATAAGATCACATTGAGAAATTTTATTGGCGATTTGCATAATCATGGTGAAGGAAAATGATTATCAAAATTAAAAAATTGGGGACGAACGGCTTTATTTCATGTCATAGCAAAGCCTTTTCCCATGATACAAAAATGCTATTGCGGTTGTTGGTAGGACTAAATGCCGGTGTAACATATATACCAATTATTCCTATGAATCTAATTTATCCTTAGCGCCAATAATATTAATATCGTTCTGAAAAAAAAATACTATTAAAAAAGGGGCTAGAAAATCACTGAAATTGGCCTGCAGAAGCCTTGAACTTCTTCTGACCAAATGCGCGGAGATCTTGAGAGATAACTTCCCTGAAACAGGCCAACCAGGAGCATTTGTAATTGATAATCTTTAAAAGTGCCTCGATTTATCTTTAGATTTCCAAGGGTCATTTGATGATGTTCATGGCCCGCAAATTAATCTGACCATTTTCAAGATTATTCTAGGCTCTGAATTTATTTTTCCAGATTCAATGTTTTCAATGGCTCTCGCGATCATGTTCTCACGTGAGGGCATTGACAGCTCTCCCATCGAGAAAAATGTAAAATGTAAATAACTAGGACACATGCTGAAATTGACTTTATTTATAGTTTATTAATACACAATCATAAACAGCACATTGGTAATAGAAACCGACACATAACAAAGTATTGTGAGCTTTTGCCTCAACATAACCATTTCCTCCGATTATATTCTCACATGTAGAAAGAGTGGCAAAATAGTTTTATCTCGTATTTAGCAGTTCTGTTATCTGCAGGTTGTGATCATGAGTTCAAGTGTTCATATTAGTAATTCAAGTGAGGTTAACCCTAGGTTGAAACATGTGAAATTTTGCAATATAAACCCTCGATTTGAAGGAGTTCAAATTATATACTTAAAAATTAAACCTTAAATTAAAAGGGCAAATGTCGCCCGATACGTCAACAAACCCCAACTCAAACTACTAGCCCCTGTCCTCATTGCTTTGGGTCAATTATTCCCAAATCGATCTGTTAAAATTATATCCTGTACATGGGAAAATTACCAGGGTTTGATATCAAACAAAACAACCAGAATAGGGCCTCTTTTGCTGGGGAGTCAAATCATTGTCACATTGTATTTAAAAGGGGATAACTGATATTTTAACAATCTTAGGTTTCTGTAAATGACATACGAGCTGGATACTTCATATGACAGAAGTGTTCAAACTATCTCACTTTAAACGTGGTGCCGAACGACTTAAATTATCACAGTCAGTATTTGCAACAATAGTGTATAGTAATATTTTAACATCATACAAACATCGTTTAAACATACAAAAATATGCCCTACACGTTATTGGAATGTAGATTATATGGGCAACAAGCACTGGCAAAAAGTATTATAATTGACGCCCCACACACGACTGTAAATCGACTTTAACCAGATATATTTTCATATTTCTATTCTCTCTGCTTCTTGACTGACTGGCGCATATATATCAGCAATTCCCAGTTGTATTAACGACCCCTAAATATCAATACCCTCCGCCAAACCTTTCAAGAAGAATGTTTTTGACGGATATATCCTGATAATTTGGGTCAGATAAAGAGAGGTGAACTTCGTTCAACAACTCGGCCTACATAAAAGATAGTACAATTACACATGGACGGATAAGTAAATTTATATAAATAATAACCAGTAAGTCGACGATACTCAAGTGTTCAATCCATATACCATAATCCCAGAAAATAAGAATACTTAAAATAGTTGACTAATCATCCGAATAAACCTAGATTTAAAATACAGCAGTGCTATATATATACAGAACATTCGAATATAATCATGCATCGAATGTCTGGCACGAGACGTTCCTTAGGAAATTCAAAGATGATCAAACAGTTTACAAATTATGATGAGATAAATAATATCAATTAATATTCTAAAGAATTCGAAGCATCAATCAACATAGTACCTATCATTATCAATGCAATGCATCGAATTACTATTCCCGAAGACGCGGATACAGTGAAAGGTCACTTACATTCAGTCATGGCCTTTACTCGATCTGAAATGAATTACGAATGACCTGCATAGACATTTTAAGGCAAAATATATGAGGTAGTTTTCTTATGTTTTACTCATTTATATACAAATCCCAAACTCAAAAAATATAACTAATTTAAAGTCAATTATAAATGTGATTTCTCACAAACATATTTAATGGGGAAATGACCAGAAGCACAGGGCGGATTGACGCTTGAAGGAGTTCTTCAATAATGATTTAGGATACTTGGCAGAGATTCATTTGATATGATAAAGGTACTGCAACTGGCTTCGATGAAAATAATTTCCTTTTCGTCAGTTTTAGCTGTAACACAAGAGCTCGAAGTACTTCCACCATTGATACATACACATTCCACTACGGCAGAGGTTAGACCCATATCAAATTATAATCCTCACAAAGTTGCATAAACTAATAAGGTATGTATATCGAAGGAGAACTCCCAGATACACATGGCCTATACACGCTTTAATATTCGATTCGAAAAGTCCTTTGGAGCAACGTAATAGATTTATCAAATCACAAATAGGTTATTCGTTATAAATATAAAGCATTTTCACCTTAGGGTTTAAAATATTACACCATATCTACAACTAATATACATAATATGAATATCCAAGAGTAAAACAGAAGAAACTGTGCTGCGCGCAGAGATATTTGCGATACAATCAATTTTGCAAGTGAAAACACGGAATGTTTCCAGTTAATAAAATTTTGCAATATCATCACAGTCGTTCGATACAAAATCACATTTTAAAATGACTAGCCAGCATCCGATTAAGAAACATGTTTCTCAATTCAAGTCTATATGGATGTTGTACTTTTACATTTGATACGATTCAGGATACGTGTGTAGAATAGTGGTAAGACAGTATTTCTCAGTTCATTCTTTGGGGGAGATATTCCCAAATGTCATGTACCACTCAGTCAGCTTTTAAATGATGAATCCGCGCTAAACGTTTCGCCTTTAGTCAATAAGTCCACCTCCTTCGGGTTATTTTTGACGAATCTTACACAGGATGTGAAGAGAAGCGAACCCAATGCTCCCCCCACAGAATCCACGAGTTTCAAGCTAAGTTTGAAGGGTCACAGTCCTGAGTTAGTAAGACGGAGGCAAACGGTTTTGGTATTTGTTATTCAACGGAGGAACAGCATTCTTGGCTGGTCTTGGGCGAGCTCGTGGTGAAGGCGCACTTTGATCGGCGGGTCTGCGTCTCACTCCCCCGCTTCCTTGACTCTGAGGAAATATAACAAGTTACACCAGATATAGACTTCATCTCATTAAAAGTCAGAATGTGTGTAAATTACACGCAAATTTTACCTCGGCATCAATACATGATATATAATACATACATTGAAAAGTTACGTTTATTGATACAATTCTTCGCACTTATTCAAACCGGTCAACCATCGTGTTACAGTGCAATATATAGACGGTGCAGCTCTCACAGGTACTGAACAATCTGAATAAGAATTCCTGTCCTACGAATTACAAACATCAAGATAATAATACTAACAAGTGCTTAACGCACATTGTGAGTACACACGAAAAGCTACTTAACAATATCGAACTGATGATTACTTTCAAATTGATAAATATGAGCAATATTCAAAGGAAATGCATCTGATCAGCATTATCTCAAACAAAATATTCATTTCTGAGAGTTGCGCGTTCAAGGCATGAAAGCGCTACCACGACTGAGCTGTACGAGCGCAGATTGAACGTTCCACATAATTGTCTCACCCGAATATTCATTTCTCTAGGACAACAGTTTATCAAGTTTATACTTTCATGAATAAAAGTTGCTAGTTTCCCTGGGGACTGACTGAGTTGTGGTCTCATAAGAAGGGCTAATCTAATAAGAGGAAAGCAATTCGGGACTTAGAGAAACTTGTCTTAATAGAGGGGTGGTCTCTATAGAGAGGTGGTCTTTATGCGATGTTCCACTATATCATATAAATCACAATGAAATACAAATACAATGAAAAACAAAAAGTCAATAATAACCTCTCTTGGGCCACGCGAAGAATTATTCCTTGTGAAGTTGCTATTCTGAGTGGGTCCATTTTCATGTCTTCTGCCGCCCTTCCCTGAAGAGTAGCCGCGCGCGGGGGGTGGCTGCGTCCGATGCCCAGATCCTGCAGAATGCCTCCTGTCGTCGTCATATTCCTCAAAAGTATCTCCTTGTTCCTCCTCCTCATACTCGTCCTCCCTGTCAGCAGCATCATCACTATCATAATCATCATCATCATCATCATCATACTCATCATGATTGCCTTCTGTATCAGTCCCAGCCTGCTTGGCCCGCGGATGGGCTTTTGGTAGTTGGGGTGTGTGGTGCAGAGAATGGGAGGTGCCGTGGGCAGGGAAAGATCCACTAGCACCGCTCATGCTCCCTCTGCTACTCACACTGGAAGCTGAACCTGTGGCTGAGTGCTGTGGACCCACGCTTTTGAGCTTGCGATGGTCCGAACCGTGCCTATACACAGCAGCAGGTGGTGGACATGCATGCATGCAAAAATGGACGAGAAGCAAAAGGACATGCGAGAAGGAGGAGAAAACCAATTTGGAATTTAGGGCGGAAAAGTTTGAAAAATCAGAAAAAGGTGATGAGCATAATATCACCATGAAATGCAATCAGAAATTTCAAATGGACTAGCTCTTAAGTATAATAATGCATTTGCGAAAATATAACGGTGAATTAAATTTTATCCAGGTTTTATTTAGCAAAGTCACACCAAAGTTAAAAAAGGCAAAGGAAAATATGTGACG
Organism: Sthenelais limicola; assembly: GCA_942159475.1. Classification (NCBI taxonomy): domain Eukaryota; kingdom Metazoa; phylum Annelida; class Polychaeta; order Phyllodocida; family Sigalionidae; genus Sthenelais; species Sthenelais limicola. The sequence goes on from OW804098.1 coordinate 32,897,565, forward strand.
CTCATAGCGTGATCACAGAAATCAGCGAACTCAGACAGGCAGGCAGGTGTGAAGCACACACCTAAACTTGCAGGCTGGGTTTTAATAAGAAGAGCTGTGCATCAGACGGTGAAGAAAGTAAAGATGTAACTGAGCAAATAAATCATATTTAAGGGTGGCAATCAACATAAATATATACGAAAGGTATGAAATATTTTCTTTACGTAAAGAAGCGTTACAAAAGCATGAATGATACTGTCTTCTCACTACGGGCTGGGTACATCATGGCAAAGAAAAAAATGGAAAGAAAATTTATGATATGAACATTTATAATTATGAAATGATACAAATTGATAATATTATGTGCATTCATTCGTTACTTTATATGGAGTACAATTTCAAATGTATTCGTCCGATTAATAACTTACGGAGTGTTTACACAAGGTTTAACTTTTAAAGAGAAGTCCCCCGTTCGAGGCTTTGGTTTGAGTGGTTTTGAGTTTTTGTCGAAATTCTTCAATGGTTTGATAGGGGCTATTTCCAAATTTGGTGAAGGGGTTCTGTGGACCTTAGGCATTGTTGACTTGGATATGGTTAGTCGTTCAAGAGTTTTTCTCACTGCTGCATCTACACTTATAGAGCCAGGAAATATGATAGGACTCAGTGCAGCAGGACTTAAATTTTGAACAGATGGACTATGACTTAAAAGTGTAAAACAAAACAAAAAAGAAAAAGAAAGCAACTTCAATATATGTGTAACACAACTTTTGTTTTCTTGCTAAATATACTGTACAGCAAAATCATACATTTCCCCTGTATATGGGTTGATCACTTTTAACAGAAATATAAAACTTAAAGGTATGGATTAGTCGTTTTTAAAAACTTGCTATAACAAGCCATAATCATCTTCAAAGTGCATCATCAAATGAAATCGCTCAAAACATAGCATAGAATACACACCTATCATCTTGCCCACGAGGAGGTTTCTTATTGCTTCTGGGAGGTTTGTATGACTGCCTTCTACTGCCCGATGGTGACCGATCTCTAGGTTTCGGTGTTGGAGGTAGACCACCGCCTGATCGATTCGGTGATCGACTCTCTCTACCTGCCGACCCCGGCGGACCATGCGGTTCTACGGAGGCTACTTGCGGGGAGGAGCGGTCTCGTCCTGCGCTACCTAAGTAGCTGGCTGTGGGGCTCATTGGAGCAACAGAGCCTCGGGCAGGAGGCAAATCCTGATGTTCATTTGAAAATGACCTGTCCCGCCTTTTCTTCTTTTTCTTCTTCAACTTTGTTGGGCTGTGAGGTGGCAGGTCAAGGGGGAGGAGATGAGCGGGGGGAATGACACGACCATCCTGGTTGTGATGCATTGAAGCTGAATTTTTAAAAAATAAAACAAAAACGCAATTTATAACAGCAATTACAGCTCAGCAATTCATGATATTCAAACAACAAACTCTTAGAATAATTGATCAATCTGTCCATTGACAATAGACATTAAAATCGACGTAAAGAATGTTAATTTGATAATTACATATATCTTAATTTATCGATACTTAAAAAAATGTGAGCCCGACGAATATATATACAGTATATTGCAAAGGCGTGACATATATTTGGGGCGTGAACAAGAAACAGGCACTCATAGTAAACTCTTCATTAAATAAACAAGGATTTTCCCAGAGATTTATTGCATATTTCTATACTATATATTATATGTACGAAGACCACAGCCGCTCTAAAATATGAACAGTCATATTAGCTGTAGGGTAAGGGTAAAGAACTAAAAAGCAATTAAACGAGTGTGCCATTAACCGAGTATTCTAAGGTAAGTGTGAAACTATGAACAATATCCATGAGATTAAGGTTGTATATTACACAGGTTTAAGGAGTATAGCCTCTCCCTTGGTGAATGATCAGGAAACCGCTCAAACTATGCATACATTTATTTTGTCTACATTATAGTCTAGTAATTTCGTGGGCCTATACTTCACCTGGTAATCCGAAAGCCCCAGTTGGTGGTGGCTGGGGTACAATACTGGAAGCTGTACGTTAAATTTAAGCAACATGCACAAAATCATTTAGATATGGAAAGCAATGACTCATGTGATATGGCATTTAGACATGACAGCGGCCACAGTTACAGATATACGAGTACATCAATGGTTGGCCTTTTGGTCTGCCATCGAGAACAGAAGCTTGAATCGTGCATGTCTGTTGATTTGTTGCTTAGCAAAGGTGTGCCATGCATTATCTTAATATCGGAGTGGTGATATAGCTTACTGTGACACCACTTTGACATAAGAATACGATTAAAACAAGGGGAAATTTTGGGGGCAAATCATAACTTTAACGTATTGGTATTTATAACAGGCTCGCATGACATGACGAAATACTCAAGCAACTGGGTGACATTATTCAATTGTGGTTCAGGACAACATACCTGATGATTATTTGCTATCTAGATTCAGGAAGGTGAGATTGAAAATTAATTGTCGGAGGTGAATTTTACTTAGTTCGTTAAATAATTCAAAGCAATTGAGTGTCATGCAAAATCAATGATTATCATCATGCAATGAGGCTTGAGATTGTACATGCAGTCATGTGGTGTTTTACTTTAATAATGTATCATACAATAAGGTGAAGGGGTGACATGGATAAGTGTGTCTTTTACTTTTACACACCAAGGAACTTTGGTGGTCCTAGTGGTGACAACAATGGTTGGAGTGATTTATCTAAGTTTATTTGCTCCTTCGGTTTCTCTTCTACAGGAGAGTCATCGTCCTCCTTTTTGTCTGTAAACCACAATCCATTGATATATATGCAAATAACCAAACTTAAATATTTATCTAAAGCAGATAATTCACTGAAAATAATGTACCCCTTTCTACTAATAACATATGAAATGGAAGTAGTGGAAATGGCGCCCTAAAATTGACGCTTCAGAATATCATGACCAACGATAAAATTGACTACGCCTCTATAGAAATTATTAAAATAATTGGGAGCAAAATTTAAAATTGAATTCGTCACAGTGCTCATATTGACTAGAATAATGTTTTGTATTCCTTAGTAAAATTGTTCATTCCGTAAAAAGAAAGCATCTATCCTCGAGGCAAATAAAACAGCCCTCAACAGCACTACATAAGATACATAGCGAGAAACTGCTACTTATATTTTATTTCCTAAAAGCCTAACTCACCGGGCATGCCTCCTAATGGGCCGTTTCTGGGTTCTCCCATTGGCGTGGCATCATTTTGCACAGGACCTTGATAACTTTCATTCATATGGTTTACTTCATCTTCGTCATTGGAGGGCTCGTAGTCATCGTGGGAATGGTGCGGTGGGGATGGAGGGGGTTTCTGGATCGAGATTTGCATCGAAATTTTAGATCCATGCCTTCGGAACATTAATATTCAACCCGAAACCAAAGAACAAAACTTTGCATCGTTTACAACCTTGTATGTCTATATATCGACTTTATGCGTGAATGCATAACGAGTACTTGTACATTATGTTATGTGTTTCAGGAAAATGAGTCACAAGTCACAAAGTCATGAGTCACAAAAAATGGATTTTGAGATATCATATTTGAAAAGATGAGATCAAGCTGATTCCAATGAGAGTAATCAGTAGGACATCTAATAAGTATTTCTATATTTCAAGTTTGATATTTTTATTTTTGAAAAAAAAAAAAGTTTGCAATATTTCTTGGTGGGCAATTACTAATATAATCAATACTAACAAATTACTAAATATTCTCCATACGAAGGCCTTCAAAACGCAAGAATATGTTTAACACAAAGTCCTGAAATTTGGCACATAGATTTATGACTAAAAGTGCTAAACTATCCAAAAATCAGAACATTCCAACAAAGGGATCCTGTAATTAAATCACTTTGAAAAATATCAATTTTGCGACATGTGGCTTATTTTCCTAAAACACATCACATAGTAATCTGGCTCAAGCGCTCTTTACTATCTAATTAACCGTGGGAATAAATATACACACATACATGCATCGTTATTATAAAAATGTTAAACATGTTTAAAACACCAAGTGAATCTCGAAGAAACTATGTGTGACCAAATATTCACATCATCAGTGCAATGGTCGGATTGAAAGTTCTCAGTCAGTTTGCATGCATAAACAATGCAGATTAAGTTAATAGATCTATATGCAATAAAATTGCAAAATATATCGTCAAAAGATCAGAGTATTAAAAGAACAAAATCAGAGTTCGTACATCTGCAAATCGTGGTAGCGAATAGTGACATAGAAGGAAAAGTAAAGACGAAATATATCATGCATGTGTATGCCCGTTTTTGATTTTAAAGATTTAAGCTTCAGAAATAAGAAACGTTGAGTGATAAAAGCAAGAAGAAAACTATTCAAAAAGCATATTCAACTTTTATATACCTCATTTTCTGGACTACTTTCAACCTCTACAGGTGCATTTTTATCTTGGTCGAAGTCTAAATTTTGTGGGGTTAAGTCTAAGTCAGATTTTTCTAAGTCTTGAAGCAAATCTTCCAATTCCTGAGCATCAGGTAAATTTGCAGTCCCTTTCACCTCCTTAGTTAAGCATAATTGGAAGGTAAAGATATCCTTAATCTTTTGTTTTGGTCATTAGCGAGCGCATAGATTAAAACATCATGACAACATGAAAATCTAGGTATTATAGAATTCAAAGTTTACCGCCGTAAAATGCATATGTATATACACACATTATTAGTTTAGGACACGTTGAATGTATTCATATACATTTAGTATATCGGCTTATACGTAAGTCCTTGAAAATTAATCAGCAAGAACTAGTCAACATTGAAGAAAATGTTTGATAAAAAATTAACAATAGACCCAAATGAATAAAAGACCTGTGACATTCACAGAGAGCATTCCTTTTTCCATTTTTCTCCACTGTACATATGTTCTTTTCACTGTACCTTTCACTGTATGACACGATTTGTAGTTATGATATGGAAATAAAAAATTATTATTATTATGAACCTACCCCCGGTGAATGTGCGTTATATGGAGGTGTTTTGGGCGGTTGAGGTGAATATGAAGGGTAATAATGTTGCTGACCACCTCTCGGTGAAGGCGGAGGGTTGAGTTGGTTGAATCGTGGATGAGGTTGAGGCGGTTGGACGGGAGCAGTGGGAGAGGCATCGTTATGATCCTCACGGCCGTCACTGCCCATGTCAGAGACGTCCATTTCTCCTATACTGACACTATCAACATCGTGCTCGCCTTGGGCGTTGTTGCCGTGAGGGCCGCAATGTTCCAAGTATTGACCTATTGAAAAAATAGCCGAGGTAAAAGTTTAAAGCAAGTATAAATCGGCGGTAAAAATCTACGGCACTTCGTAGAAATTCCTCATAACTTTAAAGCAAGACAAGTGGAAAGGTTTGTGTGCTCAGGTTTCTTTTATGTATTGAACAGCAAACGTAGGAGTGACTTGGGCTATTTGTTTAGCGTGTCATTATATAAAAAAGAAGGGATTGTCACTTACTGTCGCTGACCATCTCTGGTTCTGCAGCGCTGACATTAGGTGTGCTGTGGTGACTGCCCTGGGAGTGGGGCTGATGGTCCCCACTGTCTACTGACATCACAGACATATGACCTTCACCGTCCTGACCCTGAATAGTAAATATATTAAAGATACATTCTCAGCTATAAACATACCTACAATATAATCACTAACTCAAAGATAAGTTACACGTTATAGTCCCCTTAGCGTCAGGCAATACCAAAGGAATGAACTAAAAATGAGTATAAATAACGATTTCTTCATCAACATTTTGCACGATGTTCTATGTTCATGGAGCCACTTTGTGGCAAATAAATTGTATGGAAAATCAAATTGTGAAAATTTGTATTTTTTTTTAGAGATTTTATCTAAGCTGGGTAATTGTTTCCCAGAATCTCCGGGTTGTTCTAACATTCCCAGCACATTTATGACTGGGTCATCCTCGTGATTTAAAAAAAAATTGGAAAAAAAAAAAATCTGAACTCAAAATCAAATACACCCAACTAACCTCTACAGTGACTTTCTTCCTCTTAGATCCTGCACTCATTTCCCGTTGGTTTGTCTCGCCTGTATCTTGGTCCTCAGCGTCCATAGAAGCGCTGGGTGAGCGCTTTACAGCGTATGATCGCGGTGTGGATGGAGTGCGTGGAGTGGTTCTGCCCCGAGGTGTGGAGGGTGTGCCAGCTCGAGGGGTCATGGCCCGAGGGGTGCGAGGCGTAGGAGGTCCAGGAGGGGGATGGGGCGGGGCGATCGGGCGGTTACCATAAAATATGACATCCTCCTCAGCCTCCCCATTAATCTGATGAAACGGGAGGATATTAAACATTAGTTATTGTTTTTTTTTTTGTTTTTTTTTTTTAAAAAAAGAACCTTGTTTGAGCTACAAACAGGGATGAAAGTGAGTCTGGCAAGGGGAAAGGGGGAAATTGTTACTTTGATGATATTAATCTTTGAAAGTTTGAAAGGTAAATCGAATTTTGTGAAATATCTCTAAAATTTGAGAAATGATTGTCTGAAAATTTGAGGTTAAAAATAATGGCATTTGGGCGAAATTCGACATTTTCATTTATTAAGTTTCAAAAATACTGATTTAAGTAGAAATACTGAAGACTTTCATGCCATAACAACTTGTTACTATGCTAGAGCACTTCCTAGGTGACAGACACTGTCACCTAGGAGGGGAATGACTGGGATAGAACCATGATGTCACAAAAGGCGTGACGTCACTGATATGACAGCACTGAAACAGAGAGGAGGGCCTCTCGCCTGGTTTGATATATTATTTGACGTGAGCGACTATAGCTTGACAATTCTAATTCCGAATCATGATGTGATAAAAAAATACTAAGTTTATAGGGGATGTAAAAACATTTTGGTAGCACCAAATCATTAATAATGGAAGGAGATACCGATTATACAATTTTGATCCATAAACTTCTTAAATCGATTAATTACCCATTTGTAAAATCTCATAATCTTGTTTTAGCATCATTAATTAGCAAATGGCAAAATGCACGCCTTCATCCAATACCTGTAGCTGAGTTAATCCGAGATTATCTTCTTCCATGGTTTCTCCCATCATGGAGGGGAAGGTACCATTGAATGCGCTGTTGAGCGTTCCGTGACCATTGACGAGCCCATTGGGGTCTTGGCCGTCGTCTACGGCTCGTTGGCGGATATAGGAAGCAATGATGAGCATGCAATAGTGAAATTGTCGCCCTCTGGCGTAGTCCCAAGCAGTTGCTCCATTGTTGTCAACACTCGCTAATTCAGCTGCCCAAAACGAAGAATAAACTTTGCATGAATAGGAAATGATATACAATTGATATATTATGTAATGCAGTCAGTATAATCTGTTAGTAATTTTCTTTTAGAATAGCATCCGATGAGTTACATTTTTTCTTTAAAAGAAAACGACAGTCATTTATTTTCACAATATTGATGTTTACCCACAAACATGTCCCTAGCACACACATATAATTAAGGTGTAGACTAGGATATTCGTGGTAATACCGTATATAGTATAAATGTGGTAAATTAGCCCCTGTAAAGACACGATACAGTTGGATTAAATAGAAATTATTTTTAGTACCGTATGTCATACAAAATCTACTCTTCACAAAAAAATGCTACATCCCTTTGAATATTCACAATATGTACACTACTATGTTCCTGTTGGCAATAATGATTGTAACATTGTCCTAAATTACAATTAATGGTATTGCATTAAATACAGTGTAAATCAGAGGCAGTGTTAATAAGTGCAATGGAGCCCATATGTTCCTGACAGATCAATATTGCAGAGCGTAAACGACCCCCATATCTCATTATTCCCGAGTGACGTCGATATATAGATTGGCTATCGGAGAGGGCAACATGTCACGGACACACATAATGCATATTCATAAGCCCGATTATAACGCCCCACTTCTGCCTTGTCCGCCAAGCCCAATAGCCATACAGTGGCATTCAGACAGGTAGAGAACATAACCGTATTTCCTTGAATAAGCGCCCCTGGCACTAATTAGGTCACCGAATTTTGTACCAGGCGTTTATTAAAGCATAGATTCTGTGATTAAAGGCCTGGCGTTTTCCCAAAGAATGCAGAATGAGCATGGAAATTATAGTTTTACTTACTGAGAATCTCTTATATATAGGGTTAGGTGGTCGTGAAAAACGGAAATCATTTGTCTTACTTTCCCATAATCATATCCCAAATCTCATTGTATCGTAATAAAATAATATATAAACAGTGTAATCCAGGCGCTTTTTCAAGGCCCGGCGCTTTTTCGTAAATCATGCTCTACCCCCTGCGCTCATTCAAGGCCCGGCGCTTATTCAAGGAAATACGGTAGGGGTGACTGGGAGTGGATCGAGCACCTTCACACCAATTTCCTTTTCTAATTAAAGAAAAAAGCTTTCAATTGTGTGGCTCATTTCGTTGCTGTATACAATACCAACCACCATCCCCCAATGCCACCCACTTAACTTATCAGCACTCCAACATACCCTGGATCCCAGATTGTCCCACTTAAAGGTTTAACTCAGGTCTAATGGCTAAGGACCACAGTTGCCTGTGCACCACGAGAAGAAGAAGGCTAGCAATTCTTTAGGATACTGACCTCCTTCAGATAGAAGATAATTGACCATTTCGCCGTGTCCATTCATGGTGGCCAGAATGAGGGGAGTGCGGTTGGCGGCGTCCCGATGCTCCAGGCATGACATTCCTGCTATCTCCAGGATGAGTTTAGTAGCAGCCACAGACCCTGGGCAAGAATATCATACATTGCTAATTATCCAACTCATTACAGAGACTGGGAGGAGGAGAGACTGGATGATTTTTTAAGGGGATCCGTTGCAGTGATGAGAAAAGGGCACACGAAAATATCACAGTAACAGACATCCTATAAATACAGGTGAACTAATGAGTTGGTTGAAGGGGCGTGAATGTCTACTAGTGACTGAAAACAACGAATCATATGTTTACATGCTTGAAAATTTTGTTTTTTGTTTAAAAAAAAAGAAGTTTTTATTGCAAACAATTTTGGGGCTGACCCGATATTCTCAATAGTTCGATTAAAAGAAAATAGATAGATATGAGCTACTTAAATTAAATGATTAAAATGAGTTGCGCTTGAGCTTTTACCACACTTTAGTGTAACAGTTACAATTATCACATATATATATATAGCATATCACATGCGTATGTAATCATTTGTCTTCCCACTAACACTTGAAAAGTGTATAGATGTACTGAAATGTTCCAGTTTCGGGCAAATTATCCTAAGGTATATCGATCGATAAGACTATGATCTACAGACAATTGCGAAATATCATAATTTATTAATTAAATCATTAAATTAACGTTAAAGAATCGTCAATTTATTTTAGAAGTTAGAGGGAACCGAGAAAGATTTTTTTTTAACATCACATTTGTTTCTGACAACTGCCTATGACGTAATATATATATATATAGGCGGACCGTGATGTAATAACATCGCTATGGAGACATTCCAGTCTTCATTGCATGGTAGCAGTTTGGCATAGCAGGTTGTGTTACAGCTCGCCACGTACAATATATGAAACCGAGAAAGAAATGGCATTTTCACATATTGAATACCAGTATTGTGTACACAAGAAATCCTACTCATAACATAGGTTGAAATAACAATATATATCAAACCTCGTTCGGTGGCAGTATGCATCACAGTTTTCCCTTCGTCCTCCCGAAGACAGGCAGATTCGTCGGACAATAAAGTCTGAAATGATGAGATCAAAAATAAATTCATTAACATTTCAACAAACACAAACAGGATTTATAGGCATAAACATTATCAATACAATATCGACATGCTTTCCCCATAGGCTGATTAGCCATTAACAGATTGGTTGATTAAACAGAATTCCAGGCTGATTTTAGACGTACTAAATATCAAGTCACTACATTTTCTTAAAAACTAATTAAAGATGTTATCAGAATATGTTATTTGAAAAAAAAGATGCCTCCTCAAAGTAATAGAATATATTATTTAATTCATTATTATCCAAATATAATTATAACGTCATATATAGTATTTATTTATCAATATTATTTAATCGAAACAAGTTAAATATATACGAGTAAATAGGTTCCTCATTGGATGACAGCCAATGGTGGGGTCATTGCCCTGGAGATGCACATTGACCTCAGACTCCCAAGTGTCCACTCACTTGAGTGCAAGCTACCGGAGGGTCAACATCTCATCTACGTTTATCATTCCCTCCCACCCACTCCAAAAACTCTAAAGATCAGCACGTTGGGAAACTAAGTAACCAGTCTACATTGACCTTTTCACTCAAATACAATAACTCAGATTACTTCCCATAACTACTCTTATTATCAATTATCTACAATATTAACCTCAATAATTCCAGACTGGGTCACTGTGTTATTTTCTGAGGCAACCACCTGAACCGCTATCATTTTATTTGACTACACCAACACAGAATAATAAACAGGTAAAGTTGAAATATTATATATGTTCACTCCAAGGTTTGTCCTAAGTCGAGTTGTCTTTACTTTACTCGATATAAATTGACCCAGTAGTTTTCCCATAGTACTATGTCGTATAACTGAAATGAACTATCTTTGAATTAAAATTGTTTCTGAAGTCAGCTCGTGTGGGTACATAATTATTTGGACTATTATTAGATTTATGACATATATTGTTAACTTTAGTTTAATTGCCTTGAATTTGAACCATGTGCCGGTGACGGTTTTTAATTAATCTTATTTCATTTCATTGATAATACTAGTTCTCTATTTTTGAAGTATGAATCGATTTAACGATGATCAGCAATAACTGAGAATAATGTACTGACATAATGTTTTTGACTGAATAAAAAATATTAAATACAAATACAGTTACACGCTCATTTAAGAAAAATATGAATAAAATAAAATACAAATAGATCGGTTTTGTATGCCTAGGCCAGAGCCTAGCTATAGCTATTTATACATCTAGAGAGAAGCAGCACCTTCAAGCACTCGAGCGGGCCGGTTCGCCGCACTGACCAGTGCATCCAGGTGCGGCCATTGTTGTCTCGCTCGTAACCATCCTCCTCCAGCACCTCCTGGTCCTCAGCCGCCGTGAGCAGCTCAAAATGCTCTATGTGGTCCATACGACAGGCCCACATGGAGGGTGACATGCCTTCCTTATCCCGGATACCAACACTCACATCTTCCCGAAGCAATAGCTACAATATGGGGGCAAGTAGAGAGAGATGGAGAGAGAGGGAGAGAGCGCGAGATGGAGAGAGACACAGGGAGAGAGAGAGAGAGAGAGAGAGAGAGAGAGAGACAGAGACAGAGACAGAGACAGAGAGAGAAACAGAAAGATGGAGAGAGAGAGAGACAGAGAGAGAGAGAGAGAGAGAGAGAGAGAGAGAGAGAGAGAGAGAGAGAGAGAGAAAACCAACCTGTATTAGACAGTTATATGTATTAGACATTTATATGTGTGAATATGTGGGTGGCAGAGGTTAATTGAAGGCAACATATATATATATGGAGATGTTTAAATTGGAAACTCATCTATTAATATAGGAGCGATGTAAGTAAGGACTTATAATTGCTATCCATATTGGCAGTGTCATATTCCTATTGGGGGAGGTGCTTTCCATAGATGATATCATATATGATGAATCATATATGCAGCATGAAGATTAATTGACCTGATTACATACCGATGGCAGCAGCAAGCAAAAGATAACAGTGGGTATTTTATGGTGTAACATAGCTATGTAACATATTGGGGGATGGGAATGAATTGATAATATATGTATGTTGATTATGTGTTTACCCGGAGGCAATCTCTTTGCGGGGTGGTGCATGCCCAGTGAATGGGAGCCCTGCCTTGGACATCTTGATACTCCAGGTTGGCCCTGTATTCTGTGAGGATCTGTAGGCTCTCGTGGTCCCCATTGTGGCAAGCCCGATGCACAGCAGTAGAGCCATCTATGATAGGAAGAAAAAGCAACAGGGAGAATAAGCGGATCCGGGTTTTTTGTTCACCACTCACTTCCATCAGCGAGCAAAGAGTAATCTTCTTTTTCCCCCTTCAGTTCAAGCGGTTCAATGCTCTGTATCTTACGTCAAATATGAAATCATTATGAATTCAATCTGTTTTAGAACACATAGTTTGCCTTAATATGGTAATATTCTTGCAGCCATACAATAGGGAGAAATGTTAATGATAATTGACCCCTGAAGGACAAATGAATATTGATTGAATAAGAAAGTTGTTGGATGGTCTCATCAGGCCGTTTACCTTAACGATCTCATTATCTTGTGGGCGCAACATAGACATAATATAAAAGGGCGGCCGATGAGTTCTAGTTACTCTATGTTATGTGATGTGATGGATAGCCATCCAAAATTACTCAATAGTAAATAGACACAAGCAGGAAAGGATACACCTACATGATTACTAAGTCAGCAATGCCTCAGAAATGTCTAGGTAACCATACATGACCAACTTCCAATCAATAAAGGATTTGCATAGCCGCCATTTTGAATCTTGATTCGCAAGGAATTTATGGGACTAATGGTACAGGATAAAATCTATAGAAAACATGCCATCTTCAGCATGGGCTATCTATCAATGTTCTAATGTCAATATCCATGTGTTATACAAAAGTTCATGGCACAAGTCCCCATCTTTCCCATCAATCGTGCATTTGGTTGTGATAGATCATTTATAAAAGCGATGATATTGGAAACATTCCTGCAATTTTCGATAGAAATGTTGCCAAATATCTGTAAGTCAGATTTCATCAGAATCCATCCCAGGATGCACTGTAACATACATGCGCAATGGCAAATGCATATCCCCTATTGTTATGCAAATTTTAATTCACAATATATAGGTATATGACCGAGGAGCGCAATTCTTTCCAGTCATAAATTGGTATGGTAATTTAATTCAATAGCCTCCCTAGATACACCTCAGACGAGCTAATAGTAAATACAATCAGGTGTTTTGATTGATTTGTTCCAAAACACAAACCTTTCACAAATGAGGAACCATAGCCTCTCCTTGTCCCAGATACAAAAGGCCTTTTGTTAGGCGTTACAAAACCTTGGGATAATCCCGGGAACGGAGCTTAATCATGCTGAAACATATCCAGACTGACCCCAAGGTGAACAAGCTACACATACTAGGGCCAGACAAGCAGACCCTAAGCGATTTACAACAGGTCGGCAAAACCAAGCTGATCTTAGAAGAAGCTTGGGGAATCAGTCAGATCATTCAACAAATTATCCTCAAAATGTTGGTCTGTGAGCTAGAATAGTTGAACAATGAACAGATGAAAAGGTAATTTAAGATTAAAGACACATTTTATTCAATAAACACGTTTTTAAAAAAAATCTTACTTCTCTTACAATGTGTACAAACAGTAGAGATCAGCGTCACTACTCAAATACCGTCTGCTTTTTACATTACAAAATTAAATGAGTTTTACAATATGGCGAGTAACATTATTTTTGATAAGCTTTTCGAAACGGATATTCTATCTTATTCTATGAAGTTATCATCTATCCAGATTGATATTGCTCTGGTATATTTCTTGAAATGTGTTGGGTTTACCATTTGGTAATGTTTAGGTAATTAGATAATGTTCCGTAGGACATTAAGAACGTGTAACAGAATCAGAGGAATAACACGTTTTCTTCTTTAAGTGTAACAGAATCAGAGGAATAGGATTCCCTTCGGAGCTGAACCCATTTAGCAAGTACAATAGTTCTTGAATATTTAACGATCTCCCCAAGCAGATCCGCTGCCGACTGATGTAGGTTTTTATATACCGTATTTCAGCGACAAAACGCCCGGGCGCTTATTTTTTCAAGCCATCCTTGCCCCGGCCCTTATTCAAGGCAGGCACTTTATACGGGGCATGTGCTTATTGCAATACAGGAATAAATACACATGCAGAAATACATTTTTAAATAATAATAAGTGTCTTTTGTATTCTTATGAGAGCCATCCTCCTCATATATATAGTGATATTCACAGAGTGATATGAGCTAGAGCTCACTGGAACTCGTCATTTATTTAGTGGATGTGTTCTATCATTTCATGGCTTCAGTATTGAAATAATGACCATTTATTCAGGTGTTACTCAGTGATGTTACATGCATCATAATCATTACCACACTCATTATCATATATAGAGCCGGCAGTTTTTCGCATATTTTTTTCATGAGTTTAAATGACCCAGCGGTATTTTGGGGCAGGCTTTTAATCGGGACCCGGCGTTTTTTCGGTGAAATACGGTATATATATATACAGCTTCAGAGCAGAGGCTGCCTGTATCTGCCCTATGCCAGCCAACACAAGCGTTTGGCAGGACGGACTGAAAGGATCCTGGCACATCGCTGCAACGGTCATATGCTGACTCAGCGAAATTCCTTTACTTATTTGTACAATTTCTAGGATGTTCAACATGAAAGATATTGCCGCGCTGCGTGCGAAGCTCTCTCAAAATATATGCCGCGGCGATGCTGCTGCTCGTGTAACGATTTAGAAAGCTAAAGAATACTTAGGCAATGTGCATCAGAATTGCTTCCGACAGCAACTCAACCGTTCAAGATAGCTGGGAGGTAATAATGATTGATTAGTTTCATCTTTTCCGTTATTTGCACGAGACAGCGACCGATGATGAAAAGTATTGAATATTTATGATTATACTTGGCACTAGCTCCAGTTCCTATGGAGGTATATATCAATATATTGTATTAGCGCATCATTCATCAGCATTCTCCTCTGTCTGTTTTAAACTTGTATTGAGTTACCAGGCACATATTGGAAGTCCTAATAGAATGGCATCGATGTATTACGGATTTACCTTTTGTACAATGCAGAATCTATCTATCTATCTATCTATCTATCTATCTATCTATCTATCTATCTATCTATCTATCTATCTATCTATCTATCTATTATTTGTACGATAGAATATATTTTGATGTACCAGAGGCGACCTAACATTGAGCAAATATTTTATCATTATTAACCTAGCTTCCTTGTAATAATATGTACGTACCGGTATATCAAAGTGAAAATAACGTTTCAATATATACAACAAATGTGCCAAATGGCAGAAATATCAGTTCGAAAAATACCATTAAATTTTAGGATAACGGTAAAATCGTCAGAAAATATACAATCGGCAGCTCCACATATTTACTAAATTCTTCAAAATTAGGCTGAAAAATGATAAATACTAGGTACATCTGAGTATATTTGGTAATAAGTCGATTGAAAATATCTGTTTGGTTATGTTGAACTGTATTTTGAATCCCACTTTTGACTAAAAGTTGGGTTATCAGAGAGAATTGGTGAAGGTGAATTGTACATTTTCTGGCGACTTCACCCATAAGCCTTAATTTGTCCGACCCGGGCCGCCACACCTCCTGGTGGACTTGCATAAACAGATCCAAACAATAGTCCCCCAGTTGTTGGGAGCACGTTGTATACCAGTGCTTGAGTATTAAATATGTTCAGGATTATGACAGCCTATCCATCTCGTACTTTGTCAATATTTTCGTCACGGATAGATTACAATGAGTTTTTATCTGCTCTATCACATACCTCGACTTCACATTGATATAAACAAACCCATATTTGCCCATTTAACATGCCGATCCCAGGAGATAATATATTTCTAGAGACGAAAAGTCTAAACCATGGAAATGATAATCAAACAATGGTCTCTGGTCAGGCTAAGTAATGTGTTTGTGTATCGTATTATTTATCAAAATACAGTTGACTGACTTACAAAAAACAAAATTGGTATGAGAAGAGAGATATTGTGACCGGACTAATTTTCGAATATTGTGTTCGTACCGGATCATAGACGTCAATAGCGCAAAGTCAGGTTTATTGAGACAAAAGTAAAAATTATTTGTCGAGAGGCCAAATTACGGATGGAAGCGAAAGCAGAGAAGCATATATATAACAATAGAATAATGGCTGAGTGCACTTCCAATTCCATCAATTATATAAAGTGTTGCTACTGTCGATCTCTTTTTACTCATCCAATGAATTTCTTAAGTTGAGACTAATGTAGAATTGAATAATTTTATATATTATGAAAAATATTACCATTCACATACTTTCTAAACAGCTCGGAGTCACATGCTCAGTTAAGGAGAAAGCTGGGGGAGGGGGTAGTTAGTCAGACATTGTATTCTACTAGAGTCTCAGATAAGCTTATGTACACGACTGATACGTACATGTCATGGAGGGGATTAAACCATTGAATGGTAAAAACAATTGCACTACATGCATGCTTGTATGTATGTATGTATGTATGTATATGTATGTATGTATGTATGTATGTATGTATGTATGTATGTATGTATGTATGTATGTATGTATACACATACATGTATGTATACATGCCACCTTTTGGTTGTACTTGTGTAATATCATGTATTGATCCGCGGCTGTGTGAAATCTCTCGCTTGCGTAAGATACTATATATACAGAATGATGTCTTAAATCGCTTATCGAATGACCTTATATCGATGTATTGTATTTGCTCATCATTCTAGAAGTGCATGATACGGTGCTGTTCTCCCCCAGCAAATTCTACTCATGAAAATGCCTGAGAGGTTGATGGTGTTCATTTTTGTTCCAATAATTGATTTCATGCGTGTACGTATGGCCTAATATTCGCTTCCGTCAACAAATGGAGGTTGATATATGGTTGTACCACAGTACAAGTACATCCAAGTTCATCGTGAACGATCCATTTTTTTTTTAAATAACAGGTCTTACAAATTCGAATTCGTCTATATTTGGACAGTGGACAAAATTGCCTAAATACAATTTAATATCATTCCCACGGCACATATTTCTACAATTTTGCAATGTGAAGAATGAAATAAAATAGGCAATATGAGGCCTCTAAGAAATACTAATTCATGTCCATGAAATATATGTCAAAAGTTAAATACCAGGGGCCTTGTTCAATAGAAAACCGCGGCTATACACAAAAGGGGGCATGGAGTAAAGAACTGACATTATAGGGATGAACAGTGAAATCATGGCAATGTATAATCGGGTGTATAATCTACGTATACCGTATTTCCCCGTGTATAAGCCCGGGCTTATATTAATTTCAAATGGTAAATAGACCAGGCTTATATTCGGGGTAAGGATTATAGTGCTTATTTTACCATAAGAATGTGTTTACCCCCCCCCCCCCCCCGGCTTATAAACGGGGCAAGCTTACAAACGGGGCCCGTCTTATAAAGGGGGAAATACGGTATTCACCAAAGATGATTAAAAGCCTTATAAATGCGTATGTCTCGAGCCTTCCAATTAGATCAAAGTATCAATGATATTATGAACGAGCCGTCCATGATAATTATGCAAACTGATCCTTTTATAATGAGAAGTCCGACTTTAATTTCCCAGATTAGCGCGAGCGAATGAAAACTCAGAGTCGGAACATTCTAAAATAATTCATCAGCAAATACCAGATCTGCTCGAGATGTATGTAGATCTACATATATAGGCGCATAATAGCGCCAATAAGATTCTCTATTTCAGTTCAATCAATGGGCAGGCCTGTCGGTGCCCACAGAAGTAATTGTAGCCTAATGATAAGGGGATTATTGACGAGGGGAAAATGGTTCTCAATTATGCTTCAAGGCATATTGCTGCTATCATCCAGGGCAGGCCCAGGGTACACGCTTCAATACCAGATAAGGACGGAATGTACGCATTTAATATAGAACATCCAACTCCAGGAATAGGATATAGGCGTGTAGGGAATACCAGCCCAGTATAATTCAATATGTTTTATGGGCATGGCTACAACTACCTCAATGTATGAGTGATCGCAATGGGAGGATTTAAAAGGCTGTGTGTAAATCGGTAAATTACAGGTGCGGAGGGGGATTTCTCGGTGAAAATAATTGTAATTATGGGCTATTTTCAGAGTGACCAGCTATGTGCGTACGAGGGGCGGGTACTTGTTAGGACAGGGCTAGTTATGGCCAAATATTACACTGGCACTCAGGCTCAAGCCACTAATCTGGGACTACTACTACCACTACCTCCTTGGGACTACGATATCGATGTTTTCTCACTATTCCTGATCGTGAATACGAGACATAGAAAAAAGCTTCATAAAGACAGATATTTACACCTATTGTATGTCACCGGCCAAATTTCCCTGCGCAGTATTCATTCATCGTAACTGATAAGGGGCTGTACGTAGCATTTCGAGGCACTGCCGCAGAATTTGTCAGTAAAATAAAAAAATTCAAGGTATTTTAGTATAGTGATAATCACCATAAAGCCAAATACAGGTTGTTTAATGGTGGTGTTGAGTATAGAGTGCGGTATCCTTTTATATATATATCGTATTGTTATTCAGACATCACATTAAATACATCAGAAAGGGAAGCGTCCCTCAGAATTCTGTTATTCCAGGCCTCCCCCGAATAATCAGTCCACAAGGCATCTAAAATAAACCAGTAGCAAGCAATTCTACATGGGAACTAAGGGAAGTATTGATAATTCTTTTTTGTATCTTTTGCTTTGGCTGTCATCGGTTGCCAATGGTTTTAAATGAAGGCTTGTAAGCTGGGGATGTGTGGACAGAGTAGACTGTGTTAAGTAGCAACACGAGGGTCTGCCTGTTTTGCCCCAGGTGATATAATCGAACTTGTGTAATGCAGAACAATTAATTATGAGTGTGAGAGGAGCGGCAAGGGATGAAAGGAGACTTCGGGCAAGCCTTGGAGCGGCCGGCTACTAAGAGTTTTGTACAGCAGTCAGTTATTGTTGGTGCTTTTCGACAGATATAAGGCCAAGGAAAGCTACTTTTTACACGGGAATAAAACTAATTGGAAGATAATTAAGCAGAACTAATGCATGCCCTGAAAAGCTAAACAAAAATATGTATCGTCATATTTAAAATAGCAATTCAATTTGAAGTTATTTTACTAGTGAAATATACCTCAACATTTTCTAGCTCTATTTGTGGATTAAGCATGCGTTTTCTCGACTGGATATAAGGGCAAAAACGAGGATGTTGCTTTGGCCTAAATTCATGTTTATGTTGCGACTCCGGCCCAATTAGTTAGGCAGAACGGTGCAGTTGTATATTGGTTATCCAAAAGAGTCATCTCTATTTGTAGCAAAATGTAGATTTATTGATACTACAACAAAGTACGTTGCGGCTACTGACGAGACTGTCTAAAATCTAAAATGATGTAACCAATTTATGATCAATTAATTAAATGTTTTCAAATCAAATCAAATTCTGAGATTCACTTCAAAGTTGTTTTCCGGAAAAGTAAAACGCGGAGCCTTATAATCTGGTGTGGTAAGCAAAAGAAAACAAAAAACACAAGAAACCGCACATAATTGACAAGTGGAGTGGAAACCAAATAGGAATTCAAAGTGGAGCTGATGATCACAAGAGAGGGGTGGGCAGCATTGTAAGTTATACAAACCCTCAGATCAGATAAGAATGGTATGTCAGTGATTGGACCCCTATTTCGCCAATCGATTTCCTAGTCTAGGACTAGGCGTTCTAATGGGATCATTATAATGACATTTTGCGGTCTTAATGGAATTATTATATCACTTTGCGGTTTGAGGCAAGAGGCTTTCCCTCCGTTGAAGGGACTCTCGCGACTTTGGGCCTAGACTGTTGAAGCACCATCGCTATATATAACTAAAATGAAATTAGATCCATACCTATATGAGCAAGGAATCGAAAAAAACCCGTTAGATATATTTCGCTGACTAGAGAAACAATATATAGCATTGTGTCTGCGTCGAAATTGGAAACAGAATCCATTCGGTGTTGCCTAGAGCGGAGGGAATGGTTCAACCAATGGATGGCTTATGCCTGGAAGCGTGCCAGCACTCGGATACCAGCCTTTAGCACACAAGTCAATACAGGCTAACAAATGTAATACATTTGTTTCCTTATCTTAAGTTTCTAAAATTTCAATTCAATAAAAGCATCTCTCATAGCATGGTATGCAGTCTAGGTCCACTCCCTCAGATCAGAGACTCAGATAAGAATGGTATGTCAGTGATTGGACGCCTACTTCGCTCATCGGTTTCCTAGCCTAGGACTATGCGTTCTAATGGGAATATAATGGCACTTTGCGGTTTGAGGCGAGAGGCTTTCCCTCTGTTTGAAGGGACTCTCTCAACTTTGGGCCTAGACTGGTATGAGCTGAAGTATGGATAGCTCACTGCTGACTATGTAATAGCCTTCAGTCCTTCGAACTTTCGAAAGTTTGAATATCATCAGGGTATGATATTATATCATTCGATGCAAATCTCATAGGTCGGTGGGATAGTTGGCATTCACAGAAGAAAGTGGGTAAAAGGAGGGGAGATTTTGTAGAGGCGAGCTGGCGGGCTTTGCGTGCCAACGTCTCCTTATATTTGCGATAATTACTAGACAATAGCAGCAGATCCTAGATTCCCAAGAGGTGATAACCATTTGGACCCGCGGCCATTAACTCGTTCATTCCAACCGATTCCTCAATTTAAGACGTATCTTGAGTTCCTGGCGGTTAAGCGGGAGCCTCTATAGTCGGGATATTAAATCTATAATCGGAGTTATTTATAAACATAATTTCGCTACCTAAGGTAATGTCATTATAGAGTGGTAAGATTATACTCATTAGGAACTTCCAGTTCTGCAGATATTTACATAATATCAGCAGCCTTCGTTATAACATACAACCAACATCAGTGAACTGCTGTCGAGAATCTAAGAGATGCCGGATTTGGATGTTCCGACAAAGGTAATAATAATTTATTTATATGAGAGGTATACTGGATGTTATATCAAAATGACTCTTAAAAACAAAATTAAATTCCCCTAATCAAATTCCAGATGATGCTGTCGGTCGGTTTTGGCCTACTAATTGGCATTATTATTAATTGGCATTGGATTTAGACCCATTGAAAGAAAGCAACAAAAACTACAAACAAATGTATAGATCGATGTAATTACCTATGTCTAACTGCATGCATGCGAAAAAAATTAGTCATAGGAATATATAGAAAACATATCTATAGGCCTAGTCCTGTATCACTACTAGTAGTGTGAATAACATTACTCTCAGTGTATAATCTAACCATAGCAATCACCCACAGTCACGAGGGTGCATTATCTTTACAGAATATATACACTTTGGAATCACCCCACCCCCCCCGGCACACACACACACACACACACATAGCGATGATAACTTGCCCGAGTTTATTGCATCCGCGAGTGATAGGGCGGGGCACACAAACATCGAATGAAACAATGCGCAAGATACTATTTTTAGAACACGTATCTTATAATATGTGACATAAAACATGGTCCAAGAAAGTACGTACGTCTGGGACGTTTAAAAATAGACTGAAAAATAGAGCTGAAGTGGGTACAAGGTTTTACAAGTTTTTTTAAAAACCTTAGATGAGTCTAAGTCTTTGCTTTTTGTTTGTTTAAAACACGTAATCTCTACAGATTTTAAATCGATTAT
This sequence comes from Sthenelais limicola, assembly GCA_942159475.1. NCBI lineage: Eukaryota > Metazoa > Annelida > Polychaeta > Phyllodocida > Sigalionidae > Sthenelais > Sthenelais limicola. Next base: position 32,919,141 of record OW804098.1, read on the forward strand.
CATATGGATTTTTGTGATCGGAAATAAAGTATTGAATTGAAAAGAAATACTGTAACACAGGGTATCCCTTGAAGAAGGGTAGAAACTACTCGATAGATTGGGAAAAATAAAACCACAATAAATCCAATTACCAGAAGTCTTTTTCCTCCGTATACCAATATCAACATACCAAAAAATGTGGATTTCACCCCCACCAGTTCCTAGTGTGAATCCCTATCCATGAAAAGAAATATTTATATGTGCCCCAGTCTGCTATGCCCTTTGAGATAGCCCTAGACACTTGATGGTTAGACTTGGTGGTTAGACTTGGTGGTTAGACTTTAGTGGTTAGACTGATCAAGAAACGCATTTAGAATCGAGGTCCAAAATACATCATAAAGAAAAACCTCAGATACCAAATATGCAAATAGTATTTAAACAAAACGCTTCGAAGTCGCTACACATTTAAAAATAGACTATTCATGAAGTGGGCACAAGGTGTTACAATGTTTTAAAAACTTAGATATCATAGATAGTGTACGATTATCGATCATAATATAGATTTTTTTTTGGTGATCCGGAATAAAGTATTGAATTGAACAAAATGTATTAGTCACTACCGCCCCAGTCTGATATGCCCTTTGAGATAGCCTGGAGGACTTGGTGCTTAGACTTTAGTGATTATAAAAGGAAACACATTAGAATGTAATATCCTGTAATAAACACATCATAAAGAACAACCTCAGATGCCAAATATGCAAATGTTAAGAAAACAAAACGCTTCGGAGTCTTTACTTTAGAACCAAAATCAATCAGCGTGCAAATAGTTATTGCAATATCCTAAATCTTCGTTCACTATAACCATTGCCATTGTTAGAATAGGGGATTTGCATGTACCACTGCGCAGGTCTGTTACAGTGCATCCTGGGATAGATTCTGTTTTTTTTTAAATCGAAAACTGCAATAAATAATCTATCAGAACCAAATGCATGATGGTAAAGATGGGGACTTGTGTTATGGAAACATGTATAACATATAGATATCAACATTAGAGCATTGATAAATATTCCATGCAGGACATGGCATGTTTTCTATAGATTTTACACTGTAGTGTACCATTAGTCCCATAAATTCCATGCCAATCAAGATTCAAGATGGCGGCTATACAAATCCCCTATTGGATTTGTAGAGCTGACCTTAGGGCCCTCTTGGTAATATTATTGGCGTCTGTCCGCCTGATGATGGACATTTGTGTATTACGCACGTAGTACACACTGACCCAAGGAGCTGCGTGCACAGGGATGTTTAATCTTGTGCATCAACTTGGTGAACTGTACTTGAACTCTTGTCTTGCCAAATCACTTTTTACTCGTTAACCTTAGATTGCATTAGTAACAAATGCCAATTTGTTCGCACCATGTTCGAGCATATATATGGACACAGAACAAAAATGAGGTACAGTCCTGAGATAACCCTATGATAATCATACATAAGAAAATAGTTGACAAAACTGTCTGAGTGAAAAAAATTGCGCTGCTAATTGTTATCATAATGGTGTATATTCTTTTTCATTTTCATTCGCACGTTTTTCCCCATTTTCATTCGCATGGTTGCAAAAAGTTGGGGCGAGACGTATAAACCGTTTCACCATAATGGTGTAAATGTTTCTTGGTGTACCTAAAATTTCGGTTTCATAATATTGCAGGACAAAGGTATTGAATAATACAAAATAAAATGAATAAATAGATAAATAAAGAAAGTAGCATATCTATAATGCTATGTTTTCAATAAATAATCACGCATGTAGCCAATGAATGAATACTGTTATTTTAAAATGCGTTTTTTACTCCAGTTACACCATCCATTGCCAAAATTTTATATTCTTTAAGTTTCTGCTCCCATAAACAGTAATTCTAAGAACTCACCATGAGCAATTGCATCCGGTTCTGCTCCATGTTCCAGAAGCATTTGTAAGGCATCCAATTTCTTGAACTGCACGGCGTACATAAGGGCCGTTCGCCCTATTCCATCCAACTCAAGGACAGCACCATCATCTGTAAAGACAAATAGATGTCAAACACTGAGAAATCGTCGATGATCAGTAATGGTAGCCATAACCATGGTCATAAACATCGACCGTTGTCTGCTCCTTACGAGCTGAATATACCAGGTCCCTCTTCAAGGTCTATTCAATTCTTCTAAGCGAGAATTGCTGTAGTGTAAAAGACAGGAATGTTCAAACGCAGCAACTTCTACAAACGATTATGTAATCTAATATTGTTAAATGACAACGACTTTCTGTTGTAAAATGTAAATTCAATATGTCTAAAGACACCTGGGAAGACCAACACTGCGTTGGCAGGTCGTATCCATTTTCTCAAACATACTATTATTGTAAATGTCTAATGAGAAATACAAATTCTTATATATATAATTTGTATCAATTGTTTCCTATTCTAATCTCAGGGGAATTTATATGATGCATATATACACGGCTTTCATCTGTATTGCAGTGGCCTTGAAAGGATAGAACAGATTGATCGCCCCTGAAGAGAATGGGGGCATTGGTTCAATGCTGGTCTCATTGCAGGATTACAAAGTCATGTAAACACATATAATTATGTATTGGGCAATCATCATATATGCATTGTATCAATCACAAGTTCTCGTATACAGTTTAAATCAAGCCAGTCTAGGCTCAAAGATGAAAGAGTCCCTTCAAACTGAGGGAAAGCCTCTCGCTCAAAACAGCAAAGTGCCATCATAATTCCATTACGAACGCCTAATGTCATGATATTCCCATTGGGATGCCTATCCTAGGCCAGGAAGCCGATTAGCGAAGTAGGCGTCCAATCACTGTTATACCATTCTTATCTGATCAGAGGGTTTGGGCCTAGACTGAACCATCCAAATACGCTAATTGCACACATCCAAATTTGATATTACTGTAACAATATTCATCCTTTTGGTTTAGATAATCGCCATGGGAACAAGGGGATTAAAACGGATTTTATGGATATCAAACTGAACCAGTCAAGTCGGAGCCAATTATACAAGCCTCTAGGGAAGGGCTACACAAGTATATACATGAAAGCTTTGCGTCGGGGAGGGGAAATTCAAATTATACCACTTACCTTTTTCAACAAAGGATGTTTAATGACAAACCAAAATACCCCCAGGCTTGATTTCTTATATTATACATATATGCTTTAGACATTATGCAACATCAACGAAATTTATTTTCAGGAGAGATTCCTAATCTAGATAGTCAATCCCGTTGGCCCAGAACTAAAAGTTTACTTTACTCATTTGATTTCAATAACTCTCATGAAGGCAAGGCAATCTCCAAATTCTCATGGTTGAGAATGAGTGTAGATACACACAAAACTAGCTCAAACCCTGACCATTGAAATACAGTAATATACAAATGGCTCACACTCAACATGACAAATGCTAATCGGTAATGCTATGAATCAACTTTTCCGCCGATGCATCATACCATGGCATGAACATAATGCATCTGTGTCATGGTTTTGTAGGAAAATTGCAGGATTTCACATGATTTAGGCAAAAAGAACAGAAGTATGGAAGTATATAATTCTCAGGGGCAATAGATTCTACACCAAAAACATTGCCTGTCCAGGAGCTCAAATACGTCAGAAACAGCTCCTCCACTCCCACTAGCTAGAAAAAACCCCACAACAATATATTCATAACAATATATGAATATGAGTACCAACGCCTGTTAGCTAATAGAGGAGCATGCAAAAGATCAATTAATTGTTGGGAATGTTTGAGTAACCATATCATTTCATGATACATGCTCGCAACCTTGCCAGTAATAAATCCAGGAGAAGAGTTTATGTTGTAACCGCAGACACGACAATACGGAAACAAAGCGCCATTGCCCAAATTCACTGTGCATACTAATACCAAACTCGATCCTTCAACTAAAATAATGCGTATCAAAAACATAAAGATCCAAACATTTGTTCGCATCCGTTCAATCATATTTAATAAGCAACATGATACTACTTATTTTTGGTGCACTTAGAGCATGGTTGTCCCAACAATTGTCCCAACTATTTCCAAGCACATAGAGATCGTTGATCATTGCGACACGCAATATGCAATGGTTTAACTGATGGAGAAATAAGGGCCTTATTATAATGAAGGCTAAACAAATCCTAATAATCGATGGAAAACTTGACCGCTTTTATACACATGGTTTTAACCGATCCATCAACAATTTGAATTGGTCGAAATCAAGGTCACTCTCCCACCACTTACACAATGACTAGAGTGAATTCTCATCAACTCATCTCCCACCTTGTCCATATATGGGTCAGAACGCCAGAAGATGTACAATCTGCATATCTACACATGTAGAAAAGTTGGCTAAATTAGGCAGAAAAATGGCCGATACTAGGCATATCTGGGTATCGTGATATAACAATTCATACAATCTGTTTGGTAGAACTGAATTTTTAGCCTAATTTTTTCCTTAAATTGGGGTTATTTGGGAGGATTGGTGAAAGGGAATTGTACATTTTTTTGTCGATTTCATTCATATTCAGTTAGACTTGAGTCAGTAGGATATGAATTATTGGGTCTGGACATGGGCTACACTCTATAGGTGTAATTTCCTGCCGGTCCACAACCTGCTGCCGCAGTTCTCTGAGAATGGTTCTTGCTGGGGGATCATGCCATTGAGAAGAGGCCGTGTTTGAGTACGGTTATTGATCTTCATTGTTTGCCTGTGCAAATAATTATTCGCCGTGTATTATGGATGGTAAACTGGGAAACAGATTGAGCCAAGAAACCCAATATCTAATGACCTCAGAGCGCTCGTTTAAATTGCCAGAAATATGAAGTAAGCAGTGATTTGGAAAAGAATCATGGAAGAAAACTAGGAAGATTATTGGACGTGATTTGTTCAGGCAGAAAGTTTTAGTATCCTGGTATAATATAAGTTGCTCTGTACGCTATGAAAATGTATTACATGTAGTTATGGAAATAATGGAAAGAAACCACATGTTCATGAGCAGTACCACTCCAGTGGCAATTAATTTCTACTTCAGTGTCTGTGCTGAATGTAAAATGATCATAATCATAACTGTTCAGTTTGTAGTCACGAGTGATCCTAAAGACTCCATTTGTGACATTGAATTCAAGTATAACTGAGTGTGCACAGGTAACCTTCAGAGAGGGAAAGAAAGCATGCCAGGTCTGGGTCAGTCATTAGGCAATAGGTGTGAGAAAGCCCGGTTCTTTAATCCGTATTGCCTGCAGCCTACCTTGGGCATCGGTCAAAACATTCCTAATGAATAGGAGGGGGGTCTTAAATAAACGCCTTGTGTTTTACATACACATGGCTTTAGCACCTATTTAATGCCAGCCAAATGGCACACCAATCTAATTTATCCAGAATCTAATATTAATTTAGCATACAACATAGCGCTCATATGAGGTATATTTGTTACGTTCCACATTCTGACCTGAAATTAATAATCGAGCCTCTAGGGAACTGTATTGAGCTTGGGAAAAAACATCTAAAAGATTTGTGTTCTTTATAGCGGGCAGGATTGGTGAATAACAACAACCATTCGCAATATTTAATTCATAGCGGTCTTAGACGGGGACAGATCCACCCATCCCCGATCGATCCACATTGGTTGACTAATGCATGAATAATGATAAGAGCTAGGAATGCATAAGGAGAGAAAGTGGGTGGAGGTGATGAAACAGCAGGTAATATTGATCTGCGATTCTCCCTCAAAAACTGTGTGGGCTTTCGGGGATAATCACACTGGGATTTGGCCAGTCTTACCCATCATAGTAATGGGTAGGTGTTGTGGTAGGCCAGGGAGACAACAAACAAGGGTTACACCACACTGCTTGCTATGCTAACAGGACGATTACAGCAGGGGTGTAGTTATATGGCACGGTATTGGTCGCCAAAGAAGACATACATGAGTATTATGCTCGCTGTTTTCTTCTCGACTGAGTCAGAGAAGAGTATAATTGTAAGGAGTGGGAGAAGTACCGGTGGAGTGGGAGAGGTTCAAAGAATACACACAAGCTTGATTGCTCGTAGCATTAGGAATTATTGAAACCATTTTTTATTTGAAATTACACTTTCTGCGGAATCAAAGAAAGGGATCTGTTAACACAAATAGATCTCTCCACACTTTGAGAAGGTCTAACACATGTAATAAAAAAATAGCAAAACAAATTGAGGGTGTAAGTTTTATACATTAAAGAATACATAATATTAATTATATTGGAAGAGCATCGAGGGAGCTTCGATCTTAAATATTCGACAACCTTCCATAATCTTTTGGGGAAAAGAAATACTTCGCTATGACCATAAAGAATCAACAGTGGAAGACCACCGAAAGGTGAGCTTTGGTTATGATTGATACTTATGATGTTAAACCAAGCCTGAATAAAGAATTTAAATTTGAAAAAAAAAAACTAAAAAAAAACAACACATAAGATATCTATGGATCATGTAATGGCTGTGAAGCCATAAAATGAAATGTGAAAGAAATGCCTACTCATAAAAATTTAGGTTTTAAGAGGTCGTCATAAAGTGATTAGTATCCGTCATTTAAATACAATGAATTCAAACATAAATGCCCATAAACCCTCGAGGCAAACAAGCCAAAGATAGCCTTATATGTGACGCCCAATTCCGCCAGTGAAGCGGTTTAAGACTAGGGCGACAGGCTTGGGCACGTCGCCAATGTAGGAGGTCGCCAGTTGCCTGACCGGGCCATGACTGATTGTGGCAAGACCGGTAATACACGTATAGCATACATTGCCTATACATTTTCTTTTATCTGCGAGAACATAATATATATTTGGGTGATATCACCAGAAAATGTACAATTCACCTTCACCATGCAATCCTCTAAAATACCGGTAACCCTAATTTATGACATAAATAAGGTTAGAAATACAGCTCAACATAACGGAAGTTGTTTTGAACCAATTGTTAACGCAATACCAAATACACTCCAATATACATGTACCAATGAGTACTTATCATTTTCAGTAGATACAAACAGATATTGGTAAGTGTGTAGAGCTGCCGATTGTACATGTTCAGACCACCTGACCAATATGATATATTATATACATGTACGTCATATTTCGAGCACCGAGCGAGCGAATCGCATAACCGTATAATACATAACCGGATAATGTTTTAAAGTGTGGGAGCACTGCATATTAGCACGGAGTAGACACACGGTTCCAAGTACCAAATAAAGAATTATCAGTGCAAATGTGATAAACACAATGGGTTGATGGTTCTGTTTATGATAAAGACTTATCGACAGAGACTTATGCTGGGTTTAGATGCTGATTATGAGATGGGTAATTAAAATTCCTACATAACTATATAGGTTACATGGATAAAAAACGGTTAATCGACTCTTAAATCAGTTGATAAACAAAAATTAACGCGACATAATGTAAGCGATCGTAGAACTAAAACCGCACGTCAGCATAATCAGGATTAGCTGAGGACAGCATCTTAAGAAATGAAATGCCTTTGCAGAATAAACAAAATTTAACTAAAAAATCAAACCTGTAAAATAAATAAGAATGCATACCTTGTTCAATCAGCTGCATAAGAAGATTAAGATTACCATCTTTGGTAGCGTGTATAATAGGAGGTAAATTTGTGACATCTTTGTGGATGTCTGCTGGTAAAGTTCCAGTCAGCTTAGGATTGTCAAGATTTATCCATTTCCATTGAAATCGGTCTGGAGCATCTTTGAATGGAGTCATAGGACTCAAGCCCCTGAGAGATGCAGACAGAATGTTGCCATTATTTTTATCCTGAGTCAGGAGCCGCGATCTGAGAGTCCTGTAATATTTTTGCATGTGCAGGAGCGCCAAGTTGAGGGCATCTCGGAGTTCTGCACACTCTGCATCGTCGCCTATTTTCAGTTGGAACTCATGGATCAATGCGGCAGCTTTCTGGAAATCTAAAATTAAAAACAGGTAATCAATAATAGGGCTTTTTCGAATTGGCCATTTGGCTTGAAATATGTACACCTGATACTAATTTAAGACAGGCGGTGAGGCCTATCTTGAGTGTGGGCGGGGCTCTGACCACAGCTAAGGCCCTGTCTAGGTGCGGGGCCGGGTGCAGGGCAGCGTGCCCGGCAAGGTTACTTGGTTCATGGGCATGTCAGTCTGTAAGGTGGACTTGATTTTAGCCATTTAAATGAACCCAATTTATTGAATTTCTTGAAGCTGACATGGTATCCAACAATAGCTTAACTGATGTGCATAATGTTGTCTTTTATATCCTCTAATTTGGTGGTTATATTAGATGTTTTTCTATTGATAAAGTGACATTTAATGGGGGTCCTCCCTACGTCCATACACTTCCCTATGACACAAAATGTAAACAAATGTTTCTGGCCCCAGTTCCGGTCCAAATTGACCGTGAGCCTTCATTCTGCCCTCGGTGGGTCAATGGCGACTTCTCAATTCGGACCAAGTCTATTGAATGTGGGATACTCAACTAATTCAGGATAAGTTAAGGGCGGTTTCACAGAAGACAAACGTCCTATTCCTGTACATAATCATTTGAGGAATAAACAATGTATAGTAACAATAATAACTTCATGAACATCTAGATAGACTGGCAACTAGAGATTCTGACCCTCAGTAGGCATGATTCTAATATTATCTTTGGAACAAAATGTCCTGGTTTCAATTAAAATATTAGGTATAGATTAACACGAGACCATTGCCGTATGAAGAGAAAGGCCCACCAAAAAGAGAACATCTCACAAAAAACAATTATAATTAGGCTAAGCCTTAGGTGGTACGGTATCTCATAAATCGATTGAACACATTATTGTTGGTATTATATTCTAGGTTTATGATCATGGCTTTAGGTTGTAATGGTTAGCATCATTCTGTTATTGCTTCTTCAATATAATTATCAAGTACTATATTTTAGAGTTTCCAGAATATAGGCCTATGCATACATATAGGTAGACGGAGTATCTACCTCTACCACCTATTGTCCCAGTATGGAAGGAAGGGCTGGATTATATTAGGTAAATGTAGCCTATTCATTGAGTATTGTAGGGGCCTATACCCCCATGTAGGCTACCGTACAGTTTTTTTTCCTAGAAAGAAAATATATAACCTCCGAAAAAAACCTTTTGATTGAACAATTCGGTTGAAAAATAATTTACTGGTTTGTTTTTTAGGTCAAAAGTATGGAATTAAAGTTAAAGAAATTCGAATGAGAGCTGGGCCTGAGTAATAACTAATAATTGAATTATTGTTTTGTTATTTGTAGAATAGAAAATGCATGCGTGCTCCATTTGTCTCCAACTGATGTTTAAACCCCGTTTTATTTCTTTAGGGGGGTACCGACGCTATATACTATACTGTATACATTATAATGGTTTATTGTTTACCTACCGTAAATACATCTTTCGAATTTAAAAAATCAAAACTTAATTAAAATGTATAAAATTGAATTACCGTAATTGAATACGGTATATAAGTTATAACTTGACTTAAATCGATGCGCTGCCGATCATATACTTCTAAGTACTTTTTGTTATTGACTTCACAGATATGCACAGGCAAACAGGAAACCACAATGTATGTTCTAATTTGTGTTTTCTATCGTCACACTAGGCCTATTGAAAGAATGATTTGAAGGCGAATTCCAGTGCGCCATTAACATTGGTGACCATGAATTACATTATTCAAAACCATGATGTTTTTAATTTACTATTGTATTTAAAGGACATACTGGTGTATTTCTCAATTATCAGTCATTCTCTTCTACGATGACCCAAGTTGACCAGTATACACTGTCAAATTGACCACTAAAATATAAATTATTTCTGCGATGATGTGTTTTGTGACAAGGTAGTGACTGGGTTGACACCAAGAAGTGACACTGACACGCACTTAGTTTTAATGAAGTAAATCTCATACCTTTACGTTTAATCGTCATGGTTAATCACGCATTCCAATCCAAAGATGTGAAATGGTACAGAGCCGATCCATGAAGAATAAAAGTAATGCATCCTTTGCAGACATCGAGCAGAATTTAGGGGAACGCTTTTCATCTCCATATTTCCTCCATTTTGTCCTCCATCTTGAAGTCAAGGTATACAAATCCCATACTGCATTTCGCGAAATCAAAAAAGTAGTAACTCTTTAAGAGTCATAGCTATCAGAAATAAATACATCTAAATCAAGTATAGAATTCGTTCTACATCAAATCAACTACTTAGATAGAAAATAAATTTCATCCAGCACGGTAAATTTAAGGTTTCTTTCGCGCATCAATACAAACCGAATCACGTAGTCCGGGCACCACAATGAAAGAAGACCCGGACCGGCATATTACTACGAGAAATTAACGGCCGCCATTTTGGGCTGGAATATCAAACCCAAATCAAAATCCATTGTCATCTGCACTGAAACAGCAAAAGGGGGCCTTTATTTCTCGTGAAAAGTGTACTACATATCTTTAAGTTATGGCAGACGCGGATAAATTGAACATAGACAGTATAATCGCCAGGCTTTTGGAAGGTAAAGTCGAGTTATATTCCTCTTGTTTACTATGCAAACTTGGCAGCCTCAGCCGGGGGAGTTTCTATCAACATTTTGAACAGCTTAATTTCTGGTTCACTCATTGATCATGATGTTATCGGAGAATTATTTCTGTTTACCAATGTATATTGCATTGTTTAAGATCATAATCATGCGCCTCGGGCTACAACTGTTTATTGTTAGTCGTTTTATTTAACATGAAATTCTTTTCCTGGGTTCCCAGATTCGCCCGACTGATTCTGCGCGGATTTGTTTGGGCGATGTCATTTGAATTCCAGTTCTGACTGACCCTAGATACACACATGATATGGCGAATTTCCATTTCCTATATATATCCAGCATCGATCTGTGACTATATAAATATATTTGGGGTTCATTAGTTACTTCGTGAGGTTAGATGGCTGGCCGAAACATAGCGGAAATATTCCATTTCTGCCTTAGAAAACCATGGCTATAGATCTAGGTTTGGTTGGCAGGCGAAAACACTTGAGGCAGCTGGGCAAAGGCCGACGACGATTGTAGTGAAGAATTTTAAGTTCATTTACTGGTGCAAGAATGTGGTTGTTATGCGGGGAATCTTGTCGAAAGACGTATTTAATATGTTTAATAACTTTGAACACCGATACTTTTATTTGAGCTATTCCTATAGTATGTAGTTCTACGCCCTTGACAATTTTACCTATTATCCCACATTCAATTCATAAGCCCGCGAAAGAAGCCACTAACACAAATTACCCACATGAAGAAAACATTGAAATCCCTCCTCATTTCGAGATAGATATCCCAAGTTTAACCATACTTCTGTCCGCACTTTGAAATAAATTGTTTATCCTTTGTGTTGCAATAATGTAAGCTAGTTACACAATATCAATGCCAATCAATGAATCATGGAAGGCATTGAATGTTAGCCAACTGTTTTGCAATTAAATGCATCTCTCTAAGTTTGCCCTTGTTAGGCTTGTACTAGTCTAAGTTGTGCTTGATGGTTTGCATAGAATCTTTATTATGATCTATATACCAAGTTCGAATATAGTCTATGGTGAATCAAATAATTACAAAATAGTAATACATAATTATTATAGATTCAGAAACATCTTTTATCATCCGATTTTTTTCAGACAAGTCACAACCCCTTTAGAGTAGACCTGCTTTGTGTCCGTGTAGCCCAGGACATAAACACCACTTTAACTGTCACTCCTTCTGAACCCCAGTCGCATCTGTATTAGCCTCATTTATAATTTCTAGAGTTCTGACTTCAAAATCGATGACAATGTCTTTGCCTAAGACCTGGGTTAGTTGGTAGTAAGAGGCACACCGAACCATCTGTTGCCCGACTATTATCCCCATGGGTTGCCCTAAAGATTGTTGTAAAATGTTTGATTTTGATTTTATTTCAGTTCGTGGATCTCGACCAGGAAAAAATGTACAACTCACAGAAAATGAGATTCGTGGACTCTGCTTAAAATCTCGAGAGATTTTCCTCAGCCAGCCAATTCTCCTAGAATTGGAAGCTCCATTGAAGATCTGCGGTACGATTCCCCCTTAATTTAAATTATAAATGTCCCTAAAGCATATATGTCTCATATAATCCGTTTGTCTGATCTTTATTGGTAGTTAAGTTTGTGCATTTCTGTTTTATATGTAGAGCCATACCAGTTATAACTGGTATAAAGAATAAGTTTTATCCTTCATCATCGCGCCTAAACGCATAGAACTAATCAATGAAACACTTTGAAATGTCATATTCTCTGTTTTATCATTAGTTTCCTGACAAAACCATTGGTGCTGAGTCATGATATTCATAATGTGTGTAGATTGAATGTAAATGTGGATCATCATATTGTATTTTTTCACAGTAAGAAACTTACTTAATTTACACTTTGTGTCGTAGTTTTGATGGTTGACTTTGCTTATTTTATCAGAAATGTGATTACTCATTTTGAATATGTCTTTGTACTTTAGGTGACATTCACGGACAGTACTATGACCTGTTGAGATTATTTGAATACGGCGGATTCCCACCAGAGAGCAACTACCTCTTCCTAGGGGATTACGTAGATCGAGGCAAACAGTCACTAGAAACTATCTGCCTTCTCTTAGCGTACAAGATCAAGTATCCAGAAAACTTCTTCTTACTAAGAGGCAACCACGAATGTGCCAGTATCAATCGCATCTACGGGTTCTATGACGAATGTGAGTATACAAGACCTGTTCTATCTTCCAAAAAGTAGTTCCCAGCAGGCTCATTAATAGGCATGATCCCATTGAGTTTATTTAACTGCAACCGGTCATTTAGCAATAATTTATTAAGAAGCATTCAGCTGGGTATTTTGTTGTTAAAGAAAGTCGGGGGTGGATCTTTCTCGTGAAATTTGCAAGGACTGGAAAAAGTAATGAGTGGCAAGAGTAAACAAAACGGCCATATTTGGGGAAATTAATGGTGCAGTTTGTCATTGATAGACCAACGAACTGAATTACATAATTTAAGTTTATAATGATCTCAACATCCTAGCTTTGGGATTCTAACTTTTCTGGTAGTTTTCGTTCATCAGTGATAACCTGATAGACCATTTTGTCAACAGTAAATTACCCCATATGACATAGCTATCTTTGCGATCATGGTGTATTCTGTTTGTTACATGTATGGCTACTATTAGCGGCTACTATTGTAATAAATATTTCACCTGTGGCGGCTGAATTCATGATATATTACATTCATTATTATAGTTAGCGAAAATAAATACTGAAAGTAATGCCATTACAATAGATTTGTTAATTCAGACGTGTATGCACGAGTCTTATTTCTAATTATATTATACTGAGTAGTTTGTGGGCGTCGGATTAGTTGGAAGGTATTTATGGATGCCGTTGGTAATGGTGTTTTTTCCCCTTCGAAAAATTATGAATCAGCATCGGTATGTCAACATTAAGATGAACTTGACTGTCAGGAAAAATAATGTGTCCCTTATCAAACAGGAACTATAAGTATAAGACAGGTTAAAGGGTCCCCGGATACTTTTCAAGAAGTGCGAGTAGTTGGGATTCGCGCACTTTCAAAGAAAACAATGACTGTCCAGGAAGGAGCGGTACCAGTACCTCCCTTTATCTGTGCTAATATCTTTTGTTTATTCGAACTGATAACGACTGTTTGATGTTTGATGTAATCAACCACGCCATATATATTCATTGATCCTGTTATACTCTTACCTAGGTAAACGGAGATACAATATCAAACTATGGAAAACATTCACAGACTGCTTCAACTGCTTACCTATTGCCGCAATTATAGATGAGAAGATATTCTGTTGCCATGGCGGTAAGTCCCTGAACTATTTTTATCTCATATTGCACTTGTCTAGGTGTTAGTCCTCATCTGCACTTGGACTTGTCCTGAGGTTTCAATTTTTGTGACCCGTTTGATTATGACAAGATATTGAAATAGAGTGCGGTGTGATCATTCTCAGATTTATTTTTATAGTGCGGTGCGATTTTACTAGGGCAAAACAAAATAGTGAAATACCATTGTGTTGTATTGAGGTAAATTGAATTTAACGAAAGAATTTGGTGTAGATGTAAATGTAGAAGTCGCTTCCTAATGTATAACCTAATTATGGGTTATATTCGGTATTTAGAATAAAAAGGCACTGTAATATTGTATCACACTGAAAGTTTCTGACCAATAAACATCTGTTTTAAAAAATAAAGATATCACCAAATGTTTCCTTGAATCCCTGATATGTATGTATTCAGTATTTTCTTGTTGTTTTAGGGCTTAGTCCAGACCTACAATCTATGGAACAGATCAGGAGGATCATGAGACCCACAGACGTACCAGACCAGGGGCTATTGTGCGATCTATTGTGGTCAGATCCTGACAAGGAAACGATGGGATGGGGAGAGAATGACCGTGGTGTCTCATTCACATTCGGTGCTGAAGTAGTCGCCAAATTCCTACACAAACACGATTTGGACCTTATATGCAGGGCACATCAAGTACGTTGATCGTTTCACAGACCCATCAAGAAAAAAAAACCCTCATACTTGTTACCCACGCCGTCTCCTTTTTGTTGCTGTTGCAGTTTTACCAAACTATTTGGTTCAGCTCATATAAGAGAGAAAACGCTAACGGGTGCTTTACAATCTTTTTTGAGTAGAAGCAATGGTTCTTTGACATGCATATTGACCGTGGAGTACACCGACGGCCTTTGACTGGGTTATCAGGAGTAGATACAATAGCACCTACTCACAGTGGGGTTTGAACTACGACCCCTCCCCCTTTTGAACTTTCGTGTATGGAAGATACTGATCTCTATTCACTCACTTCAATGTTTGTTCCCTTTTCAGGTTGTAGAAGACGGTTATGAATTCTTTGCCAAGAGGCAATTGGTCACACTCTTCTCAGCGCCCAACTATTGTGGCGAGTTTGATAATGCAGGGGCAATGATGAGCGTAGATGAAACATTGATGTGTTCTTTCCAGGTAAGGTTAATTAAATTATAAATATTGAACGACATGTACGCTTAACACATTTCTTATGAAAAACAATAATCAATGCAAACGGGGTCATATTTTGAGATGCCATTTTTGAAGACTTATTATGTATGGCGTTTGTTGATAAATTGTTTTCTAAACTGTCTAGAAGCTAGTGCGTTTCCAAACATGAGTATGTTCTCCCTTCTTCAGATTCTGAAACCCGCAGACAAAAAGAAATTCCCTTACGGAGGACTAAATGCCGGACGGCCGGTAACACCGCCTCGAGGAACAGCAAAGAACAAAGGAAAGATGTAAATGTGGGAAGTAGGCCAGTTAGGATTAAGTATCCGTTGCATCACTCAAGAAACAAATATCAGTGCAGATGACAAGTGATTTTGTCCCTCTTCCTCTCAGTTTATGTTGTTACTCTAAACGAGAAACATAATGTGACATTGCGTGTTGTATTGACTGGTGACAAAACTGTAGTGCTGGACCACAGACTGATATAATTGTCAACAGTTATTGAAACTAGAAAATATAACCATAAGATCACTGGTCAGGTCAAGAAAACATGAACTGACGACTACAGAAGAGGGAGAACGCTATTTAATTAAACAAAAAAAAAGTAAAAAAAATGGGAGTACACTTTTAAAGAAATTGTGAAACTCAGAGTTTTGGATTGGGGCACAGTGCGTGTGTTTCCCCAGGCCGAACAGCATGTTCTTCATGTTATTATCTAATCCGTCATGTATATGTGTTTGTATGAACTTTCATTATAATTAACTCTAATGTAATGTGTACAAATGGTCAAAAACATTCGATCCCCCATCATGAAGAACGGAGGTAGCATAAGAGAATCCCGCCCCTGTCCTTATAACCACCGCCAAGTCAGATAAAATCACAAAGATTCCTCATGAAAAATGTAAATTATTGTACATGAATTCTGATATTGCTTGTATGATAGGCGATCCTTAAAGGCTTGAGGCCTGTGAGGACACGGGATTAAACAAAAAGGACATCTTCGCGTCAGTTTTCGATGTTATTTTATCATGTAGATTTGTAATTTAGAATAAGGGTCCGGTCGCATTTATGTACATACAATTTATTCTGCTCGTTACATGGGACAGTATTGATTGGCTGCGGTGATGTTTGACCGGTCTTTTTGTGGATATTAACAAAGTCCTTCGACAAAGAAAAATTTTAAAAGTCTGGTCGGTAAGGGAAGACTTGGTACTCAAGGCAGAGTGGTACACACTTCTAGAACAGGGAATTAGCCTCATCTGGTCTGTAATAAATGTCATATCAGGTACACATTTTAGCCAAGACAGTATATTATATTAGTTTTCATATTTTTTGAGTAGTCGGGGTGAATACTGTAAGGATGGTGCCAACTTTAACATACAACACGATGCGCTGTAATATATGTGTTATGTGTAAGAGCGAGTGAAACTGAAAGTCTTGAAGCAAACATGTTGGCCAAATGCTGTGACTTCGTGTGTACAAGGGTTTTTAAAATCTTTGGCATCTGTTTCAAACCTTGTAAGCTTTTTCATTCATGTTTTGTTTTAAAAAAAAGACGATACCCGGACCATGTGGGGAGGAAAGAGTGTGCCTATTCTCTGCCGCGATGAGAGGAGGGTTAGGCAAAAAAAATTCACTAGACATAATACTTTTGCATATTATAATGGGTGACAGCTATTGTGACCAAAGCTTAATGGTAAGGCTTCATGATAATTTCGGATAGTGATTACATACTTATTTATCTTGTTGCTGAAGGATGTTATCTCCATAATGGATGGATGCCCAGGACGCTTCTGGTGTCGCGCTCTGCCTTGTTGGCAAGGGGGAGGATTTGGGCCAGATGGATTATTGTTGTACATGTTGAAGTAGTACACTTAAAAATGCAACACGAAGCACCACATAGTTTTATAAACAAATATGTATTGTGTTTAAGATTCATGTAAGGAACAGTGCAGGCAATTAAAAGTAGATAGATTTGAATTGTCTTTGTTTTATTTAATGTAATTGCGAAAATAAAATGCCAACTATCCAATTTACCTAACCAGTAAAGTTGAAACGCCGTTTGTCAATTTCTTAATCCGTATTGTGTGACGATCAATCCCATCACGAGGATTACATTTTCCACATGAATTTATGTCAAGACTAATACAATTTAGGTTAGTAAATATCCGGGAGAAAATATCGCTCAGGTTGTGTCATTTCAGCCCCAGTTCTCAAATAATAGTAAATTTTACGTTTCACGAGCTCTTTGGTTTCAAGTACATGTATCTTAGATCTCATTAAATTAAAACTATCAGGCTGAAGTAGTGAAGTCGACAGGCCCGCAAATCAATTTAATTTTTGGCACGTATACATGTGCTGACCCGAGTCACTGTTCCTGTACCATGTTTATGTTGTCACCGATGACCCCTCGCAATGATTATATCCTTCTAAACTAGGAAAGGTTATAAAAACAAGCTATCTATATGTTTTTGATTTGCCATATATTATGAAGGGTTTCATTCGACACGAATATGGAACAATTTGCACGGGTCAATGACTACGGCATAATAAAAAAAACTTCCCATGCGTCCTCCATAAGTAGCACACATTAAAAGAGCTTGTGCAAGTAACTCCTAGTAATACTCAGATTTAAACTTCGAATATATATATATATAGTTATCTAAGATTCGTTTATTTCTACGAAGTTGCAATGGATATCACGAGGATGTGTTATTCCCATGCGTCCTCCATAAGTAGCACACATTAAAAGAGCTTGTGCAAGTAACTCATAGTAATACTCATATTTAAACTTCGAATATATATATATATAGTTATCTAAGATTCGTTTATTTCTACAAAGTTGCAATGGATATCACGAGGATGTGTTAGACAGCGTGTAAGAGTACCGTATGAGTATAAGCCATGACCTTAAGGATTCAATTATTTTTAAATAAATATGCGGATGTATTGGTTTAGCCAATTAGGGGTTTGTTACAGCAGCAGTTACAATAGGGCGTTTGTTGTAGCACGAGCATTGTAGTCATTTTATTTACCTATATATGACAATACACATTGGTAAAATCAGTAACATTGTACACGAGTATCGTATGGTAAAGAAAAAGGGGAAATTAACGCCCTCAAACCCTATCTATTCTGCTGTAACTATCATTGAAATGCAGTTCCTAATAGCTATTCCAGGTCCTATGTTTGGATCGCTTGGTGATTTACATTAAAAAAGTCCAAAGAATAGAAAAATCATAACCCTTATTAGTCAGACCCTCCCCTCTCCTCTCCTCCCAAGAAATTGATATGATGTAATCGGCCTTTTCTACCTCAAACCCTTACTCTTATTATGCAATGCTACCTATCTCAATCAATTAGGAAGTTACATTTTACTATGAACTAATACCCTATCCATTTATATTATGGAAATAAAACTAGTGTAGCATGAGTACTACATGGGTGATAATCAACTGCACAATAGCCTTGCAGTAAAGTGCACGATTACAAATTGACGGTGCCTCATTTTGGACTATTCCTTTTACCTCAACCTTCAAACAGGAAAAGCAAGAACTATTGTGTTTATATCAAATAGATTTATTTGGACGAATATGGTTAAAGTTTACACGAATTACAGTGATATTAATAATATTTTGACCCGGCAGACTATTATGCAATTATGCATACTAAAACTCCAGCAAGTAGTCGGGCAATTATATGTAACTCAAACGTTTTTTTAAAAATGTCATTCAGGCCAATATTATATTTAATACGATTACAAAAAACCTAATCCTTCGAGGATGATCTCAGGCGAGAGAAACTAATTATTTTGGTAGAAAAATACATCCACATAAGATGCACAAAAATATATTTGCAAAACATTAAAAGTTTATCTTTGCTAAATGTAGCGTTGGTAAGTGTATAATTATATATGTTAGCATGTGCGCTGACACGCGTAGTATAGATTGTCCCGGTCACTACGTAGTAGTAAGTTTATCCTTGGGGATGTGACCACAGTCACCAATGGTGCGCACATGCACACGTCCCGAGGGGCGAATTGCGAACCATGTGATGCTACCATTGTGCAAGGACATTCTCAGCCATGCCTCTGGGGGGAGCTGAAGTGCTCTGTAATGAAGAAAAAAGGTTCAGTGAAATAGATAACCTGCCTTGTAAAAGATAAATAGGGACCACCTCCGAAGAATTCAAAGAAGTTCGAAACATGTCAGGACGTGTTATAATAAACAACTAAAAACTGGAATAAGCAGTTTTACTTGTTTAGGTGTTTGTTCTACTTTCTTCTTGAATAAATAGGAATTGGTTAACCAAATATTTAGAATCATAAAATGAGGGCAAAATGCTTTGTTTCGACTACATGACACTAATAACTATACGCATATGGATATATATAAGGTACCAAAAGTAATCATTTTCAATGAATATTTGAAGTGAAATGTGGATTTTGCTAACCTACAAACGAAGTATCTAATGACGTTCGCGTGGCACACAAATATTTCGTAACTAGTCTCCGTTTGCTTGGGGCTGGCACGGTGAAAATACTTTCTGAACGCTGCTTCTATACGCGCACCATCTTCGTAAAACTGCTAGAATAGAAAGAACCATCAGAAGCAAAACTATATTAGCGTGGAAGGTGATGTTGAGTATAACACTGGGTGATAGGTTCCGATGATTTCATATTGTGCCAGAAAATCCGTGTATTTTTAAATACATTTTATTCGGCTCAATGTCATACAATGAAATCTTATAGTATACATGTGGATTATTAATAATACCCATTTTACTATTGTTACCCACTACTTTCCAAAGTTTGGACATTTAAAACATGCTTCAGGTAAATTCAGTTTAAAAGGTTATATCATCCCTAAATAGACAAATGCAACATACATATTTTTCTGGTTTCCAATGTCCAATTGGGGGCTCGGGAGGATGTGGAGCACCCTCACAAAGCATATCACAGCTAGTACGTGGTAAGTCTTTCCCTAGATTTTCATAAATAATATCTGCAGTCTCTTGAGCCCGGGTCATGGTTGAGTTAACGAATTTAGTATAAGGATGATCCAATTCTTTAAGACGACGACCGGTGAACCCAGCCTGCTCACGCCCTGAAAAAAATACCAGTGCGACATAATTAATGATTCAATATATACAGACCACACCTAGTTCTATCTCGATCTTGATTAGTTATATGATATCTTGACATTCTCTGCAAAAGACTATAATATTGATGACTCGGTTTCCCATGAAGATTTACATTATATTAGGGTACGGTAGTTCAATCATCTGGCAGTTGAAATAATAATTATTAACAGATCATCTGAATACAGATTCCATGACTTTTTCAGGCATGAATGAATAATTTACCGACCGACCCTCAATAATCAAGAGTAAAGCTGTCTGACTCACCCATCTCCTTTGCAACGTGTTACTTACGCAGGTATAACTACACACAACTGAATTAACTTCATAATAGGACATGAAATTAAAAAAAAATACTTTGCAAATAATAAATCAGTGTAGCACTTGTCGGCAGTATTATGCAATGTGGAGAGTTTTAATTTTAAAATTGTGAATTCAGAATTTCATTTTCCATGACCTCTCCAGAATTCCATGACTTTCCATGCCTGGAAAATCAAATGCTAACTTCAGGACTTTTTATAATAATGCCAATTTTAAAAATCCCTTTTAAACAGGAAGGTATCTAGCTCCGTTTCAACCCACCAAGTTCTGTGAGGTATCTGTTTACATCTCCTTCTCCGTCAAGATTGTATTGGCCATGTCTAATGAAAAATAGATGTCTGGTTGCAGTGGGTGTAGCTTTCTTTATTTCATTTTCTTCGTCTTTCTCAAGTTTTGACGGCTTGACAGCTGAGGCAGGCTCCCTCCTACATAAACAATTATAATATAAAACACAATCAAAGGTTTTATCTAAAAGTAAATCAGAATGTGGGTCTACTATAGGCTAGCCCACATAGCTGGCCTTGATTCCCCGACCCCGACCCCCCCCCCCCCCCCCCATCAATGCTCTGCCTCTGGGGGCATGGGGACGGATACTTTGTCTACGCCTACCAGTACTATGATGTCAATGTTTTACTTATTTATAAACTTATATATAGTAACAAATACAATTTAAGTTTTGTCGGTAGTAAAATTTTCCAATTTAATTATATTAATAATAATAGGCTAGCTACGTCAATCAAAGAACTCTACAACTACTGAACAAGGATCACAGTTGCCTTTACCTGTCCCAATTGTTATCCCATTCTATAGTGGGTTTATAGCTTGTGGTCCATGATGCGAGAACCCGACCAAGAGGCGAACGGTTGTTAGTGTACTGATTTTCCGTTGCAGAATGAGTGCTCAGCCTCAGGTGTCCGTTACTATACAACCAGGAAGCCCCAGTCGCAGCAGATGCTCCAGCAACGAATCCGCAAGCCACCCGGAAGAGAAAGGGCTTCTTAGAAGTCCATGCCATTTTAAAATATTATTTTATAATTGCATTAGGGTATCTACTGGGCCCTTTATACCAGATAGCCCTCTGCTTTTAGCTACAGCGTGACTGACACACACCGGTAACCCCGGAAGTAACTGTCGGTGTCGCTAAACTGTTTGATACACAAACTTACTGAACACGCGGATAATTCCTCATTCGACTCCTTTATTAGATCTTTCCGGTCATTAGTTTGATTTAGATTCTTAAATATAAGTAGAAATTGATTGAGAACAAAGATTTCACATTTATACTTCTATCCCTTTGAATAACTTTTCTGCGACAGAGACACGCTATCAGCAGAACTTCCGGTAAAAGAATTTATTTGTTCTCCTTTTTTCCCGTACCCGGTGGATTTGCTGTCGGATTCAAGTCGAAAATGTCGAGTAGTGATCGTATAATCAAGCAAACCTTTGGCGAGAAACCAAGGTCGTTTTGCCTAGAGGAAAATGGCGAGCACTACTATATCGGCTCTGAGGTAAAATTTCCACAATAGTGATGTTTATTTGACCGGTTCGCGAAGTACAGACTGCCTACAGCGCTTGTGAATGGAGAAGGATGGCGGTTTTGTTGTTATTGTTTGTTTGACTAGGCTACCGACCATTGGGCCCCGGCGACGTTTCACGGTTTTGGCCCAAGGCCCCGACGGACGTTTGGGCCCAAGGTCTGAACGTCGGGGACCAAACGCCCATCCGCTAGCGTGGCTGGGGGCACAAACGTTCGTGGGCCCAATGGCAATGGCAATGCTATGGTTAATGCCTAATTTACGCTTCCAAGAGAAGACTGACAACTCTGATGTTGGACCGGGCGGGTTAGTGAAGTCGGGCCAGGGGGTTAGTGGACCACCGGGTTAGTTGGACCAAATCATACCATACGAAAACTAACCCTAAACCTAACCCTAAAATTGGTTGTCCTAACTAGGCTAAGTCAGGAAGTAGTAAAACTGACTAATAAAAAAATTACTTTGACTATATACCTATCGTAATTAGTGTTCTGTCTAAAGCTACGCCCGGTCCGAGTCCACTAACCCCCTGGTCTGAACTTACCCAGTCCGAGCATACAAAGGTCTGAGTGATCGTAGGACTGTAGCATCCCGAGATGCTAGCGCCCCGGCCTGGATGCTAGCACCCCAGCCTTGGATCAATGCGCCCACAGCCTGGATCAAAGCGCCCAGACCGTTAACAGTAAACAATACCAAAAGTAACCCTAAACCTTACCTTAAATTGGTGGTCCTAAGTCAGTAAAGGGAGGTAGTGAACTGTCCCGAGTAAAAACAGATTAATAAAAGTACTAATTTAATTGACTAGTAAACGGTCTGGGTGCTTCAATAAAAGCCGTGGGCGCTTCAAACCAAGCTGTGGGCGCTTCGATCCAAGCTGTGGGCGCTTCGATCCAAGGCCGGAGCGCTTGAGTCTGGGCTCTAGACGCTGGGGTCTGGGTGCTACAATCCTGCCCTGGGGCGATTGGGTCCCGCCTCCATCTGAGTATACAATGGTCCAAGCCCAGAACTGTCCGAGTTCTCCAGACCCCTAATTTACTAATGATAATCGTACAGGGACCTAACAAACGCTAAACTAGTGGTTGATTTGACAATAGTCAATATTCGGTCTACGGATCATTGGGGCATTTGGGTCTCGGGGTCATTGGGCCCCCAGCCTGGTCGTTTGGGCCCCAGCTAAAAGATGTTTAGGTCCAAGGCCTGGACGTTTGGGCCCCGGCCTTAGACGGCCAGCCCTTTTTATTTTTGTTTAGTTTTTTTAAAATATAATACAAAAAGACGCAGTATCCTACCCGTATGTTTTCACACGTTGCCTTGAAAAGAAGTAATATATAGCATATAGAACTAAGACAAAACTGAAGAAATTATATATCATAGTGTAAGAGCACGGCGCTGGTGATGGTTGTTTTTTCCTAGGAAGCAGTTAAGCTCTGGTTTTGAATTGAAACTTGGCCGTCTTGTGCTTTTGCATAAAATTTCAAATATCTTATGATTTGTCATTGTATTATAATGATGTATTGCTGGAGATTGCATTTCATAACAATACGGTAATTCTTCTCTTTATGTAGTAACTTAAAAAAAGTTCCCAATTCCAGAAAAAATATGGAAAAACAATTCTGCCAACACCTTATAGTTTCTGCAAACACCTCCCATTCTTGAGCAATGTTTAGCTCACATGTTAAACCCTTTAATTCCCTAAAAAGGCCTACCGCACTGTGAGCCAAGGCAGAGAGAGATTAACATCATACTATGTTACATATGTAGGCCTACAATAAACCTCTAAGATTCCACATTACCATCTTTACTTATTGCTTATGTTACAACGACTGTAACAAAACCTCATTTTAACACTTTTCATGGACTTTCAAACGGGATAATGTCTGGTTTCATGAAAAGCAAGATTCATGTAGAAAATGATAAATATTTGAATGGATTTTAAGTTTGGATTAGGCGGGTATACATGAATGATTTCAAGCATTAATAAAAATGTCCACAATAATTAGGGATGTTTGCCTTTATTAAAAGCTTGAAAGATCAATTTCCATGCCCATGGTGGCATTATTACATTGTAGCCTACTTATTAAATGTGATCGGCCTTAAATAAAAATTTACCAAAATTTGCCAAAGTGGCACTATAGGGTATAGCCTGGCCAACTGTCTCTAATCAGGAGGTGAAGATAGTATGTGCTTCCCTGCTCTTATGATAGTGGAATGACCAAAATGTTAATGAGTAAGTTGTGGTTCAACTTCAAGCTCTTAACCTGATATTGCCAGTCGTAGCTAGGGATGCAATTTAGCATTTCCAAATGAATATATGCATGTAGTCTTTTTTATTTACCCCCTTCATAGCCAGTATTACCCTTCCTTCCATCCAGATGTACCTGGGATATTATAGATTAATACTCGGTCTACCTCGATCATAGTTGCCTTTCAGTGTGTAATACTGATCTTCGAGATATAAAAGACATGGCCTCCATTATATTTTAAAATTTATTTTCCAGGTGGGCAATCACCTTCGCATGTTCAGGGGATCGCTTTATAAAAGGTACCCTTCCCTTTGGAGGAGACTTGTGACCGTCGAAGAAAGAAGAAAAATTGGCGAACAACGTAAGTAGATCGATATACATCAAACAGTCTAATTCACATGAACTTAACCAACATGAGTAGCATACTGCAGTATTGGTACTCGCATGGTATTGGTACTAATGATATACTTCTAGTATTATCCATAAACATATCCTTATCACTAATTACTCCATCGGATTTAGCAGTAAAATAATGATAAGTGTCCAAGGTGTTCGGGAACGCCCCATGCCCTTATGTTAACGCTATCTTATGCAACACCCTCAATATATGGATATCTCATGCAACAGGCCCCAAGAGGTATAATCTGAATTTGTTTCAATCGCTCGTATATTTCTTTTGCAGTTGGTCTGGGTCCCGCGGCCCTCGCCACTAGTATCACCTTATTAAAGGCGGTTGAAGTTGATGAAATCTTTGAAGGCGCTGATGAAAAATACAAAGCTGTCTCAATCAGTACTGAACCATCTGTATCAAGGTATATGCTGTGCCCAATTCTTAAGACTTAAAACAAAATATCTATCAGTAAAATAAATGTCTTTGCCGTTTAGCAAATATTGAAAGATAGCATAGAATAGAATAGAGAAATCTTTTATTCATCATTGACGAACAGGTCGACAGGTCGAGGTGAATGTTAGTGAAATAAGCGATACTTATGGTACAGAACGCCCAATATATTATATACTTCCCCGCTTTCCTTACGAAATTAAGTTGGGTAGATAACAAAGTTGAGGATTGTGAAAATAAATGATTTACTTCTGGTTTCTAGGGACGCTAAGGCCAAGCGCAGTACAAACTGGGTACCCAGTATCCCCAGCAGCTCTCACCATCTGGATGCTGTGCCCTGCTCAACTACTATTAACAAGAATCGCTCAGGACGCAATAAAATTCGAACTTTTCCCACATGGTATGCTCTTCTGCTCTGTCATTATTCAATTCAATATATCATTTATTTGCACCTACAAGTGTACAAAAAGGAAACACACCTGAAAGATGACTTCCAGGTCTTCCAGTATGTTCCTGGAATATACATTTGAATTATAATTATTATGTATTCTAAACAATACCAAACCCAGAACTCAATATAGGCTATCTTGGAGTAATGATAATGAATGTATTACAGATAAAGTTACATTGCAATTACGTCTGACGAATGCTTATTACGTTCATTCTCAAATAATACCAATTAAACCAACAGATAAATGCGAAAGTATGTATCAGCCAAAGCCGTGTACTTTTTGTTCTTGTTTACGGTTTCCGTGTGTGAATATAGGCTGGATTATTGTCTATTCCAGCTATGACGACCTCAGCCCTCTCTTGATCCGAGATAATGGGTTCAAAACAGAGGAACTCATTCCGATTCGATTAGACATGGAATTCGACGGCCAGAAACTTAGAGACTGCTTCACGTGGAATAAAAATGGTTTGATGTTTTCTTACGTTACATTCAGTTACGTGATCTCTTTCCTGCCATCTAAGAAAATGTCTTGGGGGGTGGGGGTTGGGGATCTCATTTGGAAAGCTTCATATCCATAATTACAGCATAATAAAGGGATATAGAAAACAAGCTATAACAAAGCTACATTTATAAACAAATAATGGTATTTGATTGTAATGCTTGTAAATGTTTTCCATTATTATATGTGTATCTGATATCCATTTGCAATATAGCCTCCTTATTAATTTCCACTAATACTGTTTATATATATGTATGGTCTAGAATAATGATTGAAATAGTGCCTTAAGGCACATCATATTTTGAATATATGTTATCAATTACTCGAATTGTTGGTCTTATATTTTGTCTTCTTTCTTTCAGAGACGCTGATTTCTCCCGAACAATTCTCAGAGATCTTGTGCGATGACTTGGATTTGAATCCTATATCCTTTGTACCTGCTATTGCTTCTGCCATACGACAACAGATCGAAGCCTGTCCAACAGAAAAATTCATAGAAGAACAAACAGATCAGCGAGTGATACTCAAGGTGAGTGCAAGGGACTTGAAATTATGCAGCCGATTTTAGTACTTCAATGTTTATGTATTGCGACTTTTTCGACACTTTTTTCTTCTTTTTTTTTATATATGATAATAGTTCTATTTCTCTTTTCATTCAGCTAAACATTCATGTTGGAAACGTCTCTCTCGCCGACCAATTTGAATGGGATTTATCTGAAAAAGAAAACAGTCCAGAAGAATTCGCCACAAAATTATGTGCAGAACTTGGTGGGTTATGAACTTTCACTATCTATTTTTAATTATTATTCAAGTAATTTAATTATTATAATAATTATTCAAGTAAGGTTTCGACTCGACGTACAATAGAAAAATAACCAAAATCCTTTTACAGATTTTATCACACGCATTCACCATTCACTGTTTTGTTCCCAATGCATTGCATTGATCTTAGTATTGGGCTTACCCTTTCATCTCCTCTAACTATCAAGTTGCTACAACCCCATCCCATGTCTCCTGCATGTAGACCGCTCGGAAATCCTTTCTACAATCGGAAATCCTTTCTACTTTTACATTTGAACCCACTTTTCTCCATATTATTCCTGTAAAAAGGGATCTCTTTATTTTATCAGTATGTGGGGTGATAATTTTGAGAAGTTTCTGATCATTTGTTTCTCTTAGGGTCCTTGTTTTCTTATCAATATTTTCCTCAACCCTACTAAAGGGGTATGCGAGATTTAGCATATACATGTACTTTTCTTCTTTTTGATAACTACTCTTTAGTTAGATCTGTACAACATACACATATTCTCAATGAAAGAGCATTATTGTGAGAATGTGTTTTGACATCTTTCAGGTCTCGGGGGCGAGTTTGTCACTGCCATATCTTACAGTATTAGAGGACAGCTTAGTTGGCACCAGCGAACTTATGCATTCAGGTGAGCATTATAAAGAGAACAAAAGTCAGCTTTCATTTTGAACTGAAAATTTTAAAAAGTAACTATCGCGCCTTTTATGCTTTTATGGACTCAAAATCATTTTCTTTTGAAAGAATTTTATTGGAATGGATGAGAAATGACTTTTGAAAGTTCGCATTTCCCTGATTTAGTTTGATATTGGGCATGAATCATTGCTCAAAGTCAAGATATGTTTGTTCAAAATATTTGTTGTTTTTATTTGATGCTTTCTTTCCATTCCATCATGAATCCTCCATTAACAAACAACTTTCAATGATTTCAAACAATATTGGTTCCGTTTTGCGTTCCAATTAATCGATATTTATTGCCAGATAAGGGCAAGAATTTCGCGTTAATAAGTTCTAGCATAACTGTGGTTTTATAAATATTGTTCAAAATATACAGAAAGAAATCTTTGTCCGCACCTATATGTGTCAAACCAAATTCTACAATACTGTCACATTGTAAGAAACACTTGATTATAAAACACATACACGCACACCAACTCCCGTTGGCATTTTTTCATGTTGTCTTCATTAGACAATGTACGATCGAAATGTTCTCTAGAATGACTTATTTTGACAATTCATAGTATATCACAAAGGCATAGAAAAAGGTGAATGGATCCTACCAGTTCCAGTTCGTTCTTTTTGTCGAGACTGGACTTGGATCCACAACCCAGCTTATATTAAAAGTTTATGATGCACTACTCCTTTGTGTTGACATGTACATTGAATTGTTCAAAGTCAAATTAACTGGCGTGAGGCTTCGAGCTTTACCTCCTGTATAGCCTTTATATTTTCCTCGTGTATATTAACTAGTATGGAAAGGAAAAGAATGTTGCCTTATATATATATATATGTCCCTTACATAAACAAATCTTTTTAATATTGGAACCTTATATGTTTTTATTGTTTCTGTTGGGCCCGAAGGACACCCGAGTCCCATTTTTCATCATTTAACATATCTTTATTATCATTTTTCGCCCAAAGATGTTTATTATTGCTTGACTGAATATTAATGATATTAACCTGAATTGAATTCTAAGAAGAAAGGCTGGATCTTTTCATTTCATTACTTATAATAGAGCACTCTTTGTCTTCTATCCCTGCACCCTTTGCACCTAAAGACATGGGTAAGCGACACGTGCTTTTACTGTAAGGTGTTGTTGAGATATCTAGCCATTTATTTGATAACTGTTTGATTTTTCTGCCCATCAATTTTTCAACTGTTATTAAGCCTACCGCATAGATTACTCAAGACAGGCCTATTGACCTTTAGATGATTTTACTTTTATTTTAGCACTGAGATATATTTTGTAATTTTCTACTATATAGTAGATGCATTGTCTTGGTATTGTACAATAAGAATCAATGTTATTGTATGTTATCACGCAAGTGACACCAATGGAACTGATTAGTGTTATTTTGATGTTCCCTTGTTAGTTTTGTGTCTATCACAGTTCTAGGTCTTTCTTATAGTCATTCGTCTCGCCTTAGTATGAATTGCCGTAACGTGTGTTATGATCGTCAGCATTTGTTATTAGTTGTGTTGTGAAGTAGTTTTCAGATCCAAGGACTGAAGTTTAAAAGCATGACGATTATGCATGAAGTAATGTTTTTCTTTTTTCTATAACACTTTCTCCTAAGTTCTCAACGGAACAGTACACCGTGAAAACAAGCAGACACATTAGATTACGTTTGTTGGTCATTTACTCGATAACGGATCGAAATGTTCTTTGCAAAAATATCGATAGAAACAGGAAAACACAGTTCGGATCATATGCACCTATGTCTGATGTAACTTTTGATGAACAAGTGAGCTTACCGTATAATTCACAGAAAAACACCCATCTTTCTGCGAATTAAAATTGGTCCAACGTATTAATTTTTCGGAATGATCACTAAATGTTTCTGTGAAATAACAAGGCCGCCTGTTTACATTCGCAGGAAGATGCAAATTATATTGAACATTCACTCCACAGATTAGACTTTTGTTCTGGGATGAGTGTTGCTATGCTCCATTGAATCAAAAATGAACATCCTCAATGTCTTTATATCGTTATTTTTTGTTATTTCAAGTGAGTCACCGCTTCCCACTATTGAAGTTGCTATAAGGAATCAAAACGAAACGGATAACTGGTGTCCATTCCTGGAAACACTCACAGACGCCGAGATGGAAAAGAAGATCCGTGATCAGGACAGAAACACAAGGTACATATTCTTATTGGCTTCAATAGGGAGGTTCAGCAAGTCTAACCTATATGTAAACGTAAACGTATCTGTATCTTAAATATATAAACATATATTAACATTCTAAGATTAAAAGGAGGGGAAAAGGTTCACGTAACATATCAAACAAAATTCGTCTCACAACTTATATTTCATACATGAAAATGCGACGCAATTCACAAAAAAAGATACGCATACGGTTACGTAATTGAGAGAGGTTTGCTTGTGGAACCTCCCTATTATGGACGATGTGCGTCGCGTCGTGGTTGTGTGGAGTTCCCTTATTATGACATCATATGTTACGATGAATGTCCTCCTGGTTTCATTTAGGAGTTTATTTACTACCTCACTTAGTTTAGTACTGGGCAACATTTGAATATTTCGCGCCTCTAATTAAGATTAAATTTTAATAAAAATTAAAGTTCATGTTAAGAATCAAGGGATATGTGTTTTCAACCACATTTCATTGCAACACTATTTTTAGGTTACTAAATGGGTCGGAATTAAAGATTTAGCTACTAATTGTTATTGGCTCATTGATTGCATTCACCCATTTATCAACATTTGAATCCTTGGGTTAAGTTAGTAACCTGACCTGTTGATGTGATATTTTCATCGCTGTTTTAATGAATGTAACTATTTTTCTTTTCCAGGCGAATGCGACGATTGGCAAACACAACGTGGTAAAAGGAACCTGACGGATTTAACCCTCGTGTTCATATAATCGTTTTTCAAAACTCATATTATGTACAAAAAGTGAAGCTTTTCAATCGACGGAATGATAGTTGTCACTCTTCTCTGGATGAACCTCGTGTAAGAATACAAGGCTAAGTGCGAGAATTTATCTCCTAGACATCTATTCTATGTACGGTACTTCTAGCCTTGATGGTTTAGATAACAGCATCGGCCAAGAAATTTATAGCTAACAGATTTTAAAAATTGTACTTATTTCTGTTATGGAACAAATTATTGTCAATTGGTTATTCGATATGCATAAATATATATTATATTTATATTTAATATCGACAAATGATTTAGAGAAAAAGAAACTAGTTGGTATGTACCGGTACTGACGCTGAAATCTCATTTGCACACGTTACCATTCCTGCGATTTTGTAAAAGTGAATGTTAACATTTGTTGTTTTTGCCGTAACTATTTCTGTAAAGTTTAAGTTTGGTTTAAGTCTAATTGAAAAATGCTAATTTGAATACACTGAACTGGATTAAAGATTCATAATTCCATGGAAGCAGCAGTGTATGCCATGATATTTTCTATATGCCATCATGTATGAAGCAGTGAGATTAATTGCATTCAAGACTATGTATTTATTTGTAATGATAGCTGAAATGCAAAAGCAAAATTACATTTTATTAGCAACAAGACAGCTATATACACCTGTATTTTCATTGATAATAAAGTATTTACTCCCAAGTTTGTGTTTGTTGACGTTAGGGGAGACTGGGGAGAAATGGGACACCTAGGTGGCTCCATGTAAGCAATGATTAATCCCTTTTATAAACTCAGAGGACTGGGTGTTTTGAAGTGCTGCCCCCTATATTAAAATATGCCCATACCACACACATAACGAGGACACCCCAGTAAAATTAACGATCTCATTGGTGTTGTCAGTGGGTTAATTATCAATCAAATCTTTTACGAATCTACATTGTAGTCTCAGCTCTCTATGTGAAAGGGGCAAGTGGCGCCCTCTGCAGAAGATTAGCTTCAGTAAAAAGCGCACGTGGTATGAGGCGCCATCTGGTAGCTTATTGTCTAACGCCACGCCTGATCGTTGGTTCGGTCATGTTTCACATATCTGTGTAGATCCTGAATCTTGACAGCCTGATATATTTGTTTGATTGCCTTAAAAATGGAACAAAGCAACAGCACTGATAATTGTGGATGCAAGGGTATCAGGAAATGTCTTCTTTGTGAACAACAAAAAGCTGTCAAACCAGGAAACAGCAGCCAGGTGAGTGATAATGGGGGATTTTCCCTTATTACATGTCGACAAGGCAAGTGTACGTAGGCCTACATGATGATTCATGGCATGAGTGTAGCCTAAATCTCTGTTTATAAACTACAGTTTTTCAGCAATATAGTCCCGCAACGGTCAGTACCGTATTGGCATCTAATGCCAAATATATAATTCATTCCATTTTCAGTATCTATAGCCCCCCCCCCCCCCCCAAAAAAAAAGTCACTTGCAATTTGATAGCAATGTATGGACTTAACATTTTTGATACCAAAAGGATATTAATGACGTCATTGAATTTATTTACACAGATATTCATTCTGGTTTTTCCCAAGAACTTCTAAAATATCTAAAAAAAATTCCAACAAAAATGTCTAACACTTGAATTATTTAAAACTCGGCTCCTGATACTCAAAGCAAAATAATGGGTTTCAAAATCAACCCAACAATTTTAGACACCATAAAAACACTGTGGTGTCCTGTTTCAGGGACCGAAATGATTATAAAAGGCCTGCCATCCGTAGTGTTTACACATTGGTAGGCCAGGTAGATTTAATTGCCCTTTCCCTTCCCAGCCACATAATAATAGGACCGCATTTATAAAAAAACGTGTTTGGAGTTCAAAAGTTTGGAAATGTACACAAGCAACACGTGGAATAGAGCACTCTTTAAAATGTTTAATATTATCATGATGTACCGAGCTCGAACACCTGAATAAAAATGAATCAAAAATGAATTCTAGAATTAAAATTAACAACATTGAACATTAAAAATCAATGGATGTCATGTACTAGTAATTAATGTGAGAAGTAACATCATGTTACGTAACACTATGTAAAAGGCCTTACCGTACCCAAAGTGCGTCAGAATTAAAATAGAATAGTTTAAGAACCATTCATAAAGGCAGAAGGATGTGAGCGATTAGCGCGCGGTGAAATTGACGCGCCGCTCAGACTCCCGCGCGGCAAAAGTATGATGGCTCCCGAGGTGAGTGCAGTTGACCGCTCAACGTCGGAGTTCTTCTTCGGCTTTAATGCTCACGCGTGGGTCCATCTGCTTATAAGTTAATAACAAAATAAAGATTTCTAATGTCCCTTAAGATACTTGGATCATATACATTACGCAAATCGACATAATGTGTAAAATTATGTAATATTGCGTAATAAAAGAGGGAAAATAGACATTAGATAGAAATGGTGCACATAGAAGAAAAAATGGTTTTGGCTGGAGAATCACAATGCTGTCGAGCCACAGCCCGGCGTTACACCATGGGGCATATATCAGACAGTGATATAAAACAAATAGACAGTATTAATTACGCTTGGCGAAACAAAACTTTAGTATACCGTACAATACATAATATAGCCAGGGGTCCCTGTCATCTAGTCCTTTTTAACTGCATACGCTATATCTGGTTGTCTCCAATCGGTAAAGTTCAAGATTCTAAATTTCATCATTCATACCAGGGACTAGAGGTATAACCAAATCTTAGTCTCAGTATACCGTAATTATAGACAATAATACCTACCATTTAGTTTCCCATATCATTATGTGATGTCTTACAGGAAAATGAGTCATAAGTCGCAAAATTGATTTTTTTCAAAGTGATTTATTCACAAGATCTCTTTGATAGAATGTTTTCATTCTTGGGGTATGTAGTGCTCGAGGTCATATGAATACATGTACCAAATGTAAAAACAGTGTATTAAATTGATTCTTGCGTTCCCAAAGTGATCTTATAGGATACTTTTAGCTACTTTACTACTAATTGTCCACCCCAAAATATTGTTAACATTTTTTTTTTTTTTTTCAAAAATAAAAATATTAAACTTAAAATATAGAAATACGTATTATATGTCCCCCAATGTTTATTATCATTGGAATCCGCTTGGTCTCATCTTTTCAAATATAATAATATCTCAAAATCCATTTTTTGCGACTTGTGACTCATTTCCTGGAACACATCACATAAATTAAGATTGGCTGATAGTAGTGTAAGTGGTCTTTCCTCGTATATACTAATATTATTCATATCAATAACACGCGGTATAATATTATATAAAATGTGACCATATCCTATGATAGTACGGTACTTTAGTCGATGTTTTATATTTTAAATTCAATTAACCGAGAGCTGAGAATATCACATGAGACATATCACATTGTGACACTTCAGTCTATAAAATTTATTTAAAAAAAACAACGGAATCATCCCCTGTCATAACTCATCTGAACTTCTCTTTTCAGCCCTCTGTGCGGCTAATATACTGTCCAGTCTGTGAAAGGGCATGGGATTCTGACAACACTGCCCATCCACACAAAGAAGGCAACAGTATAGAATTCCCTGGGATTTGTGTACTGCCGGAATTTATCTCTAGAGAAGAAGAAATAAACATCACCAATGAGATAGATAAGACGCCGTGGATGCTTTCACAGTCTGGGAGGCAAAAACAGGTATGTAGTAGTAGACATTCTAGGTTGTTGAAAGAACTAAAAACCAAGACATTTAGCAAAACTCAATGTATTGTTTTTCAAAATGAAAGCTATAAATATTCCCTTCTTTTGAGAGGCTTACATGATAAGCAATAAGGTGTAACTCATTAATTATTTCCTCGAAAGAAATAATTCACAACCTACCTGCTAATTCCTCTTCAGGACTACGGACCCAAGGTCAATTTTAAACGAAAGAAGGTGAAGAAGGGAAATTTCAATGGTTTACCAGCGTTTAGCAAAACGATCGTGGAGCGTTTCGGTGGCCTGCCTCAACTTGGTGAATTCAGGCCTGTGGAACTTTGTAACTTGGAATATGTACCCGATCGCGGCTCCGCCATTGACCCCCACTTCGACGATTTCTGGTTGTGGGGCGAGAGGCTAGTGACAATTAACTTACTTTCAAGCACTCTCCTCAGTTTTACCAGTGAAGAGAAACCGGACTTAGAAGTTGCTGTGGAGTTACCTGCTCGGAGTTTACTCGTAGTAAGTGGCTCGGCTAGGAATGTCTGGATGCATGCTATCCATAGGGAAGATGTGCGTGCAAGAAGACTTGCCGTCACTTTGAGAGAATTAGCACCGGTCTTTTTAGAAGGAGGAGAGCAAGCTAGTGTTGGGAAAGAAATGCTAGATATCGCCTATAGTTTTCAAGGACAAGCTATCGGCGTATGTTCTTCTTAGGATTCCAGGTTAATTCAATAAATTTATATGTGCTATAACTTACTACCGTGATTTTAATTATTTTGTACCCTGATCAGTAAGACGTGCTGCTCTGCTCTGCTGGCTGTTTACTCCCCCCCCCCCCCTCCCCCACACCTTTGTGAAGACCGCTTGCCCTCGTGTTACGGTATATGTACGAAATACAGCTCATTTCTCTAAATTATTATAAGTAGGTATCGTTTTTTTCTCATGTGTTAAAACATTGACATTCCATGCAGAAGATTTGTGTATTATATGGATCCGTAAGGTCATGGTAATATCCCCAGGATGAAATTGGGCTATTATTATTGATATGGTGTGATCAGTTGAAGGCTGATCTCAGCCGCTGACCCAATATCAAAGTATCATGTCCAGAAATGTCTGTTGGGCATACTGTACTCCATGGAAATTATGTACCGGGATAACTTGGTTCTGAAAATTTAGGGAAGCGGAAATAAAAGTATTTCATATGAAAAAAAAAGATGATTATGATAATAAATCGTAAGAGTGAAAAGATGTAGACTCGGTAGTGGCTTGTTACTAACTATTCTTGCAGAACGGGGGTGGCCTCGGTGGGCGTGGTCGCGTACATTAGCATGGTGCGTGTGATTGGATCATAACATATCAGTATAACTTATTATTATTTAATAATCTTTCAGGCCAGACCTAGTCAAGTGCCGTTTGCACGGTAAAAAATGTTGAAACTCCGAAAGTTTCTTCTTGGGAAAATACCTAACGAAATTTACGCTTATAAATTAGCGCTTGCGTCCTCTCAAAAGTCACATTATGAAAGTTGCGAGGAGTGAGGAAAGCTATTTGAGTGGTCGGAGTGGTCGGCTGAAGACATTCCTTTCTCTCCATGCAACACAAATAAGATAACAATATGTATAACATTCGTTGGAATTATCTTTCACTTTTATTTCAATGATAGACCGATTTCACATCGAATAGTGACGCAAGCATTTGAGTGGAGATCCTTAAAGTAAACAACCTTACTACTAATATCACAGACAGGCCGCGGTTGGTCAGACTGCATCTAATCCTAAGGTTTAAGGCTGCTATGATACATATTATATACCGTAGTCCGTCACAATGAGTTCACATATCACAATCTATGTGCACTACAAATTATGCCATAATGGTGCAGAATCATTGATTCAACCATTTAGGACCTCATGAACAAAATACAAAAAGCTTGGGTCATAGCGTAAGGTGAGAAATCCACGACATATATTCTGTTAAAGATACATCCAGATCTGCCT
Source organism: Sthenelais limicola (assembly GCA_942159475.1). NCBI lineage: Eukaryota > Metazoa > Annelida > Polychaeta > Phyllodocida > Sigalionidae > Sthenelais > Sthenelais limicola. The sequence continues at coordinate 32,955,366 of OW804098.1, forward strand.
GATTGCTTCAACATTTAAGGCTTTTACTCTAGTTATATCACGATTTAGGAGAAGTGCCTGGGATAAATGGCTACTTGCCTAGCATAGCAATCATTGCGTATTTTCTAGGTTAAAGTGGCTAAGATAGTTAAAACGAGTAGTCACAGAATCACATGAAACTTATTCAGTCTAACCATATAGGATATGTATGACAATTTCTAAAGTATAGAGCCCCAACATTGTTTCCTCATTCAATAATCATTAAATAAGTTTAATGAATAGACCAGCTTTCAAATCACAGAATAGTAGCCGTCAGGTGCTGCCCCCACTCAATAATGCCCATGGATGTAACTAGTCTTAACCCAGGAGTCTATGGACAAGCCTGGCATTATGTAACTCCAGATGCCAGAACCCAACTGCCACTCTGACATAGCTTGACATTTGGGGTTGGCAACCAAAAACGATTTTGCTCACTGTTTTACCAAATATCTGATATGATATAAATGTTAGAGTTTTGATATCCACAGGAGTTATTTAGGAGGGTAAGGTGAATCAAATACTAGAAAATGAAGTAGAAATTCCGTTACTCCATAATCTAGCCAACAACAGTGAGAAGTGTCACTTTAATTAAATCACTTATTTACTCAGCTTTATTGTGTAACTCACTAAAGTTACATTTAATTGGTATCCACACTTCAGAATTAAACTAACATTCAATCATTGCAAATATTGCAAAGGCTATCTAATTATCACCAAACATTTCCAGATTACATGTACATTTGACGTAAGTAGTAACATGTGATAACTTGAAGGTTCATTTATCTGAAATTATATTTTTTCGCCTCCGCTATAGTATTAATATTTATGTGTATGTATACACATGTCATTAACCAGTATCTAGGAAAGATAATGTATTGCATAGTTAACCTGCATCGTTACTACACCTCAGTTATTAACGTGTGTTCTTAATAAATATCATTCGACAAAATGTAGAATGTCTACTTATATACGCATCATGTATCTCTATTTACAAACAATTTTAGTCAAGCAGACATTTATAATTTAGCCATGAATTTGTTTCATTGGCAGAGTATTTGTTCTAAATTTATTGAGAACATCTTCTACTTGTGCTTGGGTCAAATTGTCACATTCTAAGATATATTTCTCTTGGTCAGGAATGTTCAAAAGCACCAAAGCTGGACTATCGCCCACTTTGGCAAATTGCCTCAGGGAGTCTGGAAGGTCTTCACTCTGCAAAATAAAATATATTCGTTCTTTAATTCCAGTTCGTAGATAACATCATAAGGAAGTACACTGCACTAGTATATACATAGACACTTCCATGTCTAAGTATAGACTTGTTCCATATCTAAAGTGCCTAGTTCACTAAGCCGATTATCATGCGTTTGTGCGCCGCATAGTATTCTTTTGCTCTAAATTCTGTGAGAATCGCATAAGAATCGACTTAGTGAACTAGGCACAGAATCTCCCAGAAGTAGTGCAAAAGAATCCTCTGCGGCGCACAAACGCATGAGAATCGGCTTAGTGGACTAGGCCCTCAAGTACATTTACGTTTTGTATGCCTCTAAGTTTTTCTTGTTTTATGCCTGAGAGCATGTATAGATATATGTTAATTAAATGATGAAGTAGTAACAACTACCCCAAGCTATGAATGATTTTGATTTGAGAATTAGGTCTAGTGACAAACTGATTTATAACTTCTCCATCTTGAACCTGGAAATTTCTGCTTACGTCTTTGCACTCGTAGAAGAAGTTAATTTCATCCAAATCACAGTTCTGACATCTCTCTTCAAAATATTTTTCAGCAACTGGTTTAAGAACATCCGCGGTACATTTGATCTTTTCCTCGTCGTCTTGCTCCCCTGGAAAATATATTAATGGTTTTTAATTCAGTGTCGATGGAAGTGTCATATTTGATAGGTATGTAAATTTTAATTGTATTTTGATGCCCCAAATTCTCCCCCCCCCCATCTCCTCAAGCCCCTTAGCACCTTCCACTTTAGGTACGACCCTGGAAAGTTCGTAGATGCGTTACCTGTTAAGTAAATAAGTGCCGCAGCATCGTTGATCATTCCAGCTCCCATGTTTGTCAATCCATTCAAGGCTTTGGGATGCCATGGGAATTCCTATTTGGGAACAAAAATGAATATTTATGAAAAAAATATGAGAATTGTGTCTAACATCAGTTAGTGCATTTGGGGTCTAACTCTTAAGGGCCTAATCCACCAAGCTTACTCTCATGCGATTTTGCGCCGCAAAGGACACTTTTGCACTAAATTCAGTGTGAATCGGCTTAGTGGACTAGGGACTTTACGGTGGTTAAATTTCATTCAATCTGCTCAGCTGCTGTAGCACATTTAATCCAGTGTGAGTCAACATGATATTATATGTATTGAAACTTTAATAATTTTAGAAATGGTTACTTACTTTGCATTCGGGATCGCTTGATACTGCACCTCGACCGTTCTTGGTGATGACCTTATTATTTTCATCCAAAATGACCAATGAAGGAATGCCTGGAAATACATCAGAAAAATTCTTGTACATGTATTTAGCGTGAGGCGTTTTATTTGTTTATATCATTATTGCATTATGTTTTACTGGTGTATCCTCTTGCAACCCCAATGCGATTTCTTTCTAAAACAAGCTTTTTTCCTTTCATAAGTGAATACCTCCTTAGTATTGACTATTTTAATTAAGCACCTTCTACAAATATGGGTTAGAGCAGGATGTGCCTTAGAATTGTATGAGCCCAGATGGCAGGTATGTTCGAATAAAACCTTTAAAAACAAAACAAAATTAAGCACCTTCTATCTCAAAGTGTCCGTTCAGTTCCTTGGTTCGGATGTCTTCTCTTGGGAAAGATACCCATGGCATGTCGTTGTAATAGGCTTCAAATGCTTCTTCATCCCGATCCCAGGAGACGAATACTATTTCGAAATTCTTGCCCTCTTCACGTAGTTTGTTGTATGTTTTTACGAGTTCAGGTGTGAAGTTTCTGCAAGGTGGACACTGACAATGGAAAATATTCGACATTAGTTCAATTGAATAACTTTAATAATTATAGTGGGGTTTTCTTTATATTTCATTAAATCATATCATTATATACGCATTTCATCTGACGTGGGGTTAGTGCATGTATACCATTTAATTGTTAGTGTTAAACCATGAGTCATGGCAACCCATTTACCAGGTTTATCGCCGAAATTCAACTATGTAAATATAGGATATTTTGTTACCAGGACTAGATCATGGCAATGGTGGTCTGCCTATTTGTTACAGTTGCACTTAGTTCAGTTATAGTTATTATATTTAGGTGCATTCCAGTGAGCAGGGATATCACTAAGTTTTATGCAATGCGACTACATGTATTTGGAATGTTTAGCTGACTACAGTAGTTTTTTCAGCGCGAAGTCTGTATGCTCAGCTAGGGGCGAGAACAAACATGTTATTGCCATACCAGTAAAGTGACTGGGATTCCCTCCTGGGATTCCCCAGGGAGAATATATAGAGGTCGGGTAGGGATAGGGGGGGTGCACATTAAATTTAGAATGTAGTCTTCCAGCGCGCGTCATGCTACATGTATAGACGAAACTGACTAATTATACTTCGACATAATAAAATGGGCAGAATTTTGTAAGAATAATACATAACTGCATAACTAGGAATATCTCCTAGTAATGTCTGTAGAACCTTTCAGTAACTGGTGACGTTATACTAAGTCATTATATGATAAATAAAAGATTTTCAAGATTTCTATCAATAACTCAAGTCATTCTGTATAAACACTTGGACTATGATTCGATCGACGGAATTCGATCAAGAACTACATATTCAAGGTTCCCACGGTCATGGAAAGTCATGGAATTAGTGATTTGGATTTCCAGGCCTGGAAAGTCATGGAATTCTGGGCAGGTCATGGAAAGTCATGGAAAATGAAATTCTGAATGTTAAAATTTAAATTCTCCATAATACCACCAACAAATTCTATATTTTGTTCAGCATGACATTTGTCCAATTTAAGCAAAGTGGCCACTCTTCCACCATTTTGACTTATTCACCATTTCTCCTCGGAAGGCTGTTTTGGCCTTGAATTTGTGTCTCCAGATTTTTGCCTAGCACCTCATTTGCAGTGCTGCCAATTTTTACGATTTCAGCATCAGAATACGATGCTACAATCTGTATGACACAAACTATGATTTTGTGGAAATTTTGTGAAATTAAGAATGACAACCCCCGTCTCCCACTTTGTGAATCAACCATTTAAATATAGTTCCCTGTTATACCTGTTGTTATATGCTCCTTAATTATTATATAACTCAGGGTCTTACAAATATAGAACCCCTATTCTCTTCCCTCCCTTTTAATCACCTTTTCATCATATGGTAAATAAACCATTAGACATATTTCTATTTAATTTGATTTTTCGCCTACATACACAAACATGGCTAAAACTTTAGAACTTTCACCGGACAGTCGGACCGGTGCAAGGGATCTTTCGTCGGACCTCCATAGTTTTCACCAGTCCTTCAAATGTTTATCCATTGTTTCCTACAAATTTTTCACCAGACAGTTGGACGGGTGATAGTAAAGTTTCAGTCCCACATGTCTTTCAATGAATGGTCAAGGACCGTGGTCCGGCAGGTTTCGCCATGTCTGCATACATTTGAATATTGTGCAAAGACATTTGAAAATATTGTTTTTTCCAGCATTACCAAATCATTAAGTATTTACATTTAAATGATGAAATAACCAATGGTGGGTCGCTATGGAAACAATCCTAAAGCAATCATTTTCAAAATTCATCATTTTTTACAACCATACATTTCATTCAGGATAAGAAACTGAATCAATGAAAAATTTTCACAAAAAAAAATGTAAATTAAGATTTTCTTTTGCCAATTTTACCTCCAAACTGTTCACCCTGCCCCCTTCCCTGAAGTCAGTCTATGAGACAAACCCCTAATGACCCCCTCACTTTTAGGGACCAGGTGTTTCCCATTAACTCCTTGTCACTCCTTCTGGACGGGCTTTGCCTTCAGGGAAGCTCTTTGGATGGGTTGGGAAGGCAACAATAATGTTTTTAGCAATTTCTATTTGAATTTGACTGTTTGAATGCAGATTATTTTTTCAAAATAGTACATCCTTAGAAATAACAGTAATAATGGTTTATGAGCATGCATTGCTCTGCTCTCAATCTCCTATAACATTGCCTATGAAGCTCTCCACCCTGGCTGGGGGTAGAGAGCCCTACAAGGAGGAGAACGCAGGACAGCCTTGTGGTTAAGCTTATCACTAGATATGTTGGCAGGCAGAATGCTGGGCAAAATTGCTTTATACTACAGACTGAACTGCTATTCATCTCAATTGTTGATGAATTTTGATCTAGAAATATTAATCTGATAGCTCTATTTACTACTGCACCTGTGTACATATTCAGGCCCTATACATATATATATTATTATTAATATACCTGGAAATTCAGGTTCAGGTACCCATCACCTGCCAAAAATTAAAAAGAATATTGAACTTTATATACTGTGGGACTTAAGAAATCCTCACATTTCAAAAAGTTAAAATTACTCCCAGAATGCACCATTTGACTCCTAATTTTAAAAAAAATTCCTGGGGGAGCATACCCCCAGACCCCCCTAGAGGCTTCATAACTTTGGCACACTCAGCTTCATGTGACAGACTTGGATTGGGGATCTCCACAGGTTGGCAGCTCTGTATTTGTGCCTCATCTCATTCCCCTCTCCTACCTCCTACCAGAAATGGGTGGATCAGACAGCTTCACTCTGATTATTGAGGGTCATGGAATTTTTCATTCATGGTCATGGAAAGTCATGGAAAAGTCATGGAATTTGAATCCACATGTTCTGTGGGAACCTTGATATTAGACTAAGAAATAAATATTATATCATGATGTAATACCACGCATTTAGTTTACTAGTACATCTGACGAAGTCGATACCAGGTGCAACCTGTTATCCAGAAGAACTATGAGATTTAATAGAAGAAGTTTTTAGGACTGGTTTATATAAGTTTACCGGTATGTAATATGGGAGTTAATGCATCCATTGAATCAAACATCTATCTATTGTTATTCTTACTTTTCTTTTATTATATTTGATGCTTATATGCCGTGGAACTTATTCTATTTGATTTCTTTCAGAATTATCACTCAGATAAGGTAAATTACTTATAAAATAGGAAGTACATCCGACAAATGTTAGGTGGGTGACTTCGGTAGTGGTTCTTACAGTATATCTCCCAGTGGAAGTTTCCAGGGGAATGCATGTTTTTTTAAAACATTTTCTTTGAACATCCGCATACCGACGCCTTTACTCACTCTTTTATGGCCCGTTTTTATGTACGCCCCCACCCCCCTCCACACACACACCGCACCCTCTTTGTATATGCTTTTCCCCACGTATTGCATATAGCCGATTTGCCCTAACGCATTTTATATGTTAGCGTGTGTCGGGTTAAGCACTTTGAGGTTAGTGAATTACTCAATGCATCCGATACGTGGTGTGTAGTTCTGAAATGATTCCATTTGCTCAAACATGTCCCCTTTCTTTTTCGATGTAGCTAGACACAGCAGTGGGTGGAAGACCATGGTCATTCTGTATTGAATTATTGCCCGTGAGCCCATTATCTCGTGACATCCATTGATTGTAACATTTTATTACATTGTGTATGCCTGCCTATGATTCAATTGTCATTTTACGGAAGATTGTACAAAAATATTAAATACTAAAAGAAAGTAAATTACATTTAATCGCCAGGGAAATAGGATATTCGTTGGGACGCGTGTTTATCTTGCAAGCGCTACCACAACTGAGGATGGGTGACTCCTCAGATATGGAACATTAAACTTTGTTGTTAAATAAAATACGAGATATAAATTAACGAGGAAATAAATACAGAAAACATGAATGTCGATTAAATAATGAGACCAGGATTTTATCCAGAGGCCAGTATACCTTTTTTTGTCGATCTCTTTGTAAAAGGAAGACAACATAAAGTATTCATCAATCAATCAATACTTGTATGGGACTTACCCAATGAGCAGAGAAATAGAGTGCTCTGATTTTTCCATCAAGGACCGTTGCTGCATCTTTTGTTCCATCCTTAGTCAGAAGCTCTCCCTTGAGCATTTCTTCAATTGGCTTAGGTTTCCATGGGAATTCCTCACCTTTTGGATCCTCTGTAACCTTGGCCCTTCCATTTTTAGTAATAACCTCACCAGTGTCTGCATTCATCACAAACAATGTTGGGATTCCACTAACTTTGAATTTCTTAGATAGGGCAGCCTGTAGGAATAAAAAATAGAGAAAACAATGAATTTGATATTATGACAGTTATTCAAGTTAGATTATTATGAAGATGTCTTTTGCCTGAGGCTAATTCATATTATCTAGCACACATGTTTACCATACATCTATGATGGAAGGAAATAACAAATGATAATAAAAGACTGTTCCATTATTGGCTGGTCAATAGTGATCAGTCTACGCCTGGGCTAATTTTGGCCCCGCTTGATCTGGATAAACGAAGTAAGCCAGGTACATTATGGAATATTACTCTACAATACGAGTAAAGCGTGGAGCATTAACAAGCTGGATTGTGTCCACAAGAACTTGTTTGTATGCAACACAAGCTCATACACAATATCATAGCAATATAAACACTATTATGTTAATATGTGGAGGGGTAAGTACAGTCAATGAACACGTTTGGTCCAGGTAAAAGATGCAATGTCAGTACACGCATGATCTCTGCAAGTCATCGCTATTAATAAACCCGAACGGAAAAAGGGTTTGTAGCAATTGAACCCTATAGTTGATGAGTATAAGCATATTATAGTCTATAATTAGACTAATATGCCTATATACATCATGAGAGAATGCAAGGTACATTTATTCCTATTATACGCGATGCATTTAGCTGTGGAACAATGAAAAGGGATTTTTTTCCAGTTTATTACCTGCTAAGCAATAAATCTAACATTAGAGTAATATTCCACATTACTCTTAGATCTAACACACCCTGTGATTCATAAAGTAGCTACCCAAGTTCCTTAATTAGTATCTAAGTTATTCTTGACATTTACTTATCTAATGCGAATGTTTAGGGACATGAACAATATTTACATATTTTGCACAAAAAAACTATGTCCTTACATTACTTAATATAGTTTGGTCCTGTGTATATGCATTCCATTCTAAAGTATATGATAAAACTATCTTAAAATATAATTCGAAACGTTTATGTTTAATTAAAAGTTACATATACATGTACCCTGGTACATGGTGTCGTTATTTCGTATTAGAGATATGTATATATAACCACCTGCTCTGCCTTCACATATTACCATACCTTGTGCACCTCAATTTAATGCACGATTCAGCAAGCAATTCCATACAGACTTTACAGTAGATTTGGATTATATGATGCCCATAAGTTGGGTCAGGTTTCGGTCAGACCAGACTTACAGGCTGATTGCACCAAAGCTGTTGGTATTGTGTAACCATAACACAAGCTCCCAGGGCCAAGACCCACATTCGTTTTCAACACATACAGCAGGAATAGCAATGGTTGGGCATACCACTTGTTGTGCTCCGGCATGTGGCATTCTGACGTATTGACGCTGCAACTGCTGCTCCCCGGCAGAGTTATCATGCGTTATGCTCCCTGTGCCAACATATTCCCCGAAATGTATTTATATAGATATTAATCAGGTCCCGAAATAAGCCCATTACTCGTTTTAATGAGAATACTGACTACGCCAGAGCTAAATTTTCTCGCTCTAATGTACCTTTCTTATGTACGGGTATGTGACCTTTAGTCATAGACTCGTTCATTCATTCATGAGGACAGTGTTGGAATATATAGTATATGCATTGTAATGACTGCAGTATTCAATCCAGAAATGAAAGCAATCGGCCATATAGTGCAAGTATGGTGAGATGGAGGGGATAAATAATAGATGCCACATAACAATCGATCAATATTGTGAGCCTAGTATTGATCACGTAACATATCGCCAAAAATAAAGCAACCTTGGTCTAGCAAAATATGCCTGGGTAAAGATAAAACACAAAATATATTGGATCTTTTTGATATATGAGTAGATATGACTTCAAAGCCAGTGACATCTAATATCCAGTCTTAGGTTCGGGCCGTTCCGATGAAGCATGGATCTCAAATAACAGAATACACACTGTATTTGTCAGTACGTGCATAGTCATTCAGACATTCTGATGTCATGCATGACGGTTGCACTATATTAAAGGCTATAGAATTATGTACACAAACACTCACTTTTTTCTCCCTCTCGGCGTATGGTAAAGAATGCCATGGCATCTCTGCGTAGTATTCATTGAAACTCTCGGCGTCTCTATCAGAACTGATAAATATCATTTCCATCTCATCCTTTCGATCTGACTCCTTGAAGTTCTTGTAGAATTCAACCAGCTTCGGGGTGAATCCTCGGCAAGGAGGACACCAATGGGCGGAGAAGTAAAGTGCCACATGCTTGCCAGCAAATGAGGCTGTGTCTACCTCCCCGTCCTTCAATTGCAGCTTGTCGCCGACGTATTTCTTCAGAGCTTCAGCCATTTTCCCTCACTGAATATGACGCAGTGTTCGGATCCTATAGGCCGTATTAATAGGCCAGCTAAACGACGCTAGTAGTAGCAAATGATAACTAGTAATAGGAACTAAAGTACAGTTATCCGTCCTCGGGGACAATTGTACTCACGAGTTGTTGCTGTTCGGTATCACTGTGCACAGCTCAATGCGAAATGATGCAGTGTGATTGTATGTACGTCCTGTGACTGTGTGAGACCGCTATCAGCTGAACAGGAGATAAATATTTGTTCCCTATACTGTTAGGTTTTGTTAATAGTGCTGAGCAACGTGTGTTGTGTAAGCACGGGGGTCCCAGCAGTCTAGAACGCCGGTTCAATAATGATTGCGATGCCGCCGATCAAGACCTTCAGCTTTTATATACATAGGCGCACCTCGGTGACCTAGCGCGGGGATCCCCTTAACATAAACCTTACTCATTCTCTGTCCAGGCTCTGATGTTGGTTCGTTTAAGATAATTAGTGCTTCGCATGATTTAACTAAATGTGCCTGGATCTGCTCAACTGAAATGCATGTATAGTCTCTGACATTAAGAATTGTGAAGTGTTTATAACAGGACTTAAGAAATATCATGTAGTCTTCAATGCAGTTCATAAAAACAGATTTATTATACATGCTTTCAATCATGAAAATAGAAAAAAAATCGAGCCATAAATTTGAATTGTACTGGTAATCTTATAGTAAAAAAACCAACAGATTGGTTGCCATGACAACCCCACGTAAATCACTAGTGAAATATGCACTATGCTTAAATCACTCTAGATACATTGTTCTCAGAGCAATGCGTGTATAATAAATAATATATTTCTTTAACAAGCGATCCTTTCTTAGTTGCTATCAATCGTGCCTATGTAAATATAAACTGCGCTTCTTAATTGAGCGTAGGACTGAAAAGAAAGAGCCCCGAAATATGTGTATGAGGGCATTCCAAAATTATGATGTTTTTTCTCAGTTCTAGCATGAATCATATTCCAAGGATAATATCAATAAATCAATACACTAATATTTACAATGGCGGGAAGGCAAACTAATTAGGGATCCCTCGAATAGAATGAGGTCGATCAATCGGACTGAGAATCTTGTTTCATAACAAGATTAAAACAGGATGGGGGAGTCTCACTACTAAAATGGACCTTAGAAAACCATAAAACCACAATGTATTACACGTTTCAAGGACAGTATCGTTCAGTTGTTGCAGATCACTTGTAGCTACAAAAAATACCCGGAGACATAACAGTTTCACGTGCATTTGGCAGAGACTAGCGCCAAACTCTATTTTTGTATCCCCACCAAATACTCTGGCATCAATATCGGTTTGGATCCTATGCGCGAACAGAGCCTGGACAGAGTACACATTATGAGTGGATTCTATTTATAGACCCGACGTTCGCGAAGGCTCAAGACGTGGAGTCCATGGCTGGCTAGCTATGCCTGGTCTCTCGTCACATCTTTCTGCACTACCTATTATGGTTATAGCTCTACGGCCCTGTTTACTGCTATTCAGTATTGTTGTAATGCAGCCCCTCTATGACTGTTGTTCATGACTGAGGAACAACCCCAAATTAATCACCTATAAGCATTCAGAAACGTCGCGAGGACAGGGTGTCACCGATATATTTAGCCCAAACCTCCCACGCGCCTAGGCTAAATTGGTTCTTCAAATTGATATATCAAAGGAAAAAATGATCTCGGTGTCTACATGGTTTTGTTGAATATACATAATTATATGTACATTGAAATAAGTTATATACGGTATGTGGTGTTACTGATAAATGCGTCACAAGTCGCAAAATTGATGTTTTTCAAAGTGTTTGACTCACAGGATTTCTTGGTAGGAATGTTCTCATTTTTGGGGTATCTACCGCCTTCAGGCATATATGAATCTGTGTATCAAATCTCAGGACAGTGTATTAAATATATCTATCCAGTGTATTAAATATATCCATAAGGTCATCCTATGGAGTATATTTAGCTATATTACTAGTTATTGTTCACCCAGAAATATTGCAAACTTTTTTTAAAAAATAAAAATATCAAACATAAACTGATAAAGTATAGAAATATGTATGAGATGTCCTACTGTTTACTATCATTGGAATCGGCTTGATGTCATCTTTTCAAATATGATGGTATCTCAAAATCCATTTTTATTCGAATTGTGTCTCATTTTCCTGAAACACGTCTGCAATTATTTTTTTCTAGTTCTAGGTATTACTTTCTCAATTACGTCCAAATAATATGAGGCTATACAATTATCCCTCTTAGCTTATCCGGTGGTGAGCAAAATATTGCTGAGATAGATTTCTTTTAAAGCGATGGTGGAATGGCGTGGTGTTTGCTTGTTTTTAATGCATAATCAATATGTATCGATTTTATCTAGTCTCTCTGGTTACCTTTCATTTGGTGTTCGTAAAAACTAATTTGACGTTCAATGTGAAGCTGCACACGCGAAAGGAAAACTGATCGCGATGGCTTTCTATTTAACTAAGTTTATTTATAACATTTCTTTAGGTTTAATGTACAAAATCAACAGAGTGGTAAAGCTGTCTGGATACATAGCAACAGCAGAGAATATACTGTATTGCAATATTGAAAAGTAATTACACCACATTGTTTATAACTTATTCTACGGCCAGAGATTGCACCCTAGATTCAGCGAGGCCCATAGCAATTTAACTTTTAAATTTTAGAAGAGTATAGACATGCATTTGGAGTGATTTCAGACGGTGACTGCAATACCACGTTTATCCCGATTTCTGAATAATGATGCCAAATACAAAAACACCCCAGAATGCACAATTTAACCCCTATTTCGTTGAAACCTGTAATGCTCATGGGTAACATAGTTCCGGCCCCAAATACTTCTTAACGTTTTACAAGCTCAGAGTTGAATCATAATTTACTGAATGTGGACAATTTTTCTTCAATTTGGCATCATAACATCATTGGCATTCAGTCTCGAAAGTTGCATCCGTGCGTTTGTATCGCTTCAGTCCCAATTGTATTCACTAAACTGCAACCAACCCTCTTTTGATACGTGTCTTTGAACCTGTTTGAAAGTGTTTTTCGTTGGTATTGTTGTAATAATATAGTCACATATAGGTCTGAACACGATGATTCAACCTTGGCATGAAGTAAGAATACTGGAATAAAGCAGAGCATTGGGAATAGGATAATACAGACAATCCAGCATGGATCAATTAAGCCTACATATTCGTTGTGCAATCCTTGTCTGTTTTCCAGAGAGCGTATGGTCCGTTCACCATCTCATAACTGAATGCATATAAACCCAAATATCGGTAATCAATAACAGATAGAAACATTTTTTCTTATTTAACATAAAAACGCAATAATATACATTAAAAGGGAGGTGTATTGCACATGTTTGATCCATAAATGTGGTCCATATAGCTGAACTATTTGGCGTCTCCATCAACGGTTGAGTGCCATGAACTTAATTATTCATATGAACGTCTGGTCATTTTGATTAATCCTAAATAATAAGGAATCATTTTGCTATCATATGAATTACATTTCAAAACTTTATGGACGCCCAACCAAATACCTAGGAAGTCTACAGTAGTCATTTATATCTGCTGAATAGTTACCTCACACCCGAAAGATACCTCCCATCCCGATCCCATATTATGTACAATCATTTTGATCATGTTTCATACATTTTGTCCGGTAAATGCAAATGATCGCACCACGTAAACGTTCACTTGTGGAATCTCCCATCTGGCAGCTTCTGGCGAAAGGACTCCTCAAGCAAGGTTGACTTTGGCTGTGAAAATATACATAAAAGAGTAAATTAACAACAGGCGGACAGAGAGCTTAGGTTAGGGTTGGATCTTAATTTAACAGGTGGAGCCACCTCATGCACGATAATAAGGAGACAAGCAGTGCATTGAAAAGAGCGTCAGAAAATGTACAATTCGTCTTCACCAATCCTCACAAATAACCTAAATTTAGGGCAGAAATATATGGGAAGCCGTTGGTATATTTATTCCGGAATTGTGGATATCTGAATTGTCTTTATGGATATCCACAAAAACAATTCAGATATCCACAATTAATTTTGGATATCCAGAATTGAATTTTGGATATCCACAATTCAATTCTGGATATCCAAAATTAATTGTGGATATCCACAATTCAATTCTAGATATCCAAAACTCAATTCTGGATATCCAAAATTCAATTCTGGATATCCAAAATTCAAATCTGGATATCCAAAATTCAATTCTGGATATATCTAATTTTACCCAATTTTACATATCCAAAATTACATTCCACATATCCACAATTCAATTCTTGGTATCCAAAATTCAATTCTGGATATCCAAAATTCGAATTCTTGATATCCAAAATTCAATTCTGGATATCCAAAATTCGAATTTTACATATCCACAATTCAATTCTAGATATCCATAATTCGAGTTTCACATATCCACAATTCTCTGTCACATATCCACAATTTATTTATTGGCAAACATTTGATTTTTGGTTGTGAAATGTTTATATCCAAAGTTAACTTCTGATATTCGCCAAAAGAATTCATATATCCAAAATTCGCATTCTGGATATGCAGAATTTCATTTGTGTACATTCTATCACCTTATTTTCGAATTATGGACATACATTTGACATAGATTAATACCAGTTGAATTAATAATATTAATAATTCAATATCTGAATGTGAATTATGGATATACTTTTTTCGAATTCGAATTTGGGATAACCAGAATTGGGAGGAGGAATATATATCCAGAATTGATTTATGGATATCAGGAATTGAATTGTTGATATCTGAAATTCAAATTTTTGAATTTCGAATTTTGGATATCCAAAATTGAATTATGGATATCCAGAATTGATTTATGGATATCAAGAATTGATTTATGGATATCAAGAATTAAATTCTAGATATCTAAAATTCGAATTTTGGATATCCAAAATTGAATTCCAGATATCTGCAATTCAATTTTGGATATCAAGAATTCAATTTCGGATATCAAGAATTGATTTATGGATATCAAGAATTCAATTTCAGATATCAAGAATTCAATTTTCAATTCTGGTATTAAGCATTCAATATAGCAATGAATTAATTATTGGTATAAAAAAATAATAACAAACTTGAACTTTGGATATTTTAAGCATAGAATTAATTCCTCCACACACAATTTTAGGTATAGAAAGTTTTAAACCAGATATCCAAAATTCAATTTCAGATATCCAAATTCGAATTTCAGATATCCAAAATTCAATTTCAGATATCCAAAATTCGAATTTTGGATATCTGAAATTGAATTTTGGATATCTGATATTGTATTGTTGATATCTAAAAATCAATTTTGGATATCTTTAAAAGATGTTTATTATGGATATGTCATTTTTAATTTTGGATATGTCACAGGCAATTACGGATATCTAGAATTCAATTTTGGATATCTAAAATAGAATTGTGGATATCTAAAATTAATTTCTGATATCCACAATTCAGGGATAAATATACCAACGGCTTCCCATAGTAATAAGGTTCAATGCACTGTTCAATATAACTGAACAGATATTTTAATTCAAAGCAATACCAAATATATTCAGATATATACCTAATATTTATCATTTTTTGGACTAATTTTGTAGAATTTACTAAGTGTCTAGAGCTGCTGATTGTACATTTCCTGACGATCTGACCCATATAATATTCTCGGCGCGGATCCAGGCATCCTTAGGGGGAGCTGAGAGATTTTTGGGATGGAAGATCTCACTCTATATGAGTACTTATATGCTCCATTGCCTAATTGAATTAGTGTGCAGTTTCAACTTCTAGAAACGTTTCTAAGAGAAAAAACATAGGCAAACAACCAATACTTTTCATGATTTACACTATCCTGTTTGAGACTATTCTTGAACAACAATATAGGGGGTTATATCATATTGATTGTAGTTGTATATCTGATGAAAAGAATATTGTTATAATAAACAGTGTAACTCTATCGCTAACTGTATAGCGAAGTTTCCACCATGCCTTCTGCATGCGGGGATATAACAAATTCTTACCTAAACACTCTTTGAACTCAGCGAAAGAAAGTCTGCCATCTCCATTATCAACCATCATTATGATGCCCTTGAATGGAGAGTAAGAAGTATAAATTCATTAACCTATTCACGTAGCTATATATATGCGAGGTAATGTGGTACTGAAGGCTCCAATATGAATGGATTCCCATTCACTGGAACCTTAGATTGAATATCCTTTTTGTTTTAAATAGCTGAGAAAACATATGAGTCACTATGAAATGTGCCAATCACTGATACTGGATCTACATCTGATAATATTCTTTAGCTGTCTGTGAGGTGTTTAAGGATGCCTTATCTAATCCTTTTGATCAGGTCCTATATTTCACACTTCACTGATTCAATCAGTCATAGATTTCACACCTAGACGTTATTGAAGGCTGATTGACAGCCTTTCTAGGTTTAGCCAAGGGAGTTGATTGGCTGTTAGTTAGATGCTTCTCCAACCATAATAGGTCTGCAGAAGGCCCTCCCACCTCCCACACCATCCCTCTGCCCACCACCCCCCTCACCTGCCTCAGGTGCCCAAATGGACACTGCTGCCCAACACATTTTCTAAATTTTAAAAGTAAGTTACCAACTATTTAGCCTAGCCTAGCTTACTACTTTTTTATACAACCGACTTTTTTTTTTACGACCAACTTTTTTTTTACGACCAACTTTTTTTAATGACAATTTTTTTAACAACCAACTATTTTTTAACGACAATTTTTTCCCCAACCAACTATTTTTTAACGACAATTTTTTTTCAACCAACTTTTTTTACAGCCCTGGCTATTGCGTTGCACACTGTTTCCCTCTTCAAGAAACAAACTACTGTATAGCTATAAGTTGACATCAGGTACAAATGATTGTGGCTGAGAAAATCGTTTCCAGTGGAAACACCAAGTATATGAATTAAGTTGACATTGATTACAAAGTTAAATATGTTAACAGTTGATCAAATCGGTGCATAACTTGATAATTAGTTAACTTAGTACTTGTTTTTTTTTTTTTTTTACGACAACTTCTTTTATTCAATCTGTCAACAATGTCATCTTCTTCTGGGACAGCTATACATCGAGAACTACATATGTCCCTCTTCTGCATCATGTTTGCTCAACAATTTTATATTTTTCTCTATTTTCATTCTTATGACATCAACACTAGAGTACAACAGGTGCACAATTTGCTCATATATATATCACAACACAACCATCCTTATGTATTACCTACTCGTTTGTTTACCGATTTGAGGTGGGTAGGGTGTCTAAAGATTATTTATTCTGATCTATTAGATCTGTCAGATCCGAGAATATTTTTCTCCACTTTCCATCCTCTTCCTTGTCTACTGTCGTGAGCTTATTCTGATATAAGATGATTGAGATCTTAGATCTCAGTTCATAACAAAAAACGAACCACTCTAACATGCCTTTATGGAAGAGTTTCTGGCGATGTATAAAAGCTTTTGCTACGAGAATGATCCAATTTATGATCTTACTATTTGTACCCTTCTTGTCGAATCCGAACATGATGTTTATTCTTTCAACATTAAACTCTCCATTGGCATTTTTTTTTATCACCTTTTTCCCACTTGGGTCTTCGTTTAGGTACCCTATAGAGTCTATAAACTCAAAGATATTCCTCCACAAAGTTTTTGTTCTGCCACACAACATGAAAAAGTGGACGACATCGTCTCTTTCAGTACAGAATGAGCAAACAGGTAGTGGTTTGATACCAGCATTTTTTAGATAGTAATTGCAAGTGATAGTTTTATGAATAATTCTGTACTGTAACACCTGAAGTCTTGTTTCGCAAGAGGCTTTGTATGAGATTAAAAAGACTTTTTTCCATTCTATTTGACTGAAATCTTTGTCTCCCATGTCTAACAGCTGCTGCCACGAGTTGAGTTTCTCTCGTTTTACTTTCATACTTTCTATTAGAGCGTTGTAAATCTTTTTACTGGAGCATGTCAATATATCTATACATTGGCTATTGATGTTTATATTTATGTTCCCTTTATCCTCGCAGGGGGGTGTTTAAATGAATTGGCCAATCCATAAATATACAGCGAGCTATGCCAATACTAAACATTCTGTAATGTATTTCAGCGAGCATACCATAATTTTGTTTTTGACAGCGGCTTTAATACAAGATGCCAACAATACTCTGTAACGTTACTGGAGTATTTAGTTCAGTAGGTTATACCTGTGATATACAGAGCGCTAAAAGTAAAACTATCATATTTTGAACGTATACTGTGTCAACAGCAGCAGGTGTGATCCTATTCAACGATTTGACACTGTACAATATTTAACATCAGTGTTATAGCATACTTATTGTCTGATGAATATATCAACTCTAATGATTCTTTATTCAACCATAGCTTATATCTTAATCAATAAGATTTCATAAGACATGGCATTGTCATGCCTACTAGGTATATCTAGGGTTAACACTGATCTCACTTTGCTGACTCGTACATTGTTTCTAGAATTTGTTTTACTAGACAACTTTCACCTAAAATACTTTCGGCACTTATCTGCTTATTGAAATTAAATATCTCTTTGAAGTGCAAATAATTATAAAGGAATATATATGTTACCGCCAAGGAATTATTCCTCTTTTCTAATCGTCCAAGTATCAAGCATATAAGCCTATACATATGCAAGTATAGTTTCTTTGCTAGTTATAAAAAAACGACGTAATGATGTTATATGTATATATTATGTACAGACATTTCAGTATATAAAATACAATGAATAGGAAAGTTACACAGTGACTCACCGCGGCTGCCTTGGTCGCTACAGCTTCGGGCACATGTAAATGGTTTGTAAGCAGAGGTGCTATCTCTGTGGCATCGATGAATCCACTCCCATCTTTATCACACTGGTGAAAAGCTATCTGCAGCTTTATATCATCGAAATTAAATGAATCAAACATCTTATGTGCCTGTTTCCCTCGATCTTAGTACTCTTAATAATCCAGGAACTTAAGATGTCCTAACTGGTGTTTCTCTGTTCGCAGTGGATACCTGGATGCGTCGAAATGTAGCTCAGCATGTCAACCGAAGCTTCTGTAGGAGGAGGGGCAGCAGAAGCTCTAGCGTCAACGATTCAGTGCCTCTGGCTTACGTACATATACCTAGACTAGCACCCGACGGATGCCTCCTACGCATTAAACAACACAAAGCGGCTTGTGTCAGCTCAGAAGTTTTTGTCCATCGAAAGTTTCCTTGAAAAAAAACATTTTGTCTTAAAGAGAAAACATGGAAATTGCTGAATGGGCGGCACGCGACCATCATGCTCCTCTGGATCAATTTTACTTGGTTACATTGTGTCATATATGTGTGTTTACCTATGTATATTACTAGCCTATATATAGATTATTATTTTTCTACCGACCAGGTTTAAATGTTACACCACTTGTAACAGTGGGGAGGAAAGTATGCATCGTAATTCCCCTCAGGATAAGTGATTTCCATGAATGGCCTTCCCCGTTTGTATATACACATCTTTTTTGCGACTCAAATTAATTTGATAGCAGCCTCCAAAATATTCACTTGTGCATCCCGCTCCCCATGCATTGAGACCTCACACTCACCGTATTCTCGTTCTAGAGATCAAATAACGCTGTTATTTAGATTATTCTTTAGATAGGCGTCTGTGTTTGGACTTTTGTGTATATACTGCCGCGTGCTAACCCGAGCAAGCCAGGGCAAAACTATATTTCATCTTTGGCAAAGAGACCACGGTACACTAGAATTGGAATCAGCTCTTGCTGGATAAGAATATCCACGAAACGAAGTGTGTCTGTTGTAGATGTATTTAACACTGAGTATCGGCAAGCAATGCCGGATCAAAAAAGCTGAGAAATAGAACTGACAAGTCACCCCCACATAGAGCATATAGATTATAATATAGACCTGAGTCTACCAGATGCAGATGTCTATTATTCATGTGTATTTGTTAGCAACCATCCTCTCCCTACCCTGCAGCAAGGCCACCACAGGCGTTGTCTCTGTACAATGTGCGTTTTCATAGGGGCGGGGCAAAATATTCAATGACAATAATGTCTAATGACAATAATCTCGTCACACTTATACAACCAAGCATGCAGATTACGAATATAAACATGGTGATATACTGGTGTACTTTCAAATATTTGTTCATATCATAATTATTTTCTCATATACTATTTAGCTGTATGGTGATCTATAATAATTACCGCGTGCCTCAGATCCAAGAATTATGCTGCTCGATTTACTAGGTGGAGGCACAGAAGCTGGCTAATCGCGAAAGGGACGACTGACACAGTCCAGGCCCAAACCCTCAAATCAGATAAGAGTGGTATGTCAGTGATTGGACGCCTACTTCACTAATCGGTTTCCTGGCATATGACTAGGCGTTCTTATGGGACTATAATGACATTATGCGGTCTTAATGGAATCATAATGGCACTTTGCGGTTTGAGGAAAATGACGCAACAACGTCAAAATCTCAAGAAGCACACAGACCGCAGGTGGGGACTTTTCAGGGAATGTTCCCTCATGTGTCCCGCATTATATATCCAAAAATTAGCTTTACAATATTTTATTCCGGGTTTGGTCTAAACTCTGCCTAAAATGCCTGTACTAACAAGCCATCGATTAGGGGCAAGGACCTAGAGATACAGGAGCAAAATTGTATTATAATTATAATTATATGATATCATTTTTTTCATCTTTGGGGTATTTTACTGTTTGCTAATTATGTGGAGCGCAATACATTAGGCCTATAGTATCTTCAAATATGACATTATGCAATATGCAATTAATGACAGATTTGCTTGAAATATGTCGTTTACGTGTTTACGTATTGTGTACGTAAACGCGTATCCATCTTGAGACAATTAAATTTGTCATTTCTTTTTATTCATTTAAGGCCAATATTAAATTCAACGTTTACATATCACGTGTAAGCATATAATCATCATTGCCATAATTACATCATCAATTATTATTATCATCATTAAGGTTGTAACACTGTTAGGTTTGACACCTTCTGCCTAAAGATTGCAACGAGGTTCACATGCATGGTCGAAATCCGCGCGCTATACATTACAATCGGTTTCGTAATAATGTTTTTTTCATTATTATTCAATGGAGCCCTAAGGTTTCCTTCATTTCACAAAAATCTTGTAATAATGTTGTGTCGAAACATCATAATATCTATTCTAATTCATGAGGCATATTATATCTGATGCCAATTTTCAAAGCTACTTTTATTAAAGATACACACTCGTTAATTCCTTTGATTGTACTCAATGAAATTAAGTAAAAAGGTCATATATGTACATTCAGCTGTACAACAAGTATACAAACGAAGGTCGTAAAGTTAAAGACAGTGAAAGACAATGGCATGTTTGCAATATATGGCCGCCCAGGAAAATTATTACTTCCGTCATGATTTCATTAATAATTCCACAAACCCTTCCCCCATCTTTTCCGTGAGAAATACACACATCGATATGACCAACTAATGTAGCATTTAAACATAATTAGCACACCCACTCTACAAGACGAACCCTTGATATTGAGCTGCCTCGTCATTTAATATTCCAGTCTATTACAGAAATATCTAAAGATAAATTTGGGCCTGCATGCAGCTCTGAAAATGGCAACGAGTAAAAATAACATACTCGTTGTGAATACTAGCGCAGGGAATGACATTTTTTAGTTAGAATAGAAAGAAATGAGTAACTATCAATTAATGAGTCTCTTTAAATAACAATGGAAATTTGTCTTTCATTCTGGATCATCCTTGCATGGATATACTGACTGGAACAATCCAAAGGCACAGCTGCTTCTTTTACAATATGTACACATCATTTAACACGTATACGTCGTCTCGTTCTATCACTCTATGTTGACCTTTGCTGAAAAGAATGAAAATAGATTTGATTTCGCGGATCAGGCAAGGACGGGTTAAAATGTGTCTATAGTGTGTATTCGAATATCGGGCCTTGTGAATAGACCTTCAAGTCTAAGCAATATTTCAGTTTTTCCTGATGTTTTGGCCAAAGTCTGAACATTTCTTATAGTATTATTCCGGTGTATAGGAATTAGTTGGATTACAATTTATTAACAATAATATGGATATGTCGGAAATGACTGTGTCTTAATCAATACCTACCTAACGCTAGTTTGAACTCATCAAATGACAGCTTCCCGTCTCCGCTTTTGTCTACGACTTTGACCATCGCCTAACAATAAAAATAAAAGTTAGGAATTGTTCCTTCCAGCCAAAACGTTGGATTTAACATTAGGTGATGTATGTAGTATAAAAGTTCTCGCAATAATTTTGGATTGGGCGACCTATATTTATAATATATTATGTATAAAACTGATGAAGATAGGACAAGTGTCGAACCGTTGGTAACATTTTCAATAAAAACATATTTACTCAACAACCCTTCTCAACGTTATTATTCTAGCTTTGATGGCCTGTCCGTTCTACCTAAATTAAGGATATGTATACAGCATATCAAATAATACAGGGAAACATAATTGTGACGTAGGCTCACGGGTTTAATTCAAATACGAATTGCCATGGTTTTCTGCCCACTGCTGTGTCTAGCTATTTATCTATGCTACGGCTAGTATTTCTCATGTTTATGTTCATATAATGTTGTGAGGCAAGGATGAGGAAGAGGGATTAAATGAAGGGGTGTTGGGATCAGGGTCGTGTGAGATGCGTATTTCTGTTTCACGGGTCAGTGAAAAGTTTCTGCATGGCCTGTGTTTGTATTTTGTTTCTGTGTTTATTGATGTTTTAGAGTGCATTTGTTGCTAGTGGATTTTAAGCAAATAAACTCAATTACCTGGAGCATATTCCTACGCTTTGATATTTAATTTATTTTCTCCTTACTCTGATGTAACTATAATTCACAATACTGTCCCACAAGCATCATAGCGATCTCAGACCCCCGGCCACACCAACGCTACTTTATGAGTATAGTATCTTTGACCACACCCAATATGTCGCATATATGAGCTATATATAGATGGGTATGGTCAACCAAAAGCAACAGTTTGGCTTAAAGTCCATTCTATATCACACTGTCTTGATGAAACTCCAATGTAAACACTTGTATCACATAATTATATGTGACCCATATTTGTTGATTTATCCATTTATCATAACCTTCAACTTGGATAAAAATCCCGACATCCCTGATAATTGGTTATAAGACATGGATTATTACTTCTTTATCTTCATTGTATTTTTCTCATTGGGTGGAAAGATTGATTGCTATAAAATCATTCAGCGTGTTTCGTTAGGACTAAAGCTAAATAAACCATTCCGTATGTATGCCACATATTAGAGAAAGGATCAAAACAACACAGACCTGGATTTCTTCCGATCTCAAAACTAGGCCAAAGTCTGACTGAGGGTGTCAGTGGTCCACCATTGACTCACCTTACTGAGTTTACCTGCTACTTGCTCAGGAACATGGAGGAACTTCACAAGTAGAGGCTCAATCTCGTGAGCCTCAATATATCCACTTCCATCCTTATCGAAATATTTGAAAGCTAATTTAAGCTTCACATCCTCTGGCATGAGACTAAAAGGCATGGTTGGCATGGTTATTAATTTGTTTCTACGTGTGTATACAGAGAACTGGGGATAGAATCAGTCAATCCTGCGAGCTCTTCCCGAGTAGTTTGGAGTCTATAAAGGAGGACAAACACGCATGACAACAGCTAGGTCCTATATATAATCTGTCTGGGATTCCCCAACCCCCTTAAACTTATTATTCCATAAAGACTTTCCCGGGAACTTCGGTTAATAATGCTTTCCTAGTGTCTCCTCAATTACACGGTCTTCCAATGGTCTACAATACTGTTTTCCTCTCTGAAAACGTTATTCTTCCTATCCTTCTGTATATGCTTAAATCATTTGGTTAGAATTGTTATATCTTTTTAAGTATAATGTGAAATAAGGGAAAGTCTTTTGATGGAAATGAGTGGATCATTTCTCTATCTTTCTATTTATTACTACTGTAGGTTGTAAATCAATATTTTACCCTGATTGTTTAAACATTTTAACAAATAATATTTGACTGTAGAATGGTAGTCTGTTTTTCTGACACAATAAACTTACACTGTAATTATATGAGCATGGCGTCTGTGTGTCATAAACAGACCCTTTGACTATGATCATGAGGCATGTGACCCAGATATAATTCTTGGTAACATTGGAAAATACTTTTTCTATTGACCCGTGACACATTTTGTCTTACGGAGGAAAACAAGTTACTAAACAGAGCCACTGTCACTGCCCTTATTCTGTCTGAAATAGTATTCTATGCCTCGTGATGATTAATAACCTTACTCCGATGCGCGTGATGACCGTCATATATTTGGTAGACATTTCCATTTTGTATATGAGCGAATGATGATGTGCGTCCTAACATCCAACCTGCAGACTTAACATGTAAACAAAGCGATCCCACTACTAGGAGTGTGAGTATCCTTGGTACCATCTCTATCTGCATTACGCATGAAGAGATGGGTTTCTGGATACATGAACCCTTACCTTGGCTACTTTACCAGCCACTGCTGATGGGACGTGGAGGTAGCCTGAGAGGAGACCCTCCAGTTCCCTCGCCTCTATGTATCCACTGTTATCCTTATCAAACTGGTTGAAAGCCACTTTTAGTTTCATGTTGGAGAAACTGGCGAACTTGAAGAGCGACGACATGATGCTCACTGACTATTACCTGTTTTGGTTGTTGCGATCTTTTCTGTGAACTGGATCATGAGTGGGCTATTGAGGACGCCAGTTTTGTTATGGTGGTGGGGGCACCTCCTCTGATGGACGACCCTCGTTGGAAGCATTAGGATATATGCTGCCTGTTTCAATAGCCCCTTAAAATGGCATTGTGCTGCGCATTTCTGTCCGACTGCAAAATAAGCAGTGTGTTTCATTCATATTCATTCTGCAGGTCAATGTTCAAACACTTTGTTACTGATTATCATATACTCTCTATAACAATATATAGTACGATGTGACGCCGTCTATCTCTTGCTACTCTGTATAACAATGTCAACATTTTATTGATATATATTTTGATTAAACCCAATTACTTGTTGTGTCGTCGATTCTACAAAAACAACAACTATATCTCCTCATTGGGTATTTATTGAGCACACACTCGTATGATGTACACATTATGCATTCCATATCTTTATTCATTGCTTGCTTCTCGGTTCCTATGGGACTGTCTGTAGCCAAATTTAATTTGCATTTTATTGACGGTGGCTGTTGGATATAGATATAATAAGAGCAATTTTCCGTCTCAGAAAGAAAGGGAAGAGCAAGACAGAGAGAGAGAGAGAGAAAGAGAGAAAGAAATGAGAGAAAGAGAGAGAGAAGTGGAGTAGGGGCCTGTCAGGATGCGTTGCCAAGTGATGCAAGCTGATGACACACCTCCACCTCCAGGTCACAATAATGGAGCTCGCCTGCCAAAACCTGTACCATGTTCTAAACACACATTATGTTTTATCAGTCCTTGCGCCCTCTGAGAAAAACAACCTTTCAAGTTTAATACCGATGTAAAATGCAGTGTAAGGAGCGCAGCATTGAGCGTTGGAAGGAAGTCTCCAACGTTGGCGAAGTGAGTGTGGTGCTAGCTTTTTTGAGATTCACTGTGCTTTATTTTGGAAAAACGCCCATTACCACATATGAAGTCATGCTTCTGATGTGTTTTTCGGCATGTGCCCATGTGGATGATGCATATACTAATAAATGATTCCATCAGAATAACTGAGGGCAACTCTATATAACTAATCATTATATATACATGTTAATATGAGTTTAGTTGGATTCCTTTATAGGAGTGAGTGCATGGGAGAGAGCATGTCGATAGCCAGTTTGGGTCATATTCACTTCCTTTATTATACTTTCCTCAATTTCTAGAAATATAATAATAAAAAGGAACCGCACGCGTGTAATATAGCCTACCAATACAAATACCCTTGCCCTTTCATTGTATTCTCCCGTTTTAGCTATAACCTACCACTTCCATCATTTTCCGCTTTAAGATATGCCGGACCTAATTCATACCTAAAACACCAGGTGGCATGTCTCCTTTACCTTTGATTACAGGTAACCGTACTAGAATATACTCCCATTGTAACCGGCTGTAGTATCTACCTTCGTTTAGACGATGCTCATTGCTGATAGAATCATGTAGAATTAATTATACTTGTATCCTTACCCAAAGCGAAATATAGGGTCACGCGAATGGGCCCCATTAGTTTTCTTAATAATTATTATTAATCAAAATTGTAATTTGTATGAAGCAAGGCCAGAATGGAGAAATAACCAGGGGTATGGACAGATATATGGATGGTTTTCCATTAAAATCGTATGACGGAAATGATTTACAATATTTGCAATATAATTTAATTGACAAACTATAGCAAACCAAAGTTAAAATTTCATCCTAATCATTTTAAAGTGCAGTGGTCCAAAGTACATCTTTCACTGTTTGCGTTTTTCGGATTACATTGTTCAATATGTGCAATGCAAACTGCATACAAAAAGAAACCTGAAAGAGCCACAAAAAAGGTGTGAAAAACGGATTATCAAACATACTGAGTAGATTACACATACCCTTTCACACGGTCGCGGTAAACAGAAACAATACACACTTAACAGCCACTTAATAGCAAGCATGTTCTGCTGTGTTTAGTATTTTGCATAATATTAGATGGGCGTGTGGTGTATCTAGTATTAATGTAAATGTATGGATATATGCGTGTATTTATGTATGCACTCCAACTGGCTGTTGTAAGAAATGGCCGTAGCCCGATGGGGCTTACAATGGCATACCATGAATTTTCATGTCATGATAATACCTTTATGGGGAGGGGGGGGGGGTGTGTGTGTGTATTGTTCGGACCATCTTCCCCGCCCCCACCCCCAAATGTACGAAAGAGTATTATTTTTATGGTGTTTTTTCTCGTATTTAAATGTACACAAATATTAATTTCACTATTCGTATTTAAATGCACAAAAATATTAATTTCACTATACATGGCAACTAGCTTTAATTCTGATAACGCTAATTGTGCATTTTACCATATTTAAGTTTTGAAAGGTTTCTTAAATCAGATTGCTAAAAAATTATCGAAACCGAAATGTACCCCTCTGTCTAATTTCCTATTAGAACTATAACATGTGTTGAATAACAAATATTTTTTTAAAAAAAACACCAAACAAGTACAGCATGTAACTCTTTGCACTGCTTTTTAATCGAAACATTTTTTCTGTATTCCCTGATGAAGGATCAACATGTATCCAACACGTTGGAGTCACACTCATAACGTATATCTATCACCGAATAAAACTTCAAATCGAAAATTGCTGACATTATAGTTTTGGTGTTATATTGACTTTAAATATTTTTTTTCTCCATTCACCTGATACTATCTACATATGACACATGGTTACACTAGGCATAAACTATGGCTAGTCCTTGGAAGATTTGTATATAGGCCTATATGGGTCAGATTTTCAGAAAATGTACAATTGGCAGCTGTAGACAATAAGTAAATTCTGCCAAATTAGGCTGCAATGTGGTCAATACTAGGTAAATTCGAGTATATATATTTGGTATTGCATTGATACTAGCAATGTGTATGGTTAGGTTGAACTGTATTTTGAACTTTATTTTCGTCTTAAATCAGGGTCATTTGAGGGGATTGGTGAGGACTAATTGTACATTTTCTGAAAACCTTACCCATATGTGTGTATGTATGTGTGTGAGGCGAAGCTAGGCGAGGACTTGGACCTGAGCTGTCGTGGCCTGTTAGGGCACCTTGTGGCGGGCGCTAGACCACATGTACACAACCTTTGTGCGGTGTAACAAAGCTACTCCGCGTCCATAGAAACTCACAAACTTGAGCGATATTCGGTGAGGTCCTGGCCACAAGGTGACTTAATGCAGAAGCCAGTTTGCACTCATTGGACTAGTAGAAATTTACGGAGGAACCTCTAATTTTCGGATTAAATTTTGTCTGGGAAGGAAAGATTCAACAGGGGAAGCAGGTTTGTGCACGATCTATTCGTTATGTTATTCGTTATCTGTCTACTGTGTCATTCCCTAGTTTGTATGATGCTGTATCCTATTATAATATAGTGATAAAATACATTGCAGATCATATCGTTATTATCAAACGCTCCACAGGGGCCAAGTTGAGATCAAATGTCTCAGCTGTATCGTATCAAGCTTGAACCTAAAAATATTTCCTTGGCAGAAATAATTTAATTAAGAATTGCTGATACTGATGTTGTTTGATTAAAGTGGAAATGGATAACTGTGAGTCCAATTACAGGGGAAATGGATTACTGTAAGTCTGGTAGAGTGTGCATGATATTGCCTGGTCATGTGTGCCATTTTCCATGTTTGTCTCATGTGTCAACAAGTAGCACAAGTAATCAATTCGAATACATAGACCTTGCGACTTATCAAGCACATTGCTGGAAGTAAATCATGCGCCAGTTACCAACCTATGGCATTGATTAAAAGTAGGCTTACTAAAATAAAGGTCTAGGCCCAAAG
This sequence comes from Sthenelais limicola, assembly GCA_942159475.1. Taxonomy (NCBI): domain Eukaryota; kingdom Metazoa; phylum Annelida; class Polychaeta; order Phyllodocida; family Sigalionidae; genus Sthenelais; species Sthenelais limicola. Next base: position 32,983,698 of record OW804098.1, read on the forward strand.
TTCAAACGGAGGGAAAGCCTCTTGACTAAAACCTCAAAGTGCCATTTTAATTCCATTAAAACCGCAAAATGTCATTACAATCCCATTAGAACGCCTAGTCCTAGGCCGGGAAACCGATTAGCGATGTAGGCGTCTAATCACTGACATACCATTCGTATCTGATATGAAGGTTTGGACCTAGACCTAGACTGAAATGAATAGTTTCTGAGTTATGCATATCGGTATGGCTTTTTGATGTAATAATGTATTCTGGACGAATCAATTCATAGAATTGATATCTTTGATTTGCTTTAGAATATTATAATTATTATAGTACCTCGGTATCCATTAAAATGACAGATTCGATGGTATTTACATCGATAATGTTTACCGGCTCCAATCGGACGAATAATACTGGGTTACGGGGACTTTCCTCGTCTTGTACATTAACCTTTTTGGCTTCAGGTCACGGATTCAATTGTTTGCATATTTATTTTATATAATAATGTAGCCAGCCCGCAGGTCAAAAGAAAAGGAGATTTATTATTGATCTTAGCGATTGGTGTTCATAGTCGCCATCAAAAGTTGTGTATTATCAAAGTATTCTTAAAATTCTTATTTTGAAAATATTTATTCCCATCATTAAAAGTTCGCCTGAGTATGAGGTAACCTTGATTGATTAGGCCAACACAATTACGTTGAGATGATTTAGGCTGTTGACATTGTATATTGACAGCATTGTTTAACATTATGCTTTGCAATATCGAACCAAACGTCCCTGCATGCGTTCTTGCACTGTTTGGCATTGGGATGACAAATACAATATATCGTTATGTTTTAATATCAAGATAATCGTGTGGAATGAGAAAGTTGGGAATTGAATTATCTTGTGGGGAAAATACATGAATGTACTATCCAAAGGAGGTTCACATTAGTCGCACTAACGGATTTATGCGCGATAAATCACATGGCATTAAATCTCTCACTTAATAATACGAACATACAATTCATGTGTATACATGCATATATGCCCCTTTCGTGGGAAACAGCAACGGCCCGAGTACACATATTGATTCTGCTTATATGACAGGCACCAGGAAAGACATAGCTGTTAGTATATGGCGAGTGAAACAATATAGTTCACTGTGCATGAGTGTTAAAACAATATTGTAAACTGTGAAGAACTTGCACGCAGAGTGCGGAAACCAATGCTACTCTTGTGTTGAAAGCTGCTGACAATCTCCCAATGTCCAATTTAGCGCTTGGCGGGGGTTAAATTGCAACCATAAAAGCAGCAGTCCAGCTTTTACACCTTTTGCATGATGTCACCTTTTCTAACAGGAGGAATGTGGCTGGGCATTAAGGTAGAACACAAAATCATTGAGACAACACCATGAATGTGTCATGTCCAGCAAAACCGATGGATAAAATGTAGGCGCATGTTCAGCTTACATGCGTAGGTAATCTCCAATAAAATGATATGAAGATTATTATCTTATCTAATAATCTGCTGGTGAGTAGTCAGAGTATCTAATTTGCCTCCCGGGCGCCTAATTATGACACTACCGTCACCTAATGGAAGCATTATCAAGCCAATGAATTTTGTTAATATAAATAAAACCAACCACTTGGACCCGATTTGTCCATAAATATGATTATGTATAACCATAGTGTTTAGACCGATTACCTTGTTTATTTACCGATATGCACACATACATTTGTATGTATAATAGGCGAAAGTCAATTTTATTTTCCACCGTAGTCGCTTGTAGTAGGTTCTGACAGCTTCAGAACCTAATAAATACTTATTTCTTTATGACTCGCAAATAATCAGGATTTTTGGCCAGTTGTTTTAAGCGTTACATTTATAGCTTATTCCGGCTTGGCATGCTTGACTTGGATCAGACGTGCCTCAACCGCCGTAACGAAATAAAGGTCTGCGTTTCATTAAGCACTGAGAAGAAATTTCATTCGCTGGAGGGGTGGTCATGGATTTGAAGTGGTTTACTAGTTGTTAAGTGATCTCGGCTAGCCATGCTATCCCTGCTAGAGCACGCGTTTATTGTAGTCGATCAAAGATTCTAAAGTGGTTAGTACCCGTTTTTCTCATGTGAAGAGTTGTTCAGAATTCTTTCTAAAATTCTTTGCATACAAGAAATGAACAGAGTCTTAGTAATATTAATCTTGCTATCCATGACTTTATTCGACTTCTGCGATAGGTCCCTTAACTTCGTGATATAACACTATTAGTATTGTGCTGCTATTCTTTTCGTGTAAGGATGTGTATAAAACCGGAAAAGTCCCCATTTCTTTTGAACTAATTTATGTACTTCAGTGATTAAACATCAACCGTTTGTTTCTAACCGGTGGGTTGATCCAAGATGAAATCTTACATGGCATAGATGTGTGAAAGCACAGGGAAAACCATCGATCTAGGTGGGCAAATTTACTATATATTGTGCGCATTGGTCGCGCTTCCCATGAAGGCAAAACAAAAAACATCAATTTAGTCCGACACTTGTTCTTTCCCGTCCCTCAAGGCAATGTTGTGATCCAGCTTTTGTGCGTTTAATTAACACTTGCTATATAGTTTAAATAGTGTACCTACGGGTGAGGGAACCCAGAAGAATGCCTTAATAATCAAACAATGAAAATAACCTTAGCCCCCTACAGTTAGGTGGTGACTGCCCATTTAGAAAACATGTAGTTTCTTATCGGATTTAACGGGTTTATGCGGTTCTGAATTGGTATTTATTATAACCAGTTCAAATGATGTAATAAGCTAGCTTAGCCTAAGCCAAGATAATTTGGAACATACTTTAGTTTTGGACATTTTGCAAAACATAAAGGGGAGGTGCCAAACATATTAAAAAGAATTCCATTCACCGCACACATGTATGCTTTTAATTGTTACGCTCGTACAATTCAAAATGCATGAACAACCAAAATGAGAATTCACGACGGATAGCTGTGACTGACAGTAAAAGAAAATATATGGCAACAATAGATCCCAACTGTGAATTGTCGGAGAATAGTATTATAATATACATTGTGATAAACCATGCAGAGTGATACATATTTTCATGACGTACGGTACAATCAGGCTGTACACTTTGTGTACGTTCATGGCAACGCAGTGGTTTACTTCGACGTGTTTATGTTTATTTATCCTTGCTACCCATTGTCACCAGTTGTGCGTCAAATTTACTGTTTGAGTAGTGAAAAAAGAAATACCACGAGAAACTGAAGGGGTGGGGTTCGGGGGTCAATGTGGTTTTTAATATTTCGAGCTAACTTCGATAATATGGCACTTTGAACTGGGAAAATCCAAGATCATGGATATAATTCATATATAATTATTGATGTTATTGTACGACATGACAATATCAGGATTTCCCTGAAATTGTGTGCATACAAATACCATACAAATTTGTCAAAGGGAAAAAAATAGATATTAAATTTCCAGGTCTAAGACTCCAATATTTTGACTCTAAAAATCATTTTTTTTTTATATAAAGGGCCTAGTCCATAAAGCCCTCTTGCGATTTTGCGGCGCAGATGACTCTTTGAGGGCTGAGTGGACTAGGCCCGTACAGATGTCCCACACATGGTTGAAAGCGCCAAACAAAACTAGTTTCCTGTATTATACTTCTGGGGTGACATTTATAAATATCCTTATGACTGTAGTGAACAGGTCTGTGAGATATATGCTCACGTTGTTGTACTATACACACACAGAAACAATAAAACAACTTGAAGTTTTAACATGTGATATACTATTAGTACCAATTACATGGAAAATGTATTTCAATTCCAATAAATGGCAGTCGGGAGTTTATTGAGTTATAATATAGACAATGCCTTTATCAAACACTACTAATATATTCGTTCTTGGCAGTCAAAGCGTTATACAACATTACTGTATGGGCATATCATTGGAATCCCATTTTCAATAAGACTAGGCTAGGGACGTCCCATGGCAAAGTACTTTATGCATTTGTAACATTACATATTTGGTAAGCCTCTGTTATCATTCAATCTGCTTCAAAAGGAGCCTCTGAAGAGCATTATACATACATACATACGTTGGCATTCGCTTAAGATTAATAGTTTTCTCAATTGTAATACTGATGTATACTTTCTTTTCTATTCATGATGATGCTAACATTTTTTTTATTATTTCATTACATTTTTATCATCTCATATTGCAAACTGATATGTTTATGATTAGCTGTTGAATAAGCAAGTTTATTTTCTGGGAAGCATGGATCTAGGGTTTTTATTGGCGGTTTACTTTAATTGAGGACACAAAATTCAATTATTTCATTCACTTCAAACATGACACGTAAGTGAAACCCGAAGGACCCCGAAGATTATGAGCCTTCAGAACTATCAATCAAAATGTATTCACTCCATATTTTGATGACCATTTCCTTAGACATATTTTATGCATCCACATTAACAGACAAAATTACCAAAACGTGACCACAGAAGATGTATTATTTGACGCCTACGTAACAGTCAAACAATCATGTGTAACAATAAATCAATACAATTAAGAGTTTACAATGTTTGTCCTATGCAGGGAAACAGCGTCTGAAAAAAAACCCCATGTACAACGACTCCTCACACATGCAGTGATTTGCTATTCGATATCAAGATAAAATTATTCAATATAAAAAACACTTCACACAATGACGGGCTACACTGCAATACATGGATAAGCGTTATAAAATGGCCGAATGAAGTTTGATTCGCCAAGATCTGGTTTTATTACAACTACTGACGTCGGTTATTTCAGTCGGTTATTTCAGTCTGTAAACAGGTCTGTGTGACAAGTGGCTTTTAAATGACTCAATATTTATTCTTTTCTTTATAGGGACTGTTTCCTCTGCCAAGGGCTGGCCAGGATTCCAGTAAAGCCACCCACAAGAGGCTTAATATAGTATTCGCTCTCCTCTAGTCATGAAGGAACGCACTTATGGTTGGTATCCCCCAGCCAGGGATATATGGGATACTAGGAAAGAAGCCTCATCCTACCGTGAGTACTACAATATTTTCATTTCTTTTGTTTGAATTTTATCTCGGTTAAGGGATCTGATTTAATTGGGCTAGAATGGTGCTAGAAAACTCCAAATAGAAACCCTCCCCAACCCAACCCCCCTAGAAGTAGATAGTCAACCCCAATAGTCTAGAGGCATACACTGGAAGACCAGGTTATGATGTGTATTACATATTTTGTTCTGTTTTGTACTTATGCTTGTACTGTTTTAGCAAAACAAGGAATTTATTATTATTATTATTTTAGTTTTCATTTATTTTACTTACCTGTGAAGTTGCTTACACATGAAGTGTCCTTTCAATGTTGATTTGGTTTTGGGTGAAATTATTGCATGTACGGTCACATTAAATAATTGATTATTTGCATTAGTGCATTATAAACTATACAATTACGAGAGTTATGATGCCTATTAGCATAATCTCAAGTTAATGTGCCAATAAAGGTATTTAAGTCTGCCTTTTCCACTTGATATTAAGCGGATGCTTGATCTTTCCCTCTCTAATACACTTCTCGCGTTTTGCCAGTAAATGGGGCAAGCTAGATTGTATCCTCTGAATCAGATTGATTTTCAATCTTCATCACACAAATCATTTCCAAACCTTCAAGTAGCTTTGTTGTCCACTACTTCAATACATGACCTTTAATAGTCACTGGCGTTATGCCACAAATCAATTCAACCAACGGCGTAAACAGGTCTTTAGTATACGAATTCTTAAAGTTCGTTGTATTTATGATCCCAGTATCGACTCCCTCAATGGACTGTGAGTTAATGCCTATTGGGCATAATATATGCTACTTTCACTAAACCCTTTTCATTGAGGGACAAAACTGGAGTTCTTTCAAATCAAAATTCATTCTCCATTGACGTTTGTCTTACATGTAGGCCATATGTATGCGACATATACTTTCTGTTTGTAGTCAATACTCAGAGGTAATATGGGCACCTATGATATTTAGGTTTCCGCATCAATCATGAATTAGTAAAACACCAACACGTATGAGCATTTTCTGAGCAATCAAAGTCTGCTTTGTCACAATAACTATTAGGACTGTCATGATTTCGACACTGCGCTGGTGATGGTTCTTAATTTCTTGATGTATTTTCCCCTTATATGTACTATATCGATGTGTGATTATTGATTTTCTTACATGATTAATAAGGTTTATTGGTAAAGAATATTGGTTAAAGTCCATCAGCACTTACTGAGAATATTTTACTTGATACATAGTGTAGTAGCTGAAAAAAATATTAAATACAATACGGGACGGAAGGGGTTTTGTACGTGCCACCATGTATACGCGAATATGCAAAACCCAGGGGGGGATACAAAACCAATTCCCACTTCTAACTGCCCTGGGAAACATACTGTTAGTATTCATATAGAACAGCTTTGTATAAATGACATTTTAAATATCTTTTATTTCTAGATAAAGAATGTCTCTATAAACACCTGAGTAGCCGCTTCAATGATCAATCAGGAGTAGCAACTCCTCAACCACCTTCCCCCATCCGGGCCTTCCACGCTCCTACCACATCTCGTCCCAAGAGCACCCGCCCACCCTCCCGATCATCGTTTAGGAAAGCCCCGGCCACACCTCCTCCTCAACAGCACCATGACCTCGCCATATCTGGTTTCCGACCACCAAGTGTTGGATCACTTCGTCAAGTCACATCATCCAGTAAGCCCAGATCAACCAAACCCAGGAAAGCCTGGGCAACTCAAACCTCAGCGACTGCTGTGACATCTGTTCCACATTTCCAACCATTCCCTTCTAGTCCTGCACCTTCTGAATCTCGTATCACAATAGACAAAGCACCAGACATGTCAGGGTCTCATCGCCATTGCCGCCCGAATTCAGGCCAGAGCAATACTTCTAGTCGAAGATCCATGAGTGCTTCAATGTATAGACAAAAGGCTTCTCAACCTCCACGTCCAACCAAGTCAGCAGGGTCCCTCAGAGCTCAGAGTAAGAACCAGGAATTAGAGGTTTCTCCAAGCGGCGACACAGAGGACATGAAAGTACCTTCCCCTCCAACATCCCCTGAAATGTCAAGAATGGAAAATTGCCAGTCGCTACAACGTCCAGGTGCACCTGTACCATTGAGTGAAGAAGATGAGAGGAGTGGGGAGGAGGAGGAGTCTGTGGATGGTAGCCAGCCCGATGAGGATGGTCAGCGTGATTATGAGGAGCAACTTGCAAAGTATGGGTGGAGATTTGAAATTCCTGGTGACCCTTTTAACCTCAAGTGAGTAGCAATACATTAATCCATATCTTTTTACATGCAGTTCTTTCAGTCTGCAAATCCCACACAATTCATGAACGTCGTATAATATTACAGATAATCGAATTGCAATGTATATTGTGATATAATAACTCTGTGGATATTATATGAACCAACACACATGATTATATTATATGAACCCACACACATAATTGATGATATTTAAAGGGGCTTTCCGTTGTGACGTTGCCCTTATCATTCCTAGATTTGCTGATCGTACGCCAAATTGGACTGATTATTTGTACTTTTGTGCATTATCTCTCTATATCCCGGTAATTAAAAGTCTTCTGAACTCATGGTGTGCATACTGATAACAATGCACTCAAACGGGCTTATTACCCGACCTGTAGCCGAGACAGTTATACAAAGGGAATATTGCTTCCTGCTGTTCCAATATGGTTTATGTTCAGAGCTCTATGGTATCACTGCAATGTGCTCATTGTGCAAGGCAATTTCCCCCAGGTTTGGTTCAGTATAGGCGGGCTTGAGGAACGCTATCTTTGCCAAGATTTTATCAATAATGTCAATGTGGGATTATAAAGCCCCGTGGTGAATAGTATGAAATGATGGATGTATGCGATCTTAGCTGGATACAAAAGAACCACCTCACCATATCCATAGTTTGTATAGTGTGCATTGCTCAATTAGCATCTTTTCACCTAGATTAACCTAGATTATTAGATATTGTAATTTTGAACACGTTATTATACTCTACACAGTCTTCTATAGAACTAATACTTGTTCTCAAGTATGTCAATTAAGAATAGGAATTGTCCGGGGAATTTTCCCAATTCTTTTAACTACTCCCTTTTTTACCTCGAGCTAGATTTAACACCATCGCAATGGCATGACTATAGAATTCAAATAATAAATTACATTTTATGTTTGGATTTATCACAGGAGACCAACACTGCCCCCTCGCCTGCCTTACACTGTCAAAGTTCCTGTACCCGAAGTGGCGCCCAATCCTCCAACCGGTCACATGATGAACTACGATACCTACTTCCTCAACACGATTCCGCGCAAGCCAATGACGTTTACGATACACAAAGAATGGATATCTGAAGTACTTCACGCTAAACGAATGGACCTACAGAAAAAAGAAGGCACCAATTACAACTACAAGCAATATGCATTCATATACTAATCATGCTTTATGTTGTATATAAAAACCGTCATAAGTTAAGATATAATTATATAATTGAAGTATAATTAAATGTGTGTATACATACATGTTTAGAAAGTATAAGATTAAGAACAAATACATACCTCTACCTCTCATCGTTGTCTTTCATAAGAAGTAAATTAATGCCGAAATTACTTTTTTAAAATTCCGTTATAAGTCAAACAATGTCCTTTCATTTTTAAGCCGCAGTCCGTCCATAATTTTACACGGTTACTTCATTCATAATTATGAAAGGCTTGGTTAGATTGTCATTCATTCAGATGGCATTTGGGCAGCATATGGTGGGATTGGTACCATTTTGGAACTTTAACTGGCATACTTTAGCTCAACTGTGATACGCGCATGTATTAATCGAAAATGTATATTATTCATATTTTTTTTTCTTTTGTGCTACATGTATATTATTGATATTTTTCATTCAAATTTTGAGGTTATACTGTCCTCTTGATAACAGTGTTACTCTTGTTACGTATCGTAATGTTGAATATTAGCCCCCGAGAAAATACATTTTTATTGTTTTCTTATGCGATGCAAATTTCGCAATTTTATGTCTGTGATATAAATGTGAAAATAAATAACATTATATTTAACTTATATGTACCGTACTTGACTTACATTTCAATTCACTGACATCCGCTCTGCCCAATTTTATGAGTTTTTTTCGCTTACACCAACATCAATAATTTTAACGAATATTTGTGTTGTCTATAAGATGTCACCCCAGATATAATTAAGAGACATAACATAGAGCATAGCTAGAATGTGGTTACCAAGGGTTTGAATTGGCCTTCATGTGTGTCAACATGCACTCATAGCGTAATCTGCCATAATCAACTCAACAATTAACAAAGTGCAACACTACGACAAAAATGCTGACGCTGTTGCTTGTAAGACTTTTAAATCTGCGGAAGTTATGGTTGGCATAAGCTTCAAATTGTTGTCCCATTGACCATCGTTTAATACACGAGAAAATGCATATTAATACAAGAAACTTTCGAATGAAAATCGTTGACAATAGATGTCTGTTAAAATGGCATCATGTGAAAAGAAAAGGTAAGATGAACAGGAAAGTAATTCTGCTTACCCAAGTTTCAATTCGAGAATCTTGTTATTATTTTCGTTGTACCATTGCAATACAGCAATTAGCGTTACAAAACCCCATCATTCTTATATAATATATGCATTGCCAATGCTATTAGACCAAGTTATATATTTCGAAGGAAGGCGCCCAATCCTGTCTGTCAACAACTATTACAGTTCTGGACGCGTCTGTGTTACCTGTGTTACTGTGTTAGTACAAAATGATATTAAGCATCATAATTATGGTAGATCCTTGGTTTCAAGGTGTTGGGTCGTGATAAAGTTTCGTACTTTGTATCTAAGCAGAGAGCCCTAATTATATATAGGGACTACGATCTCGATTTTTTCCATTGATATTCATTGTCCTTTCATATCATTTCTTATACGTGATATATTCACGTTGTTGCTTGGCTATTGATTATCTGCTATGTTCACCAGTATACACAACTACGCCAACCGTACTTTTTTAAGATTTCCCCCGCCGAGGGCTCTATTATCATGTTGGGTTTTTTTTATTAGAAACTGTGGAATTAGTCGGGGAAACCGTTTTGTTTGTAAATAAAGGCCATCGCTATCTTTTTGTAGTATCAGTATTCAGATATGTTGGATACATGACCTTAATTGAAGTTGCAGTATCTGATCAGCACAGCATCAGCAACAACAGGAATCCAACTATTTATAATTTGGCTCTATTTTATCTTCATAAACTTAAGGAATTCCTAATGAAATTGAAAATCTTAGGATAGCACTGCTTAGATAGGTATGTAATAGTGCTTTTTGTGAACAAGCTACGAATTCATAAAAGGGAGGAAACAACAGTTTTCCTCATTTTCGGTATTCAAATCTTCCATTTTGTATGGCTAAGGGTCAAAGAAAGAGTCAATTGAGAAAAATATCTGTGGGACGATTTAGCTTGGATTAGAGCTTTAAACCATTTTATAGTCTAGTCGCCTTATTTAGGCCTTTGCTGCATAGCTGTAGCATGCACATTGTCGCCACACCTGTCGCAATGCGCCTAGACATCGGGTCCAACTTCATGCAGTGAATCTAGCACTTTTTCGACATTTGTGACCGCATCCTTTCGCCCCACCTTCAGCATCCTACAGCATCTTGCATCTGTGTCTTAATAGCTTCTTATGTGTCTTTACTATACAACTAGCCCCGTGACCGTTGCGCAAAAATAATGAAAGGCAAAACTCACAATATATTTTGGTTATGGGCGAATACTCAGCTAACATATGGGTCACATATTATAACGTTATAGAGACAAAACTAAAGATTTTCTACTTTTTGTCTCGCTATATTCCTGCCTAATTAAATGTCATTTGACCAGAAGTTCGGAGGATTTCATGTTGTTGTTTTTGCTACAGGGCTTCATTAATGTCCGTGACATCCATATCACGGCGACCCGCCGAAATCCTTTGCTGCAATGGTTTCACTTATTATCGCTCACCGGCGCTCAATCCTTTTCTTCCAGTTTCAGCCGATTCGACTTCAAATCATCGTATGAGCATATAAAAGCAGCAACATAGCCTACTGATTACTTCAGTCGTATTTATTTAAGACAAACAATCAACAAATTGTTATTGTAATAGCTGTAAATGCAGCTTTGATGTCTTTAATACAGGACGACCGTGGACCATGCTCAAGCTTCGGTCTACATATGTTGTCCTCCATCATTCACAAGGATTTAAGGTTTATTCATTCAAACCATATAGCATTCTCACATGTCTCGGAAAAACTTTCACGGAAAAATAAAATATATATAAAATTCACGGAAGTGAACGCCTACATTCAGCATAGTCTCTTGCACAGACCCACTATCCACAGGGTGCGGAGCGAGGACTACATTCAGCAATGGATATCTAGAGGATGAAGTGTTAGGTGGCGCAATTGCAGCAGGGTAATTCGTGGAGCGTAGGTAGTTCAAATACCACCAGGTGTCACGTAACCAGGTATTTCCTATTCACGGCCCACGTCCAGTGGTGTAGTGTAATATAGTGTGTAGACAGTGAATGAATATAATATGTGTAGCTATGTGTAGAGAACGTGAATGAATGGAACAGTGTATAGTTCATTTTGTGCTACTTTTTACTACCTCACAAAATTCACCGAAACTAACGATGAACACATTTGTGATGTGTTAGAGGAAAATGAGCCACAAGTCGCAAAAATGATATTTAAAAATGACCCCTCGGAAAGGTGCTGATTATAACGGTCCACCAGAAGCGGCGTTGTTTTCATAGGCTTTTGGCTTATGAGGAACTCCGTAATTTCGGCAGTAATTAAGCTGGTATCAGTATAGTTTTATCCATATATATCATGCACTGGTCGAATATGGCTAAACCTTCTGGAATTCATGGCTGAACTTACTGGAAATCGATCAGAGGCGGGTCTAGGGTATGTGTGTAGTGGTGGTGGGGGGTAGGGGGACCCCCACCTTGGGGCGCGCCCCCTAACCCTAAAACAACATTCTCTTAATATTAATTTTATTCATCAATTAATTAACCTCGCCGAGCCATTGCAACCCCACATCTGTTAACCTATACAGACGTTACCCCCACCCCCGCGCGCGTCCATAAGAAATTCCTGGATACACCATGCACGGAAATTGTATTATGTGTGAAGTTTTAAATACGAGCATCTGTCTAGAGGGATGTATTAGGCATCTACGGATACTCTCCCTCACATGCTTAGCTCACCCTCCCGCGCAAATAATAGGAGTGGTTTCGCTTCACCCGTTCCCCTACCAAGAAATAAACTAAAAAAATAATAACCATCAATGCAAAAATGATGAACTGCATGGGCCATCATCCAGACCAAAGCATTCATTCATCACCAAAAGCTATTCCATGAAGGTAAACTTGACTGGATGATCTTCTCGCACGATCGAGCTTAGATCAAAGGTGACAATTGTTCTAAATTTCAATCGATACAGCCCAATTAATCGGCAAAGAGGAAATAGTTAACGGAAGAAATATTATGCAGATAGAATCAAATAAATAAAAGGGTCTGAAGTACCATCTCCCGATGGGATCTCAATGGAAGACCAAAAAAAAGAAGAAAATTAACCCTGCCTAAAGATCTTTTTATATTGACCCCCTCCCAAAAGTTAATTCTAGCCAGTGATCCCTTAAAAGTACATTTCTCTTGTTTAAGACATTTATTGTTACGCAAAAATCTCCTTTTTTTCATTTTTGAAAACAATTATTTTACAAAATGATCATTTTCTTAGTTCCAGGACGGTGGGTTCCCTAAAAAAGTTACCAAGGGCCCCTCTACTTAGTTTTCTGCTGATTTGAACCGGAAAGACACCTTTTTCGGCCTTAAGAAGCACATAATGTCAAACACATAGACTTGATGGAATGCTATTGATGGTGAATCGTATGTCACGACTGGAATATAGTGTTTAATATGGAAAGCTGTGTGTACGTAAAAGCAGCATTTTAAATGAGGGTAGATACATCTTTGGGTGGAGGAAATCCATGCACACATCTGAATACTAAATGCAACATAGCCAACATGTACCAATATTATAATGACAGGATCATTTTCAAAAGCATCTTTCCAACGACTGAGGCTCCTGAATAAATAGAAAGCAATATACGGCTCCTCGCAATGACAAATGGTTTTCTGATAGCTGTAATTTAAATAAGAGTTCAATGGACGTTTAGCTGGGTGATCGCCTGAACAGATCCCTGCAGTGGAGGAATATCCTCGCACAGTGCCAAAGATCAGTGCCTTCCGACCAGAATAAATTATGTCCATCTGTGTTTCGCTAATGGTTGCAACATTTAATGTGCATTCCGCCCGTCATTAATTTGAACATTGATTTTAGTTGCACAAATTGAGAACAGAAAGCGGATTAAGAATAGGCAAGTAAATAGGCAACACCACATACAACACCGGTAACATCGCTTAATTGTGTTGCTGAGCGATTATTTTTAATGCATGCTGCGTTTTTGATTGAAAATTATGTAAATTACCGTAGTATGTATATATTTTGTTTACTTTTTTGTTGTGATTTGAGGAAATGAGTGTCTTTTAAAGGAAACTATAGAGCACAGTTGCTCCTCGTTTCTTTATGATAACGAGGATTCGTTATCGTTATCACAATCGTTAATAACGATTTATTAAGACAATGCAGACTCAAATACGGCTTAATCATTCTTATAGTTCGATTCAAAGTGGCTACAGATAACGATATTTACCGGAATCGAACAACACTTGCCCTGATAACATTATAATGATACGATTACGACCAGCGACAGTACATATAACGATAAGATTCAGAATAGTTCGAGCAGCTCTTAATTTCATGACAATATAGTCCCACCGCTGAAAGAAGTAGTCTAAATCCCGGGTCCCTGGTTTTCTGTTGTATTCTTTGCCCGAATCTGTGGTTCTGCATACGATAATTTGGCGGTTGAATCCATATTTTCCCATGTTCTGCAATATAAATATGTTAGTAGTCATGCATATTTGAGTATCATAATTACCAACGCTGGATGGAAAATTAGGATTAGCAATGATTAGCAAAAGCGCATAACTAATATGGTCCCGCTTACGATCCCGAATGTTATTTCTAGTTCAAGGTTTCTTTCCAGCAGTTCATCTATACATAACATTATTTGTTTAGGACAAGAGGTAGTATACGGACTAACTGGTTGTAAACTGGGGGAATTGGATCAGGCTGATGTAATGAGAACCGTTCATTGGAGGTATCCCAGGGTCTTGGTTCCCCTTTCAAGGAGTTGCCTCTGATTGGGGATTTACCTTCCCTCCAACCCTCTGATCTGATCCTTGTACAATGCCTTTTCAAAATAGTCGGACAGGACAATTGAGTTGTAATCTGCTCTAGGGTTATTGGACATGTACAAGTTGTGATCGCCTGGGGCGGCGGGATGGAAAGTGCCACTTAAATTGTGTGCTATACGCCCCCTATGTCACATATTTTGGACACTAATTAGGCATTAAAAGAGAGTTCACCAGGCAAAATCAATGATCAAACAAGGCTTATTCGGCTTACAAGCAATTGTGCCAGTAAGGGTGGTCTCCACTGGCTGTGATAAGCTCTAGCTGCGGTAAGCCTTGCGATGGTGTTGTGCTGGTTCTGTAGGTGGAGGGGAATGACGCGGTCCTGCCTACATGGATCACTAGCCGTGTAGGCTTGCCACTTCTCACCATCACAGCACCATTGCAAGGCTTACCACAGAGCTTACTGCAGAGCTTACCACAGCCAGTGGAGACCACCCTTTATAATGCGTATAAATCAAATTGTACCCTTTCATGGCTATTTTATTTCTCAATATTTTATTCCCATCGCTACTATTTCTCAACAGAGTTATATCACATGATATATATGAGAGTCAATTTTTAATCTAACTTAAAATAAAGTGTAATTAAGTAGTCTGCGAAGTAGCTAAAGCACATTGTTAATATCATTTGCATTCAAGCGATCGCAAAAGTAACCACAAGTCATGTTTAATGTGCCTGCCAACTTCGGCACTAGAGCTATCTTGTTTGTTATGAAGCTTAAGGTCACCAAAGTCAAATGTGCATTTGGATAATTATACAGCTTTGACTTATCTCAGAAAACATTTCTGTTTCGTTTTGACTCTGTAATAGACTTAAGATTTGTAGTAGCCTAATCAGGGGCAGGTGTAAATCTGGGCTGCATTAGCAAATGTTATTTTCCCCGTGAACCACATATATTACATAAGGATATTGCCATAACGGATTTAAAAGTGATTTGTTGTGATATATGAACAGATTATGTCATTTGCACACGCTTGACAACTTTTAGCGAATAAACACATCTTTCGTTATGAAGAAAAAGTCTGAACTGAAACTACATGTAGTTCCCATGTGTATGATTCTTACTTTGTAATTATATCATTAAGCTAGAGTAGTTTGTCATACTTATTAACAGCTCTTACCTTTATTGATGGAGTCGTTATCCCTTCAATGATCGCGCATCAAGTATCCCTTCTTTTCAGAATGCTCGACAAGAGTATAAGAATCTTCGGAAAACCCGATATTAAAACTGTGCACAGTCGAGTAAAATGCACATATAAGCACGGTACTTCACAGTTTTACCTGCGTTGGAAAGAAATGTAGCATATGTGCCATAGCATATAGGACAGGGGTATCTCCTCGTCCTCCGTCCGCCCCCACCGATGTAATCGTAATTGTAATGACGTAATCGTTATAACCAGGTTTATTAATTCATAAGCGTGGTATGCTTAACGTATGCCTGGAAAGAATCTTGAAATCAAATTAGTGTAAAATATGCTTAATTGGAATTTGTCTTTGTATCCCTCTATATTGTATGCCCGCGACATTAGGGACTGTTCATTTTAAACCACTGGGTGGGGGGGGGGAGAATTTTCAGGGGGGGGGGGGGCAGGGGAGCAAGAAATTTTGCACAAGACTTTAAGGTGGGGGTCATACAAATTTGCACTAGAATTTTTCGCATATTCTCCACTCCCCCTCCCCAACGGTTGATTATGAACAGTCCCTTATCATGATAGAGGTGCATCTTTAAACTATTTTAAATTACTTCATAATATTGGATTTCTACTCATCAAAGAAACATGGTCAAAGAAATATGTATTCACTTCAACTAACATTGCATTGACGACAACTTTGGCTTCATCATCAGCATATAATAAAATGGAATCATGGTTGAGAAGCCCTCAAACAAAAGCAAATCTAACCAAGTAGTTTATCAAACTTGTCATGCACTTTCTTTGTCGTTGTGTAGTGCCCAAAATACTGGGCCAATTGAAAACCCCACCGGGTGAATTGTCAACCGAGTATGAATAAAACCGTTAACATGTTACTTATGGATATCCGAAGTTCCATATCAGTGAAATAAGAAGACAATAAACTAAGGCCATTTGCAGAATAAATGCCGACTTTTTGTGTGAATGGATTGGGCACAAATGAAGGCCATAATAATTACCCATAAACAAAGAATGACAGTTATAGCAACCACATTGGAGCAACACTCGAAGATACTGGTATTTTATTGACAAAATATATGCCTTGACATTCTTAAGATGAGAAAGTCCAGTAAACAAACCAAAAAATATATTGAAAGGCATTGTACATGTGTTAGTACATAGATAAATGATGTGTAGCTTCTAAATTTGATTAGGTTGATAGCCTGCTTGAACTTGTCTGTATTTAGTACTACCGATCCAATACTAGAAAACTGAAGGGTAATTATACAATAATTAATGTTGAATTATCGAAAACCCTACTGAATCCTTAGGCAAAAAAAGTTAGGTTTGCAACTTTAATGGTATAATGCTCTATTCTGTCTAATTCCTCTTAATACATATTTGATGGAACTACTTTAAACAAAAAACATGAAATGTTTAAAGTATTTAAAGTATTGACACCGGACGCTGTGGTCAGGTCAGAGAGAAATCTCCCACACAAATATTTTACACTAAATCCCTGAAGTGGAAATAACAAATAATCGTATATCACAATACTTAGATACTTCCAAAGGGATGATATACGTGGTTGATGCTGTGATGTACTAACTAATTCCTTTACTGGTTTGTATGCGTTCCAAGCTTGTCTTACAATCCAGGATGATCGACTCGCTGATTTCTATCTCGTCTACGTATACAATCGTCCACTCTGTGCAACATGATGGTTGTGTAAATAGACCAGTCTCCCCCACTCCTCTGCGGCAATAAAAATCTGGATCTACCGCTGAAAGGCAATTTTCCCAGCGACTCTCTAACACTTTTGCGGCACCCTATACCCAACTCAACAAGTGGTACCAACTCCTCGCAGTGTCCCTGTCCCACAAACCACACCCACTCCACTCGAGGGAGGCTCTCATTGGTAGCACCCACTCGGAGAGGTGTGGTTTGAGAAGCGAAGTTATGTTTGCTGACGAACTGCAAAAGCGTTGGGGGAAGGAGGGGGGTCTATTTATCATGTTAACCAAGCCTTGATGGATGCCACCCTGTCGTTGAGAGTAGCAAGTGTGTTCCTTTGGTTGCCGCCCTGTCCCACAGGAGGTGGTTACACTGCCCCAGTGGCTGGACCAGCGCCCGAACACAGCGTCCTGCAGTCAATGTCATCTACATCGGATGCGCACCGGCGTTCTTGGATCAAACAACACCTTGGCTAGACCTATTCCTAAGCGCACTGGACCTCTCTCTAACTATTACTACCACTACCTACCTACCTGCTCCCCTTCTCCAAACCTTCATCATAGCTAGCATTATACCATTATCCCGGACCTTCCTAGCTTCAGGCTTTTAATAACAATAGTTCCTCAGACGCACTCATCAATTACAACCAATCAAGCATACTTGTGGCATTCATCTTTAACATTCATCGCCTGGAGATGATGGTCATATATTAAGCAGCAGGGCAATACCAAGGAGTTTGTATTTCTTTGACATTTAAAACTTCAGAAGTTGGAGTACTGCAGCAACAGTTTGTCTGATTATTGATGCTATAGGTGTAGTTATTAGTTCAACATTTCTGCTGGGGTTCAACCTTAATTCAAAATAACTGGTCAGCGGTAGAAAATTGTGTTCAAGCGCTAGATGACTGCCTCCAGCAGGACGCAGGCGCCCTGGACAAGTAAGAAAGGACAAAGGAAAAGTGGCCGAACATTTAGTAGGGTGAAGCTGAGACACTTTCACAAGGATTGTTTGGATTTCCTCAAGGATCAGCGAGGTATTTGGACATTGTTAGACCAAGTCAATAACCTTGGTTTGAAGGATAATCGCTTGGACAACTCTTGGGTGAATAGCCGGACTCTGTTAATGGTTACTTTGCAAAGCGTCCGTGTGCCTTCTTACAGTTGCTAAATCTTGTGGTGTGATAGATAATCAAATAGAGAAGGAGGGACACGTCGCGCATTTTGGAGTGGTTAACCATTCGGCGCTCTGACATTATTTTAACCACAGCAGAGGGTGCTCTATTAAAATATTAAAGCCCACTCTGGTGAGGAGTGCGCCAAGTTTTTTTAGCGTTGCCCGTTAAGACTCTGACTGGCTGTAGCAACCACCACCGCGGCGGCCAGTGCGCGTCATCATTCTGACGGCGTCCGGGGCCGACTCTCCGCCTCCTCCTACGGCCCTCAACAACCTCCCAGCCGCCGGAAGTCTTCCCTCAGCACTCTCCTCTCAGACCCAGCATCGTCGGAGTTTCCGGCTCCTGTGCGCGTCCGCTTCTTGTCCGCATCCAGCGTCGGAGGTCGCGGGAGTAGTTCTTCCCATCACCACCCGCAACACGGTACTTGCAGCGCCATCTATCTCGGCGGTCCTGGATCTGCGGCGGCGGGGGCATCGGCTGCATCGTCGACGGTCGGGGCAGGAAGTCATCATCCAGGACAGTACTATCATCACCAACACCACCCTCCCCCAAGAAGGCTATCCACACCACTCCTCCTCTACCACCCTCCAGGGGCTACAACAACTACGACACCACCTGGAGCGTTTGGAGAACGACGTCACAGCACAACAATGTCATCTTCCGGAGGGACGAAGGTGATGATTGCTGATGGAGCGCCCAAGGTCGCCATGGTCGCCGCACAAGAGAAGGAACCGGATAAGGAAGTGGCGGGACCGGAACGTGAATCTTGGGGACGGAAGTTGGATTTCTTACTTTCGGTGGTCGGGTTCGCCGTTGACCTTGGGAATGTATGGAGGTTTCCATACGTCTGTTACAGAAATGGGGGCGGTAAGTTGACAACACAGTCTTACTATTCATTCTACATTTTCATTGTCTCAATGCCTATTTTTGGAAACACTTCTCTCAGATTTCATACACAAGGCGTTGAAAATATGTTTTTGCGTCAGGGTGGAAGAATCGTTTCACGGGTAAGAAAAATCTTCCAATTGATAGTTTCCTTTGGTGATGAATAACACGGCGAAAGGTATTATTCTGTCAACCATCAGTCCACATAATACCATGAATTGCCTGCGTAACGCTACTTTGAAATCACGAAATATAGTTCCTCTGCTGTATTGCAATTCCCTATACCAATTCAGCAATCATTATACTGGGTTATATGCAATTAGAATCCGATTAATCACAATGGGAGAAGTGAAAGTTGAGTAATTGTTGCACGGGGAAAATCAAGAACAAATCATTCCCTGGTATCTGCAGATACTTTGGAGTGAGTGTGTGAGGGTGGGGGTGGGGGTGGGGGGGTTATGTGAGTGAACGCGTTTGCAAATTAAAATATCGACTTTATATAATGCGCCCCATTGTTCGTGATAAAGAAAATTAGGAAATACAAATTGTTTGAAACATCAAAACCATGGTCTAAGTGGCGTTGAGTAGGAAATGGGAGGCAAGAACAACTTGGTTGGTAAGAATTAACGTCAGCTTGCCAATTTGAAGATTCTGGGTTCTATTCCTATACTCACGTGCATGGAAATCTCAAATCCCCTGTCTTCCAGAATAACCTATAGTGCAAAGTTTTACGGGGTTAATCAATCACGAGCCCTAAAAAGAAAAGAGAACTATTATTATAACTAACCAAGAAAAATGATAATGTAGTTTGTGGGACCTCTGTCATGGCATCACCCTTTCTCTTATATAATAGATTGTTTAAATTCACACGCGGAGCTGTATATTGTAGAGAGGTACTGGTCATTGTATTTAATTCTCCTAATAAGAGAGAAAATGATTGGGAGGTGTAATCATAATTCCGGAAAGGTCGCCTGGATTACACCGACAACGTATATTCTCAACTATATATAGTAGCCACTGCTATATGCCGAGAAAGATAATGTAAACAGGCTTGACATGTTGTAAAACCTCACTTTAATGATAATTTCATGCTTGATATCTCACGGACACCCCATCTACAAAAGCAATCCAGGCTGGGCACGTTGGCATGAAGTGTCTGACGCCTGGAAACGTTACCTAAATCCCAACAAATCCTGGAGAAAAAGCCTCAGCAATTTGAATAATCGATTATTTAGGCTGTCAGAGGCACAGTCCATCCACCAACCGATCACGACCATGGCCATGAACGGCATATTTACGCAACCAATAGGCTGAAACTAACAACCACAAGATTTATGTTATAATGTTATATACCTTATATATATGTGTATATTTGTATGTTTGTAGTGCCTGTACAGGCTGTTAATATCAAAATTTTGGCCAGTATTGTTACATGTATGTATGCTGTATCTATTCGTCTAAAGATAGTAAAGGAGGACTTAGGTATGAGGTAAATATTTGGTAACATTTATATTAGCTAGACGGGACACTATCACTTATACTCACAAGTTCTGAAACTTGTCAAAATGCATGATGGTGATCCTACTTGCCAAAGTTTGGACGTTTTCATACTTTGGCTCAGAGTTTTACATTTTAAAAGCCTTAGGGTTAATAATTATTAGCTCACGTAGCTACATGCCTATATAAATTGGAATCCCTCTAGGGAAAAGTAAAATATCTGGACCTCTAACAACTGATTTGCGCATTTTACAAATTTTGAGTCCACTCCATCTGGCTAAATATCTGTGCTCTTCGTAATGCCCGTGGCAGACGCAACTACGGACCATTCATATATATATTACTCACATGGGATTTGAAATGCATGAATAAAAGTAACGAATTGTTGCATAACAAATCATTCAATTTGCTGAAACGTCTGTACAGATTTAATCGAAATATAAGTGGTCTATCCTAGAATCTAGGATTTAGAATTAGGTTGCTGGTAGCTGTACTACAAGCTCTTGGTGTTTAGGATAAATATTATTGCATGGAAAACATAAACTCACATGTTAATGATTGGTTGGTGTGATGACCAAGATACGGATTATTACTTTTCACAAAAGATCTCACTATTTATATACTTTAATAAGCACCTATATACGTACATATTCCAATTATAATATCATCAACTGAAGCTTTTTTTAATATACATTGTATACCAAGTCATAACCCTACCAGTTCCAATCAACACTAACAAGATTGGAAACCAAGATACAATTCCTAGCTGTATCTTGAAGCTTATTTCTAGTCTCTCTCTCTTACTCTTTATATTCTTTATAACATCTCTTATCATTGATGTGTATTCATCGTTATACGTTGATAAGATAGACACAAGGACTTATCAAAGAGAGCTTATTCCTAGAAATGTCTTCGGCAAACGTGCACTCATGTCAGGGGGATGCAGGTTATTACATGAGATTACATAAGATTGCATAATGATGAAAATGCGCTATTTATAGACGTGACATCGGGAAAAAATATATGTGCATGTAATTGTGTTGGGAATTTGTTACGCTTACAAGTAAATATTGACACAAATATTCATTCACATCGAAGCTGGGACGAATATATGACTGAGAACATTGTAATCATTATGATATCCGTCACAATAACAATGGCTCATTGGAGTGATTGTGATGAATATTCTATTGCTACCTTTGGCAAGTGTGTTCGCTTCATGTCAACTGGGATGAGGGTGCACGCACGTACGTTAAATCACCCGTTGCTAAATCTTGCGAAGTATTCCACGTCCAAAGCTCCAAAGCTAAAAATTAAGAAAATGCAGAAAGGTGCGATATCTATTTTGTCCAAAATGTTCTCATTTTTAGAAATGATGACATATATGATAACTATACTTACTTACCGGAATACTTACTTAGAGGCGAATTAAGAGTTAATACATGCACTTCATGCCTTCTGGTATCTATCCTCATGTTTATTGGTTTTAAAGTAATATTTCCATTAATGACTTTTCCCAAAATTTTGGCTGTAATATTTGCGATTCGCTAATGCTAGAAAGTAACGTTTTATTAAGGCTACGATGCACATATTTCACTTATATATATCATTGTATGTCATAGTAAAAGATGGGTGCATCCCGGATATTACGTTTGGTAATTACTATGCAAAAGACTAATTTCTATGGTAAGAATTGTGAATTTTAAGGGCCCTTATATGATCAGTTTTAAACACTAATCATGGGACTCTGTCGAACCAGTTTCCAGTCACTAAATGACCCATTAATCATAGGATGACACCTGGCATGGGTCTCATATGTTGGCACATGATCATTACAGGCCATTTAGTATTCGATCATTATAGGGGCTTTAAAACCTGATCAGAATAATCTAACCCGAAGAAAGGTCGACGCAAGCTGATAAAAAGTAAATTTTACATGTCACCGACAGCTTTTCCTCCATGGTCATCTATCATAATTCATGCAAAACTACATATAATAATAATTCTATGATTAAATAATATTATAGACATCCACTGAATATATTCAGGATTCACGTGAAATGGGGCTTTCATCTAAGAGAACGTACTCACGATTTAAAATGAAATGGAAAATAAATGGCTTGTACACACTGCGCTTTAAACTGGTCAAATATTTGCTATTTTAGCATAACATACTCCAAATATTATAAACTCGGAACTTTTACATTTGAATCAGCCAATGGCATCATCCATTGTATAAGCTAGTTTTAATATCTGTCGTATGTTGAATGAACCAATTTTTTGTGAGAAAGCGGATGATGCTTATGTTATATGTTGCGGTCGTGCCAAAATGCTATCAAAACAAAATTAGGATCAAGGTTAAAGACAGGAAAAGTAGCCAAAGTTCGTGTCCACTCTCTTGAATCAAACAAATTAAAGGCGCACACATTGGCGAGCGAATTGGATGCGTGGCCAGGTTGTCGGGCCATAACGACTACTGGTTTGTA
Organism: Sthenelais limicola; assembly: GCA_942159475.1. Classification (NCBI taxonomy): domain Eukaryota; kingdom Metazoa; phylum Annelida; class Polychaeta; order Phyllodocida; family Sigalionidae; genus Sthenelais; species Sthenelais limicola. Next base: position 33,007,013 of record OW804098.1, read on the forward strand.
TAACAGTATGTCACGCTGACCAGTCCTTCAGGGCTGCCCTGCGGCCAAACTAGGATCAAGTGATCATAACACCCTAAATATTCATGTGATCGACTGCTCGCTTTTAACCCTTCAGTTGGGTCATTAGACTTGCCTAGGACCGAGAGAATAGCCAAGTATTTTATGTGCGCCCACATTGCCCTTTTCCCTGTAACCAAGTGTTTGTTTTTCTCACGAATAGCTTCAAATTGTTATGACAAATTGATGAGTTTTGCGAGTCATCCTGCGGTCTGAAGGTACTCGTCCATGGAGAATCATGGTCAAACTACTCAAATCAATTTCCAATAATGTACAATTTTGTTGAGGCAGCAATTGCTTTCGCATTAACTAACACTTTTAGCAAATTCATACATATTGAAAGAGATCACCTTTTTCATAGCTTTAGCACACACAAAAAATCCCTTCATAAATCACCTTCAATTGTTCGGGAAATCAGTTTCGCCGAGTTAATCGAATTCGTATAAACAGTGGAATGAATATAACATACAGCCAACGCCTTTAACATTTCTCTCAAACAAAACAAAAATTGTAGCTTTTGCAGTACGGTGACAAGTTACACTCGTGGGAGAGATAGAGGTGCTAATATATACATATTGCGCTAGAATGCCATTAAGATAGCAGAAAACTGAACGTCACAACGTCACCGGCACGTCTAGTACTGATCCTCCAAACATGGTATCCTAATCTGGTTCAGTCATGCGCACTTGAGTCAATGGGCAAATGACAGACAGGGGGAGGGGATCAATCTCGCCTAGAAACACGTGTTTCTCATTTTGTAGTCGAGAATCTCTGAGTCTCCTACTGTTGGCCTTTCTTATCGGAAGTATTCGTTATTGACATAATAGATGTATGGGTTATTAAACAATGAATTTATCGTATAATCTTGCTTGAAATCTCCAATAGGAATTACTGGGAGGGGACTTTATACACAATGGGTATTATTGTGGTGTGTGTATTTAACTGTCCCCTCTCATATCAAAATAATGTAACCTATAAACTTGCATAAATACAAAATAAATGGAATTATTTGTTTTCATTTCAGGGGCTTTCCTCATCCCATACTTGGTTATGTTGATATTCGGAGGTCTACCACTATTTTATATGGAATTGGCGCTGGGTCAATTCCAAAGATGTGGCTGTATTTCAGTCTGGAAGAGGATATGTCCTGCATTCAAAGGTAAGGTGTTCCATTTATCTTCTATTTATAATAGAGTTGCGCATGCAATAATGTCGGTTGGGCGCATAATGAGAGTCAACTTGATCAATTAAAAATGTCAATACAATTCTTGCCGACGTTTGCTTTACTCCCGACAGACACCCTAAAAGGTTTCCACGATGCTCTCGGATATAACTTGTAAGTTAATGACACTTTGGGGATGGAACTATGTCAACGATTCCCAAGGTTTTATTGTTGTTATCTCGTTATGTACCCATGATATCACACTGGATATGGATAATATTGTTATAGTGAAAATGCATTAGGATCAATAATACTAGCGCTGATCTAACCCTACATGAATAACAAAATTAAATACTAATGACTCATAAAATACAATTTTTATGCATCGACGAATATTCTTACAATATGTATGGTAATTGCCGAACGATAATCACTTAATTGTCAGTAGAATGGCAAAGACAGAGGTCGTGCTTCGCCCACCCTAGACACGGAAGGAATGGCAATCATGTACATTTGTATAGTGGGTCCTCTTGCAACAAGTTAATCTATAAATCAGTTTCTGAAACTAAGTTAGAGTTAGCAATAGATGATAATTAAACTTGATCTGGGAGATAAAAATAAATACATATTAGATGCATCTGAATAATAGCCTTTCCAGTTTCTAATACTCAAAAGGGAAAAAGGAAACTCAATGCAAAGAGGTAGTAGTATGCACAAGTGTCACTCGGCTGACTTTGGCCATCTAGAAATAGTGCTTATTATGATTGCCGACTTTGATATATTGGGCAATATTTAAAAACTGTAGTCATTTCAGTGTTTCAAGCTCTGCTGTTGAAATGTTTTGGGAGAACAATTTCATTGTTGCTCAATTATATGCTAATTTACCTGCAGAAGCAGAGCAAAATTATTCCATATATATATATAAGTTAGTGGATAAGGAGCTTGGATGGTATAATGTGTTAAGCGTGTATATAGTAATCCCCTCAGAAATGACATGAGAATGGCGCCAGTGTATATCCCATGCTGTACGTCCCTATAGACATTGCAGGAATAAAACTAACAGGAAACTTCAAGTGTTTAAACATGATAACAGCCCAGACTGAAGGGACATTGACTATGCAATTCATCCCTGAAGCTGTGTGATATCTTTGCCGTGATATAAAACATGGATTTAGACGAAGAATATAAAGGGGGCGAACAGAAATGACGTGCCAGCTATTTTCGTTTCTAAAATCATATTCAAGAGGCGGGCTTGAGGGGTGCAGATATTATTAACATGGGCGCCCAGTCTAAAAGTAGTCCCGACGATCAGTGATCCTTGCCCAAAGATACAGGCATTTCGAGGTGTTGCTGTTCGCCGGAAGAGTCAACTGCTAGGGGTCGTAACGTTCAGCAGATGGGGTGGGATCTGTGAAACATCTGGGAAGCTGGGCACCAAAAATTGGCGGCATTACTCTGGGTGGTGGCTAGAATGAGACCTGGTGATTGGAGAGGCGCGCTGTAATCCCCCCTGACGGTAATGTATGTATCCCATTCCGCGACAGGATTGAGGACAACCTTCAAGCAGAGCAGTAGACGATAACGAGACCCGATACTACTTCAGCTATCACTGGTGGAGCCTCGCTGCCTCCAACTGGAAGGAGCCTGGGACTGGAGAGGTGGAGGTGGAGGGGAGGTGGGGGTTGAGGTTGGTGGGGAGGTGTAGAGGGGTGGGGGACTTAACATTTTACTGCTTCCCCACCGATTGGGGGTGCATGGAAAATCGAAATAATAGGCCTATATGAAGCAGAAACAATAATTGATGAGCCTTAAAAAGCAGAAGACCAATAATATTCTGATTCACAGACTGCATTAAAGTATCACCAATGACGCCGTACGTAATGATCAATTAATTAGATGGAAATCACATGTATAGTGTTTAACTTGGCAACACATGAATCTTTATAGTGACACACAGAGGGTGCTAATGACATGGGACCATAAGACCAACCTGGATATGCGTCTGGGTGGTTGGATTCAGTGCCCTGGGACACAAGAGACAGTTCTGATACTCGACGGATAGCACTAATACCTTGCCGACCATTTAAATACCTTCCATAGGCAAATGGCACTTAGCTTTATATCGGTGTACATCGTGGAAATAGAGAGAATTTTTATGGATTAGTACCCAGAATGAGCTTGCTCTTTCGGCCAATAGGCTGGACAAGCTTTTTAATTCCTCTAATGAAGGGTATTGACACCAGGTCACCCCTTCAAATCGTGTCTTTCTCAATCAAGGCCTGAAAAGGTTTCCTATACTTCCCAGTGAGAGAATGTATAGGTGTTTCCTTTTGTTTTTCATCTCTGGAAATCTAACAAAAACATTAGATGAGAGAACGAGCCGCCATTCAAAATATTTAATGACGAATACAATAACAAAGTATAATTAAATTTGGATCAGGTATAGATGCCTATTTCCTAATTGTAAAATAGGCTAATGATTCGCTCAGTATAACAACCATGCTACTTTCTACTCAACTATAAAACATGTGCCATTTACTTAGGTCATCATACAACAATATTTAAATTGCTATAGCTAGAAGATCTATGCCCATTTAATTAAACTAATGAATAAATCCATTGAATTTTAAAGCTACCACCACGGATTCATTAGTTAGTGGAACAATGCATAGACATTGGGAAGTCGATGCAACAGATGTAGACTATCATCAGTTGACTGACAGAACACTGTGAAACGGTGGGCCCATATGAAATGAACACTGTTGCCTGTTCCTAGACATCATAATTATGTGAAGTGTTTCAGGGAAATGAGTCACAAGTCGCAAAAAAAAATGGATTTTGAGATATCATCATATTCGAAAAGATGAGATCAAGCTGATTCCAATGGTGGTAACTTTAGGACATTTAACAAGTATTTCTATATTTTAAGTTTGATATTTTTAGTTTTTAAAAAAAAGTTTGCAATATTTCCGGGTGAACATTTATTAGTAAAGTAGTTAAATATACTTTATAAGATGACCTAAGAAATGCAAGGATAGATTTCATACCCTGTCTTGGGATTTGGTAAATGTATTCATGCTACTACTGAAAGCGGTAAGCATCCCCAAAATGAAAATATTTCCACAAAGAGATCTTGTGAATAAATCACTTTGAAAAATACAAATTTTGCGACTTGTGACTCATTTCCCTGGAACACATCTCAAGCATTTCTTTATCAAAAATTAAAACCACACACAAATCTATAGGAACAGGGAAGAGATGCATGGAGAAAGGACTCCGATTCTTGAACTTGTGATGTTCCATGACACCGAATCAGAAGGCCAATCAATACTCAGCTTAAGCATGGAATCCTCCACATCTGGGTATTTGTATTTAAAGCCCGCCCAATAAAATTGGTGCTTTGGCAATGGCAAGCTGAAGCTACAGCTAAATGTTCTATAAATTATTGAAGGTGGATTTGAGTTCTGAAATTAGGGTGAAGCTTCATTTTGTTGCTTTTTCGAAAAAAACCCCGAGGAAAATGATTGTTATAATTATATGTGAGGTCATTTTGGTGCAGATCTGATCCAATAGACTGATGGAAAAAGGAATTATCTTCTGCCGGGTTCTTTATAGGTCTAATATACTTCAATATATTCATTAGTATCATATTAATTAAGTTGATTTGAAGCTTCATCTCTGGGGGAAAGCTTCTTGGGATACTCTAGGCACCATAGCAAAGCGACGCTATAGTACGGAAAGCCATTCGGTATCTGTGATGTTGTCCTACATTAAGATCTCTCAAAGTACCGACTCAAAAATCGATGGCAGGAAGCGGCCATATTGTCATTTACTGGACACATTTGAGGCAAACATAAACTTCCTATCCAAGGCGCGTGCGCGACCGAGGTTTCTGTTCCGGTTTACCCAACTGACTAAACAGACGCCTTAACCAGGGACAAACACTAGTCGTTTTATGATGTTGGTGCTAAGATTACAACCTGAAAACTATTCCCAGGTAACAACAGAGCCATCGGTGACACAGGTTCACGTACAGTTAATACAATCAGCAACTCAAGGGTCAAGTTATCAGAAAATGTACAAGTCACCTTCACCAATCCTCTCAAATAACCCACATTTAAGACAAAAATGAACTCGAAAATCCAGTTTAACATAACGGAACTGATACTTTAAATCAATGCGTTACCAAATATACTCAGATATACCCGGTATTCGTCATTTTTCAGCCTAATTTTGCAGAATTCCCTAGATGTGTAGAGCTGCCAATTGTACATTTTCTGAAAATCTGACCCTCTAGTTATAAGAATGACTATTCTCGTGACGTCAGCAAAGAACGTCGGCCTAGTATCCAGTGTACATGTAGTTTCTATATTTAGAGAAAAAATACACAACAGAGCCCGGATTCCATAGCTCCGAGTCGTTAGGATACTAACATAATATATTACCTCCGATAAGTCCTTCGGGAACGGTGTGTAATAGGAGAAAAATTCATAATGCTAGTGAAGGGTACATCTTTCTGAAGGAATCATGAATGAACGCATGGCGATCAGATCATTTAGTGCCTCATAAAAAATTGACTTCCAAGTTTGAAAATGAAATATGAGTTTATACCAATCAGAATTTATACTTGAATGAATAGCATCACATGATACACATCTAGACACTAATCTCTGTCATTTATTATCCATCAACTGTTCTATAGTCATCTTAGCTAAGAAGGTGTATTTGTTAATCAGAAAATATCTATATCACTCTGACCAGTAGCCATGCATATGGTATAAAAGCTCTGCCCCTACGCCCAGAAGAAGGTATTAAAGGAGGCATTAGATAATAATGTGAAAAAATAATATTATCTATAAAATCGTTTTGAGCCAATGTATGAGAAGAAACAGTCTATGCAATTATATTTGAAGATAACTTTTGACTGAAGACGGAGGACGATACCTCTCAATATATAATATCCTTGCTTTTTTCAAAGATTTTGACACGGAATAGTTGTGGAGTCTTTCTTTCTGTGGAGTCTTTCCTAAGCAAATATGACTTAGACATGACAATCCCTTGCTGTTGAAGCCTGGAAAGGGCATAGGGTTTAAATTGGTCTAGTTTGGACCGTTACCCTTGAGAATTGGCCATACACAATGAAGTGGTTGTGGACCACGCACAGCCCTGACTCTAATGGTGGATCTATCCACCCAAGTTGAGAAACAAGGTTGAGAGTTTATCCTCACTGCTATATGACATAATTAACTCTTCAAAATGCAACGATGCCGATATACAAAAATGGTCCTCAAGTCAACGCAACAATCTTCAGGAGTACGTGCCCGTTTGGGACAAAATGAAAGGATAACATTTTTAAAACCCCATGATTCCACTAGTGACTAAAATCTAGTTACGTTAAAGCTCCGTAGAAAAAAAACCTTATGTTACATCAGAAGCTGAATGCTGAAAACAATAATTTTATGATCTATTAGTGCTACCAAATTCTTGACAGTTCAACTAGACCGTTCAATCGTTAAAAGTATGATTTTAACCTCATTCTTTAGCAAACAGATACACCCTATGAGTCCAGTATTTCAGTACGCGCATACAACACAATGCCGGTCTGGCACTCAAAGAATGTATTCTTGTGTATGTTGTAACATATTCGAAATTTTCTAGGGAGCCCTGGATGCCTATATCTTCCGAGGTTTCATTAAAAGGTTGCCACTGATTCCCCAACCAGGCGTCACCCTGAATCGCCATATGATGCAAACGGACCCGGATATCGATGAGAATATTCAGCCCACCCCTCCTGGGCATCAACTTTTTGATTTGGCAATGAATGCATCTGCATCCGTATCCACACTATTGGAATCATTACCCACGATTCGACCAGATCTAAATGCGTCATAACTGACAGAGCATCCTCAGTTTTCATGCATATATGTTTGTGCGAGTACATTTCAAAGTAATGTGCCAGCAAAGATATTCGGTTGGAATCGAAACCAGAAATGCAAAAGTGAAAAATCACAAACTTCTATTGGAGGGCACATGCATTGGGCCAAAGTTTTAAATGACCGAGACTAACATAATAGTACGCAATTTGATAACATGGACATTTGAGAGACACGCATTACATAAGAAAATAAGTGGTATAGGACTCGGATCTTTCTTTCCACCATAATTATAACAATTGAAAAGGGAAAAAGTGGGTAACATTATATAATTTGCTGAGTCACACCCAGAAATTATCCCTCTGTATTTCCTTGTACTGATGCCCTCCCCTGGCACATTAATCCCATGGTGTGGTACACCCTCTTGATTGAAGGGCGTACATACTTGTTGGAAAGCCCAATATATATGCGCTTCTTGAAGAATATTCACACTACTTCTGTTCGATGCGTACTGCATGGGACAGTAGTGGGAGGTGATGTAATAGCAACTAATTACAGCCACGGACGTATCAAATATATAAACAGTGGCCAATAGAGTGTAATCGGTATGTCATTACCACATCTGGTCTTGAGAGACCTCATGCCTCTATTTATAAACTGCCATACAGTCCCAAGCCTCTGTTACCAAAACATAGTCCATATGGGTTTGTGAGAGACTGCATATTATAACGATTAAGTTAACTTGAGCTGGTGGATTATGCCATTTTGTTTCAAAGTGCGCGTGGGCTTTGGATATAAAGTGATAACCCCGTCCAAAATGTGTGTATACATACATCAATATTTTACCAATACATTTACATATTTCTTCAGGGTTTAATTTAAATGCCTCATCAATGTTTACTTTAGCATAATTAATCCCGATGCATATAATCGGTGTTCTTAGATTCATTGGCAAACCGTAGTATAGCCATTACTTCATACCACATTACCAGTTCATGGACGTAGTAATACATACCCACCTATTATGAGCTATTATGAGGGAGACCAATATCCTAAAACAGCAAGAAGACGACATTGATGTTCCCAAGGTGGAGTGAGTGAAGTTTGAAAAGAGAGAAATGTGTAGACCAGGCGTTTGTGGTTATTGACATAACCAGGTCCTTACATTGGGATAACGATAGTCCAGTGTGACGAGTCACATGTGTTGAGATCGGGTTCATTGAGGGCCACCTAGTAGGGCAAAGTAAACAAAGTGGGTGCTGATGGCTGAATGGCTCCAACACTGTGCAGGCATTGGAGAATGGGGGATTTACAAACAAATCTTGTCTTGCCACATTGTAGAACTAATAATCCCAATCATATAGTAAAAACTACATGAAAGACTCTTCGTACTCCACCATTCAACTTAGAGCCGATTTTCAGAAATATTCTGTGCAAAGAACTTTACAAGGAAGAAAATTGATTGGCAAATTGGTATAAATAGATTCTACTGACGTGGACCGATTCCCTGTAACAACCAAGATGCACCAGAAGCTGATGCAGAACTTGTTTCAAAGCAAAACAAACAAAGACACTCTGTTTAGAATACTTTACCTCTAATGGATCTCAAGGCGTGGGAATCATTTTCACAGAGTATATGTTATCCACTGGGTAAAAGTTCTCTCAAATTATTTAAGCATAGAATTAAGGACCGACTTGAGAAAAACAAACAATGGAACACTCCATTGCATCCATCGCCCGAAATCTGCTCTAATATTGAGAAAGCAAATAGTCAATAATGTTAAAGGATATGAGCAAGGATCAAGATGCGGATACGCCGAAAATAACTGGAATTAAGATCCGAGAGCAAAAGAGGGTTAGTTCCGGCACAACTCTCTCCATACTAATCATACCACCGTTCCCCAATATGGGATTTTGAAGCAACCGTACATATTTCCATCCCCATTCCCATGGAACAGATATATGACACATTTTTTCGTCACAGAACGACGATTTTATCATTAATCAATTAATGACTGCATCAAGGAGAAATTTAACAAGGCATAAAGAGGGGGATGTACGGCTTGTATTTTGTGTATCAGTTCACACTATCAATGTTTCTTATTATGGCGACAGATATGCAACTATACAAATGACGGTGGTCCAAGAAACGTCCTTTGTGTTGTATTGTGTCCATGTCTCCATCTTGAAAGCGATGAAACAGTAACAGTTTTGAAGCACTCATCGAAGGCCTATTCCTTCTATTGAGAAATTATGCATTGTAGATACAGGGCGCATGGATTTTATATTCCAACATGACAGATGTTGCGTAACTAAAATTTAATGTGGACGCAAGTTGTGCACGGTTCTTTATCGTAATTCGTTCAGGCATTTTTCCTCCGATTCGTTTACCCATCTACATCCTGGTTCGCATCGACAAACATGTAGATCAATGCAACAGTATTGCTTTGCATTGCTCGAATTTTTGCTCCTATTCTTAAAACCAAATTACACAAAGAGAAACAGATTATACCAGGAAGTTTCCAAAGGATACTAAACACTCCCTCTATCAATTGCAACAACAACTCATCTTGATTACTTTTTTCCAGAAAAAAGGCACAACTATTCATCCCACTTAAATATAATATGTGTATTGCAGGGGTAGTTTCTTTTCAAGGAAATTGAATGACAAATTATAATCTAATATCCCGCTGATAATCTAAACCTCAGTACGTTAGCATGGTTCGAACTGTTACTCTGACACGCCATCATTTTATTCTCTATTCGACATGTACCTTTGGTGAAATCACCAAAGGCGTGCCAAAGATTTGGTTAGCATAGATTAAGTACCGGTATATTGCACACTGGAAAAGGCTAACTGACGCGAGCTGACTCAGAGCTTAGGTCATTTTCTCCATTGACTGAGCTTAAATGTAATGTGTTAAGGAAAATGGGCCACAAGTCACAAAAATGATATTGTTCAAAGTGGTTTATTCACAAGACCACTTTGTTGGAATATTTTCATTCTTGGAGGGTTCAGTGCTGATAGTAGCATGGATATATGTACCAAATGTCAAGACAATAGATTAAATATGTCTTTGCGTTTTGAAGGTCATCTTAAGGAGTATACTTAGCTACTTTACTAGTAATTGCCCACCCAGAAAATATTGCAAACATTTTTTTAAAAATAGAATTATCAAACAGAAAAAAAAGATACACTTCTTAGATTTCCTTAATGTTTACCATCATTCGAACCAGCTTCATCTCATCTTTTCAAGTATATTAATATATCAAAATCCGTTCTGTGCTTCTTGTGACTCATTTTCCTGAAACACATCACAAATACTGAAAAAGTACATATGAGTAAATACAGGTAATGAGTTACTCACAGTAGCAATTCTCAAATGTCATATAATATGATGGTAATATAATATATGCCTTATTTTACCCATTGTTAAATTGACGTCTTTTTCTCTATTTCAGGCATAGGTTTTGGAATCTGTATCATCGCTAGCTATGTGGCAATGTATTATAACACAATTATCTCTTGGGCTTTGTACTTCCTCTTTTCCTCCTTCCGACGCGAGGTACCTTGGGCTAGTTGTGATAATGAATGGAATACACCCAATTGTTCAAACGTCAACTTATTTAACACAAACGCGTCGATCACCATAAATACCAATTACACCACATCTCCTGCAGCAGAATTCTTCGAGTAAGTTGAACGGAAAAAGAAGGATTGCCACTCCTCTTCAATTTTGAACCTTTTCTTTCTTAAGAAAACTATCCTATCCTTTATTCCTTTGAGTGTTACATAAAAGGGTTTATTATACCATATAACTGCAAACGTATTCATGTATACAACTTCATAATGTAAACTTCATAAGGAAAGTCAATGCGTCTTGACATTTCGAGCAAGGGCCTTACCATACAATAACTTGTTTTATACATATAATACCAAATTTATCTTCACATGGCAAAGATTAATACCATTATGATTAGGTAATAAACAGTTGATAAACATGAGAAAACAATGACAAGATTTAATCATGTGGCTTATACGATATTTCGCTATAGACGTGGGGTACTTGAGATACATCGTGCCGGTGGACTTGGTACACTGGGCAACGTCAAATGGTCGATAGCACTGTGTCTCATAACAGTTTTCCTCATGGTCTACTTCTCTTTATGGAAGGGCATAAAAAGTTCAGGAAAGGTATGCATGTTCTTAGATTGCCTCAATTCATTATGCCGCCTCGATATGTTTACTTTTATCTGATTATAGGGATATTTACATGTTGATATGATATTAAATATTCAAAATATGAAATTGGTTGCATGTGGCTATTTATAATAAGGGATATATAGTGCCTTGTTTAAAATATGGTGTTACTGATTTTGTTTATACATCCAAAAAATTGTTATAGAATTGATATATCGATATATAGATTATATCCTATTCTCATAAATATTGCACTTCCTCAAAAACCGAGGACCCAGTATCAACCCAAAGTATAATAGTCTTAGCAATAATCAAATGAATATTTTATCATATTATGTGGGGCTACTTTCAGGCTGTATGGGTAACAGCAACACTACCGTATTGTGTTTTGGTTATACTTCTCATCCGCGGAGTAACTCTTCCTGGATCTTACCATGGAATCATGTACTACCTCACTCCAAGATGGGATAAACTTCTTGAAGCAGGGGTAAGTGAGCCATCTTTCATTCTTTCATGTTTTTCCGTAGACACATTAGTTTTATTTAAGCCCCTTAGTTGAGTTAAAAAAAGAGTTTACTATCGAATACTGATTTAGGCAGCTGGTATGAGCGATATGCGTGTACTGACCCAAAAGTGCATTAAGAACCATCCGATTTGGGAATAAATCGGTGGAAAAGGGAACAATGCATTCACGTACATGTAACTTAGAATGATAACACAGCTATAATTAGAATTAGATTAACTACCTCATTTGGCATATATAATACGCTGTCGGTCTAATCTTCGTGAATCTCTGTGGCATAGAACCCAGAATTGTAAGGAATCTACATGAAAGAATAGTTTATTCAAAAGCGATTATGGAACCGGTAGGTGTTAAAAAATACGATTTGGCTACCCATTGATGGAAAAACTAACAGACCTGAACTGAGTTGAGATGCGCATCTAATTTATAGAAAACGTGTAGGTGAATAACATAATTATACAAAGCGAGGAGGCCGGTTAAACTGTGTTTATTTAACTTTATTCAGTAATAGAATTCAGTATTAAACAGTCTCGTTGGTATTACTGAGCCCCCTGGTCTTGCAATAGACTTGTGATAGATTCTTCTTGGTTAGGCTGGTGGGCGGGAAACTTTCCTATACGACTGCAACTGCTCGAATAGTCTATATAGGCCTACAGGTGTAAGGTGGTCAATGTATCTATAGACTACTGCTCGAATGGCTGCTGTGCCTGTCAGGTGTAGTCACGTAGATAGAGGTGCGTCTGGACCCCACAGGTGTCCGCTTGACCAGTGGCTAGTTAACATGGGATACCAAATCTAGGTGGCCTCCCCGTTCCCCAAATTATGCGCAATCATTATTACAGTTTTTCTCATGCATCATGATGAATACATAATTCTGATAATAGCTAATAGGTAATTATGAGGATTACAACATCCAAAGAGTTGTAATGCTTCTGATGAATAAACCAAACTTAAACTAAACTGTAAAAATAACCTAATAATCTGTAAATGAAGTAAACATAATCAACAGACTCCAAACTCCATTCTTCGGAGCTGAACCGATAATCTCATCCAGCGTACTATGTATGACCATGCCTTCTCGAGGCCAAGGCCCCACTCACCACTTAATATACAAGATATTTGAATATTCAACAAGTCCGTAATCCTCATTTTCTATCTCAACACCCATCATAACTGACTGACTTTAAAAAACAGAACTAGTATTGCGTATTAATAGAGTTAACTATTACCTGTAACCCTCATTAAATGGCATTTATAAGATACCGTTAATACACATGGACACAACGAGAACCACATTCATTTATGTGAGCGTGTAACTGTTTAATGATTACCCGAATAAAAATATTTGAACCAAAAAAAACCTGAGAGCGCCTTACCTGCCGTCTGTATGGTGCCTGCTGCTACGCGCCGTTTCCATATACTACTTCGGACTCACGCTTGTAAGTAGTAGCGGAATGGCACGTTTCAGCGGGCGCACATTGCAACCACCAATCCTCGAACCCTTCTTGGCGGACAACGGTTTTAGAACAGGTCATACCTGCTTTTATACAGGTCTTCTTCACATTTCCTTTCCTATTAACAATACTTATTTTATCCCAGACGTGGACCAAAATGTCCTTTTAAGATGATTTTGCGCCTAGATCGCGGTAGTGAATTTAAGGTTATATATTCAAAGGGAATAAGGACATTAAGGGGCATCAAGTGTTGGTTTTGTTTATTGGGGTTCCGGCGTTTCGGGCAACATACGCCCTTTATTAAGGTTATGTTCAATTATCCAAAACCGGGTCAATTCTTTTGCCAATCTGTAATCATGTTTTCACTCGAAACTAAATCTATATCGCTGCTGATTTATTGTCAATGATACTGGAAAACAAGCGAAGGTGTATTATTGTCGCGCCGTACAAGGATGCCAGTGCTGGGTAGTCGGAATGTTTATAGGGGAGCAGATGTCAATTATTGGACTGATAGAGACCATCAACACGCCTGGGTGACCAATAGATGCAGTGGGGAATGACACACACTTTACAATGCATAGGACCTCCCCACCAATCACTCTCATTTCCCCCCATTACGTCATATCGGGGCGAGCATCTGGTAATCAACATGCAAATTAGATTCGTATGTGTTATGAAGCACCTTTTGTGTGTGTACATGTGCTTGGCATATGGGAGCAGAGAATACTCATATATACACACGCTCATATTGTATATATTTAAAATACATAATGTATCGTATTATATGTATACATATGTGTGCGAACACATAATACCGTTGTCAGATTCTTCCGAGAGGCTCCATAGACTTATTTCTGGCATAACCTAAATACAGACTGAAATGTTCGGGGTTATTCAATAAGAAGAACCTAATACATAGTAACCTATATATAAGTTAATATCGCTCTATACTGCTCCAAATTATCAATATATCAGAAATGTCAATGTAAAAGAGGTGTAGACCTAAAACAAAACTTTCTTCTTCAGCATCGTAATGGACATAAACTCAAGTTCAATATATCAGTGTCTGGTTTCCCCATATATACTAAAGCCAATGGAAACAGTAGTCATGAAACAACTTTGGTCAGGATTGAGTCACACAAATAACACAAGAAGAGCGATATGTATGCTGGCGGGCAAGAATTGTAGTTCATAGTAATGTATGGTCGGTAAATCCCTGCTCCGACATAAAGAACAAGTTGTCCATGAGAAATTGAACCTGGGTCAATCCAATCTATGAATGTATGATCTTCTCATCACGTAGAGTATTCATAACCCAGGGGGGAATCGTTCACCACATATTCCCAAAGCACCAGTTCCTCCATGTCACCAAGTCAAGTCTCCTTCTCCTCTCATCAGGTCAAAACATGGCAGCGACAAAAAGCTAATTTCTTGATCGTTAAGGCTATAAGATATACATGAGAAAATGTTGGTTTATTTTTTGCACTTATACATACAACTGGAGGTACAGGATATCCTGGTTGGTTGTAAAAGGAGTGGCAGGCTTAGTTTAGCTGTGGCTGAACGAGGGTGGAGTGTGGTAGTGAGCACCGATAAACAATAATACTATCATACACATTCAGACAGTCATTTTGGTCGGCCCATCACACTCCCATCCCACATAAGGTCCCCGACCGACTGCCTAAGCCCCACGTCCAGTCGCCTCTCTTCTATCACACACCCATCAAAGTTGATATCATTGATCTAAATTACCAAATCGATTTTCGGCCTACGATGCCATTACGACCAGATGTAGTATTAATCCTCCCAATATGTTTAGTATCAAGCCGAGCCGTACCAACTGGCGCCCCGTCTCCTCAGCGCGGACGCCCGCCCTGCCTTCGGGTACCCGGACCTGTTGCGTTCATTGGCCGCGCGAGGATTTGCCCGGATCCACTGGCGCACGCTGGCAGCTCGAGACTTTTAGCGTCCCTGGATCAAGTTCAGCGCACCAAAAATAAAATGGCAGCAAAAAGGGCGCAGCAATGGGCAAAAAGGTGCGAGGTGTCGCTGAATATGTGTTGCGGGTATATATTCAGCCAGGAGGGTGAATATATAGTGGAGTCGCCGGGTTCTTGCCCAGGCACGCCCATTTCATCATTGGCCCCATGAAGATACCTATATACTATACACATACTATTTATGGGATTTCAAAACTCAAGGTATTATACATGAATTTGACTCTTTTCATCAACACATGATATCATATTCTGAAGTTAAACATTGCAATCCTAATTTCCGATTAAGCGTCAGTTCGAGAAAGAAGCCCAGACGATCACCAATACCTTATAAGGGAAAGGGCATTAATTCCCATTGGTCCACTTACACTAGATGCGATCGCTTTTAGGCAAAAGGGGTTTGAAAATATAGCATGATAATGTGAACCATCTCAGTCCGAGGGCCAGGTTCTATCTTTTGTGGGTATTCCGGGATGTATAGGGATCACCCTGGAGCGAGAGAAGGATCGATTTCTTGGTCCACTTCTCTTCTGAATCACACATAGCAGTCATCTCAGTCAGAGGGCGACAGGGGTCGCTTTAAATAGTAATGCAGTGGAATGAATCATGGGTATGTTAATAATATTCAGAATTGTGGCTTATTTTTGTATCTTCACTTAGGATGGGAATGCAACTATATAGGGCCTCAGTAACGCGGTGCCACCAAAATTGTCATTATGAAACCATGGGATATGATTACCATAATTATCAGCAGAGACCCGATTTAGTTGGTAATGTAGGCCAATGTGTGGAGAGGCTGGTTTTATGACGTCATCGCGTCTTCTTGGCGGATGGATTCTGTCAAGGTCAACCTACTCGCTGTGAAAGCAATACCTCGAGCTCTTAGTCATGACCTTTGAATTCAGACGTGCCCCAAAGTATAGGTTAACAAATATTAAACAAAACAAGTATATTTTTAGCAAAGTATACTTTCTCGGCAGTTAGTGGAGGAAATGGACTTCGAAATGAGGCATACCGCGTATCTTTCTAGCATCAAGGGGTTTTAGAATAAATTTTTATATTCTGATAATACTGAATATGTATTTTTTTCCTTTATACGCATATATAAACATGTATGTGAATTTCGGACATCTTTGGTCACCAAATAGTATTACATATTTTAGATAATATTATGTACACGTTCAAGGAAAACACGTTCGATAACATTTCTATTGTAGAACATATATATCTATGTTAAATACTATTGCTACAACTATGATATGCTAAGTACGCACAGAATGCTGTGATGATACCATTTTAAGCCCTTGCTCATGCTTACGAATATTCTTATAATATGATGCTGATTCTGCACAATGTATAACATGGGAATGATGATGTTTTAACACAAGGGTGGTTCACATCAATACTGATAGCAAAATACCAACACATATGACCTATTAACTGGGTAGAGATTAGCTGCAACATCATTTTTTAAGCCTGAACCAATAATTATTAAAGAATGACAATTATGATAATGAAAGTGAGAAACACATTATAAATCAACACTTCCAGTATATAATAAATGGAATAAATTCAAACGCGTACGCGGGAGGGTAAATAGGGAGGTTCAGCAAGCAAATCTATCTCAATTACGTAACAGTATCCGTATCTTTTTTGTGACTTAGGTTATATTTTTTTGTATAATAAATAAATTGAAAGTTGAAACATTTTGCTTGATATGTTATGTTACGTTTTGCTTAACCTCTTTCTTTCTTTTTCACGTATGTTTGTATTTTAGAGATACGGATACGTTTACGTTTACGTATAGGTTATACTTGCTGAACCTCACTCTTAATACTCGTATAATAACGTATTTCAATTCTTTAGGTATGGATTGATGCAGCAGCACAGATCTTCTTTTCTCTCGGTCCTGGCTTTGGAGTACTTCTTGCCCTATCTAGTTATAATAAATTTAATAACAACTGTTACAAGTAAGTCATTACATTGATAAACAATATAGGCAACCTTTAGCATTATTAAGGCTCTAGTCCACTAAGCCAATTCTCAAGCGATTTTGCGCTGCAGAGGACCATACCTTTCCACTAAGTTCCATGAGAATCGCATGATGATCGGCTTAGTGGACTGGGCCTTTAAGAGATTCAGAAGTATGATTAACCTTGTCTTAATTATTTCAATAATTTATATATAACTATCTTATCTCATAACTGTATATTCTATATTGACGTGTCTCTGTGTTCACTGCACGTGTTACAATACTAATACAATTCGCACATTTTATATGGAATACAACTTTTGGGAAATTATCCATAATTATGTTACGTGTGATATATAATCTTAATGAATAATACATTTCAGAGATGCTTTGATTACGGCCACGATAAACTGCTTTACAAGTTTTATGGCTGGTTTCGTAGTCTTCTCCGTCTTGGGATATATGTCTGTAAAGCAACAAAAACCTATAGAAAATGTGGCACAACAAGGTAAGTAATTTCAGTCCTGATATAGGTTATAAGATGATTATTGGTTTTGGATATTGTTCTTGAATTTCACATAAAATTATTTATGATATTTTAGGTGATTGTTCTGCATGCCTTATTTGCGGCGAGTAACGATTTATTGATTACTTAACAAATACATCCTATATTAGCAAGGAACAAGAGCGACTTTCAGCTACTTCCTTGCTTTTTGAGTCCATTTACATACATTTATGCTTTCATTACTATTCATAAGGTGCTGGTCTCGTGTTTGTTGTGTATCCGGAGGCAATTGCGACCCTCGACGGGTCTGTTTTCTGGGCCATAATCTTCTTCCTCATGCTCATCACCCTCGGCTTGGACAGTACGGTAAATATATCTCACCAATGCTGTTTGAACACTTCAAACCCAGCTTTTAACCTGTCTCTAGGTGGACTGATATGTTTGCAGAAGAAGCTATGTCACCTGTTGCCATTTCCAGGCATTTAAATGCACCTTAATTACCACCACCCTTCAAGTTAATGTGTGTCAATTACGAGAAAATATGCAAAAAATAATGTTAGGTTGTCTCTGAAATCTGTTATACGTATATAAAGTGGCGTCGAAATAATGCACACGATATTTTTTGAAAACTTTCATAAATTATGATTACTATTTAACCTCCAAATGAAATTATTTCTAACACTAACAAAAGATTCTTAATTTGTTACTTAAATTCCGTTCTACCTTACTAGTTTGGTGGTTTGGAAGCTCTGATTACTGGTATATGTGACGAGTGGCCAAGAATCGGTCGTAAAAGGGAAATTTTCGTGGGTGCGCTTATCGTGTACTGCTTCTTCTGCGCTCTTGCAACTACTACCTATGTAAGTATCACCATGCGACAATTCCATCTTATATTCACAATCTGATTATAGGAACTCATATCATTGATATCAATCTTTGATTGTTATAGCCAGTGTCCTTTCCAACCTACTTTCCAATTGTCATTTGCAAAGATGTTTGCTGTATACAAATTCTAAATGAAGAATAATAAAAAAATAATGTTAATGAAAAGATATCGCTGAAATACTGAAAGTAAAAGGTGTGATCTTAACATTGACTGTTTCATATTCCAGGGTGGAAACTACGTCGTCAGCTTGCTAGACGCACATGGCGCACCGATCTCAATTCTTCTCATCTGTTTCTTAGAGGCAGTTGCTGTTAACTGGTTTTATGGTGAGAGAATGTTCTTTGAGCCTAACCACTTATTTAAACATGCATGAGTACCCCCATAAAGTAGTTTCTTATTCAAAGATGAAGATTACTCTTGGGGATGGGGCGGGGAGAATAATGTTCTAACAAAAGTTAACATGTACAGCAAGAAATGACAAAAAAGGACGCAAACAAATAGACCATTCCTTGTATTGTAAATGTGCGGTCATGCGAATCATGTCAATATGGAACAGATCTATGCATGTCACATGAATATAAGGCGAATATTTTGCAAGCGTTGATGTGATCTTTCAGAGTGATCAAACCCATTAGCAAAGATTCGCAGCTAGGTGCTAAACACAGTGCAATCGTTTCCAGTCCGATTTGATTCGCCATTTCGGCCTTGATCAAGTTGACCAATGGCTTATGGATCTTGCAGTCGCATGATCTTTTGGTGATCAGATGCATGTGATGCATGTCACAAAAAATATAAGGCGAATATTTTGCAAGCGATGATGCCGTCTTTCAGAGTGATCAAACCCATTAGCAAAGATTCGCAGCTAGGTGCTAAACACAGTGCAATCGTTTCCAGTCCGATTTGATTCACCATTTCGGCCTTGATCAAGTTGACCAATGGCTTATGGATCTTGCAGTCGCATGATCTTTTGGTGATCAGATGCATGCGATGCATGTCACAAAAAATATAAGGCGAATATTTTGCAAGTAATGATGCCGTCTTTCAGAGAGATTAAACCCATTAGCAAAGATTCGCAGCTAGGTGCTAAACACAGTGCAATCGTTTCCAGTCCGATTTGATTCACCACTTCGGCCTTGATCAAGTTGACCAATGGCTTATGGATCTTGCTGTCACATGATCTTTTGGTGATTGCCCATCCTCTTCACGGACTCGGACCAGGGTCAGCACCTCAGTGCTGTCCCCTGGCTAGGAATTCCTCGTCTGGAAACAATTCAAAATTCTCGTCCACAACAAAACCTGTATTCTAGCATCTGCTTCCATCGCCGGATCGATCCACTGTTATTTTGTTGGAGGAATGGGCGAAAGCTGTTCATCTTGTATTTCTTTTACTGATGTCAATTAGCAAATGAAACCTGTCTACAAGCAACGTGATTAGCATTGATTGTGTAGATGGCGCCAAGAGTTGAGTGAGATCCAGGACCGTGCGTTCCAATATACCTATCGATCCTACAACAGGCTTCACTGGTAGTTCTAACTGTATGCCCCCCTTCCCTACCACCACCACAGACACACTTTATATCCTGCGAATATATACATGTCATCTTATAACAATGGTCTATTCAAATCAACTTTTAAAATTACTTTGAAATGTGAAGTGAAAGGAGAGCACGAGAGCTATGAGCTATGAGCTTAAAATAATTGCTGGGATTGACCATTTTTGTTATCCTTGTTCACGGTATGATGGAGATATCAACAAAAGTCGAGGCCTGGTAGTGATATAACCCTGTTGCTTGGCAACCGATGATGTAACTAAGCGCGCAGACCACGTGATTATTGAATGCATAATTGCAGACATCTAGCCTACACATGATCTTGGTCTAAAATCGTGGTATTATTAGAACTGAAAATTTACAATAGTTTTAAGGATATATAGCAAAGTGTGAAGGCATAGCCTACATACATGTATAGTAGAAAGTGTTCGTTATCTGTCACTGTCAAAAATACTCGTGATAAGTTTGATCACTGCTGACTCACAACTAAAATGGTGGCCGCCGGTCGCAGAAATCTATAAAAACTGTATGTGCCCCCCCCCCCGCCACACACACATAAACACACAAATTAAAATTTCTTTTATATCATATACAGATGCCAAGTGGAATGAAATGAAGCACACGAAATTAAGACAGAGATACCTTTACTTTTAGTTTACTGTAGTATAGTGTAGGATTATAACCCTTTTAATACACCATAGAGTAAAACACAATTATGTAACAAAGCAAAAGATATATAATAAGAATCATGGGCATGCCTTGGAAGTACTCTGTATTTGAGATGGCCATTTTTTGTTCAACACCATGGCTTCTGTATAAGGTTAAATTATGTGTATTCAGCAATAGCATAACAACTTTAGTTGCTTTTCTCAGCGACCACTGATCAAGTACAAGGTTATACAATATAAAAAGAAAGCGATCAATTTGAATTACATCATCACCGTGGTATATAATAATTACAGAGGGGAAAGGGGGACATATAGCTGGTCATAAGGACATAATTACATTAAGACGCGTTTTACGCATAGCGATACAACGAGAACCCTAAGTGACGGTTGCTTATACAAAAGGATAAACAAATCAAGACACATGTCACTCACACAAGTAGTGGAATATGTGAGTAGATATAATGCAATAAAACAAGTACAATCAAGCTAAACAGTAGATAATAATAATAATAGTGGACGTATGTGCTCATACAATTTTGTCAGATTGGTGCAACTATAGATCGAGTTATTACAATAGTATCCTCTCATATGGCAAATAAACAAATATCTAATCCTTATCTTATTTTATATCAAAATCATTATCACTTGCAGGTGTACGGCGTTTCAGCAATGACCTGGAGCATATGTTGGGCTTCCGTCCAGGTCTCTATTGGCAGGTCTGTTGGGCAGGCATCAGCCCAGTTTTCTTATTGGTAAGTAGGTTTTAAATTCTGGGATATGTTAAGGAAAACAAATAGGACATTATAGTATAGATACAAACAAATAAATAATAAGTTAAGTCAATGTCATAAACATTTGCATTGATGCATTTGACACGTCGACCGAAGATGGATTTACGATCCTGCAACTAACCATGGCGGAGGCCATTTGTGATGTGTTGCAGGAAAATGAGTCACATGTTAGTTGTAAAGTTGATATTTTCAAAGTCATTTATTCACAAGATCTCCTTGGAGGAATATTCTCATTTTTTGGTTATCTTCGGTTGTAAGTCGTATGAATATGACTGTGTACTAAAATTTGAGATACGGTATCCAATATAATCATGTATTTCTAAGGTCAGGATATTTAGCTACTTTACTACTAATTGTCCAACCAGAAATATTGCAAACCTTTTCTTTAAAAGATATAAATATCAAACTTAATATATAGAAATACTTATAAGCTATCCTTAATGTTTACCATCATTAGAAACCCCTAGATCTCATCTTTTCAAATATGATCATATCTCAATATCGGCTTGTGACTCATTTTCCTGAAACACATCACATTTTTGCTTATGTGATTCCTCAAAGTGTGCTGTACGGAAAGTAAATCTTTAATAATGATCGTAAGGCACGACTAAAGAATATATGTGATAGGAAAGCATGACAGTTTTCCAAAGTTCAATCAAAATAAGAAGAGGCTTAGTTGTTATGCATGCAGATGCCCGTGTATGAAAATATCCACCTATGGCGACGATGTCGCCCCCTTGGTGAAGCTGGAATAATTACACTACAGGGGGATATGCTGTATTCTATCCCAGACGCCAAGCGGTGCATATATTATAAGTCTATATCTTTGCATTTCACATCCACGATTAGAATCTTGTGATTTGCTATATCTGAGCGGCAAACATGGACTTAAAATCATAAGGATATACATGTATGAATGACGCTTTTGGACGTTTATCCAAACAGTAATCTAGGAATAATATAACATAATGCAATAATGCAGTGTGTGTTACTAAAATAGCTATTCTACAATGTTATGATGTTTACATGTATTTAGGATAACTATATAGGAGGGTATTCTTGAGTTTATGTTATATATAGATACATTAAATTACGTAAATAAAGACATGCAACAGTTGCCAGTCAAAACATGCATGGATACGCAGGCTATTTGTTGAATAAAGGGTTTCTTTAACTGAAATTGATTTACTTTGCTGTCATAATGCCACGTCGGTCATATGGCCACAATTTATTTTAGAAATACTATTAACACCTTTTAATGAAGTCCTTCCTATATATTGCTTACAATACTGCATCAGGAATGAAATATCGTAGATCCGTGGCGCCCCCATCGTCATTATATGTGATGTCTTACAGGAAAATGAGTCACAAATCGCAAAAATGGTATTTTTCAAAGTGCTTTATCTGCAAGATCTCTTTGTTGGAATGTTCTATTTTTTTAGGAGTTAGCTCTTTAAGTCATATATTAATGTATGTTCCAAATTTGAAGTCTGTGTATTAAATATATCCTTGTATTTTAAAGATCATTGTATGGAGTACATTTAATTCCTTTACTGGTAATTGCCCACCCAGAAATATTGCAAACCTTTTTTCAAGCATAAATATGAAATACAAAATATAGAAACACTTCTTAGACGACCTTCATGTTTACTATCATTAGAATCCGCTTGATCTCACCTTCTCAAATATGATGGTATCTCAAAATCCGTATTTTGCGACTTGTGACTCATTTCCCTGTAACACATCGCATATATAAGGGTCGCCCCACCGTCGTATCTATATGTCATTTAACTGGCGCTTAAAGTTAAACTCCGATACACTACACTGGGACCTCTTAATCCAATTTACTATCGTTAGTTTTAGCAACAAATTAAGGATATAGAATATTTTCATTAAATTATTATTATATATATATAGGGTGCCTAAAACAATCATTTGTTAATCTTTTGTCTTCCAGTTCCTGTTCATTTTGTCCATTGTTTCCTACAAACCCGTCACTCTTGAGGGATACATATACCCCGAATGGGGCATTGCAATTGGTTGGCTTGTGACATCTTCTTCACTCATTCCCATCCCCATTTACATGATATACCGATTCTTGAAGGCAAAGGGAACCTGCAGAGCGGTGAGTTTCAACTGTCTGTCTACTTATACTTGTATGTCGAAGCTGTTAACATCGACATATATATACATATATGGTACCGGGATATGGTATTACACCCAAACTCACTGATTTCGTAATATAAGCTAAGAAATGTAATGCAGATTTTGATTCAATGCAATGTCTAGAAACAATTAGTTTATTCAACAATAATGTACATTTAGTCCATTTTGGGTCAGATTTCGCGTCCACTTATGGTACTACAGACCGCGTTGGTCTAGTGGCGCCACCTGACGTGTTCCATCATGGACTAAAATCAATATACAACTCAGATTGTAGCGTGAGAACGGTCTGTACTCCCAGAAAAGGCCGAGGGACGTCTATGGGAGTACAGACCGTTCTCACACTAAAATCCTCGTTGTCTATTGCTATAATAGTTTCTTGAGGCAACTATATTCATCATCAACAATCCTTCCTCTTCTTTTGCAGCGTCTGCGGCGTATCATTGAACCGGAAGAGGTGCCGAGGCATGCAACACAAGAAACAATGATGATGTCACCAGTCTACCTTTAATCCCTGTACATAGCCGCGCTGTACGTCATCACCAGGTATATATTTGTCCAACGGTTCCCGGACGACAGACCGGAATGCTCCTGATCTGTGTACTTTCTGGACGGTTAGATATAAGTGAGAGGACTATAAAATAAGAGTCCCACTAAGTGGGTCAAACGTGAGCGTCATCCGCCCGTCAAGAAGTAACCAACATTAATAAGAGGAAACCTAGACTTCCCTCTTAACGTCTCTCACGTGATACGCCTTATGCAAATGAGTTGCAACGTAGGCAGTGTCAGACAAAATGAAAAAAAACACATAAAAATGAATACGTAATCAAGTTCGACCAACTGCGGGTCTGTGTATGATAGCCATTTTGTAACATTCCCTAGACAGGGAAGTAGCACAGCCACTGATTGGGCCGTATGTGTCATATAGAATGTGTCTCCTCCAATAACCATAGATGCCAATTTCATGCGCATGGCAAGTAGGGAACCGGAAGTGTTCTTATATGTTAAGTCCTAATAGCAGGCGAGCAATCTCTGTGAGGAGATGCTCGATCCTCTGTTTTTTTGATATAGTCTAACACTTAAAATAAATCATTTGTAATGATCAAATATAGGTTGGAAATACATGCAATTATCGAGTCTTCAATAGTATATGAATACCTGAATGATGCCATTGATTGAAATCCCTGGATGTATTATTAAATTCGCAACGATCTCTGATATGATAATAGAATACATGCATGTGAGATAAGGAAATTTAAATTCCATACAACTGTATCTAGTCAAGAACCATGCGGAAATATCAATAATCGCCTAAAGATTTATCAAACAATTGGTGCAATTATCGTCAAAATGGAATTGATGGGTCAAATTACACAATATACTCGTGCTAGTTCTAGTTCAACTTTGATGGCAGATATTTGTTCCCAAATAAGGACGCTAATAACAGTCATACACTACATATAGTTAATCGATGTTGGATGTAGATTTGATTTAGATTAAGGATGTAGCTAAAGTGCCGAAAGCATTTTTAAAACGACCCCTTTGTCGGTCCATACAGTGATATGGGCGTCCGTTTTAGGAATAGATTCTATAGCATCGGGCACGAGTAGTAGGTGCCGATTCATGTTTACTAATAATCACTTGGAGGCCCCATAAACAAGCACGAGAGGGATATGTGTATTAGAACTATAGCGGTTGTCTCTGGTGTGAATGGGTACTTACTAGTAACCATCAGTACCTGACTGTACTCATATCAGTAGGTACAATTATATAAGATTAAATTTATTGTAATATTGTAAGACTACAGATCATTCTATTCATAAGTCCTGTCAAGTCTACTCAAGAAATTGTGTTCTCAACCTCCTCTGGATCTTCTTTGGTTCCGCCTCTTTTTCGTTATTTTGTTAGCAGAATGCTTTAGCCCTTTAAAAAACAAAGATATATGGACCATTCCTTATGCAATTACTGGCAATGAAGCAGATTGCTTTTTGCCTTTTCAGTTTCTTCTTTGAGAAAAGTGTAAACTTGGGTTGTCAATGCCAATCTGCCTTTATTCTGAAGGTACACTCCGTAGATTGTTCTTCCCGTTTCCCGGTAATCTTGTCGTGGGATATATACATACAGATATTAACATTATATATACCTAGATAGATATAACCAGGCGCAGGTGTTGTACATAATAAGATATTAATGTCACCCAGCTCCACTTTGTTTGTTTTTCTACCGTTAGCCTTGTGTATGTTTTAAATTACGATCAATACTTATTTCAAAGTCATTGGAGAACCAATTTTAGACGTAGCTACCTCCCTTTCCTGAACGTTAAAATATAATTAGCATTAGACGCTAGTTGAAGGTAGAAGGTTATTTTAATTGTTATTTACGGCAATATGACATGCATACATGTTTTATTCTATTGAGAGGGAGTGAATGAAAGACAACTAACAATGTGGAAAGTAGTTGTGCGTGTTGTTTAAAAATGGAAGAGACAGCAAGTGATTATGATGACCATGAATGGTCTGAACTTAGTCTCTTGTGAATCTTCCCCCATTCCTCACCGGGTTGTGTAGCAAGGATGAGTGATTTTAATATGGTATGAAAAAGGGTGTTTCTGTTCACACAACAGCAAGTCCCATCAACGTGGCTCTGGGGACTTATATACACTATAAATCGCTTTCGAGACAAATCCACATACCATAATTTTGAAGCACGTTAAGGGCAGGCATTCCTCCTTGAACCTAGGATACGAATGTTCACGTGGACACTGCCTCTCACCTTCGGTCTTTCCAATTCTAAAATTGATGCTCATCAGATGAATCTATTTATAATATAAATATATTTGGTATGATGGCTGATGTCACAGTAAAATTAAATCCTTATGTACAATGCTTAGTTCTACAAGCGTTTAGCATTAATTACATTGCATGTGCCTTTCACAGATTCGACTCAAAATGAGAAATGAAGTGAAATGCATGTTCATATATACCTATATACTCAAGACAATTCATTTACTAAATATTCAACGACAAGCCTTCACTCTGACTGGGGTGCATCTGTGAATTTCTGTATATGTTTGAATGTTTGTATGACATTCGATATATCAATTGTGTATAATATCTGGTATGCATTGCTTCTTAGGAACGAATCTACTCTATGATCAATTGCTCATCCGGGTGCGCGCGATATACACAAAGAACAAACCCATGAATCATCATTGGTCTATAATGTTATACTACCAATGTAATCAGATATAAGAGGAAAATCTATTATAAGTAATGCTTTATATACTATTTACATGAAAGGTGCTCCGATACTCAAGAGCATTGATCGACATGTTTGCTCGTTTAGGATTTGAGGTTGGCTTGCTGTTAATCAAAGTTAGGTTGGTATCTAACGCAATGCTCTTCAGTATAAGGGCTATTTCCATGCAGTGTCTTCTATATTCACATGGAAGTAAGCTTATGTAATGAGTTAAGAATGATATATTAATTAACACATTCACTGACCAAAAATATAGAGGATGCATACTAATATATGTCATAGTCATGTGATTATATGGATCAAAGTATTTATCTTACTGGACTAATATCACCACAATTCTTTGTGTATGAATTATTGAATGGTGTTCATAAATGTGTTAGAGGATATAACCAAATGCATACTTGATGGACACAATTATGAGTGCTACGTTTTGTACAATAATGTTATACATACGAATAATATGAGTAGTTGTGATTTGTCAATCTGTATAATATCTAACTGTAAGTATAAAAGATTCAGGCTCAACCAAGGGTTGTGAACCATGTGGGATCTCTAGATTACCTCTGAAGTAGAATTTCCTTATCGACAAAATAACATCGTCCAATCGTGGTATTTTATTTCAAATTGATGATAATAGAAGAAGAAATGAATTACAAGATTTCGATCGGACTTCCATTTTCCATTTTTGAATTCTTGTCATTGTATTATGCATTAATTACAGAATATCTTGCCTAACATAATGAACATTAACATCGATAGAATCTAAAAATTGTGTACCATGCTTAGCTAGAAGAGCATAGGCTGTTCAGAATTAAAGGTTTATTATAATAATAACGAACATCCAATGAATAATCACGAGCCACGCACTTCTTAGATGGTGATCAGTAGTCAGTTCGTTTTAGCAAACTTGTTATATAGTGTCAAAATATAATAGATGAAATTATATCAATAATAAAGAGTTATAGCAATGAGCATAATGTGAACCTATGACGTATGAGGAAGATGCAGTATTTACTACGCATACTGAGACTGTATTAAAATCTGCATACTAACAACTGTTACGTGTACTAGATTGTTAAGTCTTTCTTCAGAGTTGTTGATTGTTGTTTTCAGGAAACATTTCTGTTAGACTATTGTTGTCCATTGTCCAAATAGTTATATATTTGTTGAACTTGAGATTTGATTCAAAGCATTCCGTAGATGTTTTTCAGGCAATGTGTGGTATTTTGATATCCATACCCGAAGAGTTATAATCTCTGTAATATCAATTGAAAATGTTAAGCTAGACGAAGGAATAGAATAATTAAAAAGGTATAAAGTATGGGATGTTTGTTAATTCTGTTTAGATAAATATACGGTGGCTGTCCTAGGAATACGCACTACTTCCAGGGAATAAATTTGCATGAATGACTTACCGAAATGCCTATAATTGATGCGTTACTTAGATCGCTGAGAAGTTCATATTTATCGATCATGTAACTGACAGTATAACTCTCTTGATAAAACCTCTATATTATGATAAAACCTCTTATTCAGAATGCTAAGAAACATGGATACAAACATACATGTATACGTATACAACTATAATATAAACATAACAATAATATCATGACATGACATTAATAAATACATGAAAGCGTTTTACTTGAATATCGGGATTTATATTATGATCTTATGGTTACACAACTTTTGAACAAATATAAACGGCAAAGAAGCCCCAATTACTCGCTCACACATAACTATTAAGACCAATAGCTACCGATGGCTACCAATAGCTACCACACTACTCATACTGCTGCATAGACAAATTTACATCTCGCGTATACTGCTGTGGACGTCTGGGTTGTATGCCTCTGGAGAAAATATTGGATAACCGAGAGCAGTGGTTAACGAGGGTCATTTGATACTGCCGTTCTTCATTAAATACTTCAGTACATCGGCCGGAGACGCTGGAAAAGAAACTGATACCTCAATGGTCAGTGAAATATCATATGGTAGGAGCATCAGCTGACGTGAAAATGACAATCATTTCAATCTTGGTTATACCAGCTTATATAGAAGTCTACAGAAGCGGGACAGAGAAGTCAGAAAAACTCGCGAGATGTGAGTTTGCCATGCATACCACATGGACAAATGTGTCTGCCGTTGTCCAATATTGGGTGTATTATGGCATATATACAAACATTTCTCCCTTCATGTAAATGTACTCAGAAATGTGATTCAAATCGTTGATGAAGGTCAGGAATCAATTGCTTCATTGCCATGCTCGTGATCGAATTGCACAGCAATGTTGTGGCGCGAAAGCGTTCATGTGGCTCATTTTAATGAAGGGAGCAGATTGAAAGCAGATACTCTTGCAGGGGTCCTTACTGGTTCTCCATACCTGATACCTGTGACCCTAGAATATCTGGTTTTAATTGACATCTGTCTCAAGGCAGCCACTGGCCATGGCCAGTTGTCTTTCACGTTGCTATGGTGACTAGTTGGTATGGTCATCGAGTAATTTGCATTGTTCAGACGGTCTGCGGCATCGAAGGAAGGCAGTTGGAAGCATAGGTGACCTCTCAACGTGACCCTGCCGTCCATTCATCACTTTCATTGCAGACTTCTATGATTTTTCAATCTATTTATTTGGACTTTATTTAGTTAGACAAACAAAATGAACACCAAGCTGAGTCAAGGAAATGCTAAAGCAGGTTTTATTTCCTGCTGCAGTGATATATTCAAGCAGAAAGATCTGTCCACATGTTTCCTAGTGGTGTTACTTCTCTTAGGCTTTTGCATGGGAGTGGATGGAGTCTTATCGAGTCATAGGGCACCGTCATTTTCTCTTCATTACACATCTGTGGGGGACAGGACTGAG
This sequence comes from Sthenelais limicola, assembly GCA_942159475.1. Classification (NCBI taxonomy): domain Eukaryota; kingdom Metazoa; phylum Annelida; class Polychaeta; order Phyllodocida; family Sigalionidae; genus Sthenelais; species Sthenelais limicola. The sequence continues at coordinate 33,036,936 of OW804098.1, forward strand.
GATGGAGAACATCAAATGCCCGGATTCTATGCAGGCAGCCTAGTACCTTCGGAAACTGGGCTGGAGGGACCTAGTATCAACAGTACTTTTGAAGAGCTGCGAGAACTGGAATTTAGCTGTGCCCAAATTGGAAACAATGTACAGAGTGGTTTGGAAATTCGCGGTAAGTCTGCAATTTACCATTTGTCATGTGTTCTATAGTCTGTCCGACAAGCTTTGTGGAGTTGTGTTCTCTCTATACAAATAATGGGTGAAATCGCTTCTAATCACCCCTGACACTTTCCGTGTGCTATGATAAAAATGTCATTAGGTTATTTCAATTAATTATGCAGCAGCATGGGCCACTGCATCAGAAAATGTGCAACTTAATTCGACTTCACTATAATCCTTTCAAACAGCACAAATTTAAGACAGTTCAAGCAAACCTAACAGATTTTCTACTCAACGCAATGCACAATATAACTAGTATATCATTTTCTGCCTAATTTAGCAGAATTTACTAAATAATTTTCTAAATGCACAGAGCTATATTATTTTCTGCCATCCTGACCCTCTAACAAGTATAATGCCGCTTGCGATGCCTGGTCGATCTTGACTAAAGGACCAAGTTAAACTTGGTCCATATTGATAAATTGACTGACTTTTTCAGCGCTATCCTATGATAAATCTACGTACGAAGTGCTGATAACAGAGGAACATCAGGGTAAAATAAACGTTTTGAAGGGCCACTTATGCAGAGCACAGAAGACCCCGTGTATCGGTAACACGGAATGGAGCAAACTAGAATGCGTTTTATGCGCGTAAGTTGTATTTGAGAATTTGTCTAAATGCTTAAAGTTTTCCAATTCCAGTGTACTATCATAACGGATGATATCGTTAGTTAAAAGCACAATAGCCTGCCTGTGCATATAATATATATACCTATACGGCCTATGTCCAAACCCTCAGATCAGATAAGAATGGTATGTCAGTGATTGGACGCCTACTTCGCTAATCGGTTTCCTGGCCTAGGACTCGGTGTTTTAATGGAAATATAATGACATTTTGCCACCTTAATGGAATTATAATGGCACTTTGCGGTTTGAGGCCAGAGGCCTAAATTCCCTCTCTTTGAAGGGACTCTCTCATATTTGGGCCTAGACTGTATATACAGTCAGCGTGAATTTAACTTTTAAAATGAGCAGAAGCATAAGGATTTGGATACAATAATTGAAATAGCCAAAGGTGTAAGAAAGACAGCATTCAAACCTTTCTAAACAATCAAAACCATTAAAATTTGCTTTTAGCATTTCCCCAACGGACCAGGGCAGACTAGGAGCAATGGTACACTGGAAAGAAGAAACATACTTTACATTTGTTCCTGACCACACAGAGCACCATACTCAACTTCTCCAGCACAAGCAGCTTCAGGTAGAAGATAACAATTCATTGTTGCTTGCTTCATTGATTGTATTCTTTATTTTGTTTCCAAAATTGGTTGTCCATTTCTGATTACTCAGGTCTTCCAATGGATGCCAGATTCAATAAAAACAGATACTAACAAAACAGAAATGTCAAAATGTAAATCAAAGTACCTTGATTTAGCACACTTATAAAAAATGGTTAAGAATTACTTCACCTAAGTTTTTACATAATATAGTGGACGTATTTGTTCATAGGTTTAAGTTTCCATGTATTGAAGTATAGATCATAAGTAGCGTGTAATGCCGCACTTGGGCCCTAAATTTAATTGAGATCCTTGCTGGTTAATCTTTTGAGAAATATGTTATTTAATAATTGCAATATCAGCGATTTAAACATAATTATCAGTGATTTGAAAATGGAAAGATTTATCCTGAAAAGTGACTGATTTGCGTTCAAATATTATATTCCTTACAAATGTAAATCTATAATATAAGCCATATCTTCCGTAATTATCAAACCAAGAGTTTCAAATCATGCTGCAGGTTTTTAAATTGTTTCATGTGAATCATTTGTTAAAGCTGAGAAAATTGAAGGGCTGCAAAATTCCAATCTACGAGAAGTTTAACGTAGAGGCGTGCTCCGAAGTAGTTGCCATATACAATTCCATCAGTCATCACATGCACCCCGCCACCGAAATGGTAGTCATGGAAATGAAGGCGGCAGAGAAGGGAATTATGTTCCTTACACAGGTGACACACTGAATTATCGAATCATTTCACAGTTGTAGAATGATACATATCGTTAAAATAAAGACTTTCCGTGAGATCATATAAATAAGACCAAGATGAAAAAAGTTATCTGTAAGAGTTCAGGAGAGAAGTGTATGCGAAATAAAATGTATCTATCCTTTATGGGATGTGTCAGTATGTCTTGTAATAATTATTGTAAACAATAATACTAAGATACCAGTACGAAGTATTAAATGAAATAAGAAATCCATCAGAGAACTTGAGGAAAAATGGCCTGTGTAAAATATTTGTTTCTCCGTCCAATTGAAAGGCCAGGACGTATGACTGGGACGACCAGACAAGATCGAGCTACTACCATGTTGGTATGATCCTAGTAGGTTTCCACCTATTACCAAACCCGAAGACTCCAGCCAGGACGCACACTTTCCACGAGGAGCCACTTACTGCCGAATACCTTGACATACCGCTGGCTAATATAGGAGGAATTGGTACCGTAACTATTTATTCAGATTTGATTTACACAGCAATAACACAGACAGAAGTATTAATTTTTATTAAGTATTCAAATTGAATCCATGATTATATGGAGTGTTTATTATTGTTAGACGCAACCACATCCTACTGTTGGGTGGGCGGGGGAATCTTAATTAATAGGCTGATTAATTGAACCAGCAGGGAAGCTCTTCCCACCTGGCCCCTACTTCGTTTTAGAATGAGTTCGCTTGGCATCATATCGGTCTCCGGTTATCAACTAAAGTCTCGCTTTTGATATATCTGGTGATCAAACTAGTTCAGAGGTAGAGTTTAGGTATATATCGTGAAACAAAGAGCTGAAGCTTGTCTGAAACTGAATCCCCACACTTTGGCAATACTTAGAAAAGATTCCTCATTTTTGTGGCAGACTACATTTGTATCTGCTATAGACCTTGGTTACTGTCTCCAGTCTATCACCCAATTAAGTTCTCTCCAAGAATTCCCTTCCTTAGATTCTTCTATAATATCTATTGCCCAAAATGGAAACTCATCGAAATCGGAACTTGAAACTTGGGACTCCATACATTACCATCACCCAAAACTGAGATTCTTAGCTTCTTCTTGTATATTCACATGCATTCATATGCCGAGTTTGGACCATAGGCATATATATGCAGTCCCTGGCCCTCTGGTTGAATGAGCTATAGGCGGGTCCACAACTTAACACTCCTACTCAAACAGAGGACATTCCAGGAGGGGCTTCATTGTCTGGTCTTCCATGTCACATACACAGGTCACATCTCACATTCCTGTTCTTAGTCTGTTGAGGCATTTCCATTCAGCCCACTTTTGAGGCTTTTGAGATCAAATCACCCAGGATCCACAAAACACACTGACTCGTTCTTATTATGCTAATATATTCCTTCATGCCTCATTGGCCCAACCCTATGTATACCCAGGGGGCGCAAATGTTAATGACAGGCATGGACACAGGTTTACACTTTTAAACATAGAAAAACGTATCAAATACCCTTATGTATATTATCATTAGAATCGGCTTGATCTCTTCTTTTCAAATACCATGACATCTCAAAATCCAGCTTTTACGACTTGTGACTCATTTTCCTGTAACACAGCACATATATATACCGTCACTTAAGGCACCGATGGGTATTCCCTTTCAGTTTACAATTTGAAATCTGAAACCAGTATGATATACTTTACATGCATATAATAGCCACGATATTATGTTTCAGGTACACATAAATCCATTCTATGCTGGTCAGTGTTTGATAGAATCTTCTGTGGTCAGTTGAATGACAACGGAAGAACGGTGCTGAAGAAGAAACAGGTTCTGAAGCGCGGAGATGCCTCTACCGTTTGCAAAGGTAATCTTTGTTTCATTTCACATTATGTTTATTAAGACATGTCTGTATCAATATATATGTAACACAATCTATATCATCCCTTATCTACCTGGTCGGTTTTTATCCTGATTATCAAACCAAATAGGTCATCACCCTAATACAACGACCGGTATTGCGATTGCTTCCACAAGAAAGATGCAAGAAATCACGCTTGTCTTTGGTTGTTCGAGCCACAAAAGTGGAGAAGGTGGCGCAGGCGTTCTTTACATGAAGGTAACGTAATAACTGATATTATGTTTTCAGCAAAATTATGTTACTTATGTTAATTATTATAATATTTGATATGTATATATATATATATATATATATATATATATATATATATATATATATATATATATATAGAGAGAGAGAGAGAGAGAGAGAGAGAGAGAGAAACTTTATGCTTAGCCTCGAGTTCTCTGAGGACCGTTAACAAATATTAACAGAACACTGAATCAGTGTAGTGGTATCATAAGAACTCTGCCTCTGAATGAATAAACCAAACTCAGCTGTAATTTTAACAACGAATTTTGTTAATATACTTATTCAATATATTCTACTTTCTATATTCTATATTCTAAAATGTTCATCAAATTATATGCCATATCTGATATTTTACAACTCCATTTCTTGATTGTTCAGACCAAGAAGGACCAAGATTTCACGATCTTGAAAGTACTGGAAGATACCCATGGACCGGTTATGGCTGGTAGCATGTTCATCACAGAGGAGGTTAGCTGTCCCACGGAGGGAACTCCAACTAACAATGAAACTCCCCGAGGTCACTATCCTCGAGGCTCGTCAGCCTCGCCACTAATCAGTCCGTTTAGCTGGACTTTGGCTATCATGACGGCTGTCCTGACATTTAAGTGAGGTAAATTCCCTTAAAGGTACATTGGTAACCTTCTCATCAATCAAGGTACACTTTTGAATATAAAATCAAATTATGGATATCAAATTCCAAATGTCATGCAGTTTACATCAGTTATTAACATCAGGTGGCGACTGGGAGACCTGGATATTACCCAGAAGTCTGGTTCACCCATTTGTCTAATCTCCTTCTGCAAAAACCTTAGACATATAAAGTATTTTTCAATTCAATTCAATTCATGGGGCGAAAGAGACATAATTATGAAGACTTTATATCTAGGCCATCCCAGAAATCACCCGAGGTTAAAGGGTCAAAGCTTCAGAAAATGTACAATTGGCAGATCAACACATGAAGTAAATTCTGCTAAAATTTAGATTGTAAAATGGTCAACACTAGGTATATCTGAAAATATTTGATATTGCCTTGATTCAAACAGTGTGTTTGGTTGTATTGAACTATATTTTGAACCTCATTTCTGTCTAAAGTTTCGGTTATTTTAGAGAATTTGTGAAGGCGAATTGTACATTTGTTTGGCGATTTCACCCTAATATATGTGTACATCTTGAATTTTCATTTATACTGAAGTAGCAATTCCAGCTATGGCCCTTATTTCCCCTCCCTTAAAGAATGGGGTATTAGTAAATCAGGCACAATTGCTATATGAGAGTGGGGACAAAGGTTAATTTGTCACCCACCTGATTAGATTAGAAATTCACCATAATCAACACCATGTCCGACAACGAGGCGGAAATTTCAACCGCTGAACTCCCGAACCCTCTTTTGAGGAACTAATTCCTGGAGAGACAGTGCTTCTGTGCATCTGGCAAAGACCCAAATTAGTGAGATTCAGCAAGTCTAACCTATACGTAAACGTATCCGTATCTCTGGTATACAAACCAGACCACATTAAAGGAAGAAAGGGGTTCAGCAAAACATGGCGGGAAAAACGTAACATAACAATCGTATGAAGCAAAATTTTTCATCTTACAAGTGATATTTTTTATACCAAAAAATGCGATGTAATTCACAAAAAAGGTTACGGATACGGTTACGTCATTGAGATACGTTTGCTCGCGGAACCGTCCTGGGGTTTCACTTTGATCCCTTTCAATATTATGTCTGTCTGAACTGTGGTGTTCAAATAATTATAAAATTATTGTTATTCAGTTGACATGTACACTTTTGTTATGCTTTCCTGAATGGGATTGTGCCTTCTACGAGTAGGTCTTCCAGGCAGCCCTTAAATAATGATAACAATCGGCAATAATGGGTGAAAATAAATAGTGAAAATTACAAAAATAAAATTGGTTAATTACTGAGTAGAAGTCTTTGCTTTTAAAAGACGACTATGGCTTTTCTGCAAATGTTTTGCTATAGTGTCTGAGTTGTCCTTTGTTTTCAGCAAAAGTCAGTTCGTTTCTCCTTTCATCTTGAATCTTGAATCATAATTAACCGTTTCGTGTTATGTTTATATGTAGGAATTATTTCCCTACTTGTTAAAATTTTTAATTGACCTTCACTCTTTACTTTATAAAGGTTCACATTTTTGGTTTGAACTCAGATCTCAAAGTACATACATATTGCAAGAACTGGTATGTTATTTCTGTAGATTGAATAATTGGCACAAAGGAAAGTCCGTTCTAATAACGGTAATATAAAATTCAAAGTTACAGTGATGTAGACAAGCTTAATATTATCCACAAGATAATACTGTCTTCTGCAGTGGGGGGCGTTTCATAAGTTCGAATAGCGCGCGCTATAGGGCCTAACGACAGTCGTTACCAAACATAGCGCGCGTTAAGGTCCAAAATTGACGTCAAATACCATTGCGTTACTATAACGAACGCACGCTAAATTTATCGCTACCATAACGAACGCGCGCTGCGTTAACTTATGAAACGCCCCCCAGGTGTGCTTAACCCCTTGTCTTCATCTTTACCCTTTCATCGATAAAGTAGAATTTAAATTATTGTTACTCTTATCGTTATATCGACTTTTTATTTCTTAGGCGTTACACGCCTGGTGATCTTTTCAATGTCTAAACATCTTCTAATCATATCCATCGCCTACTCTATTTCACCTAAATAAGGGCCGTATTCTTGGAAGTACCTATGTTTTGAATAGGATCGGATTCTCACCGGTATGTGAAAGAATTGTATATTTCATTTAAACATCTTTCCCCACCAACCTATGAAAAAGAGAAGCGCATTTATCTACAATAGGCTTGATGTGGATTGAGTCTATATTTCGTGATTTTATTTGAATTCCGATAGTGAGGCATTATAGTTATCGTGATTCTAAAGAAATATGGTATATAGTTTGACATTATTTTGTTGTTTCATGTAGATCAAATTATGTGATCTTAAACTTCTAATTATATTATAGACATTCGTAAATATATGTCCTCTTAGGATATCATTTAGAGTTTATTATTGGTTGAGATGAAAGGTACTGTTTGTATGGCATTTTAAAAGCACTATTACTATTCTAAAAGCACTATTAAAAAGATACATTATTGTACTTTATTTTCTGCTACGACTTGGATGCTGTGTGTTTACTTATACCGATAGTTAGAAATGATCTGACTCTGTTCTCATTATATTTGTTAAAATGTATGTAATCTTTATTGTTTAATAAACGGTTTACCATGGAACACTTTGTGAAATGGTAAAGTTTTACGTCAGTCTGTACACTTGCTGTTCCTCTTTATCTGTTAATGGCTAGTACAACAGTTCTTTTCAGTTGAATAAATAATTCAATATACAACGAAGAAAATACTATTCTCATATTTCGAATTTGTTTCCAGTGTCAGTATTTGCATCATTTTTTCAAAGAAAGGTTTTTATAGAAACCTCTCGACATTTTCATTGATTCATCATAATTATATATCGGCGAATATTTTAACATTTTCTCGGCTTTGGCTCGACTGAAATAGATATTCATATTCATATATTTAACACTGCAAACCTGGGTTGGCAATTCAACCTTATAGAACGGCTTGATCAGGTGGACAAAGACTTCCGCTGGTTTCAGGACAGCGTATATTACAAGAAAGGGAATCGAGCTTTTAGACAAAGAAAAGCCATGATCTTTCAAGAAGTTTCCCATGAAATCGAATGAGTTCATTTTAGGTGTGTCGTCAGTAATGAAGTAGGCATGTCCACCGACTTTCGGGCTTAACTCTAGTTCCCGGAGCGCTACCAGATGACTCCAGGCGACATTGCCAACATATGCTTGCTGAAACATCGCCTTCCCATCGCCGACCCGCTGGAGGATTCCTTTATTGTCGCTAGCACCCTGCAGACCATTCGTTATGAAATAGGGATCCAGCTCGCCATACATTATGTTTGGGCGCAAAGCAACTGTATGAATCTCACTGCCATCGCCTGTAAAATGAAGCATTATTTTAATCTACTTTACTATTGTTTAGTTTACTATTTAATATTGTTTTACATTTTACCAAGTTCTCTTTAGACCAATTCTTTTTGGGAATCAACCGTGGATTGCTAGTTTCTTTCTCTCTCGAAATATTCCCATAATGTTTTTCTGCCAGTTTTTCTACCATCTCACATGCATACGTCGTACAATTGTTGAAATGATACACATACATAGTGCCATCACATGATTCATAATCTCTATTTGGGAGAAACCCTATAATTATTGTACATTAAGGGATATCCCAATAATAATATTATTTGAAAATTATATCACTGGATTACAAACCTCGAGTTTTGGATGTACCGTTAGTAGCAAGAACGGTCTTTTCTGCCCGTGCCTTTGTGTCCGGATAGCCGGGGAATAAGAAATGCCTCGGAATTGGCAGTTCTTCATCTCCATCTAAGATATCTTCATGCCCTACCACAACATCTATGGTACTCGTGTAGACTAAGCGTGGAACCTTTTGTTCCAAACAAGCACCAACAATGTTTTGGGTCCCTGGAGGAAAATTTTGCATTGCTTTAGAAAGAAACCTCTCAGTTTTATTGGAGTGGCAAGCCCTTGATAAATGTTAGTTCTGAGTAATATATGGAAACAAGTGTTAGTTCTGAGTAGTATATGGAAAGTAGAAATAGTGTGTGGTATTGGCCTTTGCTACTCATCCGAATGGTTGGATTGTACTAATTTACGTTACTTATTTTTACTGATTTGTGTAATCATTTCTCTTTCACGCTTTTATAAACTATGTTTGCAATACTGGATTTGCCTACAAACAAATTATTCATTTGTATACAGTGTAGTCGGCGTGACCAGAATGCGTTCGCTTTCAATCTTAGACTAAATCAATGAACGGACCCCAACCGTCTCTTAGATATATGTATCCATCTACCTATAACATTGACCTCTTCCATGCCTTTTATGTTTGGGAAGGTTCCAAAGCTGACCAGTCCGGCTGTATGTATGACAGCATCCACCCCAGCTATAGCATCTGACACATCTTTAGCATCTCGCAGGTCTCCGACTATAGAATGCACTGGTTTTGCACTGACATAATCTGTGCAAATTGGAAGAAGAGGGCATTAATCAACAACGATATGCCCTGTAGTTTCTTGGGGGTAAATATCGGACTGTTGAGGCGCTTCTTGTTGGTTATAGAACATCTCTTAGAATACACACCAGTGTTTGAAACGTATTCTTAACTTTATTGTCACACAATGATGTATCAATTAATATTTACAAAAGTTACAAGTACAGGGAAACATAGTTATGGCACACTAGTTAACATCATAAGGTAACTATAAGTAATCACAAGAAATTCTCTGCATCTAATCACCTAATCTTTTGACAAAAGGTGTCTTATCAAAGACGCGAATCTCTTTCACATGAGGAGCTCTTTCGTTGAGAAGTTTGATGATGTGCTGCCCCAGGAAGCCTGAACCGCCGGTCACCATAATAATCTGGCCTTGTTTCAACGCCTTGTTCCTTTTAGAATCCTCGAGAATTCTCCCCGCTACATCAGCATTAAATGCCCGATACTTGTGGTCTATCTCACATTTGGCGTGACGGAGTAGACTGAATAAAGGAGTAACAGAGGGGCAATTACTCCAGTGTATCTTCAATAATAGGGAGGTTTGATCAGCAAGTCTAACCTATACGTAAACGTAAGCGTACATCTGTACCTCTGATATACAAACATATATACGTTAAAAGGAAGAAAGAGGTTCAGCAAAACATGGCGGGGAAAACTTAACGTTAAATATCAAGCAGAATGTTTCATCTTACAATTTATTTTTTATATATAAAGTTCACAAAAAAAAGATACGGATACGGTTATGTAACTGAAATAGGTTTGCTTGCGGAACTTCCCTAATGTCAGTGGATAAAGGATCTAAATTTTGAGTGATAGAATCGGGATAGAATCGACATTTGGGAGGCTATTGAAAGTGTGGAAACGATTATCATATACAACCAACTGCGGCCAATAAATGGCAGTTTGAAGGCTCCATAAAACGAATTATAAAATTATTGTTCAAAGAGCCCAAATACGTATGACAGCTTAAATGATATTTTTGGCATGCAGTGATAATTGCGAAATTGGAGAAAACTTCTTCAAGAATCACACAGTAGAAATAGCCGAAATAAAATAAAAAAAGAAACTGGATTTGGGTTATGATTAATATATTTTGATATAAAGCCCACGCTATATGGGCATTATTATTATCATTTCATATTTAAATATTATTTGGATTTGCCAGGTGTCTCAAGATGCACCTGACCTTGTATGAAACATTCTGGATCCAAACCGGTTTAATATTGATTGTTTTTTTCCCCTACATATAAAGGCCCTAGTCCACTAAGCTGATTCTCATGGAACTTAAGCCTGGGTTGCACAGCCACGCTACTTCTCCCACTACTACTCCCGTTTTGTTGGTCCCGCTACTTTAGAAGTAACGGGAAGTAGCCATCTCAAATCAAACATGTTTGAATTGAAGCGACTACCTCCCGCAACTTGCTCCAGCTACTTTTAGAAGCGGGAGCAAACGAAAAGGCAGGAGTAGTGGAGAAGTAGCGTGGCAGTGGAACCCAGGCTTTAGTGGATAGTGTCTCTGCAGCGCAAAATTACATGAGAATCGGCTTAGTGGACTAGGCCCTTAAAGATATAACATGAATCTTTATTTACACTTTTGTTAGATGAATAATAATGATAATCGGTAATAGTACATCTACGTGGAAATGTTTTGTTCTGCCTAAACAGTTCTTTCAACAATACCCTGTACAACCTACAATAAAACAATAAACTTTAAATAGCGATGGTCCCCGGGAGAAAATTTTGCATTACTTTAAAAAGAAACGCCCCGATCAGTCTTATTGGGATGGCAAGTCCTTGGAGTAGTTACAAATGTTACCTAGTTCTGAGTAGTATATGGAAACTAGGAATAGTGTGTGGAATATAAATTTATAGTGTATTTGACCATATGACGCATCATGGATATTCGAAAGTAATCAAGAATGAATGAAGTTGGATGTACTTACCCTGCGCTGACCAGACACAAGCCCGAAAAGTTGTACAGCAGTTTCTTTGCCATCTTATCTCAGTGTTAGCCTATCCCTTTGTGACAACAATCGCCTAGAGAAGCTTTTATATGTGAGCAGACGGGGGACGGTCAAAACAAGGCTTACATCAGAGTTCTCCTGTGGAGATGTATGCTCACACCTGGAATCAATCTGCCTCGTCCCCTGCGTTGAGGATTATCAGTGCGGACAAAAGGTGTTGGTGGTAAATGTTGAGTGTTTAAGGGAAATGAGTCACAAGTCGCAAAATGTGATATTTTTCAAAGATCTCTTTGTTGGAATGTTCTGATTTTGGGGTACCTAGCGCTGTAAGTGGCATGCATCAATACATTTACCAAATTTCAAGTCGGTGTATTAAATATACCCCTGCTTTTCTATGCTCACCCTAAAGAGTATATTTAAATATTTGAGTCGTAATTATCCACCCACAAATATTGTGACTCATTTTCCCAGAACACCTCACAAATGTCATCAAGTCAAAAAAACATACACCGTTGGGTAAGCTGACTGATCATTTTTGGTTAACAAATAAATGACTTTGTGCACATATTTCTGCAAATTAACTTATTTCCAAAAAAATGATGTACCGTAATTAAATGTGTGCCAACCCGGTATTGCTATTGATAAGACTTCTGCTTTCTATACAGTTTGATAGATATCAGGCCTTAATACATTTCACATACATATGTATGAAGTTGTCAGAAAATATCATACAATCGGCAGCTCTACACATCTAGTAAATTGATAAAAAAAAAATTAGAAAAGATCTTAAAAACCTGTTTGAACCTCAATTTTGTCTTAAATATGTATAGGTTTATTTGAGAGGATTGGTGGAGGCGAATTGTACATTTTCATGCGACTTCACCCATATATATCCAGGGTCGCACTCAGATCTCCACTGTAGGAGATTCGGGAATGAGAAAAAGGTGGGGAGGGGGCACATATCATGCTGAGGCTCGTCTCTTTGATTAACCACCCGCTGACACCAGGAAATGATATTAAGGGAGATGTAAGTCACAAGTCGCAAAACTGATATTTTCCAAAGTAATTTATTTACAAGAACCCTTGCTTAGAATGTTTTCACTTTTGTAGTTCTTGGAGCTGATAGTAGCATGATCACAGGTACCAAATTGTCCACGCAGATATATTGCAAACATTTTTTTTTTTTTTTCAAAAATGAAAATATCATATTTAAAATATAGACATACTTATTAGATGTCCTACTGTTTACCATCGTTGGAATCCGCTTGATCCTATCTTTTCAAATAATGATAATATCTCAAAATTCATTTTTAGCGACTTGGATAAAATGAAAATGTTACTGTTGCCATAATTAGCCACAATACGAGATTCCCTAAGTCTACTGCCAAAAGTGAAGTCAGTGAAATCGCAATTCAGAATAGCCTATTAGCTCCTATTCAAAGATGGGAGTCTGAACAAAATCTGTCCAAAAGTTCAGTGACCTTTGAAAGGTTAGTGATCCTTCGTACGCCGTGACACCAAAATAATAATCACACAGAAGGATATGTTGTATAAGTTTCCCAGGCCCCACATCAGGTTTAATCTCTATGCACTATTGATCCGATCATTGTCCCTTAATGTAAAGTTGACTCGGACAGTTCTAAGACAGTATACCTTATATTGTTACATACACAATATTTATTAAGTTAATTCAGCAAAAAATGGGATATAATGATAGATTTATTTTCTTCAATGTGTTCCTTACTCCTTTGTGTAGTTATTCTTTACATTTGGCTAAATGATACTTTTCTTCTAAAATCTCTTAGCTTTTTCATGCAAGTTGGGGTCTTTTGCAGCAGCTCTAAATAATTGGTCTCATGGTTTTTGAGAATTTTTAAATATTAATTTAAAAATGATGGAATTTGGTGGAAGTCGACGATTCTAGTTAGTTCTCAAAAATACTGATTTCAGTAGAAATACTGAAGACTTTCATCCCTGCAAAAGAAATCTTCACACAGAGCAAGATTTCGAGGCCACCACTGACCCAATCCGACAGTCGGACAGAGCCAGTGAACAACATGCACCTACCTCCAGGAGCGCAAATCTTCTATAATAATGTGTGCAAAGTTGATAGGGTAAGAATAGAGAAGGTACTAAAGTAATTACGCAAAACACAAAGCTGGTCTTTTAATATTTTATTCGTCACAATACTCCTCAGACGTTCCTTGTCACATTTTATTACTCCATTCTCACAAGATGATACCAATCCTTCATTTTCCCATCACTACCTAATATATGAAATCAAACAAATGCATTACGATACAGTATACGGCCCAAGTACATACCTTAAAATATATCAAAGTATACAGGCCCGCAATAGGTTGAGCCCAGTTATGAACTGACAATACATGTAGATTGCTTTACCATAGAAAATACACTTATCTGCGACTCGGTTTTACAAAATGTATCCCAAATATATATAAAGGGCTAGACGTATCCGGAACCGTCACCAAGACCCAGAGTTATCAGAGATAATCAGCACAATATTTTCTTTATTATCGAGATCTTTTGTTTTGCTTCAATGAACGTAGAACGTAGAACCAGTATTATGAATCCATTCACCAAGAGAGTATATCTATAGTATGGCTTAATCTTTTGCGATGGTGTTGTATAATAACTTATTAAATGGATTCAAACATGATTCATAGACAACGTCAAAATGAAACTATAATGCACATAGAAAATAAATAGGAATTATTTTGAAATAAGCTTGGTTGACCAAAGGCGAGAATAATTCGCGTTTCAATGTGCATCTTGACAACAGATGAACATATACCCTAGCTTCCCAAACAAAATAAGGCTTTCTAAAAAATGTGAGCTTCAAATTATAGAATTTTGAAGTTGGCGATTGGAAAATCGTGAATATAGTCAACACACTCCATTTAATCCAAAGGAAAGTTTTGCATCTGATATACATTCCTTAATCAATTTACAGTGGCACTGTATACGTATACATACAAGATTTGGCAATATTACTTTTTTTAAAAAGATATACATCTTGGCACATTCGTCAGACGTTGTTCCAAGTACTGTCGACAGAATGAGAAAAGATTGTCAGATAAAAGATTAGAATTGTGGAAGAGAAATGCATTCAGTTTTACATGGAATCCTTCATCATTAGGTTTTAAGGAAATGACCTCATCATCGGCATTTTCCTTAATGTGATCAATTTGTGAATTGGAACTAAGCACATACATGCGTTATATCAAAACCTGTAGTTATCCACACTGCGTCAGACCTTAAAGAGTTTACCTTTTTTTAATATAAAGTATTCTTCAGTGTAAAGCCAGTTTTAAAAAAATAAATAAAAAAAATATGCATGTAAAAACTGGCATTACATACTACACCTCAGTGATTGGGTCAAATGCATTCCACAAACAATGCCTTTTACCGTTCTATTATAACATCACGCTCTTCTGGATGTAAATGAACTTGTAATAATGACAAACCATATCTTCTCCTTGACGTTCCAACTTGGAAGGGTATCTCTTATTCTCAACAGTCGTGCCCAATTCTTTCTCAAACTGAAAGCCTAGCAGTGGCTCTCAAGTCGAAGACCATACACCGACTTGAAATACACATGAAGTCTCACGGGAATCCTCTTTATTATTCGGATCAATATTTCTGCAACTAATGTTTGCTATTCGCATGCCCTCCTTCACAAATGAAGGAATACATGATTCTTTGTAAGAAGGTGAAGAAACCATAGCTTTAATAAATCCAGGACATTTTTCACTAACACATACACGTAGGCTCTCTGGTGTTGATTGATCAGCCAGGGCAACCGCCGTCAAATATTCACATCGTATGAAAAGCTAATAAAATCCTATATTACAGCCACTAATGTACTACTACTACCGCTCGTCAATGAGTGGTGTGGCATCTCCACCTGGGGGAGAATCAGCAGACTGAGGGGTAGCAGAGCCCCTGGGCTTATGCTCAGTTCTTTGTTTGGCCCACTGTTCGGCCCGCTTGGCCCAGTCGACAGCGGCTGCTGGTGACTGGGCTGCTTTCTGGGCTTGGTTTTGTTGTGGCGTCCTGTTGCCTGAACTGCTGCGACTGCTCGGCGGGGCCTGGTGAGACTGCTGCTGCCTGGGAGTGGTCGGCCGGCGGCTGGAGCTGCTGCTCCCGCCGCTGCCGTGCACCGGGGTGACCGAGCCCATGTTGGGCTGGTGCTGCGGGGTGGTGATACCATGCTGTGGGGTACGGCTGGGGGTGGCCCCGGGGTGGGCGAAGGTGGCCCTGGGTGTGGGCTGGTATTGAGGGGTGGCCATGGGGTGGGCCGGTGTGGTCATGTGTTGAGCTGGCGTGGTGATCTGCTGGCTGTGGTAGGAAGGCGTCATCATTGGAGTCATCATCGGCGTCACCGTGGGCTGTTGCTGGAAATAGTGCAAGTACATAAGGTGAGTGAGTAAGTGAGTGAGATTGGTTGCTTTACGCCCTTATCAACACATTTAATATGGTTATATCAAGGGCGGGAGAGCTGAGAGGGAGGCAGTTTATGATCATACCCAGGAAATAGAGATAGAGAAGAAGGGAGAGAGATAGGGGAAAAGTGACAGAAAGGCACTTTATGGTCATACCCAGGACCCTAGTACATAAGGTACGGCATTTTTTATTACATTTCAGGCCAATTACATATTTAATACAGGATTTACAAGAAGAAAAACAAAACAAAAAACAGTGTCCACCATGGACGTTTTCGCACGTTGCCTTTAAAAAGAGTAATAATCTAAATTGAAACTGTATACTGTCGAGCACAAATGTGGACGGAAAGAAATGAGAATAATAGATCCAGAGACAATAATAGGGAGGTTCCGCAAGCAAACCTATCTCAATTACGTAACCATACCCGTATCTTTTTTTGTGTGAATTACGTCCTATTTTTATGTATAAAAAAATAAATTATGAGATGAGTTTTTTTTCTTGATATGTTACGTAACGTTTTTCTCGCCATTAAATGAATATGAAATGCAAAGTAACACAATGTCTGTCTCGGTAATGCATAAAACAAAGGCAAAGCAGTTAATCTCAGACATGTTCCGAGTCCGCTTCTGTCTCAAACACCAAAGTGCCCATGGATACACCAAATCACTGCATGACTGGTCAACACCCAGAAAAGGGCAAACTGATTGCAAAGAGTCTCACTATTTCTATGGTGGATGAGGAGTTAGAGTTGTTGCACGACATGTATTGAACTTGTATTTTTAGCTTTATAAATGTTGAAGATTGATCAAAAGGAATTTATATCTACTCCAGAGATCTATTTTTGAGTCATGTGAAAACGTGTGTATAACCTGATGACCAGTTTGTTTCACAATTTCTTTCTGTATTCTCAGATTTTACTAGGGCAAAATATTTTTACAATATACCATTGTGTTGTATTGTGGTAAATTGAATTTCACGAAATATTTTTTTTTTGTGCAAATGTAAATGTAGAAGTCGCTTTCTAATGTATAATTATGGGGGTAATACTCTGTACTTACAATTAAAACGTACTGTAATATTGTTTGGCAGAATGAAACGTTTCACACTGAAATTTTCTAAAAAAAAAAAAAAAATCTTACCTGGTAGTTGAAGCCAGCGTTGAAGCCGCCTGTGTTGTAGTTGCTGCCCTGGAGTTGGCTTCCAGGCGTCGTGCCAGCTACCTGTGCTAATGTGTTGTACACAGAGCTGGGTAGTCCCGCCGCCGCCCGCTGAATGGCAGCAGGGTCCACGTTACGCATGCTAATGTTGGGCGTCTGACTAACGCCCATACCCATGGGTGTACGCACGCTCTGTGGGGTGCCTGGTAGGTAAATGAATAGGATGGTTTTAAACAACAGAAACTAGATATAATTTGAAGATAGTTGATAGCAGCAAATTGATATACATCCATGTATCATAGCACTAGATAGACCATCACAGAACTGCTATTACCAGTAATATAAATTGGTACTCAGGATATTTTTCTTATGTTTAAACAGGGGGGTATATTAGTTATACCTCCATGGTGTAAACTACATATACCCAGAAAGAAAACGGCAAGTTTCTATTCTTATTCCAGTGTATCATTCCTAGGCCAAGCGAATATTTCGAGGTAGGAAGCAATTGACAGGAATAAAAGTGGGGTCATGGCAGAAATACTGAATTATCTCTGGCAAGCACCCCCATGTGTGGGTTAGGGGGACATTTAAAAAGTTATTTTGATGATTTAAATTTTTGAAAGTTTCGACGAAATTTTGTAAATTGAATTTTGTTAAATGTTTCTAAGTTTGGGGTTAAGAATTATGGATTTTATGTGAAATTCAACAATTTTTATAAGCTTTCAAAAATACTGGTTTCAGTATAAATACTTAAAGAGATAAACCACTGTTCTCCGCACTGCTGCAGGCGGGAGTTAAAGGAACTAATGCATGAAAAATAAGGATTGACAGTAATTTTTTCAAACTTTGTCTTGAGAAAGTACATGGTTGGAGGATAACAAAAAGCAAAAAAAAATGGATCTCAGCATATTTTTGTTCTTTCTAGAGACCAGCAAAGTTTAGTATTGAAGTATGTGGGGAAAATGGATATTTTCTCAGTTTTTCCAAGATTTCAGACAGACAAATAAAATTTTTCAATTGAAATGTCTTCTAAACATAACCACTATAGATGTTTGCCCTCATGTATGAAAGAACAGGGTATCAACATATTTTGAAATATATTATTTAGCATTGAAAATCTTCAATATTCCTGTTTTTAACTCACCGCCATGCAGATTCAGTTGAATAACTTTTTTAAAAGGTCGGTGACCCCCATTTTTTATTGCTTGAAAGGGTAAAGCAATATGTTAGCTATGTTTATAGAGATTTTTAGGAGAAAGTTATTTTCAATTTTTTTTTTATACTGAAAAAACGAAAAAATTGTCCTTTTCTCATAGACTTCTATAGTGAACAACCATAAATTTTGAGGCTCCCTAAAATGAAAACTAACCTGGTGACATATTGTTTTTATTGGCTTTTTGAATTCACATAACCTTGTTCTTTCACGAGGCAAAGTTTAAACAAAATGTTATTTTCAGTTTTTTTCCCAGTTGAACTGTGGTTTATCTCTTTAAGGCGGTCATTCCTGAATTGAGAGAAAATGGGCTGCATAACCAAGTTAAGGCAGCATAGCTGTGCTCTTACCTGGTATAGGGTCTCGGAAATGTTCTTTGAACCATCGTATTAGGGAGTTGAGGGAGTGGAACCTATTGCCACGGTACCGAACGCCGTCAGGAGTAATTGAACAATATTCGTGAATGCAATTCTTGCGGGGTAAATAAGACAGCACAAACTTGCCGGGGTATGTCTTGGTACAGGTGAAGTAATAGGGGATCCTGCGAACAAAGATATATCAGTCTTAGTAAAAGGAAATATGAGCAAACAACGAAGTGAAGGAAGGAAATTAATCGAACCTGAACATAGGAAATGATAAAGATCTACAAACAACTACAGCGTCCCGAATAGGTTTTAAGACTAGACGATTGTTTACACCAAGCAAATTACGTTCATACTTTTTAATTTTTACAATTACTCTTTTCCTACAGAAATCAAAATAAATCAAATCCAATAAGGTACAGATTGGCCCATAAGATGAGTAAAGGCAATAGTAGGGAGGTTCCGCAAGCAAACCTTATGATAAAATTATCAACCTTAAAATATAAAAATACATATTATCTATCTCAATTACGTAACCGTATCGGTATCTTTTTTTTTGCGAATTACGTCGCACTTTCATATATGAAAAACAAATTGTGAGATCAAACATTTTGCTCGATATGTTACGTTACATTTTCCCCGCCATGTTTTGCTGAACTTATTTCTTCCTTTTAACGAATGTTTGTATATCAGATATATGGATACGTTTACGTATAGCATAGACTTGCTGAACCTCCCTATTTACATTATACAACAGATTATTAGTAATTACTTTGAAGGTCCCTTCGATTTTTCTTCACGCAAGAACTTTTCAGCAGCGTCTCTCGTGGTGCCATCTGTCTTTATATAATACTTGAAGTTGAGGATATCGCGCGCGAAGGCGGCCATGGGCTGAACGTGGCGGGCAATGATTTCATCCAAGTCTTCGAATTCCTGTATTAGAAAAGTGGCAACATGTAGTTAAGTGATGACACTAGAGTATTTCAGACTCAAGACGGGTATACATCATGACACAACTTCCATACACGCCACTGAGTCCAACACAGCAGATGAAACCTCATCTTGCATGACTAGGTAGACTGCGATAACGACCCCTCTTAATTCCATAATTATCTATATTCGGTCAAGGTCTCTTAGAAATGATATTTAATACAGGTTGAGTTACACTGTTCGATTCGATCGAATATCAACAAATACAAAGCAACCCAGCAGGGCTTGAAATCCTCCCACCTATGGGGAGCTTAGGCCAGCTGATATTGATTAATCTTGCACAATAAATGTTTCAACAACAATAACAACAAATACAATTAAAATATAAACATACTTAAATAAAAACGTGATTAGCCAATTTAGTGGAGAAAGTGGAGTAGTTTGCATCTATACATATATATCCAAGGGTAATGTAGACTAGCTTACCTCACTTTCGATCCACAAGGACTGACCTAAACTAAAGGCATTTTCTTTCCCCTTCTCCTGTATGTCGATATGCTGGTGAATACCGTCGGTAACTTTCCACGTTAATGTGAGATGGTCAGAACCCTGCGGGAAGATGATACAATCAGATTAAACATGTTATATGGTGTTGCAGCAGTTTCAGCTTCTATGTTTCACTGACACACACTAAATATAAGCTTAAGTGGGGTCTCCACTGGCTGCGGTAAGCCCTGCGTTAAGTCTTGCGATGGTGTTGTGCTGGTTCTGTAGGTGGAGCGACGAGGTCCTCCCTACATGGTTCACTGGCCATCTCGCCACTCCTCTCCACCTACAGAACCATAACAACAACATCGCAAGGCTTACCGCAGAGTTTACCGCAGCCAATGGAGACCCCCCACCTCCTTTACTTGAAACGTAACCTGACTTACCTTGCTGCTTGGTCGGATGAGAACCTCTCCTTGCTCGAGATCAACCATCTTTTTCTCACACGTTCTGTAGTCTACGTTTTGGAATGACGGGTGAGCTATCACCCGCTTTATGTAGGCTGGAAAGTGGAGGTGTTTGAAAAGTGTTATTATATTAGGCGATGTATTTTGTAAAACACTTACAATATCCTCAGCAACACCGGAAAATACTTCTTGGCTCAGCTTTAAATTTTAAATTATACTCTGAGTAATGTCAGTAGCTTTGAACAGGTTTCTTATCAAATCAATTATGTAAAGTAAACTGGAAGAAAAGAATGTCTGGATAGCTGAGGGGTTGTGCTCACTTGGAATCTGTAATGCGAGTGACCCTAATTTATATTGATGTGATTTATTTTGCATAGGCAACTGCAAGTCTTTTTTAGAAAGATATCGAAGTAGAAGGTTTAAAAGACAAGGTTCAATAATTACAAAAGAACAAGTCACTTACTTTGTCTGGCCTGTTGTTTCTTTTTCTCAGCCTCTTTCGCTTTATCACCTTCACTGGTGGAGAAATCGTAGTAAGGATCCTTAGGGAGTCTGAAGAAAAATAAGACAGTATGTTGAATTGGTTAAGCAAAATCAATTGACATTTTGCATGCCTTGCCTTTTATGGAAAGAATTAAAATTCAATCTTTTATGTACGGTTGAATACTTTTATTTTCCTCCTTAACCCCCTGTTAAATCAACCAGATTTAGTCACCGAGGGACTATTGTTTGTATATAGCTATACTATAACTAATGCATTGTAGTGTGTAACCCGAGGAACAGGCGATAATCTCTTGTTTCATGTATATTACTTGGCGTATGTATTTAATTATATCTTTCCCCAAATATTCCGTCAATAGTGTTTCCATTGGTTTGTATGTAAGTTTGAACTATTGTTATTCAAGCTGTGATTTCTTGAGAATTATTATTTGTCTTAGTCACATACTGTTTAGTAAATGCAAGTCAAATAACTTACTTCCATTTCGCTTCTGCGTCTGATAAGTCGGACGATTTACAAGTCAATTCAACATTGAAGCGCTCGGTATCGATTTTCGTAATTCTACAATGCAAGGTCATACCGACCTGGAAAAAAAAGAGACGATAATATGAAGCTTTAGACCTGTCAGGTCAGGTAGTCAATGACATGTTTTCTACTTCAGAGCAAGGCCATAATGGCGCATGCTTGTTGTCAATTAAAAATTTAAAAGATTTATTAGATAAAGACAACCATAGTCATACATGTATGCATTGCTAGGACAAATTAAAATATATAGATATAAGTAGATGTGATGTGTTTCGGGGAAATGAGTCGCTAAAATGATATTTTCGAAAGTGATTTATTAATAAGATCTCTTTGTTGGAATGTTATGAGGTTTGGAGGGTTTAGCGCCTTAAGTCATATGAATACATCTATCAAATTTCAAGACAGTATACTAAATATATCCTTGCGTTTCGAAGGTCATCCTATTGAGTACATTTAATTAATTTACTTGTAATTGCCCACCCAGAAATATTGCAAACCTTTGTTCAAACATAAATATATCAAAGAAACACTTCTTAGATGTTCTTATTGTTTACAATCATTGAAATCGGCTTGATCTAATCTTTTCAAATATCCTCTTTTTGCGACTTGTGACTCATTTTTCTGTAACACATCACATGTGAAAAAAATCCAGATGGTCACTTAGGCACTAATAATGGATGAACAAGAAAAGGGGTTGATTTATTTAACAGATAATAAGAAACGGTTAGATTACACTTGAAATAGGGACGGTCTATGAAAACTGGAAAGCAGGGGTGATAAAATACCTGTACTCGGTCTTCAGGTGCAGTCACTCTTTTGTCGCTGAGATTCTTCAAGGGAATAAAGCCTGTGATATCATTGTCAAGGCGTACCTTTACACCAACTGACTGACCAGGACACTCACCAGCGTCGAAGTGATTCCACACCTAAAACATAAAGTGAAGGATAAAATTAAATCTATGACATATACGAAGCCAATAGGATAATCAAAACCCGAACCAACTAACGCTAGGACATGGGGCCGGGTATGGGGCCGGGTAGCAAGAAGTATAAAGAGAAAGTTTTTATATTTTATATTAACTTGAATTGAGATTGTAATTAGGGATATACTGTATGACTATTCTAGCTTAGAATATGTTGGGGCCTTTTTTTTTTGACAGCTTTGGCCGTAATTAGTTAAAATGCCAAAACAATCAAGGGGACCGGTTTCTATGTCCTAGGCTTTCATGGAGAACATAAAGTGTTTGAAGTCTTATTTTACCTCACTGAGTTCAGGGAAATCATCTTTTCTACAGAATGGACATCGCCAGAGACCCGTTTCGTCATTCCTGACTGGATCAGCGTTATCCAACTCCTCACCGCGAGGTTTACGGGTAGCAATCCCCGACACTCGGCACATTATTAATTTACCTGAAATCAAGTCATAATCATGAGTATTCAGACCTATCTATAATGAACTAAGACAGGCATATGTACCAGAAATACTACCATTATTAACCAAATTTCCCTAATATAAATCATCAAATGCCACTTAGAATCTACATAAAGAATGTAATTATCCAAGATAATGCAAACGCACTTACAACAGTGAATTAGACAAATATTTACTTCACAATTACCCTTAGAATAAAAAGTATTGATTAGGGATTGTTTTATTTTTGTCACAAAAAGTGTCCCACATGGCTATAATTTATGAAGGCGTTGTTAACACACCTATATAGAATGTCTGTGGCGTTTCTTTTGTTAGCATGGAGAAGCGCTCCTCAATGGATGGAGGCCTGAAGGCTGTTCTCAGATCTTTATATCGGTTATTCAACTCGGCACGAATGTCATACAAGGTGATGTGCCGGTTTCCATAGCCCTGTTTCTCCAACTCCTCAGCAAAGGCGTCCAAATCCAGGTCCTTCAACCTCTCGGGACTCTCTAGAATCTCTTCCAGAGCACCAGCCGGGTTGGCATCTTCGGCTTGGTCGTCGTACTCAAGGGCATCAACGGCCATTTTTCTAGCCCACTCGTACGTTTCAGGATGGACCCTGGACCCGTCCAGTACCTCAACATAGGCCTCTGTACTATCACCAAGCGAGTTGGTGTCGATCTTGATGAAACCAGCACAGTTGATGAACACTTTGGGCCCCATGTTGCACATTGTGACAAGCTGGGTTCTGTTTTCTAAGCGACTGTTATTCTGTTTGAGAGTTTTAATGAGATGGTAGCCTTTGCGAGGGCCGAGACCACAGACAAACTGGATGAGGGGTGCCGTGTGGGGGAGAGCGACACAGCGATTCACATCTACACCGACTTCATTCACACGGTTTATGAATTCCAAGTGCAGAGCATTCAGTAATTCTTCTTTATTGACGGAATCCTGAAAACAAAAATATGCAATGGAATAATATGTATTTAGAAACATTTGAAACTGCCTGTAATTCCTTACAAAAGGACTTGGCAGAAAACAAAGAAATCTTGTTTCTACTAACAACACGTACTAAAAACTTTACTGTTTGTCTGTCTTAGACAAAGGGTGCATATATTATATATATAGATTTTTATTTCCGAGGAAATATCTTCTGTCGATTATCAGGTCTTCCAGAAAGCTCGTTTTCAATTTCAAGTCGTTATAGATGTATTATTGAACGGCTCTATATGAGTTACATGTTATACAATCACGGCGCCATTCAGATGAATGGTCAATGTTTTCTCAATCGCAAAAATGTACTTGAAACCTTTACTGTTTGTCAGTATTGGACAAAGGTTGTACCGAAAAAAAGATGAATCCCTGCACCCTAGAAACAACTCACCTGCAGTGGATGGTATTTGAGAGCCAAGATATCTTCATCTGGATTACAGAGTTGACAGAATTCTATCAAAGGATCCTGGGTTCTGCGGGCAAGAGATATCGACATTTTCAACAAGGCAGGGTACTCCCGGTAGTCTGCCTGGGCCTTGGAGGAATTCATGTAGACAGTAGCAAGCTCGGTATCCATCATCTCAACATTGATGGGAGCCATTTGACTCTCTTGTTCCAACTCAGTGACGACCTCCTTCACGTCCTCAATTATGGACAAAGTTTCCCGCGACGCGGCGCTCACAACTACTACGTGCGGGTGCTTGTTAGATATGAAGTCCTTCAGATTATCCAAGTCTTGCATCTAGTGGGGAAACGATCAGAACATAACAGTTAGTTTTTTTTGTCCAACATCGGATCTTTATTCATTAGAAAACATGGGTAAAAACAAGGGAAAACAGAAAGTATCGGTGAAGATTCGTAGTAGCCAGATTCCTTACAAAAACAAGTGAGGAATAGGCCTTTGACATCAATGAAGAAAATTGATTTGAAATAAATTGTTTCAAGGTGATCTTTGGCAATTTGGACACTGTTTTTTCTGAGGAACTTTCCTCGTTTTATATTTTTTTCATGATTTTCAGATTTTCTTTTTCAACTCACAATTAAAAGGCAGCATAACTTCGCCTTGAGAATAGGGCTCATAGTTGGTGGTAAATATCTTTCCCATAACAATTAGGTTAAAGTAAATCACACACACAACGAATCGGGGATTGGTTGCTTCACAGCTCAGGTTCCTATAGCTATTGTTTAGAAGTGTAGTCACCCCAAATCCCCAACCTTGTTGTAAATAACTTAATAAATTATTACAAGAGAAAACCAAGAACCATTTTATTTTAGGAATGAATAAACTTTCCTTTTTATAATTTGTTTGAGGTGACTGGTCAAGCAGATGAAGTGTTATCTCCAGGGTTCATAAGATGAAACTGTTCTCACCTTCTGCTCACGCTCCTCGGCCCTCCAAGACCTCTTGCGTTTAAGAAGATGTGGAAGTTTTATGAAATCCGTGACTGCCCCGTCACTATCAATAACAACGCCGTACGCTGCTTCATCCTTAGCTGTAGAATAGGCTATTGCCATGACGCGAATACCATTTGATGTATCCATGTCATCATCGTCGTCGTCGTCTATGTTCAGCTCGGTGTTGTAGGGCGCCACTTTGAGCCAGTTGTATAGTTTCTGGGTGCACGACTATCAATGACAGAAGAAAGCAAACGCTTTAATAAAGTTGAGGACGGGTACATAAAATATGCCACAAAGTGAATGCAATGCAATAAAATAAAATACGAGAAGATAATATGAGAAGGCTTAGATGGAAAGATGGAATGAAATTAAGTAATTAATTAAGTTAAGTAATTGATTATCATCACACAGCTATACAATTAATTACCCGGATGACGAAGTCCTTTGATTCCTCCAGAAGTTTAGCCCGCAGTTCTTTAGCCAGTTGTGGGTAGAGAATTTTTGTGAAGGCACGGTTTAGGGCAGTCTCACGCAGTTTATTCCACTCTTGTACCAAATTACTGAACTCGTCCTTGATTGAACATAAAATGATAAATATTATAATAGAATGGAGACTTATAACGTATAAGGGTCAAGTCGCCAGAAAATGTACAATTCACCTTCACCAATCCATTCAAATAATCCACATTTAAGACAAAATTGAGCTTTAAAATAGTTTAACATTGCAAAACAGATACTTTAAATCAACGTGATACCATATATACTCAGATATAGCAGGTATTCTTTATTTTTCAACAGAATTGACCAATAAGTCAATCCCATTGGGGAATGATTAACACGGGAAGAATACAAAAATAAAATCAACTGAGCATTGATGAAGGTATAGTAAATAGCATTCTACAACAATTACAGTTATAGTAAACAGGTGCACTGGATATTATAACGATAGAAACTATTGCGTATCATTCATTAAATTGTACTCAATGGCTCGAGCACCAGTTCATTTGTATTTACCCTGTGATATAATGTTTTGATTTCATCAAAGTAAGATTGAAGGATGATGTGTTGTTCGCCATCGGTTTTATTTTTGTCATCTTTGCTATCTACATTTATCTCAAAAGCCAGATGTCCCTCGGACTCGGCCTACAAACAAAGATAAGCCATAGATATATTAAAAGTTTAATATTGAAGGGGAATTAAAAAATCTTTTACAACAGCAAGTTTATTGACTAATCCGAGATATACAGGAGTAAGTGAGTAAGTGAGTAAGTGAGTAATGAAATGCTATTGGATATCGTACGAAAAACACAATATTTAACACAGATAAATTGAATCTTACATTTACTATTTTGAGGAACATGTCATCCTGAAGATCCTTTACTGGTTTGTTTCTAAGATACTTGAACTGGTAGCATGGATGGGCTTCATCAATTTCCTGGCAGGAGTAAAAGAAAATGTACAGATATAATGAGCAATAATTGACAATGACAAAAATATGAAAGAATGCTAACTTCGTTCGCCATCAAAAGAATAATATTCATTCACTATGAATATATATGTTACTGACCTTCATTCCCTTTTTGGTAGGGTTAGCACAAATTTTAGCACGCTCGTAGAAGATTTGACGAACGCATTGTCGGACAAGTGGGTCGTGACCGATTTGCATTGCAACCATATGGCATGCTCCCTGCAACACATCCTCCATCGTACGGAATTGCCTGGAAATAAGATAACATGTTGTAACAATGTATGTTTAATGTTTTTTAAACAGATATTTTTACTCAGTCTGGTTTTACAATAACCAAAACACTCTCGTTCCAGGAGAACGGTTTTTCGTAGTGTCCTGATAGTAGAGACAGAATATATACACCGAAGTTTGTAGATGGATGGAACAAGCATATTTTAGTCAAAGATATTAAGTCAAGACATTATCTAAAGTATTTTTCTTAGAATATTTATCAGTAAATCGAACAATCTACAAATAATTGGGTTGATGTCAAGCTGTGTCGGCAATGGTCCATAATCAAATTAATTAATTAGCAATGACAGTAATTAAAAGGATAAAAGTGCTTTAGTAAATCATGATAAACTTACCCTTTGATGAATTCAGGAGCAAGTTCATCGGGCTCAGCTGGTTCTTGTTCCACATCATGTCTTTGGTAGTTATCCCTCATATTTTCCCCGAATTGCTCCGGTGTTAAACCAAACTTTTGAGCAACTTCAGCTGTAAATATACATATCAAAGACAGATGAACAAGGGGAACTGGGTCGCAAAAGAAAGATATTTAACTATATATGCCTTTGGTGTAAGCAGCTGTATAAAACAGGTGTATAAGCATGATAGATTACGGGGTTGTTAGTGTAGGGCTAGTTAGACACAGCTGCAATAATAAAAAATGATTCAACAGAAATCAATGCAATAAATTCTTTGGATTTTGAATCAAGAAATTCGAGTGGTAATCGTAAATAACTCCCTGCAAAAATTACTGGTGCTATATATATATATATACATATGCAAGTTACTTTAATTGTAACATCTAGACTTCACCGTGTCCACTTACTTTTTCCCCTTAACTAAAACATCATATTAATACACTGGGACGTTCCTAATACAACACTGGGGATATGTAGATCAACTCTTCCTACAGTGTACCTTTTCTGATGAATTTAACATATATTAATAAGGGCTCTTGGAGATAACACGTACCTAAACCAGCATTCTGACACATATTGTAGCTAGATTTCCTTGAGGCCTGCTTGAGAGTATCCATAGGCTCATCGTCATCGTACTCGTGAGGGTCCTCCCCGTCTCCCTCGAGACGAGCCCGCTGCCGTCGCTCCCTCATGGCGTTCTTCATCTTAGGGATGTCGGGGCCGTAGTACAACAAGAAATGCTGGTAGACGTCCCTCAACTCTTCCATCGTCTGAACCATTTTTACTCTGATTGAAAGAAAAGAAAACGGAGGGATTTCTCACATAAGTTATATTTTCTTTTGCAAACGAATGACCGTTCAGGGAGATATTAAGTCAAGAGCTACCACCTAAAATCTGACTGTAAGAATCTGGTGAAAATAGAAATAAAAGTAGCAATACGACGTTTTTTAAATTTTGCAAACGTAAAGAGCGTTTTAAATCATTCTGGTGTTTTCTTCCCCTTACCAATAGCTAGGAGAAATAGAATGTGTCAGCACATTACCTTATTTTATCCTCTTCGGTGATGGTTCTGAAACCGCTGTCAAGAGGTTTGTCAGGATCAGCCTTTTCCACCTGCTCAAATTGATAATGTTGCATTTTGTCGATGAGACGCAGCAAGGCCTGCTTTCTATTACGAAGCTGCATCCACTGTGAGAATGGTAAATTCAGCAGTAAGAAACATAGTTCAGTGCATGAGTTTGTCAGCTATTTTGGGGATCATCATGAAGGGTTCCTATAGATTTATACACAAGAGATACGAATTTGAATTAGAGAATCCATTATTTCGTCAGCATGGGGTGCTACAAAAGTTCACGAATAACGACAAATATGATGTGTTTCAGGAAAATGAGTCACAAGTCGCAAAATTGATATTTTTCAAAGTCATTTATTCACAAGATCTCCCTGTAGGAATGTTCTCATTTTGTGTGTGTGTGTGGGGGGGGGGGGGGGTATCTACTGTTGTAAGTCGTAAGAATATGTGTACTAAATTTCAAGAAAGTGTCTTCAATATACATGTATTTCTAAGGTCATCCTATGGAGTATATTTAGCTACTTTACTAATAATTGTCCACCCACTCGGAGATATTGCAAACTTCTCTTTTTTTTCAAAAATAAAAATAACTAACTTTACATATATAAACACTTATTGGATGTTCAAGTGTTTACCATCATTAGAATCGGCTTGATCTCATCTTTACAAATAAGATGGTATCTCATAATCCATTTTTTGCGACTTGTGACTAATTTTCCTGTAACACATCACAAATATGGTAGTAATTATCTTGTATTCGACCATGTTCTTCTGATTGATGGGTGGATACAAACCTTTTCATCCCAATGGTAGACTTTCCACAAATCGTTGATGTTCAACTCGTGCTCAACGTACTCTTTACGATAGAAGGCAATGAAAGGCACCTACAGGGAAAACGAAAAGGCACAAACAAAAATTAATTTCAACGGTATGAAAGTTAACCCTATACAACTGGCTATCTTGGTGCGGAAGACCGGGACATGTATCACTTCCTAAACAAGTCCACCGGTGACTGGGAAAGACCTCCAAGAGGTAAACAACATCGTAAAACAGTGGATATCGGTTTGGCAAGATATAATATGATGAGTGAAAATCCAATTTTTTTTCCAAGCAGATTATAACAATTTGTGAATCCTCGAACACGAGACAATTTCGTTAGCAATCAACCAGACTAATGTAATATAATGAAATATGGAGAGTAACACCAAAAACATTTCGTCATAATTGATATCAGATATAAAGGATCAAAACAAAACCTATTGCTCACCTCAAACTGTTGGTTTCTCATAAACTTAAGGGCTTCCTGGATCTTACTGATCGTGCTGGGGTTACGTCGACTTGCAGAGCCTGAAGCAAAGGTGTTCGGACCCTCACCAGACTCAAAACTTTCCACCTGAGAACAGAAAAGTTGTTTTAATGCTACATCTAAAGGTGCGTTATATTTCTCACTATCGCATTATTTTACGGTAATCTATTACTATTGATCATTCTATAGAATAAACAACATAACGACAACACAGACAGACAGAGGCAAACCTGGCTAAACCACGTTGGTGTCTTAAAGTGGCGAAGAGAGTTAAAATGCCTAGTCATGAAATCTCGTGAAACCATGTGTAATCATATAGGATAGGTCTGACAATATCTGAAGTAGAAAGGACTAACTTTGTGTTTTCATTAAATAATTCTTCAATAAGTGTAATGAATGGACCAGAAGTATCTACCGATTTCAGATCACAGAGTAAAAGGTTTCAGCCACCATAAGGTGCTGCCCTCACACCCAAAATGGAGAGGAAAGAAACTAATTTCTGTCTTCTTGATCAATCACTACCCTGTATCAATGAACACACCCCACAATAGAACCAGTGTCCCAGGCCCCTACCTGGGGTTGCATAACTCCAGATGTCAAGCCAACTGCCACTTTTGTATTTTAGCCTTCACACCGAAATGAATTTTCTCACTAGTTTACCATAATATATCTCATATTTTGATATCACCAGGGATTAGTTAGGAAGGTTAAGATGTACCAGACACTAGAAGATTAAGTAGAAATTCCGTTACTCGTGAATCAAGACCAGAATAGTGAGAAGTGTCACGGTGGATCAAGAACATGAGCCTTCCACTTTAAGTTCAGAAAAGGGTCATGGACCACATCTATACAGAATGGTGAAGTACATTGGGTATAGCATACCTGAGATATTGGAGGTGTATTGAAGGCGTATTTGAATATCCAGTCTGCCTCCTCCTCCATTTCCCCTTCGTCCATAGGACTAACTTTCACGCGACGGAGCTGAAATCTTTCAGGCAAGTCGGCCACACGAATATCTTGATCGAAGTCGGTGAAGAAACCTCTTTCGAGCTCCACTGGCTCAAAAACCTAAAATTATGTCAACATGAAATTACACAGAGGTAAAATATTAAACTATAATGATCCAATAGAATCGTACTTTAAATCACTTGACATCTAATAGGCCTATTAGAAGACAGACAGTTTTCTTACTAAAGGCAGAAATACATACATCATAAATTGTCGGTTTCACAGGCCTATGTTTCTTCGGTTTTGCTTTTGGACGAAGAATGACTTCGCCATTTTCGTCGACTTCTTCCGTCGCCTCTTGTTCGTACTATGGAAATAAAAATGAAACAAGGATATAAGTCAGCACATTCGAAGAATCCTTCAAGGATGGCTTTCTCGCAAACCATGAACACGAAATTTCGATTACATTATACTTGGGGTCCAGCCATCTTGGCAGAAGGGAGAGACATAACTAGGGAGGTAACAGGTTCCGCAAGCAAACCTATCTGTATAACGTAACCGTATCTGAATCTCTTTTGTGAATTACGTCGCATTTTTGTGAATAAAAAATAAATTGTGAGAGGAAACATTATGCTTGATATTTAACCTTAGGTTTTCCCGCCATGTTTTGCTGAACTTCTTTCTTCCTTTTAACGTCTGTTTGTATATCAGAGATACGGATACGTTTACGTATAGGTTAGCCTTGTTGAACCTCCCTAATATTTCAATTCCCAGCGTAAAGAATCACACATTAAATTTGAACTCCCATTGAATGTTCACAACTCTTGGAAATACAATTCAAATCAGGAACATGAACAGAACGACTCATCCAGAACTGAGAAGACACTGACAGTCGAGTAAAATAACCCACACAATTTACCTGCACTTTTTTTCTTCGAGCAATGATCCGAACATTGGGAGAGTTCTATGGTATTTTGAGCAGATAGTCAGTTGAAATTATTTAGAGAAGGCCTCCTAAGATACAAGATACATATAACACATACATATTTTGAGAGGTCGCTTACCTGATAAGCTGTAAGGAGAACTAAAATGTATTTTTTCTCTTTGATCAGACTAGTACACGTAATATTCTAAAAAAACCTGAGTAAACGCCACATGGACGATACTTACTTCGTCTTCTTCTTCCTCCTCTTCCTCATCATATTCAGCATACTGGTCAAATTCTTCGAAGTCGAAGTCTACACCGAAGATGTCTTGGGCTTCCTGCAGAGCTCTAAATTTAAGAAGAACGTGTATCATGTCTAATGTAACATATCCTATTATCAAAGCGAAAATAATGACAAAAAACTTGAATAATTGTGATAA
This sequence comes from Sthenelais limicola, assembly GCA_942159475.1. NCBI lineage: Eukaryota > Metazoa > Annelida > Polychaeta > Phyllodocida > Sigalionidae > Sthenelais > Sthenelais limicola. The sequence continues at coordinate 33,069,091 of OW804098.1, forward strand.
CCAGAGCATCCAATTGCTAAAAATAATTGCATACATCAAAATCTATATAAACCCATGCAAAATGAACCAGATTTAAAGATTCTATCACAAAAAATGATCATTACTCGATTGTATCCTCAACTTACTTATCATCATGTATGATGTGCTTCTTTTTCTTGGTACTGATGGGTTGCCCTTCATCATCGACGATGAAATCGTCCACGTCTGATAAGAACAAAATGCAAAGTGGATTATCATTGGGTAATATTTAACAAGTATTTTCGGGTTTAAATTATGATCAACTGAAAAGATCTAAGGATGGCTTTCAACATATTTAGGCCCCAAGTAGTAATGCACAAATTTGGTAATGACAACTTCTGATAATAAAGAATCTGACAATGTCCTAGAGAGAGAGAGAGATGTGACTTTAAGACAACGTTTATCAATCGATTGATTTGTTTGGAAATACCTGATTCCTCAGAAACATCAACGTCAACATCTTCCATGGGTTTTGGGGGAGGATGTTCGACTTCGGCAACAGCCCCTTCGCCTTCCTCTCCATCATGTTCGAATAGCTCATTGGCCAAAGCCTCTCGATCATCCACTTCATCCCTCTCCCCGGGTCCACTGTCCTCGTCATCAGACATGATTTTAATACGTGTTCTTTTCGGTTTCTGAAGAATGCAAAAGTAGCCATGAATAATTGTTAAATTAAGACTGTTACATGACTTATAAGTCAGGTTCCTCATGAATCTCAAAAATATACTAAAAACATAAAAAAAAAAGGGGGAATTTTATAACCATGTAAAAATAAAATTAAGAGAATTTGCACCTTTCTTTTAACTTTAATCCCCAGGTTCTCTTCAATAAGGGCGTAGTCATCGTCTGACAGATCTTCCTCGAGTTCTGAGTCATGATGTTTCCTTTTGCGCTCTCCCTCTTCATTGTCGCTAGCACTACCCTCATCGGCTTCGGGATTGTCATCAATTAGATCTTCCAAGTCTCCATCCAGACCTTCTGCAGGCATACAATATATTTTCATCAAAGCTACTTATATCGCAGAATCTTTACACAAATAGTTGTTAACATTTCCACCGCTTAATGATTTCAACTCCTGTATTTTCTTAAAGGTGCTGTAAAAACCAACCACATAAGTGAAGGCATATATAATTAAATACATAACGTCACTATGGTTACCTTCATCTTCTTCTTCATCACTGGATATAACGGCACGGCGTTTGGCCGTTGCAATTTCTTCGGTTTCATATTCTTCATCAGATTCTTCAGCTTCTTTGTCAATGAAATCCATGGTGATTTTATAAAGAACGTAAGCAGGTGGCAGTGGTGACCAATATCTGTGAAGGGAAACAATAATTGCTATAGTTTAGAGTATTAGTAGGCCTAATAACTACCGGTGTGGTACCATACCTTTTCAAGGCTACGGTACCATAAGACATAAAAAGATACCGTACGTACTACTAGTACTACTAGGCTACTATCACTTTGCATTTAGCGTGATACACCGGTACGGTGCTAATGCATAAGCAGAGGTGTCTGTGATATATTTTTTTATATTTATTTAGGAACAATATTACAAGGATACATTGCTACTCTCCTTAATCTAGCATAGATTGCTAATGTTATAAAGACGTTAAAGAAAAGGACATACAAATGTTACCATAATCATTACTCCTAACATTGGTAGCACCGCACTCTATGAAATAACGAATAACATACGGTACGGTACGGTATCTAAAACAATTCAAAAGTAAGTTAACTTAAGAGTTAAGTTTTAAGAAATGATAATCAAATAAAAAAAATCAAGTAAACCATTTTGAGAAAACAATGTATATATTCATATATATGGCATATTATACGCACCATGAACGTATCTCAAATCATAATGTCATGAATCATTAAGGGATAATAGTAATAATGGGGAGTTTATTAGTTATTCTATTAGAATATACTATGAATATGATGGATATGCCTAGGCTAGGCCTATGTCCGACTCCATGGCTATGCCTATGGCATATGCCTTTATGTTATGCCGGCTATGGGCGGTAATGAGGGGATATCATATTAGGGAGGCGTGTAAGACTTGATAAATACAGATTATTCAATAGACCTAGTTCATTTATTACAGCTATCAAAAAACATGCCTTACAGGGTGGTACGGCGTAAATTACGCCACTCTTTTCAAAAGTGTGCAAGCACTCAAATTTATGTTTAAAATAAAAAAAGTGTTGTGTATTACTCAGACTAAAGTTTGTTTTCCTCTACTCTAGCCTAGTCTGTGCCAGAACAGTATCGTCCAACTTTAGCAGATGTCGTGGAAAATGTCTTAATGTTTCACTGGGGTTTCTCTTCCACAAGAATTACCAAAAGAATAATCATTCCGATAAATAAATGTGGTAATTTGCTATCTATCTGACTGTTGTCTTTTGACAGACAGCATCAGTCAGAAGCAGAATTATACGCCATTGTATTTTGTACTACCTTGTTGCGTTAAAGCGCCAAGATTATAGCATAGCTATTTCAGCATTGGTGTTCTGGGTCTATTCCTGTTGGATCGTATAAGTATGAAAATGAAAAGGGTATAAAATAAAGAATAAACTTACCAAACACCGCTTCGCACGCCTGGCTTCGCCAAGATGGTTCCTGTTGGTACAATAGGCTCGCAGTCAAAAGCTTTTCAAAATAATTCTAAAACAATCTGAAATTGAAGGCTGTGTTGATGAGTTTGATTACTATTATTTATATGAATATTTTTTGGACGAGAAGTTTCTCTTTTCATTGTTCTGTAAGAAATATGTCCAATCGCATAGCAGGAATATAGAATGTCCGCGTGAATAACACAAGTAGGTCAGTGTCTTCACATACGTCACAAGATGGCAGCACGACCTAATATTCTGGCATATTCCCGTTTTAGTCCAATTCCACTTGAGGGCAGCAAACACTACAGAAGCTACGGAAACTTATTTATCAACACTCTACTCTGCTTGAACACTTAAGTCTTCGTATTACATCCTAAAAACTCCTGTAATTTGTAAAATGCACAGGTTACCGCGAGTGTGCATGTTTAAGATAAGGTGTCTAGCTATTTCAGCTCGTCATCAGAGCACATTGTCAATGGAGAGGGTGGAAACAGAACTAGGCTCAGGTGAAGAAGGTAGACAATCGCCCTCGGCCTCGGGGACAAATTCCAAAATTCCCTTTGCTAGAGCCAGGATAGGGCCTTTCTTTCAAGACCAACCTACTATTACAAACCAGTATTTAGAAGATACGACTCTGCGAAACTATTTAGAACGACATTTACCTGATGACGTAAGTCAATATCTTGACTTTGTGGAAAGTGCAAAACTTGACTAAACCTGTCATCTGTGAATTTTAACAATTATTAGGGAGCGTTCATTATTTATGCCAGGGGGGGGGGGGGGGCTGCCAATTTCCAAGCAACGCTTTGTACCAAAATCCCGGCCCCCCCTTCTGCTGGTGCACCAGAATTGTGGCCCCCCCTTCAGCTGGTGTACCAGAATTGTGGCCCCCCCCCATGCCCCAACAACCTTCATAATGTTAACTGCTTCTCCACAGAGCTAAAATGGACTGTATACCGGTACTACATGATTTATACAAAGCATTTGAAGTGCCTCACCAAAGCCTTTTTAACAAATGTCACAACTACCATATCCATGGGAATGTAATAGCCTACTTTGGATTACCAGCTTCCTAGAAGCCGAACTTCCACTGCATGGGAAGACATTAGAAACACAATATGTAATATCTGTATTGAGTTCCCCCAAGGAAGTGTGATGAGCCCCCTTCTATTTCTCATTTTCATTAATGATCTACCAGAATAGGAACATCAAAGGCTCAACTATTTGTACGTTCACTCATTCAAGATTAGCAGCTTTCTGTTTACTCTATAGAAGGATGGAAAAACCCTAGCTACAGTAAAAACAGCAAAATATACGGCCTTGCCATCACAAACCCCCTATCATGGAACAAGCATACTCATATAGGGACACCAAGAAGGAAAATAATTCAATGCACTTCTTAGCAGGATGATCTGCTCTGGCCTAGTAAAATCAATGCACAGTGCTACATAGCACTTTCTTGACCAATCAAGGAGTATGCTTCAATATTCACCCGTTTTTCTATATTCACCAAGTGACACATAAAAAAGCTAGAAATGGTCCTGAGAAAAACTGCTTGGCTAGTTGCTGGGGACTACAAAACTACCTGCAGGGTGATAAGAATTCTGGAGGAATGAGAATAGACAACACTTAAATAGCGTGGGAGAATAGCAAAGGCCACCATGCTATTATATCAAATAGAGCAACTTCTGGCAATACTAAGAACACCAACCCCAGACCTAGGAGTGGAAATTTCAAATTCCTCCTTCCTTATTCTAGGCCGCAGAGTCACACAGTCTTTCTTGCTATCTATAATACAGCTGCAGAAAGATTTATTGGCGTTGCAAAAAACTCCAACATTGGAGAGGTTCAAGGCCAACCTCCAGGCAGCTACTCTAACCATATTAAGCACCTCAGTTTTTAACTACATTGGCTTTTATCGGAGCTTGCGAAGAATTTGCTTGGCACCAGCTTTTTAATGAAATACATTCTGTTTAATACACCTGAAAACTGTGTGTTGTATTTAAATTGTATCCAGTATATATCATTACTGGTTATACCTTATGTCTGTGATCAAAGCGATATTATTTTGTTGCTGACAAAACCTCTCAATTGTAAGTGAAATAGTGTGAAATGCACTATATTAATAATCCTAACTAATACAAACACGAGGAGAGGAAATGATCAACATCCTTATTGTCATCTGCAACAAGATCTGACAGAAACATGACCCACCCCCTGGACCAGATACCTCATCATCACTATCCCAAAGAAAGACAACCTATACATCTGTGCCAAGACAATTGTGCACTAAGTCTCATCAGCCACAAGCAAGGTGAAGCTTAAGGCCATTCAAAAGGTCACAAGTAGAAAGCATAGTAGATGAAAAACAAGCAGAATTGAGGCCACGATGCAACAGAACAGAATATTGGGATTAGGATGGTCTGTGAGATATAACAACATCAACAAGATCTATACCATGTCTTATTAATTTTAAGAAAACCTTTGATAGACTGTGGTACTAAGCCTTCTAGGTTACAATGAGGAAATACAACATCCATCAGAATATATGGTGAATGACCAACAAAGAAGGCTGCATCAATAAAGCTGTACATGCAAATGGACAAGCCCTTGACACCATGAAATATTAGATGCAATTACCTGGGCACAACTGTCTCAGATGAAGGATGAAAAGAAGATGTTCTGGCCAAAATAGCCCAAGCATAAGCAACACTGGTACAGATCAAGCCAATCTTGAAAGGCAATGCAAAACCTGGTGTCTATTCTTGTACAGTGGAACCTCACATAAAGACCACCTCATATAGAGACAACCCTCTATTAAGACCAGTTTTTCCAGTCCCAAATTATTCCCTCTTATACAATTTATAGAGCCCTCTAAAGAGACTAGCATCTTAGGTTTCTTGACTCTAGTCTCTGGGCCCTAGTATCTGTACCCCAACTTTCTAATAACTAGTCAGAAGAAAACTCAAATGGTATAGACATCTATCACATTCCCATGGACTTGCAAACACCATCCTCCAGGGTTCACAAAACACGGTCGCCCGCTCGCCCCAGGCCACCAGAATTTGGTAAGGACTAGTAGATCCTACCTGGCCACTCATCCTGTGGGCGAGTAGAAATTTTGGGACAATTTAGACCCTTTTTACCTACTCTAAAGGCCTGCCGAAACATTGCATTTATAAGGTTTGAAATTAATGCTCTGGTCATGCATTTTTGCATGGAAAATTCCTTGCCGTGGCCATGATAGATTTCAGTGTGAAAGTTGTCTCTCTATTATGTCTTGGTTCTATGTCTTGGTTCCCCCTCCTCCTCCCACCTAAACACCATGTCCATGCCATTTAAATTACCGGCCTTACAACAGCAACATTATACTTGGGTTTACCACTCAGGAATAAAGAATGAAGGGTAGTACGCTCATCATGAAGTTGTCTATAATATTTAACATATATAAATAGATTCTCTATTCTTTGGTTTGTATCAATTATGAGGTATTTTAAATGTTATTCGATACATTAGTCAGCCCCCTGTCCCCTGCCTCTACCTTGCAACAAAAGAGGCTGAAAAATGCCGAGGATATTGTAAGGACTACCAGATTTCTATAAGGACTAGTGGTTTAATAATCATCTAGTCCTGTGGGTGAGTGCATGATGACCAAGTTTCGTGAACCCTGTCCTCCAAGGCACAGTTATTAGTGGTCAAAGGAAGAGGGGAAGACAGAAGAAAAGATAGGAAGAGAACATCAAATAATGGACCAGTCTAGACTGAACCCTAATGTGGTCCCTAGGGCCGGAGGACCATGCAAACCACAACAAAAACAAACAGGTCCCCACACTTACACTCTGTGCTCAAATCAGGTATACAGACTGGAAGAAATAGGCAATAACTTGAAAACTCCTCCTGTGCACCTCTCTTTCCGCCATGGAATCTCACTGGTGCCTGCACGCTATTCTAGATGTACAGCAACAAAATCGCCTTCTTAGAAGAAGGCGCAGCCAGCATATTGAACCCCTATCTGTCGCCCCAGGGCTTCATGGTTGTGACCCAGACTTAAACAGATCCTGTACAGATCAACCTGTTTTCATATAAATTTATGTATACTGATATTCTACTTTCTTACCCAGATTTGGCAACTATATTGAGTATCCTCAATGATTTGTCCGAAGAAATAATACATCTATTGTTTACAAAGGATTATCGGTATATTCCTATAGGCCCCTACTATTCCTATGGCGTGTTCGTGGCACCGCCATTTGTAGCCCTGGGCCACGCATTTGAGCGCGGCCAAGTGGCACACAACCTCTCAGCCAATGATGATGCTTGAAGCTGTCATGTGATCAAGAGACTGGAATTAGGTCGATTCCTACAATGGCTTGCAAAACAAATGTAGAGAATCTAGGATTTATCACATAAAAAAAGGTAACACAGTGTAGAATCTAATTGTCTGCAGGCATCTAATTGCTATGCCATCAGATCGCTGGCAGACCTCGCTAGGCAAAACCCTTGACAACCCTTCTTTCTGAACAGCAACACAACGTCTAGTGGCTGGGTCTCCCGGCTAGTAAAGAGTGTGGGACGGCGGGCACATATTGGTGCTGTCATTCAACAATTTATAAGGTTAACTTACTAAACTAACCATGCAAAATCGTTACCGTAGGCTACACCTAAACTATCTGGTGCGGATACTTCTGGACAAAAAAGCCCAGCACATTTTTGTCGAACAAAGGTATAGGATACTGTGAAGAATCAAAACCATTGCCCCAGTTCTATGTCTACATGGCCAAGTTTGCATCAACTCGCCCCATTTACATGTTAAATCTTTATAATTCTTCCAAGGCCACACAATTTTGTACAACTTATTAAGGAATAAGTTGTTGCTTTACGTTATACATCAGGAGATATCTGTGTTTAAAGAAATGCTGCATTTTAAATGGCTCTCTCTTTAATCACTGGTTATGAGCTCTGCAAGAGGCATAGAACCTGCACATAAAGTGCAGGGATATTCATTAATAAGCATAGGGACAGAGGGAGGGAGGGGAGAGGATCATGACAATGACCATGTACCATACATACAGTCTTCTTACTAAGCCAGCAGCGCCCCTCTTGTGCCATACTTCTGGACTTTCAGTCTCACAAACAGCCACAAAAGACTGACAAAGATTCTGGCCAGTCCTTCATCAGGGCCCCTATGAACACAGGCTACAGCAATAATGAGACCGACCCATGCATCATAAAAATCAGTGAGGCCATCTGGACACAGTGCCAATAAGGTGTGGAAACAAATAACAAATGTTCCCAGGTAAAAAGACGCGAACTTCGCGAAACGCAAATTTCGCGGGACCTAAAAATTGTGTGCACCAGAAAAATGGCCCCCCCTTAAACTTGCACACCAGAAAAGTGGCCCCCCCTTAGACCGGTGTACCAGAATCTTGGCCCCCCCCCCCTATATGGCAGCCCCCCCCCCCCTGGCATAAATAATGAATGCTCCCTTATGTTGTAATTGTAGGCTACATAATTTGTAAGTTGTTCGTAGTAGTGTTTCATTGGAGATAAGAAAATTCATGTTGTCTGCGAACATAGACCTCAAAGACTGTTTTGACATGTAGAACAACGCAATATGGAAAGAATACACAAAGCTAAACCTATAGTTATCCGTTATAGGCCTACTGGTCTTAATAATATTAGGTCTATAGTTAATTAATTTTCCTATAAATTAATAATATTTTATATATTTCTACACCATTTTGACCCTTATACATGTAATTTAAAATACAAAAATGAGGAGACCCAATTTTATAATAATATATTATATTGCCTACTGTAGGAGCTATGACTATTTTGTTTTATTCCTTGAATTAGTTTGAGATGTATAGGCTAATTAAGTTAGGGCGCACGGTATTTTAATGAATGAGTGGAGGTTCGGGGTCAATTCAATTGAACAATTTTATCATGGTCTATGACCATGGCATGGGATCCAAATGAATAACTCAATGTGTACCCCCCCCCCCCGCCCCCAACACACACACACACACATTTGTTGACCTATAACCACCACCCCAACCCCCAAAAAGAAAAAAGAAAAAAGAGGGAAAAGAAAAGTGGACATCTACCATTTCAGAGGAATCGCTTTATCCCTTACCAATATAGGTATATCGAGATGTCGATGAAGACCTCAAGAAATTCGGAGCGAGAGTTGCAACTGATATTCGAGTTCTGGGTGAGAAGTGCGAACAAGAACCACCCTATCTACGCCACTACCATGCATGGGGACGACGTGTTGATGAAATCGTTACTTGTCCTGCTTGGAAGGAGCAGAAGAAGGTTTCAGCCGAGGAGGGTCTTATTGCTACAGCATATGCTAGAAAACATGGGGCGTGGAGGTTTGTTGCACAGAATATTTTCTTTAAAAAAACCAACCCAAATTAAATTAATTGGCACTTTATCATTTGGTTCGTGTGGTCTTCACAAATATTGTTGATAAAAAAAAAGAGGCGACACGCCTGAAAACATCCTCGAAGATAAAGCGTTATTTTGCCAATTTTTGGTAATTGTTTAAATATTATATTATTATAAAGAGATTAGATCTATCATACCCAAAGATGGTATATCTCCCAGCTGTACTTAATTAGTGAAGAATAACGTACCGTAGTCGAAGTTAATGTTATCTTGTTTAAGTCATGCAGTCTTCATCATAGAATAACCGTAAACTAATACTGTTTTAATCTAAAATACTCTTTTCCTTTTCATGATGGACACAGTCGAGTGCACCAACTTGTAAAGAACTACCTCTATGCCCCGTCATCAGGTCTATATTCTTGTCCACTCGCTATGACAGACGGAGCAGCCAAGATTTACGAGGTGGGTGGGAGACTGCTCTGACATGGAACGCAATTAATGTTTATCTACCGGTATTTCATTTCAATAGATTTTTTTCAATCTTATTTTTTCTAACTTTAATATGGTATCTTATCTGATTAAATGACGCTGCCCTTTCTCACATGTATTCACTGATTAACAGTGATTCGTTGAAAAATATTTTTAAAAAAATCATTGGTTGAAGGGCAGGGCGCACGGACGAAGAGTGTGAAAGCAAGCTGAGTGATAGTATCACGTTGGAATTGTGATTTCTGTATTTATAAGTGATTACATGTACATGTATAACGCCTTAGGTTTTGAAAGACAGCCGCTTGGACCACGCCTATGAACACCTCACATCTAGAGATCCTTCGAAGTTCTGGACGTCTGGCCAATGGATGACTGAGCGAAAAGGCGGATCAGATGTTGGTAGGTGTATTAATTAGTAATAATCTATAGCTCCTGACACAAAATATTTGATCCATATCCTTCTTACCAATACTCCAGCATAAATGTTCCAACGCTTCTATCGAAAACAAAACACTAAGAATGATATTACATTAAAAATTGGGCACACCTCAGTAACTTCTGAGATTTCCCTGATGAAGGACCTCATGGCCCGAAAAAGTTTGAATCTTTTAACTAAGAAATAAAACCAAAAAGATTGAATTTCAATGTCTCATCCTTAGTAATGACATTTCAACTACTAAATACGGGAAGAAGTTGGTATGAACCCTACCACAACATTTACATGAATTATCTTCAATTTCTCGCTGTAAAAATAGGACATGATTAAACTTTTGTAGGTAATGGTACTGAAACTCGAGCTGTTGCACAGCCTGATGGGACTTACAAACTCTATGGCTATAAATGGTTCAGCTCAGCAACTGACAGTGATATCACATTTACATTGGGTCGAGTTGTGGATGAAAGCGGAGAAATAACAGAGGTAAACGCCTTGTTATCCTTTTTTCGGGGTAGACCCGATATTCTCATGTAAAATTGTTCCCACACCGGGAATCGAACCCGGGCCGCCTGCGTGAAAGGCAAGAATCCTAACCACTAGACCATATGGGATCCTTCTGTTAAGAGTTTTGGAATTTCCAAATCATTTCTTGATTGGCTACCCACCATATATGGGTCAGATTTTTGTACAAAATGTACAATTCACCTTCACCAATCTTCTCAAATAACCCAAATTTCAGACGAAAATAAAGTTCAAAATACAGTTCAACCTAACCAAACATATTGCTAGAATCAACGCCATGCAAAATATACTCGTACCTAGTATTGATCAAATTACCACCTAATTTAGCAGAATTTACTCAATGTGTACAGCTGCCAATTGTACATTTTCTGAAAACTGACCCATATATATATTGACTAGTCTATACACAGATGTTGTGTGTTAAATTCGGCCTCAGACCTCGGTGGTGTACGGGTGGTGCAGCAGCAATACCACCATGGCGTTTAAAGAAACGAAACTCAATACGTATTGATTTGATTTGAAAATGTTTTTATTATTCCGTTTGTCGGGTATATCTTCTCGATCCTAACTTCAATGTGTAAATGACAAGTTTGTTTTTTTCTCGAAAATTGTGTATAGGAACTATACAAGGTGAACTTTTAATCCCTTAAATTATTTTTAACACACCTCCACCAAATTGAAACATGGTATTTTTCGGAGCTCTACAACATCAGTTCATCACATTCGTGGACAAGAAAGTATCACATGAGAATATACCTCTGGAGTCTCCGTTTTTCAAAATATATACATGATATTATACTAAATATGATAGACACATTTTGGTGCGAGAAGTTTCCAAACTAAGAAGTGCTGGAATATATATGATAAATATTGTCCCGTCATTATTTACTTAATTTGATCTCCGATTTTCCTTGGTAGGGTAGCAAGGGATTATCCATGTTTTTCCTGGAAATACGCGATAAAGATGGCAATCTTAACAACATAGAAGTCCAACGTCTCAAAGATAAACTGGGAACCCGGCAGTTGCCTACCGCGGAACTGTTACTGGACGGTGCCAAAGCACTAATGGTCAGTCCATCTTTTACTTTATAACATTTATTATATCTACTTTAATGAGAGTTATCCCCACATTAACAACATTTTTCAAATACAAATTTATAAGAATACTGATATATTGTTGTGAACCGTTTATTTCGTGTACGAGTATATTCCATATAAACTGGTAAAATAAATCTTGGTAATCAGTTGGAATGGACAAGTTATACAGACATATTTGATATAACCTATGGTCCAATAAAAAGGAGAAGGAACCAAGTGAAGTGATTTTCTTGCGATATTTGGAAATGATATTTATATTTCGTTAGTTCACCTGTAGAGTGTTCGTCCCAGATTCTGAAATTACCTGGTAATTAAAATATCTTATTCGCTGCATATTCAGGTCTCTGAGAAAGGCAGGGGAGTTGCAGCCATATCCAGTATGCTTACCATTACTAGAATTCACAATTGCACCAGTTCAGCGGCTGGAATGAGAAGGTGTGTCAATTGATCTAAGAGGACCGTATTTGTGCCGTTGTGCGCTAATTTTAACGTGTATACTCCTTGAATTTAAATTTAAATCCCTGCATCAACTGTCTATTGATGAAATTTTATGAACTCATTTTCAAATACTATTTTTTCAGAATGATAAATTTTGCTAGAGATTATTGCCGAAAAAGAACTGCGTTTGGTTCGAAAATCGGTGATCATAATATTCATATTAAAACCTTGGCAAAAATGGAGGTAGGCAATATTCGGCATTATTATCAGTGTTATAACGAAAATTTATTATCAGTGTTATAACGGAATTTTATCTTTCCGTCGATATGGTACATTTGGTCATTAATACAACACTTAAAAATATAAAGAGAGGTTTGTGTAGAAGCAGTTTACCTTTAGAAATATAAGCTTGGAATATTACCTTGTTTCTAATCCACCAGGTGGAGCAGCGAGCGGCTCTGCTCCTCACACTAGAGCTGGCGCGTCTCTTGGGTAAAGATGACTCGGGAACAGCCTCAGAGCTAGACAATGATCTCCTCCGACTGCTTACCCCAGTTGGTAAATTATACACAGCCAAACAGGTAGGCCTGCTAACTATGGTTCTTAGAATACAGCTTACGCTGCGAAGTCGGGCCCATCATCCAGTGGAACTCCCCCGTTCCTTGAACACCGAACTGCTAAGTCGGACCCCTCATCAGGTGGAACTCCCTTTCATCAACCGTTTCGGCGCGTACCACTACGGTCTCCGGGGGCGCGCCGACTGAGGTGATCAGACTCAGCCAGGGTCCGACTAGCTCTTCCATGGCTCCTCCCTCTTCCTCCATATCCAGCAAGATGCCTCTTCTGCCTTCCGTCCTACTACACCAACTAGCTTCTTTCTGTCTGTTCCAGTGAGTCCTAGGAAGCCCAGTGTTTTCCAGAGGGAGTTGGATGCGAAGCCTCGGCAGCCTACCTCGACTGGGAAGTTCCAAGCCTTCCAGTTGTTTCCTAGGCACGCCTCGACCAATCCTTGGTACTTCTCCCTCTTTCTTTCATGGGCTTCCTCCAGTCTGGTCTCCCATGGCACTGTTAACTCCACTAGAACCACTTGCCTCGTACCTGGAGACCACAGCACAATGTCAGGTCGCAGTGTTGTTATTGCCACTTGTCTTGGGAATGTTGATCTCCCAGAGACGTCTGCTTGCATCTGCCAGTCATTGGCTGTTGCCAGGATGCCGCTTGGTGGTCTGTTTGAGCTGCCTTTTGTTCCACCTCTTACGAAGTTGATAAACTTGGGCCCTTTCTCGATCTTTCTCTTCTTTCTCCGATGTAAATCCAGGGCTGCGCAGATCTCCCGCAGAACTTGGTCGTGGCGCCATGTGTAGCGCCCTCCTGTTAGTGCGACATTGCATGCTGACAGCACATGCTCCAGATTAGCTGGTCTTCCACACAACTTGCAGTTTGGATCCTCCGCTAATCCCCAGATCCTGAGATTACTTGGTGAAGGCAGCACGTCGTAGACTGATCGGAGCAGGAATGATAGTTTATACCCGTCCATCTTCCAGATGTCCTTCCAGGACATGCTCCTGGGTCGGGCTTGCTCCCATCTGGTCGATTGTCCTTGCTGGCTCATTCCTACTGCCTTAGTAACTCGAGCCTCTTCCTCTGTCAGTCGCACTTCTTTCAGGATGAGTTCTCTCTTGCCCCGCTTGCTTGCTGTTGTCCATGAGGCTCTGGGTATTGAGCCAAACCCCAATCTACCTGTTGCGACTGTGCCAATAATCTCTTTATGGCGCAGTCGACTCTCGGCGTCCTCAATGGCTGTGCTTACTTTCCACTTTCGTCCCGTCCTGACATCAATCCTGGCTTCTCGTACCATGGTGTCCTCACTATCCCGGAACATCAATGCCTGCCGTGCTTTGGTCACTTTGAACTCCTCTGTGATTGACATTAGTGGTAGTTGCAGTTTGGAGCTCCTGCTGTACAGTCCAATGCTGCTGAATGACTTTGGCACTCCGAGCCATCTACGTAGGTGATGGTTAAATAGACGCTCTAGGCTCTCAACCCTTGTCATTGGTACTTCATACATTAGCAGGGGCCATGTCATCCTCGGGAGGACTCCGTGTTGGTAACACCATGCTTTGTATCTCCCGGGTAGTCCAGATTTCTCTATGGTGTCCATCCACTGCTTGGCTTTCTGTATCATCTCGTCGATGCTATCCTTGTCCACCAGGGTATCCTTGAACCACTTGCCCAAGCTTTTCACAGGTGCTTCGCTAAGAGTAGGTATTATAGCATCAGCTATCCTGAACTTGAATCTGTCCTGGACCTTGCCCCACTTGAGTACGACGCTTCTTGACTTACTTGGTTTGAATTTCATCCGTGCCCAGTGTATCAACTCCGTTAGATCCTCCAGCATCCATCGGCCCTCTACAACACTCTTTGCTGTGATGGTCATGTCGTCCATGAAGGCTCTTGTTGGGGGCTGTATTACTCCTGATTCGAGGACCGGTCCTCGGCTCTTTTTCTCTGCCGACTTGACTATTAAATTCATTGCTATGGAGAAGAGGACTACAGATATGGTGCACCCGGTGACGATTCCGACCTCTAGTCGCTGCCACTCTGTTGTGTAGTCTGCAACGGTGAATCGCATGATGAAATTATCGAAGTAGTGTTTCAGTAGCCCCCTGATCTTCTCTGGGATGTGATACTTCGCCAGTGTTAGGTCTACCAATTTGTGCGGTATACTTCCATATGCATTTGCTAGGTCTAGCCAGATCACGGCCAGGTCTCCCTTGTTCTTCTTGATTTCACTGATTATCTTGGTAAGGACGCCAGTGTGTTCCAGACAGCCAGGTACTCCTGGTACGCCTCCCTTCTGTACTGATGTGTCAATGTACTTGTTTCCCAGGAGATATGCCATCATTCGTTTTGCCAAAACGGCGAGGAACAGCTTTCCTTCAACGTTTAGCAAGGAAATGGTCCTGAACTGTCCCAGAGATGAAGATCTTTCCTCCTTTGGGATGAAACAGCCCTCTGCTTTTAGCCATTCTGCTGGCAATTGGCCCCGCTTCCATATCACTTTCATGGCCTTCCATAACTCCTTCACGATCCTTGGGCAGTTCTTATAAACCCTGTATGGTACTCCATTTGGGCCTGGTGCTGAAGATGTTCTGGCTTTCTTGAGGATTGCGTTCACTTCACTGAGCTTTGGTTCTGAGCAATCCAGAGCGTGTGTTGGTTCATCTGGATTCATCAACTTTGGGTGGTCCTCTAATCCCTGCTCCCTGTCTGGGTCGCTGTGTGTCTTCCTAAGATGTCCTTCGACCTCTTCCTTTGGACAGTCCAGCCTGCCTGATCTCTTATCCCCAAGCAGTTTCTTTACAAAACCAAATGGGTTTGCAGTGAACTGCCCCTGTCGCTTCATCCTCTCCTTCCTATTCTTCCTTTTGTTCTCTGCCCTCCTCAGTGATTTTATCTGGTTCCTTGCCTCATCTCTCAGTTGTCTCAATCCATCTTTCTCCTCCTCGCTAGCTTTCAGATAAAGCTTTCTGTATCCCCGCAGTTCTTTCCTCAATTTTCTGATGGTTTTCTCTCGTCGGTTTTCTTGACTCTGTGATTTTGATGGAGGGCCTCCACTGCTCTTAGGTGACTCTCCGAACCGATCCAATCCCATGGTGTGTATTATGGTAGATATGGATTTCACCTTCCTGTCTACATTCCCTGCGAGAGTGGTTCCCAATACCTTTGCTACGTCATCATCAAAATTCTCCCATTCCTTCTTGTCAGATGTTGCCGGCCAGTTGATGCGTGCCTTTGTACTCATGGTTGAGTTGGCTCCTTCTTCCATTTCCAATGGTCTGTTGTTGTTCTCGCCTGCTGGATATGATGTTTCCCTGCTGCCCGAATCCCTTGACTCGTCTACTTGGAGGCTTTGAGCACTGTGGTGTGTTTCCTGGCCCATCTCCTCCTCCGTCTCACCAGAGATCTCTGTGCGTTGTGTCTGAGTAACCCGGGTAGAGCAGCCCATTTTGGTCCGATGTATCTTCAATCCAACTTCATTCTTACAAACTTTCCCACACCCACAGATTCTGGAAGAATCAGTGGTCTGTCTCATTGTCCGTGGTTGGTTCCGTTCTACTCCGTGTGTGTCTGCCTGTGGTCGATCATCCTCCCCCGCTCTCGCACTACCTTGAGGGTATATCTCTATATATCTGTCCATAGCTTGTGTATATGGGTCTCCATCACTGGAGTTGTACGCCGACCTGCCAGGCCATTGTACCCCTGTTGTCGGCCTGTTCCCGGCAGTCAACAGTCTTTCCTAGTAGTCACCGTCCTTTCCACGGTTGCCAATTAGTCTTTCCTAATAGTCACCAGAATATCTGGGTGTGATAGTTCTTAGAATACAGCTTACGCTGCGAAGTCGGGCCCATCATCCAGTGGAACTCCCCCGTTCCTTGAACACCGAACTGCTAAGTCGGACCCCTCATCAGGTGGAACTCCCTTTCATCAACCGTTTCGGCGCGTACCACTACGGTCTCCGGGGGCGCGCCGACTGAGGTGATCAGACTCAGCCAGGGTCCGACTAGCTCTTCCATGGCTCCTCCCTCTTCCTCCATATCCAGCAAGATGCCTCTTCTGCCTTCCGTCCTACTACACCAACTAGCTTCTTTCTGTCTGTTCCAGTGAGTCCTAGGAAGCCCAGTGTTTTCCAGAGGGAGTTGGATGCGAAGCCTCGGCAGCCTACCTCGACTGGGAAGTTCCAAGCCTTCCAGTTGTTTCCTAGGCACGCCTCGACCAATCCTTGGTACTTCTCCCTCTTTCTTTCATGGGCTTCCTCCAGTCTGGTCTCCCATGGCACTGTTAACTCCACTAGAACCACTTGCCTCGTACCTGGAGACCACAGCACAATGTCAGGTCGCAGTGTTGTTATTGCCACTTGTCTTGGGAATGTTGATCTCCCAGAGACGTCTGCTTGCATCTGCCAGTCATTGGCTGTTGCCAGGATGCCGCTTGGTGGTCTGTTTGAGCTGCCTTTTGTTCCACCTCTTACGAAGTTGATAAACTTGGGCCCTTTCTCGATCTTTCTCTTCTTTCTCCGATGTAAATCCAGGGCTGCGCAGATCTCCCGCAGAACTTGGTCGTGGCGCCATGTGTAGCGCCCTCCTGTTAGTGCGACATTGCATGCTGACAGCACATGCTCCAGATTAGCTGGTCTTCCACACAACTTGCAGTTTGGATCCTCCGCTAATCCCCAGATCCTGAGATTACTTGGTGAAGGCAGCACGTCGTAGACTGATCGGAGCAGGAATGATAGTTTATACCCGTCCATCTTCCAGATGTCCTTCCAGGACATGCTCCTGGGTCGGGCTTGCTCCCATCTGGTCGATTGTCCTTGCTGGCTCATTCCTACTGCCTTAGTAACTCGAGCCTCTTCCTCTGTCAGTCGCACTTCTTTCAGGATGAGTTCTCTCTTGCCCCGCTTGCTTGCTGTTGTCCATGAGGCTCTGGGTATTGAGCCAAACCCCAATCTACCTGTTGCGACTGTGCCAATAATCTCTTTATGGCGCAGTCGACTCTCGGCGTCCTCAATGGCTGTGCTTACTTTCCACTTTCGTCCCGTCCTGACATCAATCCTGGCTTCTCGTACCATGGTGTCCATGGTGTATGAATTGTACAGCAATATTAAACCTGTCCTTAATGACAAATTGGCAATTCGGTTGTTGCCTTACCGTTTTAATTAAGCGTGTAATAAATTAACTGCAATTCTTGCACTTACTTCTTACTCACTTAATTCTTGAATTACCTCGGCCCTTATGTCTGGTATAAACGAACCTTAGGCTAAATATTCCCCTTTATTTTCCTCGGCCCTTATGTCTGGTATAAATGAACCTTAGGCTAAATATTCCCCTTTATTTGATTGCAGGCCGTGGCTGTTGCCTCCGAGGGATTAGAATGCTTTGGTGGTATGGGATATCTAGAAGATACATTTCTTCCGTCGATGCTGAGAGATGCTCAGGTAGATCTTCATCTTACTGTTGAAGCTTACTAATTGATTAGATCAAGTTTTAATTCAATTTTAAAAAAACACTAACAATTTTGCACTGCATTGTGCAATGTATAATGGGTTATTTATGAACGTGTAATGGTCAGTTTTGTTTTGTCTGGTATATTAATCTAAAATATTTAAGCAGTGTGGTACGAGTGCTTTTAGATGGGAGATCCATCTTTTTTCTTCTTCATCTATGTGGAGCTTATAGCCTCCAGGGTATCCGGGGCTCCTCGTATGAGGTGAAGAATGGAAATACCAAATGGTTATGTTTTCCCATTTGTTCAGTACGTTTGAATGTGCCTTGTTCAAATGGCACCAGTAGTGTCATTTTTCTTTCTGATTTCTTCTCTATTCTGATGTCTTCCCTATGCTCGGTTATTGTTTGGAAAATTGAAAGGGGAAAGGTATTTCTGTATATTGTATTCAACCGTAATTGTCCTTCTTGGAAAAGCTGTACGTGTTGCTTTGTCTCCTCCATCATCATGCATAGTTAATCTCGTTGAGATCTATTTATAGGTGCTACCAATATGGGAAGGCACAACAAATATACTTTCATTAGATGTTCTGCGGGCGCTGCTCAAATCTCAAGGAAGTGTCCTGAAAGCATTCCATGCTCAAGTCCAAAGTCTTTGTAGCGCTGCATCTGAAGCTCCCGAGTTGAAGCGATCCGCAGAGAAAGTGATCAATTCTGCTGAACAAATTGTAAACTTTGCCGTGACCAAACAAAAGTATTTACAAGTTGGCGCGCGAGAATATGCCTTCAGTATTGCAAGAACCTACATGGGTAAGAATTGATTTTAAAGACACTTGTGAGGATGTAACATCTTGTAAAAGAGAAGACTAGAAATATGAAGCATGAATATCAAGCATGTTGATTAAGATGATGAAAGAACAACAGTAGGGAGGTTCCGCAAACAAACGTATCTCAATTACGTAACCGTATACGTATTTTGTTTGTGAATTACGTCGCATTTTTATGTAGGAAAAATAAATTGTGAGATGAAACGTACATTTTGCTTGATATTTAACGTAGCGTTTTTCCCGCCATGTTTAGCTGAACCTCTTTCTCCCTTTTAAGATATGTTTGTATATCAGAGATACGGATACGTTTACGTATAAATTAGGCTTGCTGAACCTCCCCAGTAAGTAATCTGAAAATACTTATTCACTACTTGTGTATACTTTGCAGGTGCTTTGCTTTTGGATCACGCTAGCTGGAGTAATGCTGCACCTCAAGATATCCTTGCAGCGAACAGGTAACCACTCATCAAAATGTTTAATCATTACCGACATCTGAGATCCCAATCAATAATTCAAAAATAACATCTTATATAACAATCGACGCATACGTGTAGGCATGCTTTGTTCAGATGTGTGTGTGATTTCAATCGGAAACTTGACAGGATTTGATCATTTCAGGTGGTGCTCCCAGGATTTAACGCCTGTCTTGTCAGACTTTGAAAATGGCAATTATGATACACAAGAATTAGAAACAGAGCAGATGCTTGTTTTCGATGGCTACCCTGAACCAAAGAGTAAGCTATGAGTTTATGCAAAGGTCTAACCTCAATACTGCTGTATTAATATAACCTGTTATCTAATAACTCTTAATAAGCTACTGCACTTGGCATAGTCAATATATTGCCGAGCTTGGCACTGGTGTTATGGTTATTATGAATTCACTTTCCGGAATATGTCCGCCAAAAAGGCCGGGGGCCATGAACGATATGCTTGGATATGTAAGATATAAAATGATTTCCCCTGATGATGAGTTTGTGATAATTGGTGTCAAACGTTCAAAAGTGTTGTAAGAAAGTCATATTTGCCCATGGGTGATGTTAATAAAACTTCTTATAAAATGTGCAGTGTTAAAAACACGAATAGACAGGAGACAGATTGGAGTGTTTTATAAGAGTACTATGTATGAGAAACTTTTATCGACTAGGCTGATCTTCTAGAATGTAATTAAAGAGTGATACACTTGATTATGAATAAAAATGTTTCCAAACCAAACCAAACCAAATCTTTAAAATAAGGCAGTTGTCGTCCTTTAAATTTCGACATCATGTTTATCACCTTGTTTCTTGTCTGTGGTTTTGGTATAAGGTTTACATTGTTATTACGCAAATATCGTTATATTATATGTATATCTATATTTGTACTATTATTACATAATAATATGGGATCCCAATTTCTTATTTTCCACCATTTCCTGTGCGTATCCTTTAAAACAGTGTCCATTTGTCTCGAAAATAGATTGATAGTCTACTGTAGCTCCTTGTGGAATATGGATGATCTTTGTGCGTGCTATTTTCTATGTTTCTTCCCGGACTTGTTTCCTTCGTACATCTGTACACATACATTTGCAATCTGGCATTAACTTATCAACTTACACCATGAAATATTGCGACCCATTCATTCATCGTTGATAAAGAGAGATAACTAAACTTGTTTCTTCACGATTAAAGTGAAAATATTGTTTTATTTTTTTATTTCCTTGAAATCAGAGATCTCGAGGCTGATATTTACAAATAATGCATTTGTTTAAAAATCACTATTACATTGATGTATAACTGGGTTGATGATACCTCACACTCTGGTTTTGTTTTGTGGTTTTTGTCATGATAAGTAATAATGCATACAAACAAAGGTGTACCATCCACAAGTTTTGCCCAGTTCCCCGCGGGAGCGAATCCTGAAACGTCTGTGTGTCAGGGGATGGGGGGGGGGGGGGGGGGGGCTGCAACTTATTGATTATGATATTCTTGTAATCAATACAACTTAACATTTATCAATATGTAACTATTATCTAACAGCTGACACTGATCAATCAATACTGGAGTGTCTAGTTGTCTCTAGGGCACTACATCCACCTGTCGTTGTCTCTGCACCTCCTATATGACATCACAAGTCAACACAGAATCTTGACTGGGCTTGAACCAGAGTTGTGACGTAATAGGGATATTCACATATGCGCCATTCGCATGATAGCGGTGAAGCTGAGTGGAGAGGGCCATATTTTGCCTCGAAGAATATATTAATACAAAAAATACATTGTATAATTAAGTATTATGGGGACCAAGCAATTGGAAGTTAGTCATTTTCATTCTTAGCATCATATTGTATACATCCTTTGAACAATCTCATTTTCTTATTACCAACAATGATGTGCTCCTTTTCTAAAGTGTGACCCCATTAGTCACCCCCTGAATGCACCCCTGTATTTGAAATACCCCTCCGCAAATTTTTCAACACTGAAAGTGCTGAGAATGAGTCGCGTTTTAAACCACTTCTGCTGACTTGCCGCAGAAAAGGCGAATGATTATGTACTGCAACCGGGAGGTATTTCCATTGAGGAAATAAGTAATATATATATGGACGGTCCCTTTCAGACTAGGAACTTGTCCTCTTATTGCGCCATTTTCTTCCATTTCATAAAACATTTGCAAGAAATCCTTTCAAGTACAGTCAGGCGTCACGCACGTCGCTATTTTAGCCTTTAAATCAAGCCGCTTCTTGTATATCACAACGTCCCTCATACAGGTTTGAACCCGCCATCGTTCCGATAACAGATTCAGTGTTACTGTTCTCTTTGTAAATGTTTTCTTCTTTGCTTCTTTCAACCTTCTAAATAATCCTATATGTACAAAGGTTTGTATCTTTTTTGGGTGGTCTGTTCCTTTCCCGGGGACAATCCTTTCACGGGGAATGCCTATATAGTATACTGCGAGCAGGTCTTTCAGACCCTATACAAAAAATAATTCCTACAATAGCAGTTTGTCCAGTCTTCTCTCTGGACGAAAAGGCAGGCGAAAACCAATCCTACAAAGCCCATGACGAAAATGACTGTGGGCCACAGCATAAGGTTGAGAACTACGACAAGAGACCTCCTGCGAATGAGCACATGATTGTTTTTGAATGGTTCATATAGACAAGGGAATTGATCATTCTCCGACAGGACTTGTCCGTATATCATTACTGCTGGTTTCGCGGAAGTGAAGATGATCCGACATCCTGGACACCAGCACTGGAAAAGAAAAAAACAAAGGCTTTATATGTCTGATATCTAATATGTCTTTCAGTATAGGAAGGAGAGACTGGGCAGAAAGAACGCGGCCGTCGATGGTATAATATGATAAAACTTCACATGCAATTATAGATTATTCAGGGTTTAACTTAAAGCCGTATCTAATAATTACGTCGGTTGTACCAGTTACACCCATTTATTTATCTGATGGGACGCCTGTAATTTGCTTTCATTTGGTGTGAAATACGCCTCATTATGTGTGCCATAGAGCTGCCTGCATTCCAGAAAAAACACTCCAAAACATCAGATCAGATAAGAATGGTATGTCAGCCTACTTCGCTAATCGGTTTCCTGGCTTAGGACTCGGCATTCTAATGGGAATATAATGACATTTTGCTGTCTTAATGGAATTAAAATGGCACTTTGCGCTTTCCCTTTGTTTGAAAGGACTCTCTCAACTTTGGGCCTAGAGTGAAAATACAGGCAACACAACACGATGTATCTGAAACTACGTGAAAGGATCCCCTCAGCCGTCACTATTCATCCTGAAGCAACCTAATCGCTGAAATGGTCAGAGCACTGGCTTGTGAAAGGGGATGCTCAGACAAGGGCAAGGCCACACAATTGAAAACCAATAAAGTCAAATTAGAGCTAGACGAGCGGTACCCATGGCTATTGAAAGATTTTATCTATAGGGACAGATTGCATTATCAGTGAACTGCAAAATTTCAAGGTTTATTCTAGCTGCCTTGAGTTGAAAATAAGGCAATAAAATATTTCAAATTCGATTTCCTCGATAAGACTATTTTATTGTATACTAGCAAAATACCCTCACCCTCTTCCTCTCCCCCTGCCCTCTTCTCTCTGTATCCGCTTCTCCCTCTCCCTCTCCAAATTCCCTCACCCGCTTCTCCCTCTCTCCCGTCTGATTTCTCTCCCCTACTTCCGTCTCTCCTTCCCTGTTTTTCTTTCTTTGCCACCCCCTCTGCTCTCTCCTTTCCCTCTTTTTCTCTCCCCTTCCTCCTCTTCTCTCTTTCCCTCTCCCTCTCTCTCTCCTCCCTCCCCTCCCCTCTCCCCCTACATACCCTCCGCTTACATCTCTCTGGGTCACATGATCAATTGGCTGAAGGGCTCATTGATCATTGCCTCTGCGTCACATGATCATTGGTTTGACCATACTTGCTTCCCAGGCTATACATATAGTGTGGATATCCCGATTTAAAAAAAGGCTTCAAAATCACATTTTCACCCCCAGATAACTTCACAAACCACATATATATTGTCCTGCGGAAAGGGTTGACGGAACTGTACAGAGCAGAAATGTGATGTGTTTCAGGAAAATGAGTCACAAATCGCAAAACATGGATTTTGAGATATCATCATACTTGAAAAGATGAGATCAAGCCGATTCCAATGATAGTAAACAGTTGGACATCTAATAAGTATTTCTATATTTTATGTTTGATATTTTTATTTTTGAAAAAAAAATGTTTGCCATATTTCTGGGTGGACAATTGATAACTAATAAAGTAGCTATATAGGCTATACACTTTAAGATGACCTTAGATATGCATGGATATGTTTAATACACTGTCTTGAACTGTGGTAAATTTATTCATGCTACAAACAACCAAAAATAAAAACATTTCGACAAAGATATCTTGTGAATAAAACACTTGACTCATTTTTCTATAACACATCACATATATCGCACATTTTTCCATTTCTCATGTTTCGTGTGAAGAAAGGACCTGTTTTGCAGATGGTGATACCGGGCACGGCGACTTGATGGGTTTGATTTAGCAGATATGTTTTTGTGTAGGTGATGTGGGAAGTGGTGTAATGATTTATTTCCCGTTTGAAAGAAAGTTAGCAAGACTAGTTTGTGAAAAATTGGCCCTTAGAAAGCGTCAGTGCCACGGGATGTCACCTAATGAATCGCTCGCACGCTATGTTCGGCAAGCTATGTCGGCGCTACTTATTCCACCGAGAAATCCGGTGCACTGGGGAAGATACTCTGATGTATCGAAACGCATTAGTCCATTAGTCTCAAATCTATATGCCTTAATTCACAGTATTTAACACTACACGAGTGCACAGATTTGTCAAGTCTGATAGTTTATCTTATCATGCATGGTTTCAATTTTGTTTTACTACATGCAGTAGCCTAGGCCTATAGTCTTCGGATTACTTTCATATATTATTTGAAAGTAATTCCCGATGTGTTGACTGCTAGATAAATTTGAAGGTGAGAAATAATCGTGTTATACTAGGTGGGCCGGGTAGTTAATCGATGTTTCCTTATTGGGATGGAAATCAAACCCTGTCTTTTTAGGTTTTTTATTTTTTGACTGTTAGAAATATACCATGAAAAAAATATACATAAAAAAATGCTTACACCAATTATTATCAAGTCTCCAATCTAGAACAGCAATTTTGCTACGTCACGTTTTACAAAATATTTCGAGATGCACTGTAACTTTGAATTGATGAGCAGCCAGGCAAATGTACAGTTGGAAGGGGAAACAATATTAATGGGATGGCGCGCGTTTTTAGAAATCTTGTTCTGTATTTCGAGACGTTAAAATGTTTCGGTTGAGGCGTATACCTCTGTTAAATATATTACGAATTGTGTCAGTAATTGCATCCTTCATATTTTGTTTGACATTTAAAATATGCAAATGCCACAGGTCGCGAAAGTGTCTTTTCTAACAAGGAATTCGACGATACAGATATGGCTCCAAACGAGAGGAGTTTCATGCATGGCAATATCAATTCTATTTAGGATTCATGGACTTTTTGTTCATTATAATGTTCTCCAATTAGCTAAATGGAAGGGAAGGCAACCACGTCACCCGTCAGCTCAAGGCGCAGATGAAACATTTTAAGGCATTACGTTCTTTCTTCCATTGCGCATGCGCTGCTCCGATCAAGAGCTGAACTCGGTTTGAGCTGACAATCTACATCCCTAGCGTCCCTTGTATACGTCATACAGCAAACTGCAGAGCAGTGTGACCCGGTTTGACACAAAGCCATTGAAATATTCTTCCTGAATAGAGATTCAGATGTAGTTTCCTAAATGCTTTCAGGTCAGCAGAAAATGTATGATTTGTAATAAGAGTTTCCGGCTCATATCTTCGTACTGATTGTCCACTATCCCACGCTAATTGCAGAGAAATTGCTAGATTATATTACAGTCAATTGCACGATCGTTTCCAACGAAACGAAATGCAAAATCGTTCAGTATTTTATCAATGATGATGCTGGCAGCAACAATTGAAATTCATCAATTAATAGCTCTCTCATAACATGCTCGATTCTGGATAAGGTGTTTTTAAAAGGGCGATCTATCTATAGGGCGAAGGACCGCGCCGCGCAATAGGGGATTTGCATGGCCGCCATTTTGAATCTTGATTAGCATGGAATCGTGGAACTAATGGTACAGGCCTAAATATATAGAAAACATGTCGTCATGTTCAGCATGTACTTTTTATCAATGCTCTAATGTCAATATAAGGTGTTATACATGTTTCCATAACAAAAGTCCCCATCTTCCCCTTCATGCATTTGGTTTTCATAGATCATTTATAAAAGCTATGATACTGGTGAAAACATTCTTGCAATTTTCGATAACAATGTTGCCAAATATTTATGAGTCAGATTTCATCAGAATCCATCCCATGATGCACCTTAACAGACATGCGCAGTGGCACATGCAAATCCCCTATAAGGGAGCCGACTATAATGATAATGCACGAAGTTGCGCACCACCCTAATGTAGATTGTGTCGGATGCCTATATTCCTGCTTACCTAATTGAAAGGTCGGCTCACTCCATCCTAGAGCTCTGCATCCCATTGACCCAACATATCACTTTATTCCTCAAGGTTTCTAAGGTGTCCAAGCTTAGGATTACCAAAGAAGTGAAGCAAAAAAATGCATTTATAATTAATTGGGCACGCTGCTTTTGCAATGCGAATTACCATGCCAGCAGAACCCGATGTTGCCAAACTCAAA
Organism: Sthenelais limicola; assembly: GCA_942159475.1. Classification (NCBI taxonomy): domain Eukaryota; kingdom Metazoa; phylum Annelida; class Polychaeta; order Phyllodocida; family Sigalionidae; genus Sthenelais; species Sthenelais limicola. Next base: position 33,095,177 of record OW804098.1, read on the forward strand.
TTAGATTGACATCCATAATATTTACGAGTATAGGGATCTCCCAGTCTTACGCTAGAATTCTCAGTGATCCACCCTTTAAGAGGATTAATTCTAGCATCTAATCACTACTTTCAAGTCGAGCAGGGACCTTCGAGTAGGGCCGAGCTCACGGGTGGGAATATAAAACAGGGCGCAATGCATCCTTGAATATGATCTTGACCAGTGTAATTGCATTATAATAATGATTCTATTCATTTAAAAAAGAAGTCCCCAGCAGGTTTATTTGACAATAGTTCACTCAGATATTATATATATATATATATTTATATAGCACGCATGACTGACACATATCATACCGTGGACGGTGATTTGTATTTTAAAGACGAGTGCGAGTAAACATTTGATATGTCAAAGAAAGAATATTAATCCCACTGTCACAGTGCCTGTCTACGTATATGGAGTTCTGCGTCTCCCACACGCAATTCCCGTCCGACGACGACAGCTTGCCTGCCCCGTATACCTCAGCCGTGGAGAAGATAAAGCTGATGGAAAGATAGCATCTTGGGATTATATATGCCATCATCGTCGGTTTTCAGATTACTATTGATGCAATGCTCCTCCGGCATTCATTTGATGCGCCGCCACTATTTTAAGCATTCCATCTGACTTAAGCTGCTCCCTGTCCCAGGATAATTCTCCCAACACAACAAAAAACTCTCTGTACGTCTGCATTTATATTCAGAAATATTTTATTCAACAACGGATTAGCTTTTCCAGGTAAATTTAAGTCTATAATAGGGCCTGTTAAGTAGTGAATCTCCCCGCACAATGAGCACCTCTGTAGCGGGATATCTCAGTGATCCTAGGCTATACTATACATTGAAGCCGAAATACTACACACCGATAAAGGTGTTTCTTTAATCATATTCACGAGACTATATGATTATAGCTGTCTGTGTTTTATAAGATTGAATAACGCCAGATGTCACACGAGCGCTCATAAACCATAAGGTATAGTGACTTAGGTGATTTGGAGAAAGGATATCCAGCTTTGGATCATATATTATCATTGCGTCCCTCTTTTTGACAAACAGCCGATGTCTGATTAGACGCAGCTATAGATAGTCTGGATAACTTATGAGCAGACGGATATTTATTATTCCGGATATATATGGTATTTATACTCCAGGTGGAGTGGCAGTGTAATGACCGCAGATATAAATCAAGCTATTATATGTCATATTTAGGACTTTCAATATCTTTCCTCCGTCTATATCTAGCAGGTGTTTTGTCTTATACATTCTATACTGGCCCTGTATAGTGCAAGAGGAAAAGGCTTGGTCGCGCCGTCTATATGGAAGTCATTCCTTTAAGCTTCCATCATCGACAGCCTTCCTGAGGCTCATGACACTTGGGCCAGTGCGGCAGTAATTGAACTGTGATAGGCCTTCGGCTTAATATCTGTTACCAAGAGACAATGACTATAATATGAACTGCTAGCAGGGGAAGCCATATCAGCTGAAGCATATCATGGCTGCTGTGGTTATTAGCTGTTCATTAATGGCTGGTCTGCTGGAATAATTTAAATCTATACATCGTATAGTATTAATGTAATATATTAGACCATAAATGTGATGTGTTATAGGGAAATGTGTCGCAAGTCGCAAAAATTATATATAGATCTCTTTTGGGGAATGTTCTAATTTTTGGAGGGCTTAGCGCTTTAAGTCATATCAACGTTTTTACCAAATTTTAAGACAGTGTATTAAATATATTCTTGCATCTCAAAGGTCATCCTATGGAGCACTTTGTGTTACTTTACTGGTAATTGCCCACCCAGAAATATTGCCAAACATTTTCAAGCATGAAATATATCAAACATAAAATATAGAAACACCTCTTTGATGTCCTTACTGTTTACCATCATTAGAATCGGCTTGATCTCATCTTTTCAAATAAGATGATACCACAAAGTCCATTTTATGCGACTTGTGACTCATTTTCCTGTAACACATCACACATGTGCTCTCATCGTGGTTTATTTATGTATAAAATGCATTGAAGTATTATATAGGAAAAGCATTATACGAATACTAAGTATTATCCAAAATGATATTGAGGGTTAAAACCTTGAAAACCTCGTTCATCAACATTTTTGTATTTAGTATGAAAGACTCAGACCTGGATGAATTCCCAATAAGGCACCGGGAGCGATCTTTTTCTTTGTTTGAGCAGAGATGAATGAACAAACCCCAGACTAAAATATTTCTTTAATAACTTAGGTCAAAGCAATGATGATTACAAATTACAATAACAGAAATAGGAATATTTATCCATACAATACGACAACAGATTATTCGGAAATCTCATTAGTGAAAATGCCATTTTAATCCCACGTTACCCATTGAATACACAATCATTTTACAGTATCTAATTAATAGCACAAAGGCTTGGAGATACAATGGAAGATATTTAATTCACATTTATGAAAAGCTTTGGGTTATTCTTAATTTGGTGTGCTTCTTTGTTTGTCTCGGTTTAATTAATACGTCTTTCCAACATGTCGCTTTTGTGTGTTTATTATCATACATCTTCAAGGTATTTTTCATTTTTAACTAAAGGACCTAGTCTACTAAGCCGAATCTCATTCGACTTTGCGCCGCCGAGGACCCTTTGGCACTAAATTCTGTGAGAACCGCATGAGAATCTTAAAGGTCTGTAGCTCCATTAATGTTACATGTTGTTATGATGTGATGCGGAGATCTATATACTTTGGCCCCCCAGGCAAAGGTTAGTAAGAATAAACCCCTGGAGGGCAGATCATTACTAGGATCTGTTATACTATTGTTCTGTAACACAATGCTCTGAATAAAAGTCACTCTTACCAAGTGTTCACACGTGTTCTAGAAAGCTCTCTTATAGGATAGATAGATATTTAGAACGCCATATATTTATTCATGTTCGGCATATGTTCATGCATGATTAAGACGTTCAAAGTCTAATACCTACATAATTATTTTCCTGTACAAATAACATGGACGCTTTTGTGTCTATCTGCTTGTATGTAACAAGATGTATTAATGCAAAATGTGCTAAATGTATTGAATGATATGGAAATATTTTAAGGACTTGACAGCGTGTAAGATATTGTATTTGTGAACAGCGGCTTACAATTTAGTTTTTGTATATGAAATAGAATTATTGATGGATCTAAAGATACTATTTCTTTAAGGGATGGGAAGCTGCGCTTAGACTGTCGTCTCAAATAACGAAGGTTGTCTCGTCTATAGGAATCTAACACATTTCCTTTCTTACAAGAAGTACCCCTTCAACTATCTAGCCCAATTAACTTTCACTGCTAGAGCCTTATCAGATTTGTCTTTCAGAATGGTATAAATGTAAGATTTAAAATGCTAAGCTGCAATAGTAAAATAGCTTTTGGGGGCATTTGAATAACAATATTTCTAGAAGAAAAAAATCAAGTATTATGTGCATTTCTCTCAGAAGATCTCATCAACAATAGTTTTCCAAAACGCGTTCCTTATAGACTAAATTAAAATTTAAAATTAAAGCGTAGCTGCAACCGAGGAAGCGCTCTAAAACTATGAGCGAAGAAAAACATTTGAACTATCAATTTTTCCTAAGGATTCTGGAAAATGTTATTCTTTACCTCATATATATGTGCGTAGGAAGGGATATATCACGAGGTGTTGCGATATTATGGGTGTTTAATTCAATAGATAACTCCTAGCCTATAATAATTATGGTTCACGCTTCATTCGAACCAATTTTATCAGGAATCGGGAATTATATTGGAGTAATTCCACTTCTGAAGTAAGTCTGGACAATTATGACGAATTATTGAATAATTATGTTGTGTCATACGTGTCACGTACTATTATGCACAATGCCGCCATAAAATGCAGAGAAGAAGTTTAATTAATTGTTTCCCGATGCTGATACATTAAATTCCACTCGTAGAATGTCTCATTGGATTATCGACAGGAGATGGAGATGGCCTCGGGTTATTATATAACAAATACCATAGAGCAAGAAATCGCACTTTGAGCCATTACTCATTTCAACTTACTTCACACAACGATCAATATCCACCAGCTATATATAGGCAATTGAGCATTTATATTTATAATGTTATGCAAATAATTCCCATATGAATTTTAATTTATCTCAATGTTAAAGATCGGTCCATCATAATTGCGTTTCTTAATTCTAATTTAGTACATGCACAAATACATTAAAAAGCACAACGATGACTGACAAATTAGTTCATATATAAAAATTCTCTTGGTCCGACCTTTTCATTTAGGGAATACGTTAAGTGTAGACTCTGCATTCTGGTATGTGTTATGACTTCACATAATTTTGGGGATATGACAAAAGCTTAATTGATTTGCGTTCATTTTCTTTCTGCGAAACTGTTTCGTAATAGGTCTATAACTGGTCAGGCCATACGACAGACTCTACTCACTGACCTGTGGTGGAACTAATAACTTCGTTATCTTTGATTTAATTATTGTTCACGAACTGGCCCAAAGTGAGTTCTCCTATTCCATGAGGCGACCGTGTTATATGAATTGTTAAGGATTTCGTAGAAACTATTGGGAAATGTGTCATTGATTTAATTAGATTTTCTAACATTTCTCCCAGAATAGAAGTTTCCGGTGAACTAAATTGTCCATTTTAATTCGGTTGCTAAACCTATATAACATGTTGTTGTGCATTTGTGAACATATATTTAGTGGTTGCAGGCTATACATGCATATGTTTTTGAGAATGAGTTTCTGAGAACTGATTATTCAAACATAAATTTTACATTCCATACCATATATCACAAATTATTATGTTTGATCCGGCGTGTGTTAATGGGTGCATGAGCTATCCATGAATGACAAAAGGAAAGATTCATTGAAAGTAAAATCAATATTATAGTATTCCTTTAATCATTCTGAAGAAACGTAGCCTATATATCTACCTTAATATGCATGGTTAGATTAATCTTCACATTTCACAAGATCTAAAAGTAGCATTCTTCAAATATATAAAAGAAAACTCCAAATATATAATAGGTGCATGGAGGCCTCTTCCTCCAGTAAAATCTGATAATTGCTGACAGACACTGAACCTCATATGCAGTTTTATAAAAGGACGGACATGCCTACTGACGGACATCTCTATGTAACCTATTTGGTCGAATTGCATCTGTTTGCTTTCCCCTCTTTTGTTAAATGCATCTACTATATAGGAAGTGTGGCCTTAATTCCGGCATTATTCAATCAAGATTGGTCTTTACAGTGACATTTCAATTGTTAACAATAGCTTACGAGAATTGTAATAATATCATGACCTTCGTGTGGGGATCATGCCATGCTATAGAATCAATTCCGCAGGCTGATTGCAAAATACCATGTACATGTATACAGTTCTTGATACTCCTACTTGTCGGATAATTGATTTCCCTGGTGCGTAGAACTTCTTGAAGTTAACCTTTAAACGAGGAAGGCATACCGCTGACTACCATGGCCTTGGCATTACAAGATTTCAGCAACATTTTGTCAATGGTTATATATGATCAGACGCTGGCACCCGAGCAGTGGAGATAAAATATATATGTGGGGTTGTTTCAGCATGAAATCCTGAGACTAGCAAGATCTACATCATTCTGTCAAATGCAGAACTAGTGCTGACGCTATCTTGTCCCGCTGACAGCCAGAAGAGCCCAATCTTTGAAGGTCCTGGGATTGCCTGAGCGTGTCCTAATCCTCTCAGCCCAAAAAGGAACTCTTTTTACATTTTATAGACAGGAAAAAACATATATCTCTCTACGTCGTATGATTACAATATCACATCACGAAATAGCTTTTTGCCTCGGTTCATATTTCAAGAAATTGCTGTCTTTTCATCAATAAACGACAAATAATAAGTTTCTGGGAGGTTTGGATGGATCAATACAAAATGTACCATTCATGTCCAAGGATATGATTGTTCCAAACTGAACACAGCGCAAACACAGTGAAATTTATTTATTTTCTATGAACACGGTTGGAAGTATTAAGCGAGTGAATTACTGAGGTAGGATATCTGTACGTGTGACCATCTCATCTCAATCCGTACCCGGGTTGGAAAGTGGGGCCTATGGCATGTTTGATGGAGAACATGCATGAATGGCATAACTGGTCATACTCATGCAATGACTACTTGATTACAATCTATAGGGAGGAAGTGCTCTGATCGATTTGTTGGGGCTGGCAAGTGGATCATTCATGATCACACCCAGTTCCAGCTTGCAAACAACCAATCTATGTCTGTATTACTTATAAGCTCACCCCTGGCAGCTAAATCTACAACCCGTGAATTGTTTTTCCTGAGTACAATGAATGCATTAAGTTAATGCACCACACCACAACACTACTGTCCTTGCTCAATTTAGCATGTCAACACTTAGTACCCGCTGGGCAATTTCTTTGGGAGCAATTCTTGTGATGTGTTTCAGGGAAATGAGTCACAAGTAGTAAAACTGATATTTTCCAAAGTAATTTATTCACAAGAACCCTTGCTCAGAATGTTTTCATTTTTGGCGTTCTTGGAGCTGCCAGTAGCATACATACAGGTACCAATTTTCAAAACAGTGTATTAAATATATCCATGCGTTTCTAAGAGTATGCGTTTATAGAGTATATTTATGTTTAATATAAATTGTCCACCCAGATATATTGCAAACTTTTTCTTTCAAAAATAAAATTATCAAACTTCAGATATAGAAATACTTATTAGTTTACTATCATTGGAATTCCCTTGACCTCATCTTTTTAAATATGATGATATCTCTTGCGACTTGTGACTCATTCTCCTGTGACACATCACAGTTTTGCGTCCAGGTCCAACTGAGGCATTACAGCCTCAAACCATTTACATGTTTTTAAAGTCCCACGAAATTCAATATTTTCTAACCTGGGATGGATCTTTATATTTGCCACGGAAATCACGCGAAAAAATAATATTATGATGAAATGGATCGATATACTTGCCTCTGAGATGGTGATAAGTTATTGAATCTTCTCTGCACTCTTTGCATCGAAGGCTAGATAAGCCTGGTATTTAATAACATTCGTGTCACAGTTGTGATGCAAACAAAATAACCCATTTCGTTCCAGTTTGAAATAATTATGTTATTTTACCAACAGATCCAAATAAACTGAATATAATTATAAGGTATCTAGATATACCAAATAACAACCGTATATTATTACTTTTTGCTTTTGCTTTTATTCCTTCTTCAGGATGACAAATCTTTCAAAATTAGATGCATATAAAACAGATTAACAGACAATTATTTACAGAGCTCCCTGAGTGTATAGACTTTGAATGTGTTCCAACAATGAAGATGATAACGGCCAAAAACTCTTTTGTAAGATAAACAAATTCTTTGATCACGAAATATAGAATACTGACACGGCTGGTTTCTCCAATAATCTTTTTCCCTAATTGGGACGTCCATACTTTGAATGAAAAACCTCTTGGTAGGAACGTTCAGTGAAAACTAAAGGGAAGACGATCGCAGGAAGGGATTGACTTGCATTGGTTCACAGTTCTGTCACGCAGAGCAGTGGTATTCCTTTCGCAATTCGAGAGGTAATAGATTCATTATTTGATGCCAAACAACTGTGCAGCAATTCAGTTCGTCCAGAAAGACATAATTACATAAAGTTTAGTTGCCGTCTGCATTTCTAGTTCTTATCGGAGTAGATTCTCAAAAGGAATGGCCTAGAATATTTTGAGGAACACGAACAGAAATGTTTGGACAAGATTTCGGTATGAAATTGTCTATTTTTTTTACAAAGATTACGTGGCAATTTCAGTCGACTTCGCATTTTAATCAGCCTTGTCGTTTAAATCTTTGGCTGAAGAAGAGAGGAGATAGAAGGAGAAAACGTCAACTTGTCGCTGTTGACAATAATTTATCCATCATGGTTCATGAAAACCAAGATAAAACGGGGAAAAAAGATAATTAACTGCAGCAAATAACCTGCTTTCCCAAATTACATGAAATTAATTATCAATCATAATGAATGTTATGAAATAGAAAATAAATAAAATGACGTTCACGAATTACATTGAATCAATTATCATTGAAAATTAATTTATATAACTGAAATAGAAAAACAGAAACAAAAAAAACAATATTGAATAATTAGTATTTGAATGTGAGTGATGTGAAGCTGATGTCCTGATTTGTGCGTGTATTAAAGAATATATTTGTATTTGTATTTATTCATCCAGTCGCATTTTATCCTATACAAACAATGTTTCCAGCTGACCTACTTGAAATATCAATAAAAATAACAATGTACAGTATCTAACATTAAGTAGCGCAATATATAATCTACTTGCCAGAAGTGAAAATGTAATCTATAAAATATAACAATATACCATTCAGATGTCCAAGATCCTTCAACATACAAGATCTAACATAAGCTGAAAATCCTATTCAAACCATAGTATCAATGATTTAAATGGGTATAGATTTGTTAGAGACCCGTTCAGTTCATAATATATACAGGCATATTAAAATACAGTTTTTTTGTGTTTCATTATATAGATAAAATAGTATACAGCGGTTATCGACTTGGCCCACAGAATACACTAGTGTCCGAAACCTTAAGCCCTCAGTTCTTAAGAACATCTCCCAATACATGTTATTCAACATCTTTTTCAGGTGGCCCTGATCTAAAGTATTTCTTAATTCCAATGGCAGGTTATTCCAAAGAATATCTGATTTAGATACAGTCGATCTAGATGTGTTTTCCATCTGGAAACCTCAACTCTCCTGCCAGTATGCCCTTGAATATTCATATTTATATTTTTCTCAACAAAAGCATCACTTCTCCCAATTAGAGACAATATTCTAATGTACCTTTGATATCATATATAGGCAGAATTTCTGCACTATGATGGACATTAAAATTACTGACATGTCCTCTTATTTTCAAAATTAATCTAAGGGCTCTATTTTGTGCTTTTTGCAACCGATTGCGCACGCTCTGTACGTGGGTCCAAATCAGTGTATATTATACAGTTATCAAGCAATGGCAAAGCAAAGGTCTTATACAATAATAGTGCTATGCTGCATCCGACATATGGGAGAACCTTCAGTATCTTAATCTTCACCTCAAAATTGACCCTCTTAACAGAATAACCAACCATCATATCCATGTTTAGGTCAGAGTCTATATAATGATCAGTAAGCCAAGATATCCAAATAATCCGACTTCTAAAATTGAGACATTATTGATGGTATAATTTGGAATATTTACTTTATTTCTTCTGCATGCACCCATATATATATCCGGTGCTTTCTAGTCTTTGTATTGTTAAGCTTCAACCCATTGTGGATGCACCATCGTCCGAATGTATCAATGTCATTTTGCAGAGCTATGGGATCAGCTTGATCCTCCATTCTTAATAAGCTTAAGTTTTCGATTATTGCAGGCGAGTTCCATTCTATATTTATTATATGGGCATATCATGAGGGATGCACATATATAATAAATATATAATATCTGGAACATCTTCTCTAAGCACCAAGACTTTTACAAATGTAAGGCATGTATGTTGGGGAACTATTATGAATGTTCGAGCAGCGGGAATCGTAATTGGATTGCATAATCTTTATAATTATTCAATTGTTCCAAGTCATCGAAATCTGGGTCTGGGTACCTACGTGTGCATTACACGTGGCTAAACCATAATTATGTGTACAAGATGTGGCCACACTAAAACAATTAGTAACCCGAGGACACTTCACATTAGCAATATTTGATGTACCATGCAGGCGACACTTTGTTCCACATAATTGGACAACCAAATACTCTCGTTAATGGTATACTGGAATCAATACGCCAGACAGCCAAGCAGTCATGCGTGGAAGTTTCCTAAATCGTATATGATATATGGAATTGTTCATATTCTAACAATATACATTAAAATGATATCAATATATTGTATTGTATCGTTATTATCGATTCACGCATATATAGATAATATTATACAATTCTATACCATAATGATAAAGTACACTAATTCATGCCAAAGATCGGATTTAAAACATAATTACATAGTTCGGGGTGTCGTACAATTTGACCCTGTCTCGATTGAGTACAAATCTCCATCATGCCATTAGGTAAACATATATAAAAATGTATCTTTGAAATTTACTTTCTTACACTCTATACTCGTCCTGTAGGCAGCGGTGTGCCATAGAGTTAACCATAGAGGGCTTTGGTGTTTACTGGCCTACAGGACACGTATAGAGTGTAGTCGGAGTTTTAATCCAAACAGGGAAAAAAATGTTTACAGTTAAGGTGCCCGATGCCTCGTCTACCTATTGCAATATATTATATGCATAATGTATACTTCAATATGTATCTTTATGGAGACTAGATCAGCTCATACAGCACCATGAATCAGGATTCGAACCCATAGAACCTCATGTCTCTGGGTCCAAACCCAGCCATTTCGACCGATTGCCCAACGCGTTGTCAGCCCTATATCCCCATAATATAATGAAATGTCCTTAATTCATATTGGGAAACCAATGTGTGAATCAAGGCAGCATTTTGGGACATAGTCATTTTGGGAACTCCCCCTCGCTCTACAAACAATATAAGATTAGATAGCTGTATAGCGACGTTAGAGCAATGACCATTGATCAACTTGAACACGTACATGTGGGATTCCACTGCCAAATACATATGGGCTTTGGTTAATAATTAATCAGCTCAGCGGATCCTACGCAGTGTGATAATCGCCTGTCTCGGATAACTTCCTGGCACAAAGACCTAGCGACCAGTTAAATGCCTCTTCGCCTCTCTTCAGGGAGATTTACTATAGTGGGAAGTGCACCAGTGCAGGGCCTTAATCTGGCATTAGGAACGAGTAATGCAATCATTACTATTACTATTATCATTACTACTCACGCACATATAGGAATATGTACATGGGTAGTTGACAATTGCAACAAGATTTAGAAATAGTGGTATATCTAATGGTATTTTTTTTATTATAGTATTCATGTGAATAAGGTTAAAACATATGTATGTCAGTGTTGTTTGGCTTTTCTATCTCTGCTGCATCATTTGACTTATATGTACTAATTATAAATCGTTTCTTTTAGGTCGGCTCTTATTTGTTTCTCTCCTAAAATTGGAGATGAATCTGACGAACATCATCATGTCACCAATATTTTCTTGGATGTATTTTCCTGGGTACCGCTTTTGTTGCTTTTAAACAAATATTGTCAACTACACTGATATGGATGTAATGGGGACTCCTCTGGCTTTCTCGCTTGTTTCTAAACAAAACCGGCTATACACTCTGGAGACAGCGGTCTTAATTCCATGTCGTCACCAGATTCTGTTTCCAAGTGCTTCACCACGTTTACTCTTATCAATTAAACCTCCCATGTAACTCCCCCTAATGTGTGTCCTCTTGTCTCTTACTCTATAGCAGCACCATGCCTGTCGCCCCATCCATTATAATGACGATCAAATGGATCCCACTGATTAGGTGGATATTCTCTCGGAGGCCGTGAGGCATTGGATTTTAAAGTTTGCTCAAGCCTTGACCGAGCCCTATATATACTGACAAATTAGAACAGTCTCCCCAAGTACTCCATTGTTGTTCTTAAATTAGTGTTAGCGATGGAAGGGAATTGAAGTTGCCGTGTAAGTATAATGCCATACACTAGGAATGATATAAAAACCGGGTATAAAAACTAGAGTTCCTTCACAAATACTGATTCTAACCACCAGTATGAAATCATATACCAACACAATGGTTTGAGATATATTCAATGGTTGCACTTGTAAGATAATAACACTATAATTAAATGGTATGGAAATATATACATTTTTAAATACGTTTTATTGAACAAACATTCACATATTTTACTCGGGATATTTTCAGTTGTCCAGCTGAAATGATAGATTAATGAAAGTAGATTCAATAGATCTAACATTACATTTAACAATAATTTAAAGATATGTGTAGTATAATTCCACAACGTGTGAGAATTACTCATTACATAGAACAAGATGCAAAACTATTCTTTATTATTGTAGACCGTAAATTAGAAATCTGCACACCCTATAAACCAGTGAATATTTTCCTGTTTTCAGCATGTGATAGTCTCTGAGACCCGCTGCCACAGCCTGGAGGACTGGAAGTCCCAGATACCACCACGTGTTAAACAGTTGAAAACTGAGGGGATTAGGAACAATTTGAGACGATTTGATACATAGAGAATTTAGATTGAATGATAACATGGAAACCATTTGAATATATATGCTTGTGGATATTGATATAATAGAAATATTATTCTCATTGCTCAGACATTCACAGAAACTGAATCACGGGAGGAGAGTGAAGGACATGATGTAGATCTAGGGAGTATTGAAAGCAGGATTTATACGTTTTAAGATAAGGATCATCGCAAAATAAATATTATCATGCAGCAGCTACTTCTCCTTTCACGGTGTTTATCCTAAGCAGACACACATTTTTCTATCTCAACAGACATTAAGGATTCCACACGATCGGATCCAATATGCCACTTACATAGTAATCGAAATACATTAGAAGCCATCGTAGACTTTCTGGGGAATATTTACCAAAGATCCAACGCACACATATTTTATTGCATCGCCTTTGGTAATTTCTTACGATAATGAAGGCCCAGTGGGATATCAAATATCCTTGGTAAGAAGCTATGTTTGTCCATCGAGGAATAGACGGACTTCTCCCCTGAGAGAAAACCGTCGAAAAATATCCTCCATTCAATATTTTCTGAAGAGGGGCACTGATGGTCGACCGCGGAATAGAATTCGCATCAATCATCGCCGAAGATAAGAGGGTTGATGCTGCATTAATTATAGATTCACTGGGGATTAAAAACGTCTATCGGGTTTTAACACTGTAAACTCAGAACTTATGCGATAACAAGTTTGTGTTCCATTTGGGCCAATCATACAGTGCAGTTCAATTAAAATATCACTGTATAGGCGGCCCGGTGCACGGTTGTCTTGCTACCACGGACATTAAACTACCATAAAGGTCATACTGAATAATATGGTAGTAGAGCAATGTTTCATACATAATTTATGTACCCATTCTTGCAACTATTTTTTCGCGCATTGTTGATATTGCATGTATTTATATATACATATAACTGTGCATGGATTTGAGAAATGTTTGTCAATATGAAAAAACTGGCTCATGTACATACATACTGGTTGTCTGTGCATGTAAAAATAAAGTTGAACCGTTATATAGCTTACTCATAATTATGCTTGGAAGAGTATGCATACATGTCTACTGGGCTGCTTGCAACACTGAGATATAATTAGTTCGATTACAGCTAGAGCTGTGTGGTTCCTCAGTCTAATAAATGTAAAATTCTTTAAGTGGATATATATATTGTGCCACACACATTTTTTGGCCAGCAGCCGGGACAGTTAACCGTTGTGTAAAGCAAATTTCGTGCAGTACGCCCACACCTTTACCTCACGGCTGCAGTTGGACAGTTGAATGGTATTAACTAACACAGCGTCTTCATTGTGACACCGTGCACTGTACGGCCACTTACATAGGTCTTACAAATAATGAAATCATATCAATGATTGACTTGGATTTTCGTTTCAAACGTCCTTAGAAATATGCAGTCAGAGTCATACTAGTAAAGGGTGCGGGGGAGTGAGGAGACATTCATAAAAGCCGCTCATGAACCCTGCAAGACTTGAAAATATCATGAAATAAATATAAAATTACATCATATATATTTGGGCATATGGGTGTATACCATCCGCCGGGACAATTAACCATTGTGTAAGGCACATTTCATGCAGTACGCCAACACCTCACGGAGTTCGATGGTTGGTTTGGTTTTTGCGTGTTTGACGCCGTTAGAGCCATATCAAGGGTGGGTAAATAGAGTGACGTATAATGTTTTTGGAAGCCGCTTATGATTCAAACCCAGCACGACATTAATCCTCTGGTTAATAGACACATTGTAAATATCATTAGATAAATATAATTACATCATAATATTTCGGCAAAGTGGTATGCAAACATAAGCCAGCCGCCGGGACAATTAACCATTGTGTAAAGCACATTTTGTGCAGTACGCCATCACCTTTACCTCACGGAACTAGATGATTGATTTGGTTTTTGCTTGTTGTACGCCGTTAGCAACATGCGCTCAGAGTCATATATGGTGGGGAAATAGAGTGAGGTATTTGGAAGCCTGTTAATTATGAGATAATTATGATTATAATATACTCCTTCAATCCTATACTCCAAAACCTCATCCGCTGCGCTTCCCTTAATTCTATTTAGGAATACCGGCATCCCTTTAACATTTCCATATAAGTTCCTTGAGAGATTAGAACCCTTTTAATTGTTTTCTCCCGGCCGTTTCAACTTCAATATTGTGTTTAGATATATATGCTAGTCATATGACACTAGCATAATATTGATAAATTCTGTTCTATAAGTCATAATATGGGTGAATTTGGTAAGGTTTTCATCCGTATTAGTTGAGAATGCAGCTTTAAATTGGTGTCGAGATTCACCGCATCAATTTATAACTCTAGTTTAGGTTAGGGCATGAGAGCACCTATTGACCAAGGTCGCCGTGACGACTATATTGAAGATTATAGGGACCATCCTGTCGCCGGGGCAACGGCTATACCCAGTAATATAGGTATTTGGACTACGTTTATCCAGTCGATGGTTTGTCAGAAAATCTATATGCGTGAATATCAGCGTCTTTCCATTGGACTATCAGCACACCTGTATATTTTATATATTTATAGATATACTGTATAAACTACTTCTGGAATTTTGAATACTTCCCAAGGTTTGCCACCATCGAACGATGATTTCGCCATGAGGGGGACTTCCGCCTAGATTTAGAAGGAACAAGACGTACCGGAGCGTGCTCCACTAATTTTTCCTTTTTTTCAGGTCCGGAAAGAGAATTTCTTCTCAAAAAGTTGTAGAAAAGTGTATAAGACGAACAATTATCAGCCTACAGCCAGAAAAAGCGAATCGGAATAAGCAAAAAAGTGTTAGAAAGAATTTTAGCCTTTGCCGCTTCAAATCCAACGGACCTTAACCCGCGAGGGATTATCGCCCACTGGAGGGATTATCGTGAACACTAGAAACTCTATCTGGAGAAAGGATAAACCCCAAACTGAAGGAATTATAAAAGGACTTACAAAGACAGTAACAAATGATACCTAGCCAAGGATGCAACAGGTGAATTTTAGACATTACAAACAATTCCGATAATCCAAAAGGGTAAGGATCACAGACCATTTAGCCAATCTCATCCCGTACCGAATGAGGAAGCTAATCGCCTAATACCTTCGGAAAATACGGAAAAAAGCAATACGGCAACTGGTTACAAAGTGGGAAACAAATATATATGTTCAATAAGGAGAATAAAATCTAACAATCTTCTTCAGCATAAACCTCGTGACAGCAAGCTAATTAAGTAGGTCAGTTCGCCAGGAGGCTAGCCATTTTGTTTATACCTACGGGGTCTCCTGACCGCTGGTCAAGCACGGGCCGTCTAATCTAGATAACCAACGACCCAGCCACAAGCTAGCACAGGCCGAGTCGAGGACGCCATCAAAACCGGAATCGTGACCAAAGTAAGCAAAAGCAACGAATGAAAACTAACTTCACATCTAAATACTGTTACTCTAAACTCTGGAACAGCGGGATTAATCTTGACAATTCATAATAATTGCAAAAACATTGAAAATCGAGTTGCAAAATATCAAAATAAAGTAACCGGAAGCTCCTTCCGCCATCTTACCGGAAGCCAGGTAAAGGTAAAATAACATTGTAGCGCTATAGCAAGAAACCGTAACTACCTGGTTCAACGCACCTTTCCCGCTATGAGCACGGCCCCAACTAGTAAGGCCCAGGGAGAGAAAAGGAGAAATACTGATTCAGAAGAGGGGTCGGAATTAGAAACCAAAAAGAAAAAACAAACAAGGAGCACAATGGCTGGAGACAAATCGGGTGAGGGAAGTAAAGGAAACAGAGTAATAAAATCGGCTGCCAAAAATAAAAATGTGAAAACGACCGAGAAGAAAGACAAAATAGCTGAACCTGCGGAAAAAATCCCTAACGAAGAACTAATGGAAGAGGAACAGGTGGATCTCGACGAATCAGACGAGAAAAGTGGTAGTGAGAACAACTCCGATGAAGAGTTAGACCTGGAAGGAGATGTCGTAAAAATAGTCTCCACAATGGCATCTGAACAGAAAGAAAGTAATCTCAAAGCGGAAAAGAGGATGGATAAACTACAAAAAATCCTAAACTCCATGAAGGCAACGATAAACACTCAAAATGCAGCTATCGCTGAAAATACCCAAGAGTTTGGAGTGGTAAGAGAAGAAATAAAAACAGCTAAAAAAGAAGTCAAAGAGGATACCATAGAACAAGTCGATAAACTGAGGCAGGAAATTATCGATGACAATGAAGAAAGAGATACTGACATAGCTGACGTAAAAAAAAGAATGAATGTCCACGAAAAGGACATGAAGGCCATGCAAGAAGTAATCGCGACAACCAAAGACACAGATTATACCAGAAACAGAAGAGAAAGAATCAATGAAGATGAGGCCTTCATCCAAAATGAGTCTAAAAAATTAGAAAACAACTTATTATTCGTTGGGGTTAAGACAACCCTAAATGAATCACAACCAGAACTGGATGAAAAGGTCACAAACATACTGACAGATAATCTAGGGCTCGAACACATGTTATACAAGAAGGCCTACAGAGTCAATTGGAAACAAGATGCCCCAATTAAAGTAGAGTTTTTCGCGGCCTTAGATGCGGACAAAGTGTGGGAATTAAGACCCAGACAGAAAAAGACCACCCTAAAAGAAGAGGGAATGGAAGTAACAGAGAAGGAAGAAAGAGGCTTTGGCATCAAAAGAGACACACCGTTAATCCTCCGCCAACGATACAACAGAGTCAAAATGATCGCAGATGCAGCGGACAAGAAAGGGTTCGAACATAAAATTATCAGAGGAGGAATAATAATCAACAGAGTGACATATAGGCACGACCAATTAGAAGGTGTACCCACCGAACTCCTTCTCTCTCAGCTAAGCAAAAGAGAAGATGAGAATACGGTTGTATTCTTTACTTGCAACAGCCCTCTTTCAAACCACTATAGGGCTCCTTTTGCTATCGATCAGCACAGGTTTGAAAACGTGGAGCAATACTTATTCTACAGGAGAGCTAAAATAGCAGAAGATCCAGATAAACCTGCCATGGCCCTCAAAACCCTAGACCCAGTCGAATGCAAAAAATTCATGGGAGCTCTAACTGCCAACGTGGAAATATGGGAACAACACAGGTTAGAAATAGTAACAAGAGCATGCAAGGCCAAGGCTAAATATCACGAACAAGTGAGAGACTTCCTAAGGTTAACAGGAGATCGTAAAATCGGGGAAGCTTCCAACAATAGAGAATGGGGCATTGGTATGGGGTTAAATAACCCTGAAGTGCTCAACACAACCCTGTGGCCCTCACAAGGAAATATTATGGGCAAAGCCTGGATGGCCGTCAGGCAGAAGTTAAGCAGAAGTGAAAAAGATCTGATGCAGGAAGATGCCGAGGACTCCGAGTAATATGCCTGTCATAAAATGAACAAGACGTCTTCCAACCTTCGAAATGGAAGGTAAATGGGCAGATAACAACAAAACTTCCCTAAGGCTAGTCTCGCTCAATATAAATGGTTTTAATAATTCCTTGAAGAGAAAACATATATTAGATGAATATAGACAATGGCCTAATACGATCGTGGCCTTGCAAGAGACACATTCCAAACCTACCATAGAAAAGATCTGGAACACTCAATGGCCAGGCGAAATAAAATATTCGCATGGAACATCCGCCTCAAGAGGAGTATTACTATTGGTATCTAAAGATTTAAAAAATAAAATAACAAATGAGGGTAAGGACAGTGACGGTAGATGGCAGTATATAATAATTACCTGTGAAAAAGTGAAAATGTGTATAATGAATGTATACGCGCCAACAGCAGACTGCCCCAAAGACCAAAAAACCCTGTGGAAAGAGCTATCAAAATGTATGGATAAATTGAAATATGACCAGTGTGTAATAATGGGTGACTTTAATGTTGATCTGTCTAACAAAAAAACCTCTAAAGTAAGCAAAGAGCTGTCTTATTTTGTAATCGAACAAGACCTGTCCGATATAATAGCAGAAAGAGAAAATGGTAACCCCCCTTATACATGGGAAAGAAATGAGCAGGAATCTCGTATAGATTATATTTTTATATCTAAAAATTTGATAAGCAAGGTGGAGTTAAATGAAACAAATTCTACCCCTCACTCAGATCATAAAGAAACAAGAATAATGCTTCATACGGGTGCTCAAGGTAGGGGTAGAGGGTATTGGAAAATGAATTCGGCCCTCCTCGAAAATGATCGCTTTATTGCCAAAATTGAAGAGTTATGTAGAAATGCTGTAAATGATAATCTTAACCCCAAATTAACGTGGGAATTCTTCAAATTAAAAGTTAGGGAAGAGGCCATAGCAATATCTAGCCAAATGGCGAAAGAAAGAAGAAAAAGTGTACTAGATAGAAATAACAGATTGAATGTTCTCGACAGAAAAAAAAGGCTTAACATTGAAGAACGGCATGAAAAAAATGAGCTACTTGAGCAAGCTAGAGAATATGATTTAAATAAGGCAGAAGGAGCCCTAATAAGGTCCAAAGCCAAATGGGCAGTTGAAGGAGAAAGACCTTCTAAGTTCTTTTGCGCCCTTGAAAAATACAGAGGAGAAAAAAAAGTTATAAACACCTTAAACATCGAGGGTAAATTATCCGATTGTCCCAAGAAAATACTCGAGGAAGGTCATAATTTCTATTCTGAACTGTATTCTAGTAAATGTGTCAACCGCAAAGTGGCGGACGAGTTTACAAATCGACAGCAATTTGTCCAGTTAGATGAGACTGATAATGGAATATTATGTGAAGAAATAACAGAGCCTGAAGTTGAAAAAATTGTAAAACAAATGAAGAAAAACAAATCACCTGGTTGCGATGGTTTTACTGTGGAGTTTTTCCAGAAATTTTGGTACACCATAAATGACATGTTCATGAATATGCTTCATCAATGCTTGGGAGAGGGAGAAATGACAGAGAACCAAAAACGTGGCATAATTAGTGTTATTCCAAAGAAAGGGAACGACCCCTCTTACATAAAAAATTGGAGACCCATCACCTTACTCAATGTCGATTATAAAATTATATCAAAAACAATAGCCTCAAGGTTAAATCTCTTTCTCCCAAGCATAATACATGAGGACCAACTTGGCTTTGTGAAGGGAAGGTTCATTGGAACCGCTATTCGAAAAATCGATGACATTATTTCTTATCTGGAACACGAAAAAGAGAGTGGTATTATTGCATCTCTAGATTTTACCAAAGCCTACGATTCCATAGAGTGGTCCTTTTTAAGGAAAGCAATGGAAGCACACAACATTAGCGATTTATTCATAGGTTGGATAGAAACTCTTTTTAAAGGTTCCAAGGCGACTTTCATGAACAATGGATTCTCTTCTCAATGGTTCTCGGTGAACAGAGGGATGAAACAGGGTGACCCCCTATCATCCTCTCTGTTCACCATCGTTATTGAAAAACTTGCTGAAAATATTAGGAAAAATAATGATATACTAGGGATAAATCTTGCGGATTCTCAAACTAAAATCACCCAATTTGCGGACGATATTACAATTTCTGTAAAGGACGAAAAGTCCTTATTATGCGCTATTGAATGTGTAGAATCCTTTTCCCTAGCCTCAGGCCTTTGCCTGAATAAGACCAAATCTAATGGTTTCCTAATAGGAGAAATAAGTGTAACAAGTGAAAAAGTAAAAGAAATTAAGTGGGTCAGCTCGATGAAAATCTTGGGAGTTACTTTACTATACCCAAGAAATGAAAAAGAACTTAGAAAAATAAATAGCGACGATATTATAGTAAAGGTGAGAAAGGTTATAGCTCAATGGAAGTGTAGATCTCTAACCATGAAGGGACGAATTCTTGTCTGCAACGTGTTTTTATTACCCTTGTTTCAACATTCGCTGTCATGTATATCCTTTGATAAAGCCGTGTTACAAGAAATTAATGAAATAATGCTCAACTTTGTATGGAAAAATGGATCGCATAGAATTGGTGTGGCCTTTTTGGCCCAGAAAAGTGATAATGGAGGATTAGGTTTACGCTTAATAAATGAGATATATGAGGCTAATAGAATAATGTGGGTGAAAAGAATCATGCATGGAGGTAACAGCACGTGGTACAAGTCCCTAGAAGCCTTTCATGGTAGAAAAGTGGATAATATACTATTATCTAGATATAAACCAACCAATGCTTTGAACGAATTCTATGCCGACCTATTCAGATTGTGGAATAGACATTATTACAAGCACGAGCCTACAGAGCCTGCTCAGTTGTTCAAAGAAAGACTATGGTGTAACAGATTTATAAAAGACAAAAAGCGGATGATATATTATAAGAGTTGGGAAGATCAAGGCATTACTGCCATAGGTGACCTTATAAAAGAGGATGGTTCTTTCATGTCTACCACGGAAATTAGTCTTAACTACGAGTTCAGACCCTCCTTTTTCGAGAGGATGTCGATTAAAAATGCCATACCCAAAAAATGGTTAAGGGTCATTAAAGAAACAGCAGGGGTACAAATAAAAAACTCCGTTGATTTTTATGTTAATGGTACCGCCTTAAACCTCATAAGCTGCAATGCAAAAAATATATATTGTGAATTAATTAAAAAAAGGAAGATGGAGAGAGAAAAGTTTGATGAGTGGCAAAGGTTATTAGATATGGACGATAACCAATTTGATCAGGTGGACTGGAAAAAATGCTTTTCGTTACCATATAAAGCCACAACAGAAACTAGATTGCAAGAACTTCAATTCAAGATTCTTCATAAAATAATTACATGTAACGTGCACCTAAAAAATATTAGAATCATCAACTCTCCAGGGTGTAACTACTGTAATCTAAAAGATGACATCGTCCATTTCTTTGTCAAATGCAAACTTAATACTAACATATGGCAGAATATTTTGAGATGGATACATGAAGTAGGGTACTTAAATACAAACAAAAGAGGTAAAAACCTTGTGTCTGTGAACAAAGGTAGAATGGTAGTAGTTCTTCAAGATATAATGTTTGGTTTTGAAGGAGACGAACAATGTGTAAAAATTATAAATTGGATTGTCCTGCAGGTCAAAGCCATAATACATAGGCAAAGGTTGTTCGACCAAGGTAAAATAAATGTATTAAATGTATTTTCCGAGCTCAAAATGAGATGCAATGTAACTCTCTATTCAATTTCAACCTGTGTAGCCCAGAGAGAAAAAAAGGCAATGTGGAGAAGGCTTAAAGATGACATACAAGAAAAAATCGACAGTCTAAAATAACAACTAGAATTGCCTCCAACTGGTGTCTACCCTTGCCTTCTCCGCAAGGCCCAACCTCGATAGCTCGTTCCATTATATATAAGCCCGAAAATTCCAAAGGTGCTGCCACCTGAGGACAAACGGTGAAAGCTCTTACCCGAAAGAATCAACACTATCGCCATCTAGCGTTTATGTTTCGCAACTAGCGGACCCACATCTATGGTGCCAAAAAATAATCGCATGTTGTTTCCTACCTGAATTTTCCTTTTATGTACGATTACCCTGCCCATCATATATGTCAATGTCGGAAATAAAATATTTGCAAAAACAAAAAAAAAAATGATTTCGCCATGATTGGTCGTCGAGATGAACAAACTCTGCTTTTGTTCAACCAGTTCTCCATTTTCCCCCGTTCCCGTTCATTTAATTCAGTTCGGCCGTCAAGGGGACAACATTTTAATCCCGTCAAAAGATGTGGAGTCCATCCAGTGAATACAATTTTAAATTCTGCATCTAGGTTATTTGCCCCGCATCAAGAATCATTTGATGAGATCAAAATTATCATTTTCGTTTTATAACTTAATATGATGGGTTACACTATAACTTTTCATGACAGAAGCATTAACCGTGTCATAATTAAACCCCTTAAAAGTAAATAGTTTCATGAGTCACTAAAAATGAAGGATTACTTTAAAGACTAGAAATATAAAAACACAATTACAAGGAGTCCCGAAAAAATAGAAGGGTATCCCAACAAAGAAGGCCAAAGCTACAAAATAAGATTTTCTTCAACATTATATATTTAGGACTTCGTACGTAGTCTAGATTCACCCAAATGGTACGTAAGGATGTGATTGGTCGTCCCAGTACTTTTCTATAAACAGTTACGACGGTTACAGCTAAATTGGTAGGAAATTATTTTCTATTTGTGTCATATTTGCATGTTGCACAATGCTTTTGACTAAACAAAAAAAATCTTTTTAATTATTTTTTTTTAAATATAAAAAAAGTGGGTATATAATTGAGATACTGTTAAAAATCTAACATAATGAGAATTGTACTTTGGATATTGTTCTCTTAATGAAGAAATAAATTTGAGTTGAAAAAAACGAAGAGGTGATTGTATTTTTAAAGATTGGTGAAAAAATAAACGCATGTGACGTCGGTTAAATACTTTATGTAGAAGGAGTATTATTGTGGTGGAAGAAATGATGTAAAGTAATTAATCATAGAAGAGAAAAGTAGATGGTGATATTGTATAGCGTAAAGTGTATAGGATTAAATAAAATAACGAAGGTAATGTCACTGTATATGTGCATGGATTAGGTGATGATTCTATAGGTGGGAATGCATGGAAACAATTCTACAAAAGATATTTTCTAACTGTATGTTAATAGTTTGTGGCCAAAATCTAAGTTTTAAAAAAGTGAATTATTGGAGATTGGAGCTCTAACCCAATGTTGAGTTGGTGCTAGAAAGAACTGCTGTATTTAACTTCTAATATTTTGGACACTGTCTGTAATTTCAAAGTAAAGAGCAATCACACAAGTATATATAAATTGCTTAATAGTAAATGCAATGTATGATATGGATTGTGATGGGACGACTATTCAATATGATGTGAAGAACGTTGTATTGGCCTCTACTACCTAGTAGCAGAATATATTGAAACCAATCCACGAAGAAGGAAACACCCAATTCAAAGGTAATAACTTTTTCTTTCGTCCATCATGAAGATGAAGATCTATCCAATTTTGTTCGGAAGGGTGGGGGTGTGGGGAAGGGGACAGATAATTCTGAGGAGGAATCTGAGGTAAGAAGTGTGGAGATACGGAATGTGAGGAGAAGCCTTTTGCCATTAAATGAATCCCTGTTTCTTTCAGAGATGAACATGTCAGAAAGTGTGATGGGACCTAAAACATCATCTACTTTTTAGCTTGAAGCATTAGCTATAGGCTGCTGGCCTTCCTTTTACAAATCGCTGGTTATTGTCCCAAGAAAGGTTTTGCCTTTCATAGGAGGAAGGTCAAAATGATAAAATGCAGAAGGATAATAGGCTTTGTCCAAACGAAAGTGCTTACATCGTGCTAAAGCATATGTTTTTTCCACTTCAGATCGGCAACTGTTAACAGTCCTTTATGACCTAATAAAATATTTATTGCCCTACGGTAAATGTTGTTAAGTCGTAGGGCGTGAATAATTCATAATGATAAGGTTTGTTCTGGGACCTGAGTTAATATTGGGATGGTCGAAAAGGGCCATAGAAATGTCGAATATTTAGGACTATTTAGCGCCTTCCCTTTATTACATAAGTAACCATTGGTTCTACCAATTATTTTCATATTAGCCAGCGTAATTAAAGGGAATCTATGGGAATCCATTTATATACAAATCCACATCCACTCCTATCCACAAAAATGAACTGGGATCTCCTGTTCAGCCTTATACAGTTCCTGTTCAGCATTACACTGTGCTGTGCTAGTAGCCAAGCCGGAGCCGAGCCGAGCCGAGCCGGGTATGCCCCAACTACACAGTTGCGAATTAACTGGTGTGAATCTGGCACTTGCGATTATTTGCAGGTGAGATCGCAGAAATCCTGTGCGAATTGGCGCTGAACTTGTGCGATCTCAGAAATAATTCTGCGATTTGACTTTTACTTCCCGCACGCTTGCAATTTCTGCTGCAAACTTGTGTGAGATCGCGGCTCTGGATTCACAGAGGACGTGCAATTTGGATCACTTCAAAGTATAAAGAAATGCAGGGAGAGAAGCCCGAAAATATTTTTGTATGGTGTACTTGCAACGTACAACAAAATGAACGTACAACCACAAGATGTTAATATACATGACATAATATTATGTCTGGGCAGGTCATGTAAAAATCTTTTTGATTCATCAATAATTAGTGAAGATACACCTGTTCAAACATACCTGCCATCACCTGCGAATTTCGGATATTTCTGATTTTCACATAACCTCCTGCGATTAGTCATGGACAGTAACAGATGTCTGCAAAATGTCGTGGCTAGCCCTGCACATATAATTATATGCAAATGCTTGTAGAAGTATGTGTGATTCCAGTTATTATTAAATACATGGTTCTCCACCAGTGTTAAGGTGTAAGGAAGGAACACTAAGGCATGTGTGGTCTTCGTGAGAAGAGCGAAGCAACTGATTTAATATCCTATGTACAGTCTCCTCCACGGTCTGACTAATGAGTAGGTGGGCGGAGCCCTTACGTAATATCCATGGCCTAGCATGAATAAGTAGACTTGCACAGTGCTAGGTAGTTAATTAGCGATTTTAAGTAATGAGATAATATAATAAATGGGTGATAATTAATAATTAATAGAAAAATAACGTAATGTTACACAATGTTACGTAACGAGAGAAGAAGATGGGATGGGGAGGGGAGAGGGTTTGGGAAGGGAGAAAAGGAGGGCAGAGAGAGAAGCGGTGGAGGGGAGACAGGAAAAGAGGGGAGGGTAAGGGTGGTGGGATGAGAAAGTGAGACGGAGAGAGTGAACGAGAAGAGGGACATGGGGAGAGCTATCCCTTCACATCTGCAATTTATTTTTAAAATTGTATGCGAATTCGTGTGAATGTGTACAAGTTGTCGCAAGGGCCAATTCGCACGCCAATTTGTAACTGTGTAGTAGGGGCATTAGGCTTCTGCCATGCTGGTCAGCAATAGGTATTTTTGCCTGACATGCAGGCTAAGAGTATAGAAAAGATTGAGCGTGAGAGGTAGAGTGCCAAAGGAGAGAAAGGGAGAGGGCGAAGAGAGAGAGAGGTTATTATCACTTTTAAGAGTAGGTCTACTAACTCTATTTTAAAGCAGAATCAGGAACCAGGGAGAGACCATTGTCAAGGTGACATGGGGTAGTCAGGCAATTAATCCTTCAATTACATTGATATAATTATTGTTTAATGTAATGTACCATCCTAAATAAAGATTGAATTTTAAAAAGTGTATACTAACTCTGATGTTTTAGAATGAAGGGAGAGGGAGAGGGGGAGAAGGAAAGGGAAGGGAGAGGGAAAGAAAAGGAGGGAGAGAGATGGGGAAAGAGAAAAAGAGGGAAAGCGAGAGAGAAATAGACTAAGAATAAGAGAGAGAGGGAAAGAAATAGAAAGAGAGGGAAAGAAAGAAAGAAAGAAAGAAAGAGAGCGAGGGGAGGTAGGGGGTATAGAGGGATTAGCTGTACAATTAAGTCCTGCACAGAAAAGTGCATTATCTTTCCCAACATACTCCAGCACAGTCCAGTACACCCTTTACAATATACTGACTTAAATTATTTGCAATAATTAAAGCTAGCTCAGAGTTATGAGCAGACGCCCAGAAATAAAACTGATATGCTATGGTTTGTTAATTAGTTCAATCAAGTAAACATGCCCACTATACACACGTGTAACTGAAGTAAAACAGTATATTTTATCATTAAAACTCTAATACACAATTAACCGTGAATTACGCATAATTATAAAGCATCTGCGCTGATTTAATTGTTCCTTTACAAGCGTGTAGATATGGTGCTTAAATTTTAAAAAATGTTGCTTTTTTAAAAATCTAAATGAAAACATTGCTGGATCCTCTCCAACTATTGCTCGATATATGCCTGCAGTCAACAGGTCATAACTAATGGCCAACTAATGCTTATACTAGTCCCAACAAATGAACTCGCAATGCTGACACGAAAATAGCCCAGCTCTCTCCCTGGCCAGGGGAAGTTCAGCCTTCTCCTGCCGTGCTTAATCAACTCTAATTTAGACTCGTCAGACTGCAGGGATATGGACTTTGACACTAGGTTGGGAGGGGGTATAATTTTCCACCTTGTGTGGAGGAGTAGAGTCAAGCTCCATGTTCCAAAACAAACATAACGGCCTCTAGAGAAATAGGAACTATTTCCTCTTTTAAATAGACTTATGAAAATTGAATTATCTGCACGAGCCCGGTGGCTTGGAAAAAGAGAAGCATTCTAATTTTAACTATTTTGATCTAAAACAGAACGCTTGGATTTAAGTGGACAATTAAGGCATTTTTCCATGCATTGAATAATGTAATATATTTTATTTATCAAGGACCCTAATTATACAAGAACTGCGTTCATACATATATTAAATGTGGTCTTGCTATGGGTTACAGCAGTCAATGAAAACAGAGGCTATATCTTCTGACGTACATAATTGAACATTATGTGAAATTGCCCAATTGGTGCCAATTCCTTGAAGTACAATATTACATCGGAGGTCGCGCAGACTATCCTAATGTACCTATCTTTTATGATTAGCAAACGGTGACAGAAAATTAATGTTCTTAATTACTTAAGACAACGGAAATGGACCGCGCGTCCTTCAGAGGGCCTGGACAAAATACAGGCTTTTTGCCGTCTGCTGAGTCGGTTCTTATTTCCGATGTGATCTTTACAGCTGGCTTGTCTCTCTTGGGGGCACCAGCGACAATGCAAATATTGATCGCAATAAGAAATGCATGCGCTAATACATGGCGCATCATCAATGACGAAGGCCAAGACTATAAATTAGCATTCTTGGGAACATTTGCATGGCCACCACAAATAGAATCCTGGAAAATCTTGGATACCGTATATATCTCTTCCCTTAGCTGATTGCATAGTCCTAATTGGAAGTTTCCCATAGCCGTCTTTATAATTGGTTTTTAAACCCTACTTGTCCAAAACATCACACGTAGACATATTAATTAATTTCATTGAAGAATATGCGTGGGGATATATGACAACAAAGGCAATTTCCAACACTGAATTTCGTCCATTTTTAGGGTTACGGGAGGTTAATGTGTGTTAACTATTATGACATTGTGTTTTTACGATCAGCTTTATGCGATTAAAGCGTTCAACACCGTAGGGTTTCCGTGAGAAAATATCATCTCATTTGCAGCAGCAATTAGCGTTATGTCTATGCAATGTTCCTATTACATGGCCAGACAATTTGATAAAGATAATCTACGACATCCCGCTGGCATGGTTCGCGGAAGCCTGATGAGTCTGAATTTTGGAAATAGGATATGGTTTTACCCATATTGATACAAAAGTTCTTTGAAGACGGGTGGGACAGACGATATGGCACGGTATCAGTGCCGAAAGACTATATTGTACATCGGAAACCTGATGATCGTTGTGAATGTATGAAGAGTATTTTATTGCATTTTCGTCCATTGTACATTTAATAAGTTAGAAAAGACGCATATCGACAGAGCCAAAGTGTTCATGCGTTTTACCATCTATGAATATCTTAATGTTGTTAATGGTAAAAATACAGGAATCAGATTACATCTGTATAGAGAACATTCTTATATTACAAGGTGTGTGAGTATCATCGGTATCTAGGGTGCGTGAAAAATAAAATCGGATCCCTCGGAAATAATTTAATGGGCGGTTCATGCAAAATTAATTTAAGCATCTTTCTTCCATCGAGGAGGATTGACAATCAATTTTAAAGTCCATAAACACGTATTAAACCGTTGCCACTCAGCTCTTTCTCCTTATTTCTTTATACATTAGCCTAATTGCTATTGGCAGTAAAATGCAGGCACTTTCGCTGACACTTCACATCACTGCGTTTAACATCATTTCATTTGATTGCATGCTAACAGACGTTATTAGTATAATCCAATTAACGATCGATATATAACAAGAAATCCTTTCAATATGTTCACTCCAGGCCCAAACCACCAGATCAGATAAAAATGGGATATCAGTTATTGGACGCCTACTTCGCTAATTGGTTTCCTGGCCTAGGACTCGGCGTTCTAATGACAATATAATGACATTTTGTGGTCTTAGTAGAATTATAGTGGCACTTTGCGGTTTGAGGCGAGAGGCTTTCCCTCCGTTTGAAGGGACTCTCTCAACTTTGGGCCTAGGCTGTTTTGTCTCTGGGTAATGATGTCCTATACTAATACGATTAAAGAGAAATCCGATATCCAAGGTTCTTTTTTTTGTCCTAGGAATCTGTGGGTATATGCCATGTGCACGGTTCGGTGTCGGAGTGTCCCATTGGATTTTAATAAACAACTAAAATAAGATATACGATAAGCGCCGGACCAACATTATCCAGTCCTTTACCCGGAAAGCAGTTAAAGCTCGGATCTATTCTATCTAGTTCTGTATGGCATCTAACCATTTACTTTTTCAGTTTACTCGTCTCCAAATCCATCGTTGTAGGCCTAATATTTTATTCCCTGATTTGGTTGTGAGCGGACAATATAATGACAATACGTGCCACTCACGGACTGACGAATATAATCGGGTCTGTATTACCATAGTATCGAAAGTAGCAACAAGAATTTGGCTGTGACCAAGGAGAAAACGGTTTCCCCGACATATTCCACAATAATTCCATGCGGGAAAATGGCTATTATGCGTTGTCCAGGACTCTAGTTGTCATGGCGCGTTACTAACGTTGTGAAAATTAGAAGGCGTCACGAGTATAAATCACAAACGAAAGGTAGATTGCAGAGTTGTTATTTCTGAATAATAGGTAGCTGGTACAAGTCTCTGTAACAATTTCGGTGACATTTCATAGGATGGTAACAGGTCTTGTGAGAGTATTTGAAATGACAAGTACAATAGTAATTGATGAGGTAATAAGGGAATAATCGATCCCCGTATTAGAGATAATAGCATACCTTTAAATTGAACAAACATGGTAGAATAAAATGCAGTGAAAGGTAACATCATAAGAGAGATATATGAGATAAATTGTCTCTTGGAATGAGTGGCTCAAAACTGGACAGTTCGTGGATGTGAGCTGGTTCAGTAGTAGGCTGTTTTAGCCCCAACGAAAGTTATTAGAAAAAATTTTTTTTTTTTCCCTTGCTCGAAAATGTCACTGCTCGGCGTGAGCTGTAGAGTAAGACGCTGACGTCTGTACGTCTTCCGTTGCTGAGGTTCCGGTCTTGGATTGCCGCCTCCATTTGAGATTTATACGTGCATCAGCTACGCTGATACACCCCATAAATCACAAACGAAAGGTAGATTGCAGAGTTGTTATTTCTGAATAATAGGTAGCTGGTACAAGTCTCTGTAACAATTTCGGTGACATTTCATAGGATGGTAACAGGTCTTGTGAGAGTATTTGAAATGACAAGTACAATAGTAATTGATGAGGTAATAAGGGAATAATCGATCCCCGTATTAGAGATAATAGCATACCTTTAAATTGAACAAACATGGTAGAATAAAATGCAGTGAAAGGTAACATCATAAGAGAGATATATGAGATAAATTGTCTCTTGGAATGAGTGGCTCAAAACTGGACAGTTCGTGGATGTGAGCTGGTTCAGTAGTAGGCTGTTTTAGCCCAGGACCCAGTTTTTATTGAGAATAAGTTTTTAATAGTAGTAGATGGGGAGGCAAGGAGAAACTAGAAGCGGGAGAGCAGGGCAGAGACGTGATCCTCGATGTTTTCCCTGTAGGAAAGAGGGGTCTGCAGGTACTGGAGCACGGCCAGACTTTGCCAGTCCCCTAATTTTTGAATGTCAGGTAATGACATCCCACAGGTATGAAGGAAAGTCGCCGAGCCCCGGCGTAAGCTGTGAAGTCCGACATCCTTTTGTAAACCCGACTGAGAGGACCAGGATTTAAGGAGTTTCAGGGCGGCAGGATAGGCGACGGGAGAGCCCACCCCGGCTGATATTAAAGGGGAGGAAGGGGGGGCAGGAAACCGGGAAAGGAGGACAGAGATAGCCTTGAAAAGGCATAGGGAGGAATCACACTTCTTGACCGGAATAACAGTTTTCCTGGCACCAAACTGATCCGTTTTTGAAGAATTCACTGAGATGTATAGGACGTCACCAGAGAAGGACACATGTTCTCTAAGAAGAAGATGGCGGTTGTCGTTGGAGGAAAACACATGACACTTACGCAGGAGTGTTCTGAAGCAGAGGAGGACGCCAACCCAAGTGGCAAACTCCAGGGGAACTGCCAGAGAAACCTGCTTAAAGATGCGAACCAAGTCAGCTGGTAGAAGTGGGTCTTTAGGGTGTGACTGAGAGTCCAGGTGGCGACGTAAGCCCCTAACGAGGAGCTGTAGAAGGAAGTCATCTCGCAGATCAAGCCCGCCATGCAGCTTGGAGAGATGGTTGATGGCTGAGAATGAATTATTGACGGTGGAGAAAGCTAACCTTTTAACAGAGCCCATGTAAGCCAAGTAGCGACCTACCGTCCTGGGGGACACAGGAACGGGGGGAAGTGACCTCTCCTCACAGAAGGAGAAGTATTGACGCCACTGGCTTTTGCGTGTCTGTTGGGTAGAGGCAGCCAAGGCATCCCATTTGTACTCCTCGACTTTTGCGTCCAGCGCCTCTATAAGGAAGACAAACACACAGGTGATAGAATGATATCATGACGGTGGCAGAGGTGGTATAGGCACTTCAATAATTCAACCAGGTGCTCACAATGAGCTCTACCTCTACGCACATAGTTCACAGCCGTGCGGGTATTTAAAACAGTTAAAACGCCTTTGCCATTTAATTCTCGAGATGGGGCACTGTAGAAAAGGACTAACACAAGTGTAGCTAATTCTCTGGCTGAAGGGCGGCCAAAGCAGCAGGAGGGGAGGGAAATATTGTAACAGGAGGATGAGCGCCCGAAGGCAATGAAGTCACAGAAGTTACTCTCGAAGAACAGCCCAGAATGAGTTTCATCACCCAGTGAGGCTGAGAAGGACTCCGAGGAGAACCAATGCACGTAGTCGACTGAGGTGTTGGCAGGGGAAGGAATGGGTCTGGTGCCATTGCAGAGACGTATGTGTGATCCCCACCAAGAGAGATCATTGAAGAAAGGGGTTGACAGGGAGACACGGCCACCATCGGGTAACCCACACAGCATATTGAAGACTTGGTTAGTGTAGACCCTGCCTAGGGGAATGACCTTAGAGCAGTGGCTTAGAAGACCTGAAAGTTTTTGCAGCTGAGTTTTAGTGGCCCGACGTCTGTGTTGGAAGAAAAGTAACTCGTTCTCAAGCTTTAGCATTTTGTCCTGAGGCAGGCTAACGGAGAGGTTGGAGGAATTTATATCAATACCCAAGAACCTGCAGTGGAACCCGGGTGAAGTCACCTTAGACCAGTTTATGTAGAGGCCCAGGGAGCGTAAGGTACGGATCACCAGGTTCTGGGTAAAGAGGGCTGACTCCTCATTGTGTCCCCAGTAAAAGAAGTCGTCGAGATAGCAATACACATTAGCTCCTCGAAGACGGAGGCTGCGGGCAATAGAGTCTGTAAGACGAGAGAAAATGAAGGGGGCAGCGCTGGCTCCAAAACAAATTGCATTGTCTATTAAAAACACACTCACAGAGTTCACAGTCCACTGGAGGCCGAAATATTTCCTCTGCGAAGGATGTATGGGTATAGAACGGTAGGCAGCAGACAAATCTACCACCCCCATGAAACACTCTGGAGACAGTTGTTCCACCAGGTCATCCAACTGTATTAATGAAAACTTTGATGTCACTTTGGACGTAAAATTGTTGAGCGAAATACCTTCTGGTTTGCTGCAATCCGTGATCGGACGAAATTTTCCATTTGGTTTGGGCACTGCCGCCAAGGCGTGCACACAGTGTGGTTTTACATCGGAGATCGAAAGTTTATTTTCAGACAGTTCTTGAGAAATAAGTGTATCCAGTGATTCCTTGGCACCAGGTAAGAAACAAGATTGGTAATTATTTACATGGTACTCACTGATATCCGCGTCCGGGTCAATCAGGCGAAAGCCCGAAAGCACTCCATCCAGGATGAAATGGGAATCGGGGTCCCACACATTGTCATAAAAAAGCAAGTCTGCCCAGCCGGAAGGTATAAGCTGACTGGGAACGTGGCCCACAACATGGCCGGTGGTAATATTTAGGGAAACACACACAACTTGATTGAAATCCGGCATGGAGAGAACGTTAGAGGCAGCTGAAGAAGGCAACGATGGAGGCGCCGGAAGTTGCTCGCCGCCATGACACTCTTGTGGCTATGCTTTAGTAACTCCTTGTCCGGAGAGCGGCCAGGTGAACGAGGAGCTGCGTGACTCACAGCTCTCGGCCGCATGGGCACCGCTACACAACCCACAAATGTGACGCCTCTTGCAATTTTCTGGGCAATTCTTAGGATGGCTGGGCATGTTGTAAACCCAGCAGATATCGGACGGCCAGTTGGTAAAATCATACAGTGGGTCATAGGAGTCACTGCCTGGTGACTTAGCAAAAGATTTGCGCCGATAGGAGGCAGAGGAGCCCCGACCACTCGAGCCACGCCTCATAGAGGCCTCCCAGGCAATGAATGATCGCATATATTCCGGGCTGAAGTATTTGTTTGCTACCTCCTGGTCAGTGATAGGCCAGTCCGAGAGAGCTCCTGAGACTACTTTGTCGGTTACCTCACGTTCATATCTGATTAGAGCCTGACGAGCGTACTTTTTACCCGCTGCCTTGGAGGCAATAAAATTAAGGTGATGAACGTAGCCCACGGTATCCAATTTCTGATTAGTAATAAACACAAGGACCGAGGAGCACCCAAAAAGGAGCTCTCTTACAGTAAGATCTTCGTGTTTTTTGACAGGGACCAAGTGGCCTTCCGGCCGAAGCCTACCTAATTCGCGCTCCAACTGGGAAGAGGCTGCACCGCCCAAGTCGCGAGGCCCGTTGTTATTCAAGATGGCGCCTCGAGGCGGCGATCCAAATGTCTGACCTGACTGACCCGAAATCAGGTTCATGGTGCTAATGCGTTGATTAAGCTGTGAGATTTTTGCTTCCATGTCCGTTGCTGCCCCCACTTTGAAATTTTCAATTTTCTTCTCTTGTCCTTCTATGATCTCCGATAACCATTGTTCGTACTCGTTCGATCCCCGAGGATGGGCGCAGGGCTCAAGGCCCAGAGTCTTCGCCAATTCCTCCATCGATGGAAATGTAGCGCCTTGATGTTTTGAAACTCCACACACTGGTTCCAGGTGATGACGGAAACAGACTGGACAATTGACCGTGGTCATAATACGAAACAAGGAGAGTTTTCTCGAATTTTTTTTTTTTCCCTTGCTCGAAAATGTCACTGCTCGGCGTGAGCTGTAGAGTAAGACGCTGACGTCTGTACGTCTTCCGTTGCTGAGGTTCCGGTCTTGGATTGCCGCCTCCATTTGAGATTTATACGTGCATCAGCTACGCTGATACACCCCATATTATTGCGTCGTCGCCGGCATCGGCATCGATAGGCCTATACGTTCCCTATAAACTTATCTAAGTTCCACCTATATTATCTTCCTTATTTGAATACAGATGTTGATAAAATTAAATACATAGGGGTAGAAAAGCATGCTCTTTCAGAATTTAAACATATTGGCAATGTATTTCGAACAGAAACAGCATTTTTTATTACTTCGCGGGAGCGTAATTTGCCCGCGATATGCCGGCTACGACGCAATAATGTACTTTGGCTAAAACCTAGTTTGCATTGGTCATGATCGATATCTATATCGATAACAGTGATATATAGAAATATGATTCCCACCAAATGCAAGCTTAGACATTTCTCTTTCCGATGGTGTATAGGGTTAGGCAATTATTTTATATATTAATGCCTTAGAATACCATATTAGACAAGCCAGATTTGCACAACGATCAGATTGTTGTCAGTGAAGCTAGCCTATAGATGCCTATGCCTTTTCGCACACAGGCCACAGCAGAAAATTATTGTTTTTTTGATAAGAGTATATTTTCCCTAATATCTTCCTTATTTAAATAAAAGTTGTGATGAAACTACATGCATGGGGTGAGAAAAGTAGGCCTATGCTCTTTCGGATTTTCAACATCTCAGCAAAGTATTTTGAGTATAAATAGTAATTTTTTATCAATTTGCGGGAGCGAAATTTTCCGCGATGTGTACGCGAATGCGTCTAAAATTTAGGTGGCAGGATGCTGAGTTGTTTTTTCTATTTATACCCTGAACGCGGACGTTTCTACAGCAGCCTGAGCAGGCAAAAAAGTGGAACCTATATAAGGTTTCCCAGTACAAGCGCCTTCGGCGCTCGTACCGCCTTCGGCGGGGGAAACCTTAAAAAAATGCAGCAATTATTAAGTAGTAATTTTACATGAAATCAGGAAATAAAAGTAAGATGACCACAGTGTCAAGTCCTCGGCAGACAATATTCGCCGAGTAAGCCCAAAAGCAAAGAGGCCGTGCCCACCTCGTACTTGACACTATGGTAAACTTACTATAATATTAGAGAGGTTAGAATAGTTTAAACACAATATTGAAGCAACTCAAATTGTCGTCTGCCTACGCGGTTATTCCCCTCTCAGGTATGGTGCGACACACCATTTGAAGTGTCTATTTCTCTGCTCCAATTTCAATAATAGCAATCGGGTGAAAGGGTCTAATGACCATGCAGGAATAGAATGGAACACTTGCTTTCTGAATGTATGATCGTGATCCCTGCGGAACGTATTTCCAGAAAGAAAAGCTTTGCCTCTCTTTACGATCATGGCCTCTCAAAGTCCGGTGACAGGAAATGGAAGCCGCTCTAGTGTCATATCAGCATTTTACTGCAGTAACAAAGCAATAAAGTAGCTAACGTGGGCCTGCATTGCATCACCAAGGTAATGTACGGGTCACGTAAAGGTGTGATTTAGCCTACAGGAGGTAGATTATTAAAACATGCTCTATGCATAGGCCTAGGTAACATGATATAGCTTGATGTTGTCACACAGTACAGAGTAAATGTAAATGGGTCAGATTTTCAGAAAATGTACAATTGGGAGCTCTACATATTTAGTAATTTCTGCTAAATTCTGCTAAAAAATTTATAAATTTTGGGTATACCTGAGTATTAGTTGGTATAGCATTGATTTAAAACATCAGTTCTGTTATGTTAAACAGCATTTTGAAGCTCATTTCTGTCTTAAATGTGGGTTATTTGAGAGGATTGGTGAAAGTGAATTGTACATTTTCTGAAAATCTGACCCAAATAACAGCTAGTTTTTCATTTTCAAAGCTAGTTTGATCTGTATAGATAGAAGTAGGTAAATAATTAGGTATAGCATATGGATGTCAGAATCTTCTGAGAAAAGCGATTTAATGTTGAAATGTCAGTTTCTTAATGAATAAACCCATATAAACCAATTAATTAGAAGTAGGATTTGGTTTGAATACATTTAATCTTAATGTCTTGTCTGAAAAGGTCCGAGATAATGATTCTATTCAGCACATGAATCCGTGGACAATGGCTTTAAAATTGTTGTCTGAATTAGGTCAATAACTGTGGCAAATATTCGAGGCAAATATTCCCCTATTTAGGAAATAAGATACCGTGCTCTGTACGGTAGTTCAGTCTCACATTCCCTAAAGCCCATTTACATCGTTCTTTCGTGCAAATGATGCGCATACAATCGAAAATACTGTAAACGTATTAATATTCACGCAGTATTTATTTCCGCTATTTTAACGCACCGACCTTTGGGCGTGAAAATAAATCCTGCGCGAAAGATAGGCCTATAATTATTGCATAAACAAGGTGTGAGGCTTCCTGCTGCGCGAATTTAAATCCGCGCAAAAAGGTGAAAAAGGACATAGTGCGCAAAAATAAATGTTTACAGTATATTCGTGTAAAATTTGTTGAAAAAAATTAACTCTTAAAATATCGCAGTCTGAATAGAAATATTTCAAATAAACAAACAGTTTTCAGAGCCAGTGTAAATGTCTTCGATATAATACACCCTGTCGGATGGTGGGGCTTTAGCAAAAATAATCTAATAGTATCAAATTACAAAATAATAATCCTTTACTGTACAAAGCCGGGCCCTTTGACAGCAAACATCTCATGCAATATCACTATTTGATTAAATATTTCATCCTATAGGCCTACTTGCACATTGGCAAGCATATCCTATTTGTGCCTCTTAACTTTGTTTCGATGTAACGTTTCTAAAACCTTCTAATCAAATAAACAAGAGACAGTGCAGTGCTCAAGACCTAAATTTGAGTCATGATTTAGTGGACAGTCACAATATTATGCTTTGTCTGGTGAATGTACATATTAAATCTGTATTTTTCGTACGGAGTTGAGATTGAGGTAAGGTCATATGGTGTGCAAAAGGTTACCTTAAATGCCAGTCCCATTGACCTGTCTCATTGCGACAACACAGACACTTCTAATGCCCTTGACGTTGAGATGATATATAATATATGTGTGTGATTATGGAGCCTGTTCTATTATTCAATATATTTGCCATTTACCCTGGGGAAATGCATAAATCCCGTAAATTGTAAAGCGCTCGCGTGCATGGTGCAAATTGCTTACAGGTTGTTACCATAGTAAATAGTATATGCCGTGTAGTATATCAACAATTGTTATTCTCTGAACAGACACCTCCCTCTGATCTTTTCTAATTGTAATTATAATTAGGCCTACTCGTTATATTTTCAAATGTCATTTGCATACATTGGGTCATGATATCGTGTTTCTTTTTTTAAAACACTGACATCTTAGCCTTCCTTAGAATTGGCTATATTTTCATTGATGGACTTCTTTGTACGAGCAATTATTTGCGACATCGCACCAGGCTTCCCTTCACATTGCCCTCTTTACATAATTGAGTTCCGAAGAATACCAATCAATTTAGCAGGAGTGACATACCTCTCATCCCTGTCAGCTGGTGCAGAAAATGTTTCCCCTTAAGGACCCGGCCGCACTAAAACATCACTTCAGGGAAATCGCCATTAACTGAAAGCTGTTCCCTTTATGACGCCGGGCACTCACTTCAAAGTTGCCAAGTATGCATCTTATAATATAACACAAAAGGCTATATATATTTAACGATATATTTAATAAACATTCTTGAAATTTGGGATATGTATTCATGCTACAAACAGCGTTAAGCACCCAAACAATGAAAATATTCCCTCAAAGAGATCTTGTGAATAAAACACATTGAAACACATCCTTGCTTTTAAAGACTACAATATAATCTTAATTCCATTTGGCACACTACCAGCCCTCGTTAAAGGACACCAGAAAAAGCTTTTAGGTCTAAGTCCTCTATCATTGCTGGCGTTAGCCCAGACCAAAGTTAGCACTGCCTGGGCCAGGAAAGACCGGTCTTGACTTGAAGGGGCTACCTAGAGAAAGTGGCACGAACAATTTTACTCATTACGCATGTGACGTGTTCCTGCCAGCAGACAACATGATGTTCTGTCAAGCGACAGGGCAGCTATAGTTCATTGTATAGGCAGTGCCCTCCCCGATAAGCTTCCTCCTCCTTATATAGATGTAAGTGGGGAATCTGAACCAGATAAAGACAGTCCCATCCTGGCAGTTTCCTCTGGCTAGCAAAGCATGAGCTTATGTGTATTTCCCGACTGACATAATTCATGAAATATGGACTTGCTTTTAAGGTGATTGCATGCTATGTATGATATATATAGTCTTCTGTCCCAGGATCGAGTACCTTTGATGCCAGCCAAATAAACAATGAGAACACTGGTATATACGTTTTTCTGAGCTGGTTTCTTTTCCGCCAATACTCTTTACTCGTATCTATATAATCTTGCAATCAGTACAGTCTCGTCTGTTTAATGGTTGCGTCCTCTAATAATTATTGCAATTCGATGCCTTTCCCTGTCTGGCCGCGCGACTCTCTTTATAAACTGCTCGCCGATTGTAGACTAATTTACTTATAGATGTGTTGTGCTAAAAAAACATTAAAATGTTATACAATCTCGGATGAGACCATTATAGGATTAGGACATTGTATAAACTATAACCCCAGGTTGGGTTGGTATCAAATATCAGAGGGATGGGTTCCGGATTTATTCCTAAATCCCCACATGCAGGATTTACCGAGGATGCACTGCTAGTGTGTGGATGCACAGATATTTCCTAAGTATTTGGATTTAGTGAGGATTGGATTAGGATTTAAAAAGTAAAACCATATATATATATATCATTAATACAGAAAGTGAAAAACTTGACCTGTCACTAAACAATTATATATATAAAGAAAACCATCCCTATAGAAATCCTGTAATCCTGCGATGTAAGATGCGTACCTAGGAAGTAATTATATTTTTCAACACCAAAACAGCAATTGGCTTTAATTTTGATGTGTGTATATATAGGCCTACATCCTATAGAGTGTATCATTTTCCATAGCGTCCATGGTCGTAAAGGATAGCAGGAAATCCACACATCTTAACGTACATAACACTGGGGGGGGGGGGGGGAAACAAAAACATAACACTAGAACCGCCTACGCCGAATGGGAGAGCACGTCTATACCGACTGAATGACTAATATGATTTTAATTTCTCGTCCTCAAGCATGCAGAGAATGGGAACATACAGATCGGGGAGTTCTGCTCCTTCCAGTACAGTAAATGTCAATAATTATTTCGAGGTCGTTAGACTACGTTATTCAAATACTACATTAACAATTCAATTCCGAGATCAGGCCTGCAAACTTTCACAATAACTAGAGTTATACATTTCCTACAATGGAAAAGAAATCCATACAATTCTGGGCACAACGGAAATATAATTTGGTCATTTGCTATTCATTATTCGCTCGGGCAAAAACCATTCGATTATCCATGGCAAATGCAGATTGCTCTCGGCCCACAGCTACACATTAATCGGTTACCTGTTCCACTCTGAGAGCCTGGATATCCATTAATTGAATTTCTCAATTTAATTATTTCTATACGTGTTTTTCCCACGGGAATTTCTCAATGGGAGAGGCATTCTGTGCATGGGAAAAATTCATTTCGGAAAAGAATAATCTCGACTGCAGCAGGAAACATGGATTTCATTGAATAAGAGCTCACAGGCCATGCCACCCCCGCCCGGCAATTGTTTACATGAAATCAATCATACCTTATCGACTGCTTTCAGCTGAGTATCTGTATGCCTTGCATTTAAGCCAGTGGAAGAGGTCTATGATCGCCGTGGGAGATCCTGAAGCCACAACTCTTTGATTAATGAAAATGTTGAGGGTCATACCTCTAAGAGCTGCTCTCGCTACCATTAACGAAATCACATACCTCCTTATCCCCATGGGTGTCCTCACAGTGAGGGAGATGTATTCATCTTCAATATGATGTATAATGACTATATTTAAGTTCTTTCGGTGTAGATTAGCGTCGGGGACTATTATATGATCATCAGGCTGGAGGCATAAATCAATTTTATTACTTTTCTCTACTGGGCCCCACAGCAGCAAGTATTTCCAAGATTTCATGAAGTGGACATGGCAATGTTTAATGTCCTGAAGGGTTGAGCACACACAGATGTAGGGAGTAAATGGACCGAAGTAATGATAAATGATAACGCCGGCTTACCATCTGCATCAGATTCCCGGCCCTGGTTTTACTCCATGTTCACCATCAGACTGCAGTACACCAAGCAAATTGCAAAGTTAAAAACAGACGTAGTTCTGCTTAAGGATACTTTGGTAGAGTTCATAGCTTTCAGCCAATACGATCAATCTATGACCATGTTTCTATAATAGCCTCTATCTAGATCTTATCCAATGGACCTTTTTTGTCCCGCAAGAAATTATTGTGTGCCGAATGTGTGCATCGTATAAACAAATAAGGTGTAATAAATTACTATTCTGCGATAAGGGCAAGCTGTAGCATATAACTTTTTTAAATGTCATTTAAAGGCCAAATTCTTCAATTACAGTCACATTTCAAATGGAAAAACGCAATGTCCTTCAAGGACGTTTTCATATAAATAAGGCCTATATATTATATAACCATCAGGTTTCATCGAGAGCTAAATTAAGTTAAAAGATTTAGAATTTCAAAACACACATTTCATTGCAATTTAAGGTACCTACCTATTTACTTTAAATGACATCGACAACCGAAAAAACAACCGAAAATATATATGAATGACATTTATTCGATTTTTATTCAGTCGACAGGTGGACACCCCGAAAATTAAAAGGTCAATTTAGAGAGTTGATCTGGCTATTTATTGGAGAGTCAATGTCTACTAATTGTGAAATAATATATTTAGCAACAATAAGACACTGAATAGTGAATGGATCTCTCTCAATCCATTTAACCGCATAGCCTTCGGTCGGATTGTCGTGTAAAGAAGTATCAATGACATCCCATAGGCATTCCCCACAACCCAATCCATCAATCACTCCAACTAAAACGTGGTCGTTATTTATGTAGTAATTACTTTTTTCACATTCATTCACTTCTCACAATCATCAATTTGTAACAGGACCATAATTGCAGACTTTCAAGAAAAAGAGAACTAACACCCACACAATTATGGTAGGGCTGTGCAAACTCGGCAAGTTCGTATTTGGGGAATTCAAATTTATCCAAAAAAAAGGCATTCATAGCATGTGTTAATACAGGAAACTTCAACATTTAATGAGAAATCGTCTTTTTAATCAGTCGCCTTGGTTAAATAAAGTTTTTCTCCACAAACAAAGTCGGTTGAAGTTCCTGGTGGGGATACAAGAACGTGAACCCGAGTGTCGGGGCAAAGTAAATAAGACTGACTCAATTCCTTCCGTTTAATTTGGTTCTGGTTTCAATAGGAAATGAATATGATCAAGGGTCCAGGTCGGCACCAATTAAATCTCGTCTTCAACGAGGAGTTCTCCAGGGTAGGAACTTTCGTGATCGTGAGTTGCTTATCTCTGAATTGGTTGTGACTGTATATATATTAATCTAAATCACATCATGGTTAGTTTTATTCATCTTAACCATATGATTTACTGTTTGAGCTATTATAAAAATAGAAATCGGAGACATTGCATAAGAATGTGTTTCTCTGTAGCTGGGATTGTGTCAAAACCTTCAATTAATCAATTTAATTTCAAAGTAGCGGCTGGGAGAGCTGGATCCTATCTAGATGTCGACATACCTGTTCTATCTGTTTTTCTATTTTTAATTCGCATTGCCAACTCCATTGATGTACACTGTGAATCTCGATGAATAAAGTAGTATCTTAGCTTATCTTATCTTATCTTAAAGGGAATTATAAAATGGTACATGTATCATATGGAATGGATACATAGACCCGAGATATGAATGACAATTTAGTGTTAATGTGAATTCGTGATAAACAACAAGGCAGAATAAACTACGATGTTTCGTAGTATTATGTTTCGATTACCTCGCTGACTAAAAAGGTCGGTTCAGAAAACAGCGACATTATATAATTATGATATAATTATAATATAATAATAATAATATAATTATAACATTAGTAATATATATAGTAATGCCATGTAAAACGCGCGTGGAGTATTCCTTGTGTACGGGCATGGTACGGTAAACACTGCAATGGTAAAATTTACAAATAGTCGGCCGGCTGGCCGGCCGCGGCAGTACATTAACATAGTAGTACATTAAAATGGCCATTTGGCACAGGG
Source organism: Sthenelais limicola (assembly GCA_942159475.1). Classification (NCBI taxonomy): domain Eukaryota; kingdom Metazoa; phylum Annelida; class Polychaeta; order Phyllodocida; family Sigalionidae; genus Sthenelais; species Sthenelais limicola. The sequence goes on from OW804098.1 coordinate 33,137,121, forward strand.
TTCAACAATTAGGAGTTATGTTATAAGATACCATCCGAATATGATATAAGCTGACCCCCGAATGACACACAAAAAACTTTAACTACTGTAATGTAGGCTACATGTATTTGTGAATTTCTACATGAACAGAAATATACATTCCCTACTTGTATTTTCTGGAAACCAGTTGTTCCATCTGGTCGATTGAAAAAGTTTATTGAATCAGCCTACTTTCTGGGATTGAGCGTTCATCGACGGTCACTAGCGAGAATGGAATATTAAATAAAAGGGTACCTCAATGAATGTAATTTATGAAAACGTCCTAGCTGAGCAGACCATAAATAATGTGCCACATCTGAATCCGCCAGAGCGAAGAATTTAATCTTGAAAATGGCTCATAAGTGTACTAAATACTACCGCACGGGAGTCAGGCCTGATTGTTAGAACTCTACAAATGAGTTCATAATTAATTCCTAACGGTCGACTGATTCAGGCATCGTAAACAAGAAGTCATAACCATAATATCCTCAAACGTATACATCGTGGGATGTTACCGGAAAAAAATATCAGTTAGTCCATTTCCGTTCGTTACACTTGATATTAATTAATGAAATGAATCTCTAGAAAAATAGTTTTTCAAAACTTTCATCGGAAATTCGTGTTCAGAAAAGGCGACAATTTCTTAAAATTTTGAATTAATGCGTATATCTACTGATGAAAAAGAATTATCCAAATATGGCTTTAATTGATATTTTCTGTATAATTACTGTAGGAGATAATGTTGCCTTATATTATTTAATGACAAAACAAATAGTTATTTAGTAGCGCAATTATAAAGGCAATAAATGCAACCTGTGGTACATCTGGGGAGGACATGAAAATAACACGATAAGTAGGCCTACCAACGAGGAATAAAAAAGTAAAGAGAGATTATAAAGATTAAGCGATGGATTTGGAGAAGACTCCGCGCACTGGTTGCGGGCCGCTGAGACGGAAACAGTCGGAAGTGGAAAGTGGGACCGATATAATAGGCAATGCGAAAACAATAGGGAGGTTCAGCATGTCAAACCTATACGTAAACGTTAACTTATCCGTATCTCTGTTATACAAACATACATTAAAAGGAGGAAAGAGATTAAGAAAAACATGGCGGGGAAAAAACGTAACATATATCAAGCAAAATCGTTCATCTCACAATATATTTTTTATACAAAAGAATGCGAAGTAATTCACAACAAAAGATAGGGATACAGTTAGGTAATTGAGACAGGTTTGCTTGCGGAACCTCCCTAATTGGATGTAATCAGTAGGCGCACTTCAGTAATCAGGAAGCGCAGGTGGAAAGGTTCACAGAGCGAAGAATCTTAAAAGGAATGAATGCCAACCTACCTGTTCTGTGCCGTAGAAAACGTCATAATAACTCCACGGTGTGTCGAATACATTTGCATCTTGAAACACATAACCATCTGGTTTGGGATAGCTAACTAAAAGGGACACACAATATGTAAAAGTAGGTTCTTCTATCGGCCATGAATGACTTTGTATTGATATTGCTGATGTGTGTGAGTCATTGAAAGCAGCTCTCTTATTTGTCTCTCCTTCAATAGAAGATAATGACATTTCTTCTTCTATTATGCTACCCTTTTCACGTTCTCTTTCAAGTTCATTGACAGGAGAATTATTGCTAGGGTCATTGTGGTTATGTTTTGGACTTGATTGATGTTGACTTTCATGGTAATTACCACCCGAGTCCGATTTTGTTTCATTATCCAAGACAACTGTCTGCGAGTAAAGATTAGCCATCTTATCGTCAGCTCCGAGCTGCGACGAAGATGGAATAAGTTCACGCTGTGATTGTGTTGATCTACTTTGGGCGCAGCTAAAATTCGCACAGTTCCTTGATATTGCCTCATTCAATGGCAATATCTGAATCATCGTCAATTTGCAATCTGTTGGTCGGAATTCACCAGTCAGCATGTGTGGAACGGCGAAGGAATTAATAAAGAGGAGCAACACTCCGAAACCTCCTATCAAGGCAAAGGCACTGATACAGACCCAAAACCACCGAAAATTCATCGTTGCGTCGATAGGCGGATCCTCGCTTACTTTGTCGACAAATGGATGGCGACGGTTGGTTGAGAAACCCATATGAGATACTAAGTATTGATCATTAATATGAGATACCTTTGTAAATGCTTAGGGCTAAGCAATATCTCGTTATGGGGAATTCGCCTCTACGGATATATTCAATTCCATACGTCCCTATATCTGACGTCGTTACCATGTAAGGAAGGTTGCAATGATATCATTCGAGAATAAGGCCAATTATAACCCTCAGTTATACACGAGCGCCAATTGATGAGTGGTGCCCGTATTGAGTGAATGCAATTAGAAGGTTGCTGATCAGTAATTGCATCTTCTGATCAGAATCCAGAGCACTGGCAAGATATCCACAGGCCCTAATTTCCCTCCCATCAGTTGCAGTATATTAATCAGACGTTCCTGAAATTAAAAAGGGATATCAATCAACATTAGGACAATGTTACTAAATAAGGCAACATAGTGTTGCTGTCGGGGATCTGTTCCGTTCACATAAAAATCTCCTAACGCCCTTCAAAGCCATATAGCTTGCATGGGATAGATGCAGTAAATGCCCTACGAGTCGTTATGTATTTGCTATTTCATGGTTCCTTTCTTAGCCCCTCTAAAACACTTTTCTTAAAAATCAATCCATGGAATTAAGGCTCATAAACCCCCTATAATACTATAGGATAACACTAGGATAATACATATTAAGAAATTGCTATGATAAACTGTAATTAAGCAGGTGATGTACGCTCGGCCGAGATTACAGATCTTTTATGAGAAATCAATTTTATTAGTGAGTTTTTATGGAACACACCACGATAAAGCATTTGCACCTCAGTCTTTCCAACATAATACAATTAAATGGTGATATATATAAATTAATACAAATGGTAGTATCTGATCCCCCACCTCCAGCCCGAGGGCTTTTATATCAAATATCTTTCAGGCTTAAACCCCACACACACCTGAGCATTTTTGCACCGATTTAACTGTCCCGATCCTGTCCCGATCCATTTTAGGATTTAAATTTCCGTCCCGATCAATCGGGAGTTCAATCGGGACTAATTTTAGTGATCGGGAGTATCCCCGATTGCAAAATCACTGCCGATTGGAGTAATTTTCATCAATCGGGACTAGTTAATTCCTATTTTTGCCCGATTATAGATTTTGGCCTTGAATTTTTATAATCGCTTCCTAGTGTGGGTCTTTGCCCGATGCATCTGGAACTGTCCCGATGCATCGGGGGGCCTTCCAGAGCCGTCGGGAGGGCTCTCCCGATTATCCCCAAAATGGAAAATCGGGAGCGCACTCCCGATGCATCGCTGATCCAGTCCAGTGGCCAAAACCCATTTTTGGGGTGAAACTTGCTTTGGCGTCCATACATTGGCATCCCCTTGACAGAATAATTCAATTGTGGAATATGATGGAATATTAATGTATGTCTGTATAGTTTACAATAAGCAGGTAATTAGTAGGGAATATTTTTATTTGTTCTACGACATTTATAGCAGTTAACATGGAGAGGATTTCAGTATAATACAATTATCTAAGACAACATAGTTATAGTATTATGTACATATATATATATATAGACTGTGTAATATTATATAGGCATTCAGAGTGCCAAGATTGTTTATTCCCCATAGAAACGCATTCTGTGTTTTATATTAATTAAAAGATTGTATCGGGCTTTTAAAATGCTAAAAAGACCTCATGTTCATCTTGGACGCAGTTAGGCAATGGGCATGAAAGGGATTTCGCTTCCGACGTCGGGGATGTTTGAAGTGAATATTTAGTGCCGCTAGACTGCTTGTTGGATTTGCCCTCTTGCGTAACCCACCCCTTCATGCTGAGACATTTACCGTCTCATACATTAGAAGTCGCTAGGGAAGAAATGGTTTCAGCCGATGGAGATCCCTGATGGACTTTAGGCTGTGTGACAGAGCCGAGATAAGAACCTGCATATATGTCAATATATTTGGCCTTTGGAAATACTCCCTTTACTAGCCCTATCGACCTTATCTTTGATTGCAGAGATAATGGTTCTGGCCCGGTAGGGAATTGTTCTGCCATGAAAGCAGAGTCTGGGTATGCCTTATCCTACTACTATAGCATGATAATTATACTTCTAATATTATAGACTTCCCCCAGCAACAATAACGCTTGCCGGTGGCTCGGGTCACCCAGCATGTTTAAATGTAATTTTCTTTCAGATACGGACTTAATATTTTAGTGGGGTTTGTTTCAGTTTCATGCATTGTAGGATTATGTATGATTAACCAACTTAAACTTAAAAACTAATTGATTGGACCTCGTTTTTACCTGTTTTTTTGTAAGTATGAGGTGAAAAACTGTTTTAAGTATGTCTGTTGATGGTTCATTCGAAAACATTGTAATACAACATGTGCTGTTTACAAATTCTTAGAAAAGGTAATAAAAAGAACAAATAATGATCAAATAGGGATCTGTATACATCTTCAACATGGAAAAGGCATTTAATTCCGTCAATCATTGTTTATTGTATGGAAAACTGGAAAGATATCATGTCAGTCCAAATATGATCAATATTAGCAGGTCATTTCTTGGTGATAGATCACATAAAGTTTAAAAATGAATAACCTAATCTCTGAAAAATGCCTTGTACACAATGAGGTGAAGGTGAAATTGATATGCAAAGTGATATACAAAAATTCAATGAGTGAGCCAACAGAAACCTTTTGAAGTTGAATGCAAAAAAAGGTACAATATCATGGAAAGAAGGGGTCTATATAAACTAATTGACATATTCCTCACTTTATTGTAATGGCTCATGCATTGAACGAGTATGTAATTTCAAGTATTTGGGGTTTTCCTTGGACTTTTATTTAATAATATACTTTGATGTAAATATGAAAAAGAACGTGTCAAAATCTATAAGGAAAAGAAATGAGATCAGTAGAAAACGATACTATATATGAATCAAAAGGCCTGTATTATATTGATCAAAACGTTTACTACCGTTACTAGAGGGTGGTACAATTATGGACTATTTTTGTAACACGGAATCGTTGAACAAACAACAGCAAATTCTGAATTGGGCTTTTAGGATTGCCACTAGCAACCATGAGAGAATATCCAATAACAACCTACTGAAACATTGCAAGATACATTCACTAAAGGTACGTAGAGAGCTACCAAAATTCATGTATAAACTAAAGAGTGATTCTAATAATCTTTATGAACCTGAGATGAATATTCTAACAAGAATCAATGATGGCCCAATCATAAAATCTTTTAGGCCAAAAAGTAGAACCACTTTTATCAGTCCCCACTATTTAGATCCAAAATTATGGTCAACGATTCCATCCATGCATAGAAAACTCCAATATCTGAAAGAATTTTCTCTATTTTAAAGACACGATATGATAAATAACTTCCTATATGAGTGACCAGCCAAGCAGAAAGGAGACTCCAGGGCCAAATTTTCGAATTTGGGTTTATTATAGATTCTGAATCTGCGTGTCCTCCTGAGTCAATAACCAAAAAAAAAGTTGAATATTCCCCGAATTTGCCGAGATGTGGGCTTTTTTGTAAAGTTAGTCAGTGTTCAGTAGATGATCTCAAATTGATTGGATTGGTTGGAGTGACTCATTTTCCTGTGACACGTCACATGTCCCAAAAATAAATATTAAAAAAAATTAAAAACTGACGGGGATGTATACAGAAGGGGAAATGAGCATGATAAAAGTGAAAGAATTTTGTTGTACTCCAAAAAATAATGAAGTTACAGACTTTCAAAGTTACCTGCCACTCAGAATTACTAATATAAACATTTTGTGACAGAGACGTCATGAATATGGTGCGATTCCTAGCGGGAATTCCCAGGAACTATAACTCCCGCGGGAAGGTACCTTTCTGCTTGGCGGGTCAATTTATTGAGTGGAAGGTGTTCTTATGTATTGATTGCGGCGGATATGAAAATGAAAAAAATATCTGTGATTGTAGTATCAGTACCAGGAGGCGACACATGAAAATTTCTGTTTTGTCAGAAATGCATATTTGTATAATATTTATCTGATTATTAATGTTCTTCAGCCTAACACACATTTTTCAAATAAAAAATATGTTTCAAAATGCTAAAAATATTATGTAAATATCTAATTTCTTGTGCTTATAATCGTTATATTGTATTCGTGTTGCCTTGGATCCGACCAGGAGCAGAAAAACACTATTTGTAACTGGACACGCATACACATGTCCCATGCAGTGGAGCTCCAATTACTATAGTAATAATGCGCCCGATCTCTCCCTTCTTATTCATTGTAAACGTCGACAGGTGTATATTTTCGTGATACGATATTGATCTCGAAAAATATTTTTCTTCATTTCAGAAAGGGGTTTGGTGTAATAATATTGACCGGTCACGGCATGAAGCTCGCATTTCATCGCCGATTCTAATTCATAAACGCCGATGAGCCTTGCATGGTTATTAAATGTTTCGCAACGATAAAGTTGATAGGAATTTCATAGTGGCCTATTTTTGTTTCAGCCACGCAATTCAATAACCCTGCATGCTATAATCATGCCTTCCTTTTCAGGATTTTATTACAAAATTACGATGGTCCGAGGAAAAGGTCGTTTGGTGTTTATTAAGTGTGAGTGGTAGTGTGAGTTTATTGATTTGACACCTGTTTCTAAAACGGAAAGAGTCCCAACAATGATATAATGATGGGCCGAAGATATACCCCGAACCATCTATTAGATAAAACTTCAAACGGATTCAGGTATTAAAACACAGCGTGAAAACTTTGTAACTGTATCCTAATAGTTTGCCAAAGGACTCCTTGTCATTTTCAGACTTTATTTCTGAGTCCCTTTAATGCGTTAAGATTAAAAAATACATTTAAACGTGTGTTGCAATGTTTTCCCATTTTTATGTAATGAAATGTCCAAAACAAGCTTGAACAAACTGCTATAGTAAAACAATGCGATGCAAAAAGTGCAGAAAATTATTTATCCGTTCTCTTCGCGAATGAAAACAGTGAACAAATGGATCTGATTTCGCAAGGCTCGCAGTAAGAATCCTTTATACGAACTTTGAACAAAACAAAAAGAAATCAATTAAAAGCGCTTGGGTGTATTTTCTCGAGATGATTCCTAATGGATATATGGGCACTAGAAAGAATTCCGCACTCCCCAATAAAACCGCTTGTCCATACTTAAAAAAGGAGGCATTAGGCTGAAGTATAATGAGAAGAGAACATGCATGGGTAAAATAGGAAACACTGTGGCGATCAGCTGTAAACATGTTTCGTAATAGCAGCATGTCTGACGTCCCAACGGAAATCCTTCGCAGTACGCAACAGCTTCTTTAGTGTTTTTTCAGGTTGTTTATACCTTACAAGGCCGGTAATGGAACTCAACATTATTAACCGGGTCCATAGCAAGCCCAAAGGTTCTGGGAAAACACGACATGTCTGGATATTGAGGCAACCTATAAATCAATGTAAGCTTAGACGGTGGCTAAACTAATATGATATATATATACCGGTTGCCTCTTACCTTGCTTGACATGAATTTGGATGAAACCTTGATAATGCTACATGTGCTGTCTGGTTTTATCAAGCTTAGTTCTGAGTTTGGATACATGGGACCTACCGTCTGCGATGGAGTTCCTACATCCTCTGACGAAACTATCACACTGATGCTGATTTAATGGTTAATGATGCCACTGCACATTACCCTAACCTTTTTGCAGACTGTTTCCTTTGACCAGAGTAAGCTCATGTCTAAGGACAAGCCACATTCCATGTTGATCTCCCCTACTTTAAGGTGGGCAATATCCTCCCCGGACGGACATACCATCGGGCTGCTCAAATTAAGAACGAAGTAACTTCCTCTTTTGCTGGCATTCAATGTTTAGTAATACTTCCATATATCCGGGCCATGATTAGTTTGTTAAATTTGTCTTCCTTCGAGATAAGATTATTTTAGTGCGTTTTCACTATTTTGCATCGTCAGTAAAGATTGTTTTTGTCAAAAGTCTGATATACAAAAATTTAACAAATCAAATTCAAGTCAAGCGTAATAAGTGTCTCCGTGAATTGCTTCAACCTTAACAAAGTTACTAGTATCGCGGACCTATTATACACAGAAATTACTCATAATACACTTCAATGTCTGATGAAGACGAAAATCCTGATGATTGCCAGTGATAAATATTTTGACTTCTTGTTGCTCTTCTATTCTAAATATATCACCTCCAGACACAAAAGTTCTCTCACGCGGTACTGCTAGTTAGAGCAAATATATACTCTGACTGAAAAAGTAATATCCAGACTTGTATCATGGGCAATTGGCAATACCATCTCTCTCTATATATATATATACTCCCTAGGTGCTGCACGATCAGATTCTGTGCGAGTCTGAGATACAGCTGGTAGTACGTACAGAAGGCCAGCAAAGCACAGCCCACCAAGCTCGCTCAGCGAGTAGAGACCCAGAGGAACCAGCAACTCCCATTGCCTCCTCCATGTGAGCAATGGGGCACGGGAGGAATGATGAAGCAGCTCCCGCCAGCACAATGTCTACGTCGGCGACACTAGACGGGAGAATCGAGTACCAAGAGCAGAGATGTCCATTGAGGGAATTTTATAGAGTTAGCTTGCAAACTGAACAGCCCTGGTTTTATTAGTTCGGTCTGCATGACTGTATATATATTAATTAACCATTTGGGAGCACGTACAAAATCGAGGGATGTGTGGTGAAAGAAAGGAATTATACGATTAATTATTGATGGGTGGAAATATTGGCATGATTTAAAGAACAACGTACATAAGCAGTTGTAATAATGCGGAATATTGACAAATTCTTATACCTGAGACAAATAAAACCCCAGTTTTATTTATATTCCAATTTCCCTGATATAGTATCAATCAAGGACCAGAAGCTCCTGGCGTGAATAGCGTTTGAGTTCGCACGGAAAGGTCAACTAGTGTTTTACCCGATGATTAATTTTCGAATTAATAGGCCTACACTAGAGATGGGTCTCATGGGTGGAAAATGGAACAGTTGGGAGGCAGAATGAGGCACTCAGAGCGTTCATGTATTGAAGATGGAGAATGGGATTTTTTACGCATCGCATAATCATTTTGTGGCCGCCACGCACATCAAACTTTTTCAATTTCCTCATACGTTCACCTACAGACACTGGGTTTTGGTTTCAGTTATTACAAGCAATACGTATGTTTCCGTGTACTTAGATAAAGGACTGGATTAGAGTTATTGATATAAATGCACGCGATTCGAGGTATACATCAGAATGAGTTAATATGCTCAGGATCACCTCGTGCGTAGTTAAATTAAGGAAACAATTTTATGGATATATCAGAGAATTCCGGGGCATTATTGTGTTACGTAATGTGATTGGCAAGTGAGTATTGTCAATGGGCTAGTAATGATTCTTTTAAATATTCTAAATAAAAGAGAGCCTCAAAATCCAACTATAGTAGAGGAAATTTGAAGAGTGTTTAAGATAACTTGGCGATGGTTCAACGCGAAAAAACACCATGAAGGAATCGAGTAAGTTTCGATTTCTTTATTTATTTCTCAACGTTTCGATCTAGGCGATCTTCACCAGGAGAATAAGTGTTTAATAAGATATCAAGATCATGTTGGCGTTTCGGTAGGGTTAGTCCATTTGATTTGGGGGTGCAGGGTCGTGAAATGAAGCTATAAAAATTATTAAATGAAGCATTCATCCTGTATTATTAGTCATTATGATTCATAATAAGGTAATTCTATAATCCTCATATCGCCTAATGCTTATAGAAATCAAATGCGGTATACGAACTCATTAATATCTTTTATTCTAAAAAGTACACAGTAAGCATCGTCCGTCGGGAGCAGGTCGCACTGGCGCCAAACCGACCATTTGCATTACTAAAACAGCTTCTATTCTTAGAAAGAAGTAAACTTTCCACCAAACGAGACCATTACATTTGTCCGAGAAAGAAGGCCGCTAAAGCCCTGAGCGCGCGATGGCAATCTACGCTGGGGTGTAACGTCACATTTCTGCCTTTGCTGCCATAATGCATGACCTCGGGATTTGGGACAACCCAGTCAGTGTGGGGCTCCTGATGGGGGGTCCTGTGTCGATTTGTCGCGCTAAGGATGAGAATTTGTCCCTTTTCTCCAGAATCCCATGTCAATTTGTCACTCTAAGAAAGGGTCAATGTCATTTGCTGATCATAAGAAATGGCTATGTCAGTTTGTCGATTTTACCCCTTATAATGTCGATATGTCGCGCTAAGGATGAGCATTTGTCCCTTGTCCCCAGAATCCCAATGTCGATTTGTCCCTCTTTTATATGAAAGGGCCTATGTCGTTTGTTGATCATAAGAAATGGCTATGTCAGTTTGTCGATTTAGGCATCAGGACCCCTCAGTATCTTCAGGACGCGGGAGGCAATTCTCGTCAGAACAAAAGACCAACTCGGGGATCATAATATGATATAGGCCTAATGATTGAGAAATACTGCTGCTCAGCCCTACGGCATCAACGTCGATGGCTTTAATAGGGCATAGTCGCCATTTCCAATCTTGGTTCGCATTGAACTATGGGACTAATGGTGCAGTAGGCGTATAGAAATATATGTTCAGCATGGACTAGGTACATGTAATTTATCAATGCTCTAATGTCAATATCAATGTGTTATACATGTTGCCATAACACAAGTCCCCATCTTCCCATCATGCATTTGGTTTTCATAGATCACTTTAAAAAGCTATAAAATTGGTAAACAAATTCTTGCAAGTTTCGATAAAAATGCTGCCAGATATTTGTATGCCAGATTTCAGCAGAATCCATCCCTGGATGCACTGCAACAGACATATGCAGTGGCACGTGCAACTGCTCTATTGTCTAGGCCCAATGCCACGATGTTCCACATTCTCCGTTGATATTATTGGGGATATGTAGGCCTAGATTTATTGGGTTTCTCTAGAAGAATATTTCTTCACCAAAACTTTTCATATGAATGATCGAAAAGCATTAAAGGCAACGCCACGAATTTCAGCTGCATGTGCTCATGAGGTTTTCGTGACTATTGAAGGATTAACAAGAATTAGTTAACAGTGATCAGTTTAAATTTATATATTTCCGGTTCATGCAGAAGATTGCGTTTCCGAGGGAAACAAAGATTGATGTCAATTAAATGTAAAGTTCGAGAGGGAGGGATAGTAGGAGGGAGAGGAAGGGGAGACAGAAAACATGAACTCCCTATCCCATATCTGACTGGTCACTCCATGTAATTTTGTTGGTCCCTTTAACACCTTTGCATATGAGGCATCTTACTTCTCAACTTGCCACTTTAATTCACACATGTTAGACCAAGTGTGAATTAATTCACACCTAAACGCCATCTCCTCCTACTCCCAGCCATTACCAGCATGGTTCTGCCATCTGCTGATATCAGAATCAACAGATTCTTCACACTGATATCCAGGATGGGAGGAGCCAAGATGCTATCAATGATTGACAGATATCAATCTAAAAACTGGTGCTGGTGCACTATTTGGTGCATAATCCCCAGGCGAACCAGCCTTTTTAACTATTGCCATTAGACAACTCTTGAAATCATCCAGACATAGATCTGCCTCTGTGAAATGATGAGCCGCTTTTAATCTATTCCATGAGTAGGCCTATTACGCAGTGTGCTGCTCACAAGCTGTACAGTAAGTTACTAAGGGACTGTTCATAATTAACCACTGGGTGAGGGGCGGGGAGTGGAAGTCTGTGAAATTGTATGACCCCCATGTAAAAAAAAAAGGTGTCCCCCAACCCACCCCCACTTTAAGAGTATGTGCAAAAAATTGTGCCCCCCCCCCCCCCCTTCAGAGTCTGCACAATTCCTGAAAATTCCCCTCCCTACTCCCCCCCCCCCCCCACACACACACACACCTATATCACACTCCCTCATTGGTTAACAATGAACAGTCCCTAAGTTGAGTTGTTAATGTTATACACGTAAAACCTTGTGTCATATATAGGCATAATATATAATTACTTGTTACTCCGGACTGACCATGTTCTTCATTCAACTTTTATGTACTTTTATGTTACACCACATGCTTTTTCTATGGTCAGAGTGAACCGCCTTTGCCTGGTTGTTGCGGGGGGAAATGAGTAATAACTGGCCACCGTTGTAACCATTGCGCCGGATAAGTATTGAACGGGAGACACGTTTCGTCATTTCTACACCAGCGGAAGCTCACGTTGCTGATGACAACAAACTTCGCGTAGCGCTTTAAATTCGATACTTAAAACCAGGAATCTACAAAACTCAAAATGCTTGGTGAGATTCCAAAACTAATTCAGGTGAGTCCAAGCCTTGTCCATTGTCAGATCAAATACATTTCACGGTTGATTAAATCATTCGTGAAACAGGACAAACGAAACGTAGAAGTAGTTAGTAGAACTGTCATTTGTCTGACAGTGACAAGATGACGACGTACGATTACGTATGGCACACGAACAAGTGTGACTGCTTACAATGAACAACCTAGAACTATCTTTCAGAGCGTATAAAATGTTAATGTCAAAGTGCGTTCAATATTTTTTTTAAAACATACCACCCTGCTTCTATTAGTATTCATATTAATTAATAAACTAGTCTATACGACTAACTTGTAACTGATACTGATACTATTAATAGAGAGTGTAAATCCGTCACACTCTGCTCCTGGTGGAAAGTAACAAGTTGAAATTACTATTGATTGCTAAACAAATACCTACTTCCATATATTCCAATGTTAGCAAGGCCAGAAGATCCCTACGGTAGGTGCTGGTGTACAACACAAATTAAGCAATGAATACATTTTATAAGACCCTGGACCTGGTTTCTGTTCTGTAAAAAGGCTAAGAATCTGACTAAGCCTAAGTGTTCTTGAATCCTAGATCAACTTTTCTTTTTTTCATTTCACACGTGAATAGGATTCTGTTTTTCAGGTATATTAGTATCTTAAAACACAACATCAGTTCTTTTTTCAGGAATAATAGTATCTTTAAACAAAACATCAACACAAGTACTCGCCTTTCATTTCTCCTAGCCGTTACAATAGGCCTACACTTTGATTCCTTTCATTGAAAAAATCCACTTCAAAAACTGTTTTTGTGCACTTATATATTCATCTTTGATAAGTTTTATTTTCTATGCCACAACACTCACTGTGCCTAAAATAATAAGGTATATTAAGATCTTTTTAACATTCTTTAGAATGTTTTTTTATGAGATTAAATTAGAATAACGATAGATGAAAAAGAATGCTTCTACTTATTATGAAATTCTCATGAAAACCTGAATACCGTATGTTACAGGTTTTTCTCTGTTTTGACTTTAGTAATTTATGTCTAGGACGTAGAAATACACCCCCTTGTTTATCCATACTGGTATAATGGATTCACATGATATTTATATTATCTCTTTTTTATGTTCTTTAATATCTAGCCTCGGAGCCATAAGGCTAAAGTGCTGATATGGTAAGTATCGTTATCCATGTCATTTAATGACATATCAACTATTAGAACATCAGTGATTGTTTCAAATTATAATTAAAGATAAACGTTAACATAACAACTCTGAGTTAGTATTTATTCAATGAATAATCAGAATCACCTTATTTATTTTTTATAGGCAGGACCTCACGGTTAACGATATGGATAGATTGGATGAGCTTTCAAGCCCTGACCAAATAAAACAGTAAGTAGTATACGACGACTGGACTTTGTATGATGTAACATAATATAAAAAGGTGCAGTAGGGAATTCAGGGAAGTAAAGTGAGCAGAGATCTCCATATGTGATGTGTTACAGATAATGAGTCACAAGTCGTAAAAAATAAATTCTGAGATACCATCATATTTGAAAAGATTAGTTAGATCAATTGGATTCCAATGATAGTAAAGACTAGAACGCAGTAGCTCTATATTTCTTTATGCATGACAAAAAATGTTTGGGATATTTGTTATCGTCAATCACTAATAAAGCAGTTAAATATACTCTTTAGGATGCCCTCCAAAACATCTGAATATATTCAATACACTGTCCTCACATTATATACATGTAATGATGATAATAGCAGCGCTAGATGCCTACACATTGAAAGCATTCTGAGCAAGGGTTCTTAATTGTGAATAAGTCACTTTGAAAAATATCAGTTTCGCGATTTGTGACTCATTTTCCTGAAACACATCACATGAGCATGTAGAGGGAAGGTCATCTGGGTTGTAAATTGATGGAATACCTCCTAATTAAACCTAAATTAATTTAAATTGCCCTAATTTTATTGTTTGATCTTATTTCAGGGAGTTGGCCAACATCTTCCAACTGACTGACTATACAGAAAATCTGAAGACCGAGATTCTTGTCGATCTCTTTTACTACACAATCAATTTTGCGCGAGAAAATAAGTTCTCCAAGGAACAAACATCATCCTTCTTTTCTATTATAAAAAAGACACATGATGTCTGCACAGGTTAGTAGAAATAACACTCTAAGGTATTTTTGTCTTAAATCTAAATTAGAAAATATATGAAAACTGAATTTTGAATGAAGAGAAAACTTCAATAGCCAAGGCACATTAATCAATTTAATGAAAATATAGTAGAAATGGGAGTAATTGCTATTTTGATGAGATGAAAGATAAGTAAAAACGGAAAGTAACTAGTAGATTGTTTGATTCTATTGTTATTGACATTAGAATAGTTGACAACAGGGTTGTACTTGTAGTTTGTACATGCATCTGCATGACTGCAATATTCAGGTTACCCGGTCTGGGTCCAGAGTTAATTTTAAAGCCGATCGACGTTTAATAACTTTGGTTCATGATATCTGATCTCGCCCTTTTTATTCAATAGAAACGCCTTTCGGAAACGTGGAACAATGTTTTTGTTATTTCCGGGAACTGATACTATGCCATGCAGTAAAGGTAAGACTAAATGATTTCATGCCTTAAAATATCTCTTATATGATTTTTAAACTACCCCAAAACTTGAAAATAGAACGCTTTAATTGTATCAGATTTAACAAACATCAAAGAAATTTTTAGAATGTTGAAATTGTCCAGCAAAATTGCCATTATAGCATAATGGAAAAGATATTGTTCGAGGAAACAAAGACACTTTCCTATTTTTTGTTGAATTTATATTGGTGAGGTGAGAATAGTCTATCTATAGTATATCAGATATAGTTATTAAGTATGTTCCTTTGTTTTCATTCAGCGTCCTCCATTCAGCATAGATCTCTTTTCTCCTGATGAAGTCAGGAAAATCACTACCTACGTGATCAACACTTACTTTCGCCATTACAAAATGTACAAATATGTCTTCACCCCTCTGGTAAGTCTACCATGATATTTTCGGGAAATTGTGTGTTGTTGAAGTATTTTAGTTGATATTATGTAAGAGGTAAATACTGTGAATATTAATGCAGTTACAAGTAGATACCAAGTGATGTAATATTTTTTCATTGTTTACTAGGTTCGCCTTGATCTCTCCATTAATTACACAGGATTGCCACCAACTCCCGCTCCTTCTGAAGGTAGTACACTTAATTATGTCATGCTCTGTCACAAATAATCTATCCAAGTGAATGCATTATATGCCCAACATACATACATGACACACAGTACCACATGTTATTCAATATAGTTATGACTTTCAGAAAAATGTAATTGGTTACACTATTGTAAAATCAGTGGAGCATGAGAGGTGCGGACAGGCCTCCCTCTTCCAATTCGCCCACCACCACGTATTACATAACCACTCACCTATATAAACCCATTTTTTGCTCTCCGAAAACCACTCTTTTAAACTTCGCTTTCCTCCCTCCCAACCCTATAAATAAAAATCATTTAAAATATATCTTATTTTACAAAACCCCCTTTTCCCTCTACACCATAAATCTTTTACCAATTATAAATCCATCCCTTTATCATGTATATCCATTTTAATGATGAATTTTGAATTATTTCAATCAAAAAATTGTATTTTATCCTCAACAATTTCATATAATCAAAGCACTCATTTATCCTTGTCAAAATAAAATATATTTATCCATACCCGTTCGTTGTTCTCTCATGCGGCTAACAGTTATATATATTCTCATTTAACATTTTATTCAGCAAATTTTAGGTACAATCCTGTCAATGAATGGGCAATAGTTCCGCATGGTGCGCTATAAAAGTGTTCATTTTAACGGAACTCCTCCTACTCGTGTGGTTAGTCTAAGCTACAAAATCTACTTTATTCTATTTAAGGAGAGCCAGAGGAAGTAGTTGATGGGGCACCTCCAGGCGAGGCCGAACCAGAAGCTCAAGAAGTAAGCCAGGAAACGGAAGAAGAAAAGAAACCAGGTGAGCAGTTCAGCCAGTAATTAATTATCAGCAAGTGTTAATTACCCTATACCTGTCCTGCTTTGGGATAGTGCGCGCAATGAATAAACGGTAAAATAAATATAACAATTGTAGATTTTCAAGTTTTCTGTAAGGAGATTGGCAGCTATTACATGTGCATGTATGTGGATACGCATGTGATATTGTTGTCATTCTTATAAGGATGGAAAATTGTATTTGAACATAAGTCCACCTACGTACTAAGCTTCATCTGCCTTGTGCTGAAGTCCTTATGGTCGACCATATGTATAAACGACCAGTACATCTGTATATTTCCTACCTCCAACATTCATTCTTATTCACTGGTTTGAAGGTGAACTATTTCAGATAAGAAAGTGTTGGACCAACTTTTTTTCTTTTCAATGTTTGTAAACCAGAAGGTACGGCGATGGAAAATAATACGGATTCATCGGCAAATGACGATGCGGGTTGGTTTTTATGGATATTAATCAGTGGTAACTTAAATCGAGTTGCCAGTTCACAGAATCATTAGATTTCACTTTCGTTATGCATGCTCAATACATTCACAATGAAAGTTATAAATACTTTTTTTTTATTATTACAAATAAAGGCCAATACATTTACAATATCCATAAAAAAACGCATGTCGACCCTCTCGATGTTTTTTCCCTATGCTTAATATCAATAAGACATCAAAATATGTGAATATAATTATATGGAAATACTTATTAATGTCATTGATGAGGTCAACTGGAAAATGGCAAATCATCGTGTTAAATTTGGTACAAATCGAGTTGCCATGCAGTTCACAGAATCATTAGATTTCACTTTCATTATGCATGCTCAATACATTCACAATGAAAGTTATATATACTTCACTATGCTTAATATCAATAAGACATCAACATATGTGAATATAATTATATGGAAATATTTATTAATGTCATTGATGAGGTCAACTGGAAAATGACAAATCATCGTGTTAAATTTGGTAAAAACCTATGAATACACTTAAAGCTATTGGATAATTTGGATAGCGCTTACTGCTATATATAGTAAACTCTTCCACAAACTTATGAGCATACATATATTAACATACATTAAAACCCCACAGATTTAAGAATTTGATTAGCTATATCAAAACCTACTATAAACATTAATCATCGTTCTTTTAAAGATAAATCCCCAAAGATTTTGCCCATGCTGACAACCATAAACCGGGAGAAAACAATAAAGAGCAGTGTTCATAATATTATATGCATATTCTTTAACTTGTCTTGATACTTTAAAGAAGAGGACGTATCTGAGGAAGTCATGGCTGATGCCATCCCGGCCGAGCCTGTTCAGGGTGGGTCTTGATTCATGGTCATACCTCACCATTTTGCGCCTCGTGTGACCGCTTCCCTTGATTTTCTTTGGCTGATTGTATGTACATAATTATAGCTATAAATCATGCTTCCCAGCTTTGCCGATGACCCGTCTGCTTTCACGTGTTCTTACCAGTCTTTCTACCATCGCCAGTCATAATCTCAATTTTGTATTTTGAACTGACTGGCTTGGTTTTGTTAGCTTTTGTTCACGAGATTTTTGTTCCAGACATGAGCCAGCGTCGGAAGATTTTTTCTCGGGGTCTAATTACAACAACTCTGACGACTTTTCTTGACATTCTTGACCGATTTTTAACTTTGATAATAGCCTCTGATCATGGCCTGGACTTACATGTTTTACATTTGCTTCTGCATTGCGTATTTTTGGCGTGGACCCCTGATGTGTGATCCCATTGGAACATTGAAAATACCCAGTCCTTACCACATTTCACCTGTTTGTATTCAATCATTACAGCATGAGTATGTAAATTATCATAAATGCACTGATTTTTCCAATAGCATAAAGCAGCAAAACGACGTCCAAATTCCCTAATTCAATTACTGAAGGGAGGTTACCTATGATGGAAATATTGGAAATTCACCATTTCCCCCTCGATATATGAATTGAATATTTTATGAATCGTTATTATGGTATTGGTAAGTAATGTTTTATTTTCATTTTGCAGAGGAATCACCAGCAGCTAGCGAGCTGAGGTCCCTGATAAAAGAACATTTAGCTGACGAAATTAAAAATTTACGTGTCACAATGGAAAATAAATTAAAGGAGTCCGAGAATTTGATGAACCAGAAGATAGCCGCCCTAGAAGGAACTCCCTCCGCCAAAGGAGGCCGTGGCTCGGCAAAAAGTCGGAAAAAGTAGTTATGTCGAGAGGCGTTCACCGAAATGATATGGAATGAAATCAAATACTTGTTCATGTCCTGGGAGTATATTCTGTCTTAAAGAATAGCATCCCAAATGTTTTATATTTTAGAGTTATTTTTAATTGTTAAAATGTGTATATATAATTATATAATGGCATAATAAATTATCATATTGACCCGACTTATAGGCATTGGTGATTTGAATTATACATATACTAGACAAAATTCCCCGTTGGCAATCCTGATGTCTCGTATTAAACGTGGGACTAGTGAAAGCAGTAAGTGAGCGTGGGGAAGTACACTCTGTTTGAGTCCTGTTGGAAGTAAACACCAAAGCGGACAGTGGTTAAACCTATGGGGTGCCACTCCCAACAGGATTCAACAGAGTGTAGCTCGAGTGTAATTTGTAACTTGGAGATCAACCGGGGGTAATTTTGTATTTATTGTATTTTCCAAATATTTAATGCGACAAAATAGTGACAATTCGATGGACATTAATGGCGAGTGTAGCGGGTAATACACAGGTATTATTACCCGCTGTTTGTGATATGAGCGCCAGTGCTGTAGCCTCTGGCATTCCATATTACCCGCTAGAACGGTATGATAAATACATGTAGATTTATATTCGGCACATAAAAACGGAAGCCAGCATCTTTATGTTCAGTGTTTTATTACGTACGAGCATGAATGCATTAATTATACAATATGCCAGTATGCATTTCCGAAATATGTGTAAAAGCATAACATCAAAACGTCTATCTTCTATGGCTGGAATAACATTGGAACTTATTTATTATATTAGCTGGAAAAAGACTGGAACGACCTCGATAGCTATTGGTTCTTTCCCGTGCTTTAGGCATTGGTCTGAGTCTGAAGAATGGCACATTCTGGAAAACAAAGTCATTTGGAATTTGCAGTTGAATTTTGAATGATTCAATTTATACGTATCTGCCCAAAGAAACCACCATTTTGGTCCTCTTATCTGGTCGCTTTCAAATTTTAATGAACACATCGCTCCTGGTGGACGTATCGCGGTTTCTCAGAAATGCTCTAAATGTCTTTAGAAGCTAACTGGTTGCTATTTTAAGATATGCGGTACCGTATGCCAGATAGTACAGGTCATTTTGGGGGCATGCATTTCACTTAGTATACTTAATACATCATTCAAGCACTTTAAGATATGTGGCTACTACAATGTTACATGGATAAAAAGAGTGATAGGACAGATTCAAGTGTGAATACAGATATGCACCTTGTATATTAATCTAATGAAAACTTTTACCGCATATTTAAACACGCACACACTGGATGTTATAGCGCTTGAATAAACCCATTACATGTTAACCGTCTCAACAAATAATGACAGATAAATAGGGACACGTTTATCATTTAAAGTGACAGAATTCCCATCACTTATACACAAAGAGACACAAATTAAAGCTATACATACATTTGTGTACCGATGTATACATACATGTGTATTTCTTCACATTTCATGTGGTAAGGAAAGTGGGGTAGTTACAGTGGAAAATCGTTTCCCCCAAATGCACTTGACAATACACTAACAGAAATGAAAATAACGGATCACCCAAAGTTATACCTATTGCTTGGAACAGCTACTACACATTGCACCTTATATGTTATGTACACTCTGGAACATATTAATTACAGGTGAAACATTGGATAAAATATCGTAGCACAGCTGTTTAATGAATAGATATAGAAAATAGATTGAACACATAGAAAACGGATAAAAAGATTAACTATTCAGCACATCATCACCGGATAGTACAGACAACACACAAGTTACATAAATTAAATCATAAAATGGCTATCTGTCCAACAGATGCAAAAAAAGAAAATACTTACGGCGTAGGGCAAGGCCCACATACGCACAGGCTATCTACTTTTGTAAAAAAAAAAAAAAAAAAAAAAACCCTCTTGGCACAGCCAGAGAAAAAGATACATCGAAGATCCAACCAAGTAAATTGAATACAGATATTACATCTCAGATAATTGGGACAAAGTAAACCTAGGAGAGAGCAAAATCAATGATCTGGTGGATGGTAAACTTATGTTTTCCAACGGAATCTCTTCCATATTTCAAAAGGTTTTGACTGAGCCTGAACCTCGTAGTTTGAGCAGAAATTATAGGCTCGATCACCAGAGCAATAGTTTCTTGCGTTTAGTTTAGGATATGGGTCAGGTCTTCAGAAAATGTACAATTGGCAGCTGTACACATTTAGGAAATAAGGCTTCAATTTGGTCAATACTAGGTGAATTCGAGTATATTCAGCATTGAATTGATTCTAGCGATCTGTATGGTTAGGTTGAACTGTATTTTGAACTTTATTTTCGTCTGAAATTTGGGTTAATTTAAGAAGATTTGTGAAGGTGAATTGTACATTTTCCGGCGATTTCACCCCTATGTCAAAAGCATAGCCTAGTTGAACTAGGCTCAATTTTGTATATAATACCCTGCTGATTTTCATTACATGAAAAATGTGACTGGAATGTCACCAGCTTCAAACGTTTGCTTTCTTTGGTCCGATAGAAATTCCCCTTATTTCACTGGGATATTGACAAATTAATACAATGGCAATTTTCCACTTGTCCATTAATACTGATCTTATATATTATAGTCAAGGGATGGGGGTGGGGGCGTTGACAAGACCATAATCAGAGAATACTGTTAAGTAAGATGATACAGAATCATGTATAACAATGGCGTAAGAAAATAGGTACAATATAGGTAAAACTTTCTCCAGTAAAAGCCACCACGTAGAACACTAAAATATGGTACAATTTCGTCCACAACATTCTCACATGACCTGCCTTAATATCAAGTCTTTAGAAGCCAAAGAAGAAATGTAATGAACAACCTAGCTTTCCTAGGTGCAAAGTAGGTGAAACAAAAATGGCAACTAGGTACAAATGTCAAATGTAATCTCGTGCTTAGATTGATTAACATAATCAATACAAACAATTCATTTTCCCCATAAATTCTTCAAATAATCCATAATTATATAATATGTTGACGAGTTTGTTATACGACGAGGTGGCAATATAACCCAGATGCAGCGATAACAATGACTAGCTTAACAGAATTGCCGTGAGAAGTTTGGTTCAATCATTTGACAAGAGTTAAGTGAGAGATCTTTGTCCAGGTTCGATTAATCGGAGGTGAGATTGTTCGTTGGTCTTTAAAAGACCATTTTATTCTAGCATTAGGTGTGTTGACAAAATTCATGAAGGTCCTTGGCTAGTGTTATTATCCCTAGCCAACCAGACATGTTGAACAGTCTCCTTCACCCCTCATCTCTCGTCTTAATCGTTCGACATTCCAACATAGAGAATAACGGATTCCTTAAAACATGTAGGCCGTCTATAGCAAATATGCTCAAAATTTATAATGAATAATCGCATGCGATCCATAAAAATATCGATGTTGGCGGCTTTTATGAAGCCATTGTTTACGTACGTAAAAGTATATTAGGACGGTCCCCATATGACTTAGAGAATATTGCTTATTGAGTGTAAGAGCAAAATGAACCAAAGTTTACACACAGCAGATTCAATACCCTGCTACTCAAAATACTAGATATCCGTACTTATAAATATGACACCATCATATTATAATATCTGCATGAAAGCAACAACTCGTTCCTCTATCATAATAGCAATCGCCGAAAGATAAATTGGTAAGACAATGAAACCAGTCACATCGGATTAACTCTAATTTTCAAGCGGCCAATTTGCTATTATACGATCAAGTGATTAGCGCACGAAACATTAAAACGTTCAGACGTTGTTATCACCATATTTACATCGTGTCATGATCAAATACAATCCTCATCATTTCTGGTTATTTGGTAATCAAGTATACATTTCGTTTTTCTTACATAATCATAGCAATCTAATCAATAAATCACTCCTCTTGTTTTGAAATATGGAGCGAAACAAAGCCGTCGCTTTCTATCTTAAGTGTCAATCATAAATCTGAGGAAAATCTCACAATTAACCTGCCCTCCCAGGACTTGCACAAAAGGATAATGTACTACCATATCCCACCATCGTGGTATACTAATAAAATCTAAATGTCAAAGGCCAAAAGAGCCTGAAAAATACCTGATGTCTCCAAGTAATAACAGAACAATCCGCAGCAAACAATCGTACAACAGACATATTTTTTCAAATACACAAAGCAAATACTGTATTATAGTGGTTTAATACAGAGATTTATTTTTTCACTGACATCACATATCACCATTATTTCATAATGATGGCAGCCTAGCATACACTCCATCCTAAACCATCAGTGATTGAATAAATATCAGATCTCGGACAATTTCATGACAATAAAAGGAAAGATATCATCACCTGCGAGTATTGCTCCACAGTAGCCTGTAGTACATACGACACAACAAGCACGAGGACACTAAACTCTTTAGAAATTTTCCTGATGCTATGCGCCCAAATCGCACCTCCTAATATCAGACAATATGTGGTAAAAATTAACCATGAAAAGCCAATCGACACTCAGCTAAATTCTAGAAGACTGCAAGCACCAAGCTGTTTGTCCGACCTCCACACCAGCAGCATAATACTAGTCATTTAGAAACAAATTGTGGCCTCCTTCTAGGGAACACAAGTAAAGTTTTTTTTACCGATTTACCTTTTATTATCTGAATAGTTCCTTGTTACTTTTTAAATGTGCTTTTATGAGAAACTGATCTACGAGCCTACATATCATAAGAATGTTTCATATTAAATATTCGATTCGGCATCCTTCCTTTTATATACTTACAAGAATAGGGGATTTGCATATTCGCCATTTTGAATCTTGATCCACATGGAATTATGGGACTAATGGTATAGTGTAAAATCTGTAGAAAACATGTTATGTTCGGCATGTAATATTTATCTGTGCTCTAATGACAATAGTAATTTGTTTTACATGTTTCTATAACACAAGATTTCGTTTTAGTCTTTTAAAAAGTGAATATTAGATTAACTTTTGTATGCCCCTTGACAACTCTGAAGGAATATTAATTTTCAACACAGAGGTGAATTGTTTATTTTTTATGATTATCTCATTCTTACTCCACTACTTGTGGAATTTGCCGTAAAAGAAATAATAATAAAAAAAAAAACATCTTTCCCATCATGCATTTGGTTACATCTATAAAAGCTATGATATTGGTGAAAACATTCTTGCAATTTTCGATAAAAATGTTGCCAAATATTTGTATCTCAGATTTCATCAGAATCCATCACAGAATGCACTGTAACAGACATGCGCAGTGGCAAAATTCCCTATTCAATAAACAAAATTAAAGGCTGCGAGCGTGGAGGTCCAACGCTTATATCAAAACTAGAAAGCTCACACAACAAATAGTGTTGTGTACGATCCCCGTAGGACAAAAAGACTGCGCTTCCAATTATCATTTGTTTCAAAGGTAAATTGCTGGAAATGAAATATCCCCGTGTGGATATAGAGGAGACTGGAGTGTTCAAAATCTCACCGTTAGTGTATTTATGGCAGCAGCAGTGGAATCAATCCCATAATTATTGTAATATATTTTGGATATGTGTCCCGATGATTAATTTCACCAAACAGTGTATTTAGACAATTCAATGTTGACAATGGCTTATTAGGCTGTTCAATGGTTCTTCTTCCACACTTAATGTGTTTTATTATAACATGTAAGGCGTTGTTAGGGTCATCCAGTTATATTTCGGGTTGTTAGTGTGGGCAAAGGAGAGGATGGGAGGCTCCACAAGGGTCCACTTGGTGACGTCACGACAGTCTTCTTGGCACACTGCCAGAGCTAGGTATGGGATCTTGTGCATGACGTCATGGAAGCCTTGGTGGCTTCGGCCCGGCTGACCGACGAGGTGACGAGTACACACGTCCAGTGACGCTGCATGGGCTAATATGAATATATTTCCTCCTGAAAATGGAACATGACAAATCAGCGCCCAATAGTAATCACTTTTTACTCATGTCAGATCATGTGCATATTTAATGAGCTCAATATGTGTATCATGTCTACGTCAATTTTCTCAATTGTACATGCAAGGCAATTCATAAGGATATGATTAAACAGGGAGGTATAAATAAGTCTTGAGAGATACGACGAAGTAGCATCAAGCCACTTGGGGTTGTGCCTCAACTGCTGATTTAGCCTCAGACAGCGATATAAATTATTTTTTGGAAGAGTATAGGCCTGATACTCATGAATTTATCAAAATATTTTCTAAATCCGTAATAGAATCGGTCTTATTCAACCTAGGGTATAAATCACCAATATATACCATTGGTTTATCATTGAGTAATCCTTCACAAGTGGTATTTTATTCATTTTAGTTTACTGGGTGGCCCATTAAATTGGGACATACGTTCACAGCATTTATATGAAAGTATTCCACACTTAATTCCCAGGCACAACTGACACACTGCTCTACATATAACACCTCCTTGGATTAATCAATAGCCTTAAAAACAATTTGATGAAAATTTACTAAGTTGTTTAAAATACACACAACAGCACAAAAACGAAAACGATAAATATATTGTCATTAAATCACAGGGGAAATATTTCAAAGGTGTGAAAGCATGATAAGCGGTGTAGACTAGGGCAGCTGACTTACTAAAATCGAAAAACTCCAGGCACAGCAAAAGTACTATCTTTTCAGCTACTATAATTGAGTAATGGTGAATGCAGACCAGGCACGGTATTTTATTTGAGAAGAAGCAATCGGATATATATAGTTTATGGTTGATAACAAGAGACATAGACAAGAACTCAGGGTCATAGCAAAAGGTGTAACAGAATCAGCGTGAACATATTCATGTTGAACAAGTTATTGGAAGCATCCCACCTTCTGTACGCAGATTAATGCAAACGTTGCTTTGCTACCAATCAATATCATGCATACTATTTACACACTAGACTGGGGAAGAGTTAATCCTCCAAGAATAAAATACGTTACTAAACTCATTTCATCATTCCGATATCTAACGATGGCATGTAGCCCGTGCTTTTAAAAATTTGAATGGATATTATATAATATTGATGTTATACCCAGCCATAACAACTTTTGTATCTTATTAAATCACGTGGGCTTCAAACTGTCGAAGCCTGTGTTAATTCGTCATGAATCACTGACAATAGTTACAATAGATTCGATCAGCATTCACAAGGGGTGGGGGTAACATACACCTCTAAAAGTGGACTCGTTTCACCCCAAATCATCTTATATTTTGAGAGCAGCGAACTGGTACACTATTAAAACTACTCGCAGTGTCTCACACACTATTAAAACTACTCACACGGTGTGTCCATGCCAGATGCACGCTTCCCGTATTTACAGTGTGGAAACGATACATGCAGCAGCTTAATGCACTAAGTCACCCATGCCCAACCACGCACCTCAGTTAAGATATTATAATTATTTATTATGAATCCAGTGTTAAATATATTTTTAAACTAGGAGTAAGTTGGGGGGAAACCCAGTTATTCATATTATTCACACTTGATAATTATTTTAAGAGGATAATTTATTCAAATAAAATGATACATCGTTATTCTCTGGTGACAACTTCCCAAGACGATAAACTAAAAGTACCAGCAAAAGTCATTACATGCCTGTCATATCAAGCTTTTGCCAGGCAAGGGTAAAATTAATAGATTGAGAAGTCTGCACGGGTAAGCAATTGTAGATTAGGTAGTGGCTTTGAATGATTAAAGATATATGCCAAAAGATTCGAATGTTCAGGCTGTCAAGCTATAATGAATGTAGTGTCTAGGGCAGTGCAGTAATAACTAATGAACATTTTCAGAGATATTTTTCGAATAAAAGATTCGAAAAAGTTATTCTGACTGAACACTAAATGACTGGAGAAACTTCATCTAATCCCGTCCCAGTTTAGAGAGGAGAGAGATATCTCGTCTCGTACCAATAATCTGTTAATTTAGTTTATAACTTCTAAAGAGCTCATTTTAAAAATATGGTTCTACTGGTTAGTGTTCAGTCCATGGTTTCCCTTAAAAGTAAAAGGTTTATGTATGTGAGGCTAAACACGCTATAGTCATATCTGTAAATAGATACCTCCGTTTCTTCGCTATCCTCATAGCCAAGTTTTCCACGAGTACTTGATATTAGACTTATGGGTGAATGAGGGCATACCGGGGTCCCGGAGCTCCCACCACCCAGACTTTTTATTAACTTGACACCGAGCTACGGCACAATAAGGTACTTTCTCTACAAGCTGTCTGAATTTCTTGCGGACGAGGGGTGGTTTCCCAACGAGTTGTCGCGTACAAACATCAACACTGCCTTTGTGGGCAACCAGAACCAAGGTGGCACCATCTAACAAATAACAAACTGCCTCGTTTACAGCAAATACAAACACTCCTTAGAACCAGTCTAGCCAGCTCGATAAAGCAAAATGAATTCGACAAAGCTGCTGCCAATTCCAATGAATAGTTGGGATGATTTATTTTTAAAATTCTCAGTAAAGTCCCCCAAAATGTAGTATTTTTTCAAAAACGAAAACATTCGAAATTCAAGTACTAGTATATACGAATTAAAATATCCCGCTCCCTTTTTTTAGCATCGATTTTTAGACGAGAGCAGACAACATCAGATTAACAACAGCACATCTACAAAAATGCAGAACAAGAAAAAAAATATCAACTCCTATCCTATAATGGACAATAACCATCATGCATAAGCAACATGAATTTAATGCACTCAGCAACACTGGACTTGAATGCCATTTGCATATGAATATAAATGATCTACATTATATGAAACATGAAGGACTAAATCTCTTTACTTCAGTAAATAAAGTAAACGAAACATACTGTGCCAAAGTGGGGATAAAGAGATATTCTGCACCAATATTGAAAGTGAAGGGACCGAGTGACATAACGTGAAATGCATTATAATTGGCAGATCACACGGATAATTACAAGTGATTAAAATGTGAGTCGGCTATATATATATAAGATAAATCGCAAGAATGATTAGCAGTTAAATAAGATAAATTAATGAAGCATTTACCTTCATTTTCATGGCGTCGCAGTATCTCTTTGGTGACGAGGTGGCAGCGTTCGTAATACTGCTCTGTGTTTTCGTGGACATTGTACTTGCTCACAGGCCAGATAGAGTTGAACTGGTTACTAATGTTATAGCCATTCTCTCGCAGTTCTGATATAGACATAAATTTGGGCACTCCAGTCTGGTACCAGCCTAGCCACTCGAAGAGGCCAGGCTCGACGTGGATTTCTTGATCAACACCAAAACCTTTAAACAAAGAAGGTCGGTCAGTATGAAAGGGCTTGCCTTAATTTTCTCGAGAAAAATTTGTTTTGATATGGTAGGACACAAAAAGGTAATGAAATAATGAATTAGAATGTTTTTTTAATCCCATGAAGGTGCCTATTAAAGTTACTTCGAAATATATCAATAATGGTGATTCGAGGAGAGTTAGCTAAGGGTAGTGTTTGAAGGAATGGAAGCTCGACACACAGGTACAGTGCAACCGCTACTCGCTGATACCCCGCCAATCTGAACATCTCACATTTGTGATGTGTTTCAGGAACCAAATTTCAGGACAGTTAATTAGACATATCCATGCATTTCTAAGGTCACCCTACAGAGTATATTTAGCTACTATACTAGAAATTGTCCACCCAGAATTACTGCCAACTTCCTTTTCAAAAATAAGAATATCGATCTTAAAATATAGAAATACTTAATAATGTCCTTAAGGTTTACTATAATTGGAATCGGCTTCATCTCATCTTTTCAAATATGATGGTATCTCGAAATCCATTTTTTGCGATTTGTGACTCATTTTCCTGTAACACATCTCATTTCGAGTCAGTTCCTCTGAGGCACATTTCTGTTAGTGACCTCACCGGAGGAGCCCCAGGAACGTCTGTAGTCGAGAGACTATACTGCATTTAGACCCGCACGACGACAGGGATAAGAATGATAGGGTCAAGTCTTTAGAAAATGTACACTTGGCCTTCACCGATCCCCTCAAATAATCCAAATTTAAGACGGAAATCAGGTTCAAAATACAGTTCAACATAACCAGACAGATTTATTGAAAGAATACAATACAGAATACACTCAGATATACTCAGTATTTATCATTTTTCACTCTAATTTAGCAGAATTTGAGAGATATGTAGAACTGTAGATTGTGCATTTTCTAGAAATCTGACCCAATAAGTCAAGATAAAACACCCACCTTTAAGCATGTTAGTAGCTGTCTCAACACATCGTAAGGAAGGAGAAGAATATACATGTGTAATAGGGACGTCTTTCTCCCGCAGTGCTTCGCCTGTAAGTACAAGTAAATTGTCACTTCTGGGAACCGGAGCTAATTAATATTGGGACTAGGGACCCAGCTAGAATATTGTTGGATAGGTGGAATAAACACAGCATACGACGGAGTTTGTTCGGCAAAGTAAAGGATTTTTTTGGATCAACTACCTGCGAACATCTGCATGGTTGACGATAAAAATGTTTTCGCAAATCCCTTAAAAATATATATCATCACAGTGCTTGAGAGCAGAGAGGAATTCTGGGTTGTAAGAGACCTAACTCTGAATTAACTCGTTCTTTTTTATGTCTTTCCAAAGGTGATTGCTCTGCTTATCTAAATGCGTTAAGTATGAATGTTGTTGAAGGATATATTGTTCATAGCTCACTTAATTGCAAGGGTACTCACCAATGACCTTGGCCTGGAAATGACCTTGCACGGTGAGTGGACTGTCCTTGCTGTAGTCAGAAGGTCCCGCCTTCCGTCGTGGCAGCCACTTTGGCATGTTGAGATCATGACGAATATAATTACCTGATGAAATAAAAGTATATTTAAGACAAACAGGAACTATCAAAATTAAGTAACTATCTTTTCTTTTTAATCGAGTCTCTTTATATGAAAAACATGTTTCTATGTTCTTTAGGTAGTACACACTGACATGGGCAAGTATAGGAAGGCTACAACTTGATAACAATATCTACAGCAGAGTATGACAAAACTGCGCACTTTCGATTATCTAGACCTTTATACTAGTCAAAAGTATATCACTACAGATAATATAAATCCAAGGGAAGAGTATCTAAATAAATCTAGATGTATTCCGAGATTTGACACTCCCTTAAAACATCTTTCCTTTATTTATGAAAAAACGTGTTTTTATGTTCTTTAGGTAGAACACAATGGTATGGGCAATTATAGGTACAACTTGTGAATTCTATCTACAGCAGATGGCAAAACTACGCACTTTCGATTATCTAGACCTTTATACTAGTCAAAATTATTATACACGCATTCAATACTGAGGCCCCGACAGCCGCACATTACTTGTAACGTGGTATTGGACTAGTACATTACCGGCGCGTTGTCATGGCGACGCAAGTTTGGTGGCGCAAGATTGCCGACGCAAGGTTGCCTACGCAAGTTTGCCGTGTGCGAGGGCTTTCTTTCTCCAACATTTCAACTGTTTCTATAGTTATATTCCTCTTGTACGAACACCAGATATGGCAAATTATGTTAATGTATCTTTAATTAAGCATGTTTTGCATGCAAAACTAGGCATGTATAATAATCAACTTATAGGACTCATTGCCGCACGGAGCATAAATAAAGGACTCGACTCGGTCTCGTCCTTTATTTACGCTCCGTGCGGCAACTCGTCCTATAAGTGCTAAGTATATCACTACAGATAATATAAATCCACGGGCCGAGTATCTAAATGCATCTAGGTAATTACGTAATAAATATCTCAAACGTCACAAATAGTTTGGTGATTAATTGCTAGATACATGTATAATTCATCAGCTCACGTATTTCTGAACTTAAAACTATTATGTGGTATCAAATGGCAACCTTATTACGTCGAACCAATTCCGAGATTTGACACTCCCTTGAAACATCTTTCCTGATACAATTTTGAATAAAACAAGAGTCACAAGCATAAGCTTGTATAAAGTGAGCTCTCAATTATTCGAATTATATATAATATAATGTAATTATAAGTAAAAATTAAGTACATTTTTTATTAAAAGTATAAATATAGGTCGATTACATAATTATAATTATAATTAAAAATATGAATATATCAGAGTGAGGGGGTAGGGATGTGGAGAGGAAAAGTACCATCGACCATATGACAACTCATAAAATATCCTCATTTCATCAGTAAATAATAAAAATATGTATCGTTGTGAAATAAATTTCTCATAGGTAATGAGAGAGAGAGACTGAGAGAGTGAGAGAAAGGGATGGAGTGATGGATGGATGGAGTGATTGTACAAGTGCACAAGTACAGTGTGCAGAGTGTGCACGCACAAGTACAGTGTGCAGAGTGTGCACGCACAAGTACAGTGTGCAGAGTGTGCACACACAAGTACAGTGTGCACACACAAGTACAGTAAGTACAGTGCACACACACAAGTACAGTGTGCACACACAAGTACAGTATGCACACACAAGTACAGTATAGACAGAGAAGGGGAGAGAGAGGGGGGGGGGGGGGAGAGAGAGAGAAGGGGAGAGAGAAGGAGGGAGAGAAGGGGGGGGGGGAGTGAAGGATGGAGTGAAGGATGGATTGAAGGATGGATTGAAGGATGGACTGATGAAGGATGGACTGAATTGATTTTTTTTTTTTTCCGGCGGCCGTTATTGAGTCTCCGGCGGCCGCCTTAACGTTTCCGGTGGTGCGCCATAGACCTCTCTATGTAGGGAAAACCCTGCATAGCAAATGAACGGTGACACTGACAGATCATAACACGTTGATGGGCGATAATACATAGTATTCACATGACGTCACCCCAGTCAGCGGCTCTCCTCACTGGCAGCCATAATGTGTGGCAGCATAGATAGCGGGAGACACTAGAGCGACAGGATTTCTCGTTTCAAATGTTTGCTAATGGCAATTATACTTATTATTCCATCCTTCAATCCATCCTTCACTCCATCCTTCACTCCCCCCCCCCCCAAAATTAGCTCGAACCACTAAATAAGGCCCATAAACATTATGTTTCCAGACATCTCTCCAATTGAACCCTGATAGCCTTTTATTTTTTTATACGAGTTCTGAACAAGTATATATATTATCAGAGCTTACAATGTGGGGAAGGGTTTGGTACAACTGTCACTTTTTAGAAATTATGTTTGATGGTCAAGTTGCCATGGCAACTGTTTCTGAAAAAATTTGAAATTGTAAAAACACAAGGACCTTGTGGCAATCAAATCTCCCTCATTTGATGAAAAATTGATGAAAACTAATTTTATCCCTGCAAGTTGTGATGAACAAATTTCCACATCTGATGATATATCACATGTGTGATTCCGATATTGTCCCAAGGAATAAAAACAGTAGGAGTCGAGCGACGAAATGGTAAAAAATGACCAATTTTGGCCTGGTTTGAGGAGACATCAAAGATAAGGAAACATCTTGTCTTTAATCAGAATGATAGACCTCCCAGATTATTTCATAAGGCTGATGTCCAAATTCCATTGATGATATGATGTATTGTAGATATTGAATTCTCAAAAAATTAGCTCTAAGGAGAAATAAAATGAAATTAAACTATTGTAAATTCAATTGGAATACTAGTTAAAAGGCAAATATAGCCCAAAATATGGCCAGAGTGATGACATTACCAAATAAGGGAGCATAGTTAGGCTTAGTTGGTCGCCATGGTTACATCAGTGATTTTGATTAAGAAAAACAATTCAAATCTCAAGTATGAAATTATAAGTATACCAAATTATAAGTTACACATTCCAGATTAAAGCACTGAATTTTATATTTCTATAAGTGTCCACGTCATGGGCCTTATTTAGTGCAATTACCTATAGCGCCGTGACGTCAGTGAATACTATGTATAGGGGTTTAAACCTTTACCGCCCCCTGGATACACAAATGCACGGTTCCGTTCTGAGCATGCGCATTCACCAATAAAGGCACATGGCTAATATGAATATTAATTAGTAGTAGTCCAAGGTCAAGGTCAGCTGACTAGGCTACTACTAATTAATATTCATATTAGCCATGTGCCTTTATTGACTCATTTTTGGCGAATGCGCATGCTCAGAACCTGGTTTTCTGTCTAGAAGAATGCGCAAATTAGACCCGTTCGTTCTATCTTTGGGTCTTGTTTCTTCCCCTTGTTTGGAATGAGATTTCCTGCTTGTTTCTTTATGACGATTGTTTGCCTGCTTGTCTGTAGGAGCTGAGAATACCACGGTTGGCTGCTCCAATTGGGGGCTATCAGAATGGCCCGTGCCTGTTCGCTGTTTATCTTCTGCAGGCACTTTCCTACAAGCCTAAAAGGAGGAAATATATATGGGCGTTTAAAGGAAGCCCAAGACAAGGTGAAGGCATTGACATACGTGGAGAGGGGGTCAGGGAACCAAGATGCGAAGATGGGTAAATGGAAGTTATGACGGGAGGCAAAGAGATCCACGTCAGGTGTACCAAACTCTGAGGAGATGTGCAAGAAGATTTCCTTATTTAGTTGCCATTCAGTGTCCTCGGATAGATGTCTACTAGCTAGATCGGCTTCGACATTATCCACGCCAGCTGGTGAGAAGCGGATAACCAGTTGTCTTGATGTTCAGCCCAAGACCAAATTTCTCTAGCTATGGCGTCGCAGTTGTCTGATTTGGTGCCACCAAATTTGTTAATATAAGACACAGTGGTAGTATTATCACTTCTGACAAGAATGTGGGTACTAGAGATGTCTCTAAGTAACGAGAAGATGCCATATTTAACTGCTAAGGTCTCCTTTGCGTTAATATGGTATCCTTCTTCATGGTCATCCCATTCACCCTTAGCTGTCTCGTCATCGAGAACTGCTCCCCAACCAGTGTCACATGCATCGGTGAGTAAGGTGATGGTAGGAGCAAAGGTACGAATTTTCCTGACTCTCCATGGTAAGTTCTGCTTCCACCAAAGGATTACCCTCAGGTCCCTCAGGATTACCTCTGCTATGAGCCATAGCTGTAATCTTGTCCCTTTTTATTTGCTTATAGTGGGCTAATCCGTAGTCCATGCCTCTGCAGAGGTCCACTAGGGTACCTACGATGGAGGCGTTGAACCTGATGGTGAAAACCTTATGACTGTTGCTGTCAATCAAGTTGTTTACTCTTTGTAAAGCTGCTTGACATTTCTCCTGAGTTGGGTACACCTCCATGGACTCAGAATTGAGTATAACACCGAGGAATTACATGGTTTTTGAAGGAACTAGGGAAGATTTTTCTGGGTGGATATAGAACCCCAGACTTCTGAACACTTGTAAAGCTGTTAGCACCGAATGAGCACAAGCATCCTTGGTTTGGCCTCATAAGAAGGAGTCATCAATGTAGGAGAAACCGTGACCTCCTCTCTCACGAATATTAGAAAACACAGGTTTCATAATTTTGGTGAAGATCATGGGTGCTGAAGTTAGGCCGAAAGGAACACAATTGAATTGGAAAAATTTTCCCTCCCAGGGGAAAGTAATGAATGACCTAAAATCTTCATGAAGAGGTAAGGAGAAATAGGCCTCCTGTAAGTCTAAAGAGCACATATATGAATGTGGGCAGATCATTTCGATGGCAGTCTGTAGGTTGTCCATCTTGAAATGCACCTTGTCTAAGAAAAGGTTGAGTAAGCTTGATCAATGATCAAGCGCCATTTTCCATTTGGTTTTGGAACCACAAACACATTTGAGAGGAAAGAAATGTCATTATATGCGATTTCTGTGACAATACCCTTGGTGATTAACTTTTCTACTTCACATTCTACTGCAGCCTTTCTGGTAGGGCCGAACACGTATTGATATGGTCTGAAGTATTGTATAGGATGTTCATTAAAGTCCAGAGTGACTCCACTGATGTAGGAGAGCACAGATTCGTCAGAGGTAGCCTTTTTCCAAGCTTGTGAAAAATTTGATAGGTTACCTGGTCTGAAGAACATTGGAATAGGACCATAAGTAGCTAAAGTCATAGGTATGTCATTCGAGAAATGCAAAGTAACAGCTTTTTGTACCTCTAATAGCAACGAGAGCGACCTCGATCGTCTCTTGTGTCCCGCTTCTCGTAGTCGTTGTATTCCTTCTTGCGGTTGTTGTTGTTGTTGTTGTTGTAGCGGAATTCCTGTTGGTGTTGACCCTGGTTTTGCCCCTTCTTCCCTGAAGGGGCTGAGTAGTTTTTTGACTTTCCATTGTATTGGCCTCCCTTTTTTCCTTGGCCCTGATTCTGTTTTCCTTTGTTTTGGTTAGAATCTTTGGAAGTGGAAGCCTGGGTGTCAATGATGTTCGAAATCTTTTTGCTGGCCTCCAGCGATTTGATATTCGCCTCCAAATCTTCTCCTAGCAGATTTGAGGCTG
This sequence comes from Sthenelais limicola, assembly GCA_942159475.1. NCBI lineage: Eukaryota > Metazoa > Annelida > Polychaeta > Phyllodocida > Sigalionidae > Sthenelais > Sthenelais limicola. Next base: position 33,172,230 of record OW804098.1, read on the forward strand.
TAGTAGGGAACCGAGTCAAGTTGTTGGCCATGTCCTTGTACTGTTCTTTTAGGTTTGGAGCCACAAACTCACGACGTTTTTTGTTGATAACTTGGTGGTTGTAGAACACAGAGAGAGCAATGGAGTCCCTGGTATCCTTTAGGGCTTGCTCGACCAGTGCGATGGTCTCAGGTTCAGACACTTGAGACCTGATCTTTAGAAGAGAGTCACCTACTTTGGTTGTGGCTGATGTGGCCAACAGGAATAGGTGTTGGAACTTCTGGGCGAAGGTATCCTTGCGTTGGCTATTGTGAGACATAGCCTTCCAGATAGTTTCTGGGATGAAAGGTATCTGTAACTCTTCCACATTAGCGGGACATTTCTGACGGTCCCTAATCTCATCTAGTAATTTTCCTTTAGGCACATTATTGAAGATGTAAGTAATGAACTTAGTAAGTTCATCATGAAGGAGTGGTGGTCCAACCTCCTTCTTGGCTTTGATTTCATCTAGAAGCGAAGTAAAGATATTGGCCGACGGATGTTTTGGCGGCGCCATCTTGGAATTCTCAGTGTCGTCATCTCCGGCTGAGCCGGAAGGGGTTCTCCCTGACTGACCAGAGGTAGAGGATTCCGTGGGGGAGTCCCTCGAGGGGGAGTCCCCGCGTAAGCCGAAGATGCCTCGCTCCACAAAGCGCTCCAAGGAGGAGGCTCTGGAGCTGAGGGGATGATCGCATGGCGCTTCTTCTGGGAAGGGTGAACAATGGCGACTATCGGGAGAGGCACTTCTAAGAGTAGATCTCGAGCGGGACCGCTGACGAGACCTGGAACGTCTCCTGCGGCTCAATTTTTCTGGGGAACGTCTCTTTCTGTCCCTAGAAGATCGCTGAGAAGAATACTGATGATGATAATCGTGATAATCCGCCGATTGAGGATAATAATGGTAATCCTGGTAATGGCGGGAGTCGTAACCCGATGAGGACGGGTGGCCGGAGGCGGACTGAGCGTGCCCCTGGCCGTAGTAGTAATTGTAGCTTTTCATGCTAGAAATCCTGTCTCCCAAGGTGGAAATGCTGGTATTCACATCTTTGGAGAAAGTCTCAAAAGACTTGATGAAACTCTGAAAGGCATTTGCTGGAGTTTCGGCCGGAGGCTGGGCACCATTCGGACCAACTTGGTTGAGTGGCTGACCACCTCCGCTACCCGATGCCTTCGCTTCGGTACTTATTCTGCGTGAACAACACGAGAAATAACCCAAAAATGCCTACACAACAAGCCTCAACGGGACGGCAGATGGGTGAGTAAGATATTCCGAGCGAATGACGAAGAAATAAGCGTAAAATTTGTAAGGCGAGAAGATATTTTGAAGAAATTTGGTGAGCCGAACCCGGTGTACGTCTTGCCTGGTCAAGCGTAGTCCGTAAAAGTGCCGCGAAAAAGCTGTCCCATCTCAGGTGTGCCGCCACCTAGCGGGTGGCGATGCACACTAACTCACTATATTATAAATGACACTGTACTTATACCTTATTTTAATATCTTAGTCATTTCTGACGACATGTTGTATAATAAACATACTAAATATATGAGAGTCAAGCCATGGACGAACTTGCCTGGTGGAAAATCTAAGACTAAGCCTCGAAGGTGGGAGAAAAAACATTTACACTAACCTGAGTGGTCAAAGCTCATCTGCATCCAGTCTTTGCCGAATGTGAAATCTATTCTCTCCCCGTGTCTGATGACATAGAGCTGTCTAGGTCCGTGCGGTCGGGCTGCCGAGAGTTTCGTGCTGTCCATAGACTTACTACTGCGGAGGGGCATAAGCATTGGAGGGGGTTCATTGCGCTGGGCTGTGGTCACTGTGGACGTGACACCGGCCGTGTGCGGTGGGTGAGCCATTTTGTCCTGGCCACTGATAGGAATGAGGGCTGGAGTGGGGTCGTTAGCAACACTGCCTTTCATGAAGGGTAAAGTCTGAGTATTGTACTCGGGAAGTTTGAACGTCTTCCCACTAGCACTGCTGACGGTTGTGTGATCGCTGTGAGAGACAGGAATACCACGTTTCTGCGACCTGGGACTGTCTGTCGCTCTGGACTGGATAATATTCTCGTAGGAGGCTCGTGAGTCGTACGAGGAAGCTCTAGAGTGGCCTGGAGATCCTGATTCTGATCCTGTGCCTGCTCCACTTGCCCTCCGTCGCGACATCTGTGGACTTGGTGGACTAACTATTTTTCTGATTCGATCGATCTGAAAAGAATTGAGTGTACTGGTGGTCAGAATGCGGTGATCTAGGAATACATGAATACGGAAGAGTAGGTTTTAAATAAGGCCCTGAATACCTTATATAACTTCCGCATGGATCTATAATTATATTTTGTGTGGTCGAGTAATACATCCTACAGGTTTACAATGAAAGTCTCATAGCAACAACATATCGTCAAATATACACTGTTTAAACAATTGTCCACATGTTCTACTGAGTGATTAATGTTTACGAGCAAACAAAAACTTATATAATTAGAGTTTATTTTACATTCCTTAAATATTTAGACTTGAAAGACAGTTTCGGTACAGCACATACCTGTGTATATAAGAAGTTTTCTACGGCCATGGGACCATTTTGTTCGACTTCGCGCCTCATCGCCTGGACCTCCGCACCAATAAGTGGTATGGACCTGAGGGAAAATTAGATCCATAAGATGGCACAAAAAGCAGCGTGTACATACACACTATCATTAACACATAAATTATTGAGACTAACATGCATCATTTTTTTATGAACCAATTACGGAATACATAAACAATTGATGCCACGGGCAATAAAAGCGAATCGTCAATTAAATTCAAGAGACCATGAATGGTAACTGGTGTGTGATTCAGCAGATAGTTGAAGTTAATTTTAAGTGAAATGCAACGAGAAAGCATGTATTGCTATGTTTTAGAGAGAAATTTAAATTATCTCACAAATGCCACCTCTTACAGTATAGAAAAGACTATGCATTTCACCTGAACGACCCAGGACTGTACTGTATATATTAGTAACGTCGGGCAAAAAAAATGTAAGAAAAGTTAGAGTTGTCTATATGAAAATGACTTGGTGTAGTATTACTTGGGGGTAGAGATGAGGAGTGTCCTCAAGGGGTATTAAGTTATCGGTATTTAAACTGGATATTATGCATAATGTCGGTAGAACTTAATTTTTTTTTAAATCAAACCTAATCATGTTTAACATAGTAGATCGATAGTAATTTCTATTTTTGAGAAATATTACTTTGTGTGGACTAACTATTACGTATTAACCTTACGTATGCAATACAAAATAAAGTTTTTCTTCCTCTTCCCTTCGTTTCATTACATAGTACACTATATAGTCCCAAACTATAGGAAACGGGCCAACAGGATAAGAGGAAATAACACATATCAGGAAGGAATACGAGTACGGTATGAGTAGCTATGTTACCGTACCACCGATCAAGATCAGTCAATAAAATTTATTAAAAAAACAACAAAAAAACTCATTGAAAACAATGATCTACCTGTGCATAGTCCATGTTTCCGATTCTGCTCCCCTCTCTGTATAGTTACCAGGAAACATGCCCGTACAACCTGTGAGCCAGGAGAGGCCTTTGTACCAGCCATCTACACTGTTATCTATCTCCGACTGTTCCACGAACACAAAGTCGCCGTCAATAAGCTCCAACTCATCGTCCGCCTCGGGTGTGTGAGGGTAGAGTACCTTGCGGACCTTAACCAGAGAAAGGAGGATGATAGGGTTACAGGGTTATTGAAAATCCACTCAGAACCAAATAATTATTAACCTATATCCAGCATTTACATTTCATGAAAAAGAATATTTTATTAGGAAGAAAAAAGAACCTAGTGAAAGGGAAATTTACCTGGCTTTTAACGGACCGCGGTTCTCTAGAGTATAACCTTAGGTCCCAACGTACGGATGTATCTAAACCAACAGCCTTAGCATAGGTTTCCAGACGCTCCCGCTCATCAGGGGGGAATTGATAAACCATGGATATATGTAACTGTTTTTTGTGGGGTTCTACCGAAACTCCTGAAATAGATAAAAAAAAACAAGGATCGTTTAATCGATAAGCTTTTCATATCACTGAACGACTATCAACCTTCCTCTTACAAATATTGTATCACAACAACACATTACTTTAGTAATTGTATTTACAGATATATATGCCCAACGTTTTAGTGAATATAATCATTATAGACAGAGGCATATTCATTCGGATGAATTCATCCATATTTTTATCAATCAAAAACAAAATGTGTTTTAAAGATATATAACTTTCATAAGATAATAAGCAGCAATAGCCATTCTAACACCTTTGGGTAAAATAATGAGAAAATTCAATCCATAATAAATTAAACATCAACATCAGATGGGATCATCTTCTCAAGTAAATTCTACAATTTACAGTATGAACTGTGGACATGGGGAAAACATTGTAGCAAGCCAACGCAGCACTGAACATGTGCAATGGGCCTTACCTGCTTTTCTAGCTGCGTCAGCAAAATCGGCTGTTAGCTGTTTAAGGAATGGCGCACAACTCTCCGAGACAAACAGACCAATGAAATTTGCTGATGAAAAATATTCTAGATTAAGAGTTTTAGGCACCGAGGCAGCATTGATTTTCTCAACTGTTGTTTTCAAAGCGTGGGATAATTTGGGGACTTGACTGTCTTCGACCTACAAGTTAATAGATGTTGAATCATTTAAAAAATCAATATAATTATTATTGATTTATAAGCGATCAATTATTATATTATATATCCGATCGTGAAAATAAAACCTAATTCTCCAGATATCAGATAAAAATAGATCTTACAATTGTAAAATAATTTTCCTCAAAGAGCTACTTACTTATGCATTTAGAAGGAGCTAGCTATCTCTATTATTGATAATTAAATTGCGTCATGATAAAGGCAAAAGCACCCCTACCTTAAAGAATGAACACAATGTTATATGTGGGAATATATTATGTGCCCGGTTCCAGCCACAAATTGCATACGAGTTGTGCCAAAACTCGAGCAACTGCTGTTGCAATTGACCCACCGGGCAAAGATACAGGATGTAGTCTCGTGGCATGTGCTCGTCAAGGCTTGGGTCATTGACATGGGACAACAACCTAGGAAATAAAAGATTTATTAGTCTGGATCTCGCGCTTAACGGTCAAACATGCGATATATAATTGAATTCAATTCATGAAATAAATATATTGAAAGGCATTAATTTAGTACATTTTTTTCTATATGTATTAGATATTTTCAACGTACAAAGGGAGCCATATTTAGTGTATGTACGTATGTAATACAAAATAAAGTTCTCACGGAAGCTTTTCTTCCTCTTCCCTTCGTTTCAGTACATAGAACATTATATAGTCCCAAACTATAGGAAACGGGTCAACAGGATAAGAGGAAATAGCACATATCAGGAAGGAATACGAGTACGGTATGAGAAGCTATGTTACCGTACCACCGATCAAGAATTACACTCCCTGTATAGGACCAAATATATACTTACCAATCTGATGCGAGCTGGACTCCCTTGTCTCCCGTGGCAGCAAGCGCCTTTTCCCTGAAATCAGCCAGAGGGAAATGATTTCAGTTACTCACTTCACCATAAGTAATTCAAACCACCAGCAGTCGGGCAAAATCAACTACCTTTTATTACAAAATTAGCTTTAACAGCATTAATATACATGGGTTGTTCTTTTAAGAGACTTACAGTACTATGAAATATTTTTTTCCACAAAAGAAATCGGGCAATTAACCGCCCCCCCCCCCCCCCGGTAACTTACGTACGGTAATTTCCAATATTAGCTCGAGCTGTTTCATACTTAGCAGCTTGCCAATATTTTTCACTATACTTATTATGATCTGACTCATTCCACTGACTCACCATCCAAGTGAACAGCATCTAGGCCTAAAGTTCATCTCAATATGAAAACTATGTATAAAAGGTTCGAAGGAATAATTTCAACCCAATTTTTCGGTCAATTAAGGAACTAAATAAAATTACACATGATATTTTTTTAATTAATTTGTAATTTGATTTTTTTAAAGAGAATCCAATAAAGTGATTCAAGAGATAAATACTAGATAATGAGACGCTCAAAGAAATACCGTACACCCGAAGAGAAGCCAGGAGAAAGATGTGTTGATGGGGTCCTAAGGCTAAGACAGGAATGATGTATTTTGATTTATTTTCAACGCTTAGTTTTTTGAGTTTTTTTAAAGAAAGATCTACTAATATTGATTATGTTAATAATTACTAAGGTCACAAAGATGAAAGCAGAATGGGACAGGGGCAGGGAATAGTGGTCAATATATTAATATAGGCTATTATAGGCAGATCCATGCCATAATTAACGTTAAACGATTGGTCACAAATTCTACTGCCATGAACACTGAACATGAACATCTTAGTGAACGCCTTCGTATAGGCCAAATCAGAACAACTTCTGACTTCTATGACAAACATGACGAGGTTTTTGCATCTCACTTTAAGTTTAATACTAAGGTCCAAGCATAGGTCTTATAAGGCTATATATTTATATGAATAGCCTACATAGAGGTAAATGCTATAATTAGTTCTGTTCGTTAAACATTTTGTTAACCTTCTTATCCAAGTCATAGGAAAATCTTATATTATTTGAATCCCAAATGCTGCCATAAAATACCAGTATGAGCAGCTATGAGCAAGTGTTGTGCAACTTTTTATTCTCACAAGCCGTGACTGGTTACTCACGCTCTATTCTTGGGGAATCCCATCTGCATCAATATTTCCAGGGATGACCTGTTCCGATGGATGGTTGCTTCCTGCCCCTGGATGGACCTGTGTTTCCGAGGGGGGAGGCTGATCGTTCTCGTAGCCATTGTATTGCTTGGTAAAGCGTCCTAATAAAAAGACTTTCAGGAGTAAATGAGGCCGCCTTGTTGGCGCTAGGTCATCGGCCAGTGACGACGTCTGGAGCCGGGAGGTCGGGACGGTGCCCGGGCCACCCCGCTACGTCCCTGGACAGTGGGGGAACAAGGGAAAAGTTAGCCAAGCAGGAAGCGGTCTTCGGCTACTGTCAATGGGAAAAGAATTGGATTTGCCCAAGTGTTTATCCCCACACTATGAACCAAACTGCTCTCCTGGAACCTCTTCTGACTGCTTATCCTCGTATCCTAATGGGAAGACTATGTAAGTGGCTAAATTATCATTGAGATAGACAATAGATACGGCACCACAGACAGTCAAAAGGTCGGATAGCAACCAACAAATTGCCGACAGATGGCTCCCACTGAAAATAACACTATATTCCGCCTACCAGATACAACCAGGTGAAAAGCTTTTCCCAATAGAGGCCGCCACCCTCGTACAGAACGCTGGCGTCTCATACCGTGGAAATTAAGATGCATGCGATGAACGCACTATGCGTTCGCATACCGGTACCGAAAGTAGTGGGTTCCGTAGATGGGCGAGATCCATGATCTTAATTACACATTACACGTTAATGGAATCTAATGCGACATTGATTATCCAGAAAGGAACGAAATTCCTTTTTAAAATTAATAGTTAATAAATCATGTGAAAGCAAGAACTATCCACGATTAGGCTAATTCTTTCATGATTTTGATGTGTTATTGCCATATTTAACATCTTTTTACAAAAATAAACTTTATTGAAATTAAATCTGTCTCGACTGTTGTACACGTTCAATGAATATCGAAATGAGTTGTCTTTGTGTAGGGGCTTTTAACTTTATGGGAATGATTACCTACTCATTAAAATCGACCCAGATTTACAAAGGGAGCATGGATAGCCAGCTACCCAAATTCGGGAACGGCCGTTATATTGGGACATTTCTACACCACAGGCCTATATAAATCTAACCCCTTTCTCGCTCCTCTCTGGCTCAAGTGACGAAGGCGCTTGTAACCAAATAAAATAGGCCTAATATTAGGGAGATTATTAAGTAGATGCCACTAAGAGATTAAGTAAGCGGATCTCACTCAGGAGTAAACCTGTCCCTAAGCCTAAGGAATGAGGACACATCCCAGGTGGTTTCTTTTTATCATACTTAAATTCCATTCCTTTCATGTACAATTACAATCAAATATTGTCCTGGGAGATGACTAAAAACATTTTTCATTCCTGGTGGAGGAAGGGGAGTACTCAGTAGGAGTAGGTGGTGGTGGTGGTGGTGAGCGGAGTTGTTACGTGTAGAAGTCCGCCCGACAGGAGCTTTCAGTGTGAGCAAGGAAAGCAATTCCCCTTCCTTTTCAATCAAATCCGTGATAATAGGCTTGTGACCTTTTAACCCCAAGAAAATGTCACCCTTGCAAAAAAAATCCCAGCCCCTAATAAGACCTGCGTGTTGCGGTGAGTTGTAGATTATCTAGACAAAATTGACTTTTGGCAGCGACAGGTGCGTCTCCCTTGGGCAAGTGTGTATAGCACCCAACGAAATTGCGTAGCCCAAGGGAGATATCACACGGCGGCCAAAATTCTATTTATACCTCCCGATGTTTTTGGTGAAAAGACAAGTGGACAAGCAGCCGTCCACCACCGACGTTCTCACTACCGGTCCACCCCATTCATTTTTCTTTTTTAATACGCTCTAAATTCGCTATTTCACAGCTGCTTTTCATTATAATCATATTACATATGTAGTTTTTCCGCGAAAATAATTTAAATACAGAAAATAAGGACGCGAACATGCGGCTCATTTTTTCCATAAAATTCCGCCATAGGTAAATATGATAGGGTTCAGGACTTTCCAATGCTGTAGCCTTGGCATAATAAAGGACAATATCATACGTATTTCGGTGGATGAGGAGAGGGTGGGCTAGAGACACTTAGTTAGAATCATCGAAATTCCAAGGCCGCAAAGATGACTTTCAATCCTGACCAAGATTTTGAGGGAATTCCCCACATTTCGCTAATACATGAGGTTTTAAGTTTTACCACTAAATCTAACCATTTTACTATTTCAACCATACATGCCTTTATAACCCAAAGTTGGGCTTTGAGGTAACACCCTCTTTTCTCATTTAGAAACATTTGTTGTAATCATAACAGACACAGATACACTTTCGCCGACACTTTATTAACACTATGACACAGGTGACTCGCCCCAGTTTAGATGATACCGATCTGAAAAAGAACAAGACCAAGATATAACAACAGAAATAAAACGATTTTCACAAGTCGTATATTATTAAATCAATCATCGGTAATCAATGACAGAGTAAAAACTGTGCTAGAATAATTGCTGGTGCTGTTCAATTTATTTCGAATTAAGAGATTCGTTCTACATAAACTTTAGTAAGTTCTGTGCAAATAATATCTTACCTTGTTGGCTACATCCAATGCGTCGTAATCTGGATCTAACCGGACATAAGCCTTCTTCTCACCGTCAGGCCTGGTAAAGGAACACAAAATAGGAATCAGCATTCAGTAAAAGTTAAAGGCAGCTACAAAAGTACTAGTTGACGGCAAAGCAGCGAAAAGTTTTAATATTAAGTTTGCTCAGAGCGCTGTGATAATTAAATCAATGTTGTTCATACACAAAAGCAGAACATTACACAATTCCTCATTGCAATCAATCATGTAGGGGGAAAAGCTTTTTCTCCTAAAATGTAAATGGAATAGCCTGGGCCTCAGGGAAGTGTGTGTGAGTGTGCTAACCCCACCAACCCACATCTCACCCATCAAAAAAAACCGCTGGTAGGTCAAAATTAATATAGAAATATCTAAAGAATATGGTGTCACTCTTTTCTAAAATGGCTCAGAGCGCTGTGATGATATAATCAAGTAGTTCAGTAGAGTAAGCAGAACATAACACAATTCATCACAGCCATGGGTAAAATTCTGGTTAATTGGAAATGAAAAGGAACAAATGGCCAAAATCTAGAATGAAAATCAAACGGCATAATTCAAAATTAGAAGGAACTCAAGGTTGGAATATGTTTGCACCAAAGATAACTAGACATGTAAGCCTAATTTCGAAAATCAGATTCAGGAGTCATTGTTCAGAGCGCTGTGATGTTCTAATCAATGAAATCAGACAAGTTTAGCAGAACTGTTCACTATTTCATCAGCACAATGGTCGTCGCGTCAAAGGTAATCATGAGCCAGACTACCTACTCCACCCCACGCCCCACACACACAAGGCACTCATGGGTCATATGGTGAGAATTACATTTTTAAAAGAAATCTGTTGGAATAGCCTGCTGTTCCAAGGACACAGCATGACTGAAGGGAATTAAATGAATGCATGCAAACTTAATTTTGAACATTATAAAGAATCAAGATTCGGGAAGACATTGTTCAGAGCGCTGTGATGTTCTAATCAATGTAATCAGACATGTTTAGCAGAACTGTTCACTATTTCATCAGCACAATGGTCGTCCCGTCAAAGGTAATCATGAGCCAGACTACCTACTCCACCCCACGCCCCACACACATGAGGCACTCATGGTCATATGGTGAGAATTACATTTTTAAAAGAAATCTGTTGGAATAGCCTGCTGTTCCAAGGACACAGCATGACTGAAGTGAATTAAATGAATGCATGCAAACTTAATTTTGAACATTACAAAGAATCAAGATTCGGGAAGACATTGTTCAGAGCGCTGTGATGTTCTAATCAATGTAATCAGTAAAGTTTAGCAGAACTGTTCACTATTTCATCAGCACAATGGTCGTCCTGTCAAAGGAAATCATGAGCCTGACAGCGCCCAACGTCCCCCAAACACTGACACACCCAAGTCACTCTAGGTCATGTGGTACTAAGAAATCAATTTTTTAAGGAAATCCATGTTGTAATAGCCTGCTCGTTCCCATGACACAGCATGACTAAGGGGAATTAAATATGCATGCAAACCAAATTTTGATCATGATAAAGATTAAGGAAGATTTTGTTCAGAGCGCTGTGATGTTCTAATCAATGCAATCAGACAAGTTTAGCAGAACTGTTCACTATTTCATCAACACAATTTTCTTCCTGTCAAAGGTAGCCATGGACATGAGCTTGACTAGTACCCCCTCCCCCCATCCCCAAGATCGTAATTATGCTTTACCACAGGATAAGAATTACATTTTTTAAAAGCAAACCAAATTTTGAACATCATAAAGATTCAGAAAGACATTGTTCAGAGCGCTGTGATGTTCTAATCAATGCAATCAGACAAGTTTAGCAGAACTGTTCACTATTTCATCAGCACAATGGTCTTCTTGAGCTCAGTAGTAGGCGACCATAAGAATATATATTGGGCGGCAATGCACAAGAATTAGTTATTTTTAGCCAATATGACAGAATAGTACCAGAGGGATCATTTTATTACCTGATGAGTGTGTTTACTTTAGATACATCAATGTTGTACAACTTCTTGACGGCACTCTTGATTTGTGGCTTGTTAGCCTTCTTGTGTACAATGAAGACCAATGTGTTGTTATCTTCAATCTTCTTCATTGCAGATTCTGTGGTCAGTGGGAATTTCACGATGGAGAACTGGTCCATACTGAAATGAAAGAGAACACAATTATACCATGGCCAGCTTTCAAGAATGACTAAATTGTGTAATACAATTTCAGTCAGAAGACTCGCATTAGAAATTCTGGCCTAGTACAGCACATTATCGTCATATATTGGTAGGCTGGGGAAAAAATTGTATAATCATCTGCGAGTCACACAGATTAGAAAATAATGCAGGGGAAAAAAAGGAAGGAAGTGGAGCAACTGAGCATAGTATACACAGGGAAGTTATACAAGACAAGTGAACACATACGTCAATCTGCACAGATCTTAGACCTACTTCTGTTTTGCATCAGACAAGTTTGGCTTAATACAGCAGAGTATTGTCATGTTTCAATAGGCTGGTGAAGAAATGTGATTTTAAAATAAATAAAATTATTAGCAGGTATATTGCTAAGTTGTAAGGGAGAAGTGACATAATATTAAAGGCCAATATATTTTGTCCCCCCCCCCCCGCCCTCTATTGTATTTATATTTACATATGTATGTCAAGGACATGGCTCTTCTATGGCTAGCATCAAAGTTTGGCTTTAGTACAGCACAATATCTTCATATATCGGTAAGCTGGGGAAAAAATGTTATCATCATTTGCTAGCAGGCCAAGTTGAATGAAAATTTTACTTATCGATGGAGACACTTGTTTGGACGAGTGCCATGCAGAAAACCAGCTCTAGGGGTTACTAGGATTAGAGGGTATGACTAAGATGGTATATAAATTGCCCAGCTGTTAATACAATGAAAAATAACGAGATTTAAAACTGGCATCAGATAGGTTGGCTTAGTACAGCACAATTTCAGTATGAATAAAGAACCCTGCGCTTGAACTCCAGGATAATATGGGATTTTACATCAAACATCAAATGAAAGGACCAATCATGATAAAATGGAAGGTGTAATTGATATTTATCATATTCCCCCCCCCCACCCTCTTCTATTTATACGTGGGTCTTCTATTGCTAGCATCAAAGTTTGGCTTTAGTACAGCACAATATCTTCATATATCGGTAAGCTGGGGAAAAAATGTTATCATCATTTGCTAGCAGGCCAAGTTGAATGAAAATTTTACTTATCGATGGAGACACTTGTTTGGACGAGTGCCATGCAGAAAACCAGCTCTAGGGGTTACTAGGATTAGAGGGTATGACTAAGATGGTATATAAATTGCCCAGCTGTTAATACAATGAAAAATAACGAGATTTAAAACTGGCATCAGATAGGTTGGCTTAGTACAGCACAATTTCAGTATGAATAAAGAACCCTGCGCTTGAACTCCAGGATAATATGGGATTTTACATCAAACATCAAATGAAAGGACCAATCATGATAAAATGGAAGGTGTAATTGATATTTATCATATTCCCCCCCCCCCTCTTCTATTTGTACGTGGGTCTTCTATTGCTAGCATCAAAGTTTGGCTTTAGTACAGCACAATATCTTCATATATCGGTAAGCTGGGGAAAAAATGTTATCATCATTTGCTAGCAGGAATAGTTGAATCAAAAGTTACATTTATCATTGATGGGGACATATGTTGGTGAGTAATACTGCTGATCCTAATTTAAAATAGAGAGAAAACATTTTGAGGAATGTGAATGCTATCAATCTTAAGTTCCACAGCTAAATTGAATTCTCAAAATATGTATGAACAAGTATTGAGTATAACTAAGAAACTGACAATTCCATCTATAATATTACACATGATTTTTCTGTGTAAGTCAACACTCAGCATCACTAACAAAGAACTAAAACTGGCATCAGATAGTTTGGCTTAGTACAGCACAATATCTTCATATATCGGTAAGCTGGGGAAAAAAGTTTTATCATCATCGCCAGTTAGTCTTATTATTTATTAGTCCTAGAATTATATTTCCCAACATGATGTTTACTTCAAACTTTATGGGAGATAAAGAGTTACTAGGTACTATTTTCCCTAGGCTACCTTATAGGAAATTGATATTTATATTATTGACCTCCACCCCCCCCTTCTCTCTATATTACATATATGTATGTCAAGGACATGGGTCTTCTATGGCTAGCATCAAAGTTTGGCTTTAGTACAGCATAATATCTTCATATATCGGTAAGCTGGGGAAAAAATGTTATCATCATTTGCTAGCAGAAATTAACAATAAGTAAGAATCATAAGTTGAATGTTTGTCTGACCTCTAATACATATTGGCAGTCACTTCAGAAACTGACAATTGAAAGTTCTATTTATAATACTACATGTGATTTTTCTGCAAGTCAACAATTAGAATCACTAACATATAACAAAAGAACTACAACTGGCATCAGATAGTTTGGCTTAGTACAGCACAATATCTTCATATATCGGTAAGCTGGGGAAAAAAGTTTTATCATCATCGCCAGTTAGTCCTATTATTAGTCCTAGAATTATATTTTCCAACATGTTTACTTCAAACGTTATGGGAGATAAAGAAAGTTACTAGGTGCTATTTTCCCTAGGCTACCATATAGGAAATTGATATTTATTATATTGATTTACCCCCTTCTATTTGTATTACATAATTATATATGTCAAGGACATGGGTCTTCTATGGCTAGCATCAAAGTTTGGCTTTAGTACAGCACAATATCTTCATATATCGGTAAGCTGGGGAAAAAATGTTATCATCATTTGCTAGCAGAAATTAAACAATAAATGAAAAGGAAGGCGAGACTGAAGTAACATGTGCCTGAGCATCAGTCAATGTTGCCTATTGTTGGCTCAGTACAGCATGTTATCATGTCCAATTGCCATCAACACAAGAGCAATGTGTTGGTAGATGATCCCAAGCCTTGGCTTGAAATACATAGATTAGCCTCAGATTCTATTACATATAGGTATGGTTATCGGATATCGAAAAGGGGAAAGTAATTAGACCATACCGTGTCCTCCTTGGTGTGCTCTTGCGAGGGTACTTGGGGGTCCTGGGAAGAGAGAGGGTCTTGGGGCGCCTGAATTTCACAGATGTCCTGATCTTCTTCACACGTTTTCCATGGACTCCACGGAGCACATTCTTCTTGGCCTTGAGGGCCTTGCCTTCCTTGCCACTCTTGGGTTTGCCATCCTTGGTCTTCACTGGCTTGGGTGCGGATTTGGGACCCGCCTCCGCTGCCGGCTTCTTGGCGGCCTCTGTCAAAGAGAATTTAAGTATATGATAGATGCGTAACCAATTAAATTATTTGGGGGGACAACACTCAGCATCACTAACATAAAACGAAAGAACTACAACTGGCATCAGATAGTTTGGCTTAGTACAGCACAGTATCTTCATATATCGGTAAGCTGGGGAAAAAAGTTTTATCATCATCGCCAGTTAGTCCTATTATTACATTTTCTAAGAATATTCAAAGGTTATGATAGATTAACCAAGTTACTACTCCTATCATGTTCCCTAAACTAGAGACAACGTTACCTGATAAAAATGTGTCTACTAGTACTAGATCCAGAATCCAGACATTTGCAATCCAGACCCAGGTACTATAGTATAGTCACTGTACTCAATGTTAGTTTGCGCGAATCTGCCATTCAGAAATGGGGGACTAAGCAAAAGCTTTTTTCGTCAACACATGGCAGATCGGTTATCCACAAGTGGTGACACTGACAAGGGGCTGGATCGGGAGGAACGACCGACGGCGACGGCATGTGACGAATACAGTGCAGTAGGGGCTTCGCGACGGGCAATTACAACTTAGACCAACCCAGAGATTATCACTGATACATACAATCATTAACATGAAGTATTTGTAAAACACTGTTGCAATTTCCGACAATGCGTGACTTCTGCTTCTAACATCACCAGTGACACTCGTGGTGGATTGTTGATCATACCCCAAATATCGCCCATGAATGTACTAAGTCACATGTTGCAATGTATGGATTCATGAATGGTCCCATGCACGAACACAACAGAGCAATCCGATTCAATATTAAAATAAATCGGTAATGGTGTTTCCCACTCCATGCGATGGCATTATTGTCATCTCGAAGTTTCGTTCGATCCTCCACATTGTATTAGACCTAGCATTACTGCCATCAGGCTTCCGTCAACGTGTGTCAATCTGTCACGTTGGGGTACACACCAAAGGTATGGCACACAAATGACCGATTAGAAATTTCAGATGCAAATAAGAAGTTTCATAGATATCCAATTTATCAAACTCTTTAGTCCAACTAATTGAGATACCACTGCAAAGGATATTAACGACAAAATAGCAAGTAAACCAAACACGTACTCTCGGCGGTCGGCTTCTTCTTGGGTGCCATGATGGGAAAAGGCCTGACGGAACGGGGTTCACACACGTGTTTGCACGGTGGCCGCTACTTCCGGTGTGGCGTGGAATAATATTCTGCGAATTATTTTGGCGCCTCCCGCCGCCACAGATTTCGTTATCCGCTAATGCACAATTTTAGAGAAAACAGACTAATCGTTAACGATAGGTGTTAATTCAAGGATATATAATTAATCATTTATCAATACATATTCCCGCTACGAGAAACCCGGTCGCTGCACAAGTAATTCGAGTGGAGGGAGTCAGAGTCTTATCTCGACTCGAGCTAATTTTGACACGTGGAGGGCCTACATGATGTGTAGGCCTAGGTTACCTAGTCAGTTGAACCTGCCTCTACTCAATGATCATGTGTCGGCCGTCACCATACTAGAGTTAGACTGGCGCTAACTAAGGTTACCCTATGCCGATCACCTTTTTCAGAGTCATGCCATGCCGATACATGATTTAGATTTCACACCAACATTTTAGCTATCTCATATAGAAAGTAAAATAATCAAAAGGTCTGAAACAGACGAGTTAGTTCAAATTTATTCACCGAATTTATTCACTCTCCGATAATTTCAAATATCGGTAACTTTTTAATTTCGAATCAATGACTCACTTGAATGACTCACATGAATGGTTCACATCTCATTAATATATGGTCTGACTGGTGTAAGAAGCGTCTCGGTACAAACATGAAAGAAACAAGTGGTTTTGATAGTCCTTTAGCCTATCTTTGAATAGGCAATTAAAATTGCCGGACAACAAAGTCATTGCTGACAATAGAAAATAAACATAGGATACGGTATAATATCTGTAAGATACAAGATCAAGGTTCCAAAAGAGGACCTCTAAATAAATACGATTAGGTTTAGGCAGCAAAGAAATCGGCTGGAAAAATAAAGGCTTAGGTCTGTGTCAGGTGTAAAAAAAGTTCTTCCTGTGCGTTTCATAGGAAATATCCACGAAAGACCAATAAAAGAGCATATACCGTATATATAAATTTGGATGTAGAATACTCATAACAAATCATTTGGCCATCGGACAGAACAATGTTAACAAGAAAATGGAAAGTTCCCAATTCAATTTCACCATGAAATGTACGGTACATTATATCTTATGTCATTTTTTTTCTAAATTCATTATTACTTCGTAGTAGGCCAAGGTACGTTAGTCAGTCGAACCTACCTCAACTCAATGATCATGGATAGAGGTAGGTTCGACTGACTAACGATTTTTTAAAAATCATATCTTACTTTTTGGGGATTTTTTTACAAAAAAGCTTATGAATGCAGGAAAACGGGTTTGTCTAACCCAGAACTGTCAAAAAGCACATTTCCCATGTTTAAAACAACTATTGTTATGAAATAGACATTTTTTTCAGTTCCTGGGAGGTGGTTTAAAAAAAAACAAAAAAAAACCCCCACCCCCCTACCTAGTTTTCAGCCAGATAAATCGGAAACACACCTTCTTCTTTTTTGGCCTATTTAAAACATTGCAGAACAAAATCTAACATGATATTTTACCCAATTTCTTTATTGATTAGACAAGGGGTCTAAAATATTTGGACTACCGGTAATGGCTAAAATTAATGCTGTAAAAAAATGAGGAAATCGCCCAGTAAATTCAATTTCCACCTTTTTTATGAAACGCCACAAGGATCATATTGTGGAAACTCGCGTTTGCCTTCAAAAGACTTTCTCTGAGAACCGCATCGACTGGAGCGCCGATCTGCGGCATGTTGCAGAACTCAAGTTGGGGAAGAGAAGTTGATCCTAATATTCCTGTGACATATCTCAGTACTTCCGTTCATAGACAAACACGGACATGGGAACTTTATCTGTTTAGTTTGTATTTCAGGTAAGTTCCTTGCCTTTTCGGGAAGATCTGTCCTGTAGGTTTCTGAATTTTGTATGTATCCTTTGAAGTTACTATAATTATTATGTATTTTTTCTGCTATCCTTAATACACGAATAGTAAGCAAATAATGTCATCCCGGCCTTTGGCCAAGTTTGGGCCGTTTCCTTTACTACTATAAATTGGCATTGGCATGATTCATTGATTAGGCCGGGCTTTAGTTTAGCGTGTTTGGGCCTATAACTTATTGTATTTATATAGTTACAATATAGCTTTTGGGTTTAAATGCTCAGTGAAAGTGTTGTCAACTCGAATGATTATATTAATTTAGGGCTCCTGATTGAAGTTGAACCTGATGTGGTGTGGGTGGGGGTCCCATTTCATTTGTCACTACCAAAATTAATTTGTGTTTACTTTACTTGTCTTGACTTTAGTCACAGAGGAACACATAGTTAAAATTGTGTTAAAGCATATGTACTCCACCAGACACGAACTGCAAAAGGATATATTATAAGTCACATGCAATGATGTATACATATTCTTTTGAGGTTTGCATCCGAACACCAACAACAGTAATAGGCATAGCCATATGTTCGGATGCGTCATGATATAATGACACTGACAGTTACATAATGACGTATGACTCAAACCTTAAAAAGGTGGTGGATACTAGTTTAACAACTACTAGGTCTACCGTACCTAGCCTATACTAGGCCTCGACTTCCCAGCGAGGCCTATCATTTAAAGGCCAAATCACCCCGGACTTTTTTGGGGCACAACGGTGCACCCCCACACCTTCAGCAAGTCTTTAATGAATATCAATGAAAGTGAAATGCGCTTATTTTACTATGTCCGTCCATGCCGTGCCCTTTAAATCCACGTTTTTTTATGCTGAATGGAGGCACTGGCGGCCTCCGCATGCATGTAGCCATGTTGAGGCAGTTGACCCTGTGGGCCAGATTCCCGTGATTTTATGAGGGTTAACTGCCCCCGCTCCGGGGTGCGGGAGGATACGGGGACGGAAACTCTGTCTACCGTACCGTACTTTACTAGAGACAGTAGTACAGAAGAGTATTACTATTCATGAATTTCTAAGTCAAGACTAAATTGCTGCAGCAGTGCAGGTGCTCTTTATTTTACTTTAGTCTGTGATACAATGTATTTCAGCAAAAAAAGAAAATATTAATTAAAAAAAATGTATGAGTAAAGTATTGGCATAAAAGGGTTATTTAATGAAATTGAGGGTACCGTACAAATTTAATACTCTGTGCATATTGTCAGAATTGTTGTAAATGAACATTAGTACGTTTTTATTCATTAGCCGGCCGCTAATGCGTCACAAAATATATTTTCTACCGTCTCAGTATTTTGATATCAATAATCTTTATTTGAAATTTAAGGCGGCATGGACGTGTTATGACTGAAGTGAAATATTCTAAGGACTGGTTGAATAGAATAGTACCTCCAAAGGCAAACATGCCGTTTGAGAATAGCTTATCGAGCGGGCGGAAAATCCTCTCAGAGGTTGTTCAAAAGGACAGGATTATCACATCTTTCCCCCAGGTAGGTCGGAGAATTTTATCTCGTCTTTCTTTTTGTATCAGCACCATGAAAGTGTTTCAAAGTTTCCTTAGTCTTAGACGTGTGCCAAAGTTAAGACTGCTATCCCTGTTTTGTGTCGATTGTATTAAAAAAGTGTTAATGAAATTGTTCATTGCCTATTTTTTCAGCCATATATAGCAAAGGCAACTCCCCACAAAGAAATCAATTTTCACCAGAGAGTTCGGGACGCCTCCACCCAAAATAAGACGGGGACAGTGGGGTTAGTACTATTAATTCTGGTAGTTGGTTACAATATCGTAAGGTGTCGGTAATGTGATAATTAATATCTGGAAAGTTTGCTACGAATTTTGTGTACTTTAAATAAATCATTTTTGGCAGTCTACCATTAGAAAGGACTTAAACGTAGAACTATTGTACTATTATTTTTTTCTAAAAAAGGGAAACATTTTCTGAGTCGATCTCGCTTTATAATACATGCATTATACAATGTCGTTTTTGTACTGTCTTGACAATTTGTTCCAATCTATGGAATTCGATGTTTACTGTTTTCTATTTGTTGTTAAGAGTGTGAGTGTTGTCTGGTTCAACAGTTTGTTGATAGCCTACATGCAGTGTGAAACATAGTCCATAGACCAACGCCTAAAGAATTGAGACTCGGTCTATGATATTGGTATTTGACATAGACTGACAGTGGTGTGTGGAAAATCCTGCCAGTCTATACTGCTACAATTTGATATAAGCCGACGGTGTATGATCTTCCAATTTACTATGTTGCACACTGTGCATGTATGTCGTTGTGTCTGCTATGCTTTCTTTGATCATGAGTGTATATATTTTCAATACAATTAATTGATTAACCATTGAAAATAATGGATTCTCTCATTTCACTTAATTAAATATGGCATGCCATCAAACTTCATGTTGTCGTCACAACATTAAGCAACCATTACTCACTCACTCAGTCATAGAGTCAGCCTTTACCTATAGTCTGTCCGAAAAGTAGTTGTGCCGCAGCTGTTGTTTGGCTTAGATGAAAGGAAGAGCTGGTTATACTGGCCCTGTTTCCCCATGGTTCATTGCAAAGAGCGGCTCGCTGGGAAAAGGGTTGACAGGTCCTTGGCATGAATAGAAGTAAAAAATCCCCCAGGATGAGGGAATCCCGTGTCAACTACTTTTCAGACAGTCTATATCTATGAACTCTCTGATTCCTCTGAAATACTTTTGACAGATTCATTCAAATCCATTATTGTCAAAGGTTCCTCTCACCAATTGGCTTTAAGCACTGACTATTGTGGTGGATGTTGTGTGATAGCGTGGCCTCTCTCTGCCCCACCAACACCTTTAGGTACTCTCGGTGTTGCAGGTTGAGAATCTGTAAAGCGGTTGTAGTTGGAGATGTCGCCGTCGGCAAAACTTCCCTTGTCAATAGGTAAACACATCGTTTACTTTCTCTTGCTTATTCACATTCAGTTATGCATTACTTGAAGAATTTCAAGTAACATAAAGGGTAATGTAAAAGATCTTCTTAGGCTAATTAACCAAACTCCCATGATATCAATTGATAAAAGGACCGAAACGCTTTTTCTTAAAGACTCAAAATGCACTAATTAATAGATGGTCGGAACCATGCTTACCATTATATTATATGCTTTCTCATACCTAACGAACTCCTTATTTTTTCGGCTGAATGTTGTATCAGGTATGTAAAGGTTTAATCTAAACTAACAACCGTATTTTCACTTTTGAAAGGTTCTGTCATAATACATTTGATCGCGACTACAAGGCAACAATCGGCGTCGATTTCGAAGTAGAAAAATTCAGCGTAATGAATGTACCCTTCAATTTGCAAGTGTAAGTACGTTAAAACAACAGTTACAAAATATTGCACATGGTATTATGTGTGCATGAATGTATAACTCTTAATTAACTTTTTTATGATTCAACCCTTGTGTAGGAAATACATGTTTGGTATCATTCAAATAGATGTAGTTATGTTGAAAATCTCCGTATAAACAAGGACTCCTGTAGTTTCTGTATATGTTGTTTTATTGTTGCTAGATGAAATAGGGCTGTATCCCTACGCGTTTCGGTCTAAGCGGTGACCTTCTTCAGGGGAATCCCTGTATCATTCAAATACTTCAATTCAAAGTTATACTCTTGTCTTGTTCAGATGGGACACAGCCGGCCAAGAAAGGTTCAAATGCATCGCAGCTTCATATTACAGAGGAGCAAACGGTGAGAACAACTTAGAGCGCCTAAATTGTATTTTTAGAATAGAATCTTAACAGGAATAAAAAGTTTAAGTATATTCAGGACTGTAGACAAGTGCATTCGTATATTTGAAAAATCAAATTGGATACGCCATAATCTAACTCGAAAATATGTTATCAGCCATTCTAGTAATCTCCCATAATTTCACTCTTTACTGAAAACTGAAATACGTTGTTATCGCTCTTGTGCTATCACTGTAATAAGTCAAACGCTCGTCGTACGTGACGTCATAATCGATGACGTGACAGAACAAATGTGACGCAACTATGCATTGCGCTGGTTGTTAGGTTAGCCGGGTGGCATGGATACCTTGCTATGGTCACGGTGTGGCTGGTAACTAAGAGTTTACAAACCGATGGCTAATTTTGTCAATATTTTGAGATAATGATTAAAACAGTTCATATTAAGTCATTCGTTTAACCATTCCATTTTCTTTACTGAGAACTTAACTCCATTGTGGCCCTTTGTCTCCAGTGGTCATCGTAGTTTTCGACCTAACGGACATAGAGACGCTGACACATTGCCAGAAATGGAAGGAAGATGCTTGTGAAAGCGCCAGTAACCCGTACATCTTCCTCATAGGCACCAAGAAAGATATAGTGGTGAGTTCTCTTTCTAACTCTATGGAGATGTGTGACCTGTTTTGGCAAACTGAGTCGCATGTCGGCCAGGTCCATTTTTTAGTTATATATTTAATGGTGGAAAAATAATATGCTAGTGCGTTATTATAGCACATCAGGAAGTATTTCTAATCACGCGGTGAATGTATAAGGGTAGTGCTTCCTGGAGAGAACCAAAACTGAGATGTTCAAGGTGAAAGTTGAGGGACTTGTGTTTGGCATGCCTTCCTTGGATATGAGCATTTATAATTATGCGATTTTAATACGATTTGGGACACAGTTCACAACTTCATTACATCACAAAAAATCAGTTGATTTCATTAATAACCTTTTTTTACTACACTCAGAACATCGGCAAAACATGTGTACAAAAATTATGCGAAACAAACATTTTGCACGCACAGAAAAGTGATATGACGCCTTCGGAACCCCATATCTCAAAACTTAAGTTTCCGATATGAGAGTCTTTTTGCCAAAACAGGTCACATGCCTGCCATTTCCTCCCTTCATCAACAGAATTGAGCCCTGACTGTTGGGAGGCAATTTCATGTATGAAGCATTTATTTTATATTCGCACATTATAGTACCGTTTATTCGCCTTACTCTGTTTCAGTCGGAAAGCTCGTACTTGGCCATCGAAGAAGAAGCTGTCCAACTTGCTAATGAATTGGGTGCTGAATTCTGGGCCATCTCGTCTAAAACAAGTAATTGCTTTTTGTCCCCGGGGCGTATTAGATGTATTCATGAAATGTCTATCATTGTATTCATTTATGATGGAATGTGCTTAATTCAGTTGTTCGGCAGTATTACACTTGACTGACGTATCAATCATGTTGGATGTACCCATTATCTCTTGCATAAGGCTAATACAAATACTGATATAATTGAGTGAAGGGCTTGGTTAAGCTACAGGATTTGAACATGCCTTTCCTTGCCTTCAGATGAGAATGTTGCTGAGTTTTTCCTTCGAGCTGTCTCATTAACGTACAATGGTCTTGTGCTAAAAGAGTTGGACGCTGTGGCAGAGAAGACTCAACAAATAGGATCACAATTAATAAGTGAGTGACTAACAGTCGTATATTTTGTGTATATAAAACGTAGTATAGAAATGGAACGATAAACACTTTAAGGAATTTCAAGTAGAGATACTATGTTTATACATGTATTTAAGAAACCTCGAGCTGCTGACAATCATATAGAGTGGATTTCTTTGTTTGATTAATATGCTGAAATTTAGATTTATACCCAGTGGCCATTTTGTGGTATTTTTTTTGTACTGAAATTTCGTTTTCTTTTCATTGCAGAAGTACAAAAGGAAAACAGTGGGTATTATGAGAAAAAGAAGAAGTCATGTTGCTGAACATTCCATGTAGATCGTATTTTGCGCTGAGAAATAAGTCTGGATATTTCTGGGTTTACCAATCATTCTGTATGCTATATATTACATTTGTGAAACAAAATCTAGGTAAATTGTAGATAGCGCTTATTTTGTAATCATATCATAGTTTTGCTTGTGTGATGGAACGGATTTTTCATGTCTTTCTGTAGAGTCCCTATACTAAAGAAACATGTGTCATAAAAATTACTTCTACGTGGTTCCACAATCCATTTTAATAGGTTTTAACAACAATTAACACCATCATATAATGGTTTTCAAGAATAATTAAACTTGATCAGTCCTCTTCAGGAAGCATAATTGTAACATTTCTAGCAAGACAATTATATCCACAGTATTGTTGGTACCTCCAGCGATTGTTTCATTGGGCAGTGGACCACAAACGGCCAAAATTATAGTTGTGTAAAGTGCAGGTGATACAACTTTTCACATTGATGTCTAGATAATTTGGTTATTGGTATAATCTGAAGAATAGATAACTAGTCTTCAGTAATTTTATCTTCCATCGTGAGCTGCCTCTAAACAGGGTATGTGTGTGTTCTGAAGTAACGTATTTTGATTTAAAGCAGGGAGATATTAACCATGAACAAAGTCAAGTAGATATTATATACAAATATCTACGTCTCCGCTGAATTTCAAGTGTTAAGAAATAATTATACCATGGTCATATACCTAGTCCGATGTTGAACAAGAACTTTAGTGGTAAAACTGAACAAACTGGTTACTCGAAAAAAACCCACGAACAATGGTAATACCCATATCTTTAACATATATACACATCCTAGGTATAATGTCACGTACTTCAGCTTTAAATTAATTTTCCATTTTTGGAAGGCCTATTATGATAACTAATTATTGATATTGAGTTATGCATTTTAATGATATTGAGTTATCTGATTCAGTCTCATGAATCACAACCGTTCAGAAAGGACCAGAGGGAAATACTTTTTCTGATCTCCCTAAGACTTACAATCTCTATATCCGTCCTCTCAAGTAAAGCCAAGTGCCGTGATGCCAAATATATTGGTTGACTTTAATATTGCTATAAGCATTCCGTATGCACCCACCCGTCCAAGTATGAAGAAAACTTAAGAGTCAATAACCCATAAAGACTGAAGACTTGTTAATACTTACAGAATCTGTCTATATAAGTACTTTTGTGCTGTTTGTCTCATTAAGCTAAGTGAATGTTGACATGAGATTACTCATCTATTCCGTCCCAAGAATCGAGTACTCAATATATTTCATATGACACCATTTTTATCTGGCATGTCACTTTAATGCTTTCTGATGTTTCAGGTCTATTCCTTTCTCGTGACCGTATTATGCCTGAGGCTATTATAGGTGTACGTTTGTAATGAAAACTTGTGCTTATTGTGAAAATCTATTTTGTTTTTGCGATTAAAGATTCAAATGAAGTTTACTTAGAATATTTTATAGCAACAATTTCAGTTTAACTGACGTAATAAATATATCAAATCCAAAATCGTGTTTTTCCTTGTCTTTGCCCCGTTGAATGATTGAAATGCAGTTTTTTCTTGTCTCGATAATTTAGCTGAACATAAACAGACAGACTTACATGTAACTTTGTACATTTTATTGCCAAAAAATAGAACCATATTTCGTTTCCACACTGTAACGTTGCTCGTGCTAACCAATGCGGCTCTTCTGTCCCGATGCTGTGTCGCACATCTTTTGATGGAGCCTCATATTCTGAAGAGAAAGATATCTCTCAACAGTCTGAATCTGAGTACATTGGAAATCCAAGTAACAATTCACTATTGTGGTGGCATTGTGATAATTTAGGAATGTGGAATCAGTAAAATATCTCATGTGCAATATCTACCAACAATTATTATGTAATCAGTCTAGGTCCAAACCCTCAGATCAAACAAGAATGGTATGTTAGTGATTAGACGCCTACTTCGCTAATCAGTTTCCTGGCCTAGGACTCGGCGTTTTAATGGGAATATAATGAGATGTTGCGGTCTTAATGGAATTATAATTGCGGTTTGAGGTGAGAGGCTTTCCCTCCGTTTGAAGGGACTGAAATTTGAGCCTAGACTAATCCCGAATACTGAGTGGGTGATGTTTAATGCTTACCTAGCCTTATCAATAATATCCGGAAGACTGGTATCCATAGGGCTGGTATCCGTACTGCTGGTGTCCGTGACCATAGGATGGATATGAGGAGTAATATGCTGGGTAGTATCCGTAGTAAACGTCAGGATTGGGAGCAGCTTCCGCCTGCGAAGCGAACATGGCTCCGCAAAGGACCAGGAGACATACGAGGAAAATAGCACGACCCATCTTTTCTGTCTGTAGTTTGAAACTGACTGTAGCATCTAATGCTAGTTCTCACTTATATATACTATTGGCATATCCCGATTGAATATTGATAAATCATTCATTAGTCGATGGTAACAATACACAATAGCGCATGTATAAATAATCTATATTAATTTGTCATAATCATTAACATAAATGATTCGATATTATGGGCGCCTCTAAGGAAATCCATCCATCTTTTCTCTGTTGCACAGTTGGATTTTCTTCTGAAAGTCACACGAGGTTTGCTATAATATACAGTATCATCCTTGTACAGAGAAAGCATTTCATGTTTAGATGTCTGTGTCTATACTCTGGTAATATGGTTCACATTTAAACGAAACGCGTGTTGTATAACTAATAAGTTACGCAGGGATATCAAAAGTAGATTAGATTGCAAATTGCATCACTTAAAGTACTTTATGGATGCTATAATCAACTAGATTATGTAATACATTCGTAAAAAATATATATATTTTGTTAACTCTCAAACGTTCATAATCAGGTTTTCGCCTGAGGAAGGAGCTGTGCCTTGGAGGGATTGGCGATAATGTGTTCTCCTTATGCAAAGATGCCATTTTTTTGCTGCAAGGGCATTTTCCGTCACCATTATTTCCCAGAGTTCGGAAAATACACCGTTACGACGATTAACCATTACTTCTCTTCACTACTGATCATGGGAAAGGATTTAATTATGACATTTAATACGGATATTTTTTTTGCTGATATGCTAGGTAGGTATTGATAAATACATATGTAATCAGTTAAAAAAACAAGGCTGTATCGCTTGTAATATATGAGGGATCGCTTGACCAAGCCCTCATTGGGAATTAGTACATCTTTTGTTTAATTTATATTTGAAGTAAGTCGTTCTTGGTAATATGTTCACATGAATTCCATTTGATGTCCGCTGATAGAATAACATATCATTCAAAGATTCTGTATACAAACATTTATTAGACAAATAAAATATTTTTTTTAATACATAAAATTGAAAAACACAAATTTTCCATGACGTATAATGTAACACATATAGGTTGGTTAAAACCATTGTTGGTATTCCTAAGAAATGGTGATAATTATTTTGTAAAATCTGACAAGTGATAAAAGCAATATATGAATGTAATATCGGGGACTGTCTGTTAATAATAAAACGTTATTTATTTGACGGGGTGTGTGCTTCCTTCAGTCACTCTATGTGCTACCGTGCTTCTCAAGAAACGTTATTTAGACATTCTTTTCAAAAACTAATAATATAAATTACTCCCTGATAAATAAATCTTTAGAAGTAGGTAAATAAGTGAGAGGAAATAATGAGTAGCATAATCAAATTAACTACACCGTGAACTCTGGAGTGCTCTAGGTATAAAATGAAAATTAAAAAAATAACCAACCTCCTTTTCTAGTGAATGGCCTCAATTGTTACACATCCTTAAATGCTGCTAAAATCCATATAACTCAAAACAAACAATGTAAAATCAAATTGAAAAAATAATGTATGATTCCAAATAAGTTTTAATGTACTGTATACAATAATGAAGTAAAAGTTTCAAAGCAAGAAAGTCGATATAAAATTAACCTTGTGATAAATAATAAGTTAAACACGCTGTAGGTAGAAAAAATTATCACACATATTTCCAGTCTTGCTGATAAAACATTACGGTATGATCTTTGTGAAATGTCTTGCTGATAAAACATTATAGAGCTTTGTGAAATGTCTTGCTGATAAAACATTATGGATCTTTGTGAAATGACGGTTACATTGACAGAGAATTACTTAATCTTTACCTTTTTGGAATGATTAGAATAGAAATTATTTCGGTGATTATGCCGCATCAGTCTCAAGATTTCGGGGACACAAATAAATAATGAAATTCCTACAAACGGTAATGCTGGTAAATTATAGGCCTGGTTGTCTTCGGCGGTACATACACGTATCATCACCTGATGAGTCATATTATATGTACAAATTATATGGCACTATGCACCATGACATATATCTAAACGATCATGCCATGGCAATCTGGACTTGACTAAGTCACAACAGTTGAAACCATACAGAGTAAAATTTAAATGTGCTTCGATACTACAATACAAAGATATAAGCACCGTTTACAGTAACAACCAGCGACAACGTCTGGAATACGTTAACAACATTTCAGGGAGAATTTTAAAACATTTTAGGGAGAACTAGTTTAAAACGTAAGGAGGAAAATAATTGGTATCACAAGGGCAGATAACTAACTCCCTGCCACATATATGATACACAGAAATGATCATTTGACCACAATCACAACCTCATTAACATCGGTACTTGCAAATCACACACCATGAATTAATTCATGAATGATATGATGGAAATCGAACAATGAATCAGGTCTCTAATGGACCAACATTTTTTTGTCATCAACTTGGCCTTGAGCCTGTCATAGAATGATCGAGCTATGGAGTAAAGAACACTTGAATTGCGATGGTCATTCCAAGTAAAGTCACGAATCTATAACTATGATATAAATAGCATTACAATGATCATCTTTGAAGAAAATGGCAATAACGATTTTCAATTCTATTTCTCATGATGAGCACCAAAAACATCCCATCAATTGTAAGAAGAGGAAACATGATCAGCATTAGAAATTACCGTTTGGTATCGGCTGAAAGACATGAACCCAAACACATTTGGCATGAAATAGCCCACGTGACGTAGATTCCATTATAGATCGACCCAAATATTTCATAATGCACAAAACGGCTGACTTTGCTGTAAAAGTCACCTAAGCTTATCATTGACTCTGGCTATTCCTTGAACAAATCACAATCATGCTTAAAGTGAACGAGCATGTCACCTCATACAGCAAAATTTTGTTCAGCTGTTAAAATTATTATTCCTTGATTGATAGTAAACATACATCTTTGGTTCTAGACGCATAAAATCTAAAATTCAATATGGATACTTTAACGGTGTTTCACACCACATAAGACCATGATGTAGCCAGTGTATAACCAAACATATATATATATAGCCTTGCACCAGAGATAATGGCATTTTACAATAAGAATGTGTGTGAAATATTCCAATAAAATAATCTATCCATATAATAAACAAACTGCAATGCCACGAATATTTGGCTGATTTTGAATAACAACCAATAATGGCATATCTAGTATAGGTACACCAACAAAATTAAGTAGATTATTATTATATACAAAACTGTCATGCTATAAATATACAAATAAATGCCCATGTCCACTAAGCCGATTCTCACCGAATTTAGTGCAAAAGGGTCCTCTGCGGCGCAAAATCGCATGAGAATCTGCCTAGTGGACTAGACCTTTATGACCTAAACGTTTGCAGGGTGTATTATGTCCTCAGTAGTACACAAAATTAACTTAATTCCTAAGCTTAGTCTAAAAGATCTCCACTCGTACCCACAGGGCTGTGTCGTGCACTTAGGTCTGATTCGTTACTGAGTTCTACAAGTTCATTATTGGTGTAGTCAGCCTCGCTATTCATCGCCATCAGCTGTCTGAGAACAAGTTTCTTGTAGACGCCCTTCTTCTCAATAAGGACATCGTGAGTGCCCTCCTCGACGATTGTACCTTTGTCTATCACAATAACCTGTGAATAGAATAGAGTGTGTTTAGGGACTGTTCATAATTAACCACTGGGGGAGGGGCACACATTAAAAGCTCCAAAGGCATACATTAACTCCTTACGTAATGCTCATGGTATACATTAACTAACCATAAAGGGATACATTATCATGCTTTAATCATAAATAGCGCCACCTAGGTGGTCAAGCTGTCGAACAACAAATAGTACTACTAGTCTGCACAAAAAAGGTGCCCCCCCCCACGAGAATTCTCCTCCCCCCAGTGGTTAAAAATGAACAGTCCCTTATATAGAAATAACGAAGTTAAGGGGTTAGATTACCATGGTTGAGATTTTAAAATTTCATATCTTTATAATCAGGGAGGCTACCTTTCTCGTTTGCATGATGGAATTCTCCAATAAAACAATAAAAATCCCTTTTGGCTTAGGTTAGGTTTAACAGAATATTCAGAACTTCTAAAATCTGTATGGGTCGTTTGCCGGACAGACGCCCGCCATCTCCCCTCGACATTAAAGTCTAAATACCCGGAT
The DNA here is from genome assembly GCA_942159475.1 of Sthenelais limicola. Classification (NCBI taxonomy): domain Eukaryota; kingdom Metazoa; phylum Annelida; class Polychaeta; order Phyllodocida; family Sigalionidae; genus Sthenelais; species Sthenelais limicola. The sequence goes on from OW804098.1 coordinate 33,202,212, forward strand.
GAGTCATAATCATGGATGCAGGATCCCTGGGACCGTGCATCTATTATAATAGTAGTGTCAGATATGGATATCCTATTATTATGTAATGGTTATTAATTGGTAGTTATAAATGATGTTTGTTAATTAAGCATGTTACGAGTTAATTGAGTGTTTTGCTTACCTTTGACGCATTTCTGACTGTAGATAGTCTATGAGCAATTACTACCACTGTCCTGTTCTCCATGGCTCGGTCAATGGCTTCTTGCACTAAATGTTCGCTTTCTGCATCCAAAGCACTAGTGGCCTGCACAGGGAAAGAGGAAAGGCTAATAATCTCAACTTTGAACCCAATTAATCAATAATTTTATCTGAAACAGTAACAGGTGTGGCAAAAGCAACATGGATTGTAATAAACGGATTTCTTTCCACAGATTAACTATTCAAGTCACTCTTGATTCTCTAGATAGAATAGAAAAGATGGCTAATGCTGCCTAGGCAAACTCGTAGGCGATCGTATTGATTAATAATCAGGGAAAACCAGAACCCCGCTAATAAAATCGTTACCCCAACGACTGTTTCAATGTACACAACTGTATTGCTGGATAATTTCTCCTCGTGTGCAACTAAATTATATCGGTTGCTATAATGTGTGTCTTTACATGTATTACCACCCTTCCCACGATCCCATGCAACCTTGAGGTTATACATAGCGAGCTCCCCTGGTGTCCCAGTCATTACCTTGTAAACAAGCCCTGATGAAGGTATGAAATACCGAATTCGGGCGAAACGTTGGCTAACATTTGTTAACTATGGTTGTAATCCAAAGTAAAATAAAATCAAAAAAAAAGTGTACCCCATGTCTTAGACTCCATGCCGATCTACAAAATAATCTACCAGTTCACGAAGTAGTTGAACGAGAAAACACCATTTATCAATTAAATCAAATTTTTAGACAGTAAGTGGTAAGCGATAGAGAAAAGCTGCATACCTCGTCTAGGAGTAATATAGAAGGGTTAATGATAAGTGCTCTAGCAATGGCTACTCTCTGTTTCTGGCCTCCGGACAGGCGCACGCCCCGCTCCCCCACCAGTGTGTCGTAGCCCTCCTCGAAGGACGTGATGAAGTCATGAGCGTTGGCTTGACGGGCCGCCTCTTTGATCTGCAGATACAAAATAATTCTCTGATGTGAAGCTATTTTTAAACAAGAATTACAAGCATAAGCTTGTGTAAACGCAGGTTTTTAATTATTCGAATTATATAGAATTGTAATTATAAGTAAAAATTAAGTATATTTTTTATTATAAGTATAAATATAGGTCGATTACATAATAATAATTATAAGTATAATTATAATTAAAAATATGAATATATCAGACCAAGGGTGGAATGAAGGATGGAGTGAAGGGTGGATTGAAGGATGGACATTGTGTGCACACAAGTACAGTGTGTGTACTTCAAGTACCCACCGTGTACCCTTCAAGTACCCCCCAAGTACCCTTCAAGTACCCACCAAGTACCATTCAAGTGCCCTTCAAGTACCCACCAAGTACCCTTTAAGTGCCCTTCAAGTACCCACCAAGTACCATTCAAGTACCCTTCAAGTGCCCACCAAGTACCCTTCAAGTACCCACCAAGTACCTCCAAGTACGGTACACTCCAAGTACGGTACACTCCAAGTACGGTACACTCCAAGTACGGTACACTCCAAGTACGGTACACTCCAAGTACGGTACACTCCAAGTACGGTACACTCCAAGTACGGTACACTCCAAGTACGGTACACTCCAAGTACGGTACACTCCAAGTACGGTACACTCCAAGTACGGTACACTCCAAGTACGGTACACTCCTAGTACACTCTACACTGACAAGTACAGTGTGCACACTGTATGCACACACAAGTACAGTGTGCACACACAAGTACAGTATAGACACAAGTACAGTATAGACAGAAGGGGAGAGAGAGGAGAGGGGGGGGGGGGGAGAGAGAGAGAGAAGGGGAGAGAGAAGGAGGGAGAGAAGGGGGGAGGGAAGGATGGAGTGAAGGATGGATGGATGGATGGAGTGATGGATGGATTGAAGGATGGATTGAAGGATGGACTGAAGGATGGACTGAAGGATGGACTGAAGGATGGACTGATGGACCGAATTGATTTTTTTTTAAAAATTTTCTTTTTTAATTTTTTAAATTTTTTTTAAAAGCTTATTTTCACATGTCTTCAAGTACACTACATGTATACATGTATACGCATACATACGTATGCATCCTTCAGTGCTCCCTGCCACCTAGTCCATGAGCTTGGACCCTCGCTCCGCAGACAGCTGAGTGGGCTGAAACCCCCATTATCGCCCACTCAGCTGGGCCAACGAAAACACCTTTAAAAGTTATCTAATGAATTATTTAAAGTAACTAAAGAGATAGGAAGCTTAATATGACTCTTATTAAAGATCACAAATGAACGATTCTGTTTATAAATGAACATTTCTGTGAATTTGGAGAACTTTATTTTCACTAGACCTGATCGGTATATGTGACGTCACATATGGTGCGTACAAGCATATTGGATAGGTTTGTGTAGGCCACCCTCAACTGTATTTCATGGCCGAGCGGTCTACAGCGCTAGACTGGAGAGCGAGGGGTCCCGAGTTCGAACCGCAGTCGAGGACAGAGACAATTTCTTTAGGCAAACCTCATAACATGAGAAAGAGAGAGGGGACGAGCGCAGTAGGCGTCCTATCATTGGGAGCGGGGAGCGGGGAACAGGAGGAGAGAGAGAGAGAGAAAGAGAACGGGAAAAATATTTAGTTTCCAGGGCTGAGAAACCATTTTTAAAAAAAAAAAATCCAAGGCAATTTGCCCATAGGAACGCAGTAGGGGTCCAATCACGCAATTACGCAAAGAGGAGCAAGAGATAGAGAGAGAGGAGGAGTAGGAGGAGGACACCATTTGTCAACCCTAGACCTTTTAGTACAGTCTACACAGAAGGATTATTGAAGGCCTCTGGGAAGGACTATAAGTGGAGGAGAAAGAGAGTGTTTGACGACGAAGTAGGGGTCCTATCACGCAATCGTACGCAAAAATACCAATTCAGCTGCAAAACGCAGCACCAAACCCTACCTATGCCTACCGAATCCAGAACTAAGCCTACAATAAGCTTACATAGGGATTGTAACATGGGGGATCTGTGAGTAGTATATGTCATTTTAGGATTGCAGCGTAAAGTGACGGCTCCCGGCGGACCTGTATATTGACTTGTCCCGTCAGCCGCAATTGCGCAGCAGTCGGATTTCCCTTAGGAACTTGTGGCAATGCTGACCAGAACGCACGGTCACTGAAACGGTCACGGGCGAACCCATTCCCTTAAACGCAGGTGCGAACCTGCGTTTAAAAAACAACATAATTAATGACAATAATATACAGCTTAAACTGACATCGATTCAACCTTCCAGTTACCAAATCGTTACACCTGACAATGTAACTACGGTACCCTAAATCCACGCGAAAAGGTGTCTAAGTACTTTAACTTAGTGCGCGGAAATTTATCAGCGCGAAAATAAATACGTTTACAGTATACAATAAGGTAATTCTTAAAAAAATGTCGTGTATAGGGCAGCGAGTATAGCACCAGGCTTGTTGACGCTGCATATACTGCACGACCGTTTTTGTACATGTTTCTTGAATTAAAACATAAAAGTCTCGACATATTCTACCTCCTCATCTGACGCTTCTTTCCCGTACGATATGTTGTCTTTGATGGAGCAAGCAAACAGTGTTGGTTCTTGGCTGACCAAGGCAATCTGACGGCGGAACCACTGCGGATCAAGGTTGCGAATATCATCACCTCCTGTTGGCAAGGGTAGCACATTAGTATTCCGATGTGATTCACATTCTTGTATATCATTAAAACAGATTTCATCTCATTATTAACAATCCCTAAATCATATAGGATTTGACTATAATTAAATTACTATTTCCTGTGACATCAACTGAATTAGATCTTGTAATTATTGTAACTAATTAGACAAGTAACAGGGCACAACGAAAAACGCTTATTTCAAGCGAGAGTGTAACTGTTAAAATTGACCTGAATAAAAAAATGTTAAAAAAAATATTGACGACAGATTACGATATGGAGTCACAGAGATAGATCTACAAGTATTTGAAGCTAAGTGACCAGGCGTACCTAAGCGGATTGTGCCCCCATTGACGTCATAAAATCGTTCAATCAAGCTGACGATGGTTGACTTCCCCCCACCAGACGGTCCAACTAGAGCAACCATCTGACCTTTATCCACACTGAACGATACGTCCTGAAATTACATCATTACACACATTAATATCAAATAGTGAGATAAACATAACTGGAATGGACAATATTTATTTTTTAATGGACTGTTGAAGAATTGTATTTCACACAGCGCCGATCGTATGGTGTGGTTTTACTACACTTCTACATTTTGTTTGGTCAGTATTGTCTGATCTAGTCGCAAAACCTGAGGCTTGGAATTTGTCCAAACTCGGTGTCGGCTGCCTCCATGGCCTTCTTTTTCTCAATAACTTAAATGGCATAGACCAGTATACTGATTGATGATTTTATTTTTTTTATTATCTCAATACTAGTGTATTTACTTTACAAAACAATGATTAATAGCTGATTGCTGTAGTAGTGATCATTTTGTTATGAAATATATTTGCATATATTTTTTTGTATATCCTGATTAACTGACCGTCAGCTTCGACTGAGAATAATGTAATGTCATAATGTCTTAGCTGAATCAAAATCTTAAATACAAAATAAATACATCGAATACTAGACATTGAGGTACCTTTAGAACTGCGGTGTCGGGTCGGGATGGGTAAGTAAAGTTAACGTGGTCAAAGTTTAATGCTGAAATAGGAATATTCACATCCGTGAGAATCACATATTTAAGCCATAAAATATTCATCTAGACAAATACGTTTTAACGGCTATTGGGTTGAAATAAAGTGTGAATAGCGTTATAAAAATTACCTCCTTATTCTAATCCAATTTGCCGGGGTAAAATGACAACAATTTCCTAAACCGATTTTTCTTTTAGTATTTAATATCTGTATACAGCAAATAATCACAAAATGACGAATTATAAACAGGTATGCACAGTGTCTAACTACCCCTGGCTCTAATAGGTTAAGAATGCTACGAAAAATAATTTACTCGGACGAATAATATAGTAGGGAGCGACAAGCCTACCTGCTTCGAGTGATATATATATTTGGCCACCTTCATTAGACACAAGGGGCTTTCTGTCAAGTAGGTCAAAGACACGAACAGACGCACCAACCGCCTACAACATAATTATCCATAAAAGTCAGAAATTTAGTTCTTCGTCATGAATACAAGGAAGCAAAACCCATTGATGTATGAATAAAAATGTCAACCACGGTAACAAACAAACTAATCAAAGGTAACTTCACCTGCATAAAATCGCCATAGAGAGAGGAGAGGAGAGCAAATGCCATGGCAACTTGAAGAGTGTACAGCAAGAAGGCTAACGAGGAAGAGACATCAAAAGACTCTTACATAGGGTAACACATTGCAAAAACCCACTCGATAATTTAGTAAATGAATGGTTTATGAAATATTTCATGTAAATTGCGCATCCCTTACGTATTAAAATTTGAATCATAAATGTCTACACCCCTATGGGGTATGTGCATATTATTATTCTCGGAAGGTTTTGGAAAGGTTATGAGAGTATCAGAAAGGTGAAAATACTATTCTAGAAAAATACTTACACGTCAAGAGACCAGAAGAAATATCTCCATCGTGTAATAATTTTCCTCCGTACCACAGTACAAGCGATATAGCTCCGTACGCAACCATGCCGACAGAACCATCAAATCCACCTAGAAATATATTTTATCCAGAACCATGTTTTTATTATAACAAAAAGAGTTGATTTTCATGTAATCTCGTTCATACCATTACTACAATCTCAGAAAATCTAATCAATGTATTTGAAAAAAGTGACCCAGGAAAATTAAAAGGAAAAACAAATTAAAAATTGAAGATTAATTCCATTGAGACAATCTTAATATCGAAAAGTTACGATGGGTATTTTTTCTGCAAAGATTAATAGGGAATTTATATAAAGGCAAATTAAGGATTACCTTGTACGATGGCCATTTTCTTTCCAACCTGATAGCTTTTCTCAATGTCATCACCATACAGATCTGATGCTTTATTCTCACCCACAAAACTGCGGACAGTACGTATACTTGAGATTGATTCCTCTGCTGTGGTGCTAGCATCCGCCAAACGATCCTGGAAGTCCTTGCGAAGTTTCCTCACGTACGTACCTAAGATAGTGAGGAATCTCAATATAACATCTCAGAATAGTCCTTGGCCTTACTCCCAGTGGGAAAAGCTGCCATATAGGCATCACTATTTGTATTGTATTAATGTCTGTTGGGCCTCCTTGGCATAACCTGTGCATATATACTTTTCTTTAGTAAGCCGATTCTGTGGAATTGTTCAAAATGGCATCTTTGGATCTTGTCTACATGAGTTATTCCTTAGAATAATTTATTGTTCCAATTTATCGAGGTTGATGTTTAAAAAAGTCATATATAAAAGATCGAGTGTCACATCCTTACCTAGACTTGCACAAATCCTCTATTGTTTTGTTTAAAAATCGAAATCAGAAAAAAAGAAAGGAAAAATCATGTTATGGTCACTACCATGTTAGGGTCACTCCCCCTTGACTGACGAATCCCAAGACAGTCCATGAATGGGGAGTACTAGACTTGCACTAGGGCTCTACAAACAACAGCAGTCTTAGATACGAGGGCTAGTCTAATTCTTACCGTATTGCACAGCACCAATAGACACGACTGGAACGACTGCTAATAGTACACCAGTTAACGACGCCTTGAGGAAGAACATTAAGGCTAAGGAACCGATTATCTGGACTAGGTACCGGGAGAGCATCGATATATTTACCTGAAAGAGGAATTCATACAACCGAGCTATTATATACTGAATCAGGGATGAAAGTGGGCATATATCGCAAAATTACCGAAATATTTCTGACAAGGGGAAATTGAAAAGTTATTTTGATGATAATAATCTTTGAAGGTTTCGACAAAAACTGGTAGATCGAATTTTGTGGAATGTTTCTGAAAATTTGCAATACTGTATAGGTTAGTATTCACTGACACGGACCTATATTCTTTTTTTTTTTTTTTTTTTTTTTTTTTTTTAGAAAATTACATTTTTTTAAAACCAGGTCTAGGTCACCGCAAAGCGAAATAAATACATATATCTTTCTTAAATATATATATAACATCATATTTTTTCAATATTAGAAAATGAGCAGCCAAGTCGAAGAAACAGCAACTTGATTCTTTGTTGTCTGTTATTTAAGTAACACCAACCGTTTGGTACCTCTTAATACATAACCGTTGAAACAAGGGCAGAAGGGGCAACTCACTGTAATGGCGTTCTGAATGACCTGCGTATCAGATGCTAGTCTGTTGGTCAGTTCTCCAGTTCGCGTTGTATCAAAAAAGGCTATTTCTTGTCGTATAATACTGTTGAACAGGTCCTTCCTTAGCCTAGCTACAAGCCTCTGACCAGCCAAGGTGAAGAGCCATGAACGGAACATGGATGCGATAGATCCCCCAATGTAGATGAGTAATAATATAACAACCGTTTTATTCAACTCAGCTGAAATAAATCGGTTATGAAAACAAATCAAAACACAGTACTGTCAGGTCTAGGTGTTAATTGGTTACATAATATGACGTAATCTGATGTCATGATTATTAATTATGAATTCTTCGACATGTGTGTTAGGTATATATTAATTGTAATGATAACTTATGAGAGGCTAGGTAACGTTATTTTCGTATCATCCCAACTAACACGTCATCTCTACGGTGTCTATTTGTATAAGCAAAGAACACGGGTAACTTCATCAGCTCAGAATTGTCATATTTTGTGGGGTTATTTTTAAAGAGGAAGGGACTATGCATAATTTGATATCTAAGTGATTGTACAGGCATTTTTTTTGTTATATAATTTATGTAAAATTATTCATCCTATTGGCCAATCACAAAATTCAAGCGAGGCCACATATTTGTACCCTAAATAGAATATATATTTTTATTTCCATTTTAAATAGTTACATAATCGGAAATAGGCTTCGACTTTCTGGGGCACTCAGTTCTTCCAAGAAGGCCTCCAATATATAAAACCAATATGATTTACATTTACAATCATCAACATTAATATTCAACCAAATACATATTTAATTAAACAATTTGATATAATGTGACTACTTCATTAAACAATACAATGTCTCCTTATATTCCTCATTCGATCATTTCGTTTACACCATGTAATAAAACATTTTTTATATATATTTTGTGTTTACATTTTGTGTTTACATTTTACATGAATAGCAAGTGTTTAACTAAGACAGATATTCCCCTCCGTTCTTCACATAGAACATCCAACGGGGACATGGTGGAAGGATAAATGAGACATACCCATCGAAGTCTGGGCAGCATCAATGACGTAGCCAAAAAATAAAGGAGCAGTTGTTTGCGCAGCACTTGAGACCACCAGGCAGAAACATGCAGTCAGGATTAGGCACCCCTCCTGCGGACAAAACATGGGTGGTGTTAACTTATACATACATATTCCATCAATATATCCGCGAACACTATAAGTGAATTCGTCTGAAAAGCTAGTATATAATATTACCGATTCCTCATCAAGGTATACAGGGGAGATCAATAATATGTGTGCTTTGTCTGACCACAGCGATATCATGATTAAAGGCACTAGTAAAAGTTTTCTAAAGTGACATAGGCTATAAATAAGTGTCGCATATGGATACCAAAATTCTACCCTGAATACTATTATACTTCACTTCAATAGTTAAAAGCATAATAATTGTATAATCTCAATATTCATCTTCTGATATGAAGCAACGAAAAGAAATGTAGGTTTGTACGTAGACTGGGACAAGTGAAAAACCCTAAGCTAAGGGACTTGTGAGCCCAGCATAAATAAAATTCTTTAAAGAAAAATGACTTACGGGTTTAGCAAGGCCAGCCAACCGCCTCAAATCAACTTTCTTTTTCACAAGGTTGCCATCCTTATCTATTTCCTCCCCAAGCTGATTGAGACGATGGAGTATTCTCATGGCCTTCAGTCTTCTCATGGCTCCAAAGCTCAACAAAGCCAGAATAAACTCCAAGAAGCTGAAGATCAGGCTGCATATAACAGCAGCATTGTAAGTTTGGTGCATCGGAGTGTAATTTTCGTCATGGTTGACCAGAGCAGCAACTATAAATGATCCCTTTACTGCGACATATGCAAAGACCCCGAGACTGATGATTATCACAGAGAAATGTAGAAGTGACTTTTGTGTGTGAGTAGAGGGACCTCCCTGACGTGAAACCAATTGGACGGAGACATCTTCTAATCTAGTGAAAAGCAGTATAAGCAAGACCAGCTTGGCAGTTGTCATTAATGCGATGTCAAATATCGATTCCTTTAGATGAAAGTCTAGAATGTTGTCCACGAAGTATTTTGAGTTCCCTCCTAAAACGTAAGAAAAGATTAAATAAACTTAGGACATTTTGCAAATGCTAAATGAGAGATGACATTGAAAGTTGTGTCATTTCGTTTTTAATTAATATAATTGGAAAATCCTTTACTTCCTTGCCTTGGAGATGGTATAATTTGGATAGTCGTTCAGAAACGAAACTAATATATTTTCAATGAGAAAACCACTACCACATTACATAGTTTCGGATTAAACATATTGTTGCTAAAATTTCAGCAAGTAGGCCTACGTTATTCGGCAGTCTTTGAACCTTAGTTGACTAGGGATATAAAACTAACAGATTGCTTACACATTAATTGAGGCCAACAAAAAATAGGTGTTTCCGATTTATCTGGCTGAAAACTAAGTAGTGGGGAGGGTAACTTTTATTTTTAGGAAACCACCTTTCAGGACTGAAAAAAATGTCAAGGTGAACTTTACCATCCAAAAAACTGGAATGAAGCCAAAAGTAAAATAAGGATCACTCACCGAATAACCAAAGTCCCAGTATAGTGATTGAATCAGCGAAGAGTAATATTCTGACAACGGCAATATATCGTAGCGTGGGTAATGTGTAGAACTTGAACCTACAATCGGGAGGTATATGGTCGGGACCCGTGTCGGCATCGTCTCTTTTGGGAATTAGCGGTGCAGTTTCTGTGTGTGACATCTTGACTAGAAGTTAATGAGGACAGATTTTCAGCTGCAAAAATAAGATATGCAAAGAGTTGGTAAGGGGAAAAAATGTCGAAATCCCTTATTTCAGATGATGAGTGGAAGAGATGCTATGAACTAGTGTTGTAGGTCTAAACGGACGCCGGTCGTGGAGATAAAATTTGACACACAAAAAAAAAATATAACTATATCGCAGATTAACTAGTAGGCGGTTGGCTCTTGACAGACAATAGAGAGAGAACGTTTACAATTTATCCGTTTTGTCAATATATCAATCAATAAGAACGCTTCAGTTCAAAATTGAGGTCATCAATATCGCTATTTCAGTCTAGATCTAGCTTCCATAGAGACAGATACTGAAGAAAAATGATAACAAAATCTCCCTAATAAGCTTCAGTAGGTCATCACACTCTAGTCCCAGATCCCTGCTGTACGACATATCCTTATGTTTGTGGGTGTTGCATGAGATAGCGTTAACGTAAAGAACCAACCTCCTAATATGAATCCTGGGTGACAACTGTATTGTTGATATAGAATTATATATGTCCTAATCCTCGTTCAAAGATCTAATATGAATCCTGGGTGATAATAATAATGATAATAATGATAACTGCATGTATTGTTGATATAGAATTATATATCTATCTATATATCCTAATCCTCTTTTCAAAAAGTTGAGTTTAGAAAAGTTTACCTCCAAAAAATTTCCCTGAAATACGGCACTGATGCAACCACATGTGTACCCTATAGGCCTATGACTGTATACATGTGTAAAATATAGCCAGAACATAGGGATAGACGGTAAGACCACCTCCAGATCGGTGTTGATTCAAGCGGGACTATAGTCCACTATTGCAAAAAGTATAATCTGTCTATAACTACGATGGTACCACGTTCCTTGCCCATTTTTAATCCACTTTCATCCACCTACAAAACCAATGGCCACTGCTAACGTAACTTAACATGCCTTTTTTTATACAGCACATTAGCTGGATATATTTCTATAGGTAATACAGTTTAAACAAAATACAATAGCTGGTCTGATGTCATGATAGAATAGAAGGGCCAATAGAATCAATGAATAGGGCAATGAACGTATGCCCACCTTCCTACACTTACAAAACCAAAGTGCAGCCAAACCTTGGAGATCCCGAGACTTTGCTCTCACAAATCCTAGATCCAGCTATTTTATTGTATAATAATAATTATAATATATCAAAAGTCTCCAAGGGAATATAAGTCCCTCCTGTCAGCTAAACTTAGATCTAAAACATTGTAAAGACTAAAACCTGTACGCGTGTTTAATCCCTTCCCACATGTCCAGGTGTCATTTGTCATCTTAAAAAACAAGATTATCTCAGGTAGGCCTACGGTATATTCAACAGGTATAACAAGGGTGTGATATAAATGTATCATATCTCCATTGTTTCATATATGTATGTCTTTCTCCATAAAATAGCAAAGCTTGGAGAGATGTCATGGAAATGAAAGCCATAATTTGGGTAACACGAATGACAGTGGTGTGTCATCGCTAAAATTGTGAATGACGTCATGTCACGCCCCCTAGGCCCAACTCGCGGTTATAGTGGGGTTGGACCGTCACCAATATATCCTTAAACAGGGACAGCTATAATTATAGGGATAGGCACTATAGTATAGGCTACGGTAGACTACACATGTCCCATATAATGTCCCATATATAGTGGTGGCTCTTTCGTAACTGGTATCTATATCTTATTATGCATAGTTCAGGAATCTAAGAACATTATTATGCAATGCTCCTTCCCCGGTATTCAGTGGACAGGAATCGGACAGGAATATTACACTAAAATATTTATAATATAGATCCATGTGCATTGAATATAATTTAGGCCTATGAAAGATAATCCATTGTAGATTTATAATTATATATATAATATAGTTTAAATCAAATTAAGAATGAGATTATCGAAGAAATATGAGTCGATGAGGAGCAAAACTTAAAGATTGAAAGCTATTGAAATTATGAAATAAAAAATGTAGCCTACCGGTAGCCTATTATAGATAATGATCATAATCGGTAGACTTTAGGCTATAAGTTTATATCGAACTATATAAACAACCAAAAACCTTTGAGGTTTTTCAATATATTTTTTTTAATTTTCAAACGTTCACCAAACCCAGCTCTTGAACATGCCTACATGACAAAAAGGTCACCTCCATAGCTCTCCATCTAAAGCATAACCATTATGACCGGGCCCTTGGTCTTAAAATTGAAAATACCAGTGTACGTGCATTACTAGTGTGCACCTTCCCACTCTCCTAGAGTAAGGCCTACAAACTTTGGCCTCCTATCATACTGACTTCTCAGATAACACCAGACATGTAGGAACTTGAGGCAATGTTGCTATCACTGTATCAGTACTTCAAGATTTTCAATTTCATAGCTACCAGCTATACATATCTAGGAGTCACTATAGAAAGAAGTAGATAACTAAAGTCACAAACTCACCCGACCTCCCCTGTTTACCTCTGTATAGGCACTGCATCCAGACGGCAGTGAGTAGGCAGGAAAATGTTTCTCCCATTTGCCACTAGTTGGCGTTACAATCGTGTGGTCCGCTAAAGTACCTTCCCGCCTCGAATTTGATTGAAAATTGGAACGCTATCGGCGTTCCAGTTTACGGTTTGAAAGATCATGGTTTAACAAGGCCGTCGTTAAATGCTCGTGCACTGTTTGGTATAATCTCCATTCCCGGTTCCATTCACTAAGCCTAGTAAATAAGTAAATAAGCAATAAGCAAAGAAGAATATTGAAATGAAATCTTTATTAGGGCCTGGGCCTATTGGTTCTGAATTGACATACAGTATCTATTTCTTTCATAATAGTTTTAATACACGTATGCTAAAACTATTTTTATTATATGCGCATCCCACTTGAGAGGTGCGATAAAGTGAGTGCAATAAAAATATGTTTATCATATAATAATAATAATTATGTGTACGATAATACGAATAACGAATTGGGGTTTCTTTTAGTTTTTAGATACTTTAATGACGATAGAAAACTAAAAACAAAGGTTTATATTTCAATGATCTTCTATGGGCATAATATAATGAACAGTGAATAGAACTCGGCACTAGTAATTGAATATTAGATTTTATTGCACCCCTTTTTGTGTATGTCACAAGTGGAATGGGCATAATAATGGTATGTACCGGTACCTCCTTAACAATTGTAGAGTATGGCAATGTCAAATTGCAAACGGCCCACAGCCCCTAATTAATGTATAGTTTTTTAGGTGTTCGAGGCCAAATGACACAATAGAATATGTTCTAGAATAAAGTTGAGACGGAATGCCTATATAATGTATATAATTGTATTGTGCAATAAATAGTCCAGTACCATGCATATGGACAGGAATAATCTCTTTGTCGAAGAGAACTACAACTGGTATGTGATCTTAATACGGTATTAGTGGACGTTTGCTAAATATAGAAGGAGCTAGGTATAGCTTCAAAATAAAAATGAAAAGAAAACCAAAATAAAAATAAAAAAATCATGAAATGACCACGCAGAGATCTTGAAAATATGAGCATTTTATTTTAGATTTACTTGACAAGCTATTGCCTATGTAGAACTAGTTGCACAACGAGGTCCCTCTATTGTGTTTACTTCATGAAATAAAATCGTTTGCAAAAAAAAAATAGAAGGAAGGAATAAAAGGCACATTATTAAGTTAATACCCTTTTTTTACAAAAATAAAACCAAACTTATTAACATTTGAAAAAAAACAGCACTTGACGTTCTTGGAAAAAAATACAGTGAAAAGATAATAATTATTGTTATTGATGATTAAAAATCAATAAAAGCTCGATTAAAAACGAAATAACGTTGCACTAAATACAGGGAAATTATTAATTCATCAATACGCACATTGAATTATTACGTTTCAATAAATTTCGATACATATTCAATCCTGGAAAAAGTGTATTACCTATAACTAAGGCGAACCTTGTTTGGCTGTTGTAAACTGTTTGGTGATGACTGTCAAAATGGCTATTTTGAGAACAAACACATTCGAATATCCTAGCGGTTTAAAAATTAACGCCACGTGGATTGGATTGGTGTTAGTAGATGGGAAATTATGTATACATGAAATGTGTTTAAATATATAATTATTTCAACGGGGATAATTCATTACATCGCCTTATATTGAAAATGTCTCTTCGCCTACGACCAACTTAGACCCGGTCGTAGCCCGCCATTTTGGCTTCATGTCGACTCCTATGCAAATGCGCATAAGAAAGTTTTGCTTTATGGTATTCATTTAATCTGCATGAAACTGTCAATAAATATAGATCACTGTATTCTATGGGTTCCATATTATGTTCTGACACACTTAGATCTATATTAAAAACTGGAATGTGTCTGTTATAAGGCAAACTTGGTTTGGTTGTTGTTAGCACTTCGGGGATGTCAAGATGGCGACTCCCTTGAAGGTTGTGTTTCCTATCCATAAATTACCCGGTTTTATACTCGTTTAATCGCCGTGTCAGATAATTTTATTTAGTGTAATCGATGTTTACACTTCTTATCTTCATGAAAGAGTACTTTTTGGGCGGAAGGAATTTGATTTTTAAAAGAAATTAGACTTTTTATTGAGTAAGTTCATGTTTTTGTAAGCATTTTTTGAGTTTATGTTACATTTTACCCGTGAAGATATTAATGACACCAATAAAAGCTATATTCATAAGAAACCTTAAAATGTTTGCTTTACATCAGTGTCAGAATATAGAAGATTGATAAAGTAGAACTATTGAAAATCGTTAAAAATCAAAGTGATAGAAGCACAAATGGACACACATAAACTGCAACACCTAGGCTCCCGCACTAGTGCGAGCGCCTGCTCTCTCCGAGGTCCGCGCTATTAGCAGCGTATGGTATAAGTACCAGACCGGAGTTGGGGAAAGTCATTCGCTCGCTGACTCGCTCAAGCTACACGCATCTTACCACGACTACTTCACCAACAAGACTACATCATGTCTGACGCCGCCGCCGCCCCAGCTCCAGCTGCCGCTGCCCCAGCCAAGAAGGCTGCAGCCAAGCCTAAGAAGCCCAAGACAGCACCAACCCATCCTCCAGTTGCCACCATGGTCAACGATGCCGTCAAGGCTTTGAAGGACAGGAAAGGATCTTCCCTTGCTGCTATCAAGAAGCACATCGCCGCCAACAACAAGGTCGATGTTGCCAGACTCGCACCTTTCATTAAGAGGTACCTGAAGAGCGCCGTTGCCGCTGGCAAGCTCGTCCAGGTCAAGGGAACCGGTGCCGCTGGATCTTTCAAGCTGGGCAAGGAAGAGAAGCCCAAGAAGGTCGCTAAGCCCAAGGCTGCAAAGAAGGCTACACCCAAGAAGGCAAAGAAGCCCAAGACACCAAAGAAGGCCGCCGCTAAGAAAGCCAAGACTCCCAAGAAGGCTGCCAAGAAACCTGCAGCTAAGAAGCCAGCAGCCAAGCCAAAGGCTGCCAAGAAGAGCCCAGCTAAGAAGGCCGCTAAGCCAAAAGCTGCCAAGCCCAAGGCTGCCAAGAAGCCCGCAGCTAAGAAACCTGCAGCTAAGAAGCCAGCAGCAAAGAAAGCCGCCAAGAAGTAAATCGCTTCTACATTGACAACAGCCCTTCTCAGGGCTATCCAACGGTCCTTCTCAGGGCCACCACTCTATCCAAAGAGCCATTGTTATTCTACCAAAATCCACTGCCCCATATCACTTCTACATTTATCACAAGCCCACTTCCCCAAATACCCTACCCCAGATCCAACAATTTTAAAGATTCAGTAACGTTCCCCCTATTGCAATACGCCCGGTGGACTTAGTTCGAGGTGAAACTAACTTATTGTTAACATGTCCTCATTGTATCCTTATTATGGACTTAGAAGGTTGTGGTTTGGAGGGAAGAGACTTATGGCATGGGATAGAGAACTCGCTATCGCTCGTCCTCTATCCCATGTCCATAAGGCTTCATAATTCAAAACTGGACCAGAGACCCCTAACACTCATTGCCCCATTGCATTTAGTAGTAAACTTAACTAAGGACGGATACAACGTGCTCTGGAGCATCTCATATCCTTGTATTGCTCATGCAACACCCTCACAATAAGGAGTAAGTAGACCAGAAGATGAATCTGGAGACGATTGCAGTAGCCCTATAGTGTCAGCTGCGTGAGTCCCGGCCAGCTGGGGCGGCGGCGTTAGACGTTTTGGATTCTTGGATATGTATCTCTTGATTGAGGGAGAACTAGTCGCACAGTTGTACTTTTTAAATTCTAGAAAGAAAATATGACTTCACAGATTTACGAAATTTAGGAAACATATAAGCTCTAGAACGGTGATTTACACGACATGAACGAATTATGCATTATCGATCTGGAAAGAATTAGTAGAAGACAATCAAACTCTCCCCTGATATAATTTTGGCAAGGCTAATCATGCTTACAACTATCATTACGATTGTTTCCACTTCCATGCACGTATTTTGAACCACACTATTTCTACCGAATAGGAAATGATGAGACCCCCCCGCAAGGACTATTTTTTCTGTCCGAATGGTTGGTTAAAATATTAGCAACATTGGGGTAACCGTCTATAAAATGAATATCACGTTCAGATCTGAAACAATTCTAGCGCCCTAGTCATCTATGTATATGTGTCAAGTAAAGGTACGATCCCAAAATATCAATTGCATACATTTTCCTCCGATGGTTTGATGGAAAAAGTGCGAAGAATTGAATTGATCACACCGGCCTATGGGGTGCAATATTTCAGTATGTCATATCATTGTGATTTAGTAGTAATGAGAAACTGCGCACAAATGACGGGAACTAATATGATAATGAATGAACATGAATGCATAAATAGGCACTAGGGGGCACCACTGTTCCCGTTGGCCACTGGTCATTGTCACGCGTCAGGTCAGTGATACTACACTGGTGGATGAGTCGACCTTGGGTGGGGTCAAACCTTTGGCCCCCTAATCGTTTTCACTAGCGTCAATTCACAAAGAATTATTTTGGTTTTGTTTGCATCAATTCGCTAAAATGTCGAGAACAGTGACTGACAAATCAACTACAATAACTCCTCGTTTACCGTGTTTGATATTTTATTGACAACTCCCCATTATTCAATTAGTACAGGGGAAGGGATGGGAGTACTATAAGGTGCCAGTCCGATTTCCATGCACTAATTAATTATGGTTGATGATGTTTCCTGCGGACAGAGCTATGTTTCAGTTTTTTCATGATTTTAATGACCTTTTTACACGCAAAAAAGCTCCCGCGACCCACCCGTAATGTTTTAAAAAAAAATATATATCATCCCTATAGTTCTTGAATAAGTTTCCAACATACAATAGCAAACGGTACGTACCAACCTTCATCATGAAGTTATTTATCATAAGCATACTCGTATAATTGATCTTAATCTATGGGAACACCTCCCTCCAAAAAGACGATAGTCGATAGTTATAAAAGATTTAGTTTTTGAGTATGAGATTGATATTGCATGCATGCCATTACATGTAGCGCTGCATGAGATTGACTAAAACTTACACTATTATAATGACATCTACCATTATAATCTATACAAGCTAAGTTAACAGAAATACATACAAAGAGAAACTCTTGATAAAAGCTGCTGAAACCTTTTTGTCCTAGCTGATATAATTTCGGCCCAAATGATAAGCGTTAGTAACGAAATATTCAAGAAAACGTCCACATGACTTTTAGCTCAATTCATCCTGATCATGTGAGCTCATGTGGACATGATTCAAAACTTTCACATTGTCATAATTATCGAATCACTACAGGAGGTTCATTATCGTCCCACTGCATGAGGAGTGTTTCCCGAGGTATGAGGCGAAACTCAGAGTTTATTGGTTCCATTCAGGCGCATAGCTCTCTGAATTATCGCCAATCACCTGCAATATATAAGGAATGTATTGATAATTTACTGCATCTCAAAATACTTTTATCTATTATCTGAATTAAGGCATTACCCCGTCATTGCATCACTGCACCGTGGTCTACTACCCGGGTTCTACTGACGAAATTCTGTGCAACTATAGATACTATAAGTGTATTAAGTAATCCTCAAAGTAATTCCAAAGTTGGTAGTAATTGAAGTTTTGCAAGACTGCAACAATGATATTTTGTAAAAACAATAACTTTAAAATGTTCTTTCTATTTTTTTGCTTGGACCAAATGGAAAGTATCACAGTATGTGAAATCTTTGCTCAATAAAATGATTAAAAACAAATAAAATTCCGTACCATCTTGGTATATTTATCAGCACAAGCCATCTTGATCCTTTCCACTGTGGCAGGGCAGTCCAGTCTGAAACGACCTTCGATGCCGTTCTCACGCCGCACTACTTTGATGGCATCTTTTATTGCGAAGAACACTGAGCTTCCCAGTAGGAGAGCAGGTTCGCCAATCCCCTATTGAGGAAATGTTCACATGAGTGAAGGGCATAATTAAGATGAAACATCATTCTGTTATTGTTACCATTAGTTTTCAAGATTGCAACAAAAACAAAGATCTTCCTATCAAGAACGTGATTGGTTTTAAAGATTACAAGAAAAACATGAACTCTTCTACTAAATCTGGTCTTCAGGTTTTCTCTGATGAAATTACATCCTCAGTACAGCCATATGATGGCTTGCAAAGGAATACAATATCATAGCTTTGATGTGTTATAATTGGGCATAAAATAATGTATTTTTATCGGTACAGAGTTTTTACATGAATTTATAAATATTCATACCCTTGCCGAGTAAACACACTTCTTGCACTCGCCACTCTTGGCAAGTGTGACATTCATCTGTCGTGGAATGTCAGCAACTGTTGGAATCTTGTAAACGCCTGGATGTTTGGAAATCATATCCCCCTCGGGTGTCCACAATAATTCCTCGGTAGTGACCATTCCCAGCCCCTGAAATCACCGTACAAAAGTGTTTGTAACTAATAAGGTTATACGTTCAGAGTACGCTTAATTGTTTTCCACCTCATAGTTTCGAGGGCGAATTCGTTCTGGCGGACACGGATTAGATTAATGATTTTATTTAATTAACCATGCTCTAGATGTATCCCCGCTCATAACATGACTATATTATATCTTTTGTCGATAAACTTCGATTTGCCAAAAACGAAAACAAACAATACCTGGATGAAGGCTCCTTCGATCTGCCCAATGTCAATACCTGGGTTGAGACTGCGCCCAACGTCTATCAATATGTCTGTCTTCAACACCTGTTGTAGAATGTATCACATCTTGTCGTATTCATATAATTTATTAGAAGCATATATGTATCTAAATATACCGTGTTCCACTTAACCTGAACCCGGTTTATCTGAATTATCGGTTAAACGGAACTTTCCCTGCATAATTTCCTACAAAATGAATTGGTTCTCTTTGGCTGAACTTTCGGTTAAGCTGAACATTTTCTGATTCCCCCTCAAATTCAGATTAAGTGTAACATGGTGCACTTATTATTATTTGAATCGAACTGATTTAAGTATTTCACCACGCATCTATTCATCAGATGCCATGCACCTGAAGACAAATAAATTTAATAAAACATAACTCTATATTGTCGACTGGTATATCTATCTTAGAGTGGGGGAATATCGCTATATATCGGTTAGGCAGGAGGTCAAGTTGTGTTATCATTCATCAGATGAACAAATAATTAAAGGGTTCGTTGCTATTATTCTTTATTAATACGAGCTTTCAGCCTGACTTGGCCTTCTTCAGGTATGTGTCTGGTATCTATCTTGAAACCGAAGTTTAGGTTCTCACTTTTAATCAGAGAAAATGATGATATACTAACCACGTGTTCTCCTGTCAAGGAATCCAATTCCACCTGGGTGCAAGCAACACCGGTTGTATAATAACGGGTATTATTACCTTGTCTGGTTCTGCCTTCATATGGCTTTTTAATGTCATCAAAACTGCAGTAGAAACATTTAAACATTTTTAGATCGTGGGAATCAGGAATTTTGTGTGGGTGTGTCGGGGGATTACAGATACCTTTAAGTCTTAGTCTTTTAGTCTTTTAGTCTTTTTTGGCGGCATTATTTTCTAACTATACAGAGATGAAAAAATGTGTACCCTATATGTCCAGTTGCAGTTAACGACACTTGAGCAGTATATGCCTCCATTATCTGAAAGGAAACCCATATTTATATTAGAAGGTTCATTAGAATACAAGTTTCTATCTGACTCCCATACCTGCATGGTTTCATCTCTTGTGCGACAGTTTCTTATCGAACGCTAAACTGGAAGGAGTATACAGGGGACGGTTAAGGAGGATGGCACAACACTCAAATGTCGATTTATCAGGTGATAACACTGAACATAGATTGTGAAAGGGTACTTCATCAGATCAGTAGAAAAATGTTTGATAGTACTTACCAAATCATCCCAAGTCATTGTTGGATTTGCCTTCTTAAAAGGTTCGAGTCTAGCCAATATCTTCTTGCAGGCCTCCTGCAAATATTCAGACAAGTTTTACCATCAATATTTAATAAAGTACATAGAAAAAACAACACAGTATTATCATAAATAAAAACTAAAAACTCCATCACCATATACTACGGGTGAATCATTCATTACTTATTACTCTACTACAATAGTTTCAACTAGAAATTTCAAGATAAATAATCATCCGATTGGTAATTTTAAGAAAAAATATGACAATACAAATATCATTACTGCCCATATAATCAGGCCTAAGAAAAGTTTCATCGAATACCAATATTTATATTAATGACAGAACAAACTTTGCATTTTCATCCACAATGTTAATGTATCTTTTCAATAACTCACAATAATAGCCGGTCCATTTACATCACTTCCTTGGCTACCTCCAGTAGTTGCACATTCGGGAATTGTGTTGCTACCATTTTCACTTGTATGTATTCTGTTTACAGGTATGCCCAGCTCACGGCTGGCAACCTGTAGTTAGAGCAGAGGACCCCAAGCCATTATGTCCGAGTTTAATTTGGGGGAAAGCTTACAAATTTACTACTATGGGAATTTTCATAATTAAGCACGGGGAAGGGGAGAATTTGCGAAAAATCCTTGTGCAAAATGTTACGATCCCTCTTAAAGTCTTGTGCAAAATTTCTTGCCCCCCCCCAATTAAAGATTGTGCAAAATTTCATGATCCCCGTACATCATTGTAGTTCTGAGTCTGTGCAAAAAAAGATGCCCCACACTTTTAGAGTGCACAAAAAAGGTGACCCCCTTCAGAGTCTGTTAAAAAAAAGGTTGGCCATCCTTCAGAGTCTGCACAAAAAGGTGCCCCCCCCCCTGAAAATTCTCCTCTCCTCCCAGTGGTTAAAAATGAACAGTCCCTAAACGAATCGTTATTTATTCTAAATTCAAAAGAAGCATATCTGACAACTACATGTATATATGTAAGCCTAGACATAATTGGTACTGAAGCATATCGTTAATGATAAACAAGAAAACCATTTACCTGAATCATTTTGCTATGGAGACCTTGCCCCATTTCTATGCCTCCATGCGCAAGCATAACAGATCCGTCAGTGTACACCATCACCAGTGCACTGCCCTGTGTGATCAGTGAATTTTAATGTTTTTTTTCATGACCACACAAACTATTGTTTCAAGGCGACCAATATTAGTCATGAGGATAGGACAAATTAAAGGCTATACATAACATCATTCATCATACATGTGTCTTTTCCTAGTATAACGTTAGTATCATGATAAATTTATAAGCTAACTTTTCCAGTCAGCATGCACAGATATGAAGAACAGCAAAACAACAAAAATAATCCTATATACCTGGTTTAAAAACAGGAAAGGGAACCCGATGCTGAATTTCATAGGAACCATGGCCATCCCTCTTTTCTTCCATTGGTTTTTGCTGAAATATCATTGTCATTAACGAAATATATATGATACATCGATAAATTTATATCAAAGCTGACGAGAGATGACAATTATTATACTACTTATAGGCTATAGTACTATTGGTCTCAAAAGCTGTTTCAGTCGGTCTGGACGAAATATGTTTTATTTTTACTAAAAAAACCATTTGCAGTAAAATTCAGGATGCCTTTATTTGAATAAAGTTACGAATGGGGCATACCTGTTGAATTGTTTTATTTCTTCTCTCAAAACCTCCACATTGACTTGGTCCTTCAGTCGTTTCCAAAGGTCTTTCATTGTCCAATCATCTATCTTCACGCCGGTGAAGGTTGTGTGTCCATTTTCAAGCAGATTCTTCTCTCTCAGCTAAGAAAATAAGTGTGCCACACAGTGAGAACATGAAGGTGATATATAATACGACGGAAGTTACTGTAGTTGATGAAAATGCTTCCCTCTTAAGAGTTTCTGGAAAATTCTAAAGCTTAGGCCTTCTGGATTGGTATAATATTATTACCTGCCAAGAGGTGGGGGGAGTAGCTGTATATCGCTGGCCCAGGGGTGAACCTAGGTATTTCGTTTTTTTACAAGCATTCGGGCTACTTGCCTTTTTTCTGATAATGTATGTAATAATATGGCAGTGAATTATGATAGAGACATCTGGCGACTAGCTAAGGAAATGAATATTGACACTTGAAACCAGACAATATATTCTACATCTAAAATATTATACGTCGTATATGCATAATGCTCACTTGTTCAGGTAGGATCCCCAGCGAGTCCGCAATGTTATCAATAAGATCCTCACAATGGAATGTTGATTGAGGCTGGCCAAACCCTCTCATTGCACCGGGTGTCGGCCTGTTCGTTTTACAGACTTGGTACGTGCCATAATAATGTGGCATTTTATAGCAGGAGTCAGCATTAGGCAGTATGTATTCCCCCAGCTGGAAATGGCAATGACAGTATCGGTTGAATTGAATTGAATTGAAAAACATTTATTTTCGTTATTTAGACGCTGTAGAACAAGTCTCTCCAGCCATACGGGAGGTGTTCTAACCCTTTCTTACTTATCTTTCCTACTTATCTTAACATCCAATTTATGTAGGGAACAACCTCGTCTTGGTCGGTGACTCAGGTCGAGTTCCTACAATTTATGTGGTATAATGTTTTATAAAAAAAGATTCTTGCATTGAAATAGTACAATATGGTCGTCGAATAAGTTATATTATACGTATAAGTTTGAGTTTTTTCCCAATTCGGTCTGCGCGGTGGAAAAACTACTGAACATCGACAGAATTATAATATCTGTGTCCATTAAAATGGCAAGAGGCAATAATAGCGAGAAGAACCACACATACTATTTTAGAATTATCAAGAACGGCGCCACCATTTCCATAGAAATCCTGTCGCACGGATTCAACCAGTCCATCAGAGGTGAAGCTTGCCTTTAAAACAACCGAAAATTAACGATGAAAGTTTAAATTAAGGTTGTATTTGCTCTTACATTTAAGAGAGAAAAATGCACGTGGACACACGTCAGTCTGCTTATTTCTGTATGAGTAAAACTTTAATAATTATCACCTTGTAGTTAACAAGTACTGGGTGTCTTTTGTTCGTAATCATTATGTCATCCTCTCTTGTCAGAGTTGCCCGGACAGGCACTTGGTACCTACACAAGAATGAAATGAAAATGAATGAAACATGCTCTAATATTTAATATAATATATAATAAGTACATGCACTTAATCGATTCTATGGTCATTCATGTACCGGTAAGTATTATTATTATTATTATGGATTCCAGCTCCTGGATAAGCGTTGGCATTGTAATTGATAAAGAAGTACAATTCTGGGATAGAAAGATAACAAATATTCACTTGTAAGCTGCAATCGCTGCTGGTAAAATGACAGTCGTATTTGTTGTACGCCCTTCTTTGCCTCCAAAAGCGCCTCCTGTTATGAAATAACGGTTTAAAAGGCATAAGGATTTAGAAAGATTTGTTAGAATGTGTGAATATTTGCACATTCAACTACCCCGCATTGGTGATGATCAAACATCACATTAGGATTCGAACGATATTTGAAGATTGATTTCAATCAAATTGTGTAAACCCTATTAATTCTTTATCAACCCTATCTATAAGGTTATTGACTTGGGGTGTGCTTGAATACATTTCACGAAAGAAGAATTACTCAAATCTGAATTACGCTGCGAAAGAAAATGAAAAAGCTATTTTAAGTGTTGAAATAGCAATCGATAGTATAGTAAAAGGTGGTTTTGGTATACAGCTTTTTCATGAGAAGGGCCATTTGGATAGGCTTCACTGCATATTCCCCAATCATTGAGACATTTTCGAAACGTTGTGGTCTACTGTCTTCGACGTCCATTTCCAGTTGTGCTCAAAGACAGTCACAGTGATGATTGGCACTGGTGGGACACAAATCCCCGTTACATGGTTTACCTCATCACATAATGGCGATTTAATTTGAGGCTCCAATTCATCAATATTTGGTCAGTTTTAGCATCTATTTCATTCATATGAGTTAGTATTTTCTATGTTGTTTGAGGCATAATACACCAAGGAACAACATTCTTACTTTAACTGAAGTAAGTGGAAAATGTGCAAAAGCTGTTTTTATCTTCATGGCTGATCCCCGTAAAGTAAATTGGTGATGCCTGTAAAGCGGAAATACATTCTGTAAACGATGCCTGTATAGCGTAATTCCGTGAGAAGTGATGCCTGTAAAGTGGTTTTTTTCTTAGAATCAAATGGCTGTAATTTCTCACCGACTCTTTAAAACCACTGTAATAGCTTTCCATATAATTCCGCAAATTGGTCGACATATGACTACAAAATAGATTTTGGAGTTTTCCCGAAATATCTTGGTCTGGGGTTATTCTAATCAATTCTGTCTGGTTCCCCAATCGGAAATACATCAGAAATGCCCCACTTTTGGCATCAATATATTAAATTCTTGTGGAAAAATTATGTTTTATTGCCTAAAAATTTACAAAAATAATGCAAATATGAAGAAAAAGTCTGCGTAAATAGATCGAATTATGTCCAATCATGGTTATTATGACCCTGGGTACCAAATAACTTGAATAATATATATTTCTAATAGTCCATCGGTAATTCTATATGGCAAACAGAGAACTTTTTCTCTCAATAATTTTGCCTCTAAATACTTAAACAGAATTTATATATTTACCTTCTTAAAAAACCGATGCAAGTATTCAAGTCAACTTAACAAGAAAACGAGGGGGAATGACCATCATATATTTTGTATACATGTCTAAATGTAATGGGTAATATATATATATGGGCCGAGGGTCAATGACTCATGACTCTGTCATTACTTTTATTACTGTCATATTTTGCTGTATCTTTTCTTTTATTTGGAATATTTTCAATTGGTGGAATTGCTCATGTATATTAGTTCTTATTATATTTATTTGACCTTAATTCCCTTCTTCGCAATGAAATTTGCATAGAAGTTAAAAATGTATTTTACAAATTCTCTTGACAGGAATCATGCAGTTGCTTTACAGGCATCACAAGAAAAGAGACCGGTTGACGTTACTGCTTCACCATCATAACTGTTGACACATTATACAGAAACCACTGTTGTGATGACCATAATAAGACAATTTTGTGATGAGGTAAAGCACGTAACGGGTATCTGTGTCCCACCAGTGATTGGGGAATGTGCGGTGAAGCCTATACAAAGGGCCCTTTTCATGAAAAAGCTGTGTACTGAAACCACATTATTGTGCAATGCTTACCAGTTCGCTTTGTGTGTATAATGATACGATTCCTTGAAATCCCAAGTACTGCTGATAGATCATCCTGAAATCATTATTATTGAATTTTCAAAATGTTATTAATGTATCACTCCTGCACAAATGATGGAGTTATAGTATAGTATTTACCAATACTTAAATTGACAGTATACAGCCCAGTCTTTGAGCTTCTCAAGTGCTTGTAATATTGATTATTGCATTTTACTCGATTTGTATCGTCTGAATTTAAAGTGACACGTACATGCCACATGGAAATCCGCAATTACATTTAAAACTAACATCCAGTCAAGACAGTGATCTTAGCCCCTTTGAAAAGTGTAAATTAACCTGCCATGCAGAAATAGGAAGAGTTTCAATAACTCAATAACTTAGATGGTAAAATATGCGGATTTAAAGATTTATTGCCCAACGTGCTATTAGCGTTGTATAAACAAATATTACTCACATGTGCAAAGGAAATTGCTTGTGTGCCGGCGTAGACATTGTACTCATTTTGTTCACCAGATGGAATGACAATAGCACATTGCGGCTCCATATAAAAATGCTCCTGAGCACTTGACCTGGAAGTTCCTGTGATGGTGTTTCCAGCTGACTTAAAGACTTCTTCAAAATTACCCCTTGAGATGTACATCTCAGTGTCGTCAAAGAAGGATTCCTTCTCAATTGCATCCTGTTAAATGAGCCAGAAAGAAACCAGGTCTTGAAAAAGATCAAGAATTTCTCATTGCAGGGAATATATTGGATATCTCAGCAAGGTATAGATTTAATTCAAAGCAGCCACAGTTAATTGGAAATACATTATACCTACGGAAATGCTAAGTACTGAAGGCAGTTCCTCATAAGTCACTTTGACAGCCTTCACGGCTTTCCTGGCTATTTTCTCATCATTTGCCAAGATACCACATATTGCTTGGCCAACGTAGATTACCTGAAAAAACGTTCAATTGTAAATATTGACATTATTATAATATTCATGAATACCTAATTCGTTGCCTTCCTCATGGGGTAGAGACTATAGTACCTGTTTGAGATATCATAATTTTACGAAGCTGTTGTGTTGTGTTTTGTTGTGTTGTGTTACTCACCTCGTCCACAGCAAGAACCAAATCGCATTTATTACCGGAACACATGTTACTCCCAGGGACGTCCTTGTGGTCAATGTATCCAAATACTCCGTCCATTTCAAGGGCTTCGGACATGTCAACTTTAAGAACTTTTGCATGGGCTCTTGAACTATATACCATTGCCAAGAATTTCTCATCTTAAAAGAAAGGGTATACTTTAAGTTTCATAACATAATTTCGCTTCGATATAACTATAGGATAACATCCAATGATATTCGACCAGAAGTGTGCAAAGTCATGTCAACTTCAAGACATTTTCGTCTACAGGCTTTCTTTTAATACTTTAGTTTTCTTACAGTTCTGTGCAATTAAACACTTAGTTACAGTTAAACTATTAGAGGGCTTGCCTACCTGAGCGTCCAGGAAGGTCACTGTAATAAAGTGCTTCTCCAGTGGCCATTTCCTGAGTGAAGACATTAGGCAAGGGTCTACCAATGGTATCTTCTGCTCTCTGCTCAGGACTGACTTCTTCGTATACTTGGATGCCGCTTATGGGGATGCTGTTACAAGGCACCGAACAGGAAGTATCTTCCAACTTTCCCATCTTAAAAATGCAAACATTCCTTTTAATCTTCTAATGACGTTACTGGGGATAGTAGGCTGTGCCATTAATGTGATACACTCCGTCAAAAAAGAATGAATGAAAGACAGGAATATAAACAGTGATTTGTAATTGCAAAGTTTATTTTTGTGTGAGAAATCAGTTGTTACTAGCAGTCACCTGTTTCTCTCTTACAAAGTTGTAAAACTTCATAACAAATCCAAGGGCTATGGCTTGTTTGTACTCATTCTTCCCTTCAGTCCAATTCACCAATTCTGTACAGAGGGTTTGACTTATATTTTCCAAGAGATCCTCGTTCCATAATCTGCATAATGGATCGCATTGGACAGATTATAATGCATCATTCACAGATAAGTGTTTTAGGTACAAAAAGGGGAGCCGTCTGTAATGAAGGCTGTAGTAAAGTTTGAGTTATACATTTTCATAGCTAACAGGAAATAGGTTAGTCGTAGTTAAAGTTTTAGAAGAAGGCAGGTTCTCTTCAGAATTAAAGATGTCATCATTAATTTGTTGTTCAAAGTATATCTCATGGAACGAAACTCTGTATGTCTACTTTTGTTGCTGTTGTTACTTTTATTTGATCAAAAACGATACAATCGGTGGGTTTAATCTCCCAAAACTATACTGAGTAACACAACAGAAAAAAGTGAGAATATTATGACATGAGGTCCGCCTATGCCAGTGCAAAATTCTCCCTGTGTACTATTGAGAACGACCCGGTAGATCTACCGCCTAGCAACGTTTACTTGTGTGTGTACAAATGTGTTGCAAGGTTATTCTGTGTATTTAACATAATCTCATTCAAGTGTCTTCCTCCTGAGATTACGTATGATAGATGAAGATGCTCAATAAATTGGAACCCAAGAGGGGTCCACAACACCAACAAATTCTCAGAGCTCGGCTAGAATGTTTCCCCTTTACTTTGCAAACTATATACTCGTTTCATTTGAGCCATTGGAAAATAATATATTCTGGAGGAAATAACTTACCTCCCAGACATCGCCTTGCTCGACGTAGTTGCTATGATCACTGATGACCCAATGCCTCCAAAGCACAGAACAGCATCTTTCACTTCCTTGCTCCCAGGCGCGAATAATGCACTGAATCCAACATTCACCAAGGCACGATCAAACCCACGTCTTGACGACTGTTTTCCAGTGAAAACATATCTACCCTACAAGTGTACAAAGACTGCTGTTTCTAATAGATGCTATACCTATACATAAATTAAAGTCATGTTCAAATGTAAATTGGATAAAGTAAGTTGTAAGATAATTTCAAGTTTCTAGAAAAGAGTTTCCTTGATTGGAAGCTCACGTAAAATTTAAAATCTGACCAAGTCTATCATGACTTGTTGAAGTTACTCACAGGAGTATTGAATGGTATCTCAATGTCTAAAACTAGTGTGTCAGACGGTGGTGTATATTTCCCTTCCTTTACCAGCTCGACCATTTTGCATTTAGTTTGGTTCCCATCTCGCATAGGAAATTGTAAGAATTTAATGAGAAACAAATATCCAAGGTATCCTTGATCGCGACGTATATTAACTAATTAACTTTTCTTCTGTCTTTTCTAATAAAATTGTTTTGCAAAAACAAAAACAAATATCCAACATGCACAGCAAAATAAAAATGGAGGAACTTATCTTATTCATGATTAGTGCCATTTTTTTTTCAAAAACAGCAGCATATCATTTTGTACTTCTATACACAAAAATATTATGTTGTAAATGATAGTTTATTGAAAAATATTTGTCAGGAGAATTAGGTTTTTACCCATATCAACCAATGTCAGCAGTGCGTCAGAAGCCATAAGACCTACAACAACGTCTGAGTTTGCAGTGTCCGCATGTAGTGAACCTCCAAGAGTCTTGAATTCAAGATATATGTATATGATATTGAAATATATATGATATTGAAAACCCCCCACAAGGGAGTTATACACAGTAATAAACAAGAGCAATAAGAATCATATGAGTCCTACAGATCGAATTAGGTGAGCATAGTGGAGCAAAGTGGAAAGCACTAATTGTGAAGTGTATGAATCTGACTGCCATGACTCAATGAATCTATTAATCATTATTATCATGATGTCTCTAACATTATGGCATTAGTTCCCGGCGTTCAATAAAACTGCCTTGAAACAAGCATTAAGAATTTCCTATAGTCTGTCCGAAAAATAGTTGACATGGGATTCATTTTATCCATAAAAAGAGGGAAAAGTGGGGGATTTGACTTCCATTTATATATGGATACTTCAAGGTTACTTCATAATCAAGATTCCCGAAGAACAACCTGACCAAGAACGAATACATGTATGTGTAGGCCCTATGTTATGTGTATGTGTGTACATAAAAAAAAAAAAAAAAAAAAAAAAAAGAACGAATACATTCCTATAATCTGAGAAAGGTTCCTTTCAGAAATTTAATTCAATAGTGAGAGATATTTTTCTATTATTCTAGACAGTGAAACAATAATGTATAACATAGGGCCTACACATACATGTATCGTTAGCATTATATTAACATCGCAATCAGCCTATGGCATTGAACCACATTTCATGCAGTAAAATGTCGACGCATATATAGCTATTCAATTATTCGAAACCAGTATGAGTAAGGACCTGTCAACCCGTTGCCTAGGGAGGCGCTCTTTGCAATCAACCATGACGAAACAGGGTCAGTATAACCAGCTCTTCCTTCCTTCTAAGCAAAATAATAGCTGCTTCACATGAAGCAGGGAAAGCGCAATACAATACAGCTGTATATTCCACCATGGTCGATCGCAAACGGCGACTCAGGGGGCAAAGGTTTGAAGTCAAAAGTCCCCCACTTATCTCTTCTTAAAGGAACGAAGGAATCCCGTGTCAACTACTTTTCAGACAGACTATACTGGAATTGATTGGGGGTATTAGTCTACTTACTGACATGTTTCGAATTTGCTCACTCCCAAATCTCTCTAGGAGATTAAGCACTGCTTGCAAGCAACCATCATTTGTTCCTAGTATTTCCAAAACGAAAGAATACTTTCACAGTATGTACGCAATTGATATTAATTTATACTAAATATTTCATTCAATTTTTTTTTTACAAATAACATTATTATTGCCGTAAATTATCTATTGTAAATACCTGAGTCAGAGTCAACTGATGTTTTCAGGTCTTCAATAGCTTCCGTGACTGTTAAAGCTGCGCCCAGCACTATTCTACCAGTGTCTTTCACTGTCTTTCTCATTTCCTTCACATTCATCAACGATATTATAGTTGATGGATTGTCGCCTCTTGTGGAAAATACTACGAAGTAAAATATAGTTAATATACAACAAATAAATCCAACAAAAAACCCCCCCAACAACTATGAAGTAAAGCAAAGCAATGGCTTAATTGATGAGGATCGTTATTTATTGGTTTTCCTAATGACATGTGAGAATTTAAATTAAGTTAAAATCCCGAACAATTCATGGGGATAACACACCTGTTTGAGTGGAACCAGCAGACATAATTGCCGAGGGATATTTTCTTTTCATTTTAAGTGCCGTATCCAGGTTTGTGGCATAAATCCATGTACCATTCTTGCCCACAAATTCAGTTGGGTTAAGATAGAGTTCAGAAACCTAAAATACAATACATGAAATGATATTTGATTTATTATAGGAGTAATTAATCCATTCCAACGAGGATACCCGTGGAATAAGATAACTAAATATTAAAATTGTTCGGGTAATGCCAAGGTATTTCGATTAACGGCAAATAATATATTGAATTAGACATGCCTGTAGTTCACTGGGAAATATAGGTTCCTGAGAGGGATCAGCTTCAGTGCTTGTATTCTTATCAACCCTATCCTCTTGAGGACCATTTGAAGGTTGTTTATTGCGACAGCATTGGTCACCAAGACCACAAGTGAAATCCTTGACAGGTCAAAAGAAAATAGAACTGTATATTGAAATAATTATGCTTCCTTGATGCTTTGGCTCAGTCTCTTATTCTCTAATGCAAGATGGAAATTAATTAATCAGGCCAATTAATACACTTAGCGATTTGCAGAATAAATGAAAGATACAATTGTAATTATTGTGAAATCACTAATTGAAAATGTTCATGAACGTCCTACCCCCTCAAATGTCTGAAATGCCTCAACAATCGGACGATAGCCAGTGCAACGGCACAGATTACCTTAGGACAGAGGGAGAGGTTTACAGATCATGTGCTGTATTTTAAATAGAGTGATATTTCATTGTTAAGATTTGATTAAAGTATTAACTCTGGAATGAGAAGTCCTTATATATTTTTATGTGTATTTAAAAGTTAAAAAGTATAAAACATACAATAAACAAGTACTAAGTTAAGAAATTATCAAGTTAAGTTTGGTTTATCTATTTAACTTTACAATTAGTGTCAACTTAATTTATATACCTGGCGTTTCCAATCATGGAAACGATTCTCAGGCTGAATTACTTGTGTCCGATGTCAATTTATTAACTTGTTGTCCAGGCGGAGAGCGTGATTGAATTTAGTTAGACATTATTAATGTGCATTCATAGCCGATTTGAAGGAGGCTTAATTTGAATAGATAAATAAAATGCAATACGGAAATCAATAGTATAGGAGGAGAAGATGCCAATGTAATTTGCATATACACCCAAGGGGAGGACTGGGCAGATAAACAGCTGAGAAATATGAGGAGAGAGAGGGGGTTGGGCAGAGTAGCACCAGTGAAGGAGGAGGTGATGGTGGTTGCAGCTGGGGTGGGAGTGGGGGTAACATGGGCCAACCCCCTTCTGTGTTGGGGGTGGGCTGTCCAGGCAGAGGACAGAGGGTGAGGCAGGAAGGTGGGGGGAGTGAGGGGGGTGAAGGGGCTGAGGTGTTGGCATAACATCTAAGTGCGAAATGTATCACTGATCAGTGAGTTAGATATGGCATGCTCCCCTGATGTCATATCTAAGCTCTAACACCTTACATACAGCTACAAATATTATCAGATGAAGAATGATTGGCACATTTAGTAGTGACTCATATGATCTCAGGCCTCTTAAAGGCCTGAGATCAAAAAGTATAATAAGTTATATATCTACCCTCCAAAGCTTTCTCGATATTTTCCTTTGTGACCTTCTTGCTTCGCAAAAGACAATACATGGACATAACCATACCCGGGGTACAGAAACCACATTGTATGCCATGTGCTTCAACAAGTCTTTTCTGGAAGTATAAACGTTTGTCTATCATATATGCAAACTTTCTTTAAATTATTTAGATATATACACCAAAGTTATGATTCATTCATGGTCTTCAATTGGTATTGCACATCGTTGGTCTCAAATCTACTCTTGATTCTACGTTTCTATCTGAAATTATTGCTGCTTTCTACAAGTTTGTACTGGATGCTATGGTAAGTAAAGCATGAAAAGGAAGAAAGTTAATTCCACCTGGATCTCGTGCAGGCCAGTCCGTTTACTTCCAATTCCTTCCACAGTAACAACCGCATACCCATGAACAGCACACAAAGGAACCAAACAAGACACAACTGATTTGTTTCTTATATGTGTTAAGAAAGAATGAATGTAACATATATCCAAATAAAATCATGACACTGAAATATGTGTTTATCATATAGGAAAGTAAATAGGGAAAACGTAATTTTGCAAATTAAGTGTAGATTCCAGTTCCATTCTCATTCTATATCTTGCAATATGGTTATCTTATATAAGAAATAGTAATTGGCATTCACATTCCAACTTAATGACTTGGAAAGAGGAGTATATACTCCTCTTTCCAAGTCATTAAGTTGGAATGTGAATACTGCATTGATTAAGGATACATGATGGTGTTGCTCTCCCGATCATAATGGGAGAGCATGACTGTGCACGAACCACATCCTCCTGTGTTGCAGCCCAGTTTTGCCCCTCGCAGACCTACTATTGTATGAGTTAAGGAGACAAAGAATAATATTCATCTGAGATATGCAATTTTTGTGTTGCTATATTTTGCTTCTTTTGTTGTTGTTGGAAACATGTTTTATTCAAGGTGCCTGCCATATTTTGCTTCTTATGCACAGCCAGAAAAAGAAGCATCAACGTAACTAAGGATACACGAATTCCTGAGGTAATCAGCCAGTGTCGTTGCAGGATCTGGCTTAGGCTCTATCACCTGTAAATAAACCATGGAATAAACCGTATTTAATAATATAATACATAGGACTATTCTGTTGTCATCATGATGAAGCTTGACCTTATGGTGATATTAAAAAAAGTCCTTAACATCTTGTCCAAAAATGACATCACCATGCAATACGAGACAGAATATAGGTGAGAATTTCCCATTGAGTACAATTGCGAAAATGTTTTTCCACAAGCCCTAAAAGCATAAGACAATCTTTTTAGAAGGTATTTTTATATCAATGGTTAGTTAGACAACAACGAGATTGTCCAGGCTATATTTGCTTGTCCCTATCTAGGACCAAACATATTTATTCCAGGACCAAGTTTATGGTAAAAAAGTACCATACTGTTATACCTCATTGTGTCATAATAATTATATCAATATACAGGTCTACATCTTAATTTCTTTACCCTAGGTCCTACCTGTGTGGAGTCTAGCTTCGGACTAACGGATTTGCCTCCCATTGCCATTGGTATTGCTATTTGTCGGGATTTGAGAGAAGGAATGACAATAAATCAGCATAAAACCTTTGTCCCCTGATGTAAACAACAGTTGGGTGTTTAGCTTGGCTCAGTGACTTTCCCTTCCTATCATTCCATTCTTTTTAGTCATAGGCCTATATATAGAGGGATATAATATTACTCCACTGGTTAGGCCAACTTAGTATATGTTTGGGGGAAACTGTTGTTTATCGTAGTACACATGGGCACTTGGGCACGAAACGTCAACAGAGTTCCTAGACCTGTTTCATTTCATGATAATAAGTCGATTAGAAAAACATATCTTGGTATCCGACTGGCTCCTGTTTCACTTAATACTAGATCATATGGGCACTGAATGTAGGCAAAAACAGAGAGAATCTATAGTAAATAATACTGTTTATTTTTCAAAATGTATCATTTAAGATTTTTGTGTGGGTACATAAAGAGTGGTCGTAGGTGGTTACAATCAGCAAATATCATCACAATGCAATGAGAATAAGTAGTTATGGACTTTTATCATTTGGTGAAAGGGATGCATCATTCCGCATCCGTTTTATTCCAGGTGTTGGCCGAGAAATGTGAGCTATTGTAGGGGTACAAATTAATAATGTTACAAATTAGTATGTATTCTGGTGTGGAAACTCCATAATCTTTGATGGTAATCCTCTCTACTATTTAACCTGTGTTTCATACACCTTCTAGAGAGTTGCCTCAGCACCTTTGGGGGAGGGGCGGGGACCTTAAGAAATAAATAATTGTAGTGATTCGCACGACTTAACACGAATAAACAAAGAGACAACAAAGAGTGTTTGCTCCCCTTCTGGTTTATTAGTCCAGTTCCATGGTCAAGGCTTGACCCTGATCCGGATCCACTACCACAGGGTAGGGCATACGGATCTGCACACACGGCTGGTGTGAGACTCTCAAGGGATCCAAAGGATCAGCACATAATAGTGGGGTAAAACATAAGGTATAAAACAGCAGTGAAACTGAAGTAAATGTAAGAGATACAAACGGAATACATCACGAGTCCGGTTTGTAACAGAACATAACATAAAGGGTAGATAATAGAGGTTTAGAGATAAATGATATGTAATGCAAGCCTTACAGACTGCAACACCTCTAGAGTTAATGAAGTGCACTAATCCCTTCTGGATAAGCTGCACTGTGGAGGATTGCAGAACTACTACAATACCCCCCCCTTTTTTCAGATTTTTAAAAACCCCATTGAAAAATCGGCAAGTAAGAGCAAAATGGATATATATAAGAACAAGAGAATTATCATTGCGGACCTGTAACCAAATAGTTAAATAAAGCTTTAGTAAAAGTACACAAAGGAGCATATTGTGTCCTAGCTACAAAGTTAACAAGTACAGGTCGCTACATCTCTAAGTAAAACATCCAAAAACACAAGTCACGGCAGTATAAAGTTCAAAAAATGGTACAAACAGGAGCATAAGGTGTCCTCACGACTGTAGGATAACAACATTTCTTTAAGAAATAAAAATATAAATCCCAATCGACAAAAAGGAGCTTCAGAGACCTGCGCACGTAAGAACAATATCTGAACAGTGTAGTATCAAAATACAAAAATATAAACGAATCCTTAGATATGTTAAAAGGTTTTATCTCGAGAAAAACGATTCAGGAGAAAAAATGTCTTTCAAAAATGGAACACAACTGGTTATAATTATGGCAGCAAAAGCAAAACGGCTCAGCAGCAAAAACCTTTACAGGCGGGTGGACTCAGTTCCGTCCGTCATATGGGCGTCCGGATCCGCACGACCAGCAGTTCCTTGTGGAGGAACTTCCGTCTCGGGTGCTGGGGCTGTTTGGTTCGCCTGAGGTAGAGTATACAGCCAATGGGGGATCAACGGATCCGCAGATGGTTGAGGAGGAACCACTGGAGGTTGAGGAACAACCAATCCCGCCTGGGCAGAAAGTTGTTGGATCCACCGACTCATTTGCTGTAGCTGAGGGAGAATGGCCGGACCAGCGACGGGCACGGTAGCTGCTGCTGGAGGCTGCTGGGCAGGGTCCGGAAGGGCGGACGTCTGGGCCGGATTAGACACAACCACTTCTGTTGGGGTAGCCGACCTAGTGTCATCATCTAGGCTGGCTCTGAGGCGACAGTTGGCCTCTCTTAGTGTCTGAATGGTGGCGTCCTTCTCAGCAGCGGACTGCTTCATTTCTTCCACCAACTTCTCCAACCCACGATTGGCGTCCCTGAGGTCCCCAAGCTCAGCCACGGATTGGCGGACGCTGTCCACGGACTGCAAAGGTCCAACCATCTCCTGCAGGATACCATGAAGCTGAACTCGAGCTTCATCGGCCGCAACACAAACTTGGGTGAGGGCATCACTCACCACAGTCTCCACCCGAGTGACTAGCTCAGAAGCAGCTCCGGATGAAGGAAGACCTTCCAGCAAGTCCTCCATCCACTTCTGAGTCCTGCGCGATACTCGCTTCGCTGGAGGAGCACACTGCTCAAGCCTTTCCTCGGAAGCCACTGAACGTCCACGCTTCCTATGATCGGGAGGGTTCCTCGATCCGGATTCGGAAGCAACAGGGGACTCACAAGCAGATTTGGCGCTTCCAGCAGCCGAAGAAGGCTTGGTGTAATGGCCTCCGTCCTGCCTACCAGGATTCCTGACGCTCTCCGTAGATCCGGCTTTGGATCCACCTAGCCCTCTCTTCCCTCGAGTGCTCTTCCTCATGACTCGAAGATGTTGCTCAGCCATATACGTCATGCGCTGGAACGAGCCATGAGGTCGAACCGAAGGCATCACGGTCACAATTTTGTCAAGGGCCTCTTTCCGGGTGAGGTGATGCTGAAGAACTTCCCCATTCACTAGGTGCTGGACCAGTTCCACACGCCTGTCCAGGACTTGTTGGCAGCGCGGGAACGGACAGATCCAGACCTCGATGAACGGGGAGTGTTCCTCACACAGGTGGCGGAATAGGCGTTCCCTAGTCCGGTACACCCTAACACCTTCCGGATTCAGCACCAAGTACCTGCAGACCAGGAACGGGCACCTGAATCCGGGTTCCCAGAGACAGTGTGAGCTGGCGATCTTCTGGTAAGTTCCAGAATCCATGGCGTCTGCACGAACATGCTCAGGCCAGATATGGCTCTCATATCGGGACATCTGA
This sequence comes from Sthenelais limicola, assembly GCA_942159475.1. Classification (NCBI taxonomy): domain Eukaryota; kingdom Metazoa; phylum Annelida; class Polychaeta; order Phyllodocida; family Sigalionidae; genus Sthenelais; species Sthenelais limicola. The sequence goes on from OW804098.1 coordinate 33,239,683, forward strand.
GAGTCATTGAACTCCTTTTCCTCGGAATCAGACTCAGGGCAAGTAAATACCACTGATCCGGGTTGGTCTGCATCCGGGTTCATGGGAACCACTTCACTAGACGAATCTAGCTCCAGTCTGAAGTCTTCCACAGATCCCCTTCTGCCAACCTGAGCAGTCCGTCTCTCAGCGCGATGGATGTGACGCTTCTTTATCACAGATTTCTTTTTCTGGGTGGTCTTAGGCTCTGCCGAAGACCCTGTGCCTGTGGCACGCTTCACTGGACTCAGCCTAGCCGACCTCCTGGAACTGGAACCAGATGTCTTGCTAGTGGATGGCTGGTCCACATCCTTGTCTGTCCTTGAACGGTCTTTCTTGGGTTGGTCCTTCTTGGCTGACCTTCCCTCATCAGTACTTTTTTCAGTAATTGTCTTTTTCCGGGTAATACTGGTCTCAGAGGGAGCGCCTTTCGACCTTGAAGGTCGACGGACCACAGACTCAGGCTGAGTCTCAATCCTCATACGTCCACTGGCAGTTTGGCGGACGCTAGGGCTCCTACCTCTATTGCTGCGGTGATTAGGGTAAGGAGAGACAGAATGGCTCCTGTCTGGCAAACCGGTCTCACCCGACCTAAGCAGCTTCCGGGGGGAAGCGGATTTCCGTCCGGACCGTCTCGGCGACGTCCGCTCATGCCTTACAGAGCCGAAGCTCTGGCTGCCCGAAGGCCTGGGTCCATTCCGGTCCGGATCGTCCGGCTCCGCTTGGGTCACGTCCATGTCCTCTTCGTCACTGCGTAGGGGTTGAATCTCTGTACCCAGAGGCTTGGGTCCCTCCGGATCGGAGTCCAGCGCATCGATGATGGCCTGGTTGGCCGGGTCGAGGTAGAGGAGGTCCGCAACACCCTCACGTAAGAGCTCACGCTCCTGCTCGGGAGAAATGTCCTCGTCACCCTCCGACTTCTTGTCCAACCCCAAGGGATCCTTCTGGTTAGGAAGCCCTTCCTTGGTTCGGTCCGTCATCTTTTCTGGTTACTGAAACCCAGGGAAATTACAATGTAGAAACAATAGTAAAATCCGCCCTACTACACACACACATAGTACATACAATAAATACAATACCTAAAACTATCTCAACTCATTCTCATTACATGAGGCAAAGAGGAGTAGTTTCACGGTCAAAAACATCACAATTTACGAGTAAATTAAGTCCAAGGGAACATGGCTAGCACAGGTGTACTCCTTTTGAGAGTAGTAGAGGTTGTATTGAACTAAACTATGTTTAGTTATGGTGTAAAGAGCCACGTATTACCAATACCTTCACTCCATTCATACGGTACGAGCACCGGTGTCATGGCCGACAAGCATGACTTTCATTCTATACCGGCGTGCTAACACCCGCTCAAACTCACAAACAAAACAATTCAAAACTGAAAACTCAGCGTGTCTAGTACAAGACAACTTCCCACTAGTGAACTAGTGGTATCTCAGTGCATGTCAAGAAAGTCTTAACCCATTTCAACTCACTTCTTTCTGAGGCTAAATCTATCGTTGGTATGTTGTTTTGGCCGGAGCAGGAAGTGTACTGAGAAAGGGTGCAACACCACAGCACTCACGCCAGCGTGGTAACTGTAGTTCCCAAAACCGCCACCGCATTCACCAGCGCCATTTCCCGCTCAAGGCCATCAAACCAACCCAACCAGTCACACTCTTCTAATAGGTCGTACAGTGATGTAATTTCTGCAGCCTATTCTGGTCTTCCACTTGAGACAAAAGTGGATACCTTGTCCATAAAGCCCAGTATCCACTGCACCGACTTAATAGCAATTTCAACCCAATCTCTGAGTTGATTCAAGCTTCCCGGGGAGGTCCAGTTCAGCTCGAACACGGGATTCCTCCCAAGCTAAGCCATTCTCAGTTCAGTTTCAATCAAGCCAAACGGACAGTTTGGTTCTTTCCCGGTCATTTAATTCATATGACAAATTCCTCAAATGCCGTAAAAGGGTGGCCGGACTCCATCCGATCAGTCAACCACCGACTTCTCGTTGTGTAATTTTAACGTAGGCCCATCTGGAAAGCCCTACCTGTACTTTAATTTAAGTCCCATACTGCAATCTAGATGGGGCTTTGCGCGTGCGCTTAACCCTTGCAGCCACTGGTGGAGCACTGTCCGTTTTCTTCTGAGGAGAAATAGGAACATTTGGAGCCACACTCAAAATTTTCCTAGGCCTCCCCCTCCCTCTTTTCGAAGGCTTAGCAGGATCCGTCACAGCAACAGGGACTGGTTGCTTATTAACTACCAAGTCCGTCTTTGCCTTTGACGGCCTACCAACACGTCTCCTAGAAGGGACAACTACTGGAGGAATACTGGGTTTCTTTTCCTTCTTCTTAGCCTTTTTCTTTGACTTAGACTTGCCCTTCTGACCAGTCCGGGCCACAGCAGGATCAGCATCGACTGCTCGGTCCGGGCGGACGGGAGGGACGTCTACACCAGAATTCTTCTTAGGTCTGCCTCTAGGCTTAACCCCAACAGTAATCTTGTCTTTTACTTTCATTTTCGGACACTCAGCACCAGCTAAGACTTTTCCATTCTCCCACCTCAGGATATCTCGTCCAGCCTTCTCTAATTTACGGAATTCCGGGGCTTTTTCCAAGTTGACTGCCTGGATAGGCCCTGTCTCGTCGAAAGCAGACTTCAGGTAATCAACGTGATACCTGACCAATCCCTCAGTGGTTTCCAATTCATAGGTAGTACCCCCTATGAATCGGTGCACTTTGAATGGCCCGTCCCATTTGGGACCGAATTTCTTCCCAGCCTTAGGGGGACAGTACCTGTATACCACAGACCCCACTTCAAAGCGCCTAGGGCACGCCCGCCTGTCAAAATCCTTCTTTTGGTGCACTGCGGCAACGCCAAGGTTATCTCTGACAAACTGATGTCCCTCTCTCATCCACTGTCTTACATTTTCCACGTACGCCAAGTGACAAGGAAAATCCAGTCCTCCTGGTTCTACTCCATGGACTAAATCCACCGGAGTCACAAGCTCTGAGCCAAAGACTACCGAATTAGGCGTACACAACGTACTCGCATGCACAGTCCCCCTGTAAGCGTGAGCTATACATGGAACAAGCAAGTCCCAATCCGTCTCCGAATAGTCAGTCAGGCAAGAGAGCTGCTCAACCAAAACTCGGTTAAATCTCTCCGCCTGTCCATTCGACCGAGGCCTGTATGGTAGAGTGGTCAGTTTCTCTACCCCTAACATCTCCAACAAACTCCTCAAAAGTAGTGATCTGAATTCGGGAGCTCCGTCCGTCTGCAGCGAAACCGGACAACCGAATCTCAGGATCCATTCCCTGAATAGAACATCAGCACACCTCTCAGCCGTGTGATCCGGCATAGGATATGCTTCAGCCCACTTCGAGAAATGATCCATCACCACCATCACATAGTTGTTGCCTCTAGGGGTAGTTTTAAATGGACCAATAATGTCCAAGGCCAACCTACTCCACCTTTCACCATGGATCTCCTTCTTAAGCGGTGTTATGCCACATCCTCCTCTCGTTTTCCGCATACTGCAGGCAGGGCAAGCCCTCAACCAACGTTTCAAATCATACCGCATTCCAGGCCAAAAATATTTCATCTTTGCCTTCCAGCTGGTCTTAAATTCTCCATAATGGCCTTCCAATCCGGAACCATGCAAGGAACGGAAGATGTCACTTCTCATTGAGGCAGGAATTATCTTCCTGACGTACGTCTGTCCAGTGTTCTTACGCAACCAACGGAAGCATAAAACACCACGGACCATTTCTAATTTGTCTCGGTCACGGACATATACACAGAAGTCCAGTGGCTCACCAGACAAATTTTCTTTGCTGGGAACCGGACTACTACCATCCAGTATAGCCATAACCCTCTTCAGGAGCGGATCCTCCTGTTGCGCCACCCGGATTTCGTCCTCCAAAGGACACAAGACAACTGCTTCAGCGATCACAGCATCATGGACACCGCAATCCGTGCAGTCAAGACGTCCACATTTCCTTGTGGGAATCCGGGACAACCCGTCCGCATTCGTGTGCTTCTTTCCAGCCCGATGAAGTATCATGCTTTGATCCAGGCCGTACTCCTGCAACGTGGTCAACCACCTAGCAAGCATATCGGCCGGATCCTTGAAGTTCAGGAGCCAACGGAGGGAAGCATGATCCGTCCTCACGTAATAGTTACGGTTGCCAAGCAAGTAATGCCGGAACTTATTCAGGTATGTCAGTACTGCTAACAATTCTCTCTTCGTCGCACAATAATTCCTTTGTGGACGAGTGAGACTGTGGCTAGCATAGCCTAACACAACTTCTTTTCCATCTTGCATTTGTGACAAGACTCCGGCCATTCCATAGCCACTTGCATCCGTATCCAACACAAAATATCCCTCTCTTCTAGGATAACCAAGGACAGGGGCTGAGGTCAATAAAGCCTTCGCCGCCTTAAATGCTTCCTCACATTTCGCAGTCCACACTATAGGTTTACTATAGCGCTTCAATCTTCCAGCATCTGAAACAATCTGCTGCAGAGGGGCCACAATACCTCCAAAATCCGGCTGGAACTCCCTATAGTAGGAAGCAAAGCCAAGAAATTGTCTAACCTCTTTAGCAGTCTTAGGGACAGGCCATTCCTGGACTTTCTTGATCTTAGCTGGATCCGCCCGGATCCCGTCACCAGAAACGATTCTGCCCAGATACTTCACTTCCTTGCGGAAGAACTCGCATTTCTTGGGTTTGAGCTTCAGCCCATACTCCCGAATACGTTCAAGCACCAACTTAAGGTTGTCCGCGCATTCCTGGACGGTTTTTCCAAAAACGACCACGTCATCCAGGTAAACCAAACAGGACTTCCAACGCAGTTCGTCCAACATACGGTCCATCATGCGTTGGAAAGTGGCAGGGGCGTTACACAGTCCAAAGGCCATCACCTTAAACTGGAACAGACCCACACTGGATAAGAAAGCAGTTTTGTGCTTGCTGCCCTCATCCATTGCAACCTGCCAATATCCGGACTCCAAATCCAACGTGCAAAACCACTGGTTCCCACCCAGGGCTTCAACACACTCATCAATACGGGGTAGGGGAAAGCTGTCCTTCTTAGTGACCGAATTTAGCTGTCTGTAGTCCACACAGAACCTCTGGGTTCCGTCTTTCTTAGCCACCATAACAATGGGAGCTCCCCACGGACTACTGCTATGCTCAATCCGTCCTTCCTTGTACATTTTCCAAATTTCCGCCTCTGCTCCTTCCCGCCTAGCCACTGGTAACCTGCGATAGGCTTGTTTGACAGGGATTGCATCCCCAGTGTCAACCACGTGCTTAACAAAATGAGTACACCCCACTTTGGTACCAGGCAAGGAGAAACAATCTTGGAAATCATAGAGCAGTTTTCGAACTAACTCCTTTTCTTCCTTCTTGGATAGGTGAGTTTCCCTCAACAACTTATCCAACGGATTTTCGGCACAAGCTGGAACAACTATTTCCGGAGCGAGAAGCTCATCATCCGCCACCGGTGAATCCATCACCTGAACGGAATTGATGATAGCAGTTCTCACTCTTTCATCATCTTCCCCATCAGGCAGAGAAGCATCAGACAATAAAGTCACAATACTAACTCTCCCAACCACCATATCTTCATTCAATCTCACCGAGGAGTCGGACGGATTGGAGAAAGCTACCACGGCCGAATTAACGTTGCCCGACACATATGTGTTCAGGCTTCCCAAGGCAAATTCTTTCAACAATCCCTGATCAGGCTCGAACATCAGACCTTCTGATGTGTCAGAACCTCTACCCAGATCTATTTTGGCGAGAGTCACGGACCGAGGTTTGAGGACTACAGGTTCCTTCAACCTGACTTCACCTCCATCAATGAACTCTGACACCTCCACAGCCTGAATAGTGGACTGTCTCAGACTTTTCTTCATGTGCTTTCATTGCTTGCACATAACAGAAACTGTCTGATTCTCTAGGAATAGCAATCCAGACCAGTCAAGATTACATTTGTGGACGTAATAAAAATCCGCCCCCAAAAGTCCGTCTTCTGGTCCTTTCAGGCCAGAAACCACCAGACATGTAATCATGTATGTCCGTCCTCCTATCACCCAAGGACACAACGCGCTCCCATGAGTGGTTATAGGCAAGCCATTCCCCATTGCACACACCATCTGGACCGGAACCAGAGGTGGTGGCTGGGAAAGAGAATCAAAGAACTTCTTAGTAACCAGGCTAGTTGTAGCTCCCGGATCTACCAAAAAGTCTCCTTTTCCCCCACCTAACCCCACTGGGGCGTACCATCTCTCACGGATAATCAAATTATCCGTGATCCTCAGCGTTTTCGACTGTTGTACAGAAACTTTCTGTATCCGGGCAGTCTTGTTGGAGTTCTGTCCCACAACCACGATCTGTCCTTCAACAGCTTGGTACCCGGATTGGCCCCATCTCACATCTGAGACAAGATCCGGGCTATCCAGGGGAACCTTTCCACCTGGAAGGGTGTCCTTTTCCGGCAGGAGACTAGTATTATCCGTCTTCGGAAGCGCCTGTTCACTTGGGAAGGCTAACTTCTTACCAACGCCCGCCTGAGCAACACCCCCAGTTCCTATACTACTAGCAGAATCCGTCTGAGCTGTAGCACTATGAAGCGGTGTCCTATCATCGACCCCCATCTCGCTTATTACAAGGGTCGGCTGGGGTTTTCCGAATCCGGCTTAGAGGCGGGAACCTCAGCGGATCTCAGAAGCCCCTGGAAGACCTTGCTCTTAGGACAGCCAGCTGCCAAATGACCTTCAAGTCCACAGAGCCAACACTTGTCATTTCCAGTCCTCCATACTCTACGAGAACCAAATTTCCCGGAGTATCTCCTCCTATCATCTCCAGCTCCTTCCTTGCTGTAGTCCGACTTAGCTCTCCGGTCTTTCCAGGCCTGCAGAGCCTGTACAATCACGGTAGAGACGTCTTCACAAGAGTCAGGGGAAGACACACCAGCATCTTCCAAAGCCTCTGTTAGCTGAGCTACTGCTGAGCCGGATTTCCGTCGGGATCTAGAAGGCTTCTTCCCCGTGGCATGCTCCACTATCGGTACCGGAGGAGGAAGCAGAGCAGGAACAGGTGTGGCTTCAATTTCTTGAATCACCACCCGTGAACTTGAATCCATCATACAACCCTCGTATACTTCAGCCCAATGCAAGGCTTCCTGCAAATCGAGAGGTTCTTTGAAACGGACCCACGTAGCCATTTCCGGATCGCTTAACCCTTTGAGGAAAATTCGGAGGGCCATGTCTCTCAACGTACTGTCCGTTTTAACTCCATGAGCATAACGGCCCCTCTTCGCAACCTCATTCGCAAAGTGACGGGGAGTTTCTTGCACTTGCTGCCTGCAGTTCCAAAATTCGGCCTGCTTCTTGCTGCGAGAGCGTTCTCCAAAGTTCGTGTCCATATGGGCAACAAACTTCTTCAGCGTCAAATCGTCGGGTAAGTCCCCCATGTCGGCTAGCTGTCTCTTGCACCCACACTGCAACTGAATCAAAAATTCATCTGCAGACCAATTGTAGGCGCCTGCTACTACCTTCATCTCGGCAAGATAAACTCGCCACGGATCCTTCTGCTCCCAAGGTTTGATGATTGGCAACCTTCCTGCTTGATGTAGTCTACCCGTTCTTGGAGAGTAGTCAAACATATCATCCGAGTCCTCAGACCCGTCAAAACTCATTCCCTGCACAAGAGAATGATCCCTACGTGTGATATCGACACGTCTTGCCTTTCTTGCTTTTTTCTTTTTCCTTCTTTCCTTCATTGCGACGTCAGAGGATTCAGAGCTTGCCGAATCGCTGGAGGGATCTGACGGATCACCCGCACCACCTGACGCAACTTTCTTCTTCGGCGCCTTTATCTTTCCAGGTGACTTCTTAGGTGTCTTCTTAGGGACATACACATCCCCCTGAATCCGTCCTCTATCGAAATCCTCTGTCCCAGCCGATTTCTCGTCACCAGTGTTCACACTAGAGACCTCAGTAGTTTGGCTTCCAACCGAACTCAGAGAAGCCATCCTTCTTTCAGTAACCATTGGTTTCCTGGGGGTCTGGGTTGGACAACTCCTCCTTTCAGGAACAATCCGTCCCGCCTCAGGAACAGTCCACGAAGTATCTCTTGTGGTCTGACTACCAACACTATCACTAGCAGGGGAGGAGGTGGACATACCAGAACTACGATGTTCTTGGAACGTCACCTTTTTGGCCGAATCCCCGCCCGGACCCACCGGAGAAGCAAAGAAATCCAATGATGGATCCCTACGCCTCTGACCAGCGCGTCCGTCTGCAAAGGTGGAACACCCTGGTGCAGTCTTACTCAAATCAAGCGGCTGATACTGCTTTGATAGAGTTTCTGCCAAATTGAGGAGTGGATTAAGCTCAAAATCAGTTTGAGTCTCAACCGACTCTTCCATACCAGTGTTCTGCAAACGAGAATAATCATCCATCCTCGAAACTTCACACCTTAACTTCTCGTTTTCCACCTCGAGTCTATCAGTGTACTGCGAGGAACGAGCAGTTACCACATCCAGGGTTTCTTGCAGATCCTGGTTCTGAAAAACTAGCTGTGTCACTTCAGACACGAAATCATGGCATTTGGTCTTCTCTGCCTGCAAATCACGTTTAGTTCGCAACAATTGCAAACGAATCGTACTCAACAAACTCTGATCATCAGAATCCGTCTCAGCCCGTCGCTCCCGGTAGTCCGTCCAGGCACCCTGATTATCTTCCCTTCCGGTCCGATAATCCTCCGAATCCGACACGCCAGTACCTCTGTCTATAAGGCGATCCACAGCCAAATCCACCAAAGGCTGGACTCCTGTAGGTCTGGTGTATCTCGGAGAGGCTGGCTTGTCCGTCCGGGTGTCCGGGCGGTCCTCCGGAAACTTCGCGGCCATCTCGGTCTCCTAAAAAGCAAAAGCAAGGCACAATCGCGGATTTTAGCAAAATCAGGCGATTCAAATCACAACCGGACAGTGTGTTAAGGGCTGGTCACGGCACCAATTGTAGTGATTCGCACGACTTAACACGAATAAACAAAGAGACAACAAAGAGTGTTTGCTCCCCTTCTGGTTTATTAGTCCAGTTCCATGGTCAAGGCTTGACCCTGATCCGGATCCACTACCACAGGGTAGGGCATACGGATCTGCACACACGGCTGGTGTGAGACTCTCAAGGGATCCAAAGGATCAGCACATAATAGTGGGGTAAAACATAAGGTATAAAACAGCAGTGAAACTGAAGTAAATGTAAGAGATACAAACGGAATACATCACGAGTCCGGTTTGTAACAGAACATAACATAAAGGGTAGATAATAGAGGTTTAGAGATAAATGATATGTAATGCAAGCCTTACAGACTGCAACACCTCTAGAGTTAATGAAGTGCACTAATCCCTTCTGGATAAGCTGCACTGTGGAGGATTGCAGAACTACTACATAATAATGTAATGGGAATCTGAATAAAATAATACCTATGATATCAGAATTATACTACCAATCCTGGCAACTACAGACCGGTCTCCTCTATACCCTTGCCTGCAAAATTATTAGAAAAACCATGCACAAGCAAATTATGTATTACTTAGAAAATAATAATTTATTATTCAATGGTCAGTACGGATTTAGACAGGGACGCTCAACAAAAGATGCCCTAATGAATTATATTATGGAAATATATTCTAACATGAATGAAAATAAAGTGACCAAGGCAGTCTACCTCGACTTCAGAAAAGCGTTTGATATGGTAAACCATTCAAGACTTATGGAGAAATTACAAAATATTGGTATAAAAAATAAAGAATTAGATTTGTTCAAAGACTACCTATCAAATCGATTCCAAACAGTGGAAGTAAATAAAACAAAATCAAAATTGAACCCAATCTCTTGTGGAGTGCCACAGGGCACAACCCTTGGCCCACTATTATTTACTATTTATATAAATGATATGCCAAAATTCATAAACAATTCAAAGATTTAACTATTTGCAGATGATACCATAATATATGCAACAGGCACAGATGTCCTAGAAGCTACAAACCTGCTTCAACAGGACTTAAATGCCTTAATATTCTGGTGCAAAAGAAACAAAATTTCTACCAATTACGATAAATAAAAAATACAGACATTCTTTGGAAAACAAAATATGAGGTTGAGATGGGCAGAAGGTGAGCAACCCCTATTAGAAGAAAATAAGTTGAGCCTGGATGGGAGCCCCATGAAAGATGTAGAAAGTTACAAGTATCTAGGAGTCGAAATTGACCGCAATCTTAAGTTCAAAACATCAGTAAATTAATGAATTAATAAATACCATGAATATTATAAGTGTTGGCAAATAACAAAACTAAAAGGGAAAATCCCCCAAGAAACACTTTTATTAATCTACAAAGTAATGGTACTACCCCTAATTGTCCAGACAGATATATTTCATGACTCACATACAGCAACCTGTACAAACAGACTTCAGATAATTCAGAATAAAATACTTCGCAGAATTTATGGACATCCATCCAGGGCCAATGTTGATGACATTCACATAAAAAAGAACTTATAATTGACCTTGAAACACAGAAGAAGATTACATATATTGCAGGCAGGCCATGCCCTGGCGAGTAATCCGAGATATATCGACATAAGAAACTTAACACCAGAAACTTTGCTTTAGGCAGAAAGCCATTAAAACAAATCAAACCAAAGAATGAACAACTAACCCCTTCAACCCCAGCCTCCCCAGGGGAATTTGGGGGTAAATTTCCTACAATTAATATGCATATATCTGAATAAAAAATATAATTTAACACTTTCTTTCACCATAAGATATATATATCACCTTGAAGCACTTTCCATAGAGATCCCGTATTTGAAATGATTATGTACTAAAAATCGGTTACCATGGCAACGCATTGTTTTATTAAGATAATTAGTTTATTTTTAGTTTCATTCAAATATTCTTTAATATATGATTTAGATATTGTTGGGTCTAGATTGGTTATGTCACTAGGAACATTTTTGATACCAAACACATCAGGGGAATCCTAAAGGTTACCTTGGAAACATCATTCAATAATACCTACCTCTATAGGGTTTACCAGAATACCATTATGGAGAAGGTATGAAAATAGATACCCCTGTATTCAATTTGACGATTTTCCTACTTAATGGGGATTTTTCTATTGTTTCTGTTGCTCAAGTCAATCTAAATGATTCCCCTATTAAACTAAGTTAGTTTTTACAACATTGTATGAGTCTGTTACCATAGCAACCTAATGAAAACAGATGAATTAGAAAATTAAAGAAATTTTCTATTTTTGGTCGCCATGGTAACAGAACTACCCCAATTTGAAAATGAATTATATTTCTGAATTCTCCTTTTCGAGACCTTTCTTCTGATACCACACTTGCCTATATCAGGAGATTTCTGAAAAATCATTATTTTTCTGGGAGAAATTAGCCTAGGGTATATATCCTAAGTCGTTTCCATGGTTACCATTGACAGACACCAAGAAAAATGGATTCGTACCACTAATTTTGATATGCCTGGCAAGAATTGAGAGTTTCAGCAAATTTGGGTGAATGTTTTAATGGAAATTATTCATTTCAATTTACAAGTAATTGTGTGTGAAAATTGATGTATTTTGTCAAAATCTGTTTCCATGGAAACGGTTTTTCTAGTAGAGCTATATTTTTTCTTTAGAAATATCAAGGCATCAAAGACCTTCAAATCTAATGTTTTTGTGAAGACAAATTCCTCAAAATAGCTAAATACAAACAGGAAAAGTGACAAAAATAAGCCCTAAATTGTTACATTGTTTCCATGGTTACCATTCTATCCCCCTTGAGTTGCCATAGAAATAAATACTAGAGAATTAATTTCCACTATGTATGCTTTATAGTGATACTAAATACTCCATAATACATAGTTACCCCAAATTTCTATGACTATGTCAAGTTTCGTCAAATTTGCCCAAATGGGCAAAAAGGGGCAAGATTTGCCCACGTGGGGCTGGCAACAATTGTTGCCAGTGGGGGTGAAGGGGCTAAGAAATCAATTTTACACAGAATTCCCTTCTCTTGGAGCTCTCTGCAGACCATGGCCCATGGGATACAAGATACGAAAGCATTTAAAGCATTAGCAAAGAAAACTCTAATATGGTCAGACCAATATTTCATTGAATGACACAACAATTATCCAATGACTTCAATATTATTAATATTTCATAAAAAATTAAGAATTACAGTTTCTGAGGCAGTGTTTATATAAGATCTACTGCGTTTTTTACCAACCTTGATATTGTAAATGACAAATCATAATGAAAAATAACAGTGGGCCACCTTCGTCCATTACGACTGTGGTATTATACACTGTTAAAATACAAATGTAATAAACAGGAAGCTTGCAAACCCCGGTTGCAAACCTCCCTTAGCTGGAGTTATGTTTCCTGACAGCGACAAGTTCGAAAATAAACGTATCTTAATCTTAATCTTAATACTATTGCCCCCACAGGAAAGACCCAAAACTTGTATAATCTATAAGCATTTTATTCCAATAGCGAGCCTGCTTTACGCCCTACTGATCTGTATTATATTCGGTCATATATATCAGGAGCAAGGTCTCCATCTGTCAACATATGGCATGAGAACAACAATTCTACATAATTATCTACACATTTAAACTTTCAGGGTCGGTCGACCAACATATATTTTGGAAAATCAGTACAATATGTTGATACATCTTCTCTCACTGTGTCCGTTGATGTATAGGCCTATATACAATGAATAATATAAATGATTGGTAGATCTTCGTAACCTTTAACGCAGATAGAGAAGTAAAATATCTATCAGATGAATTAATAAACTAAAATCCTTTCATCATTATCGAAGTCTTTCCTTTATTAAAGCATTACTATTGATTAAAAAGGACTTAAACTAAAGCTTTGAAAGGGCCTGAAATTGATTCAGAAATGTCAGCTATTTTCTCCCCTGGTTTTCCCTGACACCGATGGCCTGATAGAGCTGCGCTGTGCGACAGGCCTACATACAACAAAATGGTCAATTAAGTGGGTGACGCTAAAGTCACATAATAAATCACAATTCGATAATATTTCAACAACATTGACATTGTTCTACTCCATATAAAGCTTATATACTCATCAGGTAACTAACTCGTTGGTTGAATTAAGGAGCTTGCATATAGCGCGACTTGCGCAGCAACGTGTGCAATAGGCTATGCACACTCCTTCAACCAACTCGTCAGTGCGATTTTGAGACTTTCGGTAAGAATTGAAGAATACTTGGATTATATATGACCAACGAATTGCTTCCCAATTACCTGCGTCATGTGGAAAGCTATCTGTGCCCTGGAGAACACTTATGTCCATTAAAGTGTCAAGTGACTCTTGATATGCCCCCACCCTGGTTATCCGGGATGCATTATATTCAAACACTGCGCCAATAGCCCAGACCCCAAAAGACAATAACAATAATAAAAGAAAGCGAAATAGTTAGATCGATATATAATTAATACCAATGAATATACTAACAGTTAATAGATAGACTTTGGTCCTACAGTGACACGAAGTTGTAATGTTCCCTTGCAGCATATAGAAAGAGTTATGAAAATAAAGATTTAAGTTTAAATATAACGCATATATATATCATTGCTTTGCGAACGATCCACTAGTAATTAACAAAGATTTTTTGGCCAGTGATTAAAAACAGCAAACACTATTTCATAATTATGTCATAACAATGATGCATACGGCCCTGTAATGAGCATATAAGCGTAAACAAATATCCATTAACTGATACTTTAGATGGAAATATATTCATGCTAGACGATTTATTCACATTTGCTTTCAATTCTCACATGGATCCAAGGAAATAAAATAAAATAATGGTGAACTGCCGAATGACAGCTACAACTGTTAACAGTAAGCCACTGTAACTGGTATAATAGTAATCTGAAACACTGTTACTTGTAACAGCCACTGTATACTTTTTTCTTTTTTTATGTAAAGACGAATAACTTGATTGACAAGTTGATTGATTGACAGATTACATGACAGATACAGTACTCATTTTCACACAGAGGATGGGCAATAGTTGTGAATGTTCAATTTTGCTAATTTGTGCATTTCATTAATGGTTCTTTCATGCGGTTCTCAGTGCGATTCATCCCAAGTCTTCGTAATTTATCGAGAGAATTAGTGTAGCTTCCCTGATATGATAGCACGGACAATAATAATAATAATAATAGCTAGATTATATATCAACTGATAACAATGCCATTACGTACCTTCTTTCCATTGACATAGAACCGTAGTGCGTCACCTTCAGCCATTTCAAAAAGCTTCCTTTAAATCACAAACTGCAGATACTGTGGAAGTAACGCTCCCTTCGCTGATCTATTCAGTATAGGCTATATAGCGATTCACATCATATGATATCCCACAATCATATAATGCATGATAAGATCATTCAAAGCCACTCAAGGTTCACTCCAAGTGCACTTCGATGGTTCTCCTCTCCGGAGAGTGGATGAATATATATATAGGTCATGTCACGAATACTACTACTTTTATACACGGAGGGCAAGGGAATTCCTGACATTCTTTGTTAGAAGAAGTATTACTATACCACTTACAGTGAGATAGTATTACACGTATATATAGATATATGAATTTAACCCTTTTTGGATAAAAAATAATAATAATAAAAAAAGAATTAGGCAAGTTAAAAAAAATCTTTAGGAGGGGTACTTCGTAGTTTGAATTGAATTGAATTGTACTTAAGGTCTTTCTAGTTAGGAGGAGTTAACAGAAAACACGCCTATGTTTTTGCCTCATGATATTCACATACCAAGTGATGGACAACATTGCATTGAGTTCTCATGTGATGCTATGGATGTGTTATAATTCATTATATATAGAGGTCAATATAATTATGACCCATGAGCAAGACTATCTAGACTATCTATAGACAAAGAATCTTCCATGAAAATGATATTGTTTTTCGTGCATTTATCAACGAAGCGAAAATGAACTTAAGAATAATGGAATACAATAAAGTTGTCCGAGGTAAATTGGAAAGAAAAAAGCAACGAGTGGTATAAACTCATTAAAATAGAAAAGCAGAGACAGCCTAGGAGTTAAGACCAAGTATTTTATTTGGGATTAATGTAGTTTTTGTCTCTGATGGGTTAGGAGTGGAGTTGTCTGATTCCTTGAGTCCTTGATTAGGTCTACATGTTTATTAATCAGAGATAACACTAATGATAATGATGTATATTAATAGCCCTAGCTATGGCTGAGAGAGTACGGGGAAAGGGAAGAGGTCGGTGGGGTCTTAAAGACGGTGTTGACGCGGAGACAGCAGAGAAGAGAGCCAATTCCCACATCATGAACGAGATCTATTGCAATGTTTAAAAATACACGTCTAAAAAACATGTCTAAAAAATTGTTTCTAATCGGAAATGAAGAGAAGAAAATCAGAAAGAAAATAGTATCTGCCTTCCAATAATTTATTGTAAAGATGGATGGAGATCCATTATATAGTATGTCATGCCCCAGTTGAGAGACAGAAAAAGAGAACAGGAGTGGGGCGTAAAGGAACTATATAACTCTTTTTGCTTACTTTCTCCACTATATCCGAGTAAAATGTTACTTTTGTTTAATTCTTTTTCGCTGAATTTAGATAGAGAGGTACTGTTCTTGACCAATTTTTCTCAGATTACACCAAGTAACACTGGGTCTCTTACATTCAATAAAGAAGTGATATAACGTATCATCACCATCGCAAAAATCTCAATTTGCCGTCTTCTTAAAACAGATTTGTGTTAAGTATTATTTATTGCATTATTATTCTGTAATTCATCGTCTTGATATGTATGACAGATCTATTGTCCACTGTTCACCTTCGAGAATACGATTCTGCAGGGTTAACAACCCTCGATCGTAATTCAATCCCTAACGTTACACATCTTCCACTTTTAATTGAGAAAAAGCAACAGTCATTTGGCAGAAGAAATGTATCTTCGTATATCATATCAGAAAAAAAGGACATCGTCTTAAGTATACAGACATTTGGCGTTGAGGAGAGGCGTAAGTTATAAATAATGCAGCTGGCCTGCATGGTAGATATCTGTTAAATTCTCCTGACAACTCTAACTTGTGTAGCCTTCTAAGTTTATAGTTCATATCATATCACTATGTTAAACTTACGCCATCATGCAACGCGTCTTGAATCAGTTAAATGTTCTTATCTACATGGGAAAATATAATTTCATGTGAGGAAGGATGCAACTTTATTCCCCATAATACTTATATAGTGGAACCGAAAAATCAAACTTCATTACTTTATGGATTCATGGAAGGAAAGAAGGTTTTTTAAAGACAACAATCTTGTCTGAATATCTATTCCTTTTACAGTCCTCAGGCATTAGCATCTCATTGATACATAGGCCCTACATTAATGATATCCGTGTTCGACTGACACAAGCCAAATTTAAGATGAATAGCAAATAAACCATATTTTTAATGATGTGTTAATATATATTGACCTCTTAATACTGGCTTATTTTGAATGAATCTGAATCAGGCATGACTAGATACCATTTTGAATGATAGAAATGATAATGATAATCAGTCGCATGATAGGACTGTCCGACATAGGCCTACTGCCCTACTAACTATGGTTTGCTTATAGCTAGGGTCTTCGACTTCGGCGATACCTAGCCCAAGTCACTAAATAAGGCCCATACACATTATGTTTCCAGACATTGAACCCTAATAGCTATTTATTTTTTGTATACGAGTTCTGACAAAGTATATATATTATCAGAGCTTACAATATTAGGAACAGTTTGGTACAGCTGTCACTTCTTAGAAATTATGTTTGATGGTCAAGTTGCCAAGGCAACTGTTTCTGAAATTGCACAATGATAAGGACTTTGTGGCAATCAAACCTTTTCCATTTCATGAAAAATGAATGAAAACTAATTTTATCTCTGCAAGTTGTGGTAAACATTATTTTCGCATCTGTTGATATATAACATGTGTGATTCTAATATTGTCTCATTGAAGGGAGAAAAAAGTATGAGTTGAGGGTCAAAATGGTAAAACATTAAACAAACACAGTCATTACGTTAGAATAGGTTTATTCAGTAGTGGGACATTTTATAATTAGTATACACAACGATGATATGTAGACAAGTCTTTGTCAATACAGTGCAAGTTGTAAATGAGAGAAGATAACATTTATCAGAGATTATAGTAATATCAGTGACACTTCATCTGCACGATTTATCTTGTGTTGGTATATGTATTTTGGGAGTCCACAGTTCAGATCCACTTTACCCTTAGCACATTTGGTCTGACTCTTGTTTCAAGAGATAGTTATAATGTAGGGTGGGTGGGTGGAAATTTCAAGTCACTTGTTGTCTCTCCTGGGTGTGCGAACCGAATGGACGCAGCCCGGAGGCTCGTGGTCACTCATGAGCAGGAAGTGGGTCGGCTGACCACTTCCGGGTGAGGGTGGGGTGTCCAGCGTTCTGCGTGCTGCCTGCTGCTTAATGCAGAGGAATTGTCGCATAAACAACAATTCCTTCCACATTAAACAAACACAGTCATTACGTTAGAATAGGTTTATTCAGTAGTGGGACATTTTATAATTAGTATACACAACGATGATATGTAGACAAGTCTTTGTCAATACAGTGCAAGTTGTAAATGAGAGAAGATAACATTTATCAGAGATTATAGTAATATCAATGACACTTCATCTGCACGATTTATCTTGTGTTGGTATATGTATTTTGGGAGTCCACAGTTCAGATTCACTTTACCCAATCATGTTCTGTTCACATTGCACTGAGGGCCTTGTGTACAGAGGTAGATGTGTGGGCTGTGGGCCTGATGTAGGATCTCACGGCGTCACTAGCCCAGGTCCCGTGTGTCATGACGTCATTGAGAGTGGCTCCTGCCTCGTGGTAGGCATACGAGGCGCCTCCCCTTCGCAGACTATGCATTGAGTGGATTGAAGGACTCGACCCAGCTTGGGTCACGAGCCAGGCCCAGACACGCCTCATGTATCCTATTGTAATCGGGTTCCCATCGCTGAACCGGAAAAGGGGCGTGTCGGGGGGCAGGGCGGAGGAGTTCTTCGTGAGCTTGTGGATGGCCCGCCTGGGACATATTGGGTCTCCGGGCTTGGCAGGGAGATATACTTCCACCGCTGTTCTCGAGGACTGCATCGTTTTTGACCACTTGAGTTTTATGGTAACTCCGGCCACGCCCACTTCCACGTCTGATGTGGTCAGGTGTCTGGAGTGATCAAATTGCTTCTTCGATGCGGGGAATAAATTGGATTGGCGCAGGAAAGCCATGAACATTAATATGATGGCCGCCCTCACCTGCTTAGGGTACTCACAGCAGGAGGCGCGCTGCACACATTTTCGGAGTAGGACTGGAGTCACAGCCCCCTTTGGCTTTGGAATGTGTCGGACTGTGAGCCTCACCCCTTTCAGGGCTGTGAGGACAGCGTAGTCAGACAAGGGGGCCGGGTCAATACCAGCCATTTTAAAGAATGTTCTTAGCGATGAGAGATGGTTCTGGATGGTATCAGGGGTGAGTGCACTTGCCACCAGGTATTCGATGTACCAGCATATGTGAGCAGGCGAGGGTTTGTCATACTCTATTCTCACCCGCACACAGAATGCTACATATAGTTTGATGGCCGATTCTCTGTTGGTGTTGGTCCCAGGTCTGTGGCCCTCTCTCTGTCTCGCAACTGCAAGTCGAGCGAGCTTGGCCTGGCACCTACCTAGAAGAAACGAGAAATATCGAAATGTGAGTCACTGGAATCAATTCCCCGAAGGTCGAGTTCTTTAACAATGGATTGGGCTTTGTCATTAAATAGGGCAGAGGTGTGAGATCTGGAGAGGGCGTCTGGGAGGTCCATCAGACGTCCTGGTATGTGGACGTACTCCAGCGACATCTCCCTCTCAGCTGCAACATACCAGAGGGCTCTAGCACAGGTGGCCAGTGTGAGGTCTTTCGGTTTTCCTCCTTTGAAAGACTCCACTGCCGCCTGGTTGTCACAGCATATTCTCACTATGCTCCCTCTGTCATCCGGGCCAGTCAGGAGTCTGACCGCTCCCACGCAGTTGAGAGCCTCAAGGTGGTGATACTCCTATTGCTGGTTATTTCGGGGGGGTATTGGTGTGCATAGTAGAGGGCGCCGTAGCTCCCCCTCCTGTGAGACATGCATCCGCCCAGATCGTTTTCGACACTGTGCCTCGTGGTATGATGGAGACTCCGTTGTATTGTGACATAAAACGGTTGAACCAGCATAGGTCAGCTTTCACGAGTGTTGAGATGAAGATCGGGCCTCCTTTTGCCGACCTGAGTGCATGGAGCATGCGTTGCATAAATAGGGTGGCTGGCTTGACTGTCTTGGCCAAGTGTGCCACTCGTCCTATTATGCTCTGCATTGTTCTGGTGGTGACAACGTGCTTGCTGGCAGTAGAGTCCAAGCACAACTTAATTTCTGCGAGCTTGCACGGAGGAATGGATATGGTATTTAGGCTGGTGTCGATCAAGATACCTAGCCATTTGACCTTTTGTGATGGCGGTTGGGTCTTGTCCTCAGCCACCTTCAGGCCCAGTTCTCTTAGGAGTTGTTTGGCCGCAATGAACTGGGGCTGCAGCTGTTGGAGAGTAGGGGCTATAAGAATGAGGTCATCGAGGTACATGAGGGCAGTGATGTTTTGAGAGGATAGAGCCCTCACTATGAATGAAGCCACCTGCTGCATAATGTAGGAGGACATCCTGGCCCCGAATGGTAGGGCCCTGTCAATGTATGTTTTGTTTTTATGAGATACACACATGAGGGGCCAGTCCAGTGGGCAGGTCTGGAAGTGGCGATAAGCTCGGGACAAGTCCAGAACTGCCATGGCAACGTCCTTCTGGGCCATGTTGGTTATTATTTCACAAGCTATGCTGACAGTTGGGAGGTTGTGTGAGGCTGGCTTACCGTTGAAGAAATTCTTGGCTACCCAGGCGTTCACTCCCCCGTTGGGAAATGACAGGTCTACTATGATGCGCCTCTTATCCGGATTTGATTTGGGCCTAGTCATCAGGGAGCTTGTGTGAAGCCAGGGCACAAATGGGGGCGAGATGAAGGGGCCCGCCATTGCTTTAAGGTTGCATTCGGTGTCTATGTAGTCCTGGATGTGATGTGGGAATGCTAGGGCCGAGGGGTGGTTGGTTGTGTCATTTTCGGCCTTGTTATAGATGGGTCCTCCCGTGTATTGTATGGGGAAGCCATAGAGTATTCCATTGTAGATGGCTGTGTCGTTGGCGTGATTTGTACCGTACTGCTTCCAGACGGGTACTTTCATGGTTGACGGTAGAGTCACTTTGGCCCCCCTCCAGTTGGGAGCCCCGGCCGATCTGACAGTTTCATATATGACCGCCATCTGATTTGGCAGAGTCAGGGCTGGATAAGGCCATTTAGAGTAGTCGGAGAAGTCAATGTTTGGAGGGGGGGAGGCCGCCGAGATCTTGTCGTTTACGAGGGCCAGGCCCTCTATGAAAGCCTGTCTGGTGCTGGTATGGGTAGGTCTGGTGGTGTTGATATCTGTGTCTGTATAGAACAAGATTTCTTTACCTGAATAGTCAAAGTCAGAGGAGTGCAGCGTATACTGTTCCACGTCCTCGTATAGTTCGTGTGTGTCTGTATGAGTCGCCACACAGACATCTGCAGGGTGCTGTTCCTTGGGACTATGCCGTACTAGCATGGATCGATGCTTTTGTAGTGGAGTTTGCGGCGTATACCGTTCCAAACTTCGGTTACTGGTTTGTGAGTTTGCTGTCTTGGTATCACATGATTTTGATGTCTGTGGAGTGTCCTGGAATGGCACAGTAGGGGTATTAGCACAGTCCGAGTGTTGTTCTTTTGGGGCTGCGGAAGTCAGGCCGCCATTTTGGTTGTTTACTTCCGGGGAGGCTGGTTGTCTGTGCGTACATCCGGTTCCTGTAATGGTGGTGCCCGATGGAGATGTTAAATCCGAAGCTGATGCCATTTTGACAGTAAGAGTCTCAATAAAAGTGGGTTTGGGAGGTAGGGCACCTTTGTTATAGTCCCTGGTGCTGGCGGGACTAGTGTTTAGTTTTTTGACTTAGCTTCAGTTGGTTTGGAAGCCGAGTCGGAGTTAGTGCGTGTCCATTCGCGCTTGCCCTTGTTTTGCTGGCCGGAGGTGGAGCTCTCTCTACCCTGGCTAGACTTTCTATTATTACACAATTTTGCTGTGTGTCTGAACTCCTTGTTTTTCGTATTGAAGTAACAATAGCCGCAGCAGTGGAGCATTAGAGTGGGGCCTTCGTGGTGTCTGTCGTTGTGATGGCACTCCTCTGAGTTGTAGGGGGTGCATGGGGAGGCAATGCCTCGGCCTTTCTTGGTCTTGGTGATGATAGGTTTGCTATTCCATGCTATCCTGGCTCTCTGCTGCTGGATGTAGGTATTATCCTTCCATTTGATTTTAGCTGCACAAATATGGTCGATAATGGTCTGTGACCACATGACTGTGGCCTCGCCTGACCGAGAGACGGCATCCTCTGCCACCTCTGCGATATGCACGTTAACATGATATAGTGTAGCCATGCTGCAGCCGTCCCGGTTCATACTAGCTGCCATGAGATTAAGGCCACAAAGATATTCAACCACATTGAGATCCCTTTTCTCTGAGTCGACCCTTGTAGCCAGGTCGGGTGGGAGACAATTTTCTGGTGTAAGATATGATTTTGATTTACCTTTTGTTTTGCCCTTAGAACGATACTGGCGGGAGAGAGCCTTTGACGCCAGTTTGTGGTGCTTATAGGCTCTTTTGAGATGGGATGGTTCAGGGACATCGCTGTTTTCAGATGAGCTAGAGTAGGATGAGTGGCGCCTCTCCCTGAAGGGGTGGCGCTTGGCTGCTGGAGTTCTCCTGTCTCTTTTGGATTTCTTATAGGACCTTTTCCTTTTTCTGTCTCTCCTAGGAGAAGGAGAGGCTGACGATGTCGAGGATGAGTCAGAGGAAGAGTCGGACGAGTAGCTGGAGGAGTCTGAAGGAGGAGCGCGGGCCTTGCGGCACTTGGAGCGGGGCCCCCCGGGGTGGCCACGTGCATTGGACGCTTGACCACGTGAGCGGTGGTGTAGCTTGGGATAAGGAGTAACATTCGCCTTAGAGGTTTCGACCAGTGCGTTGCAGAGCGTGGAGACTACATTGGAGAGTTGTTTCTTAGCCGTAGCAGTCTTTCTTTTAGGAGTTTTGAAGTCGATTGGAGGTTCCTGTTGCTCCTGGTCAGCTTCCCCCCCCTCCTCATGGCTGTCCTCGGAGGACGATTCCTCATAGATTGTTTCCAGCTTGGTACCTGGTTTCTTGGCTTTTTTCTTAGTCTTCTTCTTTTGGGTATCCTTGCCCGGGTCTGCCATTGAAACGTAGTCTACTTTTGGGTGTACCCTTGTTCTACGAGGAGAGAAGGGGACGGGGCCACCTGGCATGACAGGGAGCACGAGCAAATTTCAAGTCACTTGTTGTCTCTCCTGGGTGTGCGAACCGAATGGACGCAGCCCGGAGGCTCGTGGTCACTCATGAGCAGGAAGTGGGTCGGCTGACCACTTCCGGGTGAGGGTGGGGTGTCCAGCGTTCTGCGTGCTGCCTGCTGCTTAATGCAGAGGAATTGTCGCATAAACAACAATTCCTTCCAAATGACCAATTTCGGCATGGTTTGGGGATACATTGGAGATAAGGAAACATCTTGTCTGTAATCAGAATGATAGACCTCCCAGATTATTTTATATGGCTGATGTCCAATTTCCATTGATGACTGATGTATTGTAGATGTCGAATTCTCAAATAATTGGCTCAGGGAAGAAATGAAAGCAAATTAAACTTATGTTAGCTCAATAGAAATACTAGTTAAATGGCGGATATAGCCCAAAATATGGCCAGAGTGATGGCATTACCAAATAATGGAGCATACATGTATGTAGGTATGCTTCGTCGGTTGCCATGGTTACATCAGGGATTTAAATTTAAAAAAGCAAATTAAATCCTTAAGTTTGGCTCTAATATAATAAGTAGGCCTATACCAAATTATAAGTTACACATTCCGAATTAATGGGTAGAATTTTATATTTCTATAGGTGTCCATGTCATGGGCCTTATTTAATGCAATTACTAGCCCATGTGCCTCTTCAAGCCTCTTGGACGGATAGTCTTCATAGGCCAGTGTCTGTCAGCGAACATAGGGACGGCCTACATACTAGCCTACTTGGGCTTGGGCTTGGGCGGGAAAGGCGATCACTGTACATCAGAGACCCCATGTGATAAATTGGAGAACTCTGGCATTTAATTGCACGGTGTTGACTGTAGGTGGCAGTGCTAGGTTCGGGAAGCATGTTCCCATCGATTGCCACTTTATAAACCTAGTAGGCCTAGTTCTCCCATATTTACGATCATTGGATGCCAAATTTATGGTAGGTATATACAAAACCATTGTTTAGCCAAATTGAAATTACTTTTATATCTGTGTTTGACTTGACAGTATGCTGTGAGTTGTATATAATGCTTTGAAGTCGGTATTGTGGTCGATAATAGGAGCTTTTGAACCTTTCCGTGGTAGTTTCTACAGCCAGAGTCAGAGAGATGGTTTATGGTCAATGAAACTTATCCCCAGGGACCCTATTAAAATTTTTAAAATCTGGTAATTTCTATATTTTTCTCCCTATTAATTTTAATATATGACGTACACTGTACAGTGCCAGTGATTGGATTAGTTACGATACCCAACCCTTGTATAGTATTGTGAACTTAAAAGCTAAATCATTTAAAAGTATAGTGCACAATTTGTACTCTAGCCTACTGTATGCCTACTATTTAAGCGTACTGTATCTCAGAGTTGTTCTATTAATCTCCTAAGATTGTAAAATCTTATAAAATCTTATACCGTACTACACCTTTTACTTGTCTTCATATAATTGCAGGCTGAACATACTACCATATCAGGCACGACATACAGTAAAATGTGGGAAAAAGTAAATGAGGATTTACCGGCAGGGAGTTCTGTTGGATTTTGGGGTGCCCTCGATGTTTGGATCAACAAACCTCATGTACTGAACCGAAATCTCTGCGGCTCATGTCTCCTGATAAGGCAACACATGGACAGTAATTTGTGCAATGATGAAGTGATTGCATCCTTGAAATCTAGTCGTATGTTATTCACAGACGTTCAAAGCTTAAGTAAAAATATACAGGATTGCATCATGAGGACAGAAGATCATGCGTCTACGCCTTCTAGTAATTCAACTATAGAAATATGTATAAGAGATATTCACCCCAAACAGTTAGATCGTTATTTACCTCAACGAGAAGCAATCATCATTGGTAAGTACAAATATTATTTAAACTAAACCTAGCTGGGGTATACTTTTTTTTATATACTCAATAGGTAGTAGCTTCGGTCTTACCGACAACAGAAATTGTTACGCTGTTAGGGCGATTAGATAGATATTTGTAAATTTTAAAACATAAATTAAATCGACTTGTGTCTTATATCTACTTTTGTCACTGCTAATTTTGCAGATAAATCGTCTGGGTCTGTGTCCTTTTTGCCTCTATTGAAACTTAAAGGCAGTGATGAACCTGAACTTGATGACAGCTTGCCGTATAAAATTCATTTCGACGAATCTAATCACAGGTATGCTTGCATTAACCACTTGCCCCAAACCTTATTGATTAGTTGCATATAATCCCAACGAGACTGGATGATCATCCTAATGGACGGTCCTATCTCTGTTCACGCAGTAGGCTAGCCTATCTGCTGATCACTTACGATCCCCAGCAGTTCCTCAGTATCATCTGTACAAGCCCCACCCCCCGCGCATACACTTATTCAACATTTGTTATTGTAGGGTTTCTCTCCATACCATCGGACCAGGCGAGCTCGTGCGCTCTAGTGGAGCAGCATGTTCTAAGGAATGGCTTCATGGACAATTACTCACTAAACTCGCTCGGTGGAGCTTCCATGAAAACCTAGAAACAGAGATAAAGTCCCTTCGACTCGTGCCGCTGGATCGGTACAACCAAAGATATTACGACATGAAATCAAAATACGGTTCTCACCTCGTAGAAGTAAGAGGTTCACAGATGTAGTACATTGTTACATTCTGTGGCATATTATTGTCCTTCCATTGTGTTCACTAATTTTACCGAAGACTTTGTATCATTCATTGCTTTGAATTTTTTAATCTTAAATGAATGATTCAGATTGTCCTCTTGATTGATTTAGAATTGGCCTGAATCTACCGATCCACAGAAGTTTGTGTTTGAAGATATTTCTATCGCAGCGTATCTGTTGGTAAGTATTCTTTCCATCAACGCTTGTTATGTGTTGTTTAGAACATTTTAATTGAATTGTGTTATATCCAGGATCGTATGGTAGAGTATAATAAGGGAGAAGTCGCAAGAAACATCGCAAACGTTGAGATATTTTAATCCATGCAGCACAACTGGCTGTTGAATACCTTATTGGAAATCAACTAGTATAATTCTATATATATTAAATACATGATATGGATGTATTACTAATCCTTTCTATTTATGTTATTTCTCTATAAATAATGCTCACTCGAAAAACGAGACTCGCATCACACTCTCAGATAGTGGCTATCCCATTGTACTGTTGTACCATTGTATTATTATACCATTGTAATAATGTATCTCTAACATTACTATAGCACTCTTAATTTCATTAGAGCCATCCTCATTATATTTTTTTATTAGAAATATTGCATGATCTACTACTGTGAAATGGTTATACAACATACTCGATGTAATATATGCTGGTCGCATTAGAAAATCCTGGGAATCTCGGAAATGTAAACCCAGTTGAAAGAAAATATCAAAAAATATGATTGGATACAAGCAGCATGACCTTTCACTATGTATGGCTCTCTAATACAGACTTTATGGGAGGAGGAACGCGAGGAGAAACGTCTTACAGAAAAGCAGACTTTCGTCGACCTAGGTTGTGGTAACGGACTCCTCGTTCATCTTCTATCAAAGGAAGGTGTAAGTCATTTTTCTTCTATGAATGATGCATCCAGTATTTAGACAATTCTCGCAACAAATAGATACCGGGATCATCTCAAGTGGATTTTGAAAGTTTAGACCCATTCTAAGGATTCGCATTTTGACCAACCAACATTGCTTTCTTTACAGCACAAAGGGAAAGGGATCGATCTTCGAAAACGAAATATTTGGGATTTCTATGGTCCGGAAACATGCCTTGAGGTTTGTCTAACGTCTCCATACATTAATAGAATGACGTATTTTCATCCATTTGTAATTCTCGAAGGGAGAAGTCGCTCGATCTGATAAGTTAATAAAGGTATATTTTTTATATTTAATCTCTTATAGGAACATTCCTTCACACCCTCTGACAGTAATCTATTTAGTGACTATGACTGGTTGATTGGTAACCATAGTGATGAACTTACTCCGTGGATTCCGGTTATAGCTGCTAGGTCAGTATGGTTTGATTTTATGCATAATGTAAGCCTCCTTTACCTACTGATCTTGATTTTTTTGTGATTTTCAATTTCAATCACTGCGTACCATTGGCACTTGTTGGGTCGTACCCAGAAATTTGTGGTTACCTTTTGCCGGGAAGTTAAAACGTGGTCTTTGTTCAAGTAAGTATTCTAATGCTCTCTTGTACAATTAAGCAGTCCCATATTAATGTACTTGCAGGTCCTCATATAAGTGTTCATACTTCGTCCTACCCTGCTGTTCATTTGATTTTGATTCCAAGTTCAAGCAGAAACAGCATGGTAAAAGTCAGTACCGGTGTTATCTAGACTACATCAAATATGTTGGACAGGAATGCGGCTTTACAGTCCAAGAAGATACACTCAGAATTCCATCCACTAAACGGGTCAGTCTTTAGATTGTATGATGCCTCTTCCATTAAAATCTAATTCATATATACTTGATATGAAAACATTTATATCTAATTATAAATCAGTATAATTATTTGGATACAATCCATATTCTAATCAGTAACCCGGACGATATACTGGATTTTGTCCAATCCTAAGTGGATTCTAATGTGTTTTCCCCGAGTCATATTGATTGTATTCTTTATTTTACTAAATGGAAATCTCTTGTCAGTTTCTGAACAATTCCGATGTATGTATTCTTCCAGTTCCTCCTATATTATTTATAATTATTGAACGTGTGTATACATAGTGTCCTCCCACGGACAAGAAATTAATCCAATATATTTAACCCGCGTGAAGTGAGCGATTTGAGTCTGGAAATCCAGCGTCTTTCCTCTGTGTCCCTTTGTTGCTTTGCAATGGGACTGTCAGGTGGATTTCTGACAAAATGTAAAATAGAGATTTTGATGTTTTCCCATTTATCTTCGGTACTATTTAACCCTGTCTCGGGAGATTATTGATGTTAAAATAATGGTAACAGCAGTGAATTTGATTACGTTGCTAACATCAACACTTATGCACTAAGCAACCATAAAGGCTGCTTGGAGAGGCAAGATGATAGGTTCGTTCTGAATCTGCAGATCCAGTTGTGGTAGCGCAGCCAAGGCGGACACGTCTTTACCTCCTCTACTATTTGTTTTATAGGTTTGTTTCATTGGTAATTCCCGGACTTACAGCCCAGAGGATGAGGTCCAGACGGATGCACATCGCTGTGATCTGATTACCAGTCGCTGCTCTATTCATGGTCAAGCAACCACTAATGATGCCTTGGCATCTAGTCACGAAGGTGCTGCTAAAGATGACAATTGGATTAATAACTTTGAAGCCAGAAATCCTGTCGAGAAGCCTCGGAACTGTTTGAGTGTAGACAAGGCTATCACTAAGCATGTGGTAGTTACCGTATTTGAAAAGGTGCTAAACATGGACAGGGAATGTACTCAAGAAACAAGTGATGGCCGTGTTTGGCATACCGGAGGTTAGGAGTGTCTTATAAGTCCACTATGATGCACCATTCGTCTAAACATTATCTATCTTATTTACCAACTATGTATCATCACTGTTATATCAATCCCTGAAGAAGGGTCAAAGTGACCCGAAACGTTGGGTAATTGAATAGAACTATCTATTCAACTTCATGTCTCCTTTTCTGAAACCAACCAAACAAAATTCAAAGGCATAAGTCAGTTAGTAGTGAAACCACCCATCCATTATCTATCTTTAATCTAATGTGCTGTCCAAGTAAAATAATTAAATTATTCCGGGGTATTTATTCATCTCTAGGTGTGATGCAGTATATCTGTCGATCGGTAACATATCAACATTATATTTCTTACTGTGTGTCTGTTTTCTAATACCTAAGACTTTTTTCTTTCTTTTATTTGATATATTGGGCAGTAAATAGAATCATACCTGCCCGTAAACTATTATATTAATTTAATATATGAGGTAAAAGCTATAAGCCTACTTGTTTCATTCCAGGGAAATGTCCCCTATCGGAGGTGGTGAAACTCTTCGATGCAGATGTTATGAAGGAGCTGAAGAATGAATGCGGAGGAATGCAGACTCTCCTTCGCAACCACTATCATATATTCCGGGGTGAGATAAGTCACGTTTACTTTAGCCCCCCCCCCCCCCCCACACCTCGGAAAACCTCCACCCTCTTAATTTTTTTTATAATTTTTTTTAAGTAAAAAGCTATTATACGCAGGAAAACGGGTTTTCCTAAACAGGAAAACAGGATTTTTTTCAGTTCTTGGAAGGTGGTTCCCTTTAAGAAAAACGAAAAAAGTGTTAACCCCCCCTACCTAGTTTTCAGCCAGATCAATCGGAAATACCTATTTTGTTTGGCCTTATATAAAACTGAACGTATACATGTATTTTTTTCTATAAAACTTTGAATACATTCTAATGCTATATTCATTTTTCATTTGAGTTCATATTCATTTGCTTGAACCTCCACCGTGTATTTTTTTCTGATATATATTTTATTATTCCAGGACTCCATCCATAGTATACTTGATATTAAAGATAAATTTGAACACATTTCTTATCAATCTATGTATCGCACATTACGTGCATTTGCAACAATTTCCCCTCGTTATTTAACCCAACACAATTATTTAACATTCATGTATTTTCAGTCTCAGGCGGGAATATTGAAATAAGAGACATGGGGGAAGCTGACGAGCAACACTGGAAGAGAAAACAGAAGCTTAAAGGAAACAAGAAACCCGAAGCTGATACTAGGAAAACAAGACTCTGTTATCTCAATTCTCATCATCCTGATGGCTGCCCCCAATCCAGCCAAAATTGTAGATTTGCTCATGGCGAAACTGAACTCAGGTCGGCTCCTTTAAAAGACAAATCTCAAAAGAAGCATTGACACAGACTTCTTGTGATTCAGGGTTTTAATTTATTCATAGCAGTATCGGATCATCAGTTTATTTATTTCTAGAAACAATTAAGGGATGTATTCACGCATGAATAAAGTAAAGGGACGCTCTTCTTGCAAAGTATTTCTGTAGTTTCTACTTCCCCGTAATCGGACGTACAACAACATATAAAGAAAAATGAGTCACAAGTCACAAAAATTGGATTTTGAGATCTCAACATTTGAAAAGATGAGATCAAGCCGGTTCTAATGATAGTAAACATTAAGGACATCTAAAAAGTGTTTCTATATTTTATGTTTAAAAACAGTTTGTAATATATTGTAATATATAACCAGTAAAGTAAACTTAATATACTCCATAGAATGATCGTTGAACCGCAAGGATATATTTTATACACTGTCTTATGTGGTATACAAATAAAAATTTCGACGGAAGTTGGTAAATACAATTTTGTGGAATGTTTTTTAATTTTTGTGTGTGAAAAACTTTAGGTTAACAATTTGTGAGATTTGTGGGAAATTCGACAATTCATGTTTTCAAAAATACTGATTTCAATAGAAATACTGAAAACTCATCCCTGATAACTGTAATGCAGGCTTTATTTGCTTCTAAGTTTACCAGTGAGAAACTCACATATCATCTGCTGCAACTCTTCAGGCTTATCTTTGTTGACTACATGCCCCGCCCCCTCTATATGGCGGACAATGGCGGCCGGGAAGAAGCGGTTTATGAGTGGCATGTGTCTGTCACTGAAAAACAATAGATAAGTACATTAAATCAGTTCTTCTGGAACGACGGATTAAATCTGCCTTGTGATTTAAAGTGTTTTCAGTTCAACTGTTGTCCTTATAATCAGTTTGCCCAAATTTCTCGAGTGTAGTTCAAAACCTAATACAATAATTCTAACGGTAAACGGTGGATTAAGAACATGGGCCTTCCATCATTATTCCCCGCAGATTCTTGTATTTGATATAAGTTTACCTGCTACACTCTGTCTAATAGGTAGTTGACACGGGCTAAAGGCCCGCCCCCGCTCTCAGATACAAAAATGACACGCACGCTCGTTCCCATTTCCGCGGAGATAGGGGGTCTTTTAGGGAAAGTTCGCATGTCCTTGAAAACCTAAAAAAGGCGTCTTTTTTCTGGAGGAGTTCGTGGAAATGGAAAAAAGGGGCGTTAATTCAGTTGGTGAAGTGGAAAGTTTGTTTGTGACATTAAAGCTTGGGAAAGTTATGATAGACATAATCCGGGGACCAAATCCGCTCTACTGAGTACTGTGTGGGTCTTGGTCATTTGATCTTGGCCATAGGGGTTTATAAATCGCTCTTAACACAGGAAACTGGGAGCATCTATTACATGTGGGTTGGTCACTTCTGTTTTAGGCCTAAGTCTTGTTTCTGGGGGACAGGGATTATAATTTATACATCAAGAACAAAAGCACCTCCATGAATGGGCACAGGGCAGTTTATAAAGTATGTGGTAGGAACCTTCCTCCATTCCAACTTGTCAACATGGCTCCCAATAACAGAGGTGTCAAACGAGGAGAGTGTAAAGTTTGTGAATGTGAAGAATTTATTTTGGAAGATGGTTCCATCAAATGTCTTATGTCTTTTAAAATGTCAGCGTTTTAAAGAAAAAGGGGTTAATTTTAAAAATGTCAGCGTTTTTCAGAAAAAAGGGGTGTTTTTAGGGCTGAAAAGTCAGCATTTTCATGGAAAAAAGGGTACTTTTTCAGCTCAAAATCCGCGGAAAAGGGTATGTTTTCTGATAGGTGGAACGAGCCTATGTCCTACTTTTTGTATCTGAGTGCAGGGGCCGGGGCTAAAGGGGATTCTTTAAGAAGAGAAAAGTGGGGGACTGTTGACTTGAAACCTTTGCCCCCTGAATAGCCGTTTGCGATCGACCATGACGAAATATAGAGCTGCATTGTACAGCGCTGTCTATGTTCCATGTGCAGCAGCTGTGTTTCCCCTTCCATGGAAGGAAGAGCTGGTTATACTGGCCCTGTTTTGCCATGGTTGATTGCAAAGAGCGGCTCACAGGGCAAAGGGTTGACAGGAACTATCAAACGAATTTTAAGATTGTGCATCAGGTGTACTGGTTTGCGCTCGTTCTCCTATACAGACTCACTTTTAGAAAGGGATATGCACCTACCTTATCAAGTCCGACTCCGAACCGCCAACAAAGAGCGTGTCACCCTTGAATGACAGTTTAGAGTCAGGAAAAGCCATGAGCTTGGCTAAATGATTAGAGAGAGCATCCAGGTTGATTTTCCAAGAGTATCCATTTTCCTTCTTAACCAAGTTGGAGCCTAGGAATGCCCTCATTCCAGGTATCTAATTTTTATAAAAGGATGGAAATTGTGGTTAGCATAATGTCTATATATTTCAACGACAGCACCGAGTGGTGTGAAAATTGTCAGTTTGTATTGCCCTACCAGAAAATCATCGGTTTATTACCAAACCAATCTCACGATTTTTGAAATACAGTCCTGATAAACTATTTTCATCCAATCAGTTCGTCTCAGAGACGTTTGTCTTGTGATGTCAGTAATCACCTAAGTTTGGTATGTATTTATTAGGGAGGTTCAGCAAGTCTAACCTATACGTAAACGTATCCGTATCTCTGATATACAAACATAAGCCTACATTTAAAGGAAGAAAGAGGTTCAGCAAAACATGGCGGGACAAACGTAACGTAACAGCAAGCAAAATGTTTCATCTCACAATTTATTTTTATACATAAAAATGCAAGGTAATTCACAAAAAAAAGATACGGTTACGTAATTGAGATAGGTTTGCTTGCGGAACCTCCCTATTGTTGTTAGAAACTTACTGGTATCTTGTTCATTAGCTGTTGATCGACAGATTCACGCATGGCTGGTTCATCCAGGGTGTTGTCCAGAGATACGCCCTGCAGTACCTGTATCATGTACGATATGTGCTTGGTTGCCTCCACTGCTGTACCATGTACATCAGGAGATATATCAACTACCACAAGTTTGTCAATGATATCTGGCTGAAATAAGATTATTAGCCTTAGAAAATATAATATGGTAGACTGTTCTGTTCTCGTGTATGAAGTTACAGTAACTCACCAATAAATATGATTGAAAAGTGAAATAGCAAGATAGGTATTTTACTAGTGCGGGATTTCTCATACCTATCGATGCTATTTACTACACAAGTTTAGAGCAATAGTTCAGACACAGACATACCTACATGCATGCATAAATAAGCATGCAAGCATCATGGATTAAAGTCCTCAGTATTTCTACTGAAATCAGTATTTTTGAAACATAAAAATTGTCGAATTTCACCCAAATTCTATCATTTTCTAAAGGAATTCTCAATTTTCAGAAGATTTTCACGAAATTTGATGTATCGAATTTCGTCGAAACATTCAAAGATTAATATCAAAATAACTTTTCAAAGTCCCTTGCTTTCCCCACTGCCTGATATATTTAAGTATTTTTGCCATGGCCCCACTTTCATCCCTGATGCATACACACTATGTATACCCAACATACCAGGTACCCAACGTATGCGTACAAGCCCACTTCCACATATGGCTCAGGCTATCAGTAAATGTATGATCGACTGAAAATAATTATTAGGTATATTTGCTGAGAAAAGCTAAGTTCACTATTTATGGCTTTACCTTATTCAAAGCCAAGGCCATTACCGCCTTCCCACCCATGCTATGACCAATAAAAGTGGCTTTGGAGATGTTTAAATTTTTAGTCAGAAGTTCAAGATCGGCAGCCATTAGTCCGTAGTTCATGTCTGGAACATGTGGGCTTTCTCCATGATTGCGGCAGTCCACAGTTAACACCTGCAAATGGTTGAAGACTTGTTATTGTTGCGAATAGGTGCCAGCGACCGAACAACTTTCTTTTTTTTAATTATTTATTTGGAACACCATTCTGATGGTACTAGGATCTGGATTCCTCTTTTCAGACCAGCAGATTAACAAATATACTTCACTCTCACGGCCAAATCGTGGAATAAGTGTTCCTATTTAGTTTCAGTTTTGACTTGGTTGTATTTAAAGGATTCAAATGTCTGCATGTCTCTTTCTATTGCTGGGAGATTGTTCCATTCTTTGGCACTTGTTATAAAGAATACTTTTTTTGACTTCTTTCTTTGGCCTTATTGTTTTTAGTACATTGGCATTACTTTTTAATATTCTTAAATGGGGATAGACATCTTTGAACAGATAGCCAGCGCAATATAATACCTTCCATTTATCACTCAGCGCCTCTGCGATTGTTTTCCAGCTATCTCTTGACGAAAGCATCCCATGGACAATGATAATGACCTCCTTGTGATCGGACGCCGAAGTCTTGTCGAATAAGGTGTATGCCAAGGGAACGGCACTAAAAGAATATATAAGTATCAATTAGGGTAAGTCTACCCAGAACATAGGAGGAAAGGGGCGGTTTGATTTCTTGAGGTTTGTTTAATGGGGGTCCGACGTTTCGGGCACATTAGGCCCTTATCAAGGAGGATTCCATATGTACTTCGGCTTTTTATTGACAATCGTTTTATTTACAAAATGAATACAGGAGTTAATCGTGTATGGCAGCGTTTGGAATTTATCAAATGGCCTTGAAAGTTTCCAAGATTCTCAGTTTCGTAATGTACACTTTCCTCAGACCCGGCCCTCTCCCACCAGACACTTGAGTGACTCACAAAGCAAAAGTTAAAAAACGGGGATTGATATAAAATATGAATAACAAAGTTGTTGAATACAGCATTGGCCCATGCACAACCCCCCTGTTTTATTCATTTGGGTTGTTCTGAAAAAATAACAGAAATTGGCCTTGAAAATCACTGAAATCGACATGGAAAAGCCTTGAATTGTTTCTGACCAATAGCGCGGATACCCTGATACCGTGTATGTAAGTAGTACAGAGAAGTGTAATTTTCAAACGGGTCCTCGACAAATTATTAACTTCATCCCACCGATCAATGATGCAGTGCTGAGAAAAACCATCCTTACAGAATATAATGTACTCATATAAACTTCAGAGCTATTGATTTCGAAACGGGTTATGATCTTTCCCCTTGTTTTTATTCATTCGGCCAGGAGGCCGGTTTGCCCTCAGGTGAACTTCATTTCAAGTTTCACTCATTTTCTGTCACTCATTTCTTTGTGGGATAAGATCTAAAGAATGTTCAATCATACACCACAATATATCAGCCTAATATGCAATACTTACTTAGATTCTTTCTGAAGGTTTGCCATGTTGGGGTTAGACAGTGAAGGGTCCTATCCAAATCAAGGACAACTGTGCAAATGGGTTATGTTTACATGACCCACTAACCCAGATACGTGAATACGCGATCCTCTAAATACCATAGCGATAATTTCAACTTACAGAACATTTTTTATCATTGGTCCAGGGATACCACCTCCCTTAGTATCCGCTATGAATGGCATGATTCGATATTTCTCTTTTAGTAATGGTTTTATGCAACTGGAACATTATTTCCTTTAATATTCTGAGATTATTCTCAAGTCTATCCGAAATATTGATTGAGGGAGCAATACGTTTGTTCGTGAAATGTATATCCGTGATGGGTATTACACCCTATTTTGTTTCTTTTTGATAGGAAAAAAAGAACTTGTTTAGTCAGTGTTAAACATTTTAATATTGTTTTGACCATTTGAATTTATTATTTATGGGTGCAGTGTCTTGCATATATTTAGTTATGGGTGCAGTGGCTTGTAATGTTTATAGTTGGAAATATCATAATTGTGAGGTTACATATAGCAGTCACTCCAACTAACCAAGCATTTAGTAACTTTTACTTAAAGATGGCAGCCCCCAAATATAGTTTATCAAAATATATCTCCAAAAGTGAAGTTAACAGGAATGCTGGAGTTTTGACTAAAATAGACAGAAACAGGCTAACAGTATCCAAACTTCAATTTCTAACATCCTGTAAAATGCCTCTATATAAATTAGATTAGATCAATCATTTTTCACTCACTGGTATCCGAGACAGTATAAATAATGATTATGAAAAGATTGGTACAGCGATCATTTGCAAGCATTCTTTCGGTACGCGTAGTTAAAATGTACATAATATGCAACCAATAATAGAATTGTTTTATTGTTTTTATTCTAAAACAATGAGATCAAAAGATTGTGTAGGCTCAGTCA
This sequence comes from Sthenelais limicola, assembly GCA_942159475.1. Lineage (NCBI taxonomy): Eukaryota > Metazoa > Annelida > Polychaeta > Phyllodocida > Sigalionidae > Sthenelais > Sthenelais limicola. The sequence continues at coordinate 33,275,327 of OW804098.1, forward strand.
CTAATTGGATATTCTGCCCATTTTGTTTATTTTATTCAGCAAGCCATTATAGTCAGGGAGCACAAGGCCCAAAATGGGGGTGTTGCTAAACATTTTGGTTAGAGCTTGACAACACATACCACCATATAGCATTCATACTGGCCTATAAGAAAACCATTGTTGGCATTCTGGCATTTTGTTTATTCAATGGTTTCCATGGCAACAGAAGCCAAAAATTGAAATTCTGAGGTAAAATTACTTAAATGAACCTCAGTCAGAGATGAGTCGTGTGAATACTTTGATATTTTGGGAAAATATTGACATCCAAATTGCACATTCAAATTATTATGACATTTGACCTTTGATCAAGGTCAAGGTCACATTTATCAAGGTCAAACCCAGAAAAAGCCCACAAAATGCCATTTCTCCTCAAACATATTCACCCCTCAGTAGGTAATTTATTGATCTATCTTGATAATTTCATTCTAGGAAATTGCCAAAGCATCATTAGTAAGAGATTCGCTGACTTAAAGTTGCTCAAGTACAATACTGTTACCATAGCAACTAGAAAACTATGAAAAAAATGCATAGCTCCTGTTGCCATCCAGGATGCCAGTAATATGAGTTAGCCAAATACGGATGCCCTTCCAAGAAAATATTTTGGGGGAGAATGACCATCATCAGTGGGTATATGTTGAATATGAAGTATATTTCCAATTTCATTCCTAATATTCTAATTAAATATCTTTTTTTGTTGTTGCCATGGCAACGGTTCTGGAAATCAGGTAAAAATTCATGGGATAACAAAAGGTTGAATAGTTCAAAGCATATTTTACTTAGAATTCTGGAATTTTGCTCACTTATAGAATACTTAATGGGACAACAAATATATTCTAGCAATTGACCTTTCATGAAAGGTCAAGGCCATTTTTCCAAGGTCAAACTAGGAAGAAATGGCATACTTTGTGTTGCCATAAAGAGGGCAAAAATAGGGGTATGCCAGTTATGGATGCGCGTCCTCAGAAATATTTTTTATTGAGAGCCACTATTTACAGAGGATAAATGTTGAATATGAAGTATATTTTCATTTTTATTCCTAATATCCTTATTAGATATCAAATTATGGCTGTTGCCATGGCAACCATTCTGGAAAATAGGGAAGAATTAATGGGATAACAAAAAATTGTATAATTCAAAGCATATTTTACTTAGAATTCTGGAATTTTGCACATTTATAGAATACTTAATGGGACAATGAATATATTCTAGCAATTGACCTTTGATGAAAGGTCAAGGTCATTTTTCCAAGGTCAAACTAGGAAGAAATGGCATACTTTGTGTTGCCATAAAGAGGGCAAAAATAGGGGTATACCAGTTATGGATGCTCGTCCTCAGAAATATTTGTTATTGAGAGCAACTATTTACAGAGGATAAATGTTGAATATGAAGTATACTTTTACTTTCATTCCTAATATCCTTATTAGATATCAAATTTTGGGTGTTTCCATGGCAACCGTTCTGGAAAATAGGGAAGAATTAATGGGATAACAAAAATTGTATAATTCAAAGGATATTTTACTTAGAATTCTTGAATTTTGCACATTTATAAAATATTTGATGGGACAATAAATGCATTGATGCAATTGACCTGGATGAAAGGTCAAGGTCATTATTCCAAGGTCAATGTCATGTTCATATTGGCACTCTATGTAAAGAATCAATTGAGGACATTAACATTGAGATATGGGCTCACAGTTAAGTCTTGGTTTTCAAAAGTCAAGAGCATCTATCATAATGAAAAAGACTAGAAAGGGATGTCTGCTACATCACTATACTGTATAACCTCCAATAATAGCCAGGTTTCCGATAATGGCCCAGGATCTAATTACCGCCGGGGTGTCAGTGATATTTGTTAATAGTAGCCAGGATTCTAATAGTTGCCGGGTGGGGATGGTTGGGGGTGGGAATGGTCATTTGACTCCCTGTGATGACAGGGTTCTCTTGGTGCATTTCCATTGAACAGTGGTCTGGGAACTTTCATATAGATTGATGTGATAGAGACATGTGTCAACTGTGGTGTAAAACATCTGATAATTCTGACCAACAACTGTATTGTTTTCAGTTTATTTGATTCTAACTTTCCTTAGAAGTTCAGTGTACTCTATTTAGGGAAAGAATAAGAAAGTTATTCTGAATATTCATTATGAATAGCAGTTAGGTTAAGTTGTAAGCATATATATTTATATAAATGACAGTGGTAGTAGGAGTGACACCAGTGGTCGAAGTGGTGACACCAGTGGTCAAAGCGGTGACTGTAGGGGCATTGATAGGCAGCTGATACACATGTGGTGCGGCCTGACCGACAGTGACAGTGACAGTGACAGTGAATGGAGGAGGCCCAGTTGTCTTAGGCCTAGCACCACCACCCCCACCACTAGCTTGACCGAACAATAAATCAAACTTTGCAACCAGAGCATTCATCTGGGCATTGCTAGCAGCATTAGCAAGTAAGAGAGCGTCCACTGACTCCTTGGTAATAGGAGGTTCATCATCGTCAGGAGGTAAGTCGTCATCAATGTTAATCAGTTGGAGTTCAATGTTGGAGAAATCCAAATGTTTCCCGTAATCCTCCTCAGGCCCTCCAAGTTGCACAGACTAAGCCTTCGCTGCCACAACAAACTCACACCTGGCCCCCCAGGGCCCAGCATGTTTTATCTTACAGCCCGACCTGCAAAATCTCCATTTATCTATATCCAACATGCTGGAAGTGAACAAAAATTTGTGCATGTGTCCAGTATGGTGGTGTGAGTGAGAGTGACCGGTGTAGTGGTGGTTGAGGTAGCGGCAACTGGTCGGACCACTAGGAGGAGGGGGGCATCTTGGCCCCATTGAACCCATTGAACATCAGGGGAGGTAAATGTGAATCATATAAATGAGTTTAAAAAGTCTAATGTACTGACCGAACTGTTTTTGTATTAGCCTAATGACCAATGTACACAATTGGAGTTGGAGCTGGAGGATTATTAATATGCTTAATGTAAAACACTTGGAAGTCAATCTTATATGTCTGTAATAAAACAGGATATCCTGGATATGAGTTCAGGCCACTTGTTAGTAGACACCGGGGGCTCTAATAAATGCTGGGGGCTCTAATAAATGCCGTGGTGAGAGGGGGTTTGACTAAATAGCCACCCCTGGCTATTATTGGAAGTTATATAGTACATGTCAAAACAAAATACTCTTCAAACATTCTTTGCGACGGCCTCCACTTATCTGGTCACATGACAGTGCATCCACAAATCTAGGAACAAACTAATTTTGAACATTTAAATCATATATAATATTAAGTCCATATCATAAAATATATTCATTATGAACATGAGCAAGATTTCCACAACATTTATTGCCTAAAATCTACAGTAATGCTGAGATTTCACCCTTTCTTAAGTTCACCCAAGTGCCGGGCAGTGGGCCGGGCCATGGGGGACACTGACCCTTGATAACCATAGCAACCATGCTTAAAATCTCCAACTTTTTTATTTCTTAAATTATACACAATTGTCGGCAAAATGGAACTAGCGACTGCAATGTATGAACAATACTTGATGTATCCATAGCATTTTGACCCATTATGTTTCAAAGAGGTTGAAAACAGGGAATTTTTGCATTAGTGGCAATGGGACTCACCTCAGCGCTCACCACTGATTGTAGTGCCACCTGTAAATACCCTGATTCCCATCTCAAAGAATGGGAGCAACACAGATTCATCACTGACAAAGAATCTGCTGTGTAGAGTTCATAAGGTTCCATGTGGATGACTCTTCTTGCAAGATGCTTAGAGTTAAAAAACAAATGGATCAACTGGTTAAAAAGTTGTTCCCCTATGGGACCAAAAATCATGGACACCTTCCTCTAAACTTTGCCACTCCTTATCAGTCCTACACAGCATAAATCACCCACTCAAATCATCACAGCCGTGCAAAATAAAATGTCATTTATGTACTTGAGTGATGACTGTTTTGATCATTGTCCACCATTCATGCTTTGCTCAACACAATGAGCAGTTGTGTTTTTGATTTTCTGATTTAAATTCATATGGCTAAGAACTGTTTGGCCTGCCAATCCAAACATGATCCTCTATTTTGTAGTTCAAAGCAATGACTCGGTATCATGGAATGAGCATGGATGATTACATGAAGGAGTTAGAATCTGCTCTAAAATCCTCTGAAGACCAGTTCCATACCTGTGGGGAATTTGGTTCAACTAACATTAAGGAAGGTTGATGACCTATCAGCTTGCCTGGACAAAAAGGTGTCCCGTGTTGGTTGAAAGCCACTAGGCAAAACCAAAGCTCAATGCCATATCCCCTTTCTTTAGGAATGGCCTCCTTACATTTGCAAATTTGCTCTTACTGCCTAAAATAAACATATAAACCTGCTTGCTTTGTCCCGCATCACATACCTATCATATTTTTTGCTCCTAAAATGTAAGGCTAGTATGTACTTGCCATGCTCATTGTGTCACATCGGTAATTTTTAATTCATGTGTACTAGCTCCTACCTGTCCAACAGCTAGCGAGAGAATGATTAATACCGCAGCCTGATTGGTCACAACCCACCTGGCCAATTAACATGAGGGGATTGCACCCAGGTAATCCCTTCAGGTGTTCCTTGCCCTTTCAGGGACTTACCCTTTAAATACTATTCCTGACCCTACAAAAGGCCAAAACTTTGTAACAACAGACTACCTTACTGGAGCTGGGTCTGATGGCCTGACCAAATTAACACTGTCTAAAGATGAGAAAGGTAAAGCATTCAGACCAGATTTCTATGTGTTTAAATCTGACAACAAGAAGAAGGACTATTCCAAGATGGACTATGTAGATTTAGTTTTTGGATGGGCTAATGTGGCTGAGCACCTTATTTCAACTGATGAGATAGTGCTTCATATGTGTCACACATTAATTTTATAGTCATAGATGCAGTAGTGAATAACAGAGCAACTTCTTTTGCCCTTAGCCTGCTCAGCTCATCTGGTTATTTTTCACCTAATGTCATTCCTGAGTCTCGGAAAGTAACACATTGGTCTTCTCTGCATAAAACATCAATTGACCAAGGCTAAAAAACATAATGCTGGTAGTCAAAGACACCACAGGAAAAAATATTTCTCCAATATATACACAGATCATATTGCTGAAATGTAAGATATGGGCAAATCAGATGGAATCCCTCATAAATGATTTACATTACCTGTAGCCTACAGTTTTATGCTAACCTCAATGTACACTGACCCCAATGTACAATTGACTCCCAAGGTCAATCCAGACAACTGTGCGATGGAGCAGCTTGACCGAGCACAAGGGTATGAATGGTTCCTGCCCCCTACTTTTTCATTTAGTGATAATAAAAAAACAATTCACTTAGATCAGTGAATACATCAATGTATACAACGAGTGTTACCTTGGAGAGAACCAATTGCAATAGAAGCCAGTCAAGTTGGTGTGACACAACTTACATGGTAGCTTTCAAGCTGTGAAGAGGTCTTTCGCTCAGCAAGACATTTAAACATCCTGCAGACTAGGACTGTATGTTGTACTCTTATATAGACTACACAATAAACATACAACAGGACCTCAACAACATCCAAAAATGATACAAGATGCAGATGTGCTTTCATCCTGACAAGTGCAAGTTACTACACCTAGGTCACAACAATCCATAGCACAGCCACACCATGGGGTATGAGAAGGGTGAACATCAAAAGCCAGAGACAGCAAATACTTGGGGGTCACAGTGGAGCTCAACTTTTGCAACCTGTGCTTAGAAAGCTAAGCAGATTTTAGTCCTAGGGAGGACATGGACCTCATGAACCCAACCATGTGTTGCAACTGTATGACAGGCTTGCTTGAATACAAATCCAGTGTCTGGTCTCCACCTTATAGATATCTAAGCAATATGCTCAAGAATATATAGTGCAGAGCCACCAAACCAATCCCTCAACCACATTCTTACTCACATTCTTATTCACTTCTCAAATATGAGGAAGGATAATGCCAACTGAACCTGCCAACCCTATGATACCAAAGAACCTGATTGAAACATTAAACAAGATTGATTCACTAAACCAAGGCACTGCATCCAGGCAAATGTTAGGGCTGACTCATGCAAGGAATACAATTGTTGAATTAAAGGTACTGATGGATCCTTGCTTGGATCTAATTGCACAAAAGATCTTGTTCATTAATTAGGCATATAACCAATTAGTGTTCATGGTAGAAGCCTCATCACTGGTTGAGGGTTTGCAATTCTCCCTACCCTTGATAGCATGAAAATAAGCTATCCGACCACTACGCCACCTGGAGGCGGAGATAAAGCTAAGGCAGGAGCTTCCGGTTATGGCTCCTGCAACCTCAGAAACAGAGTAGGCCTAAACATGGTTATACCCATACAGTTATTGCTCGGCCTCTACTCTTTCAAATAGGTAAATTATATACCTACGGATAGCTGAGAATATACTCTTTTCATATTTTTTAATCCCATGATCATCTATACATTTTTTGCTGGTGTCGTCACGGGTGGCAACCGGCACGAACACCTTAACAGAGTGGTGGCGGAAGCTTCTGTCTCAGCCTACTGGGAGATATTTCAGCCTACAGCGCCACTGGTGTTGAATTTGCATGCTATCTACCTAACTGGGTTCAGCAGAATTGGTGATATAATTTGGATATAATGCTATGCCAAAACCAAAATTGTTTGAGTTTGAAGAAATAGTAGATCAATTGGCTAAGCAGAATGCCCAGCACCCAAAGGTAACCACCCGCAGGCAGGTACGCCTGTTGGCCCAAGCGACACAATCACCTAGTAGTGTCAGATACAATGCTGGAATACAGCCTGACCTCACTGCAGCTGGAGGAGATCTAGTTGGTGCACATTTTTATAAACATTTTACAAATACAACCAAGAAGGGTAGTAAAAGTGGCAAAGTGCGGCACTAGTTCACAGAACTTGGGAACCCATTGAATCCCATTGTGAGCAGGGATGATTTACATGGTCCTCCCTTGGAAGAGTGCTGGCCATAGGCTCATTTTGCTTGTCTGACCTATGGCCAGCACTTTCCCAATAACATGAGAATTATGCATTCCCAGGTGCATACAACAAATAGGTCACTGGAAGTCAAATTGTGTATTAATGTGACACCAATTTGGAGGATGTAATCGTCAATCGTTCACCCTAATTTCTCTTGAAATAATCAATATAAAGCTTAAAAATGAAAAGGTCTACTGTATAATGACATTAACAAATATTATTTTGCTAAACTATATCAATATAGATGAGCCATGAACAAAAGATCCTCTAGACCTACTTTACCTAGTCAGTCAGAAGTTTGTTTTGATTTTCAAAGCCACTCAGACACAGTTCTTCTGTAAAAATCACCAATAGTTCCCACAAGTAAAAATCAACCCCTCATTTCCAGATGTTTATTTTTTTCTCAGATTTCTGTTCTCTGATTCTCTTCCTTTAACTGTATTAATTCTTCTAATCCCATATTATGATTCTTCAATTCAATGTTAATCAGGCCCAGGGACATGGCAGGGACTGGGGAGGATGTGTGATGGTGTGAGGCCTCCTCCTTTTACTTCTTGCACATTATCAATTGATGAATGTGTATTCTTTAAAAAGCCTGTGTTACAGAAGACTCTCACACAGACACCTCACCCATTTCAGGTCTGAAATGGACCCTTAGATTCTGTGTCCACTGAGGACGCACCACACTGGCAGCCTCACAGCTAGATAAGTCACACTAATGAACTCAGCAAGCTGTCAAGCATCTGTTGAGTTTTAGCACTGAGTCATGAATTGGGGGTGTCAGCAACTGAGTTTAGTCTGATGTCTCCTCAGTGGACACAGCATCTTAGATGGCCCATCATTTACATTGAGTACAAATATGACATTGACCTTGGAATAATGACCTTGACCTTTCATCCAGGTCAATTGCATCAATATATTTGTTGTCCCATCAAATATTCTATAAATGTGCAAATTTCCAGAATTCTAAGTAAAATATCCTTTGAAATATACAATTTTTGTTATCCCATTAATTCTTCCCTATTTTCCAGAACGGTTGCCATGGCAACAGCCAAAAATTGACATCTAATAAAGATATTAGGAATAAAAATGAAAGAATACCTCATATTCAACATTTATCCTCTGTAAATAGTGGCTCTCAATAAAAAATATTTCTGAGGACGAGCATCCATAACTGGCATACCCCTATTTTTGCCCTCTTTATGGCAACACAAAGTATGCCATTTCTTCCTAGTTTGACCTTGGAAAAATGACCTTGACCTTTCATCAAAGGTCAATTGATAAATATATTTGTTGTCCCATTAAGTATTCTATAAATGTACAAAATTCCAGAATTCTAAGTAAAATATCCTTTGAATTATACAATTTTTGTTATCCCATTAATTCTTCCCTATTTTCCAGAACGGTTGCCATGGCAACAGCCAAAATTTGATATCTAATAAGGATATTAGGAATAAAAATGAAAATATACTTCATATTCAACATTTATCCTCCGTAAATAGTGGCTCTCAATAAAAAATATTTCTGAGGACGAGCATCCATAACTGGTATACCCCTATTTTTGCCCTCTTTATGGCAACACAAAGTATGCCATTTCTTCCTAGTTTGACCTTGGAAAAATGGCCTTGACCTTTCATGAAAGGTCAATTGCTAGAATATATTTGTTGTCCCATTAAGTATTCTATAAATGAGCAAAATTCCAGAATTCTAAGTAAAATATCTTTTGAATTATTCAGCTTTTTGTTATCCCATTATTTCTTCCCTGATTTCCAGAACCGTTGCCATGGCAACAACAAAAAAAGATATTTAATTAGAATGTTAGGAATGAAATTGGAAATATACTTCATATTCAACATATTCCCACTGATAATGGTCATTTTCCCCAAAAATATTTTCTTGGAAGGACATCCATATATGCCAACTCATATTACTGGCATCCTGGATGGCAACAGGAGCTATGCATTTTTTTCGTAGTTTTCTAGTTGCTATGGTAACAGTATTGTACCTGAGCAACTTTAAGTCAGCGAATCTCTTAGTAATGATGCTTTGGCAATTTCCTAGAATGAAATTATCAAGATAGATCAATAAATTACCTACTGAGGGGTGAATATGTTTGAGGAGAAATGGCATTTTGTGGGCTTCTTCTGGGTTTGACCTTGATAAATGTGACCTTGACCTTGATCAAAGGTCAAATGTCATAATAATTTGAATGTGCAATTTGGATGTCAATATTTTCCCAAAATATCAAAGTATTCACACGACTCATCCCTGACTGAGGTTCATTTAAGTAATTTTACCTCAGAATTTCAATTTTTGGCTTCTGTTGCCATGGAAACCATTGAATAAACAAAATGCCAGAATGCCAACAATGGTTTTCTTATAGGCCAGTATGAATGCTATATGGTGGTATGTGTTGTCAAGCTCTAACCAAAATGTTTAGCAACACCCCCATTTTGGGCCTTGTGCTCCCTGACTATTATACAATAACGTACTATTCTCAGACTTTGCTGATCATTATTATGGTAACAAAACGATGACCCTATCGTAAAACAGAACCTAACTAGACGAATATGAGCATGTATTACACAGATTATTCAACTCAAAGAATTAAACAACAATTACATAACATCACATCGACTAAAATCGGTAATATAACTCACGAGCTCTTACCCAGAGTAGATTCAGAAACATTAGTCATACCCAACATACAAACAATATTATGTAACTTCATACAAGTCAATGAAAGGATATTTTTAGTGGACAAATATTTATTTAGGCTTGGTGAACAGTGACATACTGTTTTCAAGATATTAAAGTTTCAAGAATAAACCGCAGTTCACCTAACAGTGTACTTCCACTGCTCCCGGGATTCGGCCTGAGTATATTTCTATTATAGTTTTGAATTACAATAACCATCGCCAACATCTTGAACATAATACATTGTTGTGTATTCAATTAATACACGTACTTAAATATTCACATTTTAAAATTATGACTAGATCAAATAAATAGTTGGGATAGTTTAGCTGTGTTGGTGCTTTAAACCCTGAGTACCATATATCGTGCCGCACGAATTTTTATAAACAATACTTTCCAATATCATTTGGGGAGGGCGATGATTTTCCTACCATGTTATACATTAGGCAAACTCTTTCGTCAGTTTCAAATATTGGTCCATGTGTCACTAATAAAATAAATTAATCATAACCTAATTATAAATACGGCAACTGAAGTATAGTAGGTATTGCAGTTAACGATTAACAACGATCCATCTGACTCCTCGAAACTATGGAAGATAAGAATTACAGAAGGATACATACTGGCCTCTATAAATAATTTCGGGTTGGTAAATAAAACAGTATCACATATCAACTTGCTATTCTCATGTTTTTTCATGACTGATAAAATTTTGAACAATTTCCATGAACTCTCTGGCCTTCTCAGCATGAACCCAGTGTCCGGATCCTTGAACATGGACGACTTGTGCATTTGGGAAAAAACGTGAGATCATCGGCAAATGTTTTTCTCTGAAATATCAAGTTGGACTAATGTTAAAAATATGACAAATAAAGAAATAAGGACGAATCATAACGGATCGACATCTAATATAATTATTGATATAGTAAAGTCCACAATATGACAGAGGTGATTGGTAAGGGACTGTTTATAATTAACCACCGGCGGGGTGGGGGTGGGGAGAGGGGAGAATTTGCGAATGTTGTGCAAAATGCCCCCCCCCCCCCCCAATCATCATTATAGTTCTGAGTCTGCAAAAAAAGATGCCCCCCGCCCACACTTTAGAATCTGCGCAAAAAAGGTGCCCCCCCCCCTGAAAATTCTCCCAACCCCCAGTGGTTAAAAAGGAAGTCCCTACTATATTAATATAGAAAAGTCCACAGGTGATTGGTAAGATCAGAACAAAAATATTAGACTTGCCTTATATGTTCTGATTTGGATCCTCCAATGAAAAGGGTCTCTCCTTCATAGGAAAGCTCTATCTCAGGGAAGGCCATAAGTTCATCAAAGCGATTATAAATGACATCCACGTTTACTTGCCAGTCAAACCCACGCTCCTTTTGTACTACATTGGTAAGAATGAAACTCCGCATACCTTCTTCCTATAGACAAAAGCAGAGGGAAGTATACATTATTAAATGCTAGAGATAAGAGGATTTCGAAACTAGAAACGACTTGCGCGAAAGTCAATATAGGCTAACTAAACGATTAACGGTGTAGTTATATGCGAGAAAAAATATTAAGAGCGGGTGCTGTAATCTATGAGTACAGTAAGAGTAGTAAAAACAGAGATCTAAATTTTTACAATAATCATATTAACCATTATGTAAGATGTGCTAACGACATGTTAACGACTAAAAAAAGAATGGATTAGCCATCATAAAAATACATGACAGGTTGATTGTCAATTTTCATCATTTCAAGAACGAAACGAATATTTAACTGAAGTCATGAATATTGAACATATAGGAACGAACAAGAAAAAAAAGTGTTCCTTTTTCCAAATTGATCATCACAATTCATAAGAAGACGGATTGTAGAACACCAAGTCCGCAGATAACGAGAAATCATTACTGAAACTCTAAAGGGGGGTCTCCACTGGCTGCGGTAAGCCTTGCAATGGTGTTGTGATGGTGAGGAGTGGCGAGGTCCTGCCATTGAATCATGTAGGCAGGACCTCGTCATTCTTCCCCACCTACAGAACCAGCACAACACCATCGCAAGGCATACCACAACCAGTGGCGTGACGGTTGCATGGGAGTTACCTACTGGTATAGCTTGAAGTAATTGTTGTCCTACTGAACGTCTCATGGCACCTAATGATGGCTGATTGTCAAATTTGACTTTTTGCATAGCTTGTAGAACATCGACAACGTAACTTGAACTGTCGCGGGTACGTTCTGTATCAGGGGCTACATCCTCAACAACCAGTTTCGAAATTAGCTCTGGCTAAAAAGTAAGGTTATTATGTCTTCTAATCAAGGTCTTTGTAGTAAAAAGAAAATCAAGATTCTAGAGTGTCCTTATATATAATAATAAAAGAGGTTTTGTCAATAGCAAAGAGATTTCAAAAGGTCAGTCTTAACACAGAACTAGATATATATCTAGTTTTCTGGTCTTTTTTTTTTAAAAAACCACCCCAACCTAATACTTTATTTCAGAAGCCTGCCTTCTTGGCGTATACAATTCTAAAACATCTTTAATTGAAAACTCATGCAGATGAAGCAAGTTTTAATTTTCTCTTAAGTTTTGTGATTTTGTTTTGGTATTTTCAAATTTTCTGCTTTCTCACTCCGAGATAGTACCGGTACTTACAATAAACATTTCTGACAATTTTCCGTCTAATGTTTGTTCTTTACTTTAATGACACCAGGGCTTTTGAATACACTTGCGCGTTGGTTTAGAAATAGATATTTGGGATATGTATAAAGCAATTAATATTTTCTCATGACTATTCATTCAAACAGAAAAGATTTCAATGTACCTTGTGTAGGGCAAGCGTCATGGCTACCTTTCCTCCCATACTGTGGCCAACAATATTAGCTTTCTCAATATTAAGATGCTTCATCAAAGCTGCTATGTCTTCTGCCATTAAGTCATAGGTCATATCAGATACTGATGGACTTTCGCCATGATTACGACAATCAACAGCAATTACCTAAAATAGAACGATTAGAAATGAAATAATACAACTAATGTTGTGAGTGGGAACACTTCGATATTATTGCCAATGAGTCAGCAATGCACCTTGCATATGTATATCCTCAATATGAACAAAGGCAACGCATATTACTTACCGTGTTCTTTCGACTAAAAGCTTTTCCTATCACTTCCCAGTTTCTCTTGGACCCAAAGAGACCGTGTATAAGAATAATCGGAGGGTTTTTATCAACTTCCTCTGGAGTCTTGTTAAAGACATTGTATGCTAGAGGAACGGCCCTAGAAAAAAAAGAGATACCGTACATGTATCATACACAACTTTGATATATTTTATAGAAATGTTAATTATTCAGGTTACAGTATTATAAATGTGGTAAAAGCATGTTTGTATCTCCAGACAACATCAAGTTAGATACACTCTGAGAGCACAAACCACCTATCAGAATCACTAGCAGCAGGGTCTATATACTGACTAGGATTGTTATTGTAAAGGTTATGTCTTAGATGACCCTAAAAGGTGGGCGTGGTTAGTGAATGTGGGCGTGGTCGTAGGCAATGTGCACAGACACTATTTCGTGTACGAAATGAATAGTTCACAGACCCAAATATGATTTGGTGTATGAAAGTGTGCAGTCCCAAAGTCCATTTTGTGAACGAAATGGTGTGTAGGGGAGAGGAGAAAATTGGGAAAAGGAGAGGAAGCTAGAGGAGGGAGGGAGGGGAGAGGAAGAAAGGGTGAGAAGAAGGGGAAGAGAGAGTAAAAGGAGAGGGGAGAGTGTCTCGAGATACTAGGTGTCGCCACATGGTACCAGAATAGTGGGAAACTGAGCAAAAAGAGACTGAGAACCGTTTTACAGAGAGGGAGAGCAATTAATTAACCTTGCTAAAACAACATCGAGTTTTTCTGGTTCCAAGTAACGTTAATTATATTACCGGTATACTATATTATACTATACCGGTAATATAATTATATTATATCCTATAATATGATTATATGCCTATCATATAATTAGGGTATATTATAATTATATTTATACGGTAATATAATTATATTATACTTTAATAAGTGGATGGTTTATCTTTACAATAATCAATATCAATGATCTAGTAGTAGTAGTAGTAGTAGTAGTAGTAGTAGTAGTAACCTGTGTTGTGCTGCACTGTGTACAGCATGGCGATTCTGCATTCCCTTTGATAAACTTAAGATGAGCCTAGACGTCCTTTGAACCAGTGCCATCTTAAGACACTGAATGTTAAATAGGATGTTATTTCGGCTGGAGCAGCGTGAGGTCTAAGTAAACCGGAAGAAAGCGCATGGCCTACTTGCTACTGCGCATGCTTCGTGCACTACGTCTTACACTTCCGATTTAGGGAAGTTGTGAACTTCGGTGTTGTGGAATTTGGATGATAAATCCAAATCTACGGAATATTTAGGGATGGCGAGGGAATACGATCATTTATTCAAGTTGCTTATAATCGGTGACAGTGGTGAGTATGAATCTGTGTGTGTATTATTTAAGGTAGCTAGTCTCGATCGAAGGACAACCAGTGACGACCTCGGCTCGGGTGCTCTGTGGTTCCTGCTGTTAGGACTTCCCCTCCCCCGGCCTTCGGTCCAGAAGGAATCAGTGTGTATTAGAACTGACTCGACTGTCACAGTAACGAATCAGCACGTGACTTATCAACTTGTGTGATCAATGTGTCTTTTTCGGGGATTGTGGGTTTCTATGCTGGACCATTTTATTGCCATAAAGCAATTGTTGAATAAAATAGGCGTATCCAAAGCCAGGCAAAGTGACCAAACCTTAACCCGTATCCACTTTTAACTTGTAGTCAACTTGAACTTGTACTCTCACTCCGTGTCTGTGATACGAAAGGAAAATGCTGTGTAAAAACGGTAAAATTTAATTAATCGTCAGAGGCTTAAAATCAAAGCCAACATTAATCTAATAGGCGGGTTGTTTATATCACAGACTTCACACCATCTGGGTTAATTTCCACTCATTAAATGATATATACTAGCCTGCTTATACCTTAATTTGTTTTTAGTTTTCCAAATTTCTTATATGCGGGCTAGCCTATATTGTGAACTATTTCACTATACTGAAACCTCATTAAATTTACAAAACTATCAATATTTTAACAATATTATTGAGAATATCCATGACCATCTGTGTCTTTTAAATTTCTGCCTGAATAGGCTATATTTCCCCATATCTGCCGTGTTGTTATTTTGTCTGAATCTGATTGATTCTATATAAATTCATAGTAGGATAACCCAATGTTACACACATAGCCAGCAGTGATCCCCATACCCGTAATGCAGTCATGTTATGAGAGGTCATGATGATTTTTCTTGATATATCAACACAAAGTAAAGTCTGAGACTATAAGATTCATTGATTATTAAATTAACAATGTTATTACAAAAGTTGGCAGACACTGGAAGACCTGTCACGACAGAACTGTCCGACCTATTGTAATCATGATCCATACAATAATGAATCCTTGAATTGAATTGAATTAAATAATCTGTATTATGTTTGTGTTAATGGTGTAACAGGTGGTTTTGTATATTATATATTATTAGCCTATGTCTACCCAGATATCTTCACGATAGGAAATTGTACCGTATTACAGAACAATTTATCCTGGCATCTAGTATGCCTGATTATTGTTTTGCTTTTAGTGATCACTGAATCTTAACCTATTTTTTTTAAAATTTCCTACCTAGGAGTCGGGAAAAGCAGCTTGCTCCTTCGCTTCTCAGACAATAGTTTCTCAGGTAAGTTTTTTATTTTGTGCTTCAGATTTTTTAATTCTTTAATAATCAGAATCGTGTATGTTTTTCACAATACTGTATTGTTTTTAATCAAGGAAGAAATGCATAATCATAAATGAAAATCATCACATCCTGTGTTTGTCGAATGAACAGTTAAAAAATATAAAAAGATACATTAATACCTATTGTTACGAAAGGTAACGACACTTTCCTTTTATATTTCGAGAAAGATGAGGAATAATGACTGTCATCAGCCTTATTTCCATTTCCTTTCAGGCTAATCTTTGTAATTGTGTTGTCATCATATTCATATTTTGTATCCTTTCCACAGGCACATACATTACAACAATAGGTGTGGATTTTAAGATACGAACTATAGACGTAGATGGGGAGAAAGTCAAACTTCAAATATGGGACACAGCGGGCCAGGAAAGATTTAGGACAATTACTTCAACGTAAGTATTAAACATTTCCTTGGTTTTTATTGTATGAACCCAGCCCCCTCATTTTCATATTCCTCACCATTTCCGACATGATAGACTTTAATAAACAAATATTGAAATAATAAACAGATTATCAAATGAAATTATGGGGAATAACATCAAGTTCTGAGTACACGTATATTATATAGCATTTTGCGCCCCATCTTCCGTAATGCAATCCAGCGAAATAATACTAGGGACGGGTAAACATGTGGCTCAATGAATTTCTCGGGTTTCTCGGTGTGTACAGTGATAAGGCCTGTGCCGCCCTATAATCATGTATAATAGTCTTGCCATTACGAAGTGGATTTCTTATCTCCAACCACGATAACATATTTAGTCTAGCCTAGGCTCAGAGTTGATAGAGTCCCTCCAAACTGAGGGAAAGCCTCTGGCTCTAAACCGCAAAATTAGACGCCTAATCCTAGTCCTGGTGCAGGAAAGTCATTAGCGCAGTAGACGCCCAATCACTGACATAGAATTCTTATCTAGAGGCTCTGGGCCTAGACTGTATCAATGGTGGTTTCTTCAATCAATGGACTCCTAGTATTCTACAGCACTAAACTATTCCTCAGATTCTACACCACTAAATGAACTAATATATTAGTTCGGAGATAATCACATTCATATTGTATAAGAAGATTTTAGAAACAGATAAACTGTTTTCCTTCTAGCTGAGTGGCGTTCATAGAACGAAGACGTTCTCTCACCTTGCCCAAAGTGATTGTGACTATCAGGATCAATAATGCTTAATCATTTGTAGTCGTTTTCCACATCCTAGTACATGTACTTCTAACTTGGGTTTTTTTTTAAAGCATTCTTTATATATTTTTACATCGAATTTTAGCCATGTCGAACCTACCAACTTTAACGTTCTATCCACGGAGGTTCAGTCCCAGGTCACCAGAGTCCCAATCAATCTTTCTTAGCTCATTTGTTCATTCACGATATGGAAATGAACGTTTTATTCGTATCCCCACACATCTGGCAACACTGTTAGTTTTATTCATAGATAAGGATGTTTATTCTACACTCGCCATAACCCAGCATAAGTATTCGCGTTGGTTAGGTGACACCTGTTGCTGTGCCGATGTTTAACAAGAGCAGAGCGAGAAAAACTTCGGACATATTGGCCTTTTTGTTTACATTCATCTGGATCTCTTCCCATTATATCACCAAAACATATTCGACTCGATCGTTTGAAGCTGATCACAACATGAGTATACACACGTTATGATGAGTTGAGGAGAATGTTGGCCTTAGTTCTTACGACCCTGTCTGGGGACCCTGTCCAGGTTGCCACCCTCAATTCACTGAGGCGAATACACGGTCCAGTAAAAGTGTCCACTCTCTCACTTAATAAGTTCTTGTCGCTATTGAATTATGGATTTTGTTCTTGGTCGTATACTGTCATGTATTCGCTTTCAAGAGGAGCGGAACAAAAATAACCGGGTCAGTGGGACACTCCAGGGTCAAAGGTTAAGGGTATGTGGGAAGCCTACTCTGGGGCCAGAAACTGCGTGGAATGCGTTATATGACTTGATTGACTGTGACTGTGTGGTTAGTATGTCGGCTAGTGAACTCAGTATGGTCTCTTCTTCTGTATTCATAACTTGGGTCCGTAAGAATCTGAAACAGTTACCATGTTTTCGTTGTCCAGATCCTTTGTAATATTTCCTATGAGATTGATAAGTCATTGAACTTAAGGGTGGGTCACTCTTGCCTAACAAGTTTACAGACTGATTTTATAATTTAGTTTGTAAACTAATTTTCAGAATTTCTTTTATTCTGAGACCGAATGACTGTCGTCGATTTTTTTTTAATAATGATTGTAGATTTATTCATTCAATGTAATGAATTTCATCAAAGCTAAAGAAAAATCCGTGTTGGCACAGTTGTATTTCAACTTGATTGAACTGTACATATGTTTTGACTTTGACTTTTGGTGTTACATCCCTCATCAAATTACTCATATATATAGGGTACATGTAAATAATTCGCTCCATGTCTTTTTGTATCGCAATTCTATGTTTTTATACTAGCTTCAGTATCAGTCGAGCATATTATTATTGTATATCCTGCTCGTGGTTGACCTGTATGTTTACTAGAGCGACTCGTTCTATGGGTTATGCACACATGTACCCCGATGCAGATGATAAAGTATATGTGCTATACTCCCAAGGCACTAAATATAGACGATGCGCCCCAACATACCCTCCTCTCGCCCCGAATCAATAGCTGACTCGTCTGAAATCCTGTGTGGGTGTGACCCTCCCTTGTGCGATATAGGCACATTGCCAAAGCGTACTATTGGAATATTTATACATGGGTCATATAATTGGGAGTTTGTTTTTCACTGTTCTAACCCATCCATCCTTTATTTTTTGCGGTCAAACCTCCCTCTAATTACACTATTGTACTTGGTTGAACTCTTTTTGCCATCAGGTACACAATGGGACAAGACATTTCCGTGATTATTAAATATTTACCACCGAATCATGACCTGAAAAAGTCCGCCATGCGGTGCGCTGTAGATGTATGGTAACATTTGCTTCAAAGAAATAACTCTTCCAGTTCCACGATTCCGATCAATAGTTTGTCCAGACTGAGATTACAGTGACAATGTAGTTTGTGATATGTACCGTAATTGATGCTTCCGCGATCGATGTTTCTGTAGGAAACGGTACAAAGATATAGTTTACTCTCAGTCTGGTCATACATTTCATACACGCCTTCATATGTATATCAACTATTGGGGCGGATGAGAAAAAATATCGGCTTGCATCTCAACTCAAGACTCAGTGTCTGTGCATTTTCGATGGCAAATCTTATAAATCTCTCTAGCTTCAGCCTTGGAAGAGGAGGTGAAGGAGGAGGAGGAGGAGCAGGCCTGTGGACTAGATAGTGAGTGAATCATCGAGTGGTATTTGTAGGTCAGGTAAAAAGTCGGCTTTGCTTGTCGCGACGAAAAATGTGACTGCAACAGTCTGCAGTTTACATATGGTTGAGCACTGAGCGCATACGTTCATGTACTTCATGATGCTCCAAAAACCAGACAAGCGATACTCGTATAGAGTGGGTGGAGGAAGGTGGGTTGAGGTATATAGGAGGAGGGGGGCGGGGTAAGAGAGGCGGGGCGCTCTATTAAAATTGGGCTAGAAAGTGATTTGTATATTGTTAGCCTTCACTGGCTTCAGAAATATGCTATTCTTTAGGGGTCTCCGGTCCGGTTTTGTCCCTAAATTGCCCTTGTAACGGACAATCCTACCAGCGGAAGACTGTGAAGTAGCTGAGGCACATCCCCTCATATAATAAAATGCAACTTATGGGCTCGGCATTTTTTTGTTCTACTCCGTTCGTGCTGTTTTATCGACATGTTTTTATGTGGATCAATTCCGGTTCAGAAATAACATCGATCCTCGCTTAGAATAGAGTAATCTAAGATCCTCACTGCCGGGAGTTATGACTCCAATGGTTTATCGTCACGGCATTAAATTGACTGAACTAACTCAGAAATAACTCTGATTATTTGTTTACATACTGACAATAAACTTAGTTCACCCGCCCACCAAAACTTGTGAATTCAATGTATCTGGTGAGTTGTGTGTCACGCTTTCAGGGGGAATACCCAGAAGACCCAGGAAATGAAAAGGTTCATCACTGAAATCCAGGCATTAATTAAACCTCTCTCCCCTGCTGCTGCTCCACCCCACTTGAGATGACTTGGCTTTTGTTCACGTGTTCCTTTCAATGTTTCGCCTTTATCCGTGAGTGGACACAGAGGTCCCACAGAGGTGTGTCATGGGTCGCTACGTATACATACACTGGACTGTGCACAATACCGAGGGACAATAATTAATGGTTATTTATACCCCGGATCATTCTCACTTCTGCATTAATCTGCATTCCGGAGTGCAATCTATGAAGGGTACTGGAGTGGCCCGTTTATAAGCCGAGTCTCAATTAAATGCCCTCATCTCGAATACAGACTGCTACTTTGAAAATATAAAAAAAAACGCCTCAAATATAAGCAGGGTGGTTCAAATATAAGCCGGGGCTGTCTGGAGAGAGTGCAATTTCACCAGTTGATCTTCTATTTGATTAACATTTGAAACTGAAATTGATTTCACCACGAACATAATAAAAGCCTATCAGCTTCTATCATGATTAAAAGCCTGTCTGAATTACAAGCCTGGGCAAAAGGGACCTTGTAAGAAATACAAGGCCGGGCTTATGAATCCAGGGTATTAGAAACTAGTCTGCTCTAGCTGCCCTCATCTCATATCGGCTCTGGAGCCAAGGCCTTGAAGGGGACGAATATTTTGTCTAATTTGAAATTGCAGTTCGTACCAAGATCTGTTACCAGAAATTAAATATAACGGTACTTAAACTTGGACACAGGAAGAACTAGCTAGCTATAAGCAACGAGAGCGGAAGAAAGTAGTTCCATGTGCCTGCTATTGGATTTGAAAGGATGATATACAATTTGCTCTTTTTCTTGATGGATTTCTGTTATACTCAGTCTTTGAAGCTTGTGTTTATTCATCGGAACATTCAGGAATGACTGCGGTCTCCTTTTGTGTATTCGGAAGTTCACCAACTTGCACGGACATATGGGTCCCGATTCCTCTGTATGAGTTTGATATTTTAATCATATTATCTGAATCCTTGACATGATATAAGATTAACAGTTGATGGAATGATTTCGTTTTCAATGTCACATGTCCAGTTCATTCTTTTATTTAGATTTGAAGAAAAACTGTTTCGAACCTGAATCAGTGTTGTTTCTTCAGAAATTACCAACAAACAATTGACTTTTCAAACATTGGTCGGCACAAATTCATCTGTACATGTGTATGACTAATTGTATCCCGTATACATATGATCTCAAAGATGCTGTCAGAGACGCTGATTATGTGAATATCATTATTGAGAAAAGTAATTCGTTGAAAACATTTATCTTCTTGGTGTTTAAATGTATTAAATTGTAAATAAATGGTAGTAGGGAACATGCACTGCTCGTGCTTTACCGTACACATATATCCCTGACCTACAAGTTGCAACAGGAACACCAAAACCATTATATCATCGCAAAATCTTTACAAAATTCATCCCGCAGCCTCTGAGCCCTTTGTTGTGCTATTCCAATGGGCAAAGAGAATACTAGTAGCCACACGGTAGCCATTGGGGACTGTTAGTCGGTAATGTTACCCGGCGGTCTGGCAATAAGAGCCCCCAAGGTCATCAACAGAAATGGAACAAGTCCCCACCGAGATGAAGCACATAATGGGTCAAATGAGATACATTTAATACAAGCATTGATAGATATACACCTTAGTTGTTGGTTATCTATGTGTTTGTTTTCTAGACGGGAAAAGAATCCCTTCGATTGACAACTCAGTAGTTGAGTAATCAACTAACATTTAGACATAGGAGCTCATTACTCTTAGGACTGTCGTGATTTTGACACTACGTCGGGGATGGTTTTAAATTCACCATGTTTTTATATTGCTATATGTATTAGTTCTGATATAATAGGGTGTTGCCTCAACAGTATAACAGTTCCTACATGTGCGGAATTTATCATTGTTATTTCTCTAATTATTTTTTATCAATTGTAACTGATGGTAAACACTTGATAAGTGTCGCATAATGTTAGCTGAATAAAAATCTTAAAATACAAGTACAATACTCTACGAAACCAGGTAGATAGTAATAAAGACACATGTCTGGGAATAGCCCTGGCAAGGATACCTGGCCGCTTGGTAACACCAACTTCTTTCCATTCTCGTTGGTAAACGCGCTTTAGGTTTAGCGCTAAATATTAGAGCTATAATAAGTTTTCGTCCAAAAGAACCATTCCCATCTATGTATTAAAACTATGTTACTTCTAAGTCAAAACTACGATACATGAGCATATTTCCACCTCATGAATTCTTTTATTTATCGATGTGTGAAGCCCAGTGGTACAGACGAGGTGGAAGTAATTCTTGCACGAAAATACAAATTACCATATATATACCAGTCTAGGCTCAAAGATGAGAGAGTCCCTTCAAACGGAGGGAAAGCATCTCGCCTCAAACCGTAAAGTGCCATTATAATTCCATTAAGACCGCAAAATGTCACTATAATCCCATTAGAACGCCTACTCCTAGAAATATATTAGCGAAGTAGGCGTCAAATCACTTACATACCATTCTTATCTGATCTGAGGGTTCGGGCCTAGAGTGTATACTGTTCCCAATGTGTCCCATAGTTAGCATTTAACCCCTTACGTGATGGGATATACAAGGATGTAAGGTGTTTAACACTAGGATATTTATTCAGAGTGAACAGAGCAAACCATTATTCCCATTTGCCTTGCGTGTACGTACATGCGAATATGACCTTAATACTTGGTGATGATCATACCCGTGATCATATCATGTTCCTTGTAAGGGATGATGTTAGTAGGGAAGTAAATGAAATAAAAGGATGTAAAAATTGTCCTTAGTGGGCCTCCGTCCACAAAGTGCTAAGTTTATTCGTCCTGACTGCTAAGAATATTCCCCCTAGATCGTAAGGTTGTTGTCAGCTATTTTGTGGTTTGTGGTCTGTGTAGGTCCTTCCGATTCCAAGAACTACGGACTATTTCTGATTTAATGTAGTTGTTAGGGATATTGAGGGAAATGAGAGAGAAAGTTCAGCTTTTACAGCTGAAGCTCACACGGAATGTTTATTCAAATAGTTTATCCAACTTAATAATGAAGATTAACTGGAGAAGGGTTTCTGAACATAATTTTTATTGTTTATTTTTCACTATTTCTTGACATACTTTATGTTCGAGGAAGGAACCATAATTTTTTTAGCCAGCATCACCAGCTGGATACTCTGGCTGTGATTTGACATATGGGTAGTGTTCCTATAGATCCGCTATTTCCTGCATATTTCAAAATGTTGGTTTATTTTTCGTTTTCAGATATTACCGCGGTACACACGGGGTCGTAGTGGTTTATGACGTCACAAGTGGAGAATCATTTGCCAATGTCAAACGCTGGCTGCATGAAATAGATCAAAACTGTGAAGTTGTAAATAAAATTCTCGGTAAGTTTCTTTTACAGTCCGAGTTAACTTGCGCATAAAACTGACAACCTGCAGGGACTATTTATTATAAATGTATCAACCCGGTAGAATTTCCCATGGTACTCATACAGGTTCCTCTTGTTTATGAGTCTTACAAATGCACGCCTATCTCCGCATGACACGCCACGCGCAATGTTTTAATCCAAGTCATGTGAATCTCTGGAGCATAAGAAATGTATCCAGCCTTGTCAGAGAAAAAACCACTTCGGATGAGGTGTCCCTCTGATTTACTAAAAGGTTCCTCTTCTATAACTTTTGAGTTTCGATAGCTGACACTGATCTCGAGAGAAGGGACTTCTGTACTCTATGTTTTAATAATGATTTTTAAAAATTTATTTTGAAATCTTAAAATACACGTTTTTAATACATTTGACACTATAATATTTATTGACCAGACATACGTTGAATAAATCGACCATGCTGTGAATAGAGTTGATTTAAGAGGCGTAAAACTCTCAATAATAGGCATATGAATTAACACGTAGGAGTGCAAACGCTTCATGATTCGATAGTCCATGCAAAGCTATTCCACCAAGTTATTGGTGACGCTTCTCTCAACCCGTATGGTCCAATTTCTGTCCTATGAAAGGGTTTATTTATTTGCTGGTGGATATAGAATATATCTGTAACCCATGTGTTCCACATCTGTGATTTATTAGCTGTGTATTCATTCTCACAGTAATCATTCGCCTGGATACTATTTACGCCGTATTTATTTATTTTCTATCTATCTAACCGCCACAGTAATTTCATATTTGGTTGGTTCCCGAGATGTAATCCGAGAAAAGAATGGGAAATTTGGGGGCTACAACTTCTGGTGAATATGCGGAGTGAAGACTATTCTTGCATATATTTTGTTGACGGTAAATCCTAGTATTGACTGTATTAATATTACAGTATTAATATTATAATAATACAACGGGGGAAGTTCATCAATTGATAGTCTCCATAATTTACTTGTTATAATTATATCCATGTAAATAATTATACCTGGTCAAAATGTACACAAATTTTATAAATAACTAAACTAAATTCTAAAAAATAGCAAACTGTGGACCAGGAATAATGAATGCTATCGTTACATGTACTATTACTGAGAATGCACTGCTATAAAAATATATAAAACGTTGATTCAATAAACATATACATTTCTGTTTTAATGCAATACTGAAGAGGAATGGTCCCTCTCAATGTAGTTTCTACGATGAGATCTTCCTGGTATCCCTTTTAAATCATATTATAATATGGGAAAATGACAGTGTATTTAATATAAAGACAGCGTAGTTACATATTCAAACTCATTGATTAGGTAAAGTTTGAAATTACCTCTACATTTACCTGCGTTTCAAAAGATATTTTCTTTATAATAAGTGATCAAATATAGTCTATTTCGACACAATTCTGCGGTGCAGGACAAGTCTGCAACTTTGTTTCTATTAGAAACACTTCTACTAGAATATCTTTACATTTTCAAAGAGTATCTTCACCGTTTTACTAAAAAATCTTTACATTTCGTAGCTCACCAATTTTACATTTAGTCATCAATTTATAACAACAATTAATTATAAAAACTGGCAGCCGATAAGAAAGGCACCTTCAAATATTTTAAGTATATATAAAGATTTAAACAAATCCTCCTTTTAAATGAGTATAAATTGCCCCCGAATTTCGGCACACCTCAGTAACTTCTGTGATTTCCCTGATGAACGACCTCTGAGGCCCATGGCCCGAAACTGTTGGAATCTTCTAACTCAGAAATAAAACCAAGAAATCAAATTTCAAATGTCTCATCCTTGGTAATGAAATTAGGCTATTGAATACGAGAAGAATCAAGTTGGTAATTCCCACCACAACATTAATATAATATTTATAGGAATTCTTCACAGCTTTCACTTATTTTACTCAACGAATTATACCTACGATCCTATAGCTTCACAGGGAGGATCGTTGATTAAATATCAATGTCTCGATATCTGGTTTAGAAATAGTGTCCTCGTCTGCTGCTTGGTGGCAGTACCCATGAGTCTTATGTTCGGATTTTTCATCCCAAGTTGTAGAGAATGAATCAATTATTTATATATATCATATATATTCCCAACAGTTGGTAACAAGGACGATGACCCAGACCGAAAAGTTGTTCTCACCAATGACGCTGCCAGATTCGCAGACCAGATGGGGATAGATCTATTTGAAACCAGTGCCAAAGAAAACAAGAATGTAGAAGAGGTAAGCCACAGAATTAGTTTAGTTATAGCTATATTGATGTATATGTATGAGCGACACAAACCTATAATAGATTCGAACTGGATGGATTGGGTACTCTAACCGTATCCATATTAATATACAATTTGCAGAGTCTGCTGCTATAACTATTTGCTTCATTAAAGTAACAATTCAACCCATGCGAATCAACTTTGAAAATGGCGGCTGTGCAAATCCCCTATTCAGATCATTAAGTGCATCCTAGAGAGTGCTCTTTATTGTGTTGACACTTATTAGCCCAAACTAAATATTTCCATCGCTTTATTCCTGTACTTGCAGATGTTCCTACAAATCACGAGACAAGTTCTGCGAACGAAACGAGAACAGCAACAAAAACTCCAGTCCCAAGCACACGAAACCGTACGGTTGTCGGCCGGTCATAAATCAAAGGGCAAGAAGGGCAAATGCTGCTGAGACTCACACTAGGAAGCCAGAGGGCACTTTTACACCAAGAACATTTTACATCCTCTGAGAGAAAATCGCTATCAAGTGGCTCGCTGTTATGGAATCAACACAAGAGTGAATGGCATTGTGGCTGGAGTGAGAAGGGGTGGGAGGGTGGGTCAAGAGAGAGTGAGGAGGGTGGGTTGGGGGGTTGGGTAGGTATTTGTGACTATGGGGGAAGAGTTTGCTTTGTGTCTTTGTGATTGCTCTTTTCCTTCTTTTTTTTTGTTTCCATTAATTATTTGTATAACTCGATGAAACTCGGTGCAATGAATATAATGCTATCTTCTGGGGAGGGGGGGGGGGGACCGGTTTAATGCCAATTTCTTTTTATGATAATATGAAATGAAATCTTTCCAGTTAAACATGTTTTTCTTTTATGTTCAGCAATTGTTCGTTCATGAGCACTGTGTCTTTTTATTTGTCTCAAAACCGTGGCCTTCCCAAAGCCGTATACAAATAGTGAGACTCGCTAATAGAACCTGTTATAATGGTTTGCATATTTGCTCTATTCCATTGTAATAGGTCTCAATGGCTCTCATCTAGAACCATGTCTCGAGCTATATCGTTGCCTGTTATACCTTGGGGGTTAGAGAGTGGGCAAGGATGTGCTATTGCCCTTTCTTGGTGAGGTACTAACTTTGACCTGAAATGGGACTATTAAATAAAACCAAGAACTGACCATTTATTCTCTGTTAATCAACTTCAAGATGGATGACTTCTGACAACTGCTGTATCATCATTTTTTTCACTGTTTATATAAAGATCTGTGCGTTTGTTCGTTCATCGAATTTCCTTTCATTAAAGCTAGTCAATGTTTCCTCAAAATAGTTACAGTGGAGAAAGGTTCCTATTTTTGGTAAATGAGAAAGGTTTTCGCTCGGTTACTATGAATTGTTAATTGTGCCACATAATTAGTTAATAATGAAAAGATCATCCTCCCCTTTCAAGTGCCAGTGACGTGTGTCCTTCCACCAGCCAGCTCTGTCAGCCGTCAGGGAAAGAGCGAGCAACAGTCCGTTATCGATATATATCATCTTCATCTGTTTCATTGGGGACATATTCACTTCGTTGCACCATCTTCCCATGGTATCCCATCCTTTCTGAGTAACTTGTCCGAACAACCTGCCATGATCTATTACTTTTTTTACGAGTTTTTATATTACATTCTATTGACCGCCTGTTCCTTCGATGGAAGAAAAAGAAATGGAGTTTTGTGAAAGAGGTGTTTGCATTCCCAGTTCGTGTAGTTATCACTGTGTATTGTTGATACTGTTATGGAAGAAATGTAATAAGTCCTGTAGAGCATGCGCGTCTTTTTATCGTTTATTGTTGAATTATCTCTGAGCATGAACCATCGTAGGAAGGATTTTGTCATTTTCTAGCATATTAATAGATATAATGTTACTGTGGACTTGGCAGTGCACCTACACTGTGGACTTCTATGCCAACATTGACCTTGTAAGACAGAGAAACTCTTGGCAAGACAACGTGATGTTGCTTCCATTTGGTTAAGAATTGAACAATGAGGAAAATCGTTGTCCTAGCCGGTAGATACGTTTGTGGAGTAAGGATTATGGTCGCGTATGACAATCAATTTAGCACTTAAGCTCTTTCGGTGATGCACGAAATGCTCTCTAAAAATAATGAATTGTTTTTTTTGTAACCTAAACTAGAAGGCAGAGTCTTGATTTACCCTCAAATTCATTCATATGTTGGCAATGTATGCATTCCAACGATAAGGTACACTTTCCACAAAATAATACTATGGCAATCGGAATATTTTTAATATTTAATTGGGGATAGAGGAAAGGCTCTGCACATGGCTAAAGATCCCTGCTTTACTACCGTTTCATTTCATCTCCACCCACTAGATGTCAGTAATATCGCCTTGTTGAGACTGGGTCTTGTGGTCACGCTGAATGAAGCCATACGTTAGAGGTGTTAGGCCTACATGCCATCGTCGACATTTTCATGTACAATATTTCATGATGCTCCTATCGGGCCCCTAGGGAAATTTTTATATTAGCCGGTTTCATAGTTAAATGATTTTATAGGTAGGTTTTAGAGGTTGTTATTCAGACAATAATGAACAAAGCTATTAGAGCTTAAAACTGCAGGTAGCGCTCACGGTCCGAGGTCCTCGAGAAATATTTCTTGAGTCAGTGGTAGATAATTTGTACAGTGCAGTTTCTAACCGAGATGTTGGTGAAGATGTATTTATATACATGTTACATTGAACAATATTAGGAACGAATAGATAGAAGTCGGGATGTTGGACATTCTGCGTTGGTCAGCAAAAGCGAGATTAGGAGCAAACGTATCTCATTTTTTCGTTTAGCGTTCGCACTGGATTGTCGCTGCACCCGAAACTTCTCACATTTCAAGAAGGCTAGGGATATAATATAATGTGTGAATCTTTAATTGAATTGCGATGTAATAGCTTAGACCAATGCGTATTTTGCAGTGGATGTTCAAGGGAAGAAGCACATACAACTGTGTGGCAAGAGTCTTTCAAGATCACTTTTTGCTTCCTTCCTTGAATTTTGTTTTAGTTTCAACTCATTCCAGTGTTTTATTTTAATATCGGCTTGTTAGGGTTCGCCAGGACAAACCTCCTTTACACTTCTTTATTTATCATATTCCAACAAACGCCAAGTGTACAGTTTGCTGCATGTATTGAAGTATATCCCGAAAAGGACTTATTAAGGTTGTTGACCGATGAAATATCACCATGTTGTTAAGACTTTGATATATTAAAAGGGATTAATGGGTAATTAAGTTTAAAAAATATACAACATTTTTCTCCAGAAGGATGGCATATATAATACGTAGGACATATCCATGCAAATAGTTTAAATCAATTTCTTTGATTCGTGCAAATCTTTCCAAATATCTGGTACTTTGATATGTGAGCGCTTCGTTTTATAGTATGTCCATACGGTTAATGTGAATGAAAATGGTGTCTTCTTGATTGCTCAATCATGCCTGTGAGTGGTCGTCTTCCCTTCATTATCATACATCGGACTTAACACTTCAGGTGTGTTGTTTTGTCACAAGTTTGTCATATTATCATGAAATATGTTTCATCAGAGGACTAAATAATTTCTTATTTGAACGATTTAAGGATTATACTAGAATCGGTGAATTTTAATGAACATAAGTTCCATGTATTAAAATCACTAGACCGTCTTTCTCTGTTCCGCATGCCAGGTACTAGGTATGTTGAGTTTGTAACCCCTCGTTCATTGTTAAAAATACAGAACAATAAATCATAACGAATATGAGAACACGGAAAAAAGCTTATAAACTCGTCTATACTACCGACAACTTAAGAGGTCTCATCATAACTTTGTAGGTCGTAAGAACATAGTGCTTGTTATTAAAGTTTATATTAATTATGAAGTTCACTCATTACACGATTTGTGTGATTCTTGCCCCATATCCGAAAAAGAAATTGCAGTTTAATGTCACCATAATAAGCAGTACACATGAAAGGTGAAAATTGCGATTTCAAACACCCATTATCATGTTATTCTGATGTTTAAAATTAAGCCATGCGCAGGATTTAAATGCGGTTTAATATGGCTCGTAATAAATTGCAATTTTGTTGCTATAAATAGTACCACTATATATTTTAGGTGAAGTTAACCCGAAATGTGTTTTTGATTATGAAGTCGCGAATTTTGTGAAGTGTTAGGGGTTTGTATACGTGTACAGGTAATGTAAGTTGCGGCCATTCCCAGAAAATAAAATATATATTGTAGGCAAAACACTATATTGTTTGCTGTTTTCTTCCACTTGCCTCCTATTGCCAAGATATTTCCTAAATAAACAACTGTTTAAAAGAAAACCAAACACTAATCATATTTCAGGTCCACGTTTTGGGTGCTTGACATTTTCTCGATTAACTGGAGCAAATCCAATAATGAAGTTAACCTTCGGTTTCTTAGGTAGAAAGTCAGAATTTCAATGGCAGAATGTTTCGTAGGTAGAAAGTCAGAATTTCAATGGCAGAATGTTAGCGTCATGTTAGACCATTTTATTATGGTGGGTGGATACGAAAGTGGCAGAAGTTAACTGACCATTTTATACTCTCTCTGCCATTGACATTAAAAGAGGAGGCGAGAAGTAAATTAAAATGATTTTATTATATTATTGGAATAAAAGGTAGATGATCCAGCGATGAACATGTAAGTAAAAGCATTTGTTGAATAAATAATTAAATAAATCGAAGATATCACATTGTCTCTGCTGGTAACTGGGTTGAGAGTTTGTATATTAGAATAAGTAACCCTTCGTGGGAATTGTTTTTGTAAAAAAGGGTTTAAGGTATATGACTATAGTTCCTGAGAAGCACGTAGGTGGCGCCACCCTTTACGTGCCCTGTAATGGCTATGCCATTACCAGCCTAATTATTCACACTAGTTTATATACTTTGGAAGTATTTGTACTAAAGCCGTCTCATGCCTTTTGTGAACGAATCTTTTTTTTGTTTTTAAAAAGTTTTATTCAGTTTCCTGCCATTGAGGCTCATACACTTCTAATTGCAGCTTCACCGCGTCCCTTTGTATTTTTTGGGGGGAGGGGGGGGGGGGGATTTTCGTGTTTTCTACCTTTCTCTTACCGACAATTACCAGTGGAGAGTTCCTCACATAAATGGGGTATATAATGCTTGTGAAAATATTTTTAACTCTCATCACCCTCCATTTCTCTAATTGAGTTTGCCCCATACACTGTTTTTGTCTTTTTTCTTTCCATAAACGACCTTGTTGTATTCGTTCATTCTGACATTAATTTTTAACTCATTGACAAACGCTTTGAAGACTATTTTGTTATTGTGGAATATCCTTTGTCTATAAATATAGGCTTTGGCAGCTAAAATTTTCCAGTTAAACATTTCTTTCATCTTGCTTCTACCACTGTAGCCCAACAGAATGTTCACTTTGTTAAAATCTTTCTCTTTAATACCAGATATTACCTTGTTGTTTCTGTTCCATCTTTTTAAGCCTTCCCAAATCAAATTGGGTTTATAGCAATTTATGAAGAAATGATCAATTGTATCAATTTTGTCCCAGAAGTCACAGCTTGGGGAGGCTTTTACATGAACTTGCTTAAGATAGACATTGCAGCCTGTGAAAGATCCTGTATTGCATAGCCTGCCATTTTGCCACCTTATTACTACAACTTGTTAGCTGAGTTGAGAGACTTACTGGAATTGGTTTGAATCTCATCAAACTAAGATTATCGACAAGCTTGATCTTCCTCTTACTCATCCTGAAAAATGTAACGGACACTCCATGCACTAACTGCCATAACCACCCTGCGTTCCGTAGCATGGTTTTGTCCATATAGGCCTAATACTCCTATTCAAGGGTGCGTTACATAGCCTCAGATCAGAGACATAGTTATAGCCTCAGAGATCTGTATACACAGTATTGCGTCTCCGATCAACTAATATGGGACGCACAAAAAATTGTGAGTATTTGTGAAGTAGGCTACATCCTAAGTTTAGATATTGCATCTCCACTGGTGAGCATGTCACCACTTGCTAGTGATATATCGACGTAATTTAGGTGGAGACGCAATATAGGATGAAGATGCAATATCACCCAGTACTACCTTAACCAATTTAAGACGCAGAATTTTTTGCGCGTCCTACATAAGTTGATTGGAGACGCAATAGTGTGTATCTCCTTTTATGTAGGCTTCCACCCAACCATAATTATCAGTTAAATATCAGTATTATGTTGTTTATATTAAAGACATATATATATATATTGTATATGAACAGTATGACATTTGACAGTATAATTCAGACAGTGGCAGAGCTGCCCACTTTGGAACAGGCAAAATGCTTTAGATTTTCTGGTACGGTACCAACTAAGGCTAGGGAATTGGCTACATTCATTGAGACATGCAGTTGGCATATAGTTGAAAGTAATGCCACTACAACTACTAGCGCCAACTATTTATAAGTGCATCACTAGTATGCTCTTCCCTGGTAAAGGGCAATCAAACTACCTGGGCTATATGTGGTACTATTGCCGACAACAGTACTGCAGTGTCACCTGGCATGCAGTGGCTAAATTAAGTCCCAGTTGCAGATATTTTAGTGCAATCAATGAGACGTTGCTACTCCCTTGTATATACCTCCCTGATTATAGCCCCTCCAACACTCAGCTGACACAGTTAATTAAAACTATAAGTAATTTTATTATTCTATATGAGTGTAGCTAATTTTACTTTATAGTTCAGGTGAAAACACATGATCCTGTAAAACACTACTTTTATGGTCCCTGAAAAACAACAACATATGTCTCACTGCTGGTGCTATAGTGGGGTTTGGCTGGGGAAAAGGGGGGGGGGGGGTCGATAATCGATTTGTGGGGAAAAGGGGGTCAAAACTCAACATTTTGCCCTTGAAATCCAAGTGTCAAAATTATATGCAAGTCAAAAAAGGGGGTCAATAGGGCGGCGCCTATTTACCAACTATAATATAGGAAGCACCCCCCGGGGCCCCGGTGTAACAGTTCTAAATTACCCCCCTCATCTAATATACCCCCCCGTAATTTAGACCTTAGGTTTAAATGACCCCCTCTAGGTTAAAATTACCCCCCTTTGTTTTATTGATAATCTTACACCAACAATTCTAAAAGAACATATTGGCAGAGAAGGTCATATCTAACGCTTATGGGAAATAAATTAAAGATCACTTTAAGGGTCTAATAATGCATTTTATTGTAATTCTGTATAATAATCCTTTTGTCTTTCTATTTATTTAAACTGAAAATATTGTAATTCAATGACTATGGGAGCTTATTGCAAATAAAAAACAAAACAACTAAAATCTATTCAGTTCTGGTTATCAGGCCTGTACTGCATTCATTTCTTACTTTATTCATTATTACTTTTATTATCATAATTAAAAGAATTAATGTTTCAATGGGGGTACATCAGTACTAGATTGGTAACACATACTGGGGGTATATTAGACCTAGGTTTAGTTTCCCCTTTAAGGGCTGGTTCCATTGGTACGGATACGGATACGGATACGGCAAAATTCGCTCACATTAAAATATACAGGCATGTTTCCATGTGTGCGGATCCGTACACGTCAACAGGTACGGATACGGTAAAACCGATCGCTCCATGAGCGATCGGGACGTTTCCGTACTCCATTCGTATGGTTTCCCTCTTTGATGCCATTACATTCTAGACGTATGGGTTCACTCCAAAATAGGTTACCGTATCCGCATGACGGATTCGTATCCATACTAACATTCGTATCCGTACCAATGGAACCAGCCCTTTAGGGGTACTTTGAACCTGGTGGGGGTACATTTGACCTAGGTTTAATATACCCCCGGGGGTACATTGAAACTGGAGGGGGTATATCTAACCTAGGTCTAAAGTACCCCCGGGGGTATATTGGACCTAGGTCAAATGTACCCCCGGTACATTAGACCTAGGTTAGTTATACCGGGGGGTACACCTGATGGGGGGTACATTAGACCTGCTACACCTGTACTCCCCACCATACAGCGATAATACTTCCTACCTCGCTATCTTATTATAAAGTTTAGCACATAACTAAATTAAAATGTACACAAAATCGATATGACCTATTGGAGATGAATGACATATCAGTGATACGTAATGATGAGATGGTATGATGGATGATTATATTGTAGTCTGATGACAAAACATGGTCTTTTAGTAAGTGAGTGATCTAGGTGCTCTTTCATTATATAGATACATTTACATTCATTCAGCAGGTTTTTACAACAAATCCATACATTCATATAATAACAGAAAGAAAATGGTGAAAAATGATCTTAAATGGTGAAATATCACAGGATGAACTAACACTACACCCACATCAGGATATCCTAAACCAAATAACTGAAGAGGCAAGTAGAAGGACAAAGGACTTCAACTCACCTAAACGAGCAGAAACACCATGGACTAAAAGGAAGGTTTTGTTTTTAAAGTTTTTATTCAGCCAGAGGCATTATGCTGTTACACACTGTTCTCAGTAATAGCTGGTGGAAAAATTAGATTTACATCAAGATATTATGAAAACACAAAAATAATCATGATTAAATATTAGATAGAAAAAAATAGAAAAATCAGACATCCAATTTAACTGATAATATCAGGTCAGATCGTACAGACATTTTTAGGTAAAAAAAAAAATAAAAAAATAAAAAAAATAAAATAAAAGTAGATAATATATAAATAATACGATACAAGGTATAAAAAACCATCACCCGGGTATAACATCGATTTACTACAGACAAAAGAGCATCAGCTATAGCCAAAAGGGGCTCGATATACCAAGGAAAGCAGGCAAACAATTTCTGAAAGAATTCAGA
Source organism: Sthenelais limicola (assembly GCA_942159475.1). NCBI lineage: Eukaryota > Metazoa > Annelida > Polychaeta > Phyllodocida > Sigalionidae > Sthenelais > Sthenelais limicola. The sequence goes on from OW804098.1 coordinate 33,309,537, forward strand.
TCAAAAATACAAGACAAACGACAACTAAGTATAGCTAGATCAAATTATCGGGATCTGGAATTTTCCAGATATGTAAGGTGGTGCTATAGGATTTAATACAACAGATTTTCTTTATCTCCCCCTAATATCTCTCATATTGTATCTATGTTGGGGTAAATTATAATCAAAATTATTACAAGAGTAAAAAATTGTCAGAAATCTCTGTAAACGTCTCACCCATCATACACGGTTGAAATATGACTAAAAGTCTTGAGTAAATATTTTAAAAAATACAACCACCAAAAAACAACTCATCATACACATAACTACAATCAACTGGATGTTGATGGCTGTCACCTTACTAAAGGCCAACGAGAATTGTGGGCAAGGGCCAAATTGTGTCCAGAAAAACACTGAAACTTACATTGAAGTACATGTACATCTTGATTATTATGAACTAGATTAGATACATTGAGTGGAGTTTTGTTACCCCTTACTTAAATCAGAACCCTTGCAGCAAAAATATCAGATATGGATAGGAATGTTCTCTCTGTATGATAATTATAATTTGAATGATAAACAGGTTTTTATCTCTACAATTAAGTCATATGATAAACCTCTCTGAAAAACGGTGACATACCAGATATTTTTTCAAAGTCTCAAGTAACTTCCCTTTTCAAGGCCGGAGCAAAAAATGACTCCAACAACTATATGAGTCAGATTTTAAGAAAATGTACAATTGACAGCTCTACACATTTAGTAAATTCTCCTAAATTAGGCTGCAATTAGGTCAATACTAGCTAAATTCAAGTATATTCGGCATTGCACTGATTCTAGCAATGTGTTTGGTTAGGTTGAACTGTATTTTGAACTTTATTTTCGTCTGAAATCTTGGTTATTTCAGAGAATTGGTGAAGGTGAATTGTACATTTTCTGAAAATCTGACCCATATACCAGTTTCAAGTATTAATCTAGTAGCTAAGGTATTGGAAAAAATTATGGAAAGCGGAATGCATATAACCGAAAATTGCGCATGCGCAAAAAGCGGCAACCGTTTTTATCGCAACATTACCGAAATTGACGCAAATTCCATCCGACTTTCGCGGCCGTCGAACCGCTTTTTACGCACCGCCGCCCGCTTTTTACGGGGCCGGCGGCCGCAATTTGCGGTACTTCAGCCGCCCATTTCGCAACTCTTACCGATTTCGTCGGCCGTGATATGCGGCCGGATTATGCGGCTCAAATATGAATGTAGACATGTATGTACATGCAGGGATGCCAGTTGGGTTGAGGAAAATTAATGGAACACTTTGAAGACAGTGTCCAGAGAGGTTTGGGACGATGGAACATATAGAAGAAATGGTAGAATAGATGAAATTAATTGCTCCAAGAAATGGTGAGCTACACAATCCATGGCATGTTTGTTGTGGTCTCAATGCCCTAGGTTCTCAGTGAGGCGCATCAAAACCTCCTATAGCCCTAGACACTATGTTAGGCCCATACATATTTTGTTTCCAGAAATCACTGATATATTTCTATTTCTTTAAATATAGGTTCTATAAATATCTATATAATATCAGACCTTAAAATCATGTTTGGTTCTAAAGTTTTAAGTACCGCCACCATATTTAACTAGCAAAATCATGATTGAAGTATTGAAATCTTTTTCTGAACGACATGGGCCTTCTTTGATGTCCAGACCTATAGTATTATAGTGTGCTTGGTCCCGTCACACTTTGGACCCTCTCTGCAGCTGGGGAAGGGTGCCCCGGTAGCTGGGGAAGGGTGCCCCGGTACTTTCTCATGGAGTTACTAGCGCTCTGAATATCCATTAGTAACTAGACATGGAATACAAGCCCTCGGAGCACCCAGGGGAATAATGGAGGTGGCCTGGCGGCTCTTCCTCACTCCTGAGAGGGTCAGGGTGAGGAGGAGCGGCCACATATGCTGCCTGTCCTGGGCCATACATGGGCTGGGTAGAGACATACAACTAACATGGTATGGTCTTGCAAATGACAAGAAAATGAAAATAACTGCCTCAAAAATAATATATATTATTACATTATGGTAAAAATATGGAGTTGAATCGAGAGGAAAATTTGAAAATGTAATGGAAATTCTGGACATTTTTGGAAGCATGGAAATTATGGATATTCATTAATTAATGGAAGACTGGCATCCCTGAAACTGTTACATGTATGTACACATATATGTACACATATACATAGCCTATTAATCTCCCTTTCCTCCCTTCACCCTGCCGCCTTCTCTTTATTCAATTCAATTCAAGATGCTATCTATTCATGTTTAATGAAGGATGACATACACATGCATATATGTGTATGTATATAATTATCATATGTATATGTAGGAGGGGTATGTGGGTCAGATTTTCAGAAAATGTACAATTCCACTTCGCCGATCTTCTCATATAACCCTGATTTCAGTCGAAAATAACGTTCAAAATACAGTTCAACCTAACCAAACAGATTGCTAGAATCAATGTAATCAATGCCGAATATACTCGAATTTATCTTGTATTGATTGACCAAATTGCAGCCTAATTTAGAATTTACTAAATGTGTACAGCTGCCAATTGCACATTTTCTGAAAATCTGCCTCATGTAACATGTACAATATAATGAACCGTAATTTTTACGTTCACATACACCCCCTGTGCCTCCTCCTGGACATTCCCCTGTACCTCCTCCTGTACATACTCCTGTACCTCAAACCTGTACATCCTCCTGTACATACCCCTGTACCTCCTCCTCTACGTCTTCCTGTACACCCCCTGTACCCCCTCCTGTACCTCCAACCTGTACATCCTCCTGTACATATACCCCCTGTACCTCCTCCTGTACCTCCTCCTGTACACCCCCTGTATCTCATCCTGTATGTCCTCCTGTGCATACACCTGTAAATCCTCCTGTACACACCCCTGTCCATACCCCTGTATCTCCTCCTGTCCACCCCCCTGTACCTCCTCTGTACATACCGCTGTACCACCTCCTGTACATCCTGTACCTCCTCCTGTACACCCCCTGTACCTCCTCCTGTACATACCCCTGTACCACCAACCTGTACCTCCTCCTGTACATACCCCTGTACCACCAACCTGTACATCCTCCTGTACATACCCCTGTATCTCCTCCTGTACGTCCTCCTGTACATACACCTGTAAATCCTCCTGTACACACCCTGTACCTCCTCCTGTACATCCTCCTGTACACCCCCCTGTACCGCCTCCTGGAGGATATACTGTAGGAAAAGCTGGATGAAGTACTGGAGGAGATACTGGAGGAGGGGGTACTAGAATTGTTACTGGAGGATATACTGGAGTAGCATTAATTGTGAAAAACAATGATAATACCACAGTCAGATTTATTATGCACTAAAGATAGTTAACATAGGTTTGAATGGAACTCCAATTGAATCCTAGGTTAATTCTTACTGCACAATTTTTAGTTTGCATAGGTTTCTATGGGATTCCCATTCAATCCTATGTTAATTCTTACTGCACAATTTTTAGTTTGCATAGGTTTCTATGGGATTCCCATTCAATCCTATGTTAATTGTCACTGCACAATTTTTAGTTTGCATAGGGCTGAATGGAACTCCCATTGAATTATATGTTAATTCTCACATCACTAACCTTCTCCAGTACCTCTGCCAGTAACCTCCTCCAGTAATCTCCTCCAGTACCTCCTTCAGTAACCTCCTCCAGTAACCTCCTCCAGTAACCTCCTCCAGGAACCAGCTCCACATACCTCCTCCAGTAATCTCCTCCAGCAGTGCCTCCTCTAATAACCTCCTCCAGTAACCTTCTCCAGTACCTCCTCCAGTACCTCCTCCAGTATCTCCTCCAGTAACCTCCTCCAGTAACCTCCAGTAATCTCCGCCAGTACTTCCTCCACTTACAACATGCAGTAACCTCCTCCAGTACATCCTCTCATTTAGTCCAATCTGCTAAAATGTGTCTTGAATAATGTTGGAAAATTGTGGTTACTCCAGGGCTGGGCAAGCCATTAAAACATGCACTATCCCCCATATGTTCCAGTGCTCCCCCCAAATAGTGATACACTAATAACACTGGTTATGATAAAAGGGGAAATAGAGATAAAGTAATGGTAGAAGTAATGGTAGAAGTAATGGGAGGTAGTGTAGGTAAGTGTAGGTAAGTAAGTGTAGGTTGGAGTTGTATAGAGCCCTTGAGAAGGGCAGGAAAAGGCGATAATAGGGAATGTTGATAATTTTAAAGAATTTTTAATCGAAAATGGTAGAGGGCTAAATAAGAATTCTAATGAGAGTGAAAATTTAATAAGGAAAATTAATAGTTTAGAAGTTATGAGGGTTGAAAGATGAGAAGATTGTATGGTAGGGATATCGTGGTAAGGTGAGCGATAATAGGGAGGGTTGATAATTTTAAAGAATTTTTAATGGAAAATGGTAGAGGGGTAAATAAGAATTCTAATGGGAGTGAAAATTTAATAAGGAAAATTAATAGTTTAGAAGTTATGAGGGTTGAAAGATGAGAAGATTGTATGGTAGGGATATAGTGGTAAGGGTTGTATGGGCAGTTAGTATGGGTAGCAAGCCTGTAAGCAAGTGTCCTAAGTGTCTGTACATTTTCTGAAATCTGACCCATGTATCTATGCATATATATGCATATATTATGTGATGTGTTACAGGAAAATGAGTCACACGTCTCCACCACTCTGATGTGCTGAATTAACCTCTTAATATGCTGAAAAGTGCTGCACTCTGAAGTCTCCTACATGCCAATAAATTATTCAATAAATTATACCCTCCTCCCTCACACCCTTATCCCTCATACCCTGCTCCCTCACACCCTCACACTCTTCTCCCTCACACCCACTTCCCTCATACCCTCCGCCCTTATACCCTTCTCCCTCACACCCTTCTCCCTCACACCCTTCTCCCTCACACCCACTTCCGTCATACCCTCTGCCCTTATACCCTCCTCTCTCATACCCTCCGCCCTTATACCCTCCTCCCTCACACCCTTCTCCCTCATACCCACCTCCCTCATACCCCCCGCCCTCATACCCCCCGCCCTCACACCCTTCTCCCTCATACCCTCCGCCCTTATACCCTCCTCCCTCACACCCTCCTCCCTCAAACCCGCCTCCCTCACACCCACATCCCTTGTACCCTCCTTCCTCAGTCCCTCTCTCAGACCCTCCTCCCTCGGGCCCACCTCCCTCAGACCCTCCCTCAATCCCTCCTCCCACACACCCTCCTCCCTCAGATTGGCCCCCTCAGACCACAGATTGGCCACCTCTTCCCTCAGTCACCCTTTCCTCAGACCCTCCCTCAGACCCTATATTGGTGAAGGCAAATTGTACATTTTCTGAAAATCTGACCCATATATGCCGACATACGTACATGTATACATATGCCCGTGTATACATCCATGATGTATATATGTATAGATATACATATAGATGCATGCTTGCTGCTACAATTGGCCGCTAAAATCGTACATTTTCTGAAAATCTGACCCATATTGTACATGTATGTTACATACCCCTCCTCCCCCATACCCTACCCCCCTTCATCTCCGGGCCCATTTGACGGCCGCATTTGACGCAAAAGATGCGCATTTGACGCAAAAGACAGGCGAAAATATCGGTGTGTCATGCGCCGATTTCGGTCACACATGCGCCAATTTCGGTCACACATCGCGCTTTTAACGCTTAGTCACCCGTTTTTTTCGGCCGCGGCCGAAATTACCGGCCGAAAAAAACGCAGGGCGCATTTGGCGCACCCGTTTTAGTCGGAGGGACCCGTATGTATCGGCCGATATTGACGGATGCGAAAAGTACGCTCCCCATTCAATTACTATTGAGCCGCATTTTGCGCATGCGCCATTTTCGGTTATATGTATTCCGCTTTCCATAAAAAATAGTTCAACAACTATAAGACAATTTCGAAGAAGATAAACTATTTTATGACAACCGTTATGGTTTCAAGTATGACAGGTCAGTTCAGCATGCACACTTTGACTTTATGAACGAAGTATATCAGAATCTTAATAACGAGTCCTTAAATGGCATGGTTTCCCTAGATTTAAAAAAAGCTTCTGACACTGTAACTACCGACAGACTACGATGAAATTAGAACAATACTGAGTTGCTATGGTTAAAATATTACTTGGTAAATAGAAAGCAACTATAGAAATGGTAAATGGAATTGAATCAACAGAAGGCACAATAATTCATGGTGTACCACAGGGCACAATACTAAATCCAGTCCAATTTTCAATATATATTAACAGCTTAAATATGGCGGTATGTACTGTTTGGCAGTATGCAGATGACACCATTTTATACTGTCACCATTGAGAAATTTTGAGTTTAGATAATCACCTTCAGAGCGACTTAGATAGAATTGACATATGGTACAGATTAAATACTTCCAATCTCAAATAGAACAGCTACAAAAAATGAAATGAATACTCTATCTCTAGGGAATACAGTTCTTGAGCAGAAGTATTTAGGCCTAATCATGGACAAAAGCCTCTCCTTCAATGATCATTATTATAAATAGTATTAGAAACAAAGTCAACACAAAATTATGACTATACAGAGGTAGACATTGCTTTACAGAGAAAAGCAAAAATGACATTAAATAAAATGACTATTCTACCACATCTTGATTTTGGTGACTCATGATTCTGGTCCAAAATACCTGCTGGGTAAACTTCAATTCTTCCCAAAGTCTGCGTTTTGTATCATTTAACACAAAATGCAAAGGAACTAATGTCCATCAAAAACATTACGATCTGAACATATTATCTCTAGATAAGAGAAGACAAAAACATGTCATAAATCTCAGTCATAGCATGACCACCAATGACGATCTTTTAGATGACATGATTCTATCTACAAGAAGCGCCATGTAAAGTGCAGAAGAAATTTTAAAATATTACAACCAAAATTCACACAAAATTTGAAATCTTTTAATTGCAAATCTGCAAAATATTGGAACTCTATTGAGACCATAGCCCATCAAATTGACGACCGGAAATCATTAGTTAATATATGTCATAACTTAATACTGTAGGTCTAATCTGCAAAATATTGGAACTCTCTTGAGACAAAAATTGAGGACCGGAAATCATTTAGTTAATATGTGTAATAACTTAATACTGTAGGTCTTCTTTTGTATTTTTTAATTCATCAACACGTCTAGATAGGTCTGGAACTGCCTGAGAATTATGTGTACCATAGTTGTTTTATTATGCTTTATTATGTTTTTTTTTGTTATATGTATTATGTTTTATGTTTCACTTTTGTTTTGCTTAACTTGGTTTGGACCAACAGATACCTTTCTGACCTTTTTGAACACTAAATTTCTTCATATGAAATGTATTAGATAGTCCTTATAATATAATGCACTTTGGATTTCTGGAACGTCCCATTAACCTATTTTTTTTAATTCGTTTTTATTCAGGTTAGAGCACTACATCAGGATCAATCAAATTAATCTTAACAGTATGGCTCATCGGTTCACCTACTGGTGGTCTTCCTTCCGATCCCTGAGGATAATTCTGTGACGTCACATTGACATAATACTTATCACTGATCATCCTGTTCTTACTTTTTTTTATTCCTGTTTACTCTCTGCGTCCAAAAAGTCCTCTGTATAAAAATCTCTGGTGAAAGATGTAGAAAATGCCCTTTATCTTCATATTCGAAAAATTGGAGTCTGAACAAAATAGGTGAAGAAAAGAAACATGGGAACTTGGCCTAATTACTGTGTTTAAACTTGAATGTTTAAACTTCTAATCTAAGGTAGCCTATAATGCTCAATGATAGCACTCAGCTGTGAACTTTGTTGTTTGCTGGCACTTTCTCAAGGACGACCACGAGAAAAGAACTGCAATATTTAAACGGGCAGATTGAAAAAGTAACAATGATGTTTAACGTGCCTTCACTGCAAAATTCCTAAAATGTACGCTTACTGTTAAAAGTTCTAGTATTACAGAATAAAAAGTAGCATATGATTATATATATAGCTTCCTTTTTTTTGTTTTCAAGGGGAGAAACATTAGTTATAACCGTATCTATAAACCATGGTCTAGGCTATTGAGATATGTTGTGTAAGATGCAGCAATGCTAGGATAGTTCACGTAGTAATTGCATCTTTAAGTACAGCCTAATGGCTCAATAACTTATGGTAATGCTAGGATGCCCATCGGTTACAATCAACACAGGTCTTTGCAACATCTATGACTGCATATAGGCTACCTGAGCAAATCCACCATTTGGTCGTCATTTGACCCTAAAATCGTCTTTTGCGTATTTGAATGAAAAAAAACGATTGGAGACATTTTTCAATAGTTTTATCGTATCCACCCGCCCGAAATACATCAGAAATACCCCCTATTTACATACATTTTCCTAAGAATTAAGGCATGGGGGTCGAAAAACAGGATTTTAAGGCCTTTAAAATGAATACAAATTAGGGGAGACCCAATGAAATGCTGAAAATAAATAAATATATTTAGTTGAACATATTTTACCCAGGGATGGACAATATATATATATAATATACTAATTTTGTTAATTCTATATGGGCTTGAAATGTTAAGAATAACTTTGTTCGGATATCTGTTCATACTTTGGAATAATGGGTACTAACATAGGAATTGGGAAGCTCTTCTGTCAGCATCACGTGTGTATATTTGTTATTCTATCACATTTATTAAATATTAGGAATTAATGATTAATAATATTCATATGCATGAGACGATACACATTCTTCATTTCAAATACCAAAAATCCACCCAGGTTCTCTTTAATCGGAAGGTAGGACGAGATATGTGTCAGCATCACATGAGTATTCCACACGTGACGCTGACACTGACGCTGGCACTGACGCTGACATGTGTTGTTGGGACATACAAAGAATTTATTTAAATCCATAAAGATTTTGCCTCAAAATACTTAAACATAACTCACATAATACCTTCATGAACAACCAATACAGGTATTAATTCAAGTCAACTTAAAAAGAAAACGAAGGGGTATAGATATTGTATATAAATTTGTGTATATATAATATATTCCAAACATAATCGGTTATCATGTATATATATATGGGCAGAGGGGCAATGACCTGTCACTCTTGCCGTGGCCATTATCATTACCATCCATGAATGATTATTTGGCAATAACTTTTCTTCTAGTAGGAATGTTTTTACAAATCAAAAGGTTTTATGACCCCATGTCGAGGCATGTGAAGTACACAACAATTTAAAACATTATGTGCATATTTTATTTATTTATTTCTAATTTAAATCCTCATTTATGTAGAAATATGTAAATTCTCCAGCGCCCTTATCAGCAGAGTTCCAGTCACAATCTCTACCAAACGGCCCTGACTACAATATCCACTGTTAACTTTCCCAATTTCGTCTATAGTTTCAGCAATATATCTAGTTTATGTATACGAAAAGAAATAAATCAAAAGAAGCAATTTAAAAAAATTAAGAATTTTCAGCTGTGAATGGCCAAACGACGACCAATTAGTAGAATTATATTTATAACCCTATACCTTGCTACGGTATACACGTGAATAGTCACTTGAATGGGTTGTATGTAGGCCTACAGCTACCTACATAATAAAAAAAAGACTTAGTGAGCTACCAACACTGAATACAAATCTTTTTATGATCTCGGATGGGCACGCACGCTGCTTTGCACATACAGTGGAACCTGACATAAAGACCACTTCATTATAAAGACCACTCCTCAATATAATTATTAAGACCAGTTTTCCCAGTCCCGAATTATTCCCTCTTATTAGATTTAGAGCCCTCTAAGGAGACCATTTCGCTATGAGATCAAAAAACATTCAGTCTCAAGGGTGGTCTTAATATAGAGGTTCCACTGTATATGGACAGTGAATATTCAGCATATTTTGGGACACCTGCCAAGTGATATATATACTGAAGAAACCCCCCAAAAGTAACGGTGACATATAGTTGCCTTTTTTTGGTCTTGGTCTATCAATTAATTTTCTAAAAACAATGCTAGAGAGAGAGAGTTTTCCCGTCCGCAACGGTTAAATCTCTTATAGATCATATACCCCCGTTCATATTTTACGATGTTCCCAAAAGATGCTCAAGCCAATGAACTTAAAGGTTATGCCCTCGTGCTTGCCAGATAAATTGCATACATCGTCATGGTTAGCATCACATTGCAACGGGATATTATACAGCTCAAGAGCGAAAGCCGTTTATAGTGCTTCCTTTCCGGCCTCAAAGGAGATATATTGCATCCCATTTCTTTACCTGGAGTACATTTAGGACTATTTGAATATGCTCGGACGTTTTGCACTTCTTTCCATTTTTATTGGAAACTGTCTATTAATCGTGGTGGTTGCTAGACGACGTATGTATATTACATTCATCAGTTCAAACTTCCCTCTTTTGAGAGTATCGGGTCCGGTGGTTTTAGATTGCAGGGCAACAATAATGCTTTCATAAGCAAAATTAGTATTACTACATTGCTATCTTCCTTTGTACCGAAATACTTCATTATTAATTCCAAAACTTCGAAGGGTAAATGGCAATTGCATATTTCAAGGGAAAAAAGACTGGGCCGGATGTTCTCTAAGGCGTCACAATTGATACATTTGTCCCTGCAATGTATTATGCTTTTTGTTTCATTGATTATAATAATCATCAAATTATGCTCCCCAACCTATACACTTTCTTTTTTTTTTTTAGAAAATTTTATTGGTCAAAGTTTCACATACGTGATAATTCTCATTTGCCAATTTTACATTAAATACCATCGATGGTGGTCTTCTTCATCATCATCAACCATCATTTTATATTTATCATATCCGTTATATATATGTGTTTAATTAATTGACAAAAAAGATCATTTCTATCAGTCTATCTCATTAATAATGTAACCTATAAGGCAACGCAATCTAGGCCCAAAGTTGACTGAGTCCCTTCAAACGGAGGGAAAGGATGTCGCCTGAAACCGCAAAGTGCCATTTTGAATGCATGGCTTGCAGCTATGCATAGGCATTCGCGCGCCGACTCCCCCAAAAACAAAACAATTAACCACTTATTTATAACTCTCTCCCTCATCACCACTAGCCTTTCAAACCCAACCAACCTCACTTCTCTTCTCACCGTCCACCATATTCTATATGTATCATATCCGTTCTATATATTTGTTTAAGTAATTGACCAAAAAAGATTATTTCTATCAGTCTATCTCATTTAAAATGTAACCTATAAGACAACGCAGTCTAGGCCCAATAATGAGAGAGTCCCTTCAAACGGAGGGAAAGCATTTCGCCTGAAACTGCAAAGTGCCATTATAATTCCAATAAAAGCGCAACATGTCATTATATTCCCATCACCACGCAGAGTCCTAGGACCAGGAAACTGATTAGCGAAATCAGAGTGTGATAAATAGGGCTGTGAGATTAGTATTTTTTAATCAAGGAGTACTTACAACTGAAGAAATGTGTGACAACCTGAGAATTGACTCCTTTAGAAAAAGGGGGGACATAGCCATTCAAGGTTTGATGCACTCATTTTCTGCTGCTCCTGATAAAATACAGCCTATGCCGAGACACACAAGGCTGGCAATAGGGGTGAATTTAATTCAACCAGTGGCGAGATCTGAGAAATACAACAGATCCCCGCACATACAGGGTCCAAAATTATGGAATAGAATGAATCCCAACGAGAAAAAGAAAAATTGGGACGGTCTGAAAAAAACCCTCAAAATCACCAATAATTGGAGGGAATGATGTAAGGCACAAATGTGACTGATTGTATTGATGTGTAAATCGTCAAAACTGATGTATTCAGGCAAAGTGGTTGTAAATCCAGCTGATATAATTATAATAATGAGTGATGCTATAGCTTCTAGCTATTAAGGTGCACTTACAGCTTGTCTTTTATCCGCGAACTGAGATATGTATTGTTTTTAATAGGCCAAAAAAAAAAATTACAAAAATTAGTGTTCATGTAATAGGATGTATATGTAACATAAGCATGTCTTAGATTAACATATTGAGCTGATTTATTGTTGAAATGATCTATTCAGCTAATGACTGCTAAATTTAGATAATGTGATTAATCAAATTAAAGTGGTAATTAATAATGACTGTACGACCAACTAATGTCTTAATGAATATAAGATTATTATGTAAAGTTATGAGTTAGAAATAGTAATTTAAATGCTTTTTGTTTGAACTTGGCGAATGAGAATTATCATTGATTGAAACTTTGTCCAATAAAATTTAAAAAAAAAAAAAAAAAAAATCACTGACATACTATTTTTATCTGATCTGAGGGTTTGGACCTTGACTGAACGTATGTATTTCAGGCACTATTTAATCTACTAATTTCCTAATAAAGTGTTAAGTGTCAGTAAACCGTTTATCACATCACAGGTCAATAGTTATATTACGATCTTGTGCCTTGGCATGTAACTATGCATTCCTCTCACTAATTTTACTGGACGGTCGGCACCCCCGCTTCTTCCTTGGAAGAAGTCAGAATGACTCTATTTACAATTTCGAACGGTGCACAGACTACTAGTGTCCAACGAATTTCCTCTTACTCCATGTGGTTACTTCTCTGCCTGCATTCAATAATTTCCCCGCTGAGAATGTCTATTGACGCATGGAATACTTAGTTTAGGTTGTTGCCTACAGCCTAGCGTACTTAGATTGTCGATTCAGGTACTCACAATTCCACAATTGGTTTTCGTTTCAACCTCCACACTCAACCAACACAGCTACATCCACGCCATTATCGCATTGACCATTTCGATCCCTTGTTCCGTTCCGTACGAGCCGGAAGTCACGTTCACTTTAATCAATGTAACCGGCAAATGGGATTCGAAATGGATAGCGCTGTTTATTGACTGAATAAACAGCGCCGAGGCCCGGGTGGGACGTGGGGTGAAGCAACGGGTGGGTGGAGGGTAATTCGTCGGAAATTTAAAATAAAAACAATCTAAAAGCATTGAAATATAACCCATTTACTTCCTACAAATAAATACCTTGTGCGGATACTTTCTGGACGAAATGGCGTCCTGTGTCGACTGAAAGCTGCTAGATAAAAGGTCAATACCACACCCCCTTTCCATAGGAACTGCCTCCTTACCTATGCCATTTTGCCAAAATCCCCATATGAACCTGCTTGTTTTGTCCCCCAACACATAGCTATGGTATTTCTGGTCCTAAAACTTAAGGCAAGTTTATACTTATTGTGCTTCAATAAAGAATGACAGCATAAACAAAAGAAAAAGAATAAAAGCAAGCTGCGCAGACATTTCATTTAGTTTACCACACATAAATATGCTTCAGAACTAGGCCCTTGCAATGACATCATAGGAGTGGGGATTCCCCCTGGCATTTCACTGCTAGACTACAACCCTCCCCTGCCCCTCATACAGTCTGACACACAAGTTGCTGTTTCATTTTTCATGCATTGTGCCACATAGACGCTATGACCGTCTACGCGGCTTGGACGATGGGTGGGTGGGCATTGTTTACGGTGAGGGGGAAGGCAGGCAATATTGAGAAACAAAATATCTGTAATAGCCAACAAAAACGACCTAATATTATATATATCTAAATTGCATTCCAAGGTGCCTACTAGCAGCCACCACTCCCTGGTGTGACATGCTCTCCTGGACTTAATTTTACCCAATGAATGGGACTAAGATCACATATCTTTCTGCCCCGGCACTGCCCAAAATCGATTCTCAGCATGTTTGATCCTGATTAAGATTATCCCCCACCTCCACATCTCCGAGGTGCTTCATGAATGGGTGAAAGGATGTAGCCATTGTGCCCAAAAAGGGCAACACAAAGTCCATGGCCCCATTATTGCACCCAACAAGGGCAACAAGAAGTCCCCCGACAGGCTTCAGGCCCTTTACATCCTATGCCAGACGAAACGTGACCCCCACACTTTTTTTTAAAAAAAGCCAAAGGCTTCCCTGAAAAATTGATGACGTCACCCCACCTCTAAGGTCGAGCCTTTCTGTATTCTGTATTGGGTGCTGACACATTTAGGGGAAGACTCAATGAACCCCAGAACACATAACTGAAATAGCTGGGTGACAATCGTCACCCCTGTATTAACTAATAACTTGTCCTATATAACAATATATGCCTATTGCAACATTGCTATTGGGTCATTATTGATCCTTGTCCAATGACCATTATTACTATTTGCAATCTCTCGATTAATTAAATCATTATAAGCATGGTTGTTAGTAGGTGATCCTGGTCACATCCGTCACATACATGCTCCAATGAGGCAGACCAATAAGCCATTTTGAATTGGGTTCTATATCAGCAAAGATGTAGAATATTATAAATCACATAAGATTAAGGCCAAACCAAAAGCACCCCCAAATTTCTTTTTATTATGAACAAAGGCCATACATTTAATCATAATAATAAAGACACATGTCGATGTGGTCAATGTTGTCGTGCATTGCCTCGTATTATACAAGAAGAAATATACTAACTTTAACCGCAAGAGTTATTCATACTTATGATTCAACCAAAATACCACAGTTGGGAAAACTTCAATAGAACATTTACAAAAATATCCAATTAAGCATCAAGTTTCAAATTACAATAACTCTCCTCCCCACAGACTTACATAAAGTACAGATTTATAATAATCGTCAAAACTAGTCCATTCAAACTGTCAAACACATTTCAGGACACACATCCTATCTATTATAATATATTCAATTGTTCATCTACTTCATCCATATTCACTTGCCTCATCCCCCATTTCAAAGTCATATTCATATTCTTTTGTAGAAAAAAACATTGCCTGGAGTCCTAATAAGGACTAATAAATTATAAAAACTGCAAGACTGATAAAAAATAGCAATTATCTCCTAGATATTTATAATATGATTTGTAAAGCCTTCCTCTATCTTATCCCAGTAGAACTTTATCACTTTACATGAGAAATCTTCACTATCTATGCTGATTCTTATATTCACAGGTAGGGAATTCCACAAACACGGTCTTCTATAGAATTGACTTCTTAGAATTCGGTCACTTTTAGGGGTAAAAGATTTAAAGCGATATTTCTGCTCCCCTCTCAACCTTACAGCTCTTTCTTCCTCTAGGTATTTCTCCCTTATGTTGTACAATAATTTCAACAATGCAACTTCACAACGCCATGCAAGGGGCATAATCCGCATAACCTTAAACAGGTTGTTTTTATCTTGGGTTCTTGGCATATTCTTTCTTCACAAAAACGTCCTGGAAGTGTGGCGCTGCTAGCGCGGGCCTGGATGCCTATTTTTTCCTTTAGTGGTATTGATAGCCCTGATGATGGGTATATTTCTGTAAAATTATATGGATATTTTGTTTCCCCTGCCTTTCCCATCACCACCAACCATGCCAACCCACCCGCCGACCCTTTCGCATAGAATGGGATAGCATCTACAAGACCCAGAGATAAACAAGAAATAGTTAACAGTGATCAGTTTACATTTATTTATTTATTTCCGGTTCATGTAGAAGATTGCGTTTCCAAGGGAAACGGAGATTGATGTCAGTTAAATGTAAAGTTCGAGAGGGAGGGATAGTAGGAGGGAGAGGAAGTGGAGACAGAAAACATGAAATCCCTATCCCATATATGACTGGTCATTCCATGTGATTCTGTTGGTCCCTTTAACACCTTTGCATATGAGGCATCTTATTTCACAACTTGCCACTTTAATTCACACATGGTCTACCCTTTAATTCACACCTAAACGCCATCCCCTCCCCCTCCCAGCCATTACCAGCATGATTCTGATCCCATCTGCTGATATCAGAATCAACAGATTCTTCACACTGAAATCCAGGATGGGAGGAGCCAAGATGCTATCAATGATTGACAGATCTCACCCCAATCCATTTAGATTGATGATAACATCAATCTAAAAATAAAGCTGCAAGACCCCGCTGAGGCTCAAGCATGCAACCAATTTGAGCAAGTATGCTTTCTCTGAAATAGAGAGATTGGGGCGACACCTTTGATTGGTAAGTTTGGTGGCCACAACTGAGTTGTGCTCCGTCCAGGAGAGTGTGTCGCACCAGAGAGTGGTGGCTGGCGATAATTAAAAGGCTTGAAGCCGTTATAGAACTCTAAAAGTAACTAGGATCTAAAACATAGAGTGGATAAGGAAAGATTTTTTTAACAATTGCCTGCCTTCCCCCCACGTAAAGAATAGAGATAGGGGATATGAATAGGGAACGAGGGTGTGGGCCTTGCAGTTAAAATGTACAAGTGGTAATTGTATATAGGTGAAACCAGTGTGTGTTACTGGACTGAATGTAGGACACCTTATGAATGCTACTGGTGTACTCGTCCTTCTCTGTAAAATGAGTTTTGCTTGCCCCCTTTAACTGGTGGTGCATATTTTTCTACTGGATGACAAGTTTTTTTGTTTTGTTTTTTTGTTGGGGGGGGGGGCATTTGGTTTTGATGCGTTCCTGGCAGTCAAATGGGGCAAATAAACCCCATCAATATGCCAACAAAATGTTAAGGTCATCTTATTTGGGGTTGATGATGTTATACTGTCAGGTGGCGGCAGCACTCAATAAAAGAGCGGCCGCTACACCAGGTGGCACCAGGGTAACGGCAGGGACCCTGGAGGAGAGACCCAGAATAAACTGAGTGAGCAGCCCTTTGGTACTCACTCCAAGATAGCAGCTTAACCATACCACTTGTGTCTTCATTGGGACTCCAACATTTAAACTTTTATGTCATTATTATAGTTATATTATTTAGTAGATTATACCCCCAAGGGTGTAACAATAATAACATTAATGACTAATGCAATAAAAACAAGATTCATTGCTACCAACTACCATGATTTCGAGCAGAGCATTTTTTTTTATTTTTTTTTTATTTCTTGAGATTAAAGGAAATAAAATTTGCTGTAAAATGAGCCCAGTGTGAAGACTGTGCGACCATTTTTAATCAAATGAAAAAGGAAACTGCAAAAACTGCATAGTGGACCACACCCTTAACTTCAAGCCTGCAGGGAAGTTTTGCTGAACCTCTTTCTTTCTTTTTCACATATGTTTGCATATCAGAGATATGGATACGTTTACGTTTACGCATAGGTTAGACTTGCTGAAGCTCACTATTATACATGTATATACATGACCATGGCAGTCGTAATATATATGTGTTACTTGTTATGTATGTTGGTGCTCGAGGATACGGATCAGTGCCTCACAATTCTACTCGCCCTTGTGAGTGGGCACGCGCCCATCTTCAAACCTGTGACCTCACTTTATTCTCTTTGTTACAACCAACATATATATATTTGTACCCACTCTAGGCCCAAAGATGAGAGGGTCCCTTAAAACGGAGGGAAAGCCTCTCGCCTCAAACCGCAAGTGCCATTATAATTCCATTAAGACCGCAACATATCATTAGTAATCCCGTTAGAACGCCTAGTTCTAGGCCAGGAACCCAATAAGCGAAGTAGACATCCAATCACTGACATACCATTCTTATCTGATCTGAGGGTTGTACCAATTTTAAACACATTAATTCTACAGGGGCCTGTTGCAGGAGGTATCGGTAATTAATTTTAACCTAATCATATCTCTTTTTATTCATTAGAGTCCTATAATATATGATATTTAATACAATTACACGTAAAAAAAACCGCTCTATCTATTATGGATGTTCTCAGGCGTGGCCTTTGTATAAAACATTTATATAACCACATCTCTCTCTCTATCGAGTAAAAAATACAGAATCCATCATTCTAAAAATAAAACTAAATACCGCTATGGCAGAACTATATTTCATCAAATTATCAGATACATACAAATACAACCATCTCACACTACTTTCACTACTTTAAGAAACAGAATATTGCTGAGCCATGTATTATCTATCTCTTTTTTATATATAGCACCTAGATCAACATGTCGACTAGAGCCCTATCCACTTAGATACCGGGATTGCCACGAGGCGAAATGTATCGTTTCTGTGAATTCTGGTTCTCCTGCACAAGATGTCAGTGGTGTGATACGCTTTCGTGAATGTGTAAATATGCCTTTAAACACAAATAGATTTCTCCGTGCATATTTGAGAGTAATTTGTTACTTTGAGTGTCATCAAACGTATAAGTAAAATCATAAACAAACGAGTTTGTTTAAGAAGCATGACTACATGTATCTGTTAAATACAATTCTAGGCGATTAACGAGATTTCCAAACAATTAAAAACCCCCGAATATCTAAATATTGATGGATTGATTGTATTCTTTATTTTGTTTCCGAAATAAGTTGTCCATTTCTGATTACTCAGGTCTTTCAATGGATGCCAGATACAATAAACACAGATATTAACAAAACAGAAATCTCAACAGTAGTTGGAAAATGTAGATCAAAGTACCTTGATTTAGTACACCTATACAAAATGGTCAAGAATTACGTAACCTACGTTTTTACATATAGTAGAAGTATTTGTTCTTAGGATTAATTAAGTTTCTATGTATTTGTCAATGATTATACTGTGCTTTACTGCTTCAGTATTTACATGCATGGACATCATTATTTTAGTTTCTAAACACTTTTGACATTTTGATTTAAAATATTCAAGCTGCTTTTGATTCAAGGTTAATTAAGATTATTCATGGCTTAAATATCAAGCGTTATACATTCTGATTCTAAGCTACATTCTATTTTCTAGCTCAACACGAATACCACCTGGATTTCCGCAAAACTCAAAGATTTTGACACAACTGATGCTGACACATTACATGGCTTCCACGTGCACGAGGGCGGTGATTTAGGAGATGAGTGCAAAAGTAAGTTACGCAATTTTGCGCATGGGTGAAGTTGTTTGAAAATGTACAATTCTCTATACCAATTCTCTCAAATAAATCCAATTAAAGACAGAAATGAGGTTCAAAATACGATTAAACATAAACAAACACATTCTCTTATTCAAGGCAAAACCAAATATGCTCAGATATAGGCTACCAAGCATTTCTCGTTTCTCAGCCTATTTTCACAAAATTGACTAAATATGACTGTTACATTCTTTACATTACATTACTTTAGTTACATTCTTTTTTATAAACTGACTAACCATCTCTTTTTAGCACATAGATGGGTGGCCTGATTAATCCCAACACATGGTGTCAAGGTCACCCCTCCCTATAATTGAGGCGCTTATATGAATTTGTAGATCCACCCCGAACTCCTTAGACCGTGAAAAAGTGAAAAAATACTGTAAACCTATTTATTTTCGCCCAGATACACTATGTGTACCGATCTCAATGAGATAATTATATAATTATCATAATTATAAAATTGTATTCATTAATTGTATCGATGTATTAGCAAAATATGATTATAATATAATTATGTAAAAACTGTTAACCCTTTTACAGAGCTGTAACCAGGAAAGAAAGATTCAATAAACGTTCAATTCAATTATATTTTGTGAGAGATGTAATTTAAAGAATTACAAAAAAGAGGGGAAATCAGGGCATTGAATCACAAATCTTTGTTTGTAGATGCTGGTGGTCATTTCAACCCTCATGGTGCAACACACGGAGCACCAGAAGATTCTCACAGGTAATTATATTTTCGCATTTAAAGGTTTTTATTTCAGCAAAGACAGTGTGCAATGTACACTATTCTCAGTTCACGCTGTGACAAGTTAAATTAATAGAACAAGCATACAAATAACAACATTCCCCTTATAGATTTAGACTTATACTGGGTCATGCCATTTAACATAATTATACAAAATGAGGACCCATTGAGGGCTCCTTGAATGAATATTGCGGTCGATTTACATTTGTATGCTTTCTTTCTTTTTCTTTCTCCAACATCTACATGGATACCAACCTAATCACGTGGACGAATATTGTCAATATGGTTCCTGAAATAAAGTGTTCGCATTGTATTCCAGTATTTTGACTCTGTTTTCTTTTTATTTATTTATTTTTCCACTTATCAGTTAATTAGTGATTCAACCTGATTTGTATTTTAGCTATTTTTTGAAGTCAGAATTAAATTCTTTAACTTTGATCAATGTCTTTTAACACATTTTATAGTTTTTGTCCGTGGTCATCGTCATTTTTTTTTACTTAACCTAACTGTTTTCAGCTTGAACCCTATTTCTTTCATTAGTATTCCGAGTCAATGACATTTTCCCCAAACAGCTTCTGTCTGTATATAATTATATATACCGGTATGCTTTATTTGTTAATATTAATCAATTGACAATTCCAGCTGTCTTTTTTAAGTTCTTTCGTTTTAACTCTACTCTTTCAATCCAATATTGATCATTTCTCTCCATGGTATTTTGTTTTTTCGAACACTCAATGAAGAAGTGAATTAAACCATCATCTGTGGAACAATATAATGAACACTTAGGGTCGTCGTTGATATTGATGCTACTAAGATATTTATAGTAAATTATGTCCTTATTTGGTTTCGGTCGAGTTAGTAGGCCTAAGTATAAATGATTTTAGCTGAGGCCGAAGTGATATATTTTTTTCTTGTTCCTATCATGATTTCAATACTGCCAGTGTCGCAACCTCTGTACGCATTATGACCCCGATAGATTGGAAAACGAGACATTGTTACTACTTTGAATGCAGCGTTTTAGCTTTGTAGGAATAATCACAACCTCTGTACGCAACCTCTGTACGCATTATGGCTATATAAGCTATAGGGGTGGCAGTTTTTAATGATTTTATTTTAACTGGGGTGCACAGATTTTTCATCCGATCCCAGTGGTACTTTTTTTGATACATTAAGTGATACAAACTGTTATACCACCAGGTGGACAGACAGACCCGGAGGGCATGTCTACTTAGTTGTCATTGTATACGTGTTACAGCTGTTGTGATGAGATTGAATAAAAGTAGAGACTGGCCATTGAGAAAGTCAGTCATTCAGCAGTCATTCAGAAGACAGTGTGTGGACCATTCAGTCAAGGAAATATGTGTTGGACTTACTTCATTTAACATTAACAGTAACTAGTACATTAATTAGTATATACTCATTAACAGCTGAGTATATCATTGGTGGAGAACCCGGGCCAGCTGAGTATATCAAAACATGAAGATAACTGTAATATAATGCATAATACAAGGCAGTGCTCTTGTCACAGGTATATCTATGTTGGAACCTGCGCAACAATGAAAATGGCGTAGTGGGATTATGAGATGGATATAGATGATAACTGAAGACATTTAGTACAGAAAGAAGACATTTAGTATAGAAACAGTTCTGGAGACACATTCTGGTTAATTGCAGGGGGCGCTTTTGCCACGGTATTAGTTATGTTGGAGCTTTGCCAATCACTTTACCGGATTATATAGATGGTTTACCAAACTGTTTAAGTAAATTGTAGGGTGCGTTCTCAGTTCAGGGGATTTCAGGGTGGAGGATTTCGTATTTTTCCTAACAATTCTCTAGGAAAAGGTTTGATCAAACACGTTGCATGCTTTCTCTATTTGTGCCAGACATGTGGGGGATCTTGGTAACATAGAAGAGGACTTGGATGGCAATGTTCACGCTCTCATTGGAGATTCTTACAGCCATATTCATCCTCACTTCCAGGACAACAACACTATTTCAAGGGCTATTGTGGTGAGTAATGCCTTTGACTAATAGGGCAAATTGATGTGGCCAATAGAGTGACCATTTCTGGTGCCATAGTGGAGGAGATCGGCCAAATGAGTGGCAACTCAAGGCAAGTCATTGGCCATCATTGGCCGAAGAATCAAAATGTTTTGGTTTCTTTGGCCAATAGATTGTCATTGACCGCTCAATGGCCACTATTGGTCGCCAGTCGCCACAGTGGAATAACTTATAACAATTGTGGTACCAATAGATTTTCTATTCGCCTCTACTAGCCGATCATTGGGTAATAATCTATTGGTCATTCTATTGGCATCACCATTGGCCACCACTTGCCTATAGTGGAGGCCCCCTTTTAGACCCCGATAGATTGGAAAACGAGACATTGTTACTACTTTGAATGCAGCGTTTTAGCTTTGTAGGAATAATCACAACCTCTGTACGCATGTGAATGATTCTGACTTTTCCAATCATTAAAGATTTTTTGATAATATAAATTTAAAAAAATAATTTTTGGGTCATAAAGTTGGATTACGGCCGTAAACATGGTAATAAACGCATAGGTTGCCATTACTACCACACGTAACTCACTAGTGACATATATGCACCGTGCATAACTCACTCTCACTCTATACAGATACATTGTTCTCAGACCAATGCGTCTATGGTAAAAGCGCATACAAAATATTTGAATTGAATTGAAGTTCATTTCGTGGTACAGATCCATGCTGGGGAAGATGATGTCGGCCGAGGAGGAAATGATGAGAGTTTGAAAACTGGAAATGCTGGACCAAGGCTCGCTTGTTGTCGTATACAGAGCGTATTACGTAAAGATCTTAAAAAATGCTTTATACAATTATTCCCTTCTCAACTTTAAAATGTCAAATATGACAAGACTGTAGAGGAAATATAAAAGCAAAATCGTAAGTCAACGACCTGATATTTTTGTTTGTTGACCGGGCAGGTACCTATGTTCATATTGAATCAATTGCTCTTCTTGAATATTTATTTAATTTTCTAACCATTACTCAATGTAGGTTATTTAACTTCTACCCCTCCACTATGTTTTCTTATCATTAGGGTCAGAGGAAAAGAAATACGCTAGTTGTGTGTTTTCTCAGTCTGGTATTTGTGGTCGAGTTATCATATCTCAGTTGGTAAGCATCTATATCTTTTAGGAGTTATTGAAAGTTGCACTGATAAAATAAAATTGTCATTCAAAATTATATTATGCCGACAACATATCGCTTCCCCCCCCCCATATAATTCCGATGTGTTATACTTATAGTTATGATATATGTAAGCTAGCTAGAGAGAAATTCTTGATGGTAAATTTGATTGTTTCTATTAACCTATCATATTATAATGTATGTACCTAATGTATTTAGAGAGACTTCAGTTATAAATCCCAAGCAGGATGTCCGAGAGGGTTAGATACATAGATAGTACAATTTTCTAATAAATAAGTCCTTTTATACAGGTATTTCAGAAAGAGATATTGGACATTTCTTTTTCAGTCTGAGGGAGGCCCGTCTTTAATTGAAATGGATTTCAATGGCTTCCCGTCGAGAGGAATGCAGGGATTTCACATTCATGAGCACGGCAACCTCGGAAATGGATGCACGGATGCTGGTGGCCATTATAACCCACTTGGAAAAGACCATTCCATGAGACATAATTATAATAATAGGTATGTCAGCACGGGCCGTTGGGGTTTGCATGTACATGTACATGTATACAATCTGTTGAATGATACATCGTATATACACGCATACATATGTTACTGAAGAAGTCCCTTTTATCCTGAAAGGACCATACTCCCACCCTCACATGAATTGAAACTTTTGTCGCTTAGAATATTGCACGAGTTGCGTAGCAACGAGTGCAATATTCACGCTCCTTCAACCAACTCGTTAGTTAACCTGTATTTAATATATGGCAGGTTCACCTGTATGCATGATACCATAGAAGGACATTAGCGAAATATATAGCCACACCTTTGGGATCTTAAATTCGAGATTCGAAACAAAAATGAAAGTTCGATGGACAGGCGCCATATATTTGTGCGGTTAAATCAAAGATTATGAGTTAGCTTTTAGACATATTCCTTTTTCTAGTCCAATGCAGGAGCATCCGTATATATACATATTATTGAACCAAACTGTTAATGCATTATATAGGAGACTTGCATGTGCCACTGCGCATGTATGTTATAGTGCATCCTGGGATGGATTCTGTTGAAATCTGACATGCAAATATGTGACAATATTTTATCGAAAATTGCAAGAATGTTTTCACCAAAATAATTCATGAATGATCTATGAAAACCAAATGCATGATGGGAAAGATGGAGGCTGTTGTGCAAATACGTAGAACACGCATAACACATGGATATTGACATTAGAGCATTGATGAATAATCCATGCTGATAATGACATGGTTTCTATAGATTTTATACTGTACCATTAGTCCCATAATTCCATGCGAATCAAGATTCAAAATGGCGGCTATGCAAATCCCCTATATGAAATTGGGAGGAGATCAGTCAGACTAGACGTCCTATACCAATCCATTAATTGAATCAGGTTGAACTTATTATTTATGGGCCTCTACTCGTTATTCTGATGCATTCTAAAACGCACACACCATTTAACGACTTATATATGACTACAATAAACTCATTTCTGTTTAGACACGTCGGAGATCTTGGCAACCTACATAGTAAAGGTTCACGAGTTCAGCATTCTTACTTGGATCCTTTAGTTAGCCTTCGGGATCAATATTCGGTTATAGGTAGATCTATTGTCGTAAGTATTGTCGTATTATTTAATTACCCCCACCCTCAATATATTATGCCAGCATTCCATTTGTATTTAAAGTTTCAAAATTGTCGAGTTGTAATCTTGTCACTCCCTATTCAGATTCACATGAACCAGGATGATGGAATGGGTAGCAGTGGAAATGCAGGACCTCGAGTGGCTTGTTGCAAAATCAATGGGGTACGTAAACATATGCTATAATTTTTTTTATTGAATTGAATATAATCTGGTTCCTAAATATACACTTTATAATTATTATTATTCATTAGAGGCGTTCAAGTTGCAATAACGTATGTCGCTAGTCAAACTTACATAATATATTCATGAATATAAAAAGCTATATAACTAATAAATAGTTTTAATGGTAATTAAAGTAGATGATAAATAACATTTACTGTTGAGTGATTAAATTGAAAGGTTATGAGATAAGGGATGTAGAGTAGAGGTAGGGTAATAGAAAAAGTGTTCAGAAGGGAGGCACTCAAGAAAACACTATCTGTCCTCTTCAGGCTCGTGAGCACGAGTAAATGAGAGAGGTTTAGAGTGAAGGTGGGGAGATAGGAACCGACTAAATACTAGGCGCCAGGCTATAGGCTATGGAGGAGATTAAAAGATGATGTAGTAGAGCTAGCTAATATATTAAAACAATGACCTGCCCTCGGTAGTGTTGGCCCAGAGGAACCTCTCAGGCGCCTTGCCAGCTCTGTGACGAGTTAAGTTCAAATCCGGAAAGAATTCATGTTGCTAATGTGTGGACCCCCACTCCCCACCCACGATAATACACTTCCTTATTCATTGCGTTGCACCAGGTACACAACCTTATTTTGTATTACAGATGTTTTTCCCTACACAACGAAATGACATTTAATAATGCATGTCTTCAACCTATAACACATGTCTTAGTATTGTAGAAGCCAAGAAGGCAGGAAGGAGAAAATAAAGAATTTGCAAAAATAAAATAAAAATGTAGTATCACTACTCACTTCACTGACTTAGGAACACCAATTTAGGGTTAGAGTTAGGGTTAGGGTTAGGGGAGGAGGTATAGTGGGTAGTGTGAGAAATATCCATTAGATGTCACCAATGACCGGGCCTGAGGTGAGCTCCATGCCTTTAAGTATGAGCAATGGTAGACCAACGTGAATATTATATGTATTATTATTCTCGTTATAGGTAGACGTAATCATTCATTTAATCATCTCGTTTTGTCTGTTCAAATCATTGGACTAATAGTTGGTCTTGAAAAGAAAGTTGAAATTCACATTATTGCGGCAAGTGAATCAGTTCCAGTAAAACTGCATTAATTACCTTAATTGTGCCTTCTGGCCTTCCTTTAAAAGAATAAAAAAATGGGAAAACCACCCAATTTGGTCATTAGTAACTGTTTGTAATCTTGTGTATTGCTGTGCCCTTGGCCGTGTTGTGTGCTGTGTGTTGTGTGTGAGCGGTGATAACTGCCATGGGATCTGCTATGTTTGATCAACCCAATTACCAATACCTTTTCATGGATCTCATGGCTATAATAGATGCCAATTATCCGCGAAAAAGCTAATAAATCAGCACTGCCCGTTTCCTGGGAGAAACTGAATCAGAAATACTACAGAAAGTCAATAATTATTGCTTTTTCTTTCAGATAACATATCAAGATCTAGTCAGACAGCGATCCGGAAGCACCACTCTTACTATTTCCCTCTTCAGCGTTATTGTATTGGCGTTGATGCAATGTTTAATTTCCATCTAATAACACTCTTGCAGTCTTTTGCTGCAAAATATTTAAGCATTTAAAAAAATCATCAACAGGTAATTCAAACCTATGTCTAATCTCCTAGAAGAGGTCAGGCAAAAGGAAAAGGGCAAAAGGAAAAGATCGTGTAGGTCATCTGAGGAAAGACAATACACAGAGGAATATCGGGGTAAGCTAAATGTCATTTTGAAAGTAGCGAATGGATTTGGGATGTGGTAAGGGCGGTAAAAGCGAAAAATAGATAAGATAGGAAAAGGATTTTAAAACTGACAAAAAGAAGAAGAACGAGAAGAAACGAGAAGTCATGGCACTGAGGTGTATTGGGGTTAGGGTAATTAAATGTCAATTAAAGTAGTAGACGGGAGGGATGGACACGAAATAATTGCCCCAAAGGTGGATATCGCACCGAAAAACATGCATGTATGTCGAAAATGTTCTTGTAAGTATTGTACAAATAATACTACCATCCTTAGTGTTGACTATCATCCTTATTTTGAAAACATACAATCATGTAGTAATTTCCTAAGAACATGTTTCTAGGGATTTTTTTCCTAAATAGAGATGACCAAAAAGAGCATTTGTTGGAGATCTTGATATGATACTATGATAGAGTACTAATGGGAGGTAGAACTACTCGTATAGGTGGTGGTGATGAGGAGCTATTGAAGAAGGATCGTATTAATTATAAATACATTGTGGTGTGTTACAGACAAATAAGTCACAAGTCGCAAAAAGAGGATTTTGAGATATCATCATATTTGAAAAGTTGAAATCAAGCCGATTCCAATTATGGTAAACAATAAGAAGTGTATCTATATTTTATGTTTGATACATTTATGTTTGAAAAAAGGTTTGCAATATTTCTGGGTGGGCAAGTACCACTAAACTAATTAAATGAACTCCATAGGATGAGCTTCGAAACGCAGGGATGTATTTAGTATACTGTCTTTGAAGTTGATAATCCTTGTATTCATTTGACTTAAGGCGATAAACCCTTGACAAATCAAAACATTCCACCAAATGAATCACTTTCGAAAATATCATTTGAGCGACTTGTGACTCATTTTCCCGAAACACATCACTAATAGGTGTTGGTTGTATGAGAGCTTGTATTGGACTATATTAAAGGGCTATTTTAAACTTGAAGCTGGGTTAGTTGAGCTGTTAGTGCCTGCTCCTATACCGGCGCGCCCCCTATAGTACTTTGGATGTACTATTCAGACATTTATATACAACAATTAATCTCGATGAATAAAATAAATTATTAATCTAGATCCCCCAATACATTTTTATGTTCATAAAAACATTTGTAAATTTCCATTAGCTATTTTGCGCCTTACCTTTAGCCAACAAAATGTATGAATTACCTCATATAATATTTCAAATAAACACGAGGCACATATTTAATTGTTTGTTTGTTTGCGTCTGAGGGAGATTCAGCAAGTCTAACCTATACGTAAACGTATCCGTAGCTCTGATATATAAATATACATTAAAAGGAAGAAAGAGGTTCAGCAAAACATGGCGGGAAAACGTAATGTAGCATATCAAGCAAAATATTTGCTCTCATAATTTATTTTTGATACATAAAGATGCGATGCAATGCACAAAAAAGATACGGATACGGTTACGTAATTGAGGTAGGTTTGCTTGCGGAACCTCCCTATTTAGTCACGTGTAACCATGGAAGCCCAAACTGATCCCGTGTGCAGTTCGGATCAACCGAACTGCACCTCGAACTGCACATTTCAAACTGATCGCGTGTGCAATGAAATGTAAAAGAGTTCTATGACAGATAACTAAGAGTCTCCTATGAGTTTTTATATTTCTTATATTTCTTCAGAGAATAGTTTTAAATGTAAACATGTTTGTAACAACGACTACATTAAAGATGAAGATTTATGCAACATTAAACTGGTACTTTTTGCCATCGTCGTGGACATGTATATTATACATATAAATCTGATAATGGGGAGAATAAAAACAGGGGCGAACCCTTGGCACCTACTTCTATTGATAGATCATGTCAAACCGGTAGACCATATGGGTTAAAATGCTTAACCCTGATAAATCATACTCACAACAAACATAATCGTCATCACACAAAATGGGAAAATTACTTTTTTTACTACAGGGGGCGTAGTGGTCTGCCTTGCCAAATTCGTCATTGTAACAAACAATAGTTCCTTCGCAAAAGAGTTTGAGCCTTATAATAGAAGAAATATCTTTTATTCCTTCACAATACACACGGCATCCTCTCCCAAGTACTTTAGAAAAATACATTTTCAACGACAATTATAATGACAGTAATAAGTATGCATTTCTTTCTCGAATTCATACCTCTACTTAGATATCAACTATTTCTCTCAGTCAGTGGAATTGACCCATTGATGTTTAACTGCAAGTATTTAACCCTCTTTCAAAAGAGTCCTTAATAGTATAAATAACAAAGAACAGATTCCATTTATCAAAGTGTGTATCCTACTGTTAGCGTTGGACCCTCTGAGGTTTCTGTAAGGTTGCAAACATAACAAATCAACCGCAATAAAAATGTTTGATTCACATTTTCTTTGTATCCAGTTATAGTCAACTGGACGATGAGCACATATTATTCAATTCTTTGTTTCACAGAGTCGATAGACAGTCACAAAATACTTGTCTCTCTAATGCAATATACATTTGGGGTTAATTCTACGATTTACCTAGAGAGTTACGTCAAGGATTAAAAATAAATTTCGAGAGAAGACGGTTTGACTGTTGATGAACTATAACTGCAGGAAAGGATTTATCTGATCTCCTCCCGTTTATACCAAGAAAAATAACCATTAACCATTGGTTTAATCAATGGGAAATTATAATAAACGGGCTTCATGCCCATTATTATATTTTTAGGGCAAAATGCAAATATCACGAAAGAGGTAGCTGACTCAAAGCCATGTATTTGATATCATTACCATAGAATAATCTTGATCGATCTGGATTAAAACGTTTC
Source organism: Sthenelais limicola (assembly GCA_942159475.1). Taxonomy (NCBI): domain Eukaryota; kingdom Metazoa; phylum Annelida; class Polychaeta; order Phyllodocida; family Sigalionidae; genus Sthenelais; species Sthenelais limicola. The sequence continues at coordinate 33,338,743 of OW804098.1, forward strand.
ATTCGCACTAGGATATTGATCATTCATCTGTTTGCGATCTAGACATATTTACATTTCTATCAGGGGGGAAATTGCAATGGCTTCAAAAGAGACTCGGGGAATGAACACGGTCCTTGGCATAGTTTGGAATGCAATCCTGAGGAAAGGAGTTTGATAAAGATCTGACGGTTCCTGTTCGATATTTCGGTCAGACCCGCATTGGTCTATGAACATGTGAATGGACAGAACGAATTAAAGTCACCAGAAAACACTTGGCAGTACTCTAGACCTGAGAATAACAATAAAAGAGCTGACAACATCAGAAGAGAAGATATGATCTTCATGTCTCCATGAGGTTCATTATGCTTTCACGAGGTACCGAATAGCGATTCATCAATAAACGTACAGATATCACTCATACAGGAGGAGTTAGAATGCTGGCCAGCCAGACTAATATTCAGGGTTATCATTAGATAAAAGGTAGCTGGATGGTAATTAAAATATGTGGCATGAAAAACTACTCGTCTCCAAGCATTCCTATGTAATCATACATACAATTGTAATTCAAATGAGAACTATATTGGTCAACGCAGAAAGCTCAATTAAGTTCCAATCAATTTTAGGCGGCATCGAAATGTTGCGTAGAACGTATCAAAAAGAATAAAACAGGTGAATAAAAATGAATGTCCAATTGTTATGAGAGACGTCTGATGAGTTCATTTGGTTTGACAAAATCTTCTTAGTCTAAAAATCTTTTAACTGGCACTGTTTCTATGCAAATAATATATCGACAATTATGTATCCAAAGTTCCCTGCTCTCTCCAGTTGATTAAGCTGATGTGGTTATTATTGCTATTCCGTGATAAACCACGATACAACTTGCTTTATATTGATTTGTTTAAAAAATGACCTAAATATAAAGAGTATCACAAGAACTGATTGAATGTTATTGTTATCGAGAGGTTGTTTTAATTAGACTCGTGTGCTCTGTCCACTATAATATGTTTTAATAGAAAAGGTGGATAATCTGACACCGACGGGGACAAACAGAGGCTGGTTACAATGATTTTGAATTTAATCTCAATAAGACCCTTTGTAGTTAGCTCTCGTCCCTAAGACTGATGTTGTTTGTAGAGCCCTAGTGCAAGCCTAGTACCCTAACATGGTAGTGACCATAACATGTTATTTCTTATTTTTCTGATTTCGTTTTTTAAACAAAGAAAAATCAAAGTCTTGTGCAAGTCTAACCTTTTGTACAAAGGATGGAAATAATTGAATAAACGGCATTTGATCATTCCACTAATGTCATAACTAATAGAATACGTAGCAAAAATGTAGGAAAGACCCCGAAAGCAATCTGTCGTGTTTTGAGTTAGATCTATAGTGATCTAATCGGATAGTTGATCCCCTTGATGACAGGCTGATGTAGAATGAAACCTGACTGCATCCCTTCGGTATATCACAATATTCATCATTTTTACCGTCAGAGAGGATATCAAAAGATGTCATGGTTCATCAAGCTAAATCCTCTGGATTTTCCCTCGGTCCATTCATGTACTTCACATTTAATTCCAAGAAAGAATATCACGTACGTGTACACTCGATCAAACTGCACTACCTATCATAGATGCGCATCGCTGTACAGAAGAAGAAACATTTTCCATTTTCTGAGCAGGATTTCAACTCTAGTGACACAAATGTATGTCCCCAGCATTTCCAACAATGACCACTCTAATACATTAGCATAAATTTGTGCTGTGAAATGAGGATATTTTGGGCCCGTTAATATAACAGCTGCGACGTGCGCACACAACAAATCTGTCCACAACACTGAAACTTGGATGTGACCCTCTATATATTTATATAAACGTAGTATGTTTTCATGATGAGCAAAGAGATGAATTGATGTTGAATATGCTACATCCCTACAGCAAGGGAACCGACATCATTTGCACGCCCTTAGATAACCTCTCGCAATCCCGATAATGCACCAGATTCACAAAGGAACCGAAAGAAGAGAGAGCCTGCGCCTCTGTTTTTGTTCAAAAAGTGGGGGGTAGTACCCGGGAGTGAAGCTCAAAATGTACTTAGGGACTGCCTTACGTTTACCCACGCAAGCTAGGCTCCTGTGTGACCGCTGATACTGCTCTGATTGATGCATTGTCATTGAGATTAGTTACCAACGGACCAAAGGGCCTCACTAGTCCCACCATTCATGCCCTCTCAGCTGTGTACTTCAGCGAACCCCTGAGTGAATATAATGCAGTGGTCAGTAAGTCAGTGTCTTTAGTCAAGGCAGACTGAGAGGCTTTTCCTCCGCCGGGGTAACAGAGCGCGTTTATACATGGAACAAGATGACCTGAAGCACCGGCTTTTTACCTTGGATTAGGCGGAGTAGTAGTAGAAGTAGTGTCACATACGAAATAAGGACTGGCCACATATTCAACACATACCACGCTATTGATAAGGAAGAAGGCTATTCTATCATAAACACTGCATGTATGAATACAGAAGTTTCAATGTTTAAGTATACGTTAAGCCTGTAATGAGCAAAACAGTGTATGTTGCGCACAATAATAGAAGGAATTCCATTGTAAAAGGTTACAAGGGAGGAGGGATTTTAAACAAACATTCTTGACAGTTGTTATATTTAATGTGTGCTTTCATTCAAATAAAACGTCTTGAAATACTGTTGTTATACATGGCTAGGGTCCAAAAGGAAACACGGAGGGAAACACATCGAACATCATATCCAAAGTACAAATGAGAATATTGTTCACAATAGCTAACACGAAATTAAAAACATATTCTTTTCATTTCGTTCAGGAACTTGTAAACAGCATTAATCTCAGGTACATCGAGCAATTCAGTTGAATGGAAATTTCTCGGTAACGTCAGTTGGAAGTTTGCCCTGATTTCATGACGTAACAATAAAGTAGGGTCTCCACTGGCTGCGGTAATCTCCGCGGTAAGCCTTGTGATGGTCTTGTGCTGGTTCTGTAGGTGGAGAGGATAGACGAGATCCTTCCTACATGGTTCTTTAGGCAGGACGTCGCCACTCCTCACCATCACAACACCATCGCAAGGCTTACCGCAGAGCTTACCGCAGCCAGTGGAGGCCCCACTTTAATGTGCATGGTCAACTCCTATAATATTGTACAACACTTTTTGGGCGGTTCTTCTTCAAGCGGAGCAGGTGGTAACATATCCGGCGGGGGTTCAATATAGTCTCCATCAATAAAGATTCTTAATACTAGGAGCCAGAATTCTTTCTGCTCTCCTCGATTCCATGTGTATGTCGTCTCATGATTGCCATATTGATTGCCACTAAACATGCGAACTGGAACTGTCTCCGCTGCCACGATGGAAGAAATGCCTGAAAATGAAGCCACCATGGTCAATTTCTCCTGCTGCTCTCTCTGAACTGGTTAACTGCATGCATGGACACAAATGGCTACTTTTAAACCTAATTCACATCATTGTATCAAATAGAACTTCAAAGCATATGACGTTAAGGCACAGGTAAGTTTAATAAATCTTTATAATTGTATCTGGTGAATATGTGTGATGCATGGGCTAGTGGAAAATAAGTCACAAGTCGCAAGAAATGAATTTTGAGATATCATCATATTTGAAAAGATGTGATCAAGCCGATTCCAATGATGATAAAAATTGAGGACATCTACAAAGTTTTTCTTTATTTTATGTTTGTTATATTTATGTTTGAAAAATGTTTGCAAAATTTCTGGGTGGGCAATTACCAGTAAAGTAATTAAATGTACTCTATAGGATGACCTTCGAAACGCAATGATATATTTTATACACTGAGATTTGATACATGCATTCATATGACTTAAGACGCTAAATACTTCAAAAATCAAAACATTCCAGCAAAGAGATCTTGTGAATAAATAACTTTGGAAAATAGCATTTTTGCAACTTGTGACTCATTTTCCCGAAGCACATCACATTTAATTTACTTACATAACAATTTGTAAATAGATTTACAGACAGGACAGTATATTTCTTTTAAATCAATATCTTTCACATTATTATCACCCATTGCCATTCAAGACATCACCTACCTTCTCCATTGCCATTGAGCCACATCATGGCCCGTTTCATTGTTTCTGACATAGTTTCGAAGATGGGAATACCAATTATACCACCGGTGCTGAGCATGATGGGTTCAAATGTGACGTAGTTTAAACATGGCGGCGGCCTGACACTGGTGGGAGAACCATCGAAAGGTTTGACGAAACACAATCTAAGGATACGGATATATCGTGTTGTATGCCGCCCACTTTCCACGAAGAAAGATCTTTGCGTATCCAGTTCGCTTTCTGCAAATATACATTTTCTCGTTTCAAATGTTGTGGGTCAATGTATGTAATATATCTTTCGAACCTAAAGTAACATGTACAGACATACATTTTTTTGAACATTTTTTTATTGCAGGAATAGTACATACGATGTCTCGCAATGACGTTCTTCCCATCGCCTGCCTTATTTATATACTTAAGCTTAAATAACTAGGATGATGAGGTGATTATGATATGTTAGTTGTTAATATTTCTTTCTGTAATGGTCGAGGGGAGTAAGACCAGGTGAACTTGAACCAGGTGAATATATATAAGTAACTTTATTTCCATTAGTATACAATAACGGTACAGTCAAGATTTATATGTAGAAATGGGTGTCTGTCCTCTGTCCTTGACAGTTCTTCCGGACCAACCTTGTTAATTCATAATTATTATATCATATTATGTCAGGGCTGATGTAGTAAGAGATGCTTCATATACTTTTTTTAAATCTCATAGTGTCCAGGTTTCTCGTGTTAGCAGAGAACAGTTGTGATGTGTATGTCATAACAATGTATAATGGGTGTACCTCTGATGATAAGTAATATGGACCTGAATCAGGACTATCTTTTAGAAGGGGTATTCGGTTCATCTCATGCAAGATCTAAAGAAATATTACTTTCTAAGAACAGTTATAAATCTGAAACACCGAGGTTATGAATATGACCCCTTTTACTCGACATAGGACTTAATTAATAAGATTCTAAATACTGTCCCTCTGCTAATGCTAGAATTGAATTCGGTATTGATCCGAAGAAGGTTTACGTGGAATTAGGGTCAACCAAGTCGTCAGGGATTGGGCATGAAGCCAATTTCAAGGTATTGACTCACATCCACAGGAAATAGTTTTAGCGCCAGTGGAATGCCTCAAATTAATTGACATCAGCCTCGAATTATTATCTCCATTTCGCAAAGGATAGTGATCAGTTTGAACCAAACATCCCCCAGTGATGACATTGTAATAGTCACATTTCGTATTTATTATGGAATATATGTGAGGCCAGTCTATGTATTATTACAGGGAAAAATAAACTAAAATATGCACAGGAACTTGGTTGGACAGCAAGCCACAATGAAAACGCCAACAGACCGGTAATGAAACAGCAATTTAGATCGGCGCAATGTTAGTTTGCCCCCGCACTAGCGAACAAAAAAGTGGCATCTGTCAGTTAGAGAGGCAAGTATTCCCATGCAAGCTTGTATCCGCTTAAATGTACAGGCCAACGAACGAACTATGAGGACTGGCAGAAGTTGTTATGTATGCAATATATCTAGGTAGGGGCACTCTATTAGGGACTGCAGGCTTTTGATTCCGAAACCATTAGATTCTCCATCGAATTGATTTTGATTAAGGCCTGTATGAATAAGGCTTGTATGGCAAACCATGTCCTGAAAAATAACCACAAAACAAAGCTCACATGTAAAGTTATCCATTAAACACAGACTGAGAGGGACCTTTTCCGTTCACAAAATTTCTTTTCCTTGCTCCAAGCCACTGGTCCTGGCATCTATAGATACACAACAGAGGCTGATTTATATGCACGAATGCCTCCTCACACCCATCACCACGTCTTCTTCGGCAAACAATTTGCTTTATTCCGGTAGCTATAGCAACATGTGTCTAATCCCACACATTCACCATTGGAACAATCGTCTGCAGGACAATGTACCTTCGTCTGAGGCGGAAGAAACATGAATATAAGTCTGGGGCAATTTATGAGGGTGCAATGTAACCAGGAAAGCCTTCAGGGCTCTTGGATATGGTTCTCCTCTGTGAAAGGCTGATATGTACCGCCATCACCCATTGTGTCTGTTTTGTAGATTTATATTTTCATTTCTAGGTGGATTTCAACATGACTATTTTTATTTATAAAGTTTTACACATTTGGACAGACGGACATAAGTGTGATATCTCCACACATCTAACCTCAATCTAAGGTGCATGTTCTGAGTCTGATAACGGACAGTGTGATATCTCCACACATTTATCCTCAATCTAAGGTGCATGTACTGAGTGTTTCATTTCCTTCCCTTCTAATATTTCACATGATTAAAAGTTATGAGACTTAACCTTTTATTGCATAACCTTATTATATTTATATTAATCATTACTCATCACCTCTTTATTTATTAGATCATATTTCTGAAATGTCTAATCCTGCTTAACTACCTAGTAATGTGCAAGTCTATTTATTCAAGCTATGTGGGGATATTACGTAATGTATCAATATTATTCACCCCAATGACAACGTTGTGTTTGCATAAATTCAGCCTTATCACGCTAGCATCCATAATATTGTAATAAATAGCCCTTACCCTTTTGCGAGGGTATCAACACAAATACATTATTTAGGAATGGCACATAATGTAGCGGTACATTTAGCAAGATCAAATCCAGATAGTATAGGTTGATGTGGAAATATGCATTGGCCGGTACGTTTTCATGAATACTGATCAAGCCCACTGTGAACGAAGCCAATCCGTCCAGTTTCAGCTGCTGTCGACAGGACCTGATGGGGATCTCAGCAACCTCGGACGCTCAATTTCCCTGGGCTTATGTAGATCTTCACGTATACCTCTCTCCAGTTCCTTGCCAGCAGGCACCCCAGTTCTATTTACCCTGGAGGCGGGGAATGGCCTAACTAGACACCTAAATCACGAGGATGTCGATAAAACAAACCCGCCCTACAGTTGTGTGAACGCAGACAAGTGGGGCCAGATCTGTTTACAAACTTGTGCATTGTGGGTGTTTTGGGAGACGAGCAAGCTGAAAGGCATCAATCACTTTGAAATGCTTCCTCACCTAAATCATGGAATAATCAATCACAGATACTTGTTTTTACCCGAGTATTTGCTTCATGTAAAACAAGCCCAGGTAAATTGTAAAATTTATGGCTCTTGTTTTGTTTGTTTCTTTTATTTCTACTACCAACATTACATCGATATTTTCAGCTCATTATGTTGATTAGAGAAGAAATAAAGTTACAGATACCACAATAACAGAACTAGCCTAGTTACTCTTTACCTTTACAATAATACTTTTGTAGCTTGTAAGTGTCATTGTAAGTGTAAAATGCTTTTGGTATTTCTCAGTGAAAGTAAAACTCTGGTAATATTTAGGGGCAATATTTAGGGGAATATATGATAATGAGTAATCAATCACAGGTTCCAAAAATCAATCGAGAAAAGGTTCTTCATATACCAGAGTCCTACTAAGTCCATTAGCATTTAGGTCCATTCCCATTACCACGAGCAGCCGGCCGATACTTGCCGGCTGCAATACTTTAACATTGTGTTTTTGCCGTGCGGCAGCCGTACACCAATCTTCAACCAAACTTCATGATCGAGTGCCTTACACAAGCCACCTTTTATTTTCAATCACACAGTAACAAAACACACATACATAAAAACTACTTCCACATTTGTAGAACACAATTAAGATCTTAAAGGCAAACGCTACTATCTAGTGGAAAATGAAAATAAATGTCATTTTTCTGAAACTTTGGTATTTGATTCTTGAAGTGTTTCTGGTCATAAAGATGGAAAAAAATCAATGGGTCGCCGTGCTCATTTTTGAAATACAGGGCTTCAAAATTTGGTATCTCAAAAGAACCAATGAGAACCAAAATGGGGGCTCATTTTGCAGTACTTCGAATTCATAGTTCATATTTGCTATTTATATTCACTCAATTTAAGTAAAATTAATAGATGTGGAGAGATTATTATTTGGCCAATAATTCTATGCCTCTTTTTTATAGATTGCATTGATATTTTTATTCTGAAAACAACAAATACCTGATGCGAATTTTAAATTAAAAACTCGAAAAAACCCACTATTTTTCACTATTTTTATAAAAACAGTTTTATTTTTCTCCCCATCGAAAATAAATGTCATTTTTCTGATATTTTGATATATGATTCTTGAAGTATGTGTGTTCATGAAACTGAAAAAAAAATAATGGGTCGCCGTGCTACTTTCTGAATTACAGGGCTTTGAAACATGGCTGACAACCCAAAAATCTGCTGCTTTCAATGTGTTCTATATTTCCTAAACATGTCTATTTCAGACACCTACAATTATTTTTTGAATGCGATGACATACACTTTTTTCCCTATACATATTTAGAATATTACCTGCACTATATGTGTAGAAAAATTTGGTACATTAGGAGTTTTCGTTTTTGTTTTATTCCCAAAACCATGAATGAAAAATGCAGCATTTCCCAATAGTCTTGTATACTAAATGGGTACAACTGAGAGTACCTACAGCTACTTCTGTTCCCAAACATGTCTACTTTAGACAGCTACAATTATTTTTTCAACGCTATGACATATATGTTTTTTCCTTTTGATATGTAGTATATAACCTGTACTATATGTGTAGAAAATTTTGGAACAGTAGGAGTAGCCATTAATGGTTTATTTTATGCTATAAAATGTGAAAAAATGCGCCGTTTCTCCATAGACTGCAATGCTAAAGGCATAGTGCGTAAAATGCCCGTATATTTGGTATATGAAAAAGGGCGGCGTGGCAGTGAATAGTAGCGTTTGCCTTTAAATTTGTCCAGCTCGTAGGAATTCAGTCTTGTACATTTGTTTAATTTTGATTTTCAGTGTTTGGGTTATTCACATGCAGATCGAATTAGGATGATTTCAAAACTATCTATCTCAATCTCCTCAAACCATACTCTAGGCCCTACACATTCCTACAGAATATCTTTGATCATTTCCGAGTGTTTACACAAATAACAGTCATTTTTCTACGTTAAGTATATTCTAAATATAGATGCTCTATTCATCTTCGCAGCTTTCCTTTCATAACGACCGCTTCAGGTTCATACCATAGCTACACTACAATAACCAGCTGGAATATGGCCCTTGCCAATCCATGGGCATACGATACATTAGACTGAAAAACAATGAATGATAGGTATATCTGGGTATATTTAGTATTGTGTTGTTTTAAGATACCTGTTCGGTTATGTTAAACTATAATTTTCAAGCTCATTTATGTATTTAACTCTGGTTATTTGAGAGGATTGGTGAAAATCTGACCCGTATTAAGTGTGGATCGTGAATCTAAACGACCGTTATCAAAAGTGCCCGCGTAGCCTGACCTGTATCGTCACACGGTCTGATCTAATCAACAAAACTCTATATAGAACTGGAATTGCTGACGTTTAGGAGTCCATCCAGTGAACTTCAATCATTATTAAAGCAACATTCTGACTGAGTGCCATTATTTAGCTGCGAGCTCCATCATTTGGGAAGATTACCTACATCTCGACTACATCCCCCAATTTTCCCAACACCTTCCATCTTGTGGCGGAGAGAGCATCTGGCACTCTATTTCTCCTCATAATCTATCAACGCTAAGTAATGTTAAGTTGTCATCTTACTCCTACCTTCTTACTTCCATAATGAAAAGTACTTCTCTGCTGTACAGGCAATACCACCCCGCTTCTTCCTTAATACATCATCATTATAAGTTACACTGATGGTTTCCCTCTCATTTTATCTCCTCCTCGGCTGGAATGACAGCCTAGAGTGGCTTAATGTCTCGTTTTTCAATGCTTATCCCAGATGAATCTCTTTTAGTAGACATTGATGCCTACCATGAGCTCACATCAGGCAATAGAACGTGGTAAGATACCCCGCCGTATGGTGTGTGTGTATGGAACAACGGCTTTCCTGCATACAGCGCTCAAGTTAAATTGGAAACACTTTTGTGGTTGAAATTAAACCACATAATTATGCATTTCAAATACACCTTTTGAAGCCCAGCCCAAAAAAATCTGTACAATAACTCACACAGATATAATGATATACTCTAAACCTGACCATGCCAATAAATAACTTGAAATTCCGGTTATGGTGTAATTTCAGTTTACTTATTTCTTTAAGAGGCATGAACAGACGCGAGACAAGCAAAATGAAAGGATGGTATTGCTTATTCCCTTATCGCCTGTCCTTTTGGGTTGTGACAGTTTTCTATAGTAGTATTGAGCCCATGAGTCAAAGACTAGCTGGCCACACTTGGGGCTGTGTCATTGCTGCGTTATAGAAGGAAATATTCCTTCCTTGGGCGATGCCAATCTATTACACGTCTTTCGGACCAGACTATATCTTATCTGACACCGCTATAGCCCGGCGCACAATCTCGGCCTGCCTATTTAACCTTAGTCTGGCTTGATGATGGGTTGGGCTATACCAGTCTCCTCAAGACGAACGATGATCATCCGCTTTCATACCTATTTCCCTTTTCCATATAAAGCATCGCGAAGGCAAGGAATGTGAATTAGATGAGATCAAAGGAGCTGTTAAACCGTCCCCATCCTCAGAGACGGTTCATTTATAATAAGTCCCTTTCTCTTTTCGTTAGTCGCTTTGGTATTTAATCATGAGCTACTTGAGCCATCTTATTATTGCATCAGATTCGTTTGCATGTAGTGGCAATCCTTCTAGGAAATTAGCTAGGTATAACATACAGCAGGAATAGATAAATATGGGTCAAATCTTCAGAAAATGTACAATTGGCAGGTCAACACATTTCGTAAATTTTGCTAATATATTTGGTATTATACCTTGAGTTAAATAGTGTGTTTTGTTATATGACCTTTTTTTAGAAATCGAACATTGCCCCCGTTGCATTATTGAGTTATTAAGCATTAAATACATTAACTAATATTGATAAGATAATATGAACATGTGCCTTTAGCCTGAAAAGATGAAAATCTTAGTGCTGTTGAATAACCTAGTTAAGGAGCAACTTACCAGATCCATGTGTTAATTTGTAATCTATAGACTGAACGTTGGTAACTCGGATTCCTTGTTGCTCACGCACCCAATAGGAGGCCTTCTTTACGACATCCCCAAACCTCTCATAATTGGCGGGTCCAAATTGTGATCCAAGGTCTATACATGAAGGCACGAAATCAGCACAGCCTAGAAATGAACATACATAGATATAGATCAATTGTATCGGCGAAATACCTATGTCAACAAACCCAATAAACAGGTCTAAAAAGTAGAGAAACAAGTTAACATTAAAGCTCTCAGCTAACACAGGTAAAAAGAGAAATATTTTCTACGTTCCATTCTGGTCCAACTTATCCATAAGTCATTTGATCAAAGTTTTGGAGGATTTTGTCTAGTTGTTTTTGCGACAGGGCTCCTAACGTTAAAACGTCCTCATTTGTATTTAGAAGACCCGCCCAAATCTTTACTTTTTTTGCTCGGCTGTTACGGCTTCAAATTCATGTATTAATATATAAAAACAGCACAATTTTAATAAATTCAGTTATAAGTTATTATGAGTAAATTTGGTAAGATTTCCTTTGTCGTAGGCCTAATAACTCCGAATGCAGCCTTAACAGCAATCACTAAAAGCTGGACTTGAAGTCATCCATCTTAATATTTCGATACCACATGATTGATTACGTACCTACTTCTTCATATGCTGGAGGCCCTACTTCATAAAAAACCCGTATAACTACCAGGAAAGAAATGTTGAATTTTACACTTTCCACCCAGCAAGATTCGTCTGGATCGACCCCAACTCCCCATTCATGGAATTTCATCTCCTGAGATTCAACGTTCAGTATTCGACCTGCAAAGTAGAGAAGGAATGAAAATGAATTTGCCTATTTCCATTCGCAAAGGTCCAACTCGATATACTACTTACACATTTATACACGTATACACATAGCGTAAGTAGTATTTAAAATGTGATTTCTGCACCAGGTGCTTGTCAAATCACATATACCGCTAAAAGGTGATACATGTACGGTTCATAGATATTAAGTGTCACAGACTACCCACAGTGTCACATAGGCGTATATCAGCTGCTCTAACACGTAGGCCTATGCAACCAATGTTTGTAATGATGCATAATCTTGAGCTTTTATGATATTGTTTTAGGTGTTAATGGCAACAATAAATCATCCTCTCGTATGGATATGCTGCATGTAAATTCATTATCTTTTACTGTCATGACTTTTTTTTGCGAAGGGGCAGGTCTACTACATCCTAAAATATAATATTGTGGTGTTTGCCGTGCGGCGCATGTACACCAAGACTTCACCAGACGGCCGCGGTAATGGACATCAGACTTAGTGTGTCCGATTACAATTGATATCGTTTTTATTAAAAAATATTTTCATGGCAGAAGTTACAAAATTCCCGGATTCGTCGCATTGACGGTCTTCCATCCGCCTGCCTTAAGGCTATATATATTAATGGTAATATGAAAAAGGTACATATATTAGTGAATTGGTTAGTGGGGATATGGGTTTGGGATATGAAGGTCGAGAGTGTGTGTGTGTGTGTGTGTGTGTGGGGGGGGGGGGGGTGATGGGATGGGGGGGGGGGGGGGGTGAGCCGGTCTGTGTATATATCATTATTAACGAAAGTAGTCGTTATTCTGTGAGTAAAGGATGGTCCTTTTAAGTTAATTTTCAAGAATTTCTTTCTTATCTTGATTGCGAATGTTGGCGTCAAATGTGTTCCATTTCATGCTTATTTGATATGATAACGATTTCTTGTCTGACGCAGTACGTGGAAGAAAGTTCTCAAGAATTATAGCTTGATTTTGTCTAGTATTTCGTAGATTTTCGGTAAATGAGAGTTGCTTAAAGATATTTCACAATTGCATGGTTATGAAAAGATTCAGATCATATAGCCCTGGAAAAGAATGCAATGCATGGAAAGAATAAGGAAAGTATAATATCTCGCCCCTCAATTAATAACAGTCACAACTCAAAACGTGAAATGTGTTAGATGTTAGACTATTAGATGTAGGAATTTCCTCGACATTGCTTTTGTTAAATTGCTTTTTCAAGATTCGCCTGGCTCATCCAAGCACACTGAACTCTACTGAATCCCTTTTAAGCTTCGTCGAGGACAAACATTTTGCAGTGTGACAGAATCATTACTTTTGACTGTACTTCTCTTAAGCGCCTACTTCTGCCTTCAACTGCATTCTAAACAATGAAGAGCTAGCTTCGACGCTAGCTTCGAAATTGTGAAAGATACCGAATGGAAAACGGCTCGCAATGAATTGATCCCACGTATGCGATGCCACGGGTGACTGCGCCTTTGACGTTTGAAAATAATAATGGAAACCCAATTTATGGCATGAAAGAATACAAATCATATTTATATTGCAGCCATTGCAAAAGATCAGAATGCACTGCACCATGAAATCTAAATAATGATAATTCTTTCTGAGTGGATGAATATCAACTTTCTTAAACGGGAAACAGGACATAAATTATAATGCTGAAACGGTATTTCATCATTAAAACTTAACACATTATATATGCAGTATACATCAACTCTATGAGACTAGATTATGCTACTTTTAACGATCTCCTATTGTATATGCAAATACCAACTCTAGCTAATTAAATGTGAACCATTACGGTAGTGAACACGGCTCAACGACAGATAACATCGTTTCGGAAGTTTATCCGAAGAGACTAATTCTATTAGCTGTCTGGTTGACAGCTGTCAAATGATGCGAAATTGGAGGGAAGTCACATTCATTACATTCATTGCCCCTAGCCGCTTTTTGTGAAACATTCAACCTGACTCTCAGAAGGAAGCAGACGATGGATGTTCATATAGAAGCACTGATTTTACCAGCTTCCCTCTCTCGGAAAACAGCGAGCTTATATTAGTTGGAACTCGGTTTCAGGTCTTTTTTTTCTGTCAGTTCACAAAACACTGCACTTTGTTGGAGGAACTTAAAGAATAGGCATCGGCAATTTATTGTGAATTACGAGACCGTGTTGCACCCAGGACTCCGAATTTCGATTGAAATTGTTTTCCCATAACCATCCGATCGCAGGTTTAAAGTACATGTTGAGAGCCTCTGGATAAGTGACGTCCTTCCGCCACGATTAATCATAACAATCAGTGAAGCATTCTCAAGGTTTTCGGTGACATTGAGAAAAGTAAGACGGTTCAAATATTCTGCAAAGGACGACTGAAGCCCAATGTTCTATGAAGATGTTGAATGATTGGGATGTTTAGAATTTGAATGAAATGCCAAAATAGTTTCCTCCTATTTAATGAGTATTACCCTTTGATAGTGCATCCATAGTAGTGTCCCTTTTATCTCAAAACGATAAAATGATCTGTCTTTTGCCAATTTGTTTTCCTGTTTTTCGAACTGTATCAATTAGAACGTGACCATTTTATATAGATGACACGAATTATAGAATAATAAACTTTACATCTACATGAATTCAATTACTGCCAAGTCTTCAGACATAGGTATTAAATTACTCTTTGAAAAGTTAACTCAGAAACACATTTCTAAAGAATGCATTTTGTCACAAAGGTATCAAGTTGTTATGAAAATATTCACTGTTTTTCAATCGAATATGAGGAGGTAATGTGTAAAGTATGTGTCGGACTACATTAATGCATGGGATGCAATAAATCTATGCTTACCAGGAAGTGGCCTTTGACGTAAGTGAAGATTAAATTTCCGCACAGTGTCCCCAAAACTGTCGAATGTACCAACTTCATTCCTGGCAGGAACAACATTGACGTACCCCACTTGTTGCGGTTCCAGGGGGTCGCCCGGTTCTCTTGGTACAACCCATAACCTAAGGGAGGATGAAAAACATGACATTAATATTTTTCATTTCATACCATAATACAAAAAGAGGAAAGAAGTTTGTTTAACATCTTCTAGTGGCACGAATGCTTCGAATACACTAACATACACATTTTGCTTATTATCCTTTGCTTTATTGATCACGGAAACCTGTACTTTCCTTCGTTTCGCACAGCATATTTTCATTAAATATCAATTGACAGTGCGTTGTGCACAAGGTTTGGGTTAAACGAAAAATCAAGAAATACTAAAAGAATACAACATACAAGGGAGACAGAAGTTGGACAGGATATATTGAATACAACCTTCTTTTTTTTCTAAAAAAAAAGAAGAAATATTATATCAATTGAGTGTCCTATAACCATCCGATCGCAGGTTTAAAGGTTTATTGGTATGGAACGTTTTGTGGTCAACTTCTTATAATTGAATTGAATGTGACCGTTTCTACACTTAGACGTTTCTATCATAGGAGAATGGCAACAAATGATCTACTATTTATTAAGACAAAATGATGAAGACAAACCAGAGAATTGTTTTGGATTTTGGAAAACGCATGGGGAGCTATTCGTTGGGTTGGGGATTATGCCCCCCTTCCAGTAAGACTCCTTTCTACTTTATAAGGAATCAGTCATAATAGCCTGTATAAACTGTCTTTTATTATCGCCTTTAGCCCTAACATGAAAACCTAATTAGATTATGCAGATTTCGTGCTTGCCCCTTGAGTAGCAGTAAGTAATAAATGACAGTATCATGGAATGGCAGAGGCCTATAGCCGATGAAATATAGTGACTGGCAGTAACACGCTAGTGTCCCAGGCACCAGTATATCAGACAGCTTTCCACACAGCTTCAGGCTCAACTTGAGGCTAACTTGAGCATGAAAATAATGTTGTTCAGCTGTGGTTTTACTAACAGTTAACACTCCGAGAATCTTCTCCAGGCCAGCAAAACAAATGCACAAGGGCCCGAACATCATAGTGCCAGTATACTTTACGACTGGCTCCCTCCACGTGCAAAGCTAGCCATCTGGTAAATGCGGCCAGTCTGCTCCAGTGTTGACATTGATCCTCCGAGTCCAGCATGGTGAAATCAGCCGAGAAGCTCAGAGCAATAGAGACTTGCTCACGGCCTCCGGCTCCAGGGACGGAAGGCTTTCGGTCGATGGTAACCTCAAACGAGGTGTGGCTTCCTGCTCCCACCAAGTGATATTATTGAGTCTTACCCAGGCAATGAAGTGGCCAGATGTCCGACAGTCCCATGAGAAATATCTCAACACAGACATGTGAAGACGAATTCATAGGTATTGTTGTCCCTATTGTCCTCACAAATATCTGTAAGGTTTTGTGTATGGGGACGAGGAAATTGAGTCTGAATGCATTCCTGTTGCCTAGCAAAATAACTTATATCGTACTACTGTAATCGACTCTAAACCAAAAGACAGTAGCTTTTAAGGGATACTCACAATTCTTTCTTCTTTTACAGTTGTTACTAAAGTTTGTCAGGAGAGAGGCTTAACAGTGATATTGTATTACTAGACGAAATGCTAAACTGTACTCTAGCAAGAACTCACATAGATATTGGTACAAGCTCTACATGACTGTAATATTTATTCAAATTCCCCTAGCAAAAGGATCATGGTCTCTTTCTATCTATACCGAATTTAAAAAATTGTTAGTTTCTCATACATAATGGTTTGAACTTTTTCGCTCATATGTAAGGGAAGTATAATTATGCATACAAGTCATTATATATATCAAGTCAACGTTTGGGTCGTTTGTGGGATTTCTCCGGGCATCATTAAAGGATTAATAACCGACATTGAGGGGCTCAGAGCAAGACCAGAAATGGAGGCTATCAATCCTTTCAATCTCTGCCTGAGGTGGTTATAGCCTCAGGAATTTCAAGGCAGTGATTAGATAACTTTTTAGACCTTCTGGACAAATTATAAGAGGACTGAAAACATTATAATAGACTGCGAAGCAATATGTGCTGTTTTATGTACGAAATAATGATGTAATTTTGACATGATGTACTAAACTGAAGACATATTATCGCCTTTCTTACACACAATTTTTTTTAAATTTTTTTATTGGCAGTCAAAGTACAATCCACAGGCTCGCCGGGGGCGGTTTTCCACCCATGCTGCCATAGTGTTCTTGCTTAATGGGTAGACATGCGTATTATTAGTCACATTGCTTGTATCAAAATGTCATACCCATGTTCTTCTATATAGGTGTTCCCCTATATATGTAAGTTCAATGGGTTAATTTATTGATTCATTTTACAATGCGGCAAAGTGAAATATCTAAGTATTTCTGTTTTGATTTGGTACTGATTGCGTTGCCAAACTTTTCCTAAAGGACAAAAAGGTAACAGTATTGGTGGGTTGATGTATGCAATACGGCAACATAAATTTTGTTTGCATCTAACTAAGCATAATTATAGATATGCGATCACACCATTTACTGATTTGGTCCTTATTCATTTAATTCGTTTGAAAAAAGATCCATTGGTTAGCATGACCGGAAGTAACTCAGAAAAGGTAAAAAGCGATGTGACAAGTTTCAACTTTCAATGGTTGACCTTAAAGCAAATGGTAGACAAAATAAAGCGAGTTTGTTGGTTTTTCCTGAGGTTGTAAACAAATTTCCTGAGAAACCTTCAATAGTAGAGCAGATTAGAGCCTAAAATTGGATGAATTGTGGGTTTAATGATTAAAGCATGAAACTTCCCATGATGGCAGATGAGGTCCTTAAGCACATTTTAGAACATAGGGCCATCGCGATTTTGCCCCCTAACAACTATGGCAGCTATTTTCCAAAAAGCATTATCTGGGTGTGGTGGTCGTCACGGGAACCCCCATTGCAAGGATTTGGTCTTGATATGGCTGTGTGGAAAGACCCGGATTTCTGAACAGTGAGGTTCCGGAATCCAGGAAATTTCTAAAAGACCATTACTAAAAGTCTACCAGACCATATATATATGTTAGAGGAATTGTTGAGCAAGATTAAAGTCCGTTGGGACCATGTGGAACGTACAGGCCCCCACGTGCCAATTAGCTTGTTTAATTGTTGTTATTATTTTATCTAAACATTTTTATTCAGCTCAACAGTGTACATTATTCTCAGTATAAGCTTTCAGTTATTACTTACATCAAGATATTTAGAAAAAAGTAAGATAATATGAGCTCAGATAAGCATGGCTTGCGTTAAATGGAAGACAATATTGTAATTATCACCCTAAAAATCACCACCGCGTGGTAGTGCCAAATATCATGACATACATGTATGTACTACATGCATGTATTTGCAGTTGGATATAAACATAACCCGACTAATTATAACGGAAACCAATTATACAATATAAGTGCTGACACTCTCGATTTCCATTGCGTTATGGCTATTATAAACATGTTAAAATACACCGAATGATCCCCCAAACAGAATCTGAGCAATATAACTGTCATAGAAATGGTATTCATGCAAAGGATAAGTGAGCTATGGGGCACTTGTACTTGTTCTCAGGCGTCTGATGGTAAAGGAATGGGGTTGGGAGTTGTTGAGCGTATACCAGTGGTGTTGTCAGGGTCAGAAGGGGACTTCCTATATGCTAGGTTATTGGATTGGCTGTCCATACCTCATCTTATTCCCTGTACTATAACTTGTGGAGCTATGAATTTCATATGCCCAGGAGGAGCGCAATAAAGTAGATTTAGCATGCCCCTCAGGAAATACAATGACAGATAGTCTAAGGTTTACTGTGTTTTCAACGAATTGATAGACGAATAGAGTAAATCATGGCAGTATATCATTACTTTTCGTTATACTACCAACTTGCAACCGGTGGGCGACAATTTAAGTCCGCATTCTGAAATAATACACATATATATCGTACATGTATATATTATGGACTGTATATTATATGCTTTTTAATGGATGTTACCACCTTATATCCGATGTATAAGACCTTATGTCTGATATAGTATAAGAAATATAAATATTCCCAAACATACAGGGCTATAAAGTATACGTGCTTTTTGCATTGTCTTACCAATATGCACAAGAGGACAACAGTGAAGATAAAGCGCTTTATTCAGCGCCACAGATTGTGCCAAATATTGATATTGCCTTTGTATGTGAGAATAATGTTTTTGCACCCATTCTATTGATTACATCGTATCTCCTGTTTGTCTTTCTTGACAACTAATATAGTGAAAACTGCTTGGGCTGATATCACGATTGTTGCTCTGAGGCTAGAACAGCTATAGCCATGGGCAAGGCCTGATGTATATCATGAAGCTGCCACAGTTTTAGGCAAGTCTAAAATACAATAAGATGGACAACGTTAAATCACACCTTTTATTAACTGTTATTCACAACATAGGAATATTTAAAGTATTCCTTCAACATTGATTAGTCATGGATAATAAATGACAAAAATTGCCTATGAGGACAATAGTATAATATAAATCTAATGGATGGGATTTGTCCTTGTCAGTAAGAGCATTACATCATTCTTAATCTTCGCTGACAAAGGTTCTCTTTTGATGCTGATATACAATGTCATCAATTTATTATGAAAGTTAAAATCACAATATTAGTCCATTATCAGATCACCATAAATTACGTTCGCTGTCATCATATCAATCTAGCATCCTCCTTTCCAAGAGGGTAAGGTCCTTTAAAAACATAAAGGACAGCTAGTGGATCAGACTATTTACGGTAGTTTGGCTAATAAATATCTCTGGTAATGAATGAGTCCTTCTATCTCAGCATACATCCACATCCATCAATGGGGACTACAACCCACACTCCACTGAGTCTTGAGGTAGGATAAATCCAGTGAAGTGCTTCATTCATTCATTTCTACGCCATCATTATCTAATCAAGCGCCTCCCTAATTAGATCTCCACATGCCGATTGCCTTTATCTTGTTTGAGCTATGGGCCTGATCACTTTTCATGACATTCAGATCAAGTCAGGTGAATTTGAATGAGAACGTGCTAAGTGGACTACTCGATTGCTCCTTGTGTCACCTTTTTTCCTGGAGCTTTAATTCGGGATAGAACTACTGGATAGAAGTTCCCCCTTGAAGTATGTTTAGCACCAGAAATCTATGATATGGGTGAAGCCGCCAGAAAATGTACTATTGGCCTTCACCAATCCTCTCCAATAACCCTAATTTCAGACGGAAATAAAGTTCAAAATACAGTTCAACCTAACCAAACAGATTGCTAGAATCAATGCAATGCCAAATATACTCGAATTGACCTAGTATTAGCCACATCGCAGTCTAATTCAGCTGAATTTACTAAATGTGTACAGCGGGCGATTATACATTTTCGGAAGATCTGCCCCATATTATAATATAAAGCCAATCTTGATTTCAATGTTCCAATGCTAGTTTGCACTTGCATAGTCCGAGTAAGGAATATAGTCCTACCTAGAGTGATATATTGCTAATGTTTATGTTTATCGCTGCATGCCCTTAATCAGTGATAATATCAAGGGATTAGAAGTGCTTTCCAGACGTAATATATTTCCTTTCCTCTCACCTCCAAGGGTTCCAGATTGGTGGACGCAGAAGGTGATAAATCCAGAAGGAATCCTTGAGTAAATCCCCTGCAGGATGAAAGGTAGGCAATACATTGGCGAGCTCCCATAAAGCGCGAATGAGCAAAAAGATGGCACTCCTAATCAATAGAAAATTATCTTTTATCCATATAGTATAACAAGGTTTCCAGGAAGAGCTAATTCCATGTCCCTTAAGGAAAGCCAGTAGAATAGACTGCCACAGAAATTATTATTTTCTTATTGTCAGTTTCATTATAAAGTGACTCCAGCCCCCAGATCTTTGCCTTCCAGCCATGCATGGGTCTATAACTATCATTTTTTGAAGCAGACTTCTCTCATATCATTATAATTGAATTGCTCCTATGACCTGAAATGTGCCTCTGGAGTATTTCTCCATTCTGTTTATTATTTGCACAGTCAGCAAAGTATCTACTATAATCATCCCCACATGGCCGGCGGGGTTTAAATGTGATAACTTGTAATTAACCAGCAGATGCACTTGCATAAAATGCACCGTATGTGTTTTGCTTCAAGTGAAATTAAAATCGACTAGCCGTCAGCCAATGTTCCAAGTGTAAATTTACGTTAGAAGATTGGGTCCGACAATAACCCCAGCTACTTATATTATTCAAAGCTAAATAGATCACAGGTACTAATAAATGTGCATGTTTGTCTACAATATGAGCACACATACTTCATAGTAGTAGGCTATATTAGATACATGTTATTGAAGGATATTATAGTTGCCTACTGTTCGGAAATAATAGCAACGATGCACCAAGAGCTGAAAACAGATAGCAGCCTTTGTTAGAGAGATGCAGACTATGGGAGATGTTTGTACAACATACCAAAGAATCAGAATACGCAGGTAGGATATGAAGTCATTATATATATGATCCATTCATCCAGCCTCATGGACACAGAATCAGATAGAAAACGATACACAATGTATTCCTTTTGCTATATCCGATGCCTTCGCAATGGCGGACAATGCAAGGTTAGAAGGATATTGAATGAATGTGATGTGCTTTGTCAGAAAATACATCATAGATGTCCTAAAGCAGAACGTAGATACAATAACAAGTGATAAAACATCATTCAGGTGCGTTTAAGGTCTCCCCTGAGGTGGATGTGTTGTGGATTATCTTGTATAATCGCTTCCCTTAATAACATTAAAAAATTAAAAAGAGAACTTTGTTATTGGCCTTATATACAATTCAACAAAGTTTCATAAAGACACATAACCAAAGAGTTGATTTTTGTTATGTGTTGCCAGATCATTCCAAAGTTGAATAATTACATTTAACTAGTTTGTTACTCAGTTACGCAGTCCGTCTATTGTAGTTGACTTCCAATCAGGATCCGTTTCAAAACAGTAAACATTATTTCCAAATACCATGCTATCTCGGTCGGTGTCAAGGTCACTGAACAATCATCATAGGGACCGGACCTATTTCTTTGACTCAAAATGTTGATACACATATTTTAATCTCTCGCGTTTCGCATCACGATTCTGTATAATTTATTTTTTCACCACTTGTTAGAAAGGATATAGAATGTATAATGGATAAACTCATGGTAAGGTGATATATAGGCCTATCCAACTAAAGGATTAGGTTTTACGCTCGCATTATGATTCTATTCAGTTGTTTTAATTCCCCCTAGTTAAAAGAAAAAAAACATAAAGCAAAAACACAATGGATATTCGATATAAGCCACCTAGTATGAAAGAACGTTCGGGTGGAATACAGTTCTTTACAGCAACTACAGCAATGAGTGTCTACACACTATGAGAATGTTCAATAATCTTTTCAAAACATAGACAAAATGAACACTGTACACTTAAAAGGCTAAACAGTTCGTCAGGGGAATTGCAAGTTAGGCAACCCGTCTTTTTCCAGGTAGGCAATTTGCAGTCCGTATCGTCTAGAGCAGTGAAATAGAATTAAGGGTCACAAGTACCCTTAGGACAGGGACCATTTATAACAGCTTCTACACTGTCTATAGCTGTGTATATAGTCTGACCCCTAACATTCCCTTTTTGCTGACAGAATTCGACTTTCGTTTTGGTTGATGATATTTCCTTTTTGTTAGATTTCTCTCACTGACATAAGGAAGCCATATTTCATACCTGATATATGTTCAATTATGTTGCTACTTTTAGAACTATTCCGTCCAGACCGGAGAGGTACCGGAAAGGAAGACGACATGCCAACAGGATATCAAACTAGAATAATGAGTTTCACACGTATTTTCTTGTAACATACCCCCACAAGGAAAGTGTTCTATTCAATTTCTTTACTTTCACAGATGGTCTCTAATAGGATTAGACGAACTTTATTCTTTTGATACCATAGTCACGTCCGATTCGGTTGTATGGTTCGATTAAGTCTGGCTGTGAAGCTATGTCCTTTTTCTCGCATAGCAGAACATACGAGTGAATATCACCTATGATTAATGCATCTCACAGGGAATAGACGAGCCTGAAGTAATGTACGATGGTAGTTGTGTGGGTAAATAGGAATTCTATGAAGTGCCCTGAGCTTCCTTATGGATCGAAGACGGGCGGTATGTTAAAAGAATATTTATCAAGAGAGGGTTCTACTGCACAGACTGCAATGCCAAACAATCCCAATGGTCTTCTGATATCCATAGATTCTTCTGTCCATACCCCTGGTCTGTTTATTGTAAAATAGAAAGTGATCACGAATTCAAGAAAAAACAGAGAGTATATTATAATGGTCCCTGGAAACGTAACATATAATATATTATGTTCGAGGGCAATCTGTTTAACTTATATTATAATTATATGAGCATAATTCAATACAACTGAGCTTATGTATTTACCATAAAGAACGACAATATCACGAATCAAAAAATGTTTGTGGTATACTCACTCTTTGTTGGATATTTTCCATATTTTCTGGGAGTTGGAGTAAGGGTGTGTGTGTGTGTGGGGGGGGGGGGGGTCCCGGGGGGGGGGGCTACAGGGATGGGCAGGGGAGGCCAGATAAAGGATACCGATGTCTTTAATACATTAGATAGAATGTTGAATCTCATCCAGTGCCTAATAAATGGATGATACATCCTATCTCTCAAAGGCATCACAATATCGTAGTGGTTGCACCCGAAGGGCAGTAATTGGACCAACCACAGACAGAAGCATTAATCCTGTGTATTTCTATGAGGTGTGTAAGAGTTTCTGTATCAACAAAAATCAAGGGAGGGCAAAATCATAGCATGATTTGACAGTGTTATCCCAAATAACTATTCATTCTCTTTCCCCAGAGGATCTTTTCTTTTCTAGTGATGGCAATATGGGAGAGGGGGAGTTGAATGTGTAGTCATTTTCAAGAAATACTTTAACCATTTATACATTTAATCACGTAGTAGGCCACGTGCTAAAAGGAATCCGACACGTTGATGATAATTCCCTGCATAAGCTCTCGTGTTTAAACACGTTTTCTGGATCGAGGCTCTGACTACATGCTGCTCCTGCTTGCCTGTCACTAAATAAAAAAATCCATCTTTTCCAGACACACAAAAATTACCTCAACATCAATCTGGTTTTAAAAATAGGTTTGGTGCTATTGTACTAAGAGCAAATTCATGGGCCGGTCCTAGAGGTTTTATAGTTCAGACAGAATATGTACGTGTGTGTGTTTCTTGTTCTAAATAAGCATGAAAATGATTTGAATGTCATCAAATGATCGAAAATCTAGAATTATTCGTAGAAACAATCAAGACTATAGCGTAAGCATTAACACCTGTATAAGAGGATTATGGGATCTTATAGTGAATATAACTACCAAATATTGATAGCTTCCACTTAACGCTGATGAATAGGGAGCACCAAGAAATACTTTTGCTCTTGCCATTTTCAGCATACCGTATAGAAGTGGTGTTGCTAATTCACTCAGAACTCTTGGAACAGCTTACAGGATAATGTTTACCCACGTAAACTCACATATCGACCCAGGGCTGTTAACTTATTGTGACGGCAAAGGTAAAAGGCTGACCTTCTTAAGAAAGGCATTTGTCACTGTCAAAGGAAAACCCTGGTAAAGTGCAAGGATGAAGGATGACAGTCACCACAGCCGTTTGGCCTTTCAGCATTATAGAAATCTAAGATTAGGTACGTTGAATGAGTATTTTAAAATGTTAGTCTTTAGAATCGGTGGGTAGGAATAGGCAATGTTGATAGGCCTATAATCAAGGCTTTTGCTTATAATATCTTAATTTCATATTACATAACATAGGCTCTGTTAGAGGCAAATCGGGTAAGATTAAAGATGTTTTTTATATCATTATTTCATTTAAAGGCTATAGTATATCTAACGGTGATACAAAAAGACGCATTGTTGACTCGCTTAATATTCTACTCGGCAACTTCTCTTGGTGAAGCGGGAAGATAAAACTATATTAACAAACTATTCGTCCAGGCTATTTTTTTAAAATAAATTTTATTGAGCTGGTTTCGATGGTACATTGATATTCTCACAGACTATATAAATATATAGGCTATAATATTTATTGCTGTTATAAAAGAGATTGCTTGCCTAACATTTGAATTGCCTCTCTGGTGCCATAAGACATAATTTGATAATTGTAAAACTTCATGTTCATCGGTTAGTCGTATACTTTAGTTGATGAATGATTTTCATTCAATCAAGTCCGGTTAAGCTCATATGTGATGTGTTACAGGAAAATGTGTCACGTGTCGCAAAAAATGGATTTTGAGATACCATCACATTTGAAAAGATGAGATCAAGCCGATTCTAATGAGGGTAAACATTAGTACAGCTATAATGATTTCTATATTCTGTATTTCTATCATTTTTGAAAAAAAAAGTTTGGAATATTTCTAGGTGGACAATTACTAGTATAAAGTAGCTAAATATACTCCATAGGATGATCTTAGAAACGCAAGGATATGTAGTAAACTGTCTTGAAATTTGGTACATGTATTCATACGACTTTAAGGACTAGACACCCCCAAAATGAAAACATTCCAACAAAGAGATATTGTGAATAAATCACTTAAATCAAATATCAATTTTGCGACTTGTGACTCATTTACCTGTAACACATCACATATATACACAGGCCTTTCCTTCCCATGCAGTCACATGCGTGGCCATACTGTCACCACAGTTTCCTCTTGAACTTGAAGAATTTGATTAGGGTTTAGGGCCTTTTGGTTGGCACGATTGCCTTGCTTTTTTAAGTCTCAGGTCAGGGACTCACTGGTGTTGTTCATCAAACTATTCATCTTCCCTCGATCAGGCCCTAATTGGTTTCGGAGAAGTCTCGTGCCACCCCTTTCAACCATAGATGAAGGGGCTGTGGCTTGAGATTCTCTGATGTTCTTGTAATACCCCTCTTTGCGGTCAGTGACACTAATGCTGACCCTGGCTGGGAAAGCCGCCTACAGGATATGTCAAACCTGATTGATGGCATCCACATGGGATATAGGAAATGATACCAGATGAAAGTATGTTGTCATTCCGTTCTCAAGGTCTTTGAGGCGAATACGACTTGGATACACCTTGTGTACAGATTCTCTTTCGGAGAACCTATCATGCAGGCGGTCACGAACGGAATATTAAGTGTCACGTCAATGAAGGTGGTGAGTAGGTGTATGAAAAGCCAGCAGTTACGAGCCCTCCATGTTTAGAGTCCCATAGGCAAGAAGCAGACGGGAGTCCATGAATCTGGCTAAATCAAGCCAACGAGTATATAGAGTAAAAAGAGGTCCAACTCCTTGGCAGGAGAACTTCTGAGAAACTGCCCCACCCTAACCCTATCATCTAATGTAACGTTTAGTTTTGCATGTATTTATTCAGCAAAAAGTGCTACAACAAAAATTAGCTGTTCTCAGCTAATCCTGATTGAGACATTAACACTTCCTTAAAACAAAATAGTATAATCAAAATGACATCGAAATGACATAGTAATCAGTCAGTCTAATCCTTAAGGGGAACCGAGTGTTCCCCAATGCAAGGATCAAATAGTGTATCGCCCTGGGGGACCAGCTTTCATTCAAGGTGCATGGTTTAAGGAGGGCATGACTGAATTTTCACATACCCCAAATCAGAGTTCCAAGGAGGACACTGTATTTTCCCTCCAAGTGATGGGTCTGAAATGTCCTTCAAATTTAAAGGTATTCGTGACGAGTCTGCGTGTATGGACTATAAGCCCTCCTCCAGAGTCACGGCCCCCCACCTCCCCGACACACATTCACTGGAGATGGACCTCTCCTCACTCTATCTATATGCTCATTGATCCACGCCGACGTAAGGGCGAAAAGCTGCAAAGGTTCCATCAAGACATTTGATTTAAATTCAGGTGTTTTTGTCTGGGATCGACATTTTCGACACATTCAAGACATTATTAAGGGAGATACGTATTCTGGTCATTTCTGAAATTTGATAAAAGTATCATCTTTAAATGAGATGTCTTTGAACCAACCTCGGGTATTTCTTACTGAATTAGCCGCCATAGTTATAATACGAATCACTTTACTACTGTATCAAAATCTAATCAGGTGTTTCTCGAAGCGTGGAAAGTAGATTCGTATTAGGCAAATGATATTGACGTACATTGTGGACAATTTCATTGACCAAGGAAAGGCAGCAATTGCTAAATGAATTATATCTCATTTCCACACGGGGGTGGGGGTGGGGGTTCACTAAACACTCCCTATGTGGATCACTTCCCTTCTAGACAAACTTCCTCTTCCGGTCAGTTCCCGCCTGCCCAAGTTCCATCAGAGCCTTATTTTGTTTTGAATCTCCTAAAAAATACAAGACACATGGTTCGCCAAACAAAACCATCGGCAACAGCAAGGACGAGCTGACGACCAGCAGCTCAAAAAGTAGATCACAATGAGGAACCAAACACGATGGCTGCCAAGACCAACATGGCAACCCCCAAAACATGAACTATACATCCAAGCTAAGGATTAAGAGGGGGAAAGTAGGAAGACTAGCTAGAGCCTCAACCATATACAACTAGGATTGGGGCCGGGTATAGTTGCAAAGCCCCCGACCCCACAAAGCAGCTCGAAACAGTCTAGGCCCAAAGATGAGAGGGTCCCTTCAATCGGAGGGAAAACCTCTGGCCTCAAACCACAAAGTGCCCTTATAATTCTATTAAGACCGTAATATTATGTCACTATAATCTCATTAGAACACGGATTCCTCGGCCAGGAAACCAATTAGCAAACTAGGGGTCCAATCACTGACATACCATTCTTATCTAATCTGAGGGTTTGGACCTAGACTGGAAAGATAAATGTAGATCAAATATAAAAGGAATCATCAGAATTTGAGTCTGACATTACACTCGAAATAAACAAAACCAACCCTTCATCCAGTATCACAAGCTAGACGCTGGCAGTTATAGCATGAATTGAATACTGAAGACCTTTTTGAGGGAATATCAAATTCCAAGTAGGACCTGTGGGGTACGTGCATGCGTATTCAAATTGACAACAACTTCTCTACACAGATGATTTGACAGCTTGTACCCAATGGATGTACGTGCCAAAAATTGGCCTTGTCCATTTAATAAAACGTTTCATCAAGAAAGGAATATCGTAGGCTATTCGCTATGAGGGTCAAATCTTCAGAAAATGTACAATCAGCAGATCTTCGCAGTTGGGTCAGTTTTTTCAAGTGTGCTCTTTTGCATAATGACCATATTTCCTGGATCATTTTGAATCGTATCAATTAAATAATACTAATTTTTGTATCATGCTATTCCTCTCACTGAGCTCTTTCATTCCACATACACTTTTCCATACCTCAAACCAACATTTTGTTTTGGAAAATGAAAAAAACTGTTATTTTACCTTACTTTTTGTCAGAAAAAAGATAAAACCAATGAATCATAACGATGTTTATATAGAAATGGGTCTTGATATGCATGAGAATTTGTTTTTTCCTACCTTAACTAGGTCTTAAGTATCTATGAATTATTTGTTTGGGGTTATTAAGATTTCAACACTACTCCCAATGGCCTTCCACATTTTTCCAACTTTTTTTTAGCTAATCTGTGATGTAAGTATATCCCTTTGAAACAGGTCGTTCATGAGTAACTATTTTTCGAGCACATATTTAAAAACTGTACTGATATATAGCCCTATATCATCTCTTTCGCATGAAAAAAAATTGAATACCTAGCTTGAAAATTCTTTGTCCAGGAACACTTTATCTTTTATAACCCCATTTTCCAACTTTTAGGATATACTTACGTCACCATCATCAAATCAACTCCACATAATAAGCATTAAAATATTAAGAATTAAATTACATATTTCTGGGTCTCGTTTCAACATCTCATGAAGAGGGGACATTCATTTTTTTCAAATATACTCAATTAATGCACTCTAAGGGCAAAAATTCTTCAAAATGCCTATTTGTGACGTAAGTATAGCCCCCTAAATTATTATACAATGCAGTTTCAAAAAGTCTAGGAAATGAGTTTCAGACGATATTTTATACTTGGATGGAAACTTTGATGACACTTGTATCATGTGAACTGCATACAAATCTGATTATACTATTAATATTTGTACAAACATGTGTTGTTTAGCTTGTGACGTAAGTATATCCCATGCTGGTCATGAGATCTGATCCTTCTGCCACACATAAAAAATTTAAATAATCAGTAATACTGCATAAGGATGATCTATTGGTATATTAGGTTAACCCTCTTGGAACTATAAAGATCAATATTAGGCTATTTCTATTTAAAAATCGTTGTTTTAACTTCATGTAAACTATTTTGTGACGTAAGTATATCCCTTTCTGGCCATGCCATATCACCCTGTTGCCATGCCTAAATAGTTGAAATAATGCTTTCAACTAAATATTATAAATTGAATAGTGTATAGGATGTGTCTCAAATAGCTTTATTACAAGATAAAGTAATAACCCATGCCATTTTCTGTTTAAAAAAAAAATTGTATGAATTTGGATGAGATTCCACTTTAGAAATTCCCCCATTGTGACCCAAGATGTTTTCCAACTAGTTTTCAGAGTAGCATCCATTCTGCAACCAGTTGTTAAAACACTTAAATTATCAAAAGTGAAATTAGCCTACCATAATCTCACAATTATTGATTTCACCTCATGTGAAATATTTTAACTTTAATATGTGACGTAAGTATAGCCCTTGCTGACCTTGTGAACTGGCCCTTGAATTGTGTGCAAATGTGATATGTTTTTATGCATTAAACATAATATAGAAGTACTCATAGTAAATGTCCTAATGATAAACATTCGTACATCTAACATAAGCTGGAATCAGCTTGCTCTCATCTTTTGATATTATATTATGATATCTGAAAATCCTTTATTGTGACTCGTGACTCATTTTTCTGTGACTCATCACAAATAGTTATAATATTGATTTCAGGTGGATATAATATAGTGAATGGAGTTTAGGGTGCGGCAATATTGTTTTTATTTGGGAATAACATAGTTATTCATGTAAACTTTGATGTAATCTTTGGTAAAAAATTTCAATTTTGTTGGATTTTGATGAGTTCCAATGTTAAAGCTGCATTCCCAGGATTTAAGATCGAGTGGTTCTTCTGGAATTACATTCATATTAGTTCCCAAACTCAATATTATCTATCTCTTTTTCAATGAAAAGTAAAATAAATGTCTAAATTCTGTGATTTTATGATCGGGTACACACAGAGATGTGCATAGAAGCCAGTTCTGTAGATGCACTGAATGGTCACATGTGGCGCCTCTGTGCCACACCAAGCCACATGTTTCTCTCTGTCTGCCAACGAATTTTCTCTGTCAACGCCTATCAGTATGGAACAAGGCTAAGTAGGTCACACCCGTGACCACCAGTATACGGGAGGACGAGTATTTCTTCTCAAATATTAAACTCCAACCTTAAGAAAGAAACCTAAACGATTGGGATAAGGTGGGGCAGTGTATTAGTTAGCTTAACAAGTGAAAACTAGCTAAAACTGAAATTTGTTTAGAAATTAGCTGGGAATGCAGCTTTAAAAGGGGCTTGATAATGGCAAATCACTATTTTTGAACAGGGTGTCTGAACAGAATCGATTAGTCAGAGGCTTATTAATCCACTTGACATAATTTGAAGTGAAATAAGACTATCATAATCTAATGATTAGTGTTTTCACCTGATGTGAAGGATTTTGTCAGTTTTTGTATGATTTTGTGACGTAAGTATAGCCCTAGCTGCCCATGAGATCTCAGCCTTGCATTATGTCTTACTATTTGATTACAACTGAATATTTGGTTTCAACTGAATATTGAATGCAATTCTCAAACAATTGAAATCATAT
Source organism: Sthenelais limicola (assembly GCA_942159475.1). Taxonomy (NCBI): domain Eukaryota; kingdom Metazoa; phylum Annelida; class Polychaeta; order Phyllodocida; family Sigalionidae; genus Sthenelais; species Sthenelais limicola. Next base: position 33,369,618 of record OW804098.1, read on the forward strand.
CAAGCTTGAATAGGCATTGACGATCTAAATATCATTGTATTAACCTTTTGTAAAGTATTTTGTCTTTAGTATGTGACGTAAGTATAGCCCTTGTTGGCTGTGAGATATGGCACTTTTGTTGCATTTAATTAGTTGCGAAAATGATTTCAAGTGAATATAAGATATCAAAAGGTGTATAGACTATAGCCCATATTGTTTTTATTTCGAAATAAAATGATTATTCATGCAAATTTTGAAAAACATTCAAAATTATGTTGGAATTCTGAGCTAAAAAGACTGCCCCTATCCAAATGATTATTTTTCAACTGGTTTTCAGAGTGAAATCCATTCTTCAAACGGTGGTTAATCTATTTGAAAGAGTATAATGTGAAATTAGGCTATAATATATCTAACAATTGATGTTTTCATGTATATTGAATGTAATTGTGTGACGTAAGTATATCCCTTGCTGGTCCCAGGATCTCACCTATTAATTATGTCTAGTTAGTTGAAATAATGGTTTCAAATGGATATTTCATATAATGATGTAAACGGTGTGCCCAGACTAGTTTTTATTTCGGAGTAAAATACTTATTCATGCCATCTCTATTAAAAAAAGGTGATTTTGTGTTAATTTTGATTAATTTCCGGGTTAGAAAGTGGCTCATTTTGACCCGATGTGTTTTTTCAACTGATTTTCTGAGCAGAAATCATTATTCAAACAGCTGTTAATGCATTAGAACTGATATGATGTGAAATCAAGATATAATGATATAGAGATTAATATTTTCACTTCATGTGAGATATTGTCTTTAGTGTGTGACGTAAGTATAGCCCTTGCTGGCCATGGGACCTGGCCTCTTTGCCATGTTTAAATGGTTGACAGATTAATTTTAAATGGATATACGGCAGTGGATGGTGTATGGGGTGTGTTTTATACTGATTATATTGTGGAATAAAACATTAATTGATGCATCTTTTAAACATTTGGAATTTTGGTCGAATTTTGATGAATTACAAGGTTTAAATTTGCCACATATTGTGACCCAAGATCACTTTTCAATTGGCCTTTTAGGTTGAGATGTTGCTATTTGCAGTTGGCAATGTATTTCTAGTGTTAGAAAGTTGTCTTTATTTATTTCTATTTCATAAATTTGAAAATTGGAATTTTAGAGCATATCTGTGACGTAAGTATAGCCCATTTAGAAGTTTTTATAAGAAGCCCTAAAAAAATGTGGTATGTTTGTGGCCTAAATTGTGAATATGGACTATATGAGAAAATATGTCAGAAAACAATTTGTAGAAGAATTCAATAGTCAGCTGTTTACTTGAAGAGTAGGACGAATTGGAATAAAAATTACTTTTAATATTAGAAAATCCACGAAAAACCAACATAAACTGACATAAATCAGTTGAAGGCCACATTGTACATATTGATCATGGGATATTGGGACTATACATACATATCACAACTGATAAGAAGATTCTTCGACCGAAATATGATTGTCATCTGACATTTCCTTCAATGGAAATTCAGAGTTTTCAATTAATTCCAACAATGAGGGCTCTACTTACGTCACAGTATTTGAGCATAAATATTCAAAGGGCCCCAAAACACAGAATTAGTGGTCCGAAGTTGTTGGAATAATGTTTTCCAGAAAGCTCAAACCCTGTATATTACAGCCAGAGCGTTAAAAAACAGTTTGAGATATTTTCAAATTTCGCCCCTCTCTCACACCCCCATGTGGCAAAAGAGCACACTTGAAAAAACTGACCCAGAGAACTTTAGTAAATTATGCTAAATTAGACTGAAAAATGGTCAGTACTAGGCATATAATTATATCTGACTATATATATGGTATTGCCTTGATTCAAACAATTTGTTTGTTCATTTTGAACTGAATTTTGAACCTCATTTTTGTTTTAAATATGGGTTATTTGAGAGTATTGGTGAAGGGAAACTGTACATTTTCTGACGACTTCACCGTTGAGGAGACCTACTACTACACATTACCGCCCCTATACCCTGTGTGACCCAAGACATCTTTCTGGTTATATCCCTCTCTTGAGACTTGACTTCATTCCTTTCACTCGGAGATCCATCTCGATGCCTTCAATAGCCAACCATGAGGTTCTTGAATAGGTATCTTAAAAGTCAAATCCTCTGCTATGGCAACGTAGTCTGGGGTAAATCTCAAGAAGGCCACTGCCAAATGACTTCCATAATGTGGGTTTAAACGGCCTATTACGGTGGAAGTTGGATAGCTCTGGCCAGAAATAGGCCTACAAACACCAAACTGCGGATTTGAGTCCGTAGTTTTACGTATGTTGATAAGTGATTTCAAAGCTTCAGACCCCACTTTTGATTATTATTTTGACTCATTTCGATTTTCGACTTGGTTATTCCAGTAACGTACAAAATGGTTACGTGAGTTCTTCTTTTCATGTGATTTGAATTCAGTCTAGGCAAAAGCACAATTAGCAGTGAAAGAAAAAGAAAATTTGACTATATCCCTTTACTTGAACAACTGGTGTTGGATGAATTAATATTATATAGCCTATTCTGAACATCCTATTTACATCGATAAATTGACGAAGCATTACTCATTAGAGTACATTCTATTGAATTGCAAGACACCTGTATACATAATAATATTGTGACATATATCTATACTATATATTTATATATGATATAAGGTGGTTGGTTAGAAAATGCCATTATTGTAAGTTGATATGAAACAGGTCGTCGTCCTGGAGGCTTTTTGTAATATAGATATTGCTTTTTGACGGACCATTATAACCAGCCGTCATGTCCTTGAAAATTAAAAAAATATCACTGAAATGTACATCTGCGCTTGAACAGCAACAGTGGAAGAAACAGGAGTATATTATATGCTTGTCTTGAAAAAACAATGACGCACCTCAGGCATTTTCTTGATGCCTTCGTATCAAATGCATTATACTTGATGTATTCGTACCAAATGAATTATACTTGATAATATCTTATTAAGTTATACTTCCTTAAAACTGCACTCTCAGAACAGGTTCTGACTTAACACTGGTAACAAATGAAGTCTTTCAACTTCTTGTTCCAAACTTTTCCAACTCATCTAAAAGTAATTTTGAGTAAATTGTGGAGGATTTTGTCCGATTGCTTTTGTACAAGGATTCATAAAAATCCACATTTATATTTTGAAGACCCGCCCAAATCTTTTCCTGTGACGGCTTCGCTTATTACCGCTCACCGGCCTTAGTTTTCAGCACCAGAATATTGATCAATAATAGCTTCAGTCCAATAAGTCATAATGTGAGTAAATTTGGTAAGACCTTTGTGGTCACACTAGCTGAGAATGCGGCTTTTGTACTATTCCAGAAAAAGGACAAACATGTACATACGTATTAATTAGGAATTGTAGAAATATATATAACCATATATAGAAGTGTAGAATCCTTGGCTATATGGGATTTCCCTGAGGGTAGGGCCTTTTTAAAAAAGACAAACTTTAATATATCATCACAATGGCTGTGTGTAGAGAAGTAACAGGTTATTTTTCCTTTTTTTGTCAGAGACATTAAAATTAATGTTTTGCACTATCATTTTTTAATTGAAAGAGTCCAGAAGACAGTTGACCAACAGCATGTGTTAAAACGCTTCAAGACCATGACGTTAAGTGATCTGAGCCCTTTAACTAGACCCAATTGTCCACAGTTGTAGTCTTGTGGCCGCCTGTGAAGAGGGGCGATAAAATATTAACTAGCTGTAGACAGCACCCATTGGCCAGTCTTTATGTTCGTATAGGTGGCCAAATAATGCCCAACGTGCATAAACACTGCGAAACCAGGGTTGCGAGGTTGATTGCTGATGAAGTTTGTATTTTCAAGATGCATTTTGGCAGGCAAACCTTTTAAACATTTTAAAGTATCACAAACCCCAAACTAATGTAATGCGGCTTTCAGGATCAAAAAGTCTACTGTGTATATCATTTTGTATTAGTCTTTTTCTTATTATAAAAGCGAGCGCAACTGATTCCCAGTTAATCTTATTCATTGCAACCTTTTAATGTAGAAAAGGAAGGATTTTAACTCAATATATTATTCGGATAATATGTAGTGGCAATGTCATCTCCAATAGCCTGCTAAACCTTTCCTTGAAAGTGACTGATTTCTGGAGGGGCATATGAAACGTAATACAAACATTAGCTTTGCGATACAAAATATTACGTAGCATCTGAAATACACAAATCCTCTTCAAGGCATAATGAGTGATTTGTTATCAGAACAGGGTATCACGACTTATTCTAGTTTCTGTTGAAGTTGTACATATACCTGGAACCTGATTGACGTATGCGATTATATACCTTTTGAATAGACACAGACCAGTGAACCGTACCTGGAACCTGATTGACGTATGCGATTATATACCTTTTGAATAGACACAGACCAGTGAACGGACCGGGATATATCTTCAAAACTGGGGGTATTCTTCTCTCAGTGGCAAATCCCATAATGATTGAGAACCAATTGCAAGATTAAGTTGACACCTCATAAATATTCACGTACAGCTTAATGGGCCTAATACTATCGCCTTTTCTCGTCTCCTCCCACAAGTAGGGCAAAAAAAAGTTGCAATGAATAAGATTAATTAGGAATCGGTTGCGCTCGCTTTTCCAATAAGAAAAAGACTAATGAAACATTATATACCCAGTAGACTTTTTGATCATGAATATTGTAATACATTAATTTGGGGATTTGATATTCATTACAATAAAAAATGGTCTTAGTACAAATGGATCATTTAAGCTATATATACACACGGAACAGTCTATAGGTTCAAACCCTCAGATCAGATGTATGTATGTATATTGTTTATTTCCTGAAAACAGTACATGATAATAGATATACGATAAGTTACACCGGAAATGGGTCCTCCCTCTTCTATGGCAGCCATAGCTCTTCCAGAGGGTCCCTTAGACTAGAGTTTTAATTATTTTAACAATATAGTAGTATAAAGTGACTAGTTACCTACTCTATTGCAATGGGATGCACTAGCTATAACTTTATCAAGGTGGAACCCATACTATGGGTTTCCTTGTGTAAATGCTTTTTGGACTTTGTCCTTGTTTAATTTGGGTTATATATGTTAAGTTTGGTGGATACTAAGATAAAAGAAAGCTGGGCCGTGTGTTTGTATAGGTAATCTATCCCATTTTCCGGTTCAGCTAGGTCCTGGCATTCTTGCGAACACTGTGGGATGGATGATTGTGGAAATCGGTGTCCAGGCCTAGTACTAGGCCTTATAATGGGATTATAATGACATTTTGCGGTCTTAATGGAATTATAATGGCATTTTGCGGTTTGAGGCGAGAGGCTTTCCCTCCGTTTGAAGGGACTCTCTCATCGTTGGGCCTAGACTGGGAAGGCATTACTTCAAGTTTGGGCCAGGTCAGTATGCCTGCTTCCTTTAGGTTTCACCCAAGTCCAATGTCTTCTGTACGTTACATATGAAGATACTTTGTTCAAGCTGTGAACGCAAATACTGCGAACCATTCGATGCTTGCTGCAAGCTTTTCCTAAATTGAAAGTTAATTAAAGGTTGTCCTATAAAAAAAGATATATTTGTAGTGTGGCCTGAATATGCTAGACATTTCCATATACTACTCGCCATATATGTACATTACCTTGCCTCGCAAGATCGCCGCAAGGGTTGCGTCCACTGCTGCAACGAGCTACCAACGACAGATGGAGCTGTACTTTATATGATACCATATTACATTTCTCTGTACTATTGTAATATGTACTCTTATGTATTCTTTTATACACACCCTCTCATTGGTTTGTAAAAGATAAAGGCCACGGTCTACACGTCTTATTAAAACCAGAGTAATGATACTAGATGCTCGTCTCTTGTTTCTTATTCTCCTCCTCGGCCGAAGATCGGGCCGATCCCACTCGTCCATTTTGGTCTGAGTGGTCTGAATATCTGAGTGTATTATTAGCCTCCATTCATTAGCCATCTCCGTTCCAATTACCCTCGTAATACTCATAATGCTTCCCACAATCATCCATCCCACATCAGCAATCTTCACATTAAAAATCGTGTCAGACTCGAAAATAATTACTAGAGCCTCATTGGTTCTTGTATATATGATATACAGATTGTAAAAGGAGCTTTCCTCCTAGTTGTTATATCATATTACACAATATTATGCAATGATTGCGTAACAAGGATTAACCACATTATTATTAAATATTCCCAATTATCATTAACACTGAGTATTACTTGTTAAATTAATTAATCGCAGTACTATGCAAGTCTAGTAAGAGGATCAGGTAACATCAGTGTTCATATAGAAATGTATCAGCCAATCACCAACAACCATGACCATTATGTCTATATATGTGACCAGCCAGAGATATGGGCTTTTTTGTAAAGTTATGTCAGTTTTCAGTAGATGATCTCAAATAGGTTGGGGGAGTGACTCATTTTCCTGTGACACATCACATGTACAAAAAATAAATATTAAAAAAAAATGAAAAAAATGACAGGGATGAACAGAAGGGGAAATGAGCATTATAAAGCTGAAAGAATTTTGTTGATACTCCAAACATTAGTGAAGTTACAGACTTTCAAAGTTACCTCCCTCTCAGAATTACTAATATAAACATTTGTGACAGTGATGTCATGAATATGATGTGACTCCTAGCGGGAATACCAGGAACTATAACTCCCGCGGGAAGGTACCTTTCTGCTTGGCGGGTCACATATAACGAATGTTCCAGAATTAAGCTAAATCACCTTATTCTTAGCATATGTAGACAATATTGCATAGTAGATCATATGGGCCGTGGTATTCTTCTGTAAATGGATAAAGATCATTGATATTAGAATGTTTTATTCCTGGGCAAACAGTAGGAACAATCTATTTCGCAAGAGATTTGTGGTTTCGTGTGTATGGCGGCCATACGAAGCAATTATCACTGACATCAGATCTTTACATCTGGCAGGAGTATATATATGAGAGCATTTCTAGACAGGCTGGATGCCTTAAACCAATAAATAAGCAGATTTTTTTTCTGGAGCCCAGTTTCGATTAGAGATTGTTCCAACTCATTTTACAAAGATAGCTCAGGCTTCATATCTACTTTACTTAAGATTTCAAATTGGCATCAAATAATCTATCTTGCAGTCTCTGTATATGTAATAATATATGAGCAGAAGTTCCTTAAAATAACTCAACCATCATGACTCGCATTCTAAAACTTACTCTCACGCAACTTTATATTACTTTTGCCCGACAGATGCACTTTGATTATTTTTGCCAACATGCATACATGTATGGAGATCAGATTGCATAGAACCCTTCATGTTATCTCAAATGGCATACATCGTGATCTTTCAATGGTGCATTTGGCTTTGGATGGCATGAAGACTTTGCTTTGCTTTGCACGCGCTAAATCAATCTGTAAGGAAAAGGAACCAATACTTGGCTTTGTTGACGATCTGCATGAACGGAGACTTCCCTCTCTGTCGGAGAGCGAAGCAAGACGCAATATAGAATGATACATTGCTCTACCAGTAGATAATGTTTATGTGACTCAAACATGCCAATCGTATGCATCATAACTCATCATGAAAACCTGTCCCATGCAGCCATTAATAAACAATCCAAAGTACCACATTCTGAAGTCAATATTCATCACGGATTTTTCCTGCAGGAACATACGAACATATATCCCGATTTGTGTAAATGTTTCAGTGACCAAGATTAATTTCACAATACATCATATACATGGGGATGTTCCAATTGTGAGTACAAAACGAACGATAAAAGCATGGACACAGCTGTCGTGTTCCAAACGCATGCAATGGCAATTTTATGCACTGCACGAAATCATGTCAACATTGCTATGCCCATTGGAAGTGGTATCACATCAGGTTCAAAGGCGTAGATTTTTAAATTTAAGTTAAAAAAAAGAATTCTGCACTCTTGTTTACACACGTTATGCGAATATTATCCACAATTTTGGTCGTCACAAGAAGTCTAATTGAAGTCTCACTACATGAAAGTTTGTATTTGAAGTCTCACTGCATGAAAGTATTCCTTTGCCAGGAGCGTTATGCACGTAGATCCTCGTGCATAGCCTAGCTGCTCGTAGTTTTAAAATTCGACAGGTAAGAAAAGGAATGCGGGAGACTAAGTGAGCTTGGCATGCTGGGTAGCAGTATAGGTCGTCAAGTGGTGCCAACTATATGTATATTATTTGATGAACAATTCTATCAATTTTGCTGAGAACCATCCGATTTGGAGAAGGAAAACAGTTCAGTTCTTGTCTTGATTGTCTCGTTCAAGTTAAAACAGTTTATAGTGATTCGGAGAATTAACGTCCTTCAATAATCAAGGAATTTTCTCTCAACATTTTCAAATATAAACCCTATAAGCACAGTAATTAAGCTGTTGGACGTTTACATACTGCCAAAATCAGGGCAGAATATATTTGCTGATAGAGGGGCAATTTTCTTATGTGGATAGATACACCACGATTATGATGAAACTTCCGCTTTCATGAACGATACCCGATTCTTGTTCTGGTTTGCCGCATGGACGACTTACTGTCAGATAAGCAGACAGATGAAGTCATCCCAGTAAATACACTGCAGCTCCTCAGCAAACATCGACGTTTTCTGCGTTAATATAGTTACAGACACAAAGTACAGATAGTCTGATACCATCGATACGTAGCCGATGGGCAATGCCAACTCTGTGTGCTCACAGTCCCCCCAGTATATGCATCAACCATTTCCACTGACAGACCTATCAGCGGAGGTCATTTCAGCCGCCCTCCAAGTGACCAGATCCCGACCAATCAAATCTTCCATACAACCATACCTTCGAGGGCTTGTCAATATTTATGACAAGGGCATAGACACGGACTTATATCCCGGAGGAACTACAATCTATCAGCGCTGGCATCCACCGCATTTGCAAAAGGCATGCATTCTACAATTGGAGGTAACCCCCTCGGTGTTACACCAGTCGCACGGGCATGATTTTATTAATGTGGGAAACTTTTCCGGTCATATATAACCCTGACCCTTAGGAAGTGGTATATAGTGCTAACAACCTCTGTCTACAACCATCAGGTCCATGTAGGGCCACAGGAGGGTTTTGGTTTCTACAAGGTCTTAATGGAATATTACCACGGAGGTTAATGCCTGCCAATAACTATTTGTTCTATGCTTCAATCAGCATCACTGAGTGGTTCCTATGAAGGAAAACACATGTTTCTCCCCTCTTCTCTAAGAGGTTCGATTAGTGGGTTCAAATAGTTTAGTCTGAAGTAACCAGAATAGTGCTAGTGGTTATCCACATAGGATCTCTTATTCTCAAATAACATAGGGATCCTCTATTCGTTCTTTTTGGGTCATCTTCACTATTCTTTTCGTCATATATATATAGCCCGATATCATGTCCGGCATTTGGAATGGCTTTTGCTCATTTCATACATGTGTGATTACAACATATAGTGATAAGGATATCTTTAAATTGTGGTAAATGTGTCTAAACAAACAATATTACACTTGGACATTATTATTCCAAATGAACATTAAATTAACACACACTATTATAATGATGTTACGAAAAAAACCCACGTAGTAAATACTTATACAAAATATTGATCTTCGTTTTGCTAGCCAACTTTTGAGCGATTTCACATCAGAACCATTTTAGACATAGGTTATTTGATTTGCTTGGTTTATTGTGTGAGTGATGGTGGCGCAGTGGTTTTTAAGGTACTGACTGTGGACCAAGAGGCATGATAATACTGCATGTGGGTTGGTCTCCAAACCAGTGCTTCCTGACTCGGTCATCAAAGGCCGGCCATGTATGTTTATACATACAGGTTAACTAACGGGTTGGTTGAAGGAGCGTGAATATTCTAAGCGACTGAAACCAACGTGTAACAGATTTATTATACATGCTTTCAATCATGAAAATAGAAAGAAATCGAGTCATAAATTTTAATTTTACTGGTAATCTTAGAAAACAGAATTAATGGTTGCCATGACAACCCCACGTAAATCACTAGTGAAATATGAACTATGCGTAAATCACTCTAGATACGTTGTTTTCAGAGCAATGTGTATAATAAACATTATATATTCCATTCGCACTTCACTTCAGAAGTAAGTATAATCGATATAGATCTACAGAATCCCTATGGGAAGATGACCAACTAGTTTTTAAAGATGATTTCTATAATTTTCTCTGTTCAATTTTTTACCCTGCTCATCCCGTACCGGAAGTGCAATTGTACATTCCTAAAGAACCCGACCCGTATGACTGACTGTGGTATTATATGTACGTGCTAATATTCGAAAACATGAGAGCACCCGTTTGTATTGTCTCTTCTCAACAATAGCTGGTATATAGTATACTGCCCCAGGAGTGCATGGGTAGAAGACCATTTATAGAGCGGAAATAAACAGCCATGGTATAATGTCGTACAATCAATTATATGCCACATGTACGACGCTGCATGCAAGCTCTAGTTGACGACATCGATCAGTGGTCACCAGTGGGACATAGGGATGCCTTTCCACGGAATCTGTGGCACTACACCATCAATCAAATGCTTAGGCCTACCCGCATATTCTCGGCCAAATTTGACGGTGAATAATTACCTGAAGGAATTTTCAGACAACGTATAAATCATCAATCCTAAAATCAATATGGTGATAGAATTTAGCGCGTTAATGTTATGTCTTAATCTTATTTCATCATCTTGTCCCATAAAAGCACGACGAGGAAGCTAGATTTATTTTAGTCATTCCATATAGTCTTTAATTTGGCGATGGATGATAGTACATCTACTGAAACGCAATACATCACATACATAACAGTCATAACTTGTATTTAGATCTATCGAGCCATCAAAGATTTAGTACCATGCCAGTAGACCTTCGAAAACATCATAAGTGCACCGCATATTTCTGTTTCTGTTTCTTTCTTATAATGGGAAAGTAATATGACCGTTTCAGGATGACTGCATGGAAAATAAAATACTTTCGGCAGAGCTCCATTATCTTAATGTAAAATAAATGTAGCGAGAAACAACTTATCAAAGCATGAAATTCATTGCCCACTACCTTTTTGAAGGTTGTGTTGGGCCCAAGTGCATTGAATCAGGGATGAGAATACCCGGCGGAGGTTCCGTCCAGAAGCCTGCCCCACGTATAATATGTCACGCCCACATTTTTTTAAACGGATGAAGCTATATACACATGGGTCAAGTCATTAGAAAATGTACAATTCGCCTTCACCTCCAATCCTTAACCAATCCTCTAAAATGACCCACATTTAAGACAAAAATGAGCTTCAAAATGCAGTTTAACATAACAGAACTGATACTTTGAATCAATGCGATACCAAATATACTCAGATATACCCGGTATTCTTCATTTTCAGCCTAATTTAGCAGAATTTCCTAAATGTGTAGAGCTGCCAATTGTACATTAATTTTTCTAAAGATTTGATGCACATGCTTTCAATGCTTTCCTTTAATTTCCTGAATTGTTATCGTTGCAGAAGAAACAGATTCATACCCTAGGGTCGTTTGATGAGTTGATATTTAGATCTGGGACATTATAATAATTGTAGGCATTAAATATTGATGCTGATATTGTGAATCGAATGGCGCTTAGTTTCGTAGTGTGATCTATGTTATTGGTACTCCTAACGTGAAGAGGGATTGGAGACATTGTGGGTATATCACCTGAATATGTATCCAATAATTGGTTAGCCGCACAGAAGCCTAATAAATCGCGATCACCGAGAAATATTCATAATTATCCCAGCCTTATAGGAAATAGTGAGGCTCATATACTTATCAACTTTCTAAAATCAGGGCCTATAGCAAACGCGCCTTATCTAGAAATACCCTATTGGTTCATAAACTATAGCTAAGTGTCAGTATAGAACGTAGACTCTGATAAGCTCTAGAATCTTCCATTTTCTAAAGCGGATGACGAAGCGTAACCCAATGAATGATAGACGATTTCATGTAGTCGCCATGCGATGTAATCTTCCCCACAGCGTTAGTTTTTGTCAGGTTTGATAACAAGTTATCAGATCGCTCCGAACCGTCTAACCAGCAGGTGAATTCGGTGGCTGGATCTGACTGATCCGGGTGGGGTGATATCCATTCTTTATGAAGATATGGGGCACAGAAATAATGACGCTTTATGATATAGATCATCGTCATCAAAGACCATCCATGAAATAATTAAAAGTCGAATAAGCTATCAAACCAGGTGACAAAAGCTTTTATGATTAAGTGCGCCTGAGACTGCTTCAGGATATATAAATTGACAATCAATATACACTGGGTAGTCTCTGCTCTAGCGTCTCAGATCAGATAAGAAGGGTATGTAAGTGATTGGACGCCTACTGCGGTAATGGTTTTCTGACATAGAAGTAGTACCTTCAAATAGGATAAGGCTTTGCCACAGTTTGAAGGGACTCTCAACTTTGAGCCTAATTAAACCGTGGGGATATTACCCTCTTTAGCTAGGATCTCTATAGGGGATTTGCATTGCCGCCATTTTGAATCCCGGTTCGCATGGCATTATGGGACTAATTGTAGAGTGTAAAATCTATAGAAATCCTGTCATGTTCAGCATGGACTATTAATTTATCAATGTTCTAGTGTCAATATCCATGTATCATACATGTTTTCATAATGCAAATCACCGTTTTCAGAGCTCATAAAAACTTTGATATTGGTGTAAACATTCTTGCAATTTTCGATAAAAAACTTGCCAAATATTTGTATGTCAGATTTCAACAGAATCCATCCCATGATGCACTGTAACACACATGCGCAGTGGCACATGCACATCCAATTATATACGATTAAGAACATGAACAAATTATTTAATTTATTATCATGGAGTAACTTGAATTGATGAGATCTTCAAGTGGAGCAGCAATGGGCCCATAAATATGATATGCATACAAAAAAACACCCACCGGGGGTCATATATCAAATCAAAGCTCAGAACCTGAGCTATGAAGATCTGTGACATTAGTGGTTCGCAGTGTGGGACGTTTGTGGCAAACCGTTTTTCAGCTAAATTTGGCTAGTAGCATAGTAATTCAGGAAGTTTATCCCAATGTTGGTCTCAGCACAGAAAAACATTGTGTAATCCCGAATTTAGGATATGTATAATAGAGGACAACTCAGTCAACAGATCCTAATTTTTTGATTAGTTATTGCCGTTTTTGTGAAATTACCGCAGGAAAAGTAGTGGGATAATTCAGCAGATTAGATGGGGAAAAGGGCAAAATATAGTGAAAAATGAATAAAATGGGAAAAATTACAAGCATCTATGGGCAGAATGCTAAAAATGATGGTTTTGGACAATTCAATTTTGAGTATGCCCATTTCAGAAATCTATAGTGCGTAGCTGAATTTTGAGTTTTTCACGTTACCATATTGGTGGAAATCACCAAAGACGATTGGCCACTTCGCATAAAATTCACCCCACCCCCGAAAGAGCTAATTAAAGCAGCCTTATCTACCCATCGAATTGGCTGGTATAGGGTACAATTGCCCTCCTAAATATCTAGACCTAGCTCGTGTAAAAGTCAATGATCTCATCTCAGGTGGGCTTTCATACGAGCTAAAAACTACAACCGCCTGGATACGTCTGCCCCAACGATCCATTGATCTTCTTCATGACGAGGCGTGGGCGACTTTCTTAGTGACAGCGACCGATTCCACATTCCAACGAGCTGCGCTATCAAGGCGCGATGTCCAGAGGTAAGGAGAGCTACTGGACATTGCAAGTCCAGCTGGTCTTTGAGATAAGGACTTGTGGGGCAGACATCATGGAGCGGCCTATGAATGGGCCTCAATAAAGTCAGCAAGAGGAATGTGGAGCAATATCAGCAGGCATAATACCCCCTGAACTACTACATAGACCACTGATCACATCCTCCTATAGCAACTTGATCGCATTCAGCGATTCGCATTTCGGAGACATCAAGCTACATCACCAGACACAATCTACCTGTAAGACAGCTCGCATGCATAGCGTTTAGCGTACGTCGTCCCTTTTTATTCCAACTTCTAAAATTGGGTAGGATACGTATATTTTGGGAAAGTTGGATTAAATTATGTGGTACTAGCAAACCATGAAGATATGCTAATGATAATGCTTTATATTGTATTATGCAATTTCCCGATACGTCTATATTTATAAGTAAGATTTCTATCCAAATAAAGAGATTTCTATCTAACGTGAAAGATAATATCATAAAAAAATCTAGTCATGCGTCCATATTTTCTATCAACAGCATTGAGCATGAGCAAGAAATTGAGTATTCACCACAGGATCCATAGATTGCAAGAGTCAAAGCCTAGTACACCACAAGGTGAAAGGGGCGTGGCCTGTGAACCTCGCACATCTGAGCCAAAGTCAAGTATAAATATGACCACTCACCGTAGGGCCCGTATGTACATATTTCTCATTTTCCGTTTGGAGTGGTCCGCTTCGAAGTAGGAGCTTTTATTTGTATCTACCACTCCATCGTAACGACCTTTGACCTCTATACTCTCGCACGTCTTCACGCGCACGTGGCCGTTACGACGGAGCCACTCATTGGCCCGCGTCACCAGATGACTGAAAGTAAAAAGAAAATGTTTAGTCATTTTGAAACTGGATCTGAAGATCATATTATAACTAGGGAGGTTCAGCAAGTCTAACCTATACATAAACCTAAACGTATCCGTATCTGACTCTCTGATGATACAAACGTGTACACATTAAAGGAAGAAAAAGGTTCAGCAAAACATGGCGGAAAAAACGTAACGTAACATATCAAGCAAAATGTATCATCTCACTATGTATTTGTTATACATAAAAATGCGACGTAATTCACAAAATAGATACGGTTACGGTTACGTAATTGAGATACGTTTGCTGGCAGAACCTCCCTATTGTTAAGAACGTGTAAAAAAGGAGTTGTTGGGGCTCCTTATTGGGGCTACATTGAAACTGAAGAAAATGTCATTGATATAAACGTGAATGTTGATCAATAAGCATCCTGATTTTTTTAAATGTTTAAATTAGCTTAGGCAATATTTTTACATAAGGGAATGATGAGATGAGCAAGTTCTGTCTAGAATGAGAAGTCTCATAATTTATCATTACTTATTGTTTATGAATAATAATACCATCACAAAATAATTAACTGAACAAGGTCTATCTAGAATGGGATCCCTTTTGTGATTTATCAACTCTTAACCAATTAAGGCCTGGCGGGAAAGATATGGATTAATGGGTTTCAATAAAGTGGGTCTAGTTCGATGTTAATAGACTAACACTCAATCCATAAGCTATTGCATTTCGGTGATAAAGCCTCACAATTAATAATTAGATAACGCTTTCCAGTCTTAATATCTGGATTGGACCGTTCAACCGTTTACATATTCATGGCAAAAAAATGTTAAATGAATGCGAAATGAAATTCCTCGCTTCCTCTGTTATCCGTCATATATCAATAAAACACAATACAATTATCCAGGGTATCAAATGATAGAAGTCATTATGGATTTCTGTAGGATTTAAAGGGATGGAATTGATCTGGTACAGAAAGTCTAGACTCTCAGATCCATCACAAATTCCCTATTAATCACTGTCTTTGATGTAATAATGGGAACGAGGAAGAGATCGGGGAAAGGCAATGCCATGGATATTGCATTATATTTCAATGTCATTTAACTCTCCTTAGTATAATATAACCACATCTACAGAGTGTTTGAATATTTTATCGTTGTTTTACTGCAAAGATTATACCCATAATTTTATAACTGGTAAAATAGTAACTATAGTTCATAAACTGATGACGATACGTGTCTTTTCTTTCTAATTGAACTGAGAATAACATCATTGTAATGTAATGCTCATAGATAATAAAAATCAAATCAAACATTTGGACTAATTCACATGTATATATGAAACTGCATTCGCGGACATTTTGATGGGTTTTATTAAAAGTATTAATATTTCTGGCTTATGCCTGCCATCCTAGAAGTTGGGTCAGATTATGCTGAGCTGGTCTCCTGCCTTTCCCCTGTCTTATCACACACTCGAACGAGGTTTTGAGTTTTGGAGTCTGCAATGAAAGTGTAATCTAATCGGAATAAAATGTGGTGTGGCGAGTTTCATATTACATGGACCATGGAAGAGTCAGATGACAAATAGGGGAATAAATCCTTTTGTTCATATAGATCTTATCCAGGCAAGTAAATAAATTATATGTGATGTGTTTAAGGAAAATGAGTCACAAGTAGCGAAACTTATATGTTTCAAATTGATTTATTCACAAGATCTATTTGTAGGAATATTCTCATAATTATGTGGGGTATGAACACATACCAAATTTCAAGACAGTGTATTAAATGAATATATGCATTTCTAAGGTCATCCTATTGAGTATTCTTAGCTACTTTACCCAAAATTGTCCGCCCAGCAATATTGTAAACTTCTTTTTTAAAAAATATAAGTATCAAATTTAAAATACATAAATATTTATCAGATGTTCTTATGTTTACTATTATTGGAATCGGGTTGATCTCATCTTTTCAGATATGATAATATCTCAAAATCCATTTTTTGCGACTTGTGACTCATTCTGCTGTAACACGTCACATATTGAGATTGTTGAATGCGCACATAACTGCATCATCCACAGGAAGGCAATCCATTTCTGGTACATGTATTGGTTTATGGCCACAATGTGCAGAGTAAGCAGAAAAATCATACTTTCAATATCAGAATGGGACTGGATGACATCCATTTATGCATAGAAAAAAGACCATTATCTACCACAACCTATTGCCCCATGGGAACAAGCTGTTATTTGCATAATTATGCTCTGGTGAATGACTGATGTCAGAGTCACCGAATTCATATATTGGCTCCAACCTGGGCATACACCAGGGAATATTTGTCCTTCTGAGCATTGTGGGTAATTTCTCGGAATATTATTGATTCCTTATTATGCTGACACTTGTATGTGAAGTACCTTGACAGTCTAGGCCCAAAGTTGAGAGAGTCCCTTCAAATGGAGGGAAAGCCTCTCACCTCAAACTGCAAAGTGCTATTATTTATAATTCTATTAAGACCGCAAACTGTCATTATATTCCCATTAGAACGCCGAGTCCTAGGCCGGGAAACCAATTAGCGAAGTAGGCGTCTAACAACTGACATACCATTCTTATCTGATCGGAGGGTTTGGGCCTAGACTGCTTCAGTATTATTAGGAATTCCAGACTGTGCCACAGCATCGGGCTTTATCCTAGCTTAGTACTAAGATGCATGACGGCTTCATAGACGTCCTGTTTTATCGCAGACTGAGCCCACGTTAACCAAGCTAATTTCTATTTATTTTTATCGTGTGCGGGTATCATATCACGTATGCCTCCGTCGCAAGGCATTTGGGCGGCACAGGGGAACCGAACGCCGAGACCCGCCGTTAATCACAGAAGGGTATCTTATGTTATTTATCCTAATGGTATAGACACGGAAAAACCCTTTCAATTAGACTGGTCTTAACCATTACTAATTGGAAATAAATGCAGTAGAGAAATATCAAGTGACAATGCCTGCTTTTTACCCTCGGTAGCCTGCGTCTACTGACACGGCCTGAGAATTCCGAACGAGCGATCATAGGATCTGGCGAGCGGAAGCGCTCATTAAGAGAGGCATGGCACACCTGCTCCCCCCGTGTCATATGAGCACCTCCCCTTGGTGTGAGCTGCCACTGTGAACGTTTTTATTTATTCATTTTCAAGCTAGATAGATAGACCATCTTCTGACAGCAACTACAACAGTGAAAGCACCATTTTTCTATACCTATAGAGTTGTAATCCTATAATCATTGTGCTTGAGGTATTTAGTGGTAAGCAGGTTTTGATTGAATGTGTTGGATCGACTCTGTAATCGGATATATAGATATAAGCGCACCCATGCAATGTCATGTGGTTCGACAGATTCCCCTATACAAGGATAGGTTTAGGTTTGGTTGTAGATATAGTGCATTTTGTTACAAACCCTCTAATCAGATAAGAATAGTATGTCAGTGATTAGACAATGACAATGCATGGTTGAAGGAGATGTCACCCACAGCGGGATTTGAACCCACACCACTCACTGTCAATGCCTTTGGGTCCAAAGCTGGCACCTTGTACCATTGCACTACCCCTCTCCTATATAATAATAATAGTATTAGTATTGTTTATTTGTCCTACTGACGTGGGTATTTTATGTAATCACATTTTGCGGTCTTAATGGAGTCATAATGGCACTTTCTGGTTTGGCGCGAGAGGCTTTCCCTCCGTTTGAAGGGACTCTCTCAACTTAGGGCCTAGACTGGAAGTTAGATTTTCCGCGAAAGTTCTTTCATAGACCGAAATTTCACATGGATTGGTGATCCATAGATTAACGCTAGCTATCTAGCCTATACTCTGTAATGATAGTATATATAATCAATGTAGGATTTGAATCATTGTTCGATAAGTAATAGGCCAATTATCTCGACGAGGGTGTGGCTATATCATATTCCATTAGCCAACATTACATGTGGATTTGCTACTAACAGGCTTCTCTAATTTATCGTGTATTGATTTAATGGTTTCAGTAAACGGCGAAAACAATGCCCGCCTTCAGTTCAATGCCCGCTTGATGTGGGAAATTTTGAGTAGTTTATGGTCCACAGCATTGCGTGAGCTCGGACGCTATATGGGACTAGTAGTATATTGAAATGTTTATGGCTATCAGGACAAACCTGTCCCTTTAGTACCGTTCCAATTAAACGTGGGCAAAATATTTAACACCACACATTTTAGCATAATATTGTGTCATATATGAGAGCACTCTGTTTTGGTCAGATCTCCGTGCTAAAACTACCAAAATGATATTGATATTTTAACGTGTACATACATTATTTGTGTAACCTCTCGATTTCGCATTTCATTGACGAACTTTCATCTTCGTAGTCTCAAGAAGTAAGAAGTGTTATTTGTGAACCACAGATAATCTAGACTAAAAGCACGACGCCTTTAATGAGCTTAAAGTCTATATTTACACGAAAATAACAAGTCCATTTTCTCAAGGCAATCAACTATCTTCTAGAGTAGGCCAGCGCAGGGTCGGGAGGGAGCCTACGATTGACACTGATCCCAGAAAGTCTTACGCTCGCCTCAGGAAGGCTTAATAGATAGTGTCTTCCTGGATCTCCCTACAACTTCCTCTCTTACACACGCCACTCTGTGCCTGGGTAATAAGGGAATACTGGGAACACTATTTACACGCGGACACACATGCATCGGCTACCTGTGCCTCATAAACACCTATGTTTACTAATCAATTCCCTCCCCAGGGAACATCTCAGTATGCGATAAGAGCAATTATGTGTTTAATTGTTGATGTAGGAAGAGGTAGAACAAAAAAATCTGTATGAATTCCTTCCATGACTTTGTTTCCAAGAGTATCCTTTATGTAGCGGTTTGAAATTCATCTATAATCACTTATTCACAAATTGTATTTGTTTAGTAAATATTTTGAATGATAGTTGTTATAGAAAAAATATAAGAAGGATACGAAGATAATTTGAACGTGTGATTGTGAAGAGGAAAGAATCCTAATTTATCAGGCTCCGTTCCATAAACATTTAATCATAATGTATGTTTTGCGTCTTCAATAATAGGAAATATCAAGAATCCAGGTGATTCCTAAAACATGAACCATAACCCAATATTTCATATACATTTATTGAAGGACTGTTTAATCAATACATGTAAAACAAATATCCTGGCACCAATAGAATGAAGTTGAATAGCGATGATTGAAAGAGGGCCTTTAAGCCTCACTCTTGCCTTTACACTAACGTCTGCATCATAAGACCGTGATTAATTTGAAATGAAATCTGTTGAGTGTATCAGACACGTTAACGGGTTAACCACTACAGATTTCCCTAGCAGGAGCCACTCTTTTTCCTTCCGATTGTTCCAGCCATGTGCGCTTCAGAAAGGCATGAAGCTGCCTCCAAGTTGCACTGGTTGGGGTAGGTCATTCCATTGCGGCCACATACAGGATTGTAATCAGCAGTGCATGGTTTCATGCAATCGGTCAGACCTGAAAATAAAACATTCGTTTGTAAGTTACCCCTTGGTTGTACTGGCTATATTGCCCAATTCATTCAGTAGAAAATTATTACCAACATATCATGTAAGACTCAATGTTTTTAATGGTTTTATATTGCAGTAGAATAAGTTATATAATTAATTATTTTGGCCTGTATAATGCATAGGTGGAGTCGCCTGAAAATGTACAATAAAGATTCAAAGAAAATGCGGTTCAGTTAAAAAGACGAACAGATCAATGCAATACTTGATATACTCAGATATACCTAGTATTTTATAAATGTTCAGCCTAATTCAGAAGAATTTAGTACATGTGTAGAGCTGCCAATTGTACATTATTCTGACGATCTGACCCGTATACCTCTTACAGTCAATTCACTTTCGATTACATTGTTAGACATTTATTTTAAAAAAGCAGTATGAATATGACTTAAAATGCTCTATTCTGTGAGAAATGCTGTTAAATAAACATTTACATTTTCCAAGTTTGGCGACCAATATATGAAGACCGTCTTTCCTCGCCTCACAGGCTGCAGCGCGGAATGAGCAAATATTTGAGTATGTCTTGCCGTCCGTTCCACAAACCGGTTTGTAGTCAAATGTGCACGCCTGTTGACAGTTTTCAACTTTTTGGTCGACAGCTGGGGGAAAAAGATGAGTACAGACGATTTCAGCATTCCTAATCTTCTATATTAACATCGTTCAACATTCAACAAAACAATGCAATTAAATCTGACTGAATGTATTTTATCTGCATTGGAGGAGGATATAATGGGATTATCTAGACGCCAGTTAAAGCTGAGATTATCATAAAATGTTATAGCTGGATAACATATTTCATAATAATAGTCTGGGGTGGGAGGTGTATAGTGATCTTTGCGTACCTTCGAACAGAGACATGATAGAAGGCACACTGCCCGTCGAGCAGGCGCCATCGTAATACTTCCCAATATTCTTGTTCAGTATCTTCTTAGATACACAGTCGGCAAAGTCTAGGGCACACTGATTTGGATAAGTGATGAAATCAATGCCACACACTGGCTTCATATCCATGGTACACGCAAGACTACATGGCGTATCAGCTGCAAAGGTACATAATGTGATAAATTATTGGTTATACAGTTATCTCTAATATCCATTTCTTATTATATTTACGGTAATAACGTATCTCGAGTGGTATTGTACCATTGATATATTCAATCATTAACAATGGTGTAAATAATCGTCACAGAGAAAGATATATGGAAATGATAATTGCGATATGATATACAAATGGCAAGAAAAATAAATCAAACTATTATGGCAATTGCATTACAGTATGAATGACTTACCAGGGGCTCCGAGGACGACAGTAGAATAGGCGAAAGCCACAATACAGAGCAAGATTGCTTTCATGGTGAATTTTCCTCCTTGTCCTCGTAGTTTTATTTGTCCAGTTGTACTCCGCAACGGCTGAAAAGTCTATGACTCCCCAATATGCCACCCCTTACTAATCTTAAGAAGAATTGAGATTTGACCCAACCAAGTGGGTGTTGCAGGGGGTGGGGTGGGGAGGAGGGCAAAATATGGAACTGGAACAAAAATGCAAGGGGGTGGGGGAGGTTAGGGGCGAGAGATTTAGTACCCAATCCAAATTGCTCATGACGTTCTATTATTCATGTTCATATTCGTCCGTACATCAAATCTTGGTTACCCATTGGACTAAATGCATATCATATCATAAAGCGCAGGTTTTAGTTAAATTGCAGTCTGACATGAAAAGTCAATTTGAAATCACTGGTCGGATTGCACCAATGTGCCCCCTTCCGAATCCGGACAAACTTTGATGTGGTGACAACATATTTGGATAACCTTCCCGCCAGGCAAACAAACGCTGAATTACTGAGATATTCTTCCATCGACCTGTCATGGATACAATATTTTATTTCTCAGAAGTATGAATTGAGAACTGTGGTAGATATCGTTTTGAAATGAAGATACCAGTACCGACTAAATCAGATGCAGTTACCAATACTCTGATATGTGCTTAAATCAGGTATATAACATTTCAGGTATAACGTAAAACAATCAACACGACCACATTACCTCAGGAATAATCAGGCCTCTTCCAGGCAACGTTCAAATCTTTTTACAAAACAAATACCATGTATGATTACACCGCCCTTGCCTAACATTGGATGGTCAATAATAATAATAATTAATTCTTTATTTGCAAGAATAAGAGATACAAAAGTGGGGTTATGCTCAAGTAAGCACATCGAAACTGGGGGATGGTAAGAATCCAGGAAAGCTAACTAATTTCATTTTCTTTAAACATGAACTTCTTTTTACAACTAACTCAGTTTGATGTCATTCAATCCTGGCTTTTCCCATGCATGCCGTCTAGATGTGTCGTTTTTGCCTTAAAGCTGCATTCTCAGTTGATGCCAGTCCATTACTAAAGATTTTCTCATTTTTGTTCCGTTCTCTTCCAACCCATCTAAAAGCCATTTGACCATTTTTTGAGAATTTACTGCTGTGGCCTTTCTTATATAATCGCTCAATTGCGGCACCTTTCTCTTGGCCGAATCTGCATCAAATGATTGCATATAAAACATAAAGGGCCTAGTCCACTAAGCCCATTCTCATGCCATTTTGCGCCACAGAGGACTCATTTACACTAGATTCTGTGAGAATCACATGAGAATCGGCTTAATGGACTAGGCCCTTAAGATTATACAACAGCAGCAGAATATTGATAAATTCAATCCCATTAAGTGGGGTCTCCACTGGCTGCGGTAAGCTCTGCGGTAAGCATTGCGATACAAAAACAGGAAATTATGGAAAGCGGGATGCAACGACTGATAAATCGCTGGAAATGTCGGTAAAAACTCCGACAAATTGATAACAGAGAGAGTGTAAAGCCGACTATGCTGGTAATTTCCCGATAGTCGGTATTATGCCCCGACATTGTCAGCAATTTCATTTTTACATATGCAAATATTTCTAAAGTTTCTCCTAGTTGGCCGATCATTGGCCGATTTGTCGGCCGATTTATTTTAAAAGAAATTAAAGTCCAAACGCCATTTAGGAAACTATAAGGGGGTTATTAGGGGCAACACATAGCATGGGTGATAAGTTTTAGACCAATATATCGTTCACAATTGCTTAAATATATGAAAACAATCCGAGGAACAATCGTTCAACTACTCTACATGAATATTCACTAATTGTATGTATTGTATAGAATTGTATGATATACATTTATATTGATATTCTTACATGATGACTACATATAAGTATTCTATGTACTGAAAATCAAATCATCTCATGATTTTAACATACACTACTTTATATATCAGGGATTCCAATTGTGATGTGTTACATTTTCATGGAATTTTTGTTATAGTTCTGCCATTGGAGCATGATATGAATTGATACTGGGCATCCCACACAAACCATTTTCTGTTGATAAATAATGGCAAAATAGCATTATTATTGTAGGTAGGCTCCTCCTATTATATGCCAATGTCCCTTGCAATTCCTTTGTCAATGTACAAGTGAAAATTGGTTCATAAACACAATAGATGTCTTTTTAAAGCATATTAAAAGAGTGGTTAATACCGGGCATCCCCTGATACAGATGTAGCAGTTCTAATGTACCCCCCATCAGATGTACCCCCCCCCCCCCCGGTATAACTAACCTAGGTCTAATGTACTGGGGCTACATTTGACCTAGGTCCAATGTACCCCTGGGGGTACTTTAGACCTAGGTTGGATATACCCCCTCCAGTTTTAATGTACCCCCGGGGGTAAAATAGACCTAGGTCAAATGTACCCCCACCAGGTTCAAAGTACCCCAAAGGGGGAAACTAAACCTAGGTCCAATATACCCCTAATGTTTTAAAATAACCAAGTACTGATCGAAACATTAATTCTTTAAATTATGACAATAAAAGTAATAGTATATACCTAATAGTCAGAACTGAATAGATTTTAGTAATGAATTATTGTGATCTGAGAAAAGTATTTAATTCAGGATATGAATTACACAGAGTGCTGTTCTCATCACATCCTGTAGCATTTTATTAGATATTAAATTATTGACATAATATTATGATAGTGACAATTCTACTTATAGGCATTACATAGAGCAAAAATCGTAAATTGCAATCAACAATAGTCCAATTCAATTTTAAATGTGGGGTTGTAGCATAATCTTAATTTGAGGCAAGTAATGGAATCAATAGAATTTACAAAATTCAAGATTATCAAAGAAACAAAGGGGGGTAATTTGAACCTAGAGGGGGTCATTGAAACCTGAGGTCTAAATTACCGGGGGGGTACATTAGATCGGGGGGTAATTTAGAAATGTTACACCGGGCATCCCCTTTCAATCCTAGTACCCTTCACCAAGTCCATTTTGAACCTACAAATCACCATAAAACTTACCATTTCAACATATCATGCCTTACTCTACATATGTATGTGGCTTTATGCCTCATTCCCATGCAATTTAATTCAAGTTTAATCAAAATCATGATACTGGGCATCCCTTGGCATCGCCTGAAAAGTAGAATTTTTGTCATAAATTATACCCATGTGACTTTATCTTCTGTATAGGTATCTGAATCATAGGTGTAGAAATCGAAATATTGGTCCCAGCCTTCCCAAACTTCACCTGCATTATGCTGATATTCGCCGCTATATATGTACGGAGATTGACGGCCGACTTGACGGCCGCCATGTCGGCAAAATGTAGTTTAAGTCACCGACATATCGGCCGACTTATCGGCGACTTATCGGCCGACAAAGTTCATTATGCGCTAAGGGGAAGAGCAATTTAAACTAGAGAAAGCAATGTCAGTAATGACAGCCGATATTTTTGGAAATTTACCGATGTATTTTACAACTCATTTTGTGCCCCCGAAAAATCGGCCGATAAATGTAAAAGTTGGCCAACGCGTCGGAAAGCTTGCCAACGTACTACCCGACATTTTTAAATGTCGCTATAGTAAGTCTATGGAGATCCTCCGACTTCTCTTCTGATTTGTCGGTAGTTGCATACCGCTTTCCATAGGAAATTATCTTCAAGGGCAGTTCATGTGCAGACCAACCGTAGCAGTGGAGATCTGTTCTGCGGTTGTATCTGCGGTTGAATTGCGGCTGAAAATGGGGGTTTCATGTGCAGCGACTGTCACAGAAATTAAGTGGGGTCTCCACTGGCTGCGGTAAGCTCTGCGGTAAGCTTTGCGATAGAAAAACAGGAAATAATATTCAAGCGCAGTTCATGTGCAGACCAACCGTAGCAATGGACACCTGTTATGCGGCTGTATCTGCGGTTCGATTGCAGTTGAATTGCGGCTGAAAATGAGTGTTTCTTGTGGTGCGACTGTCACTGAAATCTTTCAACATGTTGAATATTTTCTGCGACTGAAACATCTCTGCGATGTGATTAGCCCTCTACCCCAAGGGTTGCGATTAAAATTTACCAGTGGAGACTGTTCTGCGCTTGAAGTGCGGTTGGTAAACTGCTGCGGCAGACACAGGGAGGTACTGTTATAAATGTTGTCTGCTCCTTTCGTCACGTTGACCAAGCGCAGGAAGGATATCCAGCCGCAGTCTCTATCGCAATCATGAGACCTCATAATGACGCTGCGGTTAGCTCTGCGTTTGACCTGCGGCTGCAGTCAAATATTGATAGAATCACAGAGTTTGAAACGCAGACCAAGCGAAGACCAAACGCAGAGCTTACCGCAGCCAGTGGAGGCACCCCTTTCTTCAGCATGTTGAATATTTTCTGCGATTGAAACACCTCTGCGATGTGATTATGACTCTTCTGCAAGGGTTGCGATTGAAATTCGCAATGGAGGCTCTTCTGCGCTTAAACTGCGGTTCACATTCCATCATTTTCCAATGAATATTTCACCTGTTTTTAGATAGATGTACTTTCGAATATGATTTTATCATATATCTTGAATATGAAACCATATATTCTAGATAGCAGACAAGATGTCACAAATAAAAGATACGACGACTTTCGTTAGATATTAATATTAATTTAGGGATAATTCTCCCATCACTTGATATAATGAATGTAGATAAATGAACAGATATACCAGATAGATTCACACCAAACATCCCCCGAATTCAAATTAGCACCCAGTGCCTCTGAAAAAGTAATAAGCTGGCGTAGTAGACATAGGGGGTACCTGTATAAATGTCGTCTGCTCTTTGCTTCATGTTGTCCAAGCGCAGGAAGGATATTCAGCCGCAGTCTCTATCGCAACCATGAGACCTTTAAATGCTCTGCGGTAACCCCTGCGTTTGGTCTGCGGCTGCACTATAATATTAATAGAATCGCAGAGTTTGAAACGCAGACCAAACGCAAACCAAACGCAGAGCTTACCGCAGCCAGTGGAGACACCCCATTAAGTCATATTATGTGTAAACCTTGTAAGATGGTTTGTCGTAATGGAGCTTTAAATCGTGCACTATTCGATGATTCCCAAAATAGTAAAATCCTTACATTGGTGAAAATATTACGATTGTGACAAGGCATACGAATAGGTTTCTGCTATGTTTACTGATGTTGACCCTTTTTAATTCACCTCGAAATATAGGTGGTTCACTTTGGTGATAGGCAAGTCTGTGTACACAGCTATGTCGGTGCAGGTGTACTGAGGATCTTTGCCATCTTTGCCAAGTACTACCTTCCATTAAACTACTATTCATAAGCGTCACGAATAGTGTTCGGACCTTGAAAAGTCCTGCAAATCTCATGCACGACAAATAACACTGCTTTAATTTGGTGAAAGATGAAGTTCGAAATAGGACAAATGAATAAAATTTGAATCTAGAAAAGGAAAAATGGCACACGCATTATTTTTCAAGATGTCACCAAGGATCACCAAGGAAATGTTGTTGTAATCATTATTAATTTACAATCCCCTTTTCATCATCTCAATGGTCCGACAATATCTAACTGCTGTTGCTTCCTTTATTTTCCTCAATATTCTTTAAAACTTTTTCATTGTCTTTATTACCTAACTGGAAGCAGAAATGACGTAGGCCTACCAACTATCTCTCCTCTCACTATTTCACATTAAATGTTGTTGTTGCCCATGTTGTAAAATATATTGCTAACTAAACTAACTATACCAACATTTAATAGTAAACCATGAATAGTAGATTACTGGGGACTAGCCATGCTCACATGCCTAACTGTGAGCGTGCAGGTGATATAAGTAACCGTTTGAGTGAGCAGTTGGGTGGAATATTCTATTCGGCAAATCGTGTGGAGCCCGTAACTCTATCGCTAACGTGGATGTCGCTGACGTGACCGTTATTGTGTTAATAAACTGTCGTTTCTTCTCTGACCATTATTCGTAAAAGGGAATTCCGATCAGGTCTGCTGACTCCTCATGATTTTCTCAATGATATCCTATCTTGTCTTCCGTCCATTCGATTGTGGAAGAATTGAATGTTTTCAGCATTCGACATACTTTCTTGTACGTGTACTCGCCTTTTTTATCGGCGGAAAAACTATAGCAAACATACTCATATTTATGTGAGAAATTATACATTTTTCTCCTGTCCTGTGTATGGTATCTCTAATGATTATAGTTTCATGAATTTAAAATATTAATAATAATGTGGTTAATCATTGCTACGTCATGATTGCGAATATGATATAACATGATGGCAGTTATTGATGATTCAATTGATTCAATAAATGGATCCTCGTGAACGTAAGAAGTAAATAAATTATTATTCTTTTTCAGGATAGGTTTGTAACACTTATATCCCTTTCACATGTGATGTGTTTCAGGAAAATGAGTCACAAGTCGCAAAAAGTAGATTTTTGTTACATCATGTTACGCAATAATGATGAAACAATGGGTAACCACTTTATGACCAATAATTATCATCAATTATTATTATATTCATTATCCCAATTAAGTAACATGACCATAACCCATAAGGTACCATTACCCAGGAATTTATTGCAGTAATTACGGGAGCATGTGAAGCCTCAGGTAGCACTCTCATCTAATTATTATATTCCTCCAATCAGCAATAGCCACATGGACCGACCACTCACCTGTAAACAAACTTTACAATAAACACTATTCTAGATCTTAGGATCATAGCCTTAAACTTATTATCTATTCTTCTTATTTTCCTACAATAATTCTACAACTATTCCATACCCAAGATAGACAAACCTTCAAATGATTTTTTGAGATATCTTCATATTTGAAAAGATGATTACTATGAGAGTCAACACCTGGACATCTAATATGTATTTCTATATTTTAAGTTTGATATTTTTATATTTGAAAAAAAAACGGCTTGCAATATTTCTGGGTGGACATTGACTAGTAAAGTAGCTAATATATATATATATATATATATATATATATATATATATACTCTATACGGTGACCTTAGATATGCATGGATATATTTAATACACTGTCTTGAAATTGGATGAATGTATTCATGCTACAAACAGTGTTAAGCACCCCAAAGATGAAAACATTTCGACAAAAAGATATTTCGCGAATAAAACACTTTGAAATATATCAATTTTGGACTTGTGACTTATTTTCCTGCAACACATCACATGGACATACATATGCGCCTTTTAGGCAGAGAAAGCCATACAATACGAATGGGTATTGTATGTCCCTTAAAATAGTCCATACAAGAACCAATGAATAGATAAAGGTAAGGTGTATGTTTGGGGTCATCACGAAACATTGGTCCCATGATCATATAGTGGGGCTTCAATCCTAATTTCCATTCAATATGAAAAGCCTCACGGTGTTAGAGATGACGTCGCCATTATTTTGTAAGGGGATCCAAAAGAAAGGCTGATAAGTTAGAAGTTACCTGCATAATTTCCAAGGCCTAGCCATTATTAATGACTGTTAAATGACATGATGGAAAGTTATAAAGCGAAGTTATATTGTCGGTAAATATAATAACTATGAATACATATCTGCAAAGTTGTTCCACAGGCGGCTTCAGTAAAATATCTTTTAATGTAATAGATCTCCACGTGACTAAGGTACAATTATATTTTAGATTTAGGTTGTTTGATTAATGAATATATTATGTTTTATTATTGGGAAATGCTAAAAGAGTCTACCTATTTCTAAAGGGACTTGTCCACTAAGCCGATTCTCATGCGATTCTCAAAGAATTTAATGCAAAAGAGTCCACTCCAGCGCAAAATCGCATGGGAATCGGCATGGTAAACTAAGCCCTTTATATAGACGGATGTACAGGAAGTACGTGCCAAGCAGTGACATTTCTGATTTCAAGCCATGGCCGATTACCATTGATACTTTTTGGAAGCTTCGGCAGGTATTCATTGAGGATATTATTATAAATAGTTTTCTATTCTTTAAAGTATTACTAACACTCAATCATTTCGCAACAAAATTTAAACATGATTTTTAAAATGTGGTCTGTACTCAGTAACAAGTCTTTGTTACACTTTCAAGAATCCAAATTTAATATCGATTTTGAAGATTGAAAAACCTTACCTAAATAACATACTATTTGAGAGACAATTTTTGAATCCCGGAAATAAACGATACATAGTCTTTAGTAAAAGTAAAAAATTATATTAATTCATTCCTGGCGATTGCCGCACCTGGAAATATCGTGCCAAATAGAAAAAGTCAATATAATTAACAGTCCCTGCCAAGCAACATCAGTACATCTGTCTCAGAAAAAGCAAAATATCTGCCACAAGCAACAGGCTGTCAAAGGTTCTGAGTTATTCATAGTGTGGCCGATAAATAATTCCAAAGTTTCCTGACCTATGATTGGCCACCGACGTTTAGCTGGTGGTATTACCAGAGGGATATTAGTGACTATTGAATCGTTTCATCAAATCAATGTTGAACAGGGACACGGGTAATGGATTGTAATGGGAAACGCTTATCTCATCTGAGGGCTATCTGTCTTTCAAACGCTCTTATCAATCACGATCAGCGAGATTCATGTGCTTAACAAATTAGGATGCTGTTCCGGTCGTGGAACATACTTCTTTTTGCGTCAGCTAGAGAGGATGACATACGGAGGCAAAAGTCTTAACATTATTTGAATGACAACGAAGTGCAGGCTGGCAGAAGCAATTAACCTATGGTAAACACAATGGTATACACGACGTAGTCTTTTAACGCTCCTTAATATGTATAAATATATAATGACTTATAGATATAATATCATAATCGTGTCTCCAAAGTCAAGCCTGAAGTTCTCCAAATTGGCTTATCGTACCAAGCTAAACTAGTGAAATGATGTGTAAAGCTAATGTCAATTCTGGCGAATCATCATGTCATCCCAAGGCTCCCAAAGACTGATCATCAATATCTGATGTTCAGTGATACTTCAATTCTATATCAAATACTTTTCTGGTAAATAGGTCGAAAGAAATGGAGATGGGTCTCGTTATAGTTGACCACTATGGAGACGTGAGTACGATATTATAAAACCATGTAAAATTGATGACTTATATATAGCAGCTCATTGTTTAAACTATTAGTGTTACTTCTCAAATAGGCAAGCCCAAGATAATTGGATACACAATGTACAAGAAATTACATCACAGTATTTAGACAATGCTACTGATCGCTCATTGTCAAAGTAATGTGATCTAAGTTGAGGACTATATCTTCCTTTCAATAGCATCGAGCATTAGTACACAATTCAAGGCATGTAAAATAAAGGTTTCCTCGAATATCAAACATGATTTTAAGCCATCAAATTATTGACACAAATGCTGTAGATACATCGTAAACAAACATATCACATAATCGCATGTCCAAGGCAACTTGTTGTTGGCAAATCGTTACACTTCTCAGCATCGTGCTATTCCATCAAGAAAACCCTCAGGGGTAAGATATCCAGCGATTCCTGTAATCACTGGTTGTGTAAGATGTATGAAAGGGACAAAGCCGGGATTAGGGGCTCGTTAGTATAATACCTAGGGGACTTCCAACATTGCACCAAAGGCTGCCAGCGGTAGTTGGCCTGACCTTTCACTGGGAAAGTCACCATCCAAGCGTCCCCCATAAGGCAGAAAACAAGGGGATTATACTGTTTGTGTAGGATACTGTCTTGTGTCGTGGGTCCCAAGACATTTCTCTCTATAGCACTTTGTACATACTGAACATCTTAAAGGGGTTTGGATGTATGAATCATCTTAAAGGAGAAGGGTTTATATGGATGGGCCACTTTGTAAACAGTGCAATGCCATTACTTATCACAGGGAAAGCACAGCCCAATAAGGCAATACAATATCTGCAAGGTAACTCAAATGTATGTATACATATAAGATCTATGTACAAACGTCTATTTAAATTTCAACAATCAACCTAAGATACTTGATAGCCATCAGTCGTCTCTTATAAAAGTTGTAAGGCATAAAATGATATATATTTATTGTGTATAATATGTGAGTATAATGGGTATACATTCGTTCCCATAAGGATTATATGGGAGCCCCCTGGCCTCAACCATAATGACATTATATTAATAATCTTTAGAGAACCCTATTCCATGACGGCACTATAATCAAGCAACCTAGCAAGTGCGTGATTAATACATCTAGTAGGACAGCTGGGCATGTCAAGCTGCATAAGCATTATGGTCTACTCCTACAGTCTGAATTATGTAGTTGCATAATAGTGTTAGCAAGCATATGCAGGGGTTGCACTCTAGTCCGTATTCATCTATCATCCCACTCTATACGCCTCCTCGCCTTCATTTTACAATCCTTTTAGCCCCAATCCGTCCCTTGGCCTGTTTTTGATATACGCAAAAATAATGCTCTGTGATGACCTCCATTCTCACCACATATTTCTCTCTCTTCTTTCGCATCTCTTCAAATCATTAAGGTAGACAAACGCTTTTTTATATTAGCCTTGTACATTTAGATTCTTTACGAAATACGTATAACCACAATGATGATTATTTTCATGCGTTGCTAAGTTTCATGCGTTACCAAGTTTCATGCGTTGCCAAGTTTCATGCGTTGTCAAATTTAATATGGTACAATGAATATAATCTAAACAAATGCAATTAACTACCATCCCTGCACCGATCTCATGAATGAAATATACCTCAATCTATACACGTGTTCTTTTCTGTTACTTCAAAGAGGCCTATTTATAAGTAAACGCAATTATAGTTTCAAATTATATCAACCACAAGCAAACATGATATATGCAAAGACCCACTTTTGTATGTGGGAGAGCGTGGGGTTCGGATACTGCTAATGTCTCCATAAATCTGCCCACGACACAGATACTCCTGAGGGGAGAGTGGGAGAAGGACACCATTTGCAGAACCCGCACAAGTGCAAAGTGAATTACACGTTTTACTGGTCCGGAGGGAGAGAATCAGATAAGCCCGCCCCTTTTGTATGCAGATATTGGGAATCGTTCTTTCCGGAAGTTGTCAGGTTGAGCCCCAAACACGGAAATGTACATGATGGCTGTTTTCGTGGCACATTGTCTAGTCCTGGGTGTGCTTCATCTGTAAGAAGTGGCCGAACACAAACAAGACAATGGATAGGGATGTTAACGCAAATAGGAATTCCTGTTTATTGTTTCAAATAAATTCGGCGATGACTGTGAGCGATACCCATGTTACCCTCCCTTCTGCAATAGCTTCGTTAATGTCAATGAACGAGCCAGATCAAATAAAATAGTGTGAGAATCCGCCATGTAATAAGGATTAGCCATTGAAATTTTCAATGGATTCTTTATGAGGCCAATCATGGTGTCGGGCCCAAGATGCCCAAGTAATTGAGTGGGATGAGACTGAATGCAATTATGGGACGTCTTCGCTCAGGGATTTCATATTTGGCCAGGTCCTATCATTAGTCGTCCCCTGATTCTGTAAGGGCTGCTACAGAGCATCTCGTTAATCTGCTTTAACCAAGGCCCTGGTGTTGAGATAATGACAAGTCCTATGGCTAATATTGCTATTAATCTACAACATGTTACTAAAATAATCAATGAATCATTTTCATAACTGTGCAGCTATATAAGCTATATATAAAAGATACCACACATGGAGTGTATAATTCGATTTGACATTTGAACCACATTTAGAATGCAACAACTGGAACGCCAAAATCATCTATCTTCGCGACTGTCAAATCACGCTTCATGGGGGATTTTAAATTTAAGACGATCACAATGAAAATCATTTATCGCCCCAGTTTTATTTGGTGGTGGGAAGAAACGAAGCCAGCACGCTTATCCTGACCGATGCCGGCCAAGATTCCCCTTAAATGTACAGTTTCCTCGATGAGGATCGAGGGACATCTTTGGATCTCCTGATTTAAACTGCTGTCAGCGCCGACTGAAATCACCCTGCATTACTTCCAGCAAATTATATGGGGCACTTAATAATAGTTGGTGTGAAGACTTTGATTTTGACAAATAATTGAGCGCGATGATTAACTTTTAATACCACGTGATATTTGGCAATAAATGTAAGTTCACCATAGAACAATCATTTACTATGCTAAAGTCATGCACTAGACCTTTGCAAAATAAATCTGATTGCAGAGTAATAGCCCATCAAATACCATGTGCATATTTCCAACTGTGTGTACTGTAGAAACATCTAATAAATATGCATGAGCAATCAGTAATGGTGAGGGTTTATTTACCGTACAATACATGTACATAATTTAACGCATTATTGCGTTGATTCTCTTTATTGTTTATTGTTTGTGCCTGGCCAGCCGAACTCAGGCAACGACGGCATATCACCGTATGGTGAGTCGTGGTTATATTACTGTCAACTAATACTGCTTAAAATGATAATTGTAAATTCTGTAACCGTGCCTGAAAAAAGACCAGTACCAAAAAAAATAATGATTTTGAAGATATTTGATTTAACTTAAATTTGGAGAGATGAAACTAAGAAAGAAGAGCAAGAGTATAAACTTTCAGATATAAACTGTCATGGAATTAGGTAGGGTTCGTTACAAGATCCTGTTTTTTTGCCCTTTACATAGAAGAACATGTGGTGCTGTGGGAAAGTCCTGAGATGCATTGGAAAATGCCACCCTCAAATGTAATCGCCTCGCTCCCTCCCAGCAACTCTCGTTGCTCCCAGCGAGACCTATTAGTACAGACACATATTTCTCTGGAATCGTTTGCTGAGTCCTCCTACAACCCCTAAAACTTCGGCAAGTCTTAAACGAACTTCAATAGGCCTAAATGCGATTCATACCAAATTTAGTTATTTCGCTGATTAGCACATTTTTATGCTGAAGCTTAATTAGATTTGGTGATATCGTATTAGCCGAGATTGGCTAAGATTTTTGGATGTATATTCTATCCTTAAGACCCCTGTTTTAGAGGGGTCTATTAAGGCAATATTGACATATCTCAGAGTAAGGTTGGGGGTCAACTTCCGGGTTAGGGAGGAAGCAGTTATAGTTTGGACAATGACCCAGATGTTTGTAAAGACGGGCGCTGATTGGCTGTATGGAAGCTGACCTCATGACCAGTACTAAAAATAGATGAATGCTCTGCACAAAGTGTATGCTCTGTCCTGACCTAAACGCCCTAAACGCCCTAAACTGCCCATTCAAACAAGATGGCCAAGTGCCTACCGGTACCAATAAATCTCCACTTCAAAACTTCAGGGCTGGAATCAACCACCTTTCAGGGTGTGAATCGAGGTAAAAAAAAACTAGTCAGAAATATTACAAATCTGGGCTATATCTATAGTCAGAGCCAGAGCCAGAGCTACAAAATGATGAGGTAGATCATGCATACTGAGTTGTGGTACAGATTCTCACATGTATTTATGCACCAGTGCTGTTCGTCCCGAATGAGACTTGGGACGAATACTCTATCTAGATAACGAGTAGAAGAGAGTACACACCTAGGACAAACTCAACATTCTATTTAATTCATTCCTGTGCAGCCTCTTTTATAACAAATTAATGTGGCAAGGATCTGCTCCTTCAGTTGGATGGGATCACACCACGCTCATTATAAAATGATGTAAAATACGTCCCAAACACCTCATGGGAATCATGAATCTCATTTGATTCTTCCTTTTTCCTCAATACCACACTAGGGTTTCATAATTTCCCCAGGGATAAAGCCCCCAACTATAAATACTAGTTAAGGAATTTGATATCGGCTCTCATACTGGTGCTGGAAAGCCATACCTCACAGTTTTCCCCAAGCCAAGTAGAGCTAACCGATATAGGGAACCCAGCCGTGGTGTGGTTTGTATAAATTGCATTCCATTCCCTCTTCCTTATACCCGGTAAGATGCTTCAAACCTATTGGGGAATGTCTGGGAGTGACACAGGCTGGTAACCAAAA
Organism: Sthenelais limicola; assembly: GCA_942159475.1. Taxonomy (NCBI): domain Eukaryota; kingdom Metazoa; phylum Annelida; class Polychaeta; order Phyllodocida; family Sigalionidae; genus Sthenelais; species Sthenelais limicola. The sequence goes on from OW804098.1 coordinate 33,405,173, forward strand.
GGGAATGATAGTGCCCTGTGGGCTTGACCTTCCCAAGGGAATGAATGACTAGGAACAACTGGAGATCGAAGCTTGTGATTTCCGCGTTTTTAAGTCTTCTGTAGTGGAGCATTCTCATCAAAGATCTAGTTCTTCCTCAACCTCTATTATCACAATATTATAACAACAGTCTTTGGGATTAATGTGCTATAACTACAACGATTATAGTACTACTATCTTTGATAACTATTAAGACTTTGGCGAATGTATAGATAATGCAGAATATGGCCATTGTATCCTCAGCTGTAAAAGAGGTAGGGAAAAACTATTTCCGGTCAAGACCAATTGACATATTTCTGGTCAGAGGCCCATTCCCGGTCGTCGAAATGTTCCTATTGATTATACAATTAAATACAAAATTGAATAAAATATAATTGAATAAAGACTTTAGTTCATAATCGGAAAGACCAGTCTTTCCTACCCACGGATATTTAGATCTAGATTTAGAAAATATTTTATTCAGGCCGAAGACATTTTTATAGAAGTACAAATATTCTCAGAATAGCCTGATTTACTATACATTTACAGAGAAGTAGATAGAGAGTTAGGCTTTGACATTATCATAATAGTTATAGATAGTAGATATGTAGTTTCAATGTAATTGGTGTAGGAACAAATGATATATACGAGTACAATGGAATCAACAATGCAATTCAGTGACTTGATTCTGTTACGGTACCATAACTAGGCCTAGCTTTGATTAGGCAGCCGTATATTTTGGTGAGATCATTTCAATGATTTCTCAGTTGTTACAGTTATATAAAGGGATTCTCTACGAGGTCCTGGGCATTTCTTAACGATTGATTCCGCAACAGGCAATTTGACTATGGCACCGTGAATGCCGGAAGTGAGCATGTGTGCAGGAGAAGCGCTTTTCCTACCTCCTTTTGCCTCTGAAGAGCTAACCCTGTAAGTCAGGGTGGCCGTATTGAATGGCACTATATCTGGATTCTTTATCGTCTGTATGAATAGATGATCAGATTTCATGTACAGTTCAAAGTCCCAGGAATACGATCAATTCTATTAATTCATCACAAGCACTTCCAATGATCCTGGCGGGTCCCTCGGGTAGAACTTGATAAAATGTGGTTTCCATGGGTGGCACATTGTCACATGTAGATCCAATAAGGAACATGTACAAGGACTCCCTCCATATGTGATGTGCTACAGGGAAATGAGTCACAAGTTGCAAAAAATGGATTTTGAGATATCATCATATTCGAAAGATGAAATCAAGCCGATTCCAATTATAGTAATTCAACAGTAGGATACGTATTTCTATATTTTAAGTTTGATATTTTTAATTTTGATAAAAAAGTTTTCAATATTTCTGGTTGGACAATTACTAGTAAAGTAGCCAAATACACTCTATAGCATGACCTCCGAAACGCAAAAATATATATTATACACTGTATTGAAATTTCGTACATCGATTCATATGACTTACGGCGTTGAACTCTCCAAACATCTCAACATTTCAACAAATAGATTTCGTAAATACATGTTTTGTAAAATATCAATTTTGCGACTTGTGACTCATTTTCCTAAAACACATCACATATATGAAATACCCTGAATATCACCTTCTAGGACTCCTGCCCCATTCCAACAATCCTGGATCAGCATGTCCCACCCATACCCGCCATACATTATTTGAGTGGGACATGACACTATGATTTGGCTATCAATTTGATAAGGCTCCACCCAATCATCTCCCCTCCTTCCCCATAGCTTCAGTTCCCCTGCTTCCCCCTCCCACACACCCTTACTATATAATGGGTGACACAAGTGCTTTGTTGGGTCACAGAGGGCTCGGGGTAGGGTCCACAGATCTACCGTCACATCCCACACCTCACACCAAATAAACCAGCAAAAAATGGCGCATTGACACTCTTATATTTAGGTTTGATGGTGTGTTGCCTTAAATCATAAATCATACATTTGAATCAACAAGCCACTCTTTTAGATCTCACATCTATCCCCAGATTGATTCCTTCGCCATTTCCTGCTAACACTATCGTTGTTGTATTTCCTGGTCGATTCAAATTCATTTGCTTTGTACTCGAGAACCCTCCTAAATCTGTTTTATACTTGAGAAGCATGTGGAAGAGTCGGTATTCAACCCGATGTTTCCCCCGTTCACTATGGGAAGGTTGATTGCTGCCACACGGCCCGATGACCCTGCAATGGCCAGTCCGACACTGGATCTCCCATCCAACAGACAGGTCTGTAATTGGTGTGGAAATGAGAACTCAACTCGTTCCCAGGTTCATGAGAGTTCGCCACAGTGCTTGCCACGAGGCTGTCAACGAGGTTTGAACCTATGACAAGAGGAGTCGGATTGATGCAGAAGTGGCTTGTGATTGATTCCCGGATAGGGCAAATGGAGAAAGCACTGTCTTCAAGAGATGTAAGTGGAGGTCGTAGAGAGAGAAATGAATAATCAGATGTCCGATCATGTCTAGTGGTGATAAATCACTCCTCAATGTCTCCTCAGACAGGTATTGTGGAAGAAGTGAGCAATTACTGCAGTCATTGTGACTTAATGCTACTTTTATAGACGCTAAATCCAGCACATAAAGAAGAGGATTCCTGTCTCACTCCACTGGTCCCGATACAAGCCTTTCAAACTTGAATTGAGCATTGGGTATTATTTGTGTTTGCTGGTGATCAATTCTTCGAAGACGTTCACAATATTAGATCTGCAGATACATCATCCCTGATTTAGTTTCCTTTTAGAACTAGGATAGGCAAATTAAAAATATGACTGTGATTAATGGAACAACAAGAAATAAGGCAAACACGGTGATACTTTGAATCATCAGCCCAAGACAGCCTAAAACACAATCCAAATATTGCATTGTTAATCATTTCTATGTCCTTTCCTGGGTTAATGAATTTTGAATCAATTTGGCGGATAATTGAGCTAACTTAAATCTACTAAGGTATGAGGTTGGTTGTCAAGCCATGTTACCCACACTCCTAACATAAACTTTAGTTATAAGCATCTACAGTAATTATTTGTCATGTACGATATATCCAATGCTCTGCATATTATAGTTGTAAAACCCTTTTTACTAGCTGCATGTACATGGCTCTAACTTTCAGGATGGTTTCCTTTGGTGTTGAGTGAGGTTACCTGGGTATTACTTTTTTAAATATCTTTTTTAAAGAAGTTGAATTCAGTATATTTCGTCTGCTGCAAGAAGCCATTTCTGGCAATTCTTACCACAAGGCTGTTTATTAGTATTAGCTGTCCTACTGTGTGCTATATATATCAATATAATCAGTATGATCCCATCTTTTCAAATCTCAAAATCTATTTTTTGCGACTTGTGACTCATTTTCCTGTGACCCATCACATATATTAATTATTAATATCTGGAGAGATTTGGAGGTAACCAGAAACACGAGTGAAGGCTTTGGCCTCCAGTTTAAAAGTGATAAAAGTTATTTTTAGACATTGCTATCTGTCACTCAATCCACGCTGGAGGCGGGGTCTCAGGGCACCCAGGACATAACAATTCCATTATTAATCCTATTTCATTACCATGCAAACTGTTCCCATCCTAGATGTCTATAGCTTAATGTGTACCACTCGTCAATGAAAAGTGCTGCAAAAGCGGATAAGATTTGGTATAGCAAGTCTCAGGTGTAGATTTATCACAGATCTATAGCATATTCTAAAGGTAGTGATTCGGTAGAACCTGATTTCTAGAGTGTCAAGGGATGTGTCGCATAGATCTCTGGTGATATAAAGCTCGTATTGAAATAATAGTCTGTGTTGTGTATATTTACTCTGATGGCTTCTCCATTGTGCAATACCCGTCCCAACCTATGCATTTGCATTTATATGCAATGGAGATTTGCAGGCTAGACGTTATAACAGTTGAGGAAGCTCTATTACTTATTTCTGCACGACCTGCCGCGGGCTGACAGATTTCCATGGAACTTGAGCCACTCTTAATTGTAACAATTGTTTCCCTGTTTTCTGGGAATCGAATTTCTGGCTATCAGAAACATTTTTAAGTGACTTAATAAGATTTTCACAATTGGGAATTGCTTATAAGAATCATGGACATTATGGCGAAAACAGAATACAGACATTTTTATATTCTGTCAAAGAGATCATTGCTAACTGCCCTTTCCCATTCGTCTTCTTTTTTAACATTCAATTGTTTCCTTGTTACAGCCAGGAAGTGTAACAAGTCTATGGTAAAATAGACAGGGCTACTATAGAGGTGGAGACCCACACTCACGTCTACTCTATACGCTATTCCTAATAAGATTCTCAGACTATTTCTTTCGTCCGAAAATGGTCCCTTTCTGCATGCAGATGATTACAAGTCATGGATCCACTGAAGGGCAATGGATCCAGTTGTGATTCATCCTGTGGATATTATATATTATTTCCCCAAAACTAAAGTAGGTCTACATTTGACCAGTAAACATCATTAATTACGCAGCAAAATTAATGTCGGGGTTATACCCATAACGACCTTAGTTCCATGATAGACACATTAGAAAGACAAATAAATAGATCTAATGAAACACACTTTCCTACTTCTTTTTGACTTGAATAGTAATGATACTATAGAGAAATGTCCCATTAATTTGCAAATTTACCCACAGTATAATTATGGTCGATCCTCACGAAATGGGATCACAGGCTTTCCTAAGCCATTTGTAGATACGGATTTATAGCATGGTAATGAAAGTTGTACTAAAAGATGCACCGCTTTAGGGCTTTCCGAGCATGTTGGACATATTTCTACATGCCTATATACTACCAATAGCAGTCATTCTATTGGGACAATGTGCTGAAAAGGCTCACTTCTCAAAGGAAATATGAAATATTAATTTAGTTGAATTGGATAATAATACCCCATCCAAGGCAATGCTATAATCTACGAAAAACGTTTCGAGGTGGATCAAGGAATAAATCTAATGTAACAAACTTCTAATCAACAAACAAATGATGTTTTCAAAGTACGCGCTTCAGATTAGAAATATGATTATCCTAGCCTGATGGTTGCTCTTAAGAGGACCTGTCTCTGACATAAGAATACTCATTAAGAACATGATGGGATGAAGATAAAGAAAAGTGTACCGACAGACAGGAGGAATAAGAGAGAGGGAGAGAGGAGAGGGGATCGTGTTTGCCGGCGTAGGCCTCAAAGGTTGGCCATATAGGATCTGATAATATAAGGAGAGGACTCTAGGTACATAGTGAAACTGGTCGGAAACATAAGCTTTTCATCTTGTATTCATTCCCTACATTGATGGCACCAGTGTCTTGTTAGCTCCTCCTCTCCAGGATGGATCAGCCCCTTGTAGAGCATTTGTCCCGCCCTCCTCCGCCTATTTCTCCTAGACCTCACATCGATTCCCCTTTAACCATTCATCTGTGGCCTCGAGTTTGCCATACTTACTTCCCATATACCTGAGATGCTATATTTACATTAATGAAACTCAGCCCTGCTCCTGGGCCTAGCAGTCCATCTAAATCGTTATCTTCTTCTATATATAACCCACAACTGCTGTCGCAATGATGATTTATTCGCTCGTTTCAGCTATTTGGTCTGTTTCCACATTTCGGTCAGTGGCCGTAATGTGGGATTTAGAGCAGCCCAAAACGGTCCGGTAGAGCCAAATTAGTTTGAAGGTAAAAAAAGCCAAAGCGTATAACATATTTATGCATTGCTCAAACTCAGTTGGCGGCTGACCTCGGGATGAAATGGGAGGGGTAGGTAATCTTGTTACCAATAGGAATGAGGCGAAAGGGAGATCTTTGGCAGGTCTTGATTATATGTCAAATTAGCTCTTACTACGAATATAGTATATTCCTTTCCCCTCTCTAGTCAGTACTTTACCTCACTCATTTCATCTCTATACCGCGGACCCTTTTTCCATTGATGGAACTATTTTGCGATGGTACTTTAAGCAAAGTAGTGTTCAGAGAGTTAATTGCTGCTAACATCTCTTCCTTTCAAAGGTCGGATGCCAACATCTTCCACTGAAACTAACGCCTATCTGCTTGTGTACCTGCATAATTTCTTATTTTAGACAGAAGCACAAAGCGCCAGAATTGAGACATGAAAAGAGGCAAGAGTTATCCATGCAGATACCCTCTCAATCCTAGAGGTCACAAAGGATGATACATTATGTCTCTATGGTAATCCTATAAACTCCATTAGGATGCAGTTGTATATGACAGATAAATCCACATCTGGAGCCGATCTAATCTCCGTCCCGGATTTTGCTAGCCAAGGACAACCCTTAATAGCTCTTGGTGGAGGACATCTAAGTAGAGGATACTGGCATCCTCCAATCCTTACAGCAGCGAGAAATTGTACAGGCCCTGCCATGTTAGCCTGCGACTACATAAAGGAATCAAATCCGTCCCTTCTTGATTGTAAATTCTTTGCGCTACCCGATGCAGAATGTACTGCAAAGTCTCAAGGGATGGGAAATAGCTGTTCATTGTGAAAATGAAACGGAGCAAAACTGATTGTGTATTGTGTCATAAAATACAGCAGAGAGCAAGCATGCAAGGCGAATTATGCAGGAGATCCATTGAAATTCTGGTTTTTGATTTTAGTGAGTGCGTTGCTCAAACTGAGATGATTGGGGCTTTATCGAGGTATAGATGAATTCCTTGTTGGTCAATATCACGAACTGCATGCGCGTAAATAGGGAGGTTCCGCAAGAAAACTCAATTACGTAACCGTACACGTATCTTTTTTGTGAATAAATTGAGAGTTTCTCCCGCCATGTTTTGATGGACCTCTTTATTCCCTTTAAGGTATGTTTGTATATCAGAGATACGGATACGTTTACGTTAACGTATAGGTTAGGCTTGCTGAACCTTCCTATTATTTCCCATAAGAAAAAGCAGGAGGCAATCTTCTTGTTTGTTGTATATATACGCATATATAGATTACCAGATAAACATCTGTTATGGTCCCAACCCCTCCAATAGAAAGGGCCAATATATCATTGGGAACGTTCTTATACGCCACAGTACCTATACCCTTTCACCATGTCCACCCAGCCAGTATCACATAAAAGTGTCATAAGGTCCAGTATGGTGTCCCAGCAGCAGCAACAGACCAAGGACTATATTATTGCAGTCCTGGACTAACTCGTTGATTTGCTCGTTCAGCACCAATGCGTGAAAAGCAAAAATACAGAAATAAACCATTCGTATTGTCAGCACACTGTAACAATACTTGTGTATATGTTGGGTGAAACACATGGGGAACAGAAACGTAATAACCAGTTTCCACAACATTTCCCCTCTCAGTACGAGTTGTAAGATGCCATGATGTAATAACCAGACGGCAATAGGCCAGAGAGGACTAAGGCAACCTGACCCATGGACCATAACTCTCCAGTCAGTGTATCAGCCAATGTTTCCCAACTTGAGGCAAACCACGTAATGAAAGATGAGCTCTTGGGACCCGGAAGCTGTTAACAAGAAATAAAATTCGGAGCATCTTCCAAGAAGATTCTGTGTGGTCTAGAAAGTCCTTTTACAACCAGAAGCCAAAAAGCAGGCTATCATATTCGCACTGATAAAGTAATCAATCAGTTGATGTTTTGATGAAAGATGTGGTATATTTTGATGATAGATGTGGTATATCTTCATTGCTTCATTGACTTTCCCCACCGCCTTGCACGGGATGTCAGCAGGGCCATATTGATGCTAAAAAAGAGCGAACGCTCATTCATCTCAACAACAAAATCAATCGTTTTGGAATTATATACCATGCCTATATATATTCCAAGGTTCATTGCTTAAGCAATTGTATATAATATACAACTTTTGTGGTATCACATTCGCGGATCAGAATTTGTTTGAATATTTTAGTGGTAAACGCATAAAACTAAGTACAGAAAAATTGAAATTGAAGAAAAATACCGCAATATTCCGGCTGGGGGACCCTCATGGGAATTGATGCGTCCAGAAGATGCTTCACAGTTTACAATTTTAATTCCATTTCTTATCATACGTATATCTTTACCATTACAGCCACCGAGGAGAAGAAGCCCACAGTTATTCATTGACGATTCTGAGCTCGTTACAAAATAGCGAATCTACCCACTGCTCACACGTCAGATATAAGACAGATAGCTAAAACATAGGTCTGACACTTGCATGGTAAAAATTCTAATAGTATCTATATTCAGCAGTCCAGGCTAAATTTGCTGCACTTGCAGGAAACCATTAAGAGAAGATGGCTTCAGGTGACTGGTGAGAAAGTGGTGCATTGTGAAACGACAGTAGGAAACCCAGTAAGTGGAGTTTGATTGTCACCGAGGGGCTTTGAGTCTAGTCGATAATGGAAGAATTTGAATTATGTCCCGATAAATAGGATAATACGCGTCCCATCCTCGAAGTGACTTTCAAGTAGACATTCGCAGTCACAGCTATTGATAAATGTTATACTTGGATATACCGACCGACACCCGTTGGTGTTTGAATCACAATGTACGTGTATAATCCTTTCTTCACTCAAGGCCGCTAGAGAGAAAGTCCACTATTACAAATCCAATGCTTTCTCCCACACATCTAATTATTATTCACAGAAGGGTGCCTATACATACCCATTTAAAGTGTACCCAGTACAGAGGGTATGCTAAGGAACCCATTCACTTAAAAGCTTTTCATGCTAATCTTCTCTGTATTGCCCTCTCATGTCAAAATCAATATTGAGTTGTTTATTTCTTGCTTGAAACAGCGGCCTTGCGTGGATACTGAGAATTAAGTGCCGTATTTTTTTCTCCATTGTTGTATGTATACATGCTATTACGTAAGTGTCCGCCATTCCACAATTTCTCCTCTACATTGTGTTTAGAAGTTAGATGTTTACAAGGGTATAAAAGCATACTAGTATTATGAAACACAGAAAAGAACTAATATGTCCCATTTTTCACAGAGTTCTCCGCATAACAGAGCCGACCTGCATTTGCTTGTTATCCCATAAACCCTTTATGGCAGTATTGCAACGTTGGGAGTATCTACATTATAATCATCCTATAGCACGCGGGCGTAGAGTCTTTATAGCTTGCTTAGGGCCTCCTTACAAAACAGCAGTTTTCTCAAAAGCTAATCTGTCCAAGTCAGGAGAAGAAAGCTGTTTTGGCATTGCTTCTAATCAACCATTGAGAGCAATTAAGTGCAGCCTCTGGCTGCTCGCGGGTCATGGCCAGCTTAGAGATGATGGAAACGTTGGGAGAGGGTGCAATGTTGCAGCTACCCCGCATGCTAAATAGCCCCGATGCCAATGTTTGGCGGCCTGAAAACAGGGGTCGGTCTAGCCCTGCGCAGTCTTACATCCGTTAAATATTCAGGATCGCACCATGCAACACAATATACGTCTCATAATCGTTCATGACAATGCATTTACCACGGCCAAATCATGCTGCCCCATGTCTTAGCTGATATGCCCGTCCCTCAGGGAAAAATAGGGGATTTGCATGTCCGCCATCTTGAATCTTGATTCGCATAGAATTATGGGAGTAATGGTACAGTGTAAAAGCTATAGAAATCATGTTATGTTTAGCATAGAATTCTATAGTGATCTCACGTCAATAGCAAGGTCGTATACATGTTTCTATAAGACAAGATTTCATCTTTCCCATGATGCATTTGGTTTTTATAGATCATTTTACACAAATTATGATATTGATGAAATCATTCTTGCATTTCTGATCAAAATATTTGTATGTCAGATTTGAACTAAATCCATCCCAGCATGCGCTGTAATGGAGAAATGCAAATCCTCTATTGGGAGGAAGAGGCAAGGGAAGACGCAAGGAAGAGGCAAGGAATTTCCGGGTGAAGAGAATGTATAGGAGGAAATTAATCTATAGGGTATTTATGCAACATGCCACACACAGTAATACAAATACACATTTTATCTTAGGGCTTTATCTGTCCGACTGAGAAAGGCCAAATGCTGCATGCACATTGTTTATTGATCCCCATGGATCACATTAACAAGCAATGATTTTGTGACATGGACATTCCTTGGAATTTCAATCTATTCGAGTCTCAAGCTATCTAACAGGTAGCGCAGAGAGTATTGGTCTGTCCATTGTCATGTCTTTATGTTTACCCACACATTCAGCCAGGCACGGCCCTGTATTTAGAGTAACTCAGTCTTAAAATAAAGTAGGCGCTTGCCGGCACCAAACCTATATAGACTTGTCTTCCTACCTTTCCTTAAGATTACATTCAGATTGATGTATTCCGCTCTATGTACCTACATACATATCCCCATCTCTATCACTGTCTATAACTCTTTTTCATGTTCCCATCTGCCAATCTCTCTATCTAATAGAGACGCCCATAAATTTATATTTAGACATGGTAAGTGGCAAACTAGTGTCCATGAAGGTAGTCTATACAGATTAATAAACCTCATAATCTGAGGTCCTCTAAATGATGCCGTTTAGATATTTCATATTCATACCAATATGGATTCAGATGGATTAAGTATAGGCACACAGCAGAGCCAACTAGCCTATTCAATACATAGCCTATGTCATGTGTTACGGCACATGTCCAGTTTATAAGTGTCCAGAATGGCTACAATGTAAATAGATGGATTGATGTCCAATAACTGCCTGAAAAAGAGTTCAGCTAAACTAGCATCTTAATCGCCTGGATTGAGTGAGAAAGGTTAAGGTTTATATTAGGGTTATTCCTTACAGAGCCTGCCCTGCCTTTGGCAGCATGATGAATATTGGGATGCCTGCCAACCTGGGGACAGTTGACCTCCTTGGCCTGTTCTTCCTGGCGGTAAATCTTTGACTTCTAGGTTCAATACAGAGTCCCCCCTTCCATTTACGCCGATACAAAGGCTGTAGGTTAAGGAAAGCGATGGTATTGAGTGTACGAGTGATAAAATAATTCAACGAGCGGGGTTTTAAATTTACAATAATTGGATGTCCATCAATATTATGGTTGAGAAGCCCTGCCTTTTAGGAAAATTCTCTTCCTATTCAGGATAACTTTTATTTTAAAAAAAAACATTATCATTACAATGGGCGGAGGATATATTTTTTCTCCACAAATTACAAGTCCTGAGCTGATATTCATGAATTGAAATCTTAGATTAACGGCTTTTCACTTCCTATGCTCGACCATGACTCAATGAAAGCCATACCTTTACCGCAGGGTATGGTTGATATCAAAGTTGCCCAGGCAAACATAATTCATCATATAAATTCAATGCCCGAACTGACAGATCCATATGATACCCTAGCTACTGTCATCCTCTTTCCTACCTCAGAGGAAGGTACAAAATGTATGGACGTGACAGCATGCCTTTGAGGGAATTAACTTGATGGCACAGAGCAACAAGCGTTATTCCAAGCCCAGTCTAGGTCCAAACCCTCAGATCAGATAAGAATGGTAAGTCAGTGATTGACCGCCAATTTCTCTAATCGGTTTCCTGGCTTAGGACTCGGCGTTTTAATGGGAATATAATGACATTTTGCGGTCTTAATGGAATTATGATGGCACTTTGCGGTTTGAGGCGAGAGGCTTTCCCTCCGTTTAAAGGGACGCTGTCAACTTTGGGCCTAGACTGCATAAGATCCACTAGCTGTTTGTATGGGTTCCATGAGATTATCATTGTATGAAACTGGACTCAATAAAATTTACTAAACAAAATGAGATAGATGTTTGTTCCATGCATTGATACCATGATGTTATTATCAGATGTACACAAATTATAAATTAATAATTACTATTTTGTGTTCATTAATAATACTAAGTGTTCATTAATAATACTAAGAAGGGAAGGGAGAACTGGAGTCACTCACTCTAGAAGTCTGTATACCTATTTATCATGTGTAATGTACTGTCTTATTCGATAAATAAAGTAGTTCTTATCTTATCTTATCTTAAGAATGTTTTATTCAAATTATTCATAATCGAGATAAATGTTGTGACATGGAAGAAGCATTGTTCATTGTTCATAAATACATCGTAATGTATCATCCTAATTAGAGTACATTGTAATACATATGAGTGGTTTTATCCATAAATATTATTTCTACCAATCATCAGGAATTATACAGGAAACAAAGGGGCTATACGTTATTGCTTTCAATGTCTTGAAGGAAACGGCTTCTTGGGTGAAGCGCAGGGCTGTAACAAACGTACAAAAACGAATACAATACCCTCTTAAAACGTTTCTAAAGAATCAACACTAAACGCTGACTGAAATGGTGTCTCTGTGTATGAATGTGCATCGACTAGATTAATATGGAGGTTTCTCCCCTTCTGAAGTTATACAGTTCTATCTTTATTGGCATTCTATTCTCTTCAACTATTTTCGAGAACTCGGAAGACCAACCCTAAGCTTACCATGCATGTTGATCAGACAGAAATAATAGTGGTCCATACCGATCTGTTTGCTGTAAAACAACATAGCATTTAGCCCTAGTGGTGGCCCAGTGACATCCAGATACATCACATTTAGTGGCACTTTGATCTAGTTCAATGCAATTTGGTATGATTCATCTTCAACTGTTGACCGATATATACCTAAACTTCGTCCAATCTTGTCCCTGTATTAACCTGGAATGTTTCCTTTCCTTTTTCCTCTAGAAAAGCGAAACCGAGGTGTTGATGTCCTTTTGGGAAGTTTTACAGAACCATTACGCAGACTAGCAACATGCATGGGTCTTCTCGGCGTCCTTCGTGTTTCCAACGAAATTGCCAGGGAACATCAAAGGAAATAGCAGTGTTTCGTGGAAAGATAAATGGCACCGCAAACTAGTCACAGTTTTAATTTCTCTTGCCTGTACCCTTCCCAATTCCAACTCAACTCGGCTGAGCTCCAAGCACTAGATTGGAGTAGAGCCCACTTGATTAACCAATCACAGCAGCCAGTGCAAAACCATTAACTGTGTATAGTTTGACCGACGTTTCTTATCCAGTCTCTGTAAAGAATTGGGCTTAGTAAAGTTAGTACCAGGCAAATGTGTGACAAACATGTCTGCCGTATTTTCGATGCAGTCTTTTTACATGCCTGATAAAGATTACCAAAGGGACGCTCCAATGGATGGAAGCTGACTTAAAGTGACACTTCTCACTGTTGTTGGCTAGATTATCGAGTAACGGAATTTCTACTTCCTTTTCTAGTATTTGGTTCACCTTACCCTACCTAGTTCACCTTAACCTACCTAACTAATTCCTGTGGATATCAAAATTCTAACATTCATATTATATCAGATATTTGGTAAAATAGTGAGCAAAATCGTTTTTGCATGCCATACAGAAATTTCAAAGTGGCAGTTGGGTTGACATCTGGAGTTACATAATGCCAGGTTCGACCAAATGTCGTTCATAGACTCCTAGGTTAAAGCCAGTTACATTTCTGGTCACTTAGAGAGTGGGGGCAGCACTTTACGGCTCCATTCTGTGATTTGAAATCTGGTCTATTCATTGCACTTATTCAATGATTATTGAATGAGGACACAATGTTGGTGCTCTATACTTTAGATATTGTCATACATATCCTATATGATTACACTGAAAAGGTTTCATGTGATTCTGTGACTACTCGTTTTAAATATCTTAGCCACTTTAATGTGTTCACTACATCCTCTATAATATTTTCACTCTGATGAATCTGAATATACAATTCAATTTAATTCAACATATTATTTTTTGTACTATAATTGCACTGTGCGAAAAGGAGACACACTTCGGAAAGATGTTTTTCAGGTCATCCAGTGTATGTTTCTAGACTGCAGGGAAAATTAAAATTTGTTTAGATCGCCCTCTTAAACGGCGAGACAATGGTGACCTCACTTTTGCTAATAATTTAATTTATTATTCCTCTCTACTGAAAGGGGAACTGAGTGAATTAAAATCATTTAATCATTGGCCTCTGCCCTTGCGCATGATGACATGAATCGGTGTAATACTTTGGAAATAAGGGCAAAGCATTTTTTTCTATTTTGCCCGGAAGCATTATCTGAAATCTGTTTTCAGTAGTTTTGCAAAGCAATGGTAAATGCAGTACTTGCCTATTGGTATAGTATAAAAACCCTTTGTGCTATCTACTTTATATGAACTTGAAGAGATTGCAACCCTAGGGAAACCGGGACTTTATGCTGGATATATAGCTTTTTTTTCATTTGAATTGTTTAAGTATGCATTAGCCGTTAATGAAATAAATATGAATAAATATTTTAAATACCTACATCCATCGGCCAGTTAAATTGTATCACAGAGATTTAATTTTCTATTATAGGCAAAATGAAACGGGATCAAGCAATTGATCTGTCCTTCTGGGGATATTTCAGATATCAAAACTGCAAGGAACTATTTTGTCATTCTCTTGTAAGTGAAAGGCGGTTCTCTTTGGGTCAGATAAGGCTTGATGGACGACATCTTTTCAATAATGAAAATAAAATATTGGCTGAAGTGTGTCATGCAACACAATATCTTTCTGACCAATGAGACGAATGCGGTCAATAACCTCTCCTACTAGCTGTCAAAGGAACGGGAAATTATGACTTGATTCATGCCAATATCGAAACAGCACAACACACTAGCCCACATCCTCTATGGCATTTGCTCCATGGTAATATTTTCATTCCATTAAGATAAGCGCATGATGCTATCTTTCCGTATACGCCCCAAAACATACTCCAGCCAAAGCCAAGAAAGCTGTATTTGCACAGATTACTGGCAAGTACATGGTCTGCGCATTACCCATGATGACAGTAATTAAGACATCGGTGGCTGGCAAGGAGACATGGTACGACTCCTCCATTTTCCGGGTTCAATTGTGCCAGAAACACTGCACACAATTCCGTGCCATATTACCTACACTGAAAATGTAAAATGTTAAATAACGAAGGAGTCGTATTGAGAGTATTGTTTCGGAACATAAACAACCGCTCGGGTGAGGTCAAGGATCAATATTGATCAAGACTGAATTTATAAAGTTCCTCTGAATAGAATGGGCATTGTTATACAGGCGGGTAACGTTCCCTTTAATGCAAATCAATTGCTATTCCATCATACACAAACGAGGCATAGACCTATTCTTAGTACTCGTATTTCCAAGATTTATTCTGGCTTGATGGCACTTTGGATGTAATTAATATAATTGATCCGAATGATGAGGACGCCGACTTATATGAGGCAAGCATTGTATAGTCTTTAATATATATCCGTCGCCCCCATTGTTATTACTACTACTACTACTACTACTACTCCCACTCCCGTTCTTGAATAGTTCCTGAATATGGTCTTACGCCAGACATATATGCGGAAGGAAAGAGGAGATGAGTGTCATTGCCATAAGCGTATATGGTGAGGTTTAAAATTGGAACAAATCACTTTTGTCAAGATGGAAAAACCTTGTTACGAGAGCTCGGAGGGGGAAGTGAGGAAGGGATAAATGTTCAAACTACGAGGTTCGATTATCATAGAGCTTGCTTTGCCTTGGGTGAAAATTGCAGCGACATAGCGAAGGTCATTACGATACGCTTGCTCCATGCGGCCCATCATATATAAGCGAGTATATTGCAACGTATGACAAGACATGTCGGAGGTCGCGGAAAATGAGTTCAGGCCAATGGACATTTACCGCTTCTGCTTTTTGTTATGTGCCATACAGCGTGTTCCCTATCCTAGCTGTAATATGTTAGCCTGATAAACGTGTTTTTTGTTTCATTATGGAATTAATCCTTTTTAAATATGAATCTTTTAATAGTCCGAATTAAATAACACAGGACTTCTGAACATCAAAGTTGTGAAATTGAATAACACCGAATTCTATACACTTTTTTGTGTATGGTTTTTGATCTTCAAAGAGGCTCTAAAAGGGCAAATGAATTGAACGGTCGTTGTAAGATTGACTTACTATTATGAAACTATAATATCCATATCCTTTCTCTACTGCCTAACAGAAAACTATCAAAAACGCATAAATTCACTTCCTCAATTCTTCTTAAGCGTTCGATATTTATTTCTTATTTGAAAACGCTCATGTTGTGATAGTATTCAATCTCTTGGTGTAGCGACTACATCTGACGGATAATTGGATATTGGAGTTGTGTCAAGTTAAGCCCGTACCGAATAATCGTTTACCAGCTTTTGGTAGTCAGAGGGCCACCGAGGATGGTACGATGAGAGCTTGACAAGGCGCACAACGTGTAGCAAAATCGAGACAATTTGTCTAGATGAGACCTATGGCATTTCCCCCTCTCGTGGCCTGCAAGGAGGCCACCTTGTCAGCCTCTCAAGGCACTGGACAAGATCACCCTGAATTTGGAGATGGCAAATGGAAGGAAGATATTAAATTACTGAGACTCCCTCGGTGGCAATTGCTTTCACCTTCGCGCCATTGTTCCATTTTAGCATTCTAGGATCGCGGTTGTCTTAAGAGGTCTATTCTGAGAGTAAACTGGCAATGAATTTTGAATGTCAGAGCAAAATGGTGAAACTATTGGGTCTAAAGATAGGACTATTGAGGCAATGTCACCAGCCATAGCTAATAATGAACATTGTGTCTCAACATTTGGAGCAGTACTCAGACAATGATTACAAATCATCTTTAGCATTAACTAGTTAATGCTAAATATGAAAAAACTGTGGATGAGTTGCATCGAATATATATGTATTTTATTCTTCAGAACCAGATATGAAGAAGTTCACAAACAATAAATAATGAACCAAAATGATGTAAAATGAAGATTTTCTGAGCATAAATAAAAGGCTGGGAGTGCGGGAGAGGGGGTAAAGATTAACCTAACAAAAGGGAGTCAAAATGGTTTGACTCTCTTTCTAAGCGAGTCAAATTAAGTTATTCTACGTGATGAAATATTTTTAATCTTGTAAGAGTGACTCGCATTTTTTGCTAATATGCACCTGTTAGGTATACATGAGTTTCGCCAACTGTTACAGTCTAAATAAATTTTCACCTTCAGAACCAGTATTTCGCAGTGAAATCATTGCCTAAAAGATGCTAATTTTATCCATATATTTTCTATAGAACTGTTCTTCGGTGTGTCCTTAACTAGACAGTAGATGTATGCCTTTGTTATCATGAGACACGTTTCTACTCCCCATGCATGTGTGTACAATAACGTCTGGGTGATGTGTCATTGGGTAAGTATATTTACCCAATTGCCTGGCCATGCGGTTCTAAGACCGCCGAGAAGAAATATGAGAACTGCATCCCCCTATTTGCATACACGTGTAAAGGAAGAGATGACAATGAATATTCAATTATCTGTCCAGTGTATAAACATTAATCAGTTCATGCTGCCGGGTTCAAGTATGAATTGTATGATATTTCGGCCTGTTCTAATTAACGTCCTGCACGAAAACACTACCAAACTGCTGGGAAAATTGTCGAAGGTGCTTCAATATAGCAATACGAGAGAATAGGGGATGTGCATGTGCCACTGCGCATGTCTGATACAGTGCATCCTGGGATGGATTCTAAGTAAACCTGTCATACTAATATTCGGCAACATTTTCGTCGAAAATTGCAAAATGTTTTCACCACTATCATAGCGTTTAGAAATGATCTATGAAAACCAATTGCATGATGGAGAAGATGGGGACTTGGGGCGTTATGGGAACATATAGTTCATTCATCTCTCCATCAGTATATGGACGTACATTTTGAAACTTTTGAACAAAATGCCCTAAACGACAACTGTACATAGAGAAATATAATCAGACTTTCAAAGGCCCTCCAGCTCTATTTGAATTAGGAAAGCGCATAAAAAATTCACCGCTGTTGCTGCACGGAATCATCCTTTGTATCTTTTTGTCATTTCGTTATTTTTCTGTGACTCTCTCCTCTGATAATAGATTCAGTTTCATCACGTGAGTCGAGTCATACACAACCTCGAATTCCCATTTTCGATGCCTGGATTTTGGTTTCGTATTGCATTGTATGCGAAAACGCGATATGGGAAGCCGGCCATGCTGCTATAACCACGGCAGTTAACGCATCATGTCTCTTCTCCTCTCTGGTAATAATTATAATGGAGGTTCCGCAAGCAAACCTATCTCAATTACGTAACCGTATTCGTATCTTTTTTGTGAGTTAAATCGTATTTGTATGTATAAAAAATAAATTGGGATTTTGCTTGATATGTTATGTTACGTTTTTCCCGCCATGTTTTGCTGAACCTTTCTTTTCACGTATACATTTTGTATATCAGAGATACGGATACGTTTACGTTTACCTATATGATAGTCGTGCTGAACCTCACTATTACCAGAGAGAGCGGTAAATCTCGAATGACCATTATGGTATCACAAATATGTGTGAAATTGCACTTGAAATATTTCCAGGAAATATAAGCGTACGGAAATGGGCGGGATGTTGTTCGCATATCCAGAAAGATTTACTAATCATATCCAGAATCCATATCCATAAAATAATGATGGATTTCATGTCAACACCATAGGCGCAAAACACAATTAACTTAAATTAGTTGTGCCCCCTGCCTCAACTGTCTTAATCATTGAAACGTGATCCTTGGTGCAGATCGATAAACTTTAAGGTATCTGACTTTGGATTTCGGATTTCCCGACATAGGACCATGGTAAATACTGAAAATCTAAATACCGAAAATTATCTTGGTTTACATATTTAATGATTCGTTTATTTGTTGCAACTCTCATAGAATGAAACAACCAATGATAAATAAAACTGAGTTCCTTTCCCTACGACATACATTACACATGATTCATCGGGTGTTTATGTTATAATCTCTCTGAAGATTTATCTAGACTGGGCCTTGAGTACATTAACTTGACAAAGTAGGATAATAAGGGTGACTTCTTGCTATTTATCTTAAAAGATTATATTCTTAGCACGGAGGACGTCCTTGTGGAATTCATCAGTGTGCTGTAACCTTTCCACGTGTTATTCTACTGCAGAACTTATCAGCGTCAAGGAATTAACGATCAAATTATTCATGCGAGAGTACGTGATGTTGTCTACAGATAAGTTCGAGTTTGGTGAAAGCTTTTGCTTTGCCCGCGTACTCATATATTTTCCAATTTCATACAAAGATAATATCAATGTTTTAGTTAACGTTCACGTCTTCAATACTTCAAATTAAATTTTGTTATTGACTGAAACGCATAATTTATGCGCTAAAGAATTCTATAATAAAAGTATTAATAGACTGGAAGCAAAATTACGTAAATACAAGATCTTTCATTTTCTGAGTTGACGATTCGATGTAATACCAATTCGAGAAGTGCCTCCCCACACTTCTTAATTAATTACAATATTCGTTATTCTTTCAAGATTATTCAGATGGAGTGTACTGTATATTTGTAACTATAAGGATCCAATCATACTTCAACATGGTGATACTCTTGAGAATCTGTGACGAAAGGAAAATCATCGGATGTATGATTACTGCTAAATTACAGTGCATGTTATTTAGTACAGGACTAGAACAACCTTCACATTTGACCGCCTCGCTGAAGTCAGCTATAAATCCCCCCACCCCCACCCCCTGCTGCTTTGTTACCACCAAGTGCATTCCATACTTTGGGGCTATTCCTTGTGTTCAGTCCATGCCTGCAGAAAATGGCTTCTTGTGATTTAAATAGGGGATTTGCATAGCCGCCATTTTGAATCTTGAATTCGCATGGAATTATGGGACTAATGGTACAGTATCAAATCTATAGAAAACATGTCATGTTCAGCATGGGATATTTATCGGTGCTCTAATGTCAATACCCATGTGTTATACATGTCCCCATAGCACCAGTCACCATCTTTCCTATCAAGCATTTGGTTATCATTTATAAAAACTATGATATTGCATGGTAAAAACATTCGTGCAATTTTCGATAAAAATGTTGCCAAATATTTGTATGTTACATTTCAACAAAATCTATCCCATGATGCAGTGTAATAGACATGCACAGTGGCACATGCAAATCCCCTATTGGACTTTTTCATCCCATTATACCCTTATGCCATATCATCTACGGAGTCACGGCAATTGATGACTTGTATGGTGTCTTAGTAGACGAGGTGGTTGATGCAATCAATGGCAGAGAGAGTGCAGCCAAAGGAGACTGTATGCAATTGCCTCATAGAAGAAATGGCCAATCCCTGTCAGTCAGAAGTAGAACCGGATTTTTCCTCACAATGAAGAGCATCAAAAGCTCTTCATTGTACAGTGGTGACATTGGAAATGGGTCATGGCTTGTTTTTAGTTGGCTGAGAATCTAGCATTAAAAATCGCTTTCCCTCTCTCCAGAATGAGTACATATTTTTAATGCCATACTTGAAACAGATGCATTCCTTGTCTCTTCAGTACAGATGAATTGTATAGTGTTTGTCACATGAAAGACAAAAACGGCAGGTTATAACGAGTCTGTGGATGGTGACATCACAGAAGATTTATTTTCCCAGATTATTTTCCAGGGCCTAATTAATTTCTAGCTATACTGGAACATGATCCAATCGGTGTTATAAAAGTTGCCCATCCCAAATCTAATGGTATGGTGCAAATATGTTTAAAATAGGGAACTTAGCAATATTCCTCGCCTGTCCTTTGCTATTACATATATTTGATAATTTTGATTTATCTTTACTCACCTTTGATTTGCATGCACTGTATTGAGGTATCACAAATATTTAATTATAAATAGTTGTGTCACTTCTGACAGACTTACTAAGTGTACATTGCACTATATACGATTATATATACGATTGTCTATACGAGACAAGTCTGAGAGAACTTTGAGAGACCTCTGAGAGACGTCAAGATTACCTCGCTCAAATGCATGAGTCGCAGATTTAAGAGGGTGTTACGAGGCTTTTAAGACACGATCTTATCGTGTATAGTGCAATGCACTCATACCCGTAGGCCAATGTGGTCATGTTACAACAAACGTCTATCTTTCATGGGTACGATTTTCATTGATTGGTAGTTCCTTATTTACATTGCTAAATTGTGTACTGACTTCAGGTATACGAAGATACATTCAAAGCCATACCACTTAAGTCTATAATGTACATTATAATTATTCAAGCGTTTAGACAGGTGGTATATGTTTTCAGTAGAAGCCTTGCCATTTTACCTCAAGAAAAATCGCCGATAATGAAAAATGTTTTCAGTAGAAGCCTTGCCATTTTACCTCAAGAAAAATTGCCGATAATGAAAAAGATGTGGTGAAATATCAAAAGAAAAATGTGGCTTTAGTGATGGTGTTTGTGTGATAAATGTTTTCCAACACATGAAAGCAAAGGAAATGGCGTTGTCATATCTCTTGTCCTTCCGTCGTAATCCCTTTATTTCCTTTGTGTATTTTGGTCTCGGCGGCGTGAACATTATTCAAAGCTCCATTTATTTTAGCAACTCCTTTCAAGCTTTTAGCCGAACCATATTATGCGAGGAATGCATATCTTTCGGTAATCAATCATTATTGTTTTCCACTTCTGTCGTTTGTAAAACAATCATTATCCCTGACCTATCATCAATCAATTTGGTTGAATAATATAGTATGATAGTGTTCACGCCTTGAGCCACATAACGGCATGTAATATTTTCCATAGCTCTTTTAGGGCCTGTATATATCACGGTCTGGCTTAAATTTGCTATACAAACGGGCTATAATGAGGATCAGAATGGTATAATGCGCCGGCTTTATACCCAAAGGCATGATAAGTGTTAATTGATTGTTCAAATCCTTGTCTGGCTGACTTAGTCCTGTAAAAAAATATTTTAAAAAAATCACAAACATCGGTCGGGGAGTGTGTTTTTTCTGTTAATGTTTGGGATACACGAGTATCTCGCAACCCAACCATTGACATGCAAAAACCATGCTATGATTTTCACTTTTATTCGAAATTGATTCCGCCCTATTCTTTGCAGAAGCCTTGACGCTTTGCCACTGCTTTTGAATGTTTTGAATGGACGTCCGCTACTGAGTTTGCATTGCCCTGAATACGAATGTTCCGAATTGCTTCGTCTTTGATGTCTGTGGAATGAAAAAGGATCCGACGAAACTAATTTCGCATATAAAACATCCATTGTGGAAAGTATCTGGCCCTCAATTCAAAAGGGTCACTGCATGGGAACTACATATATGTGCTCTATGTGCTCTATGTAATCAATGCACAGTATATATGTGCATTGGCTGTGATATCTTTTTACAAGTTCTGAGAATCACTTCAGACTCCTACCCCACCCCTCCCCATCCCCCTATGATAAATTGACATAATTATCCCAATATTGTGTTTGATGTGATATATGTGATCATGCTTCTTACATTAAAACATCTCGCAGAGATACTCACAAAGATACTCGGGCGAAAAGAAATCGTTGCCATGGGCGATATCGGAGATGTGACACTGCATGAAATAGGACATTGTGTGCGGGAGTATTGCGCTACATTTTAAATGATGATCATAAAACCTTGCGTCAGCCTTTATTTCAGAACAATTAGCTTAGTGAATGTGTTGATCATTTTTCATTCCCCCAAAATAGACCATACACGTGATATAGAAAGTATCCCCATTCCGGGCTGTGCTGAAACGAATAGTGGTAATCAATGGGCACAAGGTAATTTCCCCGTTTCAACCCATACAAGGCTAACGGCAAAGGGGTCTCCAATCATTTAGGCATCTTATATGAGCCAAGACATGAATCGAGATTATCTTCAAGACAAGGATAATAGATGGCTATTGCATAGTAGGTAGATAAGAGAGAACCTAGATCGAGAGGACTGCACTGGCCTATTCTCCACCGCCCACGCCTTCCTGTTATACTCTCACTTCAGCTGTTATCTTGGTATCAGATAATGTGCAGAGAGGGTGGGCCATGTATGCATGATGATGTATAGCACTGTTACGTGAGCTCTTGTAAAAATATGGGTGTTTTGGATCGATCTCGAGAATACCAACTGGGGGGACAAATTGCGAATGCCCATCGACCTGTCAGAAATCCACTCTGCCTAAATGTAACTGTATGCGTGGGTATTATATTCGTTATATATAATATAAATTCTATATTACATCCGGCTCCTATAGTCAAATCTTCCAATCTTCCACTGGAGACTACAACTGTATAGACAGGGTGACTGGCATGACCTTGCATGCCATAGACAGGCGTTGGTGTTAAAGCTATTGAAGATTAATGCACTCCCAAATCGAGAAATGTGATGCGGCTACGGCACAAGGCAGCGTTTCATTTCTTCAGGCCATGCGATGCATGTCCAAAAAGCATATTGTCACACTCGTGTATCCTACACTATATTATGGATGGTGGCATTCATGTGATATCGCGATCATGTACCAAAGCCAAGAGAAATGTATGACAACTAATCATTTGTAAATGTGTCACAGCTTAACACAGATGTATGCATCTGCGAGCCTCTGTTTGTAACAGGAAGAGGCCTCATCGGAAAACCAATTAGTCTACTGAAAAGACCTGGAGCAGCAAAAAGTATTGTAAAACTTGCAACAACTATCCTGCGGGCAATTATCTTTGTGATAAAAAGAGTCTTCAGGCTGAAAAATGTGGTATTTCATAAGGAAGAGCGGCTTATAAAAAATCAAACCCTTACAATATCAATTCTTGCTTCATCTGTTTATGTTCTCAGTAAAAGGATTACTACAGCAGTACTGTATCATATAAGAATTGTTATGGCTGTATTAAAAACAATTCTTCTGATCAACTGAAGAAGAAATTGTGTATCCTTATTCTTCCTATGGAAGATATTGTGATGCTCTTAAACACGCCACTGCATTGGATTCAGTGTAATTCGAATCCATTACATTAAAGCATTAAATGCTTTAATCAAAGAAGCCTTTTTGTTTCCCCATTACGAGGAAGCGCTTGCGGGTTATTTGCATGATGGTCAATGCTTGAACGCGTGATGGGACCAGAATTCCGATGTTGAATTAAAACGCATTCTCGCATTGTGATAACAAATTAAAAAGATCCCGTAGATAAATTAAAGTAGGTCACTTTGAATTCCTGAGTGGGAGGACTGGAATGAGTATCACTGAACTGGTAGTCAAATCCAAATTTGTACATGTCTAATGATTAATAAATCCAAACTGTGCTATGAAATTGTGTTTAATGTTTTAATATGTAGGTGTATCGAATTAAATACTGTTCTGTGTGTGTAAATATGGACAATCAAGAGGCAAACATGTTCCCTTCGAAAAAGAGGAAAAAGGTTGATTGGCCTATCGACAGCACACAACAACACAAGGAACTCTTTATCTTCAATCCATCTCATTATCAGGAAAGACAGAGGCAAACATCTACTGTACAACCATTGCCCTCACCTGAGGCCCACGCGACCTCTTTCCCTTTGAAGGATGCCTTAGGCAGGGCTTACCTATCAAATATGAGGCTAAATAGCAGAGCGCCGACGTAAAATACCAAACGTGAATTGCTAAATAAAGAAGTCCTTGCTGTAGGGTACTGGAGTAGACTATTTTCGCCGATATCACGTGCAGATATCCCCCTTTTGGTGCCAGTCTCATGGAATCATCGCTAAAAGGTCAGATTCATTTCCCAGCCGCGTGGCTCAGGCAGACTGAGGTTCTCTTAGGATTGCAACCCAGGGAGAGAGGACGGTGAGTCTTAAAGCTAGTTAGAGGAGGAAGAAAGAACATTGGAGGGGCTCCTCCTGCGCTGATGACCTGTATTTCAATACCTTACCGTAGATCATCATTACGCTGAGGCCCTCTCACCCCAAGAGGGCCTCCCTTCTACTCAGCTTATCTGGGCCCTTCTTCGAGGGCGACTTTTTCCTATATTTAAAGAGGATAAAACGAGGATATACTAGAGAGACCTCGCTGAAACATGAGAGGCATACTACAATATATAACTCCAAGGGAAGCTTTCCAACAAAAGCAACAGAAATCTAATTATCAACTTATTCTATAATGTAATGTTTTAGCTAGCCATATGAACATTCGGAACCTGTACTATGGGTCTTAAATTTAGCAGTTTATCAAGCCATTGTAAGCTGATTTATAGTGATATTCTTGAGTTCACATTAGAGTGGGTAATCATTTATAGATTGGTTCAAATCTTATATATTCTGCTTTTTAAAAAATTGGTCTAAATAATTTCCTTCGTCAATTATTTAATTCAGTCCAGGTCCAAACCCTCAAAGCCGGTAAGAATTGTATGTCAGTGACTGGACGCCTACTCTCTCATCTTTGGGCCTAGACTGAATTAGAATTTATACTGGGTATAGTTATACTATCAGCTGGCACAGTATAATACCCAATCAGAAATGATTGAGGGGAACGTAGGAATTACCACAAAGGTTTTCGGCTTGGAATTTGAAATATGCAATGAGCCAAATCCTAAATTGTATTTAGTAATGACTTCCCTCCCATTTTATTCGCCCTCCAGTTGGGTTCTAATGCAATATGCCTTCATTGGTGGACCTTTAATTTGTGCCTATAAGACCATGCATTCTCAGTTTCAATTGTCTCAGGATAATCTTGCACTGACACTAGTAAATCATTGCCTCTTTAGAATGGGCCTGATTAAGTGCAGCTTGGCAAATAGTCCCATCAGTAGAATGCCACAGTGGAATGCCCCAGGAGTTTACTATGGAGCACTGGCTCGATAATCCCTCTTAGGATGCTATAGGCTTGAGTGGTATTTAAATGAGATACCTTCCGACACCAGCTTAGCTTCCAAGCCTGGTTGTTTATGCAATGCTGATCGGGATGGGGGATCGTGAATTTTAGACTTATAGGAGTGAAAATGATGACGGGGCAATAAAAAGCCAGTTGTTGCTGGTACTCCTGTAATGAGTTAATTGTTGCAACGACTAGTTTTTGTAACAATATTGTATTGTATTGATGACTAACACCATCTTTCTTCAAATACCTGACTTCAAAACCGAAGATAAACAAAACATTATAAGCCAGAAGAAAGAAATTTTAGATACACTCAATACGCACACTCTCAATAGGCAGCTTAATTTATGTATCTGTAAAACATGAGCCAATCCTCGTTTTCATTATACTCATCTATTATGCAATCCTAGCCCTTTTCTGAGCAAGGTATAGGCTCTTACTACTTGGGACCCTACAAAACAATCTATGAACTGAAGATGTTGACAGATGGGACCTTTATTTGCAGTTCCCAGGCAATACCCATCGCAATCCTTAAACACTTTTTTGGCCTGTATAATGTTACGAGGCGCTACATCTGTAAGAATAGTTTTGATTTACTACTTGCCTCTCCAATATATATGTATATGCTGACTGATGAATAAGAGAAGATATACCAACGGTTGCCTTGTATGAACTGCATTAGGGTACAGCCAGTAGCTATCTACACAAGGTGGGGAGGGATACCCAGAAGCACGATGGACCAGCAACTAGAAATTCAACATCAGTGGACAGATGAGGCCCATCCAACGTTATGAACACGAGATGAAACAACTTCCATACATTGTGTGTGCACTGGCTTGATTTGCCAGAGTCCTGTGGGCTTTGAACCACTTTCCCAACAGCTATGAATATTTTAGTAGACCAATTTCATTTGCCAGACCGTGCTGGTGAGACTTATCGATGTCACTGGTCAAGGATTCAATCTGTCCATTCTGGACTACATGGTGACTTTGAGTACTGTCTGCTTTGAGGGATCAGATGCGTTGAATATAACTGGCTGTTTATGTATACTCAATAGGATCAGATAGGGGGATTATATACCAGGGGATATACAAGTATTTCCCCTCTATTATGCCTCAAGACGTACTGGGAATCATTCAGAAACTTGTAGGAGAAAACTAATTTGCGCGATCCATGACCATGGATTATGATAAACACTGACACAAACATGAACGCATAGCAATGTGGAGACACATGTGCTGGGAGGGTTTTATTAGGAGAGATGACTAGCAGTAACCATGGTGACAGATCCCTTAGGCACTCACCTATCAGATGGGATTAACCTTGAAGATGAGAAGCCTATGGGCATGACTAGTAATCATGCGTGAAAAATGTATATAAATGGGAGTCTTAGCATGTGATCTTTGCAAGGGACGACATCTACTTACAAAATATGTTCCGAATATTCCGCAAGCTGCCTGTTATTAAAGTCATTAACCGAATATCCAGTGGTTCATGCTATCAAATGTACAATATATTACCCATATCAGATTGTTTTGACTATCTATTGTAAGTGTTTAATTATATGAAGCGATTAGATGCTATGGGATGCAGTATAAATATTTCGTCTCCATCCTTTCTAGTTCTCTTGTGATAGCCAATTTCTTCTTTTCTTCTTCCTCTTTAATAAAGCGCATATCACAATCACAGAATATTCAGCGTCCTCTATTTCAGACATTCTACACACATAGATATTTAGTTTATTGGATAGAATGAAACCTGGCTCCTAAATCCAGGAATATTCAAGACACTCGAATAGTATTAGTATTCTCACGGACTTGTCATTACACGTCCGTGGTATTCTAGACTAATAAAATAAGACACATGTCACATAAGCCTGACACGCGATCCGGTTTCTAACTCATGGAATTTGCTCCAGCTGATTCTCGCCACCGAAAGCTTCTTACCGAAACGCAGAATGAATCATGTTCAGGAGATGAATTTGAAATATTGAAATATCCACAGTATAATAACGGCCGTTCCGATCTGCCAGGCATGTTTGTGTTACATCCTATTTGGGAACTGAGAGGCAACTATAAAACTCTTGAGTCGAGTATCAGAGTTCCCACAATAAAAAGGGCTTTGAAGTAAGTGCAAATGTGGTGTGTTACAGGGAAATGAGTCACAAATCGCAAAAAGGATATTTTTCAAAGTGGTTTATTCACAAGATCGCTTTATTGGAATGTTGTGATTTTTGGAGGGTCTAGCGCTATTTCTCATATAAATCTGTGTACCAAATCCTAGGACATTGTATCAAGTATTTTGCAATTTGAAGGTTATGGAGTATATTTAGTTACTTCACTGGTAATTGCCCATCCAAAAATATTGCGATTTTTTTTCAAACATAAAAATATAAAAAACATAACATATAACCACTTCTTAGATGTCCTTAATGTTTACTATCATTGGAATCCGTTTGGTCTCATCTTTTTAGATATAATGATATCTCAAAATCCATTTTTTGGCACTTGTGACTCATCTTCTTATAACACATCACAAATAGTTATCATAAATGCATCTAGACCTTCTTACGTTGCACTGGCAATTACATGAGGGCTTCAATAAAGATGCTATCCTCATTTCAGACGGACATAAACGCCATGTACCTCACACAAGTCAGTGACACTTATAAACACATAATTGGCGCTGTTGTCTACTACTCCTTACCAATCTTCTGGGCATATCTGTCATGGCAGCCGAGACATAACGATCAATAATATGATCTTATTTCTCCTTCACAACTACCGACTGGTTATCAACCCAGACACGGGATTCCCGAGGGCCCATTTTTCCTGGCTCATTTGCGCATGACTTCAATAGGCGAATAGACCTTATTTATCACCGCCGTACCAAGGGAAATTTGGTAATTTTTGAATGACAAAATGCTCCTCAGCTGCGTAGTGCATCTTATACTTTTTCTATATTTTCGGATAGCTCGAGCATAGAGTTGTTCGTAGCTAGTCGATTTTAAAAACTTAGACCTTAAATCTTATCATTAGCTGCGGTAATTTTTCAATAATGTAATTCTGGAAACAAGTATCTAGTCCAATGAATCCATATAAGAGAGGCGTAGTACCATCCTAGATGAGGGAAAATAGGGAATTAAGCCTGACGGCTGTCGACCCATTACATGACATACCCAATAGCAGTAATCGTGGTATTATGGGACACTATGTGTAATGAAGGCTTGTGCTGGAGCTGCCATCAACATTACGACAATTGTAATCACAGTATTGCTCATTTCATCACAGGTTGTTATCATGCTTAGTAAACCAGCACCTACCGAAACTAATCAGAACTCATTACTCAAAGTTGAAACTCAAGCTAATACCAAGCATTTTCAATGATAATAAACTCAGCCTCTGCTTTAGAGGAAGATACTTCGTATTTAAAGTGGGAAAGAGAAAGAAATCATGTATGCCATTTTGTTCAATTATCTCTATAATGTCTATGTTATTACCTCAGCCTCATTCTGTCAATGATATAACTGTATGCATATAGTAATAAGTATAAGTAGGCGTAAACAAGATGACACAGTTCTTTCAATAACCCCCCCCCACACACACACACACACAATTTGACCTACAGTTGTATAATGACTACAAGTGGGGAGATTTTCAATGTTATGTTACTGCTTTGATACCCGACAAAGACTGACACAATTCCGATAAAAGAGATCTGGCGTCATTGTTGATTCCAGAAATGTATGCCATTGTTTCGAGTTTTCTTTATTCTGCTCAGCATTTACACGTCGAACACTACAAAAGAAGGGCTTTTTGATACAAAGTTGTTTACCTTTACCTTCGCCTTTCCTTCCACTAAAGGGTCATTGTTCATGCACTCTATGGTAAATGGAATGCCGTGATGGTACCTACTGCACATCAGTACCAGCAGGTGATACATTATGCCTAGATGCAACAGATGGACATTAGTATCAACATGAATACATTTGCCAATAGGGGATTTGCATATATAGTTTAGCGCTCATTTCCTTTATAGGGAAGGGGGAAGGGGGAAGATGGAAGGGGGGGGGGAGAAAGACCAGATGAAGTGTCCTTAAACGTCGGCTACGTCGGCTACCCGATCTCTTAATGGCATGTGGTAAAAGAAATACAGAGGATTAAATCGAAGACAGGAGGAACTTCCAAAAAAAAATTGGTCGAGGAAGGCGCCCGTGGCCCATGACCCAGCTATTTTTTAATGAGGATGTGAACTGATTAACAGGGATTAATGGAATACCTTCTTCCACACCTCGAGATCAGAGAGAAATCCCCGCACTATAATTACCCTGCCATAAACTATAGCCACCATTTTGAATCTTGATTCTCATGGAATTATGGAACTAATGGTACAGTCTAAAATCTATAGAAAACATGCCATGTTCAGCGTGGACAATTTATCAATGATCTAATGTCAATATCCATATGTTATAGATGTTTCCATAACACAACTCCCCACCTTTCCCATCATGCATTAGGTTTTCATAGATCATTTATACAATTGGTGAAACCATTCTTGCATTTTTCGATGAAAATGTGGAGCACTAAATATATGTATGTCAGATTTGAGCTGAGTCCATCCCAGCATGCACTGCAATAGACATGCGCAGTGAGACATGCAAATACCCTATTGTTTGCCCTGAATATGGTACATCTACGCTACATCCACCTTCTTGACACTATTCATGCCTATTTTGATCACACAGACCACACTTACTGTACCCAGAAGCATAGAATAGAACATTTCACTAATACAGGGGTATCCCAAAAGGGAATGGTGTCCGGATGGGTAAAAGGAAAGATCTTTTTGTTCGGTGAGTCTATCGGATGTTTTAAGGGTAGATTCTCCTACCAGAAATCCCATTGATGAGTTTGCTGTTCACATTGGCTGTGTTGAGCTCCTGTGTACACGCTTTCTAATCATTAAACCAGCTCGGTCCTGTTAAACGGTATAATGTAGGCCCCAGCTCACATGACATAAATGCTTTTTCTCAAGCCGTTCTCGCTGTTTCATAAACACCCTCCAGAACAATGACTACTCACGCACTCGTAGAATCAATGAACAGTCTTAATAGAGAGATTACCATCTGCTTCCATGGATCTAGAATCTCTTCTTGCCCATGGCATCCTCTTGGATGTAGATCGATTATGAATTTGGAAAGGCAATTATTGCACGGCGAGCATTGACAATTTTGCATCTGATAGAAGTGAAATTTTGGCGTGCTAATAGTACTCCGCACTTTGCAGTACATGAATGTAAACATTAGAGAGGTTCTGCAAGCAAACGTATCTCAATTACGTAACCGTACTTGTATCTTTGATGATACAAACGTACATTAAATTAAGAAAGAGGTTCAGCAAAACATGGCGGGAAAACGTAACTTAACATATCAATAAAAATGTTTCATCTCACAATTTATTTTTCATATATAAAAACGCGACGCAATTCACAAAAAGAGATGAGGATATGGTTACGTAATTGAGATAAGTTTGCTTGCAGAACCTCCCTATTATGCTGACAAGATGGCAGTATCTGGCGAATTGTAACAGATGGCCATTGAGTTTTAAAGCATTAAGATAACACTTTTAGGGATTGTGATGTGTTTCGGGAAAATGAGTCACAAGTCACTAAAAATGAATTTTGAGAGATCATCATATTTGAAAAAGATAGGATCAAGCGGATTCCAATGATAGTAAACAGTAGGACACCTAATAAGTATTTCTATGTTTTAAATTTGATATCTTTATTTTTGAAAAAAAAAAGGTTTGCAATATATCTTGTTAGGTTATTAAATAGAAATATAGCTAAATATACTCTATTAAGATAACCTTAGAAATGCATTGATATATATAATATACTGTCCTGAAATTTGGTACATCTCATCATCTTACTACCAGCTCCAAGAACTACAAATATGAAAACATTCTAAGCAAGGGTTCTTGTAAATAAATTACTTTGGAAAATATCAGTTTTGCGAATTGTGACTCATTTCCCTGAAACACATCACACATATCCTGTATAAAATAACTGCTTTATGATCATAGACACGGGTCTATTACTCCATCTACCTCACAGGTGTATAAGGCGAATATCAATTACGGTAAATGAGCACACAATGGTAATGTTACACGTGTATAATTATACTACACTGTGAATCTCATAATATGGACATTGGACATTGGCATTGGACATTTTCACCCCAGATACCTTCACAAACCATATACGACGTCCTCCAGGGCGGACAGAGGGCGGACAGAACTCTACAGATGAGTAAAACGGTTTGTAAAACAACAAATTCTGAGAACATGTGAGACAAAACAACCCCTCTTTTCTACACAAAGAAACCCCTCTTTTCTACCTCTTTTCGTAGAAATCGCTCTTTCCGTATGTTATAATGGATTACATGTGATATACTTCTACAGCCATGTGTCATTTTATCTACTGGTATGTATATATGTGGTAAACATTCATATATGACATAACCCACAAGAATTCAGCGAAGCTGATCATGCAATGTAATCGCACCATCGATAGCAGATAAATGTTGGTGTTTTGTTTCACGAAATTGTCATATCACAGAATATTCACATGGTGCCAGTGGCAGCATGCAAATCACATAACTGCCATACCAAAACGTGTTATCGCAGCTATGCCGAAATATGCTGCATTGTCGCGAGGAATGTACTTTACCACGGCCATTCATGCATGGGTTAGTTTACAACTTATCGGATGTAACGAATAACACCACAACCACACTCATAAAGAATATGATTATGCATGATACCTATAAGCACTAGGAAAGAAAGCGATGCTGGAGGTCTGGGATATTAGATGTTAATCCATATGATCCCTTGGGAATCAGTATAGGAGTGACTGATTGAATGGATCTATCTTTGATAGAATATCAATTTTCGTACATGTATATGAATGCAAATAAAATTTATGAAAGTGGATGAGAAAAAACTATATTCATGCATGTCATATTTAATGACTAATACATTATCACTGTAATCAATTTATGGCAGAACATAGACTGACTTCTTAGAACACACAAAGGGAGTGTAATAGAACATTGAACACACATAGATCTAGTTACATAGATGTCTATGTCTACACACATAGATCTAGTTATTGTAGACATGGTCATTCAAACGAAGAAATGTCCTGTAGAGAGTACGCAGTGTATAGCTCGCACGGGGACCACCATTGAGAGATATTTCCATTCTGCTGACCACTTAAGTAAAAGCATTTCATATCAAGTGGAAGGAAAAGTCTGTGTTTATGGGGAGTAAATGACCCGTTTTTCCAATTGAATAAAATTCTCAAGTAGTCTACACGGAGCAAACTGCCCATTGTGAACCACCTTCCTTCCGGGTCTCCTAAACAGGAAGTTCAATTTGTATCTAAATGGTCCTTTGACCCTGGATGGAGAGTTGGTAGCGGTATGCCAGGGCTAACAAATTCCAATGTGCTCTGACCCCATGCCACTCAGCTAAGCACAACCCATCTCATTCAATTTCTGGGTTGCCATGGCAACACTTTGCTTCAGTGATATTTGTGTGTGAGAATTCTCCCAGTCACCATGGCAACTTAGTAAAGCAGGCCTCATAACTTTATTGCCATTTTCTTCCAACTGATGGACCACTGGAGGAAAAAAACAATTTCTTTGCTTTTCTCCAATCATTGTAGGTTTGTCATATATGTAGCAAGGTTGGGGGAACAATAACACGCTCCCTAATATGACAATAGGGAGGTTCCGCAAGCAAACCTATCTTAATTACGTAACCATATCCGTATCTTTTTGTGAATTACGTCGCTTTTTCATGTATAAAAAATAAATTATGAGATGGAAATCTTGTTTGATATGTTATGCTACGCTTCTCCCGCCATGTTTTGCTGAACCTCTTTCTTCCTTTTAACGTATGTTTGTACATGAGAGATACGGATACGTTTACGTATAGGTTAGACTTGCTGAACCTCCCTAGTGAATGGAATAATGACGCAATTATAGCATACCAAGCTCACAGATCGAGGATGTCTAATACTCTTAACGTACACCTATCTACCACCCTGTCTTTATCTCTCTTTTATGGCAATCTCTTCTGGAATATCCCTTGTGGTAACCTTAATCGAGCTCCGAACTAAAACATCCAACTATAAAAACTGGGCCCTATCCGATCAGAAATAGCTTCCCAGAATAAAACAGAGCGCTATCATCAACGCCTTTTTTTCCGTACAGAATGTTATCATTGCTTTCAAGTGCGAACAATTCGATGAGCCCCTTGAGGTTTTACGTAAGGGAGGTCTGGAAAGGTCAGTTTCTTAAAATAAAGGCCGCATAGGACTGAAGGTACAATAGTGAGGAGTAGAGCCATCTAGCGACATAAATCAAAGTTCATCCGGGATCTGAAACTGATCCAGGGACGCGGGGTCATGTGGTCAGACTGGATTGGCCGGACTGAACTATTAGAGGGGAATGATCCGTTTATACGTAGAGTCAGTAGCTGCTCCTGCAGTATTCTGACACTAGCCTACTAGCTACGGTTATTTCTTTCTTCCCCTTGGAGCTCTCTACTAGCATGGGAGGATGTCTCTCTTCCAATATAGACGCAAGCGTTCATCAAAGCAACGTTTCCTGCAAGGTTAAATGGCAACGGGGATGAACTGCATTGCAATATTTAGATTATTCCTTTGCTTAATGCGGTCCCGAAAGGAAATAATTATCATTAAATAAAGGCTCGGTTAAAAGTGAAATGACAAGATTGTAATGCATGACCTAAAGGTATTTTTTTAGACCAGCTGGTATATCAATATATTTATAGCTAGGTCAGACACAGCATGGGTTCTTTATTAATCTTTCGAATACAATGACATGTATCTCGAAAAAATTCACTTCATTTTATATATCTGTTACGGTATACACGTATGAAGAAAGTATTACTAGACATGCATGAATACACATTTATAACGCCGTATATTGCTTGCGGTCTTTATATCAACAACCCACTTATGTCACACTCTAATTGTCCTTATACTACAGCGATTAGAACACAACGGGAATAATTGCAGTATCATTTCCTTCGATCCTCAAGGAATCGCCCCAATTTTACCATTGGCCTAACATTATTTCGGAACAACGACAGCTTTCACATTTCCGACATTTTAAAGTGCCATAAACAGTTGTCTGAGGAAGGATTGAGTGGCACAGACGATGTAAACATGTGGAATGAGATTGCTCTGAAAGAAAGGATCTCCTTCCGTCCGTAATGGAATTCGCGAATCAAGAGCTCCTAGTTTTGTACTGCTAGTTCCATGTACCTGAATGTAATGATTATTATTTTCACACCGCCTCCTGACTTGTAAGTACACTTTCAGGGAATAGAAAGACCACTTTTTGAAATGTGGCGGGGAACAGCCACTATAGTGGGTTAGAACGCCGGAAGCAAGAATAGTAAGAAGGCTTTCAAGAGAGACTTCACAACGCTTTTAGCGAGGACAAGTGGGGAGTTTTTCTAGTTCCGTCTCATTCGCTGAAGGATCCGCACTGCTTCAGCGGTTTTTAAATTGTTTATTTGTGGATTGTGTCTTGAATGTATAAGAGGAAGTTATTATGTAGAAATGATGTAATTATCGATTGGAATCGGAGTAGGCTAATGTGAGAACGCACTCTTAATAACACACTCTGAAATATTCAAAAGTACTAAAGTGATGAGTGAATGACGGAAACTATATTTTATATTCTCCTGTGGAGGAATAGTGTTTTAACCTTTACAAATCGTGACTACGGTGGAACCTCTCTATTGAGACCACCCTTGGGACTGAACGATTTGTGGTCTTATAGCGAGGCGGTCTCTTTAGAGAGGCTAATCTAATAAGAGGAAAACAATTCGGGACTGAGAGAAACTGGTCTTAATTGAGGGTAGGTCTCTATAGAGAGGTGGTCTTTATGCGAGGTTATTGTAATGATCTAATAGAAGAAGACTAACGAACGTCTGATCAGCATGTATAAGTAGACTTGCACAGTCCTAGCTAGTTAAGTATAATTAGCGATTTTAAGTAATGTGATAATAGGTGATAATTAATAATAATATAAATATAATGAGGTTACACAATGTTACGTAATGTTACATAACATTATTCCACTGTAAACCATGTTTATGCATGGGATCAGTTATGGTAGTACTTAGGGGACATTTATGAAATTATGGTGACTCTCTCATACAACTCATGCAATTAAAGGTTAGTAATTAAGCTTTTTACTCACTCAAACCGCTCATAGTCCGGTGAACATATCACCCCTCCCGCACCTGCACAACGCGGGGGGAAGTCGACGTACGACAACCGGAAGTTACAGGATGTAGCCGTTGCCATGGTAACGTATCCGTTATGATGTCAAGAAGGAAGAAGCATAAGCATGCAAGGCGATACTCGTTTCTGGCCGTCTAGTTAATGAATGGTCCTTATCCAATTTATCGTTCCAGATCGGGCCTGTTAAAAAATAATTCTACATGTGTTAAAAATTAATCCTTTTAGCATAGTGTGCGGCTGTTAAATCCAATGTAACCGTTTGGTGGTGCTCCTATGATTCTCCTCATATATGTACCTCTGTTTTGGTTGACTGTATTAGGCGTAATCTAAAATGAACCAATCTATTCCGTCCCCTGCTCGCAGATATATATGTATGTATACAGGCTAGCATCTGCACCCCGAAAATCACCAACTCTCCATCCAGCATATCCTATCACTGTTCCATCGGTAATGGTGCCTGTGTCCCATACCCTTCCCCAAACAAGCGCAATTGGGCCAGCGCCTGATTCAGACACAGGATAAAATGATGGCGCTTTGCCCCTTTGGCATGACCTAGAAATTCATATGATACCTCATCTGTCAGCCTACATAACTTGGTATGAAATAGCTAGCTAATTTCGGCATGACATTTGTATGCCAGTATCCTCATCGATTAAAAAGGGCAGGCGGTCTATTGTGTGCGGTTACAAGGTGATATTCAGTACAACTGCTCATACATTGCTCATTGCACCACCACCGCATATCAACCCTGTGTCATGTCACACCTTGGGAACACCCCGGACAAGCTCCCGGGACTTTCAATTCACTGACCGTTATATGCCCTCCTCTGTGTTATCCGAATCGCTCCCTGGACACCCACATCACACATGTAGCGATTCACATCGATATCCGCAAATGTAGCTTGCATAAAGCGATTCCAGTGTGAATCTGTGTTTTCCTGAGTCGATGTCTCCCACCGAGCAAATCCTCACTAGATTTAACATGATCCTGTGGGCCTTGGACCGTTTAATGACTATCCCAATGCGTGGCCATGTGGTCTGCTAATGCAACATCCATCACCGTGGCACATTTGCATCTTCATCAGATGGTTGCTTCCATGCAGTGTTTTATATGAGTGGATATTATGTGGTCAAGCAATACAAATTGGTAAATCCCTGCGTCAGGACGTACAGAGACACCAGCGTATGCAGTGCAGTCATGTGCAGTCCCACTCGTACTACTACATGCATTCCTCCTACTGTATGCTTTTGCTAGCTGCTCCTGCGAGCTTGTATGAACAGCTCTCCCCTGGAGAAGGGCCTAGTGACAGCTCCAGGACGGCCACCACTGGCAGCCCTTACACAGGAGGAGGAGGAGGCGGAGGAGTAGGAGGGGACGACGACTGCTGCAGACTGTCTGATATTGATGAGCTATGGGCTTTATCCCTTACCAGACTCCGATACTGATATCATAGCTGATAACATGGCATGATAAGCTATCACCTCGGCACCACAGCTTGTTCCATGACAACGGGTCCATCCAGAAGGGAATGGATCATCTGTAGCATAGCATTGCTTACAGCATGGGCCTCGATCTCCCAAATAGCGGTTGCAGCGCAGGTTTTGTATTGTACATGCAGGCTCCCCGGTTAATACTGTACTACTCACGGCCTCATTGCCTCCTCTTCTCACCTGTGCAGGGGAGACTGGGGAGCAGGGGATGCTGGTGGCATACTGCTGGTGCTAGCATTGCTTTGCTTCCTCCTCTTGCTCAGCCAACAGCTTCCTTGTCTCTCATTGCAGCATTACTGTCTCGGGTGCATTGCAGTAGGTATATATATAGAGAGAGAGGGAGGAAAGGCCTGTTGTATAGCGTTGCCATCAGTTCATTCTGCTCTCCTTTGTGTTATGCGATTTCCTTTTGATGTCTTTCAATGAACATGCATGGTGTTGGCTAAATTCCCATTGCAACAGGTCGTTTTATTCATGCGCTTCAGAAGCCAAAAGATTCACTGATAGCCTAGATAATGTAAATGAATCAGATTGAAGCTCTATAATGCTAGAGGGGGGACAGTGTTAGATGAACTATGTCTAATTCACAGTGAAGTATGGTTTTGACCGACTGAGCAAATATATGGATGTGAATGAATGGATAAAAACGCGAGGTGAGAGTACAATGATGAAAAATAGAAGAAGATTGAGTGGCTGTTAGAAGATTCAGATGTCCCCTGAGGTATTTAGTTCAATAGAATTGGCGTTTTTGTCAGCAGCCCGATTATTGACGTGTGGTAGAAGATTTCCTCTCCACCTGAGCGTATTTACAGTCCGTCAGATCTATTTATTCTGGAGAAGTGAATTACATGTTGCTTGTTATTGTGACCACGAGAAAACAACAATGACAATTTGTATTTGCTAGGTGAAGGAAAATCATGCTGTAATTCTTTATGTCCGAGACACTCAGCAATTTACATTAATGCCCGTCTATAGACCCGAAGTTGGGAGAGTCCCTTCAAACGAAGGGAAAGCCTCTCGCCTCAAACCACAAAGTGCCATTATGATTCCATTAAGACCGAAAAATGTCATTATATTCTCATTAAAACGTCAAGTCCTACGCTATAGGAATCCTATTAGCGAAGTAGCCGTCCAATCACTGACATGCCGTTCTTATCTGAGGTTTTGTACCTAGAGTGTACGATAATTCTTTATTTTGGAGACAATCAGTAATTTACGTTTGAGC
Source organism: Sthenelais limicola (assembly GCA_942159475.1). NCBI lineage: Eukaryota > Metazoa > Annelida > Polychaeta > Phyllodocida > Sigalionidae > Sthenelais > Sthenelais limicola. Next base: position 33,443,929 of record OW804098.1, read on the forward strand.
CATGTTTACAATCTGCTTCATAAATATATGTCGGCGCATTCTTTCTGAACCACCATCCTATACATATTACCATCATACGTCTAAAAGAGGTTCAATGTGTATACTATTCAATACACTGAAATTTAGAAAATTTCTACATCAATTTGTCCTTCCCCCTTAACATATAGAATTTTAAGCAGAACCATTATCTAATATAGGGGTCAAAAGACACAATAATGAAAAATGGATCGTGAAGCCACGGAAACACGACCATTTTAACATACTACTTACAAAGCACTTGTAGTCTACTTTTACAACCCCATGCCATTCTAATAGCCTTTATTGCAATAAACACTCAGCAACGTGGGGCCCGTATCTATACAGAGCCAAGCTTCCATGAGGATGCCTGTGGATGTGGTTTTAAATATTTATAACCAGGAAAACAGTGGAATATGAGGCTTTATAATGTTATTTTGGGAACGACTACGAGCTACTAACTCCCGTCTCACAGGAAATCCTTCCCCTTGTTGTATTTTGTTCTTTTGTGTTCTTGACACTTATTGTTTAGCTTTTTGTTACTTTTGATATATTCATTGTAGTAGAAAGGTGAGATTTAGTCAATTATTTTCTAACTTTGTTTGTCAATGGACATCCAGTAGTATTACTAAGTACAGCTCCATCTCCATATAAAATCAACAAAGGTCAGATACATCATGTTGCGTAATCTTGTATAATCCTATTTGCGAACATTAGTCATGAAAATATGAGTATGGCAATATCAATTTAAGTTTTAATAATATGGCATAATTATAATGGTAGTTCACTGATCTCATTTGGATGTGCAGATATTGATCATCAAGTGCTTGAATAGATATAATTTTCTCTTCCGAAACACAGCAAAAGTAGGATGATAGAAGAATAAACGCCGAAGAACACATTTTAAAATTATATTGGTAGCTGTGACACCAGGAGAGTGATGATAAAGTACGCTTTTGTCCATTACCATGGCAACCCTTTTTCCTTAATCCTCGTATCGAGATCAAGGGAAATGTCCAGATAAGATGCAATTGAATAAAAGAATGGAGGGGAAACTGAACAAAGATACAAAGCACGAAAAATCCTCCTAAAGCCCATTAGGATCTTCCGTTGATCTCCGGGGCGATTCCAGACGATGGAGGGGAGCAATTTTAAAATCGAATCTGCAAGTTAAGGCCTTAAAATCTAAAACCTCATGGAGCATTATATAAATATTAGCTTTAATGTTTTACTTTATCTGCATGTATTGATGAAATACCCGCATCCAACATTTAGAATTTTGTTTTGCATTATTTGTTCCACCATGCCTGATTTTGAATAAACATGATATGTCAATTTTTTTTAGATAATAAGGAGGTTCCGCAAGCAAACCTATCCCAATTACGTAACCGTATCCGTATCTCTTTTGTGATTACGTCACATTGTTATGTGTACAAAATAAATTGTGAGATGAAATATTTTGCTTGATATGTTATGTTACGTTTCCCCTCCATGTTTTACTAAAACTCTTTCTTCCTTTAACATATGTTTGTATATAGGAGATACGGATACGTTTACGTGTACATATAGGTTAGACTTGCTGAACCTCCCTACTGCATACTTATACTGCAGCATGGATATACATATGGGGACAAATATATTGGCAATCGTCTTTTTATCGCCCATTTACCTTTGCAGACACTACTCTACAGCGACGCAAAGATACAAGTGTGTCTTTAGCAAAATGGCTATTTGCATATCAATCGTATAGTGTACGTTCCCCCGGCGAAGCATCTTATAAGGTAAGCATGCTGAGAAAAGACTCCATCGGAAAGCTGTGCATAAGATTGCTTGACAATGGCTTTTATTCTAGCATCCCCACAACAATTCCCAACAGATAACATCCCCATGGCATCACCCCGAGCCATCGACCCCAGGAAAACCTGGTCCACGGCCCGCGTACTGGGCGCCCAATGAAGCCCATAAAATATTCATTCCATTCACCAGAAAATGATTAACGATTCTCTAAAGCTGTGGGCACATGGCTTTGTCACATCCTCTCTGGGGAGTATTTTCTTCCTTTCTTAAATGAGTTTTATCAATTGAAGGTCTCACTGTAAACGTGGTATCGAGCAAAGGCCCTCTCGATCTAGCCATGCAGCCTGAAAAAGGCTGACCCCAGCCGTACATATTATTTCCAAATAACCTGCGTGACTTTTAAAATGATTCATTTGTCAAGGCCACTTAGGTTGTCCGCATATTGCTGGCTGTCCCTGGCAGACAACACATTTACAGATGTCATTTCCATTAGTTACTTTTTGCTTATTTCGATAGGATTGCTTTTTTATACATAAAACACGTGTCAGTATTTATAGGAAGTGGAGGGATGCCAGTTAAAATAAGTGTCACCGACATAAAGGGGGATTTTTTCCCCTTCCTATCAGGGAATGTTATTGTAATGTTAAGGTCATTTACCGACCATACCTGGAGTGAATGGGAAACAAAATGCCTGGTATGATATTATGTGCACGTATATAACAGCTACCAGCGATATTATGATCGACTATAAACATGTTATACACACTGACACAACCCCCCATTGTATTGTATTGTATACTGTTTATTTCCTGAAAACAGTACATGATAATAAAGTTAAAATAAATTACACCGGAAAAGGGTCGGCCCTCTTCTGTGGCAGCCATAGCTCTTCCAGAGGGGCCCTTAGACTCGAGTTTTAGTTTTACAGTTTATGAGATATAGACGCATTAAATGACTAGTTACCTATACTCTACTGCAATGGGATGCACTAGCTATACTATATCAAGGTGGAGCCCATGGTATGGGGTTTCCTTGTGTATATGTTTTGCGGACATCGCCCATGTTTAATTTGGGTTAATTTTTGTTAAGTTAATAATAAGATAAATACTAAAAATGAGAGAAATTGGGTCTTGTGTTGTATAGGTATAGTCTATCCCATTTTCAGATCCAGCTAGGTCCTGGCATTCTTACGAACACTGCGTTGACGTGTTTATTATATCCTTTCATCGTTTTGAGGACTAGAGGGTTTAGATGTATACAGGGTAACGTTCTGGCGAACACTGGCCCACATCGCATCTGCACCCTTTACATTTGTATTCTGCTGATGGGATCATACCAAGTCTTGTTATTTCATATTGCTTTATAACATTCCAACCTAATAGAATGTTGCCGCTATATAGCCACTAGCCGCTATATAGCCTCTTACGTGTAAGATGTTTGGCGAAACTTGAATATGATAGGAAAGATAACATATTTAGTTAAAGGCCCCTAATATACGTAGTGCTTCCGGGGTAACTGACACTCCTCTGGGAGGAAATGGGATGGCTCTCACGTTGAGCAATGGTCTCAAGTGTGTTTGGACCAATGCATTGGTCCGTCAACCAAACATGGCACAAATTCCGCCCAAGGGATTCGTCTAGCCTAATTTATAGTGATAGGATCGGCGACAAACATTAGGATTTGTGTCCTGAAACCTCATGCCCGAGTGTTTTCCATGTATTATTTAATTGTGCAGTAGTGATGTCCATTTTTGAGAGCGCAAGATAAAATATGTACTAGCCCATAACCGTCGTTTCTAATACTTGTGTCGAAATAAAATGGAGTCTTTTGTCCGTGATTCACAAGTGTAGCAAATTTGGAGCACATTCGTGATGTTTACTGCATGTGACCTTTTTGTGACTTTCATGACAAGATAATACCGATTTTTTTCATGACATTTGGAGTCATATTTAGTTTAGTTTAAATTGTGTTTATTCAGCGATAGCAATACAACTTGTGTTGCTTTTCTCAGCTACAACTGGTCAAGTACAAGGTCTTACAATATACATGATACAATAGAAAGCGATCAATTTGAGTTACATCACCGTGGTGTATAATAATTACAGAAAACAAACAAAAATATATAGCTGGTCATAAGGACATAATTACAGTAAAACACGTTTTACGCATGGTGATACAACAATCTGAACAAGTGACGGTGAGTTATATAAAAGGATAAACAAATCAAGACATACAAACATGTCACTCACACAAGTAGTGGAAGGATGTGAGTAGATACAATGCACATATAATTATGATAATGCGTATATAATGTGGAGTAAGTAGTAGGCCCTACACTTAATTAGATTGTATGTTGCTAGCTAGTCGTTTGCGGCAGAGTATTATCAGTACTGGTGCAATCAGACATTCCATCCATCTTCAGTGGACTATATAAGTGGCGAAATAATAGTTATACCTGGCCACTCTGTATATAAAAATTTTAAATATCCACTTACCCCTCATCGTGGAACTTTCTCAGAAAGGTCTGCATATTTAATTCCTTGAAACCTTTATATTAAATGATAAACGACGGATATATCTATGAATAAGAAATATATCAATGCCAACATAATCCATTCTTCCCTGACCAGTTCTACAAGCACTATAATGACCTGTACAACAAAGTAAATCTAACAAGTGAGATTTTCAAATTAGGACTAGTTTGACATATCAAACATTTTATACGCTTCGACACCAGTCCCAGGTCGATCCCTCATATAATGTTAGAGGCAATCCTCCCGACATTCTGCAGATGGCTATATATCACATTCCTAGAGGACGAAGATCTCCTCGAAAAGGAACGCCCGTGATGACACTAATATGCTATAATTATCAATCTTCAGCCTACAGTAAGATAACACCAGAACCCTGAAGTCAAGCAGCTCAGCAACCAGCTTTTCCCACAGCTTTTCTAGATGGCCTGCCTAATTCCTGACAGAAGGATCTTTCAATCACCTGTGACATGTTTCCAACCAACCGCCTCATATTGGTCATTTGACTTGGTGAACTGCAATATTCAATTATTTCCGAACCGTTCAAGTTCAACCGACTCTGTTAACGAGGATTTTCTGTTCATTTGAACCAACCAAATTTGTTTTTGAAATGTATCCATATCATGGGGAAATTTAGTAGCGAGGTACAAAATGTGATTATATTATTGCAGGTGTTCATGGATTTGTTCTGATGTCGATGCAATTAACAGTGCTTTTAAAATATTCGCTCATTTTGATCTAGCCAAATTTAGATATAATATATATATGTTTTCTGTGTAAACATGCTATATCTATAAAGGTCACAAAAAGTAACTGGTGAGGGCATGCATTCGAAAAGCAAAAGATGTACACTTTGAAAATGGGAACAAAAAGGTATGACCTTTTTTCGCCACTTATACAGCCAATCGTGTTATTCTTGAGCCCAATATTTGAACATGTTTTTCTGGCTGACTTTAGCATAACCTCGTTTATCCGAATAGGGAAATAAAAAAATCTGTCTATTGTAACAATTGTGTGGCTGATTCCTAAAGGTGAGACATTTTTCTTTTGCGTAAATGTATACATACATAATGGAGCAATACATTACATTATATGAATGCAATTGGGTGTGTTGGGGCACCATCTGGTGTGAACGAGACGGACCTCCTTATCCAGAACTATGATTATTGTAGTATGTATCTGATACTGTGGCCATATTTAAGCCGATTTACTCACAACACAGTCATGGTGGGAACAGATATGTTTTAGGCAAAATGAGCGTTATTGCATGCATAAGTTGAACTATGACTCTATGGGATAATTTTGTATTTGAATGACTTGCCAGTATAACAATCCTTTATAGAGTTCAGTCACTTCAAGATTGTGAAATTGATCCAAACTGATCGCCTTGAAATCTTTTGGAACTATAATTGTGATGTGTTACAGGAAAATGAGTCACAAGTCGCAAGAAATAGATTGTGAGATACCATTATATTTGAAAAGAGGAGATCAAGCCGATTCCAATGGTGGTAAACATTAACGTGTTTCTATATATTTTATGTTTAATATAATTATGTTTGAACAAAGGTTTGCAATATTTCTGGGTGGACCATTACTATAGTAAAGTAGCTAAATGTATTCTATAGGATAACCTTAGAAATTAGTGAATAAATCGGTTTGAAAGATATTTATTTTGCGACTTGTGACTCATTTTCCTGGAACACATCACACTTGGTACTGTGCTGCCGCACCCTCTCATCCAAAAGCTTACACAGGTATCTTTATCAACACACAACTGATAACATGGTGCAAATATTCAGGTCAGATTTGAGGATCTAGGTCGATGTGACGTGACTGCCAAAGGGTCAACCAGAGTGATACGGAGATTTACTGAAAGCAAGGGGGAGTGTATATATAGTGCAGCACAGGTAAGTAAACTGTCATATTGATTCAAAATAGAGGAACACGAACAAATATTTTTCAATTGACGAATGTGTTTGATCACCAGGTGCAGATCATTAATTTTCATTATCGGGCATATTCGGGCAAGTTAACTTTGAAACCCCTTGGACAAATGGCTTTACAATATAGCCGGTCTGAACTCATGGTTATCTGACCAACTACAATGTCATGTACTATTTGACCCACCTGGGATGATCGTACAAATGGTTAAAGGCTGCAAAATAGTTATAGTTAAGATGCGTAGCGTGTACTTTATTTTCCGAGGCTTGGAAAGATAAGTCTCAAGAAAATTAATGATGGGTTATACCAACCACTTGCACTGGCTAAGTTGTAGGAGTTCTGTGTACTTAGTTTCTGAAGAGATAACTATAGAAACCGTTGAAATGAATGCGGAAGTAGTTTTCCTGAACGATGGTAAACTCGAGTGGAATTTGAACTGATTTGACTGGTTGAAGAAATTGAACAATGTCTATAAAAATACGGAATCGTCTGAGAATTGCACTTGCTACTAATTTGTCAACTCACATTACCATTACGATATGTAAACGAGTGGATAAAAGTATTTTGCATTCGTCTACCATCAACCATTCCTGAATTATATTCAGAATGGTCAGTTTAGATTGTGATTGACTGTCTAGAAATATTGAAACACAATCTGTAATTGTAACTGACGACCAGGATCGTCGGCTTGAAAAATGTAAAAAGGAAAAAAGGAAAAAAAGGACCCCTAGATCGCTGTATTAGTTCAGGCAATACAAGTCATACAGTACAATACAAAAGCAAGCAAATATCAATCAGACTTTTAAAGATGTTCTCAAGAAATACAAGATTGGACCAATGCCTTGAATGCAACTATGGAACCATCGACACAATCGAATCTAAGTCTTATGAAATCGATATTTTCTCATGAATATAATTGTTGGTTGCTGTTTCTATTGTCGAGGCCTTCAGAAAGTCAGAGTACAATGTGGGGACTTTTCCTTCATTGGGAGTTATGTAATATCCCAGCTGGTATTTCTTTACACGCATAATTCATGTATAAATTTATATAAGCTTTTGACTTATAATTTACAGATGCAGAAATATTCGGAGATTTTCGATGATCAAAGTTCTGACGATGATGTCATTATTGACAACGTTGGAGAAGACACTGTTTGTTCAGTGGTCTTCTCTAGGGAAGGTGCTCTCAGGGCTCAGACCCTGTTAAAAGACTTGCCGCTGAAAAGGTCTAAGGTAAGGGAGTACCAAATCCAAGACAGGACAGGACTTAACACCATACCAAGATGTCAGGCGTACCTAATGTTCGTTGACTATAACCAGGAGAATGTTATCTTAGAAAATGACACAGCAACACAAGGGATCTTGATGTTGAGTACGGTTCAACATCTTCAAACCATCAAAGGTTAGTTTGAAAATATGTGATGTGTTTCAGGAAAATGAGTCACAAGTCGTAAAAACTAAATTTTGATATATCATATTTTAAAAAGATGAGATCAAGCGGATTCTAATGACGGTAAACATTAAGACAAATGATAATTATTTCTATATTTTAAATTTGATATTTTCTTTGAAAAAGTTTGCAATATTTCTGGGTGGACAATTACTAGTAAAGTAATTAAATGTACTAGGATAACCTTAGAAACGCAGGGACATATTTAATACACCGTCTTGAAATTTGGTAACTGAATTCATGCTACCAACAGCGCTAGGCAGCCAAAAAAGGAAATATTCCAACAAAGAGACCTTGTGAATAAATTACTTTGAAAAATATCAATTTTGCGACTTGTAACTCATCTCACACATATAATATAATGTATGTGGTTTTACTTGTACTGTACCATTAACTTCCAATTATAAGCTATGACAAGTCAGCATAATCACATATTTGGGAAGAACACTCTTATCAATGTTATCATTTCTTGGGTTATATATAAGTCTGTTATCAACCATTTGTTTCAGGGACAGAAATGGGTCTCATCTACATCGACGAGAGTGGAGCGGTGCCACCTAGTGGGGACCTGTATTCTCGTCATCTACGAGATCAGGACCATCCAATAGTTGCAGACCTTGCTCACAGACGACGCTTCCTAAGTGTCAGGTACAAATGGAACGCAGAGCAGGCAGAGTCATTAAAGCAATGGTTGCCTCCAAACGCGATTGACAAAGACCAAATGGCACTACAAATAGACAGTAAACTACATACATCCCTCCGTTATAAGAATCAGAAATATGCCTACTTTGTTGCTATTGTCATTTTGACATCTTTCATTGTGGCTTTGATTATCTTCTTAGTGATCTTTTACCAAACTTAGAAGAATGATATCAAGGACTTACATGTGCATCTGAAACCTTTTTATTTTACCTTTGAACTAATCACACAGTTCACGTTTGATACAAAACGCGATTAGAGTCTGGCGTGGTCTCTATAAAAGCATAATTACAAACGCTCGAGCGACCTGTCAATTCAGAAGTGTTTACAACTCCGAGTCAACTATTTCTTTTAAATATTAATTGATTAGGGTACCATACATATCTAGGGTTTGCTTTTTTTGGAATAGCATGAAGTAAATTCTTCGATGTGATTTAAAACCCTCCATGTGCTCTGTAAAAATCCAACTAATATGAAATATATCTTTTTAGAATATCTAAAACGCTTAGATTTATTCAGTGATTACTTCGTATTTATAAACAGATTGAATATATACGGTCAATCTGCATTTTAAATCTCTAAATATATATAATATATATGGATTCTGTTTCGCAAATTCAAATAAGCCCTCATAATCAATTTGTTTTAATGTTTTTATTGACCATCCTAATGTTAAATATTCCATGCTGAACATAACACGTTTTCTATAGCTTTTACACTGAAATACAAGTCCCATAATTCCATGCGAATTAAGATTCAATATAGCGGACATGCAAATCCCCTAGCTATTGTTTCCCCGTAGCAGGGAAGGAAGGATCGAGGTGATGAATATATTTTAACTCTGAAATGAAAGCCTCCCTCTGTGCAAAATACTTCCTTGCGATGCGCTCTACTAACTATTTATCTAGCTAAAGAGGTTAAACAGACAAATGCAACCTAAGGGTGGAGTGCTATTGGCAAGATTTCTAGGGCAACATCCCAAGTGGGCGAATATACTTTCATTGGGCTTGGGAACGTATGGATATTGAACATTCACACGGGATAGGGTGCTAGCACATTTAAATACTTAGCTAGAACATACGCAATATGGGTTTGATATCAGATATATCAGGCAAACTTGGTGTATTGCGGCTGCAACTTGGTTTACAAAGAGCGGAAGAAAATACCAGGATATATGACTTGACTCGTCGTCGCAGGCATCACGATGACAGTAAGTTTTCTCTCACTATATGTAAGTAGATCTAGACATGATGTATACGGGTCAGATCTTCAGAAAATGTACAATTCGCCTTCACCAATCCTCTCAAATAACCCACATTTAATACAAAAATAAGCTTCAAAATTCAGTTTAACATAACAGAACTGATACTTAAAATCAATGCGAATGCGAATTCACTAAATGTGTAGAGCTGCTAATTGTACATTTTCTGACGATTTGACCGATATACCATGCGTCCAAACTTACCAATATAAAAATAGCACAGGAAATAGCGTGACCAGAAAAACCCAGGTACATATGATGACCGCGATGCACCCGGGCAAGGAGTCATCTCAAGGCAACGCTTCTAAATTCAAGTAAGGTGTTGAACGTTTCACCAGGAAGGAGGTCATCTGTCAAACGAGACCAAGTTATATCATGCTACGCTATAATCTTATATCAGTTTGCAGTACTTAATGGAATTCCTCTGAAAGCAATTGGAAGCGACCAAATTGCAATTGCGCCAGGGTTATAGCCCTTAACGAAGGAGGTGACACATGTATAGTTAACCGTAGTGCCCAATAGTTGGTAGATCACATTCACATTCTCCAAGGATCTGGAATGGAATCTAGCCATGCATATAAAATCCACAACATACTATTAAGATGCACTCCTGATGGTTAACTAATATAATACGCCTACGTACTCGACCCTGAGCATATATTATATCACAAAGACCCATATTCAGAAGAAAAAATCATAATAAGTTGTTCGTGTGTGTTTTTTGTAAATTCAGAAAAGGTTACGCCAATATATATGGCCTCTATGGGATACTAAATCATACAGCTCTTAGTTCTCCTGGGGGAACATATCACAAATACTTCTAAGAAATTGACAACCTTACAGGACTTTCCTCGTGAAATTTGATCGTCCACCTGTTAATGTATGTCCTACCAGCCTACACAACTGTGCCTATGTATATCCTGGAAAAAATATAAAAACATCTCGATGTTTGCTTTGCTTAAATTTGTTATGGGAGTTAAAATATATTTTGCACGAATTAAGGCAGATCGTCGAAAGGGCAGCTTTTATTCACAGAATGGTTCATTTCCTAAACTATCTTCATAGCCCATGCAACGTCAGATGCAATGCAAACATGAATATTTATTGGGAATACAGCGAGAGGTCAGTTTATATATGGGGGTTATCTGTCAAACAAGGATTGAAAATGTATGTATCATCACGAGTGGCTAATCGGGGATCTCCACTAGGTTGTAAATGAAAGTGAACGTCATTGTGAGTACCCTTTGAAGGTGACACATAAGAATGGTTGAGAACTACCTTGCGAGTGAAGATTTCATTTGTTTACGATTGCCACTGCCTCCCACTGCCTCCCATGTACCAACAGGAGCCAACATGTGTGAACGATAGTAACAGATTGGGAACATCATGGTATTCAAAACTTTTTAATTGCAAACTAGGTAGAGAATGTGGATGGCATTTTAATTAGGGAATGCCGTGGCATTGTTGTTAGCTAATCACAACCCACACACCTCAACTCCCCCCCCCCCTCCCCCACTAACTACACTCGCCACTTTTTCGGCTCCAAACCTCACTTCACATTTCGCCACAGCTTCCACCACACCTCAATTTTCCCATCCACCTATAATCTCCATCATCACTAGCCCCCATCGCTTATTATTTATTTCATAAAAGAATTAATCATAAATCTCTTTATCACTTACCGGCCTAATTCACTCATATCAATTCAATTTTACTCAACTTTAGTAACAATTTTATAAATTTATTCAATCTTTATATAAAAACTTTTACAAGCCCACCTCTCACTTATTATTTTATTATCTTGGTGCATGCAACAATGTGTTTGCCATCAGTTCGTTAGAACCCCCACTCCACGTATATATGTGTAAGCGATCATATAGTTCTCAAGCATTTCTCATGTGTCACATTAACAAGGGCATTCGCCGGGGGCATTCGCCATGAGATGAATTTGATTCTGTTTGCAAGCTAGTGGAGGACACCTAATAGCCATGATCGAACATGATTTAAGGAGGTATTTTCAGATATCCTAGGGCTCAACTTTTGTGTGGAGATGCAGAGGCGCCAAGTAGGAAGAGGTCAGAAACGGAGATCTCCCGTCCTGGTGGGGTCTGGGGCGGGAGCAATGTAAGTAGTACTGAATGGGGCCTCAGGGGCACCCCCTACCCCCCCCCCCCCCGCCCCACCAAACATGTTTGCATTGACATTATTAATTTCCTTTCCCATGTTTGTTTTACATTTATATTTCAAATGCGGTACCCAGATCAGAGGGGATTAATTCTCCCTATCAATGTTTTTACTGCACATCGTGTGATGGCAGCTATAAGGCTTGTATTATATTGTTCATACCCACAGGATGTATGCCCATATGTGATTTCATCATTAGGCCTGACATTAGGCCGACACGGGAGATTTTGATGGGGATACGGGAGCACGGGAGCAAGTCCCAAATTGGTCGAAAAAACGGGAGATCTCCCACCGACACGGGAGGTTTGGCACCTCAGGTGTCACTGATATGACCGCTGGTCAATCCCTGCCCCGTGGATTCTAAAATTACTGAATGGTCATTCTTGTATTTAGTTTTTAAAAAATGTCAATAAACAATTGGGTGTGTGAGTGAGTTTTTTATAAAAAAAATTGTTAGTTTTCTCCCCCCCCCCCCCCCCACACACACACAAACGTGTTTGTTTTCTCCATGGAAAAAACCTAGAAAGTGATTCCTTACATATTTCTCAAACTTGTATTGCCAAAATCATAATATATTATGATATTTAATTGCTCAAAACCATTATATATTATATACATAATGGTGGGGCTTACATTGAGAGTCGCCAATGTAGCTGGTCGAATGGCCGTTACATGCGTTTTCCTGAAACAGGTCATACTAGGCAGTGCTGCCTGTTATTGACGTGATACGATGTACCCGATATCCTAAGAACAATAAGCCAATAAATAAACAAATGCATGGAGGGACGATCGACCTCTGATGGGGAGATCATTTTAGTGGGTGATACATTGCACCCGTAGCCCCTAGAGATATTCATTAATTCATAGTCAGATAAGTAATGTGAGTGGTTCAAACCCAGGCGAATCAACGTTTTGTGGCAAGTTTTATATATCAATTAGCTACCAGACCATATGACATTATTCCTCCATATTTTCGTATATCATATTTCCATATAACAATAAATGTAAGGTCCTAAAATTACATCGCATGGTAAAAAACTACTCGATGTCTTTGTTCTTTATTCTAGGGCTATGGATCATTCGCTCAGAAAGGCCAGTCCGTAGGGTCAATAAAATAATTATAGTCTGCGAATTTAAATAGAAATAGATACATCGCATAGTATTACATTAAATTGCTTGCGACTTGAATTCAGGACTGGTACGCGAATCAACCATACTAGTAAGACTCTAAACTGAAACTGGTGGCCCTTGTCTATCTAATAAACACATGTCTGAGTCTATTGATGGACAATATGGATTTTGCACACGTTGGCAAACACAGCTTATAACGATTTCCGAGCACAGTATAGCATAGGAAAGCAGGTCATGCATGTTGAATCTCCAACAAGTGAACTCTGTTTTTCAAATAGATAATAGTTTTAACTAAAACTACCAGCTGAAGGGAGAAACATATTTGCTGATACCAAATTGTATACACCATATGCTTTGATGCGAGTTCTAGCTCGAATCCAAAAGGGAAATGGCCGAAGGTATGCTTTTATTCTCTTTGAACCCTTTCTTCAATAACTAAGTTGCGATGTGTGGAGTTTCCTTAATAGGTAATGGTTTAGGTTCTTTTTTAAGCTTATCCTTGTGTTCATTGTGTTTTGATTCTCGGTATATTCGCCTTGCTTACGAGAGGTATCTAGTCATCCTATAGTTTCCAAAACATTTGATGAGACAGCCGATTAGAAGACTGTCTACACAGAAGAAAATCCCTATGAATGACTGTCCTATGTACGAATTCATTGAATGTTACTTTGCAACTAGGTATATCAGGTCGTGGACAAAATCAATGCTTCAAAGATGCATGTTCAATAAATAAGCAGATAAACGGTCATATAGAGTGTTAAAGAAGGTCTACCTAAAACTGTGGATGAGACCCGGGACTTGACACCATTGAAAGCGTAGTTTATTAATTATTATTTACTATGCTATCCTTAATAATCACGGGTTATCGTTTTGATGGTGGAAATCGATTCTTTCTTGTATGCATGACACTCTGAACAAGAAAGCTGAAGTCGCCTACAGATCTATGTTTGAAAATGTGTTTTCCTTTGAAGTTGTTGGTATCTCGATATAATATATGTACATATGTAATTCGTCAGAAATGTACAATTCCCCTCATCAATCATCTCAAATAACACATATTCAAGAAAAAAAATCCGTTTTAAAAAGTCAAGGCAATATCAGATTTACAGCCCAATTTAGCAGAATTTGAGTCAGATTTTCAGAAAATGTACAATTGACAGCTCTACACATTTAGGAAATTCTGCTAAATTAGGCTGAGAGATGAAGAATACCGGATATATCTGAGTATTATTTGGTATCGCATTGCAGTTCCATTAGGTTAAACTGCATTTTGAAGCTCATTTGTGTCTTAAATGTGGGTTATTTGAGAGGATTGGTGAAGGTGAATCGTACATTTTCTAATTCTTGACCCAATTACTTAATGTGTAGAGCTGCTGATTGTACATTTTCTGACGACTTCACCCATATAGACATAGCATAACAAAACAAAATCAATTGTGATGAATGTTCCTGGTATGATTCTGTCGGTTCTGATTTAATTTATTTTTTATTCCAGGAATCAGAAAACGTGAACTCCACGAAAGCACCGAACGATTTATGTTCACTTTTAAAATGATTATAGCGTTGCTACTCTTCTTAGCCCTGCTGAGAATGTTTGGTTTTATATAGCACATTATTTACATGTATTAAAGAGTCAATAGAAAAGCAATACAATGGAACCTTAGCCCTGACTCTGATATAAAAATACAAAATGAATTTGATTCTACTCAATGATTATAACTATAAATCATTAGCTCAATACGAAGAGACAATAGCTAATATGTATGTCTGACATGCAAACTGCGAGCAGCATTTCAATTACATGTCTGAAAAACAGAAAGGAGTTATGCTTGTAGTGATCATTTGAATAAATGATGTGTACATTTTTGTTAAACGAGTTGTTTGTGCTTTTGCAAAATTGTATATATTATAATCATATAATATTCAACGGAAGGAATACAATTCCTGCCATACAAGAAACAAATTCAAATTCCGGAAGTTGGCAAAAAGCCAAAAGGACATTTTCTTTTGTTTCCCTCCTTCCACTTCTTCCCCAATCCCAAAGTTATCTTTTAAAAGAAATGCTCTTCGCCCAATACCTCAAAAAACAGATAATTGCGTCATGGTATCAATGGAATCTCAAATTTATATTTTCACGAGTACAAACCATCTTGGAAATAAGTCTTTATGATCTGTTCAACGACATACACGCTGGTAATAATAAATTATCACAGTCATCTCCCCTATTTGTCAATCCTCTCTTGAAATATATGTCCGAAAGGGGAGGATCAGGTGAGGGGATACAGTACCGGGGACACATGGTCTCAGAATTTCCCGAGATAGAGTGGTGTCGATAATGATAATCCTGATTAGTGAAAGCTTTACTTCTTAGATTGTAGTCATCCAAGGTTATCACTTTTGTAATTGGCATTTGGATTATTTCAATCCTGATACATTCAAAGATTCCCAGAACACACTCAGGACATGTATGCATTTAACCATTAATTGATGCCATTCAACGAGAGCCATGAAAAGATTTCCCGTCCTCCTCTTCATACGCAATTAATTCCTTTGACCATGAAAATCATGAGCCAAACAAATTTCCATAAATGCATTTAAGGTAGTTTTATGCACGTGCAGAGTTCTTTTTTTAAAGCCCAAGATTTTGTGTTTTCCGTGTTTCCGAAAAAAGATACCTCGAGGTCCGCGAAACTGGCAAAGACGATGTATGTCAGCATTTCTAAATTGTCACCAGTGAATCTTGATACCTTCATACCGCGACCCAGAAATCTGATTACAGACTACCTGGAATATTGCAATATGTTCAAATCAACCATAAAATTTCATGAGCATGGTCTTCGATAACACAAGTTATAGTCAAAGTCATGTATACATAGAAGCACATCAGGAACTGCCTTTGCAAAGAAAATCATGACACTTGGATGTGGGGGAGGGTTGGGATAGATGATGATTCCACAACTTCTGAATCACTGTCATCGGGTCCCTGCTGCTCAGCTTCCCTTGCCTGTTTCAGTGCCACGAGTCTGGACATTGGCAGGATAAGCGTGGCCAGCTGTTCCTGTCCCATCTCTAGCAGAGCCAATGCTATCTCCGAAGGCGTCCCTGCCTCCTCGTCTCTCCAGACCCTCAGCATGTAATAGGCTGTCCTTTCAGCACTACCAGACCCTGCATCCATCTCCACAATATCCAACCGATTCTCAGTCAATCCTTTAAAAGAACAAAGTAATATACATGACACCTATAAAGGTTGATTAAAGGAGATGAAGTCAAGACAGGTCTGGGGAATTAAATATTCATTTATAGATATAAATAGATTCTATTTTGATAAAGTTGGAGGTATAAAATGAGGTGGATTCGTAAATGTTTGAAATAACACGTTTGATTTTGATTTGATAAAATTATATAATTCTAGGTGCGTATAGAGGTGTTTTGTTTGTGTGGGTATGCCTAGTGAAATGCGAACGCGCTTATCTTCGATTGTTCTTAGATTCTGATGAAGATTATTCCATAAATTGGAAAAGCGACCAAGTGTGGCCCGACCTAGAAGCGATTGTTTCCATTTAACTACTTCAAGTCTCCTCAGATTACCACCTCTAAGGTTATACATGATGTCTTGTTCATTCTTCTTGTCAAGGGAGAATCTGGTACAGATTAGCCTTATCTCTCTCCTTTTGGTCAGAGAGAGCACATTGCAATTTTTATGCAATTCGGCCAAAGACCTTTTTTCTTTTTTCATTTTGTTAATTATCATAAGTAAAACGCTCTCCCTGTAGTCTTGAATAACTCTATTTGGGGTCAAAGTCAACGACCTGACAACCTATCTCTAAAATGGGCAGAATATAACATTTATAGAACAATCGCTACAATATGAAAGAGTGTCTTCTCGGCTTTGTCCGATAGCTAATTATGCAAATCATCGGTCAAGTTATTTGGTAATTACCCAGAAGGAGACCAAGTCCTCGCCAGTCGTATCGTATCTTCTCGGACATGTAACGAAGTCTCTCCTCTGTGAGTGAAGCTGTAAAGAAGTAGAAGACAGATAGGATTATAGGTTTGGGAGTATTTCCCGCACAGTGGGATATCTTGACAAAATATTCGGGTATATCATTGGGGCTATTTTTTTTCGGGTGGAATTTTGAGTGAAAACAAATGGGCTTAATGTAGACAGGTCATTAAGATGGATCAAATACAATAGGCTTCTTGCATTATAAATTGCCATTCTTGGTTGCATTTGCGATTGCGAGCACTGTCATTGCATAATAATTGTCCCTAACTACCAGAAATCGCCTATACATTTTGGTAAATATTTCTACTATGCATAGCCGAAAATATTATGTATAAATTGTAAAGCCTGGAGGTGTAACACATTTTCCAAATTTATGTAATGCATTATGTAGCGCAACACCACCAATTCTTGCAAATGTCCTTGTTGTTAAATCGAATTTGTTGTCAAATCGAATTTGATATACCCCCTGTAATTATTCCCTGAAGAAGGTTCAACACCGAACCGAAACGTTGGAATCAACACCATTGTACATACACACCACTGAAATAAACTTCAAACTATTCAAAATACTGGTCTTATAGTTCTGGTCTAAACTATAATTAAATCATCATAGTTTCAAATCAAATTTGTAGCGTGAATATTCGGACTGATATTGGGAGGTACATACATACATATTATAACCCCATAACCTGTTATATTCACATTCGCTAGGTTACTTATAAATACATTATGAATTTATGAGAGAAAAAAACATAGATGCTATACATAATTATTATTCTACATAACCATCCGGGCCTAACACTCACGCCACATTGTTGGATACTTACATGGAATTTTCTTTTTCTTTTTCTTTGCTCCTTTGCCCTTTTTACCTTTCTTGTCTTTTTTATTATTTTTTTCTTTCTCGTCCATTTTCTTTTCTGCTTCCTGTTCAGCTTGCTGCATAATGGACTCCTTTTCATCTGCAATATCACGCAAAATTCGGGCTTCCCCGATGATTGCACGCACTATTTTTCTGCACTGGTCGACAGACACTGTTGCATTCATGTTCCTTGACTGGTAGTTTTCCATAATTCGTATCTGTTCTCGCAGCTTTTTATGCAGTTGCTCACGTTTATGGATTTCAAACATCTTTTTGCGAATAGTACCTTTCAATTTGTCAACATCTTCCATGTGCTTTACATTCATTTTTTGTATTCGGTCGAACATATCGTCTACTTCTCTGCTGTGCTTCATTTTCAGCTCACGAGTCTTTCGAGCATTTTGAACTTTAATATTCTCTATTATCGCCTTCAACTTTGCAATAAGGTCTATATGGGTCCGCACCGAAATCTCAGATGGTATTTCAAATTCCTTCTCCTTAGCTGCCAGTTCCTTCTCATGTTTTTCAAGTTCAGACTCTCCGTCCTCGAGCTGAGATTCTAGCTGTGCTTTTGTCGTCTGTATATCTGTCAAGAATTTAACAACGTCTTGTTTGACAGTCCCATCTGTTCCCCTCCCCTTTTTTATATCCTCAAGCACGTCCAGAACCCTTTTTTCTTCTCTATTCAAGTTTTGTATACTTGTTCGTACTAGATCTAACCTCACAATGTCCAAACTCACTTGACTTTGTAGAAGATGAAACTTTTGGGTATCGGTTTGAGAGATCTCGACTCTTCGACTGCTCTCACTAGTGGCGATAGATACTGCTGTCATTGGAACATATTCCGTGTACTCCTCCTCAATATAGTCTTCGAGATCATTTTGTATTTTGAAAAAGTGTTTCAGGTGTCGTATTTCTTGCTGCTGGGCCCTATTTTGAGCAAGAAGTTCCTTTATTTTCTCGTTTAGGCCATCAATTCTACCGCCTGAAGTGGACCATAGGGCTTCAGCGGCGAGTTGTTTTTCCTTGGCCTCTGCCATTCTCTTCTCCATGTCTGCCATATCGGCTACTAACTTATCATTCGTCTTTTGTAGAGTCTGAAAATAATAGTTTTGTTTCATCATAATTTTGCTGAGATTGGTCGGTACGTCAGTGTTTCGTCGTATGACGCAAGAAACAGTATGTTTCATAGATCTATGTATTTCATTTCTTCATAGACCTCTAAGTTTGAGGCTGGGTATCGAATTACTATTGTGATGTGGAATAGTTCAACTTTCCTTAATCTTGTCTTGAGGACTTAGTTTACCTTATACGCAAACATGATATAGCAGTATAGAGTGCATGTCTCTGAACAATCATGCAAACTAAACTTACCCCATTCCAATTGTAGTGAATATGAATACAGTCTTGATTAAAGGTTATCAATAAGAAACTTGCTGGTCCCCGTAAATCAATGTTTTTCTTAATTGCTTAATGTTAGCCTTTAGTACATGGAACGTATTTCGATGATTGATTTCATGCACATTTTATTTTCTTACTGAATGAAATAAAGATTTACTACAACAGATTTCTTCGCCGTTCATAACTGTTATTCCTGCCATGAATAGTACACATGCAGAGAAGCGACAATATTGTGTTTTTCAAAATTGAGTAGCCAGTATCATTAAAAATCAAGGAGATATTTATAACCCCTCTACTTACTGCTAAAAGCTCGTGGTGTTTCCTAATTTCAACATTAATTTTCCCCTCGATGTATGATTGTAGTATGTGTTTGCCTTCTTCACCAAGTTTTAAATTGATATGGGGATACTTTCGGAGGAATTCCGAGAGATCGAGAAAATAAGTGAACATAGGTGGTAGCATCTCGCCTGTAACAGAAGAATACTGAGGATTAAAAGCAGCAGAAAAATAACAAGACATGACCTGCCGGTGCCCATAGACGGTGCCATATAGGCCTGTGCATATGGAGGGGACGGCACCGTCACGGACGACGGTGCCGCTCCGTCTAGTGTGACGGCGCCGCTCCGTACAGGCGACGGTGCCGCTCCGTGTAGTGTGACGGCGCCGCTCCGTACAGGCGACGGTGCGCCAGGACGGTGCGATGTGACGGAACCGCACCGGCATTCCGTGTTTCCGGTGCGGCACCGTCGGCGCACGGGTATCCAACGTGATTCCGGCTTGCAGTGTGATCTGTTGTGGAGACGAGTACAGTAGGCTTTGCAATTTGTTCGATGTTCAAAGATTATTACTCGACCTGACAACCCAAACGTTATCATCAACAAGAGATCACCGCAAAATTGTAGACGGTTTTTAATTTCTATTTAATCATATATATGTGATGATTTGAGTAGGCTATCTCTTCTCTCTTTTAATTAATTCTCGGTATATTATTTTCTATATTTAGTGAAATTTCAGAACCAATATGTAGACATTGCTGCGTCGTTTCTAATAATGCGCTTCTTATGAATTTTTTTATAGGTTTTTATTGCATACAATTTCGTGGACACGTCCCGATATTTTCATGTGATACAAGTAAATATTCGAAAAAAACATTGATATTGTTATACAGAAACTGTATGTTTCGCATAGTGATATTAGAACATGTAAGTTTGGTCACTAGACTACAGAGCTCAATAAAGCAATATAATATAAGTGTGGGTGTTACTTAACCCATTCAGGGCGGGAGAATGCCTCAAGGAGGAATTCCGAGAGATCGAGAAAATAAGTGAACAAGTTGGCCTAGGGGGCGGGTGAATGCCTCAAGGCATTCAATGCAAGTTGGCCTTGGGGGCGGGTGAATGCCTCAAGGCATTCATTTTTTATATAAATTGAAGGGGGCATAACTTAATGAAAAATGAACATATTTTGCTGAAATTTAAAATATATGTATACAAACACATTAGAAATATGTTTATAGGTATGTTGTCATGGAGACAATAATGATGACGTCATAACTAACATATGTAAATGCTGGAAAGTGAATTGTGAGCAAGGTTACCGCCATATTGCACCCAATTGGCATCCATTATTTCAATTATTGAAGACCGAATTCTAGAAATTTTGGAAAAATATTATCAATAGCTGTTTACATCTATTAAACGATGTACATATGATACATATTATCTGAAGAAAATATTCTTAAAGTGTTTTTAAACCCTAATCCTCATGTTAGACACCCGTCCTGAAGCCCAAAAAGGGGGGAAAGGGCCCCCGTCAGCCAGGCAAAATATGTGTAAACTGCCCCCGCCTTGAATGGGTTAAAAGTTCTTTCATATGCATAGGTTATTTCTATGTACAAAAGATCAAATTTTACAAATTTTACCACCAATAAAATATGTTTGTGTTTTATATATGCCACAATCTCAAGTTATGCGGGTTAAAAACAACAATTTGCATATGCAGTAATCTGGTTTTTACATGTGAAGATTATGATAATTCTCATTGATACGATAGATCTAAATGGAGCAGAGCAGCTCCTCGTTAACCACTATGTTACTATTAGATTTACAATAAGTTCAACTCAGTATATCTTAATTTTTTCAGAACCCTAAGGCCAGAGGTTGTCCCTTTTTAAGACACTTTTGATTTCCCTCTAAGGTGTTTTCCTGATTAATGGTGAGCGGTCGTTCCACAATCGGGGACCGAGGTAGTGATGGGATTTCTTATATGTTTCTTTTTTTGGTTTTCTACATGTTAGGACTATTGCATCTGCCATTCGGGTTGCACGAAATTTCTCACTGACACATAAGTTTGCTTCTTTTTTTGTTTATAAACATGACATTTAGTAAAGCAATTTTACCACGTTTGTCCAAACTGCTGATATTGCCAAGTGTTTGAACTGGGCGGTTATCATGAATATATATACCGTTTTGATTGACTTGTATACAGCTCGTTCAATTTTGTTTTTACTGAAACATTAGCCATACTCATGAATATCAATCCATACTCAACTATAGAGAGTATATGGGATTTTAATATAGTGAGAGACTGGTATCACTGAAGCGATATTTCTGGAGTGATGAATGAGCGATTAATATAGTAGTGGTAAGATGTCGATCCAGTAAAGAGGTTTAGAAATAATTTTGTAATTTAAGAAAACACTCGATCAGAACCGTCCCTAGAATGGAGAAAGCGTTAACCGTGTTAAAGAAGAACATTCCAGTCCTACGCACTACGTAATAATGTTTGTTGTTATTGTATAAGGTGTAGAATGTAAGTTATGTGTACCTTGTCTCAACGAATAGCTACGAATCGCGGAGATGACAGGTCCACGAATCGACCGCCTTTATTTCAGGTACTATTTTTATTCCACCGAAAACAATAATTATCATTATAAGATTCTTTGCGCCTGCCCCTTGCTATATCAGATATTTATCCTTCGTATAGTATTTTCTCCTTGATAGGTATCTAGATTTGGACTTACCGAACTTGGTCAGTTTATATACACGCTGGATTTCCTTGGCAAGTGGACCATGTTCTGCCCGTTGAAGCGACAGCAGAAATTTCCTGAAAACATCTTCGCTGTGAGTACCCAGAAGTGTCAAGAATCGAAGCTTTCTCTCAACACTGGTTTTATGAGACTGAAATAGAGAAACAAAAAACCCTATCAGTTTCAATTATTGGTGCAATTTCTTACATGACAATAGTCCTTCGGAATGCCCTATCACCTGAAATAAGACGGATTCAGGATTCTAGTCTTCAAACGGCGACTAAAAAGCACAATTATTTCTAAAGAAGAAATTTAACAACCACAATCGTGAACACTAACTGAATTTAATGTTACTTATTCTACTTTGAATACGATCAAACTCACCCTTATTCATATGTATAAACCCCACCTCATATCATCTCATTCCACCATCACCCATAAAACCTTTGTTCTTATAATATAAGATATATTATATCCATTACCATATTTGTAAGTAAAAATGTCAGGATGGAGGTGAAAATCAGGCAATTAGCTTGATCCTCGATTTAATTGGATTGGTAAATGCCAAAACCCTTTTTATGAATTCCTGGATAAATAAAGTGTTAAAAAATCTATAGTAAAGAGACCCTATACTTGTTCCATTGCGATATATACAATATACAGAACTTAACATAATAATTCGCCTTGAGCGACTATATTGACGTGCGTTCCCGATCTCTGGTCACTGATATATTATATAAGTGTCTTTATTTTTCATTTGTAGTGTACAATAAATGTTGAGAAAATGAGTGAACCTGTCAACTAAATAGTTGTTATTCCCAGGGGCCTTACAGACAGCATATTGATTTATATTTGTGATTATTACTCACAAGTTAATTATGATCAAACTGGTTTAAATTCCGTCTTACATTTGACCTATATCACACCTAATATTCAATATCGGCACGATCGACTGAGTTATGCAAACGTCCAAGAATTCCTGATATTTAATATAATTCCTTGAAAAATGAAAAAGGGCAAATGTGCCCGAAACGTCGGACCCGTATAAAACTGAATCAAAACTCATATCCCACTCCTATCCCCTCCGTTCTTTGGCTGAACCCCATTTAACAAAGGATTTAATATAATGACAAGAGATCACCATCACCATCGATCACATGCCCCACATACGTGTTTTCTCAAAAAATCACTGTCATGATGACATTAATGATGAAATCATTCCTGATCTAATATTGATTATGATCATTGATGATTATTGTCATACATGTCAAAGCTATATAAATACTGAAACGCCCATGTAAACAGTGTCCCCCTTTAATTACATTTGCCATGTGATGAGATAAAAGCGGTTTATACTATGACTGAATGGGTTATTCACTTTGAGCGGGAAGAATACACCCAATAAATAGTTTATTCATTTCTGTACGGTTGTAATACGGAGCGTTGACGTCATCAATTGGCCTGACATCATCAATGACGGCGATATTGACCAATCACAGACAAGCATTCTTATAGCCGTGACTCAGGATTCCGGCCATCGTTAACTGCTTCTGTCAGCCTAATACAAGCATAAGAATGATGATTTTCTATTGTTTCCAAGTCGTAGCAACGATCCTATAGCTACACACTATAGGATCGTTGGTCGTAGTATAAAGAAAGAACTGTACTCAAGGTTAGAAACTACTCATGTAATTCAATGGCTCTTGTTTACACTTAATTTTGCGTCCAACGCGCGCCCTGCAAAATAAAGTGTAAACTCGAGCCATTGAATCACACTAGTAGTTCTAACCTCTCGTTCAGTTCTGTCTAATTTCTTGATTAGTGTTACTACAGTGATATTGGAATACAGCAATTCGCAACGCTGCATCGAATCATCGGGATAGCTTTGCAAGGTCAGCCGCCGAGTAGTAAAACTGCAGTGTAAACTCAGTAAAGACTACAATCTAGAGTTTCTTTAAGAGAGTTTCTTTAAGAGACCCTATATATTTCGGTCAATGTTTCATTTCCTTCTATACTCGACATCGATCGCACAATTATCTTGGAGTGGCAAATTATTTCTCGTATGATTTTACCAACAGCCCTCCAAGTCACGAAGTACTTTGTTCAACATTTCCAATTGCCTCCTGAAATAAGTGCCATATTGATCTACTGATATATGATTATTACGTAACTGGAAAATGGTTCATGGTAATATGGCATTCACATACACATTAGGTACCCATGTAGTTTATGGGTGGGGAAATCATAGTCCAATTCACAGGGCCTTCAGTTATTTCTTATAGTATCGCTCACAGGTAAAACCACCCGGGAGTGACACCTGCCAAGAATAACATATTTAATGGCTGTATTTGCGATCCTGTTAGAATCGCACAAACCCTCAGCAAACATTTCATTACTTCTCAACTATAGCACTCGTGAGGCCGCATAGCTTTTATGTGATGTGTTGCAGGAAAATGAGTCACAGGTCGCACAACATTATTCAAGGTGTTTTTTCATAAGATGTATTTGTGGGAATGTTTCCATCTTAGCGGTGCTTAACGCTTTTCTTAATATGAATACATGTATCAATTTCAAAACAGTGTATTAGGTATATCAATGCATTTCTAAGGTCATCTGATGATGACAAATCAGTAATAGTGATAAACTCTATAATAAATAGGAAATGTAATACCCGACGGTCAACATGTAAGAGCACGACGCGGATTATCGATTAATTGTTGGTTTTATGAGTATGCCATGTTTTTAAAAAAAATGTTTCTGATTCTTACAAGTGTGAGCTGAATATCTAGAATACTAAAAAATGTAAATCTGATATGAACTCTCTTGTATTGATGTATAACTAAGACTTAGCAAGATACTGTTGATCGGATCATTTGTTGATATGTGACATGTAAATGTAAAATCATATTTATAGATACATTTTTTACCAATAATTCCTTGTTTTCAGTAACAGTATTTCGATGTAATATAAATTAAACTATAATTCAGGCTATTCTGGAAATATTCGTACTGTCGTATGGAAATGTCTATGTCCTGAATAGAATATTTTCAAATCAAATTTTAAATAAATCATCTTATAGAGTATATTTAGCTACTGTACTATAGTAATTGTCCACCAGAAATATGTCAGTGTTCTTTTCAAAAGTAAAAATATCAAACTTAGAATATCGAAATACTTTTTATGTCCCAATGTTTACTATCATTGGAATCGGCTTAATATTATCTTTTCAAATGTAATGGTATCTCTAAATCTTTTCTTTGCGACTTGTGACTCATTTTCCTGAAACACATCCCATTTAAATACAATAAATACAAAGCGAAACTATAAAATAATGGCAACCCCACCCGGACGAAAATTAATAGAATCGATAAAATGTGTGTTATCAATAACAAGATTCGACAAATAGTGGTAAATATACATTGATATTGAATGAAACCCGGCGAAAATTAATAGAATAGATAAATATGTGTGTTATCAAGTAGAGTATTCCACAAATATAGGTAAATATGCATTAATTGAATGAAACTATCCCACGCACGGATATTATGATAGCATTCCAACACGTAGGGCCACGGGAACACACTTACGTGAGATTCAACCAATATTTTATTAGACCTATAGAAATGGGGAAAACGCATGGCCATTGTTCCATGGTATGTTGTATACTTAATGTTTATTACCAGAAATGCGTACGTGTATATAGATAACAATACAGTAATTTTACATCGGATTAATTTTACACTCTTCCATGAAAACCACAGCTCTTCCAGAGGGTCCATAGTAAAAATGGAGTTGAAATATGTTACAGCATGTTACGTAAAGATGACGTCACAGTGTGTAATCACTTTATGGGTATTAATCTTCATATAACAAATATACAAAATAAGCGTATAGTAAAATGGGATACGCCAGATACAGGTCAACAAGGTGAAGCCAGATACGAATAGAGTTGGGAATAAATGATAATTAACTTCAATTTTTTAATTTAAAAAGCCTTACGTGAATATCAGTCACCATCGATGCAGTCAATAAACCTTCTTCAATCAGTTCGTTTTGGAGTCGTGGTGTCCATGCCATATTGTCTACCAAGAACTCAGCTTTCTTCCATATCACTAATTGCTCTTTGAGATCCATTTTTAGCTCTTGACTCAGGAGAGGTATACTTTGCTTGATAAATAATTGGTCTGCAGCTCCCTGACCGTTTTGTCCCAAAGAAAGTTAATGTGGTTTTGTATACACATTTGACAAAGTAGCCGCAGGAGTCACCGTTGCTTTAGATTTTATTCATGGCTATTTTGACAAGTCGCGGTGTAGGGGTAGAAAGGAAGCCAGCGGTTCAATTGAAATTGCCTGCAATCAAATATTGACAAATCAACTTTTACTGAAAGGTTGAGAGAAATGCTGAAACTCGGGGATTAGTGCATGGGCCGCTGTATTTCTTTAGGTGATTCCTGAGAGTGGATGTATTTGCAATGCTAGGAACATGCACAGAAGGAATAGTAAAATAAATAGTGTGGGGACATAGTGGCTACACCGATTCAAACTATATGTTAAATTTAGAAATAACTATTCAATGTTTACTCTCTATGTATTATGATACTGAGTGCAAAGGAAATGGTATGTCCTGGGCGTTCTAATCAAAATAACCAATGCCAAAATCACTCAATGGCACCTTGATATTAAAACAAATGAGAGAAATAATTATCGTTATTTTAGATCTAATATCCCCCAAAAGTGGAACAAATAATTTTTTCACAACTTTAAATGTAGATCCACCCTTTAAACCCTTGAAAACGTTGGATAAAAGATGCGCGATGTGGTATGAACATCTTGGCCAATTAAATTATGAAATATAACTAGATAAAATGTCACCAATTTAAAGTGAATACGTTCTTACCTAAACCTGTGTGTAATTGTTTCTGGGCCCCCTACCAGCACAATTTGCCTTGTTAGGGTTCCGAGTGTTATTGCAGATCTTACAAACAGGCGTAAAACCTAACTGAATTCGTTAAGATTAGGCGTCTAAAACTGTGTGATCACCCTTCTTCCCAACAAAGAAACATTACCTGGGAGACCCGTTTATATTCCAAGCTTAGAAATGTTCTGAGGGTTCTGGAAAAGCATGCCTCTCCGGAACGACCCTCATAAATTCATGAGAAAATTTACTTATCAGTGTAGATATGGGTTTCCAGAAGAAATACAGATTCATTGGCAATTCTGTAGTACAGTGTATGTATTTAACCAGCACAGTTTGGAAGAACTGGCAAGGTGATCGGTAGGTCGTATTTGATTAATTCCAAGAAGAAGTTCAAAGATAAATTATCGCAGAATAATTAGAAGCAATGTCGTGCCTTATCTATTTCAGGTTGACTTGAAGTATTTGCATGAATTTATAAGTGGTGAGTGGTCCACATTGTGTGGGAATTGCGCTGTTTCTAGAGGAAATATAGAACAACGAACTAGCACTTAGATCATAATCATTCCAAAGTTTCATCATAGAAAAGAGTCAGCTATAGGAAGGGTAAAAACGTGCTGACACTGTCCTTCCTTGATATTAGAATGTCCACGCATGCAAAGTGACCACATTGGCCGATTGAGTTGATTGGCAAATCACTCTTTGAAAAAGATAAGTTTGTCACTAAAGGGAAATTGAAAAACGATTAATTAATAAATGAAACTACAACTTACCTTCTTCCCATATGTATTGCAGGTGCCGTTTGACATTTTTAGGATTTTTTGCATGTCGATAATCTTTTTCTATATAATCTTTCCTACAGCCGATGTTTGAGCGAACTTTCACTTGGTTTCTCCTAGAAACCGAGTGGTTTCAATGAACCCCTCCTGCATTGTCTTCCTTGACAACAAAGATATCCTGATGTCTGGCTGTCCTTAAGTTATCTGTCAATCTAGCCAATATAAATGTCCTTGAAACTTATCTCCACGAGTACGTGTAAGGCATATACATACATAATATGTATTTAAGTGAAAGCTATTAATTTGCAACACTTGGATCAGCTATGTGTTGCGATTTAAGGAAAAGAATAAAGTATGTATCGTTGTATATAACCACGGTTCAGTTATTATTAGAAAAGTTATACTATTAACAACACAAAGTGTACAAATCCGCTGGAGCACATATTGGATGTCACAGTATGATATTAAGTCCTCTTAGCGTGAGAACTGAGTGAAGAATAACCAAGCCGATGAACAGTCGCAGCCCAGGAATTTCAACCTGTTTGTGGATTACTACCTGTTGAATGGGTCACTCACTTCAACACGCTTCTATTTTGATTTTCCAACGTGCAGTATCTGGTATATCCATCCCCGGCCCCATGCACCGATTTACACACATTTAACAATCAGTTAATCTCTGTGATGTGACATGATAAGAAGATACAGATAAAAATGACTTGCCCACTTAAGCAAAGCATATACTTTGGCAATGCTATCCTTTTAACTTAATCGCATGGTGGAACCATTCCTGAAAGATTGCACCTACGTCCGTGAAGGCCCAATCGCGTTAATCCACACAATCAGAGATTTGTCCAGGCTGGTGGTCATGCAATGTCATTGTGGCGCAAGTGCAGGTCCCACATAAATGTGTATAAACCTTTGCGTATATTTGTGACCTGCAATTCTTCAACCGAAGACCGGTCCAAGGTAAAGTCGTTTTGTATGTACACAGTGAACCATGTTTCCTGTCTCCAATTGATCTGGCAAATATGGAATAACACCAACAATCTCACATTATACGTCGGATATCACAGGATCCATATGCAAGGATTGCATAATTCACAGTATTTTATAATTGAATTTCGATTTGGGCTACAATGGTTATATATATGTTAACTTACACCCATGCTGTGTGATTAATTCGACATACATCTGCAAGTAGTGGTCGTAGGCTTATCACATACAGGGGTGTTTGAGGTCCCTGTATATAACGGATAACAATCGCGGTTTCCCATTCTGGCTTTCTGCTATTGTCCCCCGGCAAATTGTGTGACCAAAACGGTGGCTTAGTGCTATGATTTATAATCCAGTTTGACTTTATGGGGATCGATGCTATTGACGATTGTATAAAGGGGTTCTAATACTAATAACAAACATTATATAAGCTGGAGGTAGCCGATTGTTACAGGGATTATTTAGAGTCCGATATAACAGTTGGCGAATGCAGATATAAACGCATGAAATTATTCATCCATTATACCTTTAATCTACACGGCTGTTATGGTGTGTGGTGCAACCTTGTCGGGAATTAAACTTTGATAGTTCCGATGAAACTATGCAGGTAATGAGAAAGAGGAAACTTCCAGGAAGGCAATTAACCAAGTATTTTCATAGGCACGAGTTTCTTCTTCCAGTTCCAAAACTTTCGGCTATTTTTCCATCAGATATAATTGTTGGGCATTTAGCATTATAGTGTCATGGGCATATATGTTGTTTGGTTTTTTGGTTATGTTAGAAATGACAACTATCAGGGTCCAGGGACTACTAACTCCTGGTGTTGTAAAAACAACATAATATCCAGGTGAATCCAAACTTATAAATAAATGGCATGGGAAAGTATTGTTTTTTTATAAATGCTGCATGTTGAGATTATAGTATAGAACGTTCTAAACAAAATAAACTAATGTACGGTATGCCAAAATAACTCAATGTATGCCAAAATCACTCAATTGCACCTTGATATTAAAACAAATCAAAGGGAAATAGTTCTCGTTGCGCAATATTCTTTTTGCGCATCATTGATCTTTATAAATATAATAATATGATATAAATAGACTATGAAATAAAATTGTCAATCGGAAAACATGTAATAGCTGACATTATTTTGTAGTTTAACAGTACTTATTTACTACTCATATTGTGCGTTCAATAAAACAAAAACAAAAGCTCTTAGACTAAAAGCATATATCATTTTACGAAGAAATCTTTTCACCAACGCCTTCTTCGACTTATACTTTGAGAAGCTATATAATCAAACTGTCACAAAAACTATATTTGATCACGCTATGGGAAGACCGTTCGTCTGGCGTATGGATGTCCTACGCACTAAGAATAACATTGGAGAGATCGAATGGTGACATATTGGTGCACATGCAGACAGATTACAGTTTTACAACCGCAGTTATTGAATTACTTTAACAAGCGTCACTGGTCAAATAGCAGATGGATTAAATTTAAGGGGCAGAAGTACGCAGGAACCTTGATGACGCAAGCCGGCTTTGTGATTTGGATAAACAAGTCACCTTTCTACCCAACATATTGACACCTGTGCGTGTAATACTTATTAGGAAGCGGGCAATAAAGGCTTTTGTCGCGGAGGGGAGAAAGCTCAAATATGAAGCAATGTATTAGCACCAAGGCACGTATAAGCATCAAACAAACTCCTGAATGAACTTGTTTAACAAAAGAGTGCCATCATCCCAACAACAAAAATGTGATGAAAACATAATAATCATCTTAGGCCCTGTCTTGTATTTGTATTTAAGATGCGTATTAAGCTACAGAATCATTTTGCAAAAATTACAATATTCTCAGACCGTGCTGTTAGATATATACCGATGTCAGTCTACAAATTATAATCTGATGGAAGTTCATTTATCCAAGATACATAATTTATGTTAATTGAATACTACTACTACTACTAAGAAGAAGAAGAAGAAGAAGAAGAAGAAGAAGAAGAAGAAGAAAATTACAGACGAGTAAGAACGAAATACTGAAATCAAACACCAGCGTCGTGTCGTATTATATAACATTCAAATTGGGTGGATCCTATTTATGTATATTAAACATCCCTATAGATTATTTTCTCACACAACGACGAGGGGACGAGGGCTAGTCTAAACCCTTGTGGGATCTGTGATATAATATTTTGCATCGGTGCATTAAGACTGACTTGGAAGTTGGGGTGACGAGAAATTCAGACTTCGCTTGGAAGTGGTGATAGATCGAGGGAGTGGATTTCTCTCGGGAAGCTGGGGATATAGGAGATTAATGAGGAGCAGCAGGTTCAGCTGATGATGTCAGTATGGGGGTAATATTGACTTGAGTGGGGGAAACGGTCGTAATAATTGTTGATGATCCAGTTAGATCGCTGTTTTATTGGGAATGGTCACTACAGACCTGATATTGGGAGAAGCTGATGATGGGCATGGAGGTGTAGGTGGTGGGGCCATGGTTGGGCTGTGTGATGTGGTTCGTTTGCAATAGTGGTCACGGTGGGTGGGTGGGTTGGTGCAGTTGTGGGAGCGACTAGATGACCTGCCACGTTGCTCTCTGGTTCTTTGGTCCATTCTGTCAGTAGCTGCAACGAGACTTCCCTCTAGTCTCGTTGGTAGCTGTATACATGTATCCAAATAATTGTATCTGACTCGAGATGATCTTCCAAATACATGAATGCAATTACATATTTCTTCTTTTTCTTCATGTGGAAAACTTACATGTAACCGAGTATATGTTATTTGATTGAGTACATGCTCTGAAATAGTTTACCATTTTCTTTGCAGGCAGCTGAAAGAGTAGTCTCTGAGAAGTGTGGATCAGATCTCTCCGTCACGTTCCTGGACAATGCTCCAGGTGGGCGTTTCATAGTTAACGCAGTGCTCACTAATGGACTTAACAACAGATTCATGTTTCATAATGGTTTAACAAATTTGCACGCTGCGCGTGTTAATGGGGTTTATACTGGTTAATCAACGCAACGCAGAAATTGTTCCGTTAATATAGTGCGGAATTTTTTATTTACTTATTATTGATATAATTGTTGCAGGGTAACATCTAACATTATTTTATTCCGGGTTTGGCCTAAAATCTACCTAAAATGCCTGTACTACGAATAAATATCTCTTAATCCTTCCCCTCTCTATGTTCATCTCTCCCACTCTTCCTTTCTCTCTCTCACACCTCTGACTGCCCCATACCTGTCCTCCCTCTCCTTCTGCCCCCTCTCCCCATCCTACTTTCCCTCCCACCTCCTTCCCCCTACCCCTTTGTCCCTCCATCCCCCCACCCCCCCTGCCCCTGTCAAAATAATTGACTTACTGAATATTTATCACTAACCAAATTCCATTAAACCAAAATCAAATTAGTAGCAAACCTAAAATTTTAGATCCATGAATTTCCCCATCAATGAACATAAAGGTTGACGGATAGGTAGACCTATACATGACATTTCTATTAATCAAATTGTCTAAGGGTTCTATTACATTGTATTCAAAAGTAATTGTTCACATTACCCGCATATTTTGGTGAACTTTGACCTTTGACCCCTGATAAAAGGTCAAACGGACACTTTTTAGAATGTGAGATCATAATTGGAATGTTCAGTACCTCAGCTTTCATTTGATGTCAAAAAACCTTTGTTGTACTACTTGCTGTACTGTAGCCCCCGAGATGTAGCCTAGGTGATAACATTAAAGAAGAACAGTACCAGGTCATCCCAGGAAGGCCGAAACATAAAGGAACCATCATGATAAGCAGTGCAATTGAGCTCAGGAAGAAACACAAATCAACATTCAACTACCAACATTTTGTACACCTCTCCTGCGTCTTGAGAGTAAGTAACCTGTGGTTTTAAGTGTATTTCTTTTAATTGACTAGCGATGATAAATGCAGTTGAGGGGTATGTAGTCCATGTACACAGACGAGCTTGAATTGATACACTTTGTTCCACTTTACCTGAATTTGTGGGGAAATCTAAAGAAAAAAGTTCAGGTTATGTGAAAGTTCAGCTAAAGGGAACTAAAATAGTGCATTAGGTAGATCCAAACAACCGAGTTCGCTTATGTAGAACATAGTAAATCTAATCACAGCCTATCAAGAGAAAGTAAAAAAAACGGGGACGCGGCTTCTAATTAGGGAAATGATAAAAATGCTCCTTAAAGAATGCATGAATAACAAAACTGGAAATATGGGAAGGACTCAAATATTACAATACAATACGAGGTTTATGACCAAGAAATCTGCTTAGGAGTAGAGACAACGCTAACAATATGGTACCCAGTATATAGCGTAACATGAGTAGAATAAAAGAAAATTTATACTGTTCGAAATATATAGTTATCCAATGGCACTGGGTGGTCTTTAAATCCTATTGTTTCTTTTGCATTTTATTAATGTGTTTGCGAAGATTTGAAAGTACCTTTCTTCGGAGGAATGAAAATAAGTATGGGGGAATGTCACATGATGCCGTTAAATCATAATCGGTAAATAACGGCATGTTAATTTTTAAAGTACCTCAAAAGTACCTCATTTGTCACGTAAAATTACGTGAGCTTGCAAAGAAAATGATGCCAGGTAAAAATGACAAGGGATTGTAAAAATGGGTGCGCATAATTCTGTACACATATAAGTGAAAATTACGATGGCTATAACAACAGACGAAGCAATTTGAATCAATGTTGTACGAACGAGTACAAGAAAACCCACGGCAAAAATGCACGGGTGGCCTAGGGACACCATACAGCTGGATAATGCACGAGATTTACGACGGCAGCCTGCGACATGCCTCCGTGTTTACGACGGTTGGCTTGGAAACACCGCCGCAGTTGCGACGATGGTCCACGAATCAACACCGTACTTACGACGGTGGCCTCGCAGATGGCAGCGTAGTTGCGACGGTGGTCTGCCTGCCCTCCTCCCGGACCATTTGCCCGGTGCGTGCGTGGGTTTACGGGGCCCCGTGGAGTCCATCTCACCAGCACAACGTAACAAGCTACACCGATGGACATTTCACAAACATTTTAATAACTCAGGAACCAACGCTCCCCACTCATGACATTTTCAGGATATGTTGATCAATTGCCCCCGTTGCATAACAATCTGCGAGGGCAATATTAACACTGAAAAGATTACTCGCAGATTGTTATGCAACGGGGGCATTTATATAATAATGTTTCCTCTATCAGATCCCAAATAGTTACGAACGAGTCACAGCTTTTCCCTCAATGATTCACTATTATATAAAGGCCATGTCCCACGACAACGTAGTCAAAGGCTGAATTTTGGACATGTTAATAAACCACTTTATAATTATCTACAACTTTTCCGGTTAAAATCGTTCTCAATCATTCCCATTACCCTTGGGATCATAGATTTCTCTAACTACTTATGTACATATTAATGTGCAAATAATGATAACTATGTGTATTGCTGAAAGTAAGATAAGGCATAAGTCCCCTTTCACTCTCTACTTTTTAGTTTTTCCTTTCACTTCCCTTTCTTTTCTTATACTTTCTTCTCTCCATAATCCTGATTTCTCGCCCCCCCCCCCCCCATGTTTCCTTTTTCAAAGCCTTTCTTTACCTATATTAAATTAAAAGAGACGGAATGCGATTCTAACATAATTGTTAAAATAATAATAACCTCCCCTGTTAGATTATCATAATGCTTTGAATTATTGGGTACTTTATAGGTCTCGACATAAGGGTCATAACCCTGTTAAGATATTCCAACTAGAGGAAAAGTTACAGCCAAAGAAAACTCACGTGACGCTGCCACATTTCCCACCCTACCTTCAAATTAAGGAGAAGCTGAGTGGATTCATTGTTTTTGAAATAAAGTATGTGCGACATCTCATGGATATTATTAATATTAACCCCCAATATTTATTAAATGTGGTAGGGTAATAATGCTCACGTGACGCTGACAGTAAAGCTGCCCAACTCTGACTTTGTTACCTAGTATTCCAAAGTATGAACAAATATCCGAACAGATTTACTTTTAATATTTCAAGTCCATGTATAGAATTAACAAAATTAGTGAATTTATATTGTTCACCCCTGGTTCTTAGATTTTTTCCAGGCCTGGATTTTATATTCCACACATGACTGACATTTATAGTTCCCAACATGTTTTCATTCTTACTATACCAAATATCCATAGTAAACAAAAAACAGATCATAGAATAGCCTAGGTCAAGGCTCAATGGTAAAATAAGTTTAAATTATGTTTGACTAAATATTTTGATGTATGTCCATCATTTTATTGTGCCTCCCTTGATTTGTCTTCATTTTTAAAATCCAGTTTTTACCCCCCCCCCCCCCCCCATGCCTAAATTCGTAGGAAAAACTATGTAAATAGGGGGTATTTCTGACGTATGCGTCAGGATGTTGTAGGCTTAAAAAGGCTAGAACGTTCAGTGCCCCGCCGTCGCAACGGCGTCGTGAGCGAGCGCGGAGGAGGCAAAACGGAATGACCTAGATAAAAGTATGATGGCTGCCGTGGTGAGTGCCTACCTCGGAGCATCGAGTGCCTTT
Source organism: Sthenelais limicola (assembly GCA_942159475.1). Classification (NCBI taxonomy): domain Eukaryota; kingdom Metazoa; phylum Annelida; class Polychaeta; order Phyllodocida; family Sigalionidae; genus Sthenelais; species Sthenelais limicola. The sequence goes on from OW804098.1 coordinate 33,479,501, forward strand.
TATAGCTTACCTACCTACCGAGCAGTGGACGGAGTGACCAAAAGATTCTCAAAGGTAATGATATTTAAATGCATGGTAAATGACCCTCCGAGCAGTACACATATTGCTATGGACCGAAAGGTAGGTGCATTTAGAGAGATTGACGTGGCAATAGACAGAATTGATACAGGCGGCAGCAATAGGAGTTGGGTTGAGCAGCGAATCCGTCGCTCCAGACGGGGAGACATGTGTGGAATTTGATGATTTAAATCATAGTTGTGTTTGAGTTAAGCTCTTAAGATTAAAAGTTCGTTGAATTAAAGCTAATGTAAAATAAAAGTTTCTGTTTAAGATTTAGATTTAGATTTAGAAAATATTTTATTCAGGTCTATTACATTTCCACACAAATGAGCAATAATATTGAAGGTCTACATGATTGAAGGACACTAGGATCTATTCTATAATGTTAGCTACCCACATCAAGACCTCAACTGTTATTGTATTATGTCTATCGCCACTCTCGCTCATTAAAAATTAGAGTAATAATAGAATTGTTCTGTTATTTCTCCCCTATTTATATATAAACCGAATCAAGGGGCCATTACACATATATATAAGGGGAATAGGTTTATGTTTAGGTAGTGGGAGTAAAGATCCCGAATACATTATTATGTATACACAATTTGGGGGCCGATTTGGGGCGTATGATTTATAAGAGTAAGCCCCAAATACATATGCACGATTTGAGATTCGTTCACGGTTTCAGGCTCTACGATTAATCGTGGGTGCTTATTTGCCTGAAATCATACCTATTTTTGGACCTACACATGCACGATTTGGAGGAAAAAATGAAATCGTGGGTGGGTTGACGATCAAGATTTGATCTGCAATTCTGAAATATAGAGCTGAGAAAATTGTTTAAAGAAACAACCCTAGAAGCAAATAAGAAAGTAAAAAACTGTAAAAATAAAATATAATATAATGTCAAATAAAATAATTGTCAAATAAAATAAAATAAAATATAAGAAGGAGGAGACCTAATGTCGGCATGTGCAGAAGGAAAACTCTGTATTTCAAAAGTGAAAAAAAATTGTGTTGATACTCCAAGAATTAATGAAGTTATAATGTTTCAAAGTAAAATTATAAATAATTCCATTCTTCTATATTGCCAGATCGCAGATGGACCTACAATTTTGTATCATGATCAAAACTCGTAGATGCACCCACGATAAGTTGTAGACCTCATTATAGGAGTCTACAAAAATGGCAGCACTCACTACACAGCAACGATTAAGCGTAAAAGCAGTGGCAATTTGATTTGAAATCGCAGAAGACCCTTCCTTTTTCCTATACGAGTAATCGCACATCAAAATTGCCAATGAATCGCCAATGAATTGCCGCCCAAATCATGCATGTGTAGGGTATTTGGAACGATTTGGGACCGACGATCTGATGTACGATCTCAAATGTACTTTCCCAAATTGTACGACAGATTGTGAACCCCAAATCAGCCCCCAAATCGTGCATATGTATTCGGGGCTTAAACAAAAAATCATAGACTTATCGTACAACAAAGCTTGGGTTCCAAGTCGTATGTTCCAGGCCTAAACAGTCACAATTTCAGAGCCGATTTCATGCTACGATTAATCATATACATTTTTTTAAATCATGCAATCTTAATTTAAATCATATCAAGTTCTGCGATAAATCGTGGATGTGTAGGCTAAGACACAATTTCTCCTAGACACCGATTTTAAGGTGTTTGACTCATCGTAGGAGGTTTGATAAAATATTGAAAAGATGCATTTTAAACGGTGCATTTGAGATGAATACAATATTTTTTACAGTGTATACATATTTTATAAGATTCCTGTTTCCTCAGATCAATTGATAAAAACCAGCACATGTCAAAATATTGAGCTGAATGAAATAATGCTAATAACTATCTTACCTTTGAAACATTATATTTTATTCACATGGACAAACATAAAATGAAATACAGCTGGAGTTGCATGATAATTGTATGTTGGGTTTCTGTAATGTAGAATTAAGGATCAAAGTCACGTTCTGTATCACTAACTGATATTGTGAATTTATTAATGATCATAGTCATGAGGCTAATGATAATTATATTTACCACTCGGAAACACTAATTTTAAAGACTAATAAACATCGCCCAAATAACATACATAATAAAGCATGTCAAGTTGATTAATTCATTCAGTTGATCAATTGATAGTAAATTATACATTGTGATAGTTGAACACTTTACACAAACATTAGACATTGTCTTTTAAGTGCATAGAAGCATTCTTTGATTACTTTGTTCCATCTTCTGTTATCCATACAATTTATTTTTGGTGTATCTTAATCCTCATAGAATTCATTTAATACACAATAATTATTTAATTAGTAGGAAATGTATCCGATATATTGCTTGTATACTCCTTGAACAGGAACATTAATTTGAGTTAGGGCAATATTTTGTACATTATTCTCCCTCCAAGGCAATTGCTGGGAATGCAATATCGACGTTAGCAGCATTATTGGCATAGGTCCATAGTATTTCCTGTAGTTTTCCATCTTTGGTTTCATCAGATGATTCAGTTTGTTCATTGTTTGAATAATATTTCCCATTTACACCTACGGAAATATGAGCAGTTATATATATATAAGCAACGAAATAAAGGTAGTGATTCAGTAAAATTTAATTGTCTTGTCTAGACTACTCTTGTATAATAGTTTCTTCGAAAAAAGGTCTTCGATAAGAGTTTTTTAGAAGTTGTTTTGAAAGAAAACAATTTAAGGCTCATATTTAGGCAGAGAAAATGTAACATGAAATAAATTATCCACCACTCAGAGCTAGATGAAAATGATGACAGACTTTTAACACAATTTGAGTGTTTCTTTGTTTCTTTGTTTTTGTTAAACAAAAACAGTAAACATGTCTTTGAATTTGTAAAAAAAAAGGAGCCCAACATAATCATTTCTTATATTCCTTTGTGCAAAAATAAAACCATATGTATGGCTTGAAGTTGTTATATCATATAACGCAATCATTGCCCTTATAATCTGGTCTTGACTTAATTATCCACTAGCTGCGTCATGTGCATGGCCCTGGCCAGATGTTTACCATCACAAAAAAAGTAACTTACCCTTTAATGAGGGGTCGGCAGCTAGTTTGTGAACTGCTTCCCCTCCTTGTTTTGGAGTTTTGGTGACTTTCACAAATATTTTCATAACACCATCAAGAAAGTATCTCATGAAAAACCGTGTCCCCCAACCTGCATCCCGACTCAGTTCAGTACCAGGTATGAAACCTTAAATACAATTACAGAATACTCTATAGAAATTATGATAACAAATCATTTTGGAATTTGGAATTTATGGAAGTATGCTTGGAATAATAACTCAAGTAATTCATATCATAATCATCAGGGGAACTAACATTTCAGAGAAAAGATACCTGAAACTATAATCAGCCCTACTTCGGAGTCATATATTTCAAAACATCCATATATAGAAACACAGCAGAATGAATCTTCCTTTGATCAATTAAAGCTGCACTCTCAGTTAATGTCAATCGAAATCTAAATATTTTCTACTTGTTCCATTCTTTTTCAACCCGCCCAGAGGTCAAGTTGTTTTTCTACAAGACTGTTAATTTATATTATATCATTTATATTTGGAGGACCCGCCCAAATCCTGTCCTATGGTGACTTCACTTATTATTGCTCACTGGCAGCAGTTTGCTCTCAGCTATTACACATCAAATTCTTGTATAAACATGGAAGAACAGCAGAATATTGATTAATTAAATCCTATAAGTCATAACTTGAGTATATTTGATCAAATTTGTTTGTCGTAATAGCTGAGAATGCAGCTTTAAACTTACCTGGACACAGGGAATTAATTGTGACACCAGATCCTTCAAGCAGCCTCGAGCAGCTCTGAGCAAACATGACACTAGCAGCCTTTGAATTCTTATAAGCCTGATATCCATTATAGGCATCAGGCTTCTTCAGCTCTAAATCTTCTGGGTCAACTGGTGCCACTTCTGGATAAGCATTTGAAGAAGAAACATCTATAGCAAAATATTTCAGTACAATGTATTTGTACCATGTAAATATTAGGTGTTCATGTGTGCTTTAATTCAATGGTAGAGATATCATGTCAGTAAGTGTCTTTTCACCATAATAGATATTTTTTGTCAGTTAATTAAGGGATGATTCTACTCAACTGAGTTAGTCTCTCTAAAGGATACTCTCGGCTCACTTACCACATTTACCTAATAGTAAAATATAATAGTAACTAGATTGTAAGCATCATTTTTCATCTCATCTCTTGTCATTATAATATACAGTACAAATAGTATTGTGTTAAGATAAATGTAAAACTAAGACCCACAGCAAATGTAACCCCCCACTGTATAAGCAAATTTTAATGATCTTCAGGACACAACAAGCACCTCTTAGATAAAAGAGAGTGTATATAATTAAAAATATATACATACATACACTATACTTAACCTGAATAAAAATAGTTTAACAAAAACAAATATAGGTCCAAGTTCTCACCTCGATCCTTATTACGTACATCCCCATTATCTTTATCACATCATTATGTTGATCATTGATAACAAACTGTCTATTGGTATAATTGACGTGACTTAAAATCCATAAGGATAACATAACTTAAGACAAAACATAGGGAAAAAGAGAGGATGAATTAATCAATAATAAGTCTGTACCAATGTTCAAGAACCATAGGGACTAGATAATGTAGAATAATGTATTATTAACAAACAAAAGTATAAAATAGGTAGTGTGATGTCAGCAAGTACACATCTATATGGATGGACCTATTATGAATGTTGTGTTAGGCCACATTCCATGGCCACATTCCAGACAGCAGTTGTACAGCTGTCAATGGACTTTTTTTATAGGATATTAAAGAACAGTCTGCCAACAACTTCCTTAGTCTTCACATCTCTCTATCCACTACAGCTCAAACACAGTTAACGATTTTCATTTTATATCTATGGAGTAAATACGGTTCTCTAGGGAATATTACTTTGATTCTAGTATATACCATACACACCATGGTATGTCATTGGTGGAGAACCGGATACTGATGAAAATATGGAGTGATCCAGGAGATGTATGTGTATGAAAAGAATAACTAAAAACTTATTCAAATCAAATCAAAATATGATGACTCATTGGTTTACAGCAAGAACTCACTTCTCCGTCCTCCCATACTTGCTATCTTGATGTCATGAAGAGAGGATACCACAATCACTACTCTTGCCTCACCCTTTGTCTCGGCAGTTTTCTTCAATTCTGGGAGTAGTAGGTGTGTCAACAAATAAGGACCTGTAACAAGGAACAATTTAGTAGTATGTATAGCAATCCATATCCGCCACATGGTTTTGAGGAATTTAAAGAAATCTAAACACATTCATAAGAAATCATTATTATTGATACAATTAAAATTTAAATATTTAATTAGACTCCGAATTAAATACTGGATCAGCACATCAATGATCTCGTCAAAATCACAGCAGCACATAAGATTACACCTCGACCTGCAAGCTCCCCCTCCCCCTCTCCCTTCCCCTACATCCTCTCCCTCGCCTCTTTCCCCCTCTTCTTGGATGGTCACCCTTTCTCCCCACACTTCCCCCTCTCCCTCTTTTCCCTCCCCCTCTTCTCTGTCTATCATACCTGTTTTTCTCTCCCAACCCCATCTCTGATTCTCCCCATCTCCTTCCCCTCATGCTCCCCCTCCCCTCTCTGCCTTCCCCTACATCCTCTCCTTCACCTCTTTCCTCCTGTTCTTTCCCTCCCCCTTGATCCCCCTCTCCTATTCCCCCACCCTCCCTTTTCTTAACTCTCCCCCTCCTACACCCTCTCCATCCCCTTCCTCTCTCCAATACCCCACCCTCTCCCTCTCCCTCTTCTTCACTCTCCCACTCCTCTGCATGTAGTTAGGTCCCCCTGAAAGGTTGTGGGAAATGAGGTAGTGTCTCATAGGGGCTTAAATAGTGTATAGAGATCCCAATTTAAAAAAGGCTTCAAAATCACATTTTCACCTGAGATACCTTCACAAACCACATATAATGACCTCCAGACAGGGTTGACAGACCTGTAGAGACCAACAAAGTAGATGGGGAGACCCCAGATTCCGAGAACATGTGACACAAAGAAACCCCTCTTTTCTTCCTCTTTTCGTAGAAATCGCTCTAACTGTATATTATATTGATTACATCTAACACTAATGGGTCAGCTCTTCAGAAAATGCACAATCATCAGCTCTACAGATATAGTAAATTCTGCTAAATGAGTGAAAAATGATAAATACTAGGTATATTTGAATATATTTGGTATTACTTTGAATTAAAATATATGTTCAGTTATATTGAACCTTATTTCTGTCTTAAATTTAGGTTATTTAAGAGGATTGGTGATAGCAATTGCAATTTATGGGATTTAAGCCATGCAAATATGGATTTAGTTGTGTCAAACAGCACAAATTCGATTTACACTTTTAATACAGAAGCCTCATGCAGTTTTGTGCAACAAAAAGGGTCTACTCTATACTGAGATAGAGAATCACTGAGATAGAGATATTCCTTTATGTGATAGGATTACAATAGGCGTTTTTCCTTCAGCCACTTACATTAATTTAGCTAGATTGGGGTTGGGAGAGAAAAACGGGTATGAAAGACAAAGAAGAGGGGGAGGGAAACGAGGGAGAGGGGGAAGTGTGGGGAGAGAGGGTGACCATCCGGAGGATGGGTACTTGGCTAGTAGTAGAATAAAATAAACATCAAAACGCACCAACATAATTTGTTGCCATCGTAAGTTCTAGACCATCTTTGCTTGTTTCTCTACCAGGTTTGATTAAAAAGACTCCAGCATTATTGGTGAGCACATCAAGTTGACGTCCTGAGCGAATGAATTTGTCTGCGAATGACCTGATCGATTCCACACTTGCCATATCAAGCTGTGAATTTCAAAACAAAACTTGATTTTGAAAAGGAGTATATAATGGTATCTGATTATGCAAATACAATATTCACAAAAATATTTCACAAAATCAGATTTTATAATCTGACCAGACTATAAATACCACATAACGTTAAGATATGACAATTTGAAATAATGAATTGATAGACACGGGCCAAAACCCGCATTTACACCAAGTATCCTCACTTGTAAGTATCCTTGTGTATTTTCATTTGAATGGTGTGGCTCATTCAGCTATGGAAGAAGGGGCTATCATTGACGACACCTGACAAACTACACCTGGCACTATTACACTTACATCTCTCCACACAAGCCACGGCTGCCACTGCTGCCCAGACGGACACATCACTTTGCAAATTCCCACCCAACCCTCACCTTTACACCAATATTCTTTATACACAAACATTCTCCTCCCCTATAGGGCTCTTTATATTATTCATTATCATATAATCTCATTTATAATTAATTATCTCTTCAAATTTACAGGATTAACTAATTAATCAGCTAATTGATAAACACTTTATACATTTTTTACATTACTCAAAATTCATTAATAAAATTGCAAATTGAGATTTCAAGTGTCTAGGAAGTAAAAGTCAAATCGCAGATCATTATTTCTGAGATCGCCCATGTTCACTGCCAATTCTCGGTATTGCAAGTGTGTATAGGAAGTATTGTCTGAAGTATGTTAAGATCTTGTGATTATAAATCCATTTTTTCTACCTTTTTTCCCAATCGTCACAAGTACACCTCACAAAAATATTTTCGGTCTTCTCTCCCTCCATTTCATTATAATTTGAAGTGATCCAAATCACACATCAGCTGCGAATCCAGAGCCGCGATTTCACTCAAGTTTGCAGCTGAAATTGCACATGTGTAGGGACTAAAGCTTAAATCGCAGAGCATTATTTCTGAATTCACACATGATCCCTGCCGATTCGCACAGGATTTCTACGATTCGCACAGGATTTCTAAGATTTCACATGCAAATGATTGCAAGTGCCAGATTCGCAGCTGTGTAGACAGGGCATTATGTAATATAAACTGCTTAACCATGCATATTACGGCTTCTACATCTAAATTTGTGGGTTGTGTAATACTTTAGTGCACTGAACACCAATGCCGATAATATACTTTCTCTAACTCTATGATACTCCTTCATAATTGACAGGTTTGCTAAGTAGGCTACTGCATTCTTTCTTTTTTAAAAAAAACCAACCCCAGTTAGATATTCTGTACCTAAATGCACAATACCTATATGCACACAAAAATGTATAATGGTTGTATGCAGCGGTAGTCTGCAAATCATTTTTCTTAAATAAAATAAATGTATACAATTGAAGATAGGACCCTATATATTTTTAAAAATGTATTGAGATATACAGTACCATCATAAAAAGACAACAATTCTCACCTCCATAAATTCCAATTTTGCATCCGGTGTCTCACGTTTCAACTTTGTAATTGCTTCCTCTGCCCGGTCTTTATTTCTACATGCCATTATGACATTATGTCCTTCTTGGCATAGTAACTTTGTGACTTCATATCCAATCCCACAGTTGGCACCAGTAACGATGATTGTTTTTTGTGATGACATGCTATTGCAGGTACTTTGAAGAAAAAAATGTTAGGCCTTATTGAAACATCAAACATTCTGCTAAAACTAAAATATTTTTTAGACTTTTTGAATAGGCAAAACAAAGCAGAATTTACTTTTTTACGTCTTTGGCCTCTGACTATCATTTTATGAAGAACATCCTATATAATAGCTCCTTCCAGGAGCTCCTTATTATTATAGGAATTGAATTATACCGGCTGCAACTAATTACTGATGTGTACCTATGTTCAGCAGGTGGCTTTGATATGATTGTTGCTATGTAGCCCTACTTGGGGCCTGGGAAGAATACGACTAAATCTGACAAATAATATTGCAAATAATGAATTCTTCTACACAATAATGAAATCTTCATTGGCAAATATTGGGCCAATGATTAAATCTATGCAGATGTTATGTATTTGTAGGCAAATGCCATTTAGAATGTATTCCTAACACCATAAGAAGCAGGGATATGCCTAGATTTGCTGGGTTGGTATGGGTCAAATTGAATTATTTTACACTATAATGTAATTTTATTTGGAAATTGTTTTGCCAATAATTTATCTAATTTGTAGGCGAACAAAACATACATTTAGACACCTAGAATGTATCCCTAGCCCCATTAGAAGTAGAAATAAGTCTGTTAATTTACATATTTGCTGGATCGGTTGTGGCCAAATTAAATTATTCTATTCTATAATGCAATTTTCATTGGAAATTGTTGAGTCAATGATTTATTCAATGACTGTATTACATTTGTAGGCTAATGAAACATGCATTTAGACACCTAGAATATAGGCCTAATCTTAGCCCCATAAGAAGCAGAGATATGCCAGTTTACAGATTTGACATGTTCGGTGGCGGCCATCTTGAATATCTCAAATTGCTCAAGGTCAGGAACTTCACATCACACAAGAATGTAATATAGGAACCCCATAGATGATAAATCAAGAGAGAAAAAAAATTTATCCGGGATTTCTGGGTTAGGCCAAAATTTGCCATTCCACTGCATACCAACTATCTCTCATAATAAGCATCCATCTAATTCTATCCGCAAGTTGTCCACACATCACACAATAAAACATTTAGGCCTAGAACATAGCATTCCCTGTTATCACCAGATATGACTATTGATGTGTATTGGCAGTTATAGGCTATAACAAGGGAAACAACAGTTATAGCCTATAATACATAACAAGGGAAACACCGTTGCATGGTTCTGATAGCTTCTGATGTGAGCATGCACATTGCCCAAAAGCAAATAAACAGGGGTAGTAAACAAAAAGGGTCAAAAGTCAAGGACAGGGAGAGTAAGCAATCTACACTATGTTCCACTTAACCTGAACTCAAGGGGAAATCAGAAAAAGTTCAGGTTAACCGAAAATTCAGCTAAAGAGAACAGATAGCTACAGATACATTAAGTTGGAAGTCTGCAGGGAAATTGGAAAAGTTTCAGGTTAACCGAAAATTCAGTTAGCTTATTAGCGGAACTTAGATGAATGTGGATTGCTCCTGAGTCCTCTACATATTTCGCGACACAGAAAGCCATGTGCTTTTATTTACTAACTCGCATGCTCACATCGGATCCGTGACAAGTGTGTAAGTGGCGGGTACCATAATATGTGGTCACTGTCCCTCTATTATCGCCGCCGATCTTTCCCTAAGTGACTTTCAGTTGCATGGTTGTAATGATAGCATATAGACATATATAGGCCTAATTATGCAATGTAATACCCGTGTAATATAGATACCGTAGGTGTAGGCCTATGCAGGCTTAGCTAGGCTTGTCACCATTTTAGTGAAACAGGAAACCAAAACATACCGTACCTTAATTTTAGCCAGTTGAAGTTCCTACTAGTAAGCACTAGCCTACTAAGCCAGGTTTACGCCGGGGTTTACGCCTTAACGACCTATATTTCGGTTCTAAATATAGGCACAACCCTAGCTAACCCTAGTTGTAGGCCTACCTTTAGATGTGATAGCGGGTAGCAGGCGTTTACAGAGTAGGCAGTGCCAAGATTCGTATAGGCAGACTATAATTCATGTTTTCAGCTACACCAGGGAGGTATATACAGAGGGAGCAGAACCGAGGTTCAATGCATGGTACCCCAATAGTTAAGAGTAATGCCACTACAGCTTGTGGCGCTAACTACAGTAATAGAAATAGACACATAGAAATAGACACATGTGTCTATTTCTATGCTACAGTGAATCAGGTCCACCCACTCCCACCCACATATATCCAATAGCCAGCAATTGTATAGCTATTTTTAACTATGTGACTGTTATGGTGTTGCTGGGAAAAGGCAATCAAATTTACCTGGGCTACCAATGTGTCAAAGATTATGTATGCTGATGGCACAACTTATAATTATATAGCTGTTGTTTATAGATGTATGATTAAATGGTACTAGTGTCAACAAAAGCACTGCAGCGCCACCTGCTATACCATAGTCATAACACAACCCTACCAACCAAGCATTGTCCTATGTGATATGCCTCTGGCTTCCGCTCCCTTGTATATACCTCCCTGGCTACACTCATTTACTTGGCTTAAAGATAAATGTTAAAATCTACTCTACAATCTAATTCATACCTCACAGATTTACAAGAACAAATTCGTATTCATCTGTCTGAAATTTTGTAAAAACTGATAAATTAGGCTATCCTTTAATTTCCCCCATTGACCTCCATAGGGAATGGGAGTAAATAGCAGCTTTATTTTACTACTAAGATAGCAGTAGCTAGCAGTGGTCCTCAAATATGAAATTATATATTCTTTCTCAAGACAAAGTTTAGATAGAATATAGATATAGGCCTAGGCTATACATTATGAGCCATGTGTACACCCTATAGGTCCAAACCCTCAGATCAGATAAGAATGGTAGATCTAGGCTATGTTAGCCTATACTTCGCTAATCAGTTTCCTAGCCTAGGAATCAGCGTTTTAATGGGAATATGATGACATTTTGCGGTCTTAAGGGATTATAATGGCACATTGCGGTTTGAGGCGAGAGGCATTCCCTTCGTTTGAAGGGACTCTTTCAATTTTGGGCCTAGACTGTGTAGGCCTGCTCTAGCTCATGAAGAGGCATGTATATATCCGCCCTCCGTGATTATATTATCGGAAAACTCTTCAACAGCATGAAGTCTCTAAGGATGTTCTCAAATCAATACATGTGTCCTATATATAAACTAAAACGGGTAGACCACTATCATATCCCACTACTTTATCAGTATCAATCAATGTATATAAATATATAATACCTCATCACCATGCACGCGATTGTTACCTACATTTCATGAACTTAATTAGATCTATAATTAAGCAGGCAGTTATAATTTAACAAGTCTTGATGCTTTAATATAATGCTTTAATTTAGTGCTTTAATTGAATGCTTTAATGCTTTAATTTAACCAGTCTTAATGCCTATTATATTGTACACCAACCCATAAAATAGTGATGAAAAAAGGATCAGAGTGAAATTTGATCATAAAACAAGTGAAATTTGATAATAAAACAAGTAGGCCACAAAATCCACATGTAAAAAGATAATTCCTGTCGTTACCATGGCGTACCGTAGAACAATGTCTAAGAGAAGCCACATAAGGCTAATATTATATAAGAGTTTTTGTTTTGATAAAGCCATGTTCAATATATATATCATTTCTGCTACCAAGGAGTCATTCTCCGTACATATAATAATATAGGTATAGTGACGTATTCCTGTCAAAGCAGATCTGCTTGGTTCGCTACCAAAAAGTCACACCCAATACATATATCGCGCCTGCTACCAAGGAGTCATTCTCCGTACATATGGTTAATATAGGTACAACGCGAGGCGAGAGCCTATCTGCTAACTCAAATCTCTCGTTAGGCTACCAAAAGGTCATCCTCAATACATATGGCTATTGCTACCAAAGAGTCATTCTCCATACATTTAACTCATATAGGTAGTTTAAATTAAAATATCTCTAGTCAGAGTAATAAACCTGTTTCAAACGATGAGAGGGTACGATGTAAAAAATGTTATCGACCCCGGAGGAAGAAGTGATTTTTGTTGATAGACTGAATAAAAACTTTTAAAAACAAAAAAAAATAAAAAGATAATTCCAATAATAACGAAATGCGTATTCTTGAAATCGGGAAACAATTAATATTCAACATATATGTGTTCTATGAATAATTGATAAATTCTGCAAAATTTAATATTTAGATGACAGCTTAAAATACAAACAGTCATCATAAATATATGGTATATGGTCTACATCTGAACGGGTAACAACAGTCAGAATGCTCGAACAAGGATTCTCTGATTTACTTTTTATAGTAATACAGTGGAAGAAAATGGTAAAATAGGAAAAAATACACATATAGGACACTCGGTTATGATACTGGCTATCAAACCATGTATGGGTTCCTTTGCTATGGAAAGCTATGGAACGTAATATAATCAGACATGACTACATAATTCTATAATTAAGTGTCTCACTATATTAGGTGGACATTTGTCATTGTTCCCGAACTCCTGACTCTTTTGCTCTAGTATCGGCCTGCATTCTTTTTTTAGAAAAATGTTATTTGCGTACATTGCCGGACTAACCCAATAATCTCATAATACACAATGGAAAAAGAACATTTACCTAAATCTTATAGAATATGAGAGGACAACAATATTTTACCATCTATACAATATAGACAAGTTAAGTATGAATTTACTAGAGTAGGATCTGAATGTCAACATGACTGATTCTTCCATGAATCGTTAAATTCTATGTGCCTAATGAATATTTGAATTTTGATATTCAGTAATAGACCTCCCTCGTTTTATAGTTATAAATACTAATTTCCATGTGTTGTTAACCTCGGTAATTATGTCTCTAATGGCGTCTTACCTGAGTGATACAAAGTGCGCGATCAGGACTCCCACATGGAAGGCAGATATATAGGTTATAAATAAGTTATTTTGATGCGTTACTTTCTAACGAGGGCAGTGACAGCCTAATGGGATGCTACTGAGTCCGGTCCTTATCTTATATCTGATTCGTATGAAGACGACCCGTATCATTATCAATTGTATCAGTGATCATTTATGATTTACCATATGATATGTCAGTCCTATTAAACAGCACCCTCCGATGTCTCTCGATCGCTTTGCGTTTCTTGGACACACAGGCGCGACAAAACCGCGTATGGTTGAGGGTGTGTGGGTTGGGGTGGGGTGGGGGAGTGTGGGGGGGGGGGCAGGACACTCGCAGGTTTGGTATCCAGCCTGCATAATGCTGTCCTCGATCCCCGATCTCGGACGATTTTTTTGTCTAGGTATCCATAACCTAGTATTTGGCTACGCGAAATAACTGACAGGAGTATAATACAATGCATGCAATAATTATTACAATATCATAACTGAAATCTTTTCTCCCATTACAAGCAGTGTTTACTCTGGATATTATAGAAACGATGGTAGAGCTAGTTCAGAGAACGAAGGTGGATGGTTACTAAGTTCTATAAGTATGTGGGTAATTAGCCCACTAATGAAGACGGTAAAAGGAGTTGTTAGTACAACTGTTCATCAAGGACTGATCCTTTATTTCATAGATATCAAGCAGGTAAGGTTACCCTTAAGGTCACATTACAGTGTAGGCCAATCAGGCCGCAGTATGGTTACATTACATATTTATGACTCATCTCATTAACCAATGAGGGTCACGTGATAGCCGTGCCTGACCTGTTGACCTGGCGAGCATGGTGTTACCTAACATGTCGCCCTGTATTAAGTAACATGTATACATACATATATGAACATGATTATGGATATACTTATACAGTTATGAATATTAATAGTTATGCTAATTTATATTGATAATGTTACGTAATCTTACGTAACCCGAGGTAATAGATTAGCATAAAATGGGTGTGACACTATGACCTGTGTCATCTGCTGCTATGATGCATTACAGTTGGTTTAAAATATGACAGTGAGGATTTCTTCCTTTTTTGCTCCTTTCCTAAGCGTCATGGATAGACTTGTGCACCTTGTTTATTTTTATAAACTAAATAATATCAATATGTGACATATATACAAATAAATGCAATTTATCCACACACAACCACTATTTTTGGGCATTACCTACCTACAAAACAATTATTAAACTAATTATTCTTCTACAGAAATGAAATGTATCATATAATAACCAATTTTACTTTGGTCAGATTTCTGGTCTAGGTGTAGCCCAAGGGACTCAGTGCTAGTCTACTAGCAACTATTCAGACACCACATAGTAGTATATGAAAATGAGCAACTGACTGGCTATGTGTATGTGAAAGATGGCTATGTATATCTCTGTGAGAGAGAGAAATAAAGGATATCGGATATTAGGATATCCATAAATCATATTGATTATGTGTTGGAATATCTTAGAAAAGGAAAATGATATTTGAAAAAGAAAAGTGTTGGATATATGTTGGCTATTTACTATGACACATTTTTATCCTGACAGTTTGGGGACAAAACAGACGCTAAAGAAAACGCCAAGACCGGATGCCCAGTGGATTCCGACGGGGTCTTCTGCTTTGGCGACCAAGATAATTACTCTGGCGTCTGTATTAAAACAGCAATCTCATGGGCGTCCAGATGGACGCTCAATTTAAACATGTACTTATAAAGAAGTGTCCACAATCGAAGCGACTCAAATCGGCAAAGTCGCCCATGTTAATTTCAATCGCCAAATCATTATTTGAATCGTCAGAACATTAGTCAATACAACGCCATAGCCAAACGCCCTGTATTTTTCTCGCTACGTACGTAGATTCTCGGCTAATGGGGTGCTACCAATCTACCGCACAATTTAATCAATTAGGCTATTAGTGGGCCTTACTAGTCAATTTTGTCAGCGAAATTACTCTTGCTATGTTTGTATTTCGAGAAATTGTAGATAGGACCACCAACACTCCATAAAAAAGTAATTATAAGATTATTCGAAAACGATCGAGTTGTAACTGAATGAACAAGGTTCTATTGTTTAGCCTATATAAGAAATTCATTTACAAAGACTACTTTATGACACCACTTTCTTCGCCTACTTCAATAAAATGTAGCACGGAATCTTGGAGTACACTTTCTTGATCGGGATTTTCGCATAACTCTTTAATTTATTGGTTTATTTGTTAATTAATGGTCTGTATTGAGTTCAAGTTGAGTGAGTGCGTGAGTATTGAGTTCAAGTTGAGTGAGTGCAAGAGTGACTGCAGTCATATGTCTAGTCCACATGTCCAGTGGAGAATTCCGCATGTCCAGTCCACATGTCCAGTAGAGAATTCCGTCCATCCTCGAGAAGTGTTTGTCACAACATCAACGATCCTGGGAAGCCATAGCAAACAGTAATTTTTCAATTTTATGATTATACTTAGATAGACACAGCCGTAGGCGAAAGACCATGGTGAACCATAACTGATGTATACACCGCAGAATTCTAAGTAAAAAAATGCCTTCGGTATGGTCTATTCCACTGTTTTAGGGGACTCAACATATAAATCAATATCTTATGAAATTATTTTTTATGACATAAATCTAGACATTTTGGATGGGTTCTGTGATAAAAAAAAAATAAGCAACGAGTTTTAGGCATCTGCGACGATTATTACGAAAATTATGGCCAATAAAACATTTCCAGACCCATTTTGACAAAAATATCAGATCAACGAAGCGATGGTCCATCATTTGTCCTATCTCAATGTTAATGCTATTTCTGACTTAGTTTTACAATATCTGTGCAGTGGGCTATTTAGCTGTCACATTTTATTGATATTATCAATTCGTGGACGATTAAAAATAAGCTTGGGTGTATAAGAAAGTAGCCACATGTGACGTTTTCATTAAAGCGAGGCCGAGATATTACAAAATGAACAGAATGTAAATGTTCATTATTAGGAAATGAAAACGTTATGGCGTCAAACCTTTAGAAGCAAAACAAAAAGATGAGGAAGCTTTTTCTATTATACTAGTATATATGATAATTAATTTAATGTAATATTTTTTTATGATGATGTATAGAGGCTGGTCTATGGTTAGGTTAACTTGTTTTTGTAATATATAAATTATACGTCCATCCCTCTTTAGAGGTGCTATAAGTGGGGTGCAATAAAAATATTCATATAGTACGCATACTTTATGAACTACTTCGTCATCGTTTTTCAGATTTACACATGATACATTTATGATTACACATTAAGTTTTATGCCCATATAATAAATATGTAATGGAACTCGCCTGCAATAATTGAAAATTTATTGGACTTGATTTGTCCGCATAAACACTCTGCCTACGGCATCGTGCTTATGTGGACAAATCTCGTCCAATAATTTTTTTATTATTGCCGGCCCGTTCCATTCTCTCTGTTTCTGCAGGGAGGTATATGTCTACTGATAGTAGGTTTCTGGCATTATGTTGACTGGTCATAATTGTGCAGGAAATCGTCTGATTGATTACCAATCAGCAATGTTGGCAGACAGCGCTTCAGAAACCAACTCGGAACTTGTATAATGTGTTAGTTGCACGAGTTGTCGTTTAGAGAAAGATGGAGAGAGACAGACAGAGCAGAGCAGAAAGAGAACAGAGGGATGGAATTAAGGTAGGGATGGAAAAGTAAATAAAGAAGAGACCACATTGTAATTAAATAAAATCAGTGTTTATTGTTATCTTGTAAATTACCTTCATACTTCATGATAATCAAACGAAGATTCACACATCCTAACATCATGCAACAGTAAATGCTTCTTCAAGCTTTCCGGAATATGCAACTCGCGGACTTTCTCCCATAGGAAATCATGCAGTCTTAACCTAATGGCATCTCTGCAAATAGTCTTGAGAGAGTTAGGTTGCCCATTGTCCAAGAGACCCTTAATAAGTAGGGCCACGTCCGTTAAAAGAGCTGGCCATTCTAGTAAATATTGCAGCTCAGCTCGGCTCCATCTGTATCCAGCATTTAACAGGAACAAGAGCATATCAAGATTAGACAACTTGACAATGCACTGGAGGGGCCTGCCAGTGATTTCTGGTAGTTTACTCCGAGGATCTAGTAGAGCAGGGCATTCAGAGCATATGAGGTGGATGCTAGGTCGATGTCCAGCTCCACAGGCAGCTGTGAGAGGGCTGATCTTTTTGCGCGACACCTATGGGAATAATTTAAGCAAGCCATGTTCAGTTTAAGCGGCTAAAGGCGGGGTTCATAAAAGAACACTTTTTTTTATATGTATATTTGATTTATTTTTCCATAGTAGTATTGAAATAAAGCTGAAATTAAAATCAATTAAATAAATTAAAACGCGATCATTAACATCCCTGTATTTTTCACTTTTGCTTTGTGAGTCACTCAAGTGTCTGGTGGTAGGAGGGAAAGTGTACAAGACGAAACCTGAGAAACTCGTAAATTTCAAGTCCATTTAATACATTTACATTAACCTTTTGACCCCAATTTTTTTTTTACCAAAATACTTTGACTTAATTGTATTTGTCCAACTTCAAGACTTCTCCAGGCCCTCTGGAGACCCTGCAGTATCAGTAGTAGACAGTAGATAAAGACTAAAGGACAAAAGTCATCTTAACTTACAGTATTATAATTGACTCCCTTGCGCATAAGGTAACGTATGGACTCTAGGTTTCCCCAGCAACTAGTTATGCGGTGGAAAATAGTCTCTCCCGTCGATGGGTCTGTGTGGTTGATATCCGATCCTGCCTCGATCAGAATATCTGAAATATGATTCTCACTTAATTTTCTTTCATATAGAAATATTCACATTTCAACTCATTTAGATAATTGATTCTACTAAAGCTACCCTAGTTGGGTTTCCATAGTCATCGAGAACTGCTAAGTGTTCCCCCGTCAGGTGCAATTGATAATCTAAGGCTTAGTGAAATCTGAAAAATGTTTGCAATACATGTATTTCTGGGTGAGCATTTACTAGTGAAGTAGCTATATACTCCATAGGATGGAAATGCATGGATAGATTTAGTACACTGTCTTGAAATCTGGTAAATGTATTCATGCTACAAACAGTGTTAAGCACCCCAAAAATGAAAACATTTCCACAAAGACGCCTTAGGAATAAAACACTTTGAAAAATATCAATGTTGCGACTTTTGACTCATTTTCCTGTAACACATCACATATGATATACTCATGTACCGTTTTTGACTTGTATCAGAAACTATATTTACCAAAGACTTGGTATTCCAATTCTACCTTATGGATGCAAAACTAGTTAATAACTCGGTGCATTTTAAACAGAATTAAAGAATCAGTGCGCAAATGTATGGCCTCCGAATTTGCTTTATATTAATTTTTTCTCAATAAAAATATGTAGGTGACTGAAGTGTATCCGTTACCTGCTAGTTTGGGTGCGTACTGTCCTAGAAGAGCCTTTTGAAGAGGAATAGTATTGCCGACCGATGCTTTATTTACATTAGCACCAAAATGAATAAGACATTCGACCACCTCCGCGTTTTGGTCTACATTCTTGCCATTTTCACCAACGGCCGCGCGGTGTAGGGGTGTCTCACCATCGTTATTGTAGGCATTAATCAGAGCACCTGAAAAAATATTAGAATCCAGTAGATTAATTCGTTAACGCAAGCCCAACTTATAAAACCAAGTGAACAGAAGCGATTGCTGAACTGCATTGAAAAACGACCTTTCTCAATATCTCAAGGTAGCAGCGGGAATACACGGAATTTAATTCCATAAGCATGTTGACATTTTTGTCACATTTATTTTGTAATTTTTGTATCTTTGGTGATGAATGAACAATTTTCAAATCAAATCAACTACTTTGGTTAATTTACAAGGAAAAGCCATCAAAAGTAATTTGATGCGCGGAAACTATTGCTCTGGGTCTTTCCGAGGAGAGGGCAGATCGACGTACTGATTCCATTAAGTAAAAGCCCGGAAGATGCCTTATACAGAATGAAATAATTGAAAGGAATTTTACCGGCAACACAGAGGAGTCGAACCGTTTCTAGTTTCCCATCGTAAGCACCAGAAGCTACAGCTAAATGTAGTGGAGTGTTGCCAAGGCTATCTTCAGCCATGACATTGGAACCACAGGAAATCAGCCTCTTGGCCACTCTTAGTCGAGCAGGTCCAATACCGTAAATGTTCCCTGTGTAAATGAGAATGAATGTTAACTATTATTATATTCCAGTTGTCTGTTATTTTTCAGGGCATAAATATGAAATATAAATAATTACTACGTGAATACTGTTTCATAAGACTCAGGTCCCGCAAAGTTGAACGTCCAGGACAACCATGGAATGATACGTAATGTGTCATAACAGAATTCGTAGGGCGAATGAAATATATACATAGAGAGAGAATGGACCGAGCCGGCAATAACTTGATGTGTAATCACAAATGTATCATGTGTAAATCTAAAAGAAAATTTTATAGCACCTCTCATGTGGAATGCGCATTTATAATAAAGACAAATTATTGTCCTGCACGATGTTTAGGGGAGGGGAGGGGACAGGGAACAGAGGAGAGAGAAAGGGAAGTGGAGAGAGAGAGAGAGAGAGAGAGAGAGAGAGAGAGAGCGGTGTGGGGGGACCGAAGAGGGGAGAGGGAGATAAATGAGCATAAATTGAGTACCGGTACTAAACAGAAAGTTCAAATAGACCAAATCTTGCCAGGGTTAGGGACATCTTTTAGATATAACGACTGAAAAAAAATCTTTAAAAACATTTTAAAATAATTAGAAGAATTATACAAATATTTCATTGGGGCCTTTTGCCCTAGGGGGCTGTTAGCCGGGGGACTTTCAGCTGGAGTGGGGGACTTTCGGCCGATTTATAAATAGATTTAGTCACCTGTACCATCCAGTACCACGTGGAGGGGTAGTCGCCGCCGACCATTAGCTGCATTCACATCAGCGTTCCTCGCAAGAAGGTAATTGATAATGTCTTCATTAACAGTCGCTACTGCTTCGTGAAGGGGCGTTGTCAGCTGTCATAATAAAATGATAAAATATATATTACTGGGTCTATATAAAACATCTGGGGGCTAAGCTCGGGATCTTCAATGCTGATGGCAATTAATTCACATCAGCGTTCCTCGCAAGAAGGTAATTGATAATGTCTTCATTAACTCTTCATTAACAGTCGTTACTGCTTCGTGAAGGGGCGTTGTCAGCTGCCATAATAAAATAATAAAGTAATTACTGGATCTATATAAAACAGGGGGCTAAGTTCGGGATCATCCATGCTGATGGCAAAGGTTAAATGGTATATTATTAAATATTGCTAATAAGAGAACGGAGACGGTTTGCCGTCGAGTATCTCTTATAGGCAAGGAAACATGGGGCCCGAAAGACAACACATTCATTAACCATTTTAGCACACGCCCCAATCAGTCTTATGCCTCTAATTAGTGACATACAATCTGTAATACAATCACCGGTTCTTCGCCCCCACAGGCCCACTGCATGGTCTACTTAAATCAACCTCCACCAGTAGTGGACATAATTGTGGATAATTGTGTGCACATGGCTCTGAACTGTCTTGATATTATTTTGAAAAAGGAATAATAGTCACAGTTCTAAGCTCTGAAGTGTAAGACAAATTGTTAGCCAATAAAGACGACGGATTTCCATTGTCCGGCCTAGGAATTCCCAGATCCGGCGGGCCAGCACTGACCCAGAGAGGGACCCTGACGGGTGGGGGGTCAGGTAAAAGGTTAAACAGTATAGATCCAACCCCGCAGATCAGATAAAAACGGTATTCAGTGATTGGACACCTACTGCGCTAATCGATTTCCTGGCCTAGGCGTTCTAATGGGAATATAATCAAATTTCCGGTCTTAATGGAATTATAATGGCACTTTGCGGTTTGAGGCGACAGGCTTTCCCTCCGTTTGAAGGGACTCTCTCATCTTTGGGCCTAGACTGTAAAAGGTAATAGACCCCCCGCTGTACGTAGGAACCGCTGCAGGTAAATAAATGCTTGGGAAAGGAAGGAATAGAAATTTCTTAAAATTTTCATAATAGGAATTTGTAGGCAACTCAAGTGAAAACCCCTCGCATCAATTTGATTTTAGCATTTTATTTAGCGATCCTATTTAATTATTCAGAATATTGATATAAGAAAGAAAATTAAGCCATGAAATAAAATGTCACCAGTTTTTATTTCGGGGACTATTGAAATTGACTTAATTTACATAATTATTTATGTTCTTTAAGTCAAAGCCGTTTTTTAAAAAAAGTGATTGCTTCTGTTTTGATTGCAATAACATTTTCCCTTTTAGTAGCATACTGGCTATATCTAATTAACAATAAATAGCTTCTATTTATGGCTTCTTGGAGACGAAATAAAGGGATATTACAATCGTTTTTAATGTGTTTCTTATTTACTTTATACATAACCTTTTCCTCAGAAAATGATAGCCACTTCCATACGAAGCTACCAACGATAATTCTGACGAGGGGAATTTGAAATTTTGTTGGTACATAAAAGTTGTTAAATGGAGTATTTTGGCGGACAATTGTCAATTTTCCAAAGTATCTGAACTCAGACAATAATCTGAAAACTGGCATCTCTGCTTTGAGTCCCCAAGCTAGGTGCTGGGTTGTCCAGTTTTTAATGACTTTTAATGATTTTAAGGACGAAATACGAAATTTAATGACTATATGATGATCATAATAAAGGTATATCTGAATTTAATGGTTTCTAATGACTATTAATAACCCGCAGGTACCATGTGTACCACACAAGCAAGTCACCATGAACTTGACCATCGGCAACCTTCCGCTTTTTCCCAAAATGACTTCTTTTCTCAATCGAAACCATTGCAATGCCACTCAGTGTTTTACCTTTATACTCTTACACCACTGACTATTCTCAACTTCAGCAATTCTCCTGGTGAAAACTTTTTAATCGCCTAACCTCCTTCTGTCCAATTTACTACAGTTTAGTTCAGGGCGATTTATCAAACTTTTCTCAACCGCAAAACAGTGTCTATAAATCCATCGGCTAATTTTCACTCGGCATGTTTGACTCAGCCATCATGATCGTCCACATAGACCAATATATAGTTCATGCCCATAACACCAGGGGACCGTTTATAGTTTCTCCCAATACCATCGCTATTATAGAGCTACTGCATTGGCAGCCACTGCATAGCCATAGGCCTGTCTATGCAGTGGTGAGTTTGGTATCAGACACTAGGTAGGAATGAGGGAGGGAGAGGAGGGCGGGTGGAGGCTAGCGTCATCGACAATGAGAAAATGAATCCATATTCATACAAGTAAATAGCCTAAGACTTCCCCAGACTTAACATCAACATAAATATCAAACGGTTATACACTTCTGGATGAAGGTACTGGCATACGTATCCTTTCTAGCATTGTTGTTTGACTGACAAAATTAACCCATATAGCTCTATATATCACAACTATTCTATAAGACTAATCACGAGTATTGAGATGAATTGATTATATTTGAATACCTCTAACATCAAATAATAAGCTGCCCTGATTAATGGAGGATTGGGTAATATAATAAAACTGAGCTAACATACATGCGAATATCTCCCTGAGCTGAGGTTAGCATCTGCTCCTGAGTCCAGCAGATGGCAGACCGCGTCCTTCTGCCTCCATCTGACTGCCATGAGGAGGGGGGTCAGCAGATGCTCTGGGGTCTGTCCGTTGACCTCTGCCCCTGTAAGGGTTGTTGTATGTGATGTGTTACAGGAAAATGAGTCACAAGTCGCAAAAAATGGATTTTGAGATGTCATCATAGTGGAAAAGATGAAATCAAGGAGATTCCAATGATAGTAAACATAGAACATATAATACGTATTTCTATATTTTAAGTTTGATATTTTTATTTTTGAAAAAGAAAGTTTGCTGGGTGGGTAATTATTAGTAAAGTAGCTAAATATTCTCCATAGGATCATCTTAGAAACGCAAGGATATATTTAATCAACTGTCTTGAGATTTGGTACTTGTATTAATACCACGTCAATAACTAGATACCCCAAGAATAAAAACATTTCAACAAAGAAATATAGTGAATAATAATTTTCTGATATGAGAATTACATTGAGCCTCTGCATGCTGTACTTGTAACTATAAATAAATGCAATTATTGTGTAATTATATTTGGAAATAGTTGACAGGTGATTACGTATAAACAAATAAGTTATCATTATGCTCACAACAAATACCGTTACCTTAAACAGATTATTATGTAATTAATATACTACATGCATCACATTCGAGTTTTGGTGAATTAGACACTTTTACATCATGTATGGATAGCATATCAGGTTAAAGAATATATTAAAACCGTAGACATCATGATGTGGTCACTAAATTAACACCATCTTTGTATAACCTTAGGACCATTACCATAACAGAAGTTACAAGAAGTAATACAAATGTTCTTTCTGTAACGATCGAAACAATGATTGTTTTAATTTGTAAAATGAAAATTCAACCTCCGAAATAAAATATTTGCATCCACATACCATTCCTGAGAAGGGTTTCTATGATCTGAACATTGCCATATTTGCAGGCTACGTGGATTGAAGACAAATCATCTGAGCGGACCACATTCGACCATTTCCCATCAGCACATAACAGACTAACAACCTCTACAAAAGAGAAACGTCATAATTATTATCTACTGCCGCGTCCATTAATTTCGTCCATTCGTTTCTATTCACAGAAATGAATGGACAGTCGGAGTCCATTCTTTTCTGGCAAACAGGACTCCCGGACAGGGCTTGAGCATACGAGGTAAAATATGTCATAACAAACGCTCGCCAATGACGTCATGCCCGGATCATATGTTTCTATCATAAGCTATCATAAGAATGCATACCCACCTTCCAATCTAAGTAAAAGATTAAAAACAGCACAAATACACTTGAATAAATATGCCTTTCGGCAAAGTGTAAATTTGAAAACGAATGACATATGATGATATCAGGGTGGTAGATTTATGGTAGGTATACTCTCCACGTGACTGTTTAGACCAGTACTTTGTGCTGCTTCTAAAGCAAGGATTTAGGAACATGTTTTACTGTATTATGTTATTAAAGATCACAACATGGTTACATGTAAACCTGCTTCTGAGTTCTGTTTTAGGGGTATCAGAGCTATACACTACACACAAGTATGTATAGCTCCGGGAATATATAATTATATGGTCTAAACAAGTAATTCAACATTCATCCCTGAATTCTTAAAAACTTAATTAACGGTCTCGATATAAAACAAAAATAAAATCACCTCTGAACGTAGGCATCTTTTTAAGTGAAACGATGAAAAAGTCAATAACTGTGGGCGTAGCGAATGTGTCAGAGGTTAAATGTTATATTTAGGCGTCGAACGTCCGTCCGCGAATAGAAGATACAGTATAAGCCAAAAGTTGAGAGTGTCCCTTCAAACGGAGGTAATTGCCTCTCGCCTCAAACCGCTAAGTGACATAATTCCATTAAGACCGCAAAATGTCATTATATTCTCATTAGAACGCCTAGTCCTAGGCCAGGAAACCGATTAGCGAAGTAGGCGTCAAATCACTGATGTACCATTCTTATTGATCTGAGTGTTTGGACCTAGGCTGTATAATGCTTAGCAATAGCAGCAATATCGTCACAATTGGTAAACTGACAAAATACAGTCAAATGGATCTGTCGCCGCCAAAACCAAAAGTAAATGCACTTGAATCATGATCCTAGAGACTCTGTATTCTGGAATATAATTGATGAAAGCATGCTGAATATAGGGCGTGAATCTTCATGTTTATAGTAGGTTCCCCAGTGTATATCTGGCCTGCTTCAGAAACAATTTCATTCACGTTTAGTATCCAGGAAAACGGCACAAATGCATATGCCTTAGTTGAGGTTCCTCCGGTCCGGGATATTTTCCTCTTTGAAAGTAGATTCATGTATAATTATGTATATCTTCATGGAGGGAAACAATAACCCTAGCCCTATACTCTGAACAGACGGCTACGACTAGTAAGAGGGTGTATAAAAGGCACTAGACTCGAGATAGAAGAGGGGGAGAATGACTTGTGTATGGGTATAGGGAGGGGGTAATTATAGATCAAGATAATGTCAGAACCAACGGTTCAGTCCACCTGGGACGCTGCATGTAAGATTATATTTGGACAGCGACAGCATATGTGTATGGTCAACAGTCCCCCCGTCCCCCACCCCCTGCAGCCTTTAATTAGCATAGACCTGCCAGAGACAAAGACAAGAGGACTTCCCACGGTGAGGGAGGGTGCTGAGGGCGGGCTGAGGGCTAGGCATTGTATCTGAGCGTTTACTGTCCGGTCCTGACAGTATTATTTATACCCACATCCTGGAATATTGAAAAGTTGGTATTTATCGCAATATTTCTGAGTGAAACATTACTAGTAAAGAAGCTAATTATACTCTATAGGATAACCTTAGAAATGCAAGGATATATGTAATACACAGTCCTGAAATTTGGTAAGTACATTCATACGACGTTAAATGATAGGCCTACATACTTAGAAAAATGAACATTCCTATAAAAATGGTTGGATTTTACACTACTAACTATAGGCTTGAAAACCGTTTGAATTGTTGATTTCTTGTTGCGTGGAAAAACGATGGATTCGTGGGTTTGGAATTCGTGATTTTATTGTGCCCAACGTTTCGGTGCTCTTTGCACCTTCTTCAGGGGTGCCGTATACAATAATTCCTATAAAAAGATCTTGGGAATAAAACACATTAAAAAATACCAATTTTGTGACTTGTGACTCATTTTCCTGTAACACATCACATTTGAATGATTTACGTTGGCGGTGTCTTTGCGGTTTCAGTGTTAATCATTTGAACCAAGACCACTCAATGGCCTTTTATCAAGTGACGTAATCGTGAGTTTATTTTTAAATATCCTTATCAAGGAAACAACCATAGTAATCCATATGGCGGGGTGGGGGGTGGGGTTGTGAGGTGTTGGGGGGGGGGGGGGGATTTCCCGGTATACATAGGTCACCGTATCAGAAAATGCGATAAGATAAGCGGTTGAGACAAATATGGCGTAATTTGGCTTAATATGTATTGAAACTTTATTTTCCCAATTTTTTTTTTACATAAGGCCTACTCGGAAAAATGGGTTACATATCATGTTGCAATTCCATTTCATCCTATTGACAAGTGATGTGCTAATTATGTATGATCATAATTAAGTGTGGCCTTTATATTAAGCAGATGGGGATGTGTTACGTACTTAATAGAAAGAATGGCGATAACTATAGGGCCCACCGGACACAATCGCACTTCAGACCAGGGCGCCATCAGGGAAACAATAAGAGCTAGCTAGTGATTACTGACCGTTAGCTACATATAAGTGCCTTCAATTATATGTACAGATGGTGACATGTTGAAGATGGTTGTAACTGTGTTCATATGTTGATGATGATATTTATAAAAGAATATGAAGGGTTCAAGGCATAGAATAAAACCAGTCCAGGCCCAAACCCTCAGATCTGATGAAAATGGCATGTCAGTGATTTGACGCTTACTTCGCTAATCGGTTTCCTGGCCTAGGACTATTCAGAATGATAGATTCTTTTGATCATTTTAAACTAACAATTAAAAACACCATAATGCCTGTCCTGTTTAATTAGGGTGTGCCTACCACTATTGCTATCTTGTTTCAATGTGCTTATTAATTTTGTTTCGCGACTTCGCGACTGTGTGCCTAACTTTACTTGTACTTAATTTGTGTTCTAGTGATGTCTTGTAAAGTCTGTGTGGTTAATTAGATAACATTTTTGACTGATAGAGACTAGTACTTAATACAACTATCTGACTGTGTGCTTTGGTATAACGTAACAAGGATTAACATTTATAAATTGTTTGTATTCTTTGGACATTGTGTCCCACTTCCTTATATAAAAACGATACATATTTACCGCATTATAGCTAATCAAACCTTTTTGCCGGCTCAGGGCTCGGAAGAATACCACCGGAATGGTGAGCTGAGGAGCGGCTTTTTAAGACTTAACCTGTTTAACAATGATGTATGTTGGCTCATACCTGAATAAAAACGAATTAAAAAAAAAAAAGAAAGACTAGTCGTGCGGTCTTATGGAATTATAATGGCACTTTGCGGTTTGAAGCGAGAGGCTTTCCCTCCATTTGAAGGGACTCTTTCATCCTTGGGCCTAGACTGAAACTAACATTTAGAAGTAACCAAATCAGTAGGCCAATGAACCATGATTGGACGCCTACTGCGCTAATGGGTTATTTGGCCCAGGACTAGGCGTCCTAATGGGATTATGACATTTTGCGGTCCTACTGAATTTTTATAATGGCTCATTGCGGTTTGGAGAGAGATGCTTTCCCTCAGTTTGAAGGGACTCTTTCATCTTTGAGCCTAGACTGTATTCTAAGCAATGAGTATGTCATACTCGTGGATCTGGGGAGTATTATTGAGACGAATGTGTATGCTTTCCTGTAATATTGATGATCTTGATTTTACTAGAGTTATTGTCTTCAATGTATCAATGAAAACAAAAGTCGAAGAAATTACTGTTATAAATCGAGTGTATTTTAAATTTTAATTGGGGAATGAAGGCAGAAAATATTCAAAAACTATACTATTTGCTGTTGTACAATGTATTGATTATTGCTAATTACTTGAAATAATCTCAAAAATCTTTTTCGCCACGACCTGTGGATATATACTATGTTAGTGTAAATATAAATAGCATATCTCTTAAAAACTGCGTTGATGTATTGATATAAGAAATTACCATCATATCTGATACGAAATCTTCTACAAATGCTGATCTGTAAATGTCACTGTTTTTCTGGTGTACATGAGAATATCGGGTCTCCCCAAATTGTTGCACAAATAAAATTTCTTAAAAAAATATTATACATAGTTACCAACCAGTTTGATCTTCTTCAATGGCAATCAGGAGAAGATGCCCCCTCAAGTCTAACTGTTGAAGAAGACCGGACGCGTGCAGGATATTTTTAACTTGATCCACATCTCCGTCACGGATTGCAGAAATCAAATCCTGCTGAGACGTGGCTGCATTCTCCTGTTCCTCCATCAGAGCCAAATCTGTGTAAGAAGATCTATATATGTAATGTATATATATGTATGATTACTCTGAAGAATACAGTAATGACTATAAAATGGATTAAGATGGATATACACGTATTTAGCTACTGGCTACTGTATAAATCGTCAGAACTATAATGAATATATATATAGCAAATCACGAATTATAAATTGGTCGAAGAAAGTACAAAATATATAGACATAATGCAAACCTACCAACCATCCTCACCACACTCCCTAATTAGAATGATTCATTGATAAAAACCAGGAGTCTTCATTTCTCATCTGATCGCATTCTGATCATGATCATGTGACACACCACAAGTCAACAAGTTCATCGACATCTCTTTATACATTTGTATTATTTATCTTATTTGATAATGATTAAGAACTAAGTAATAATAGAAACATGTAAGTCTAATAAATGACCCATTAAATCCCCTGCGATATATAGTTTAAATGTACTTAAAATCAGAACACAAACGAAAATCACAATACCTGAATAAAGATGTTTGATAAAAAAAAATATGTGACATGTTCCGATCTTAGAAAATCGTTTGAATTCTTTCAGAAAAGTCAAGATCATGAATCTAAAATCAGGCAACATAAACATCCAGAAGAGACTACTCAGCTTCAAAAACAAAATGATGACCTGCAACGATTTTGTCACGATCTCAAAACGAAATTCTTAGAGGCGGAATTAGAAAAAAAAATACACGATTTAATCTTCTTATAGTGAGCCTTTACGAATACAGGTGTGAAGACACTATCAAGGCAGTAATCTTTTGTTTAAGTCTATCGAAAATTGAGTTCCAAAAAAATTAGGATATTGTGAGTGCTAGAGGTACGTAGTGATAGGCCTACCCGAGCTTTTAGGTACGTATAAGAATATGAGTTGGGTCTAGCACAACCTAGCATGTGTTGGATGGGTTGTGAGTGGGTCAGAAATACATAGAATACATACATAGAATTGGGGCAAATTGTATACAAAAATGGCACATTTGTATACTATATATATCACCACAGTATTGGGTAAATAGTTGATATGTATCGTTTCAGGGTTCTTTTTCTTTGTACGGTAAAGGTTTACCCTCATGCATGGAAGAGCTAGGGTATCTTTAGGCCTATAGTTTGAAAGATATTATTTAGCTTTGAGGATCTTCAGTGTTCCCCTTTTTAAATTAAACTCGTCAGGATGCGACCGAATAATGTTTTTTAAATGTAGGTGATCCCGTTTCTTTGCTTGTGAGGGTAAATCTATAGGCCTAGAGATGTTTAAGAAAAATTTGTATTCAGTTTTTGTTAATCTTTACATAAGATATCTTATTCCTACTGGAAAAGGGAAAGAATCTTCCTTTTCCCCATAGTCGACTTCTATAGTGAATGGTAATACAATGTCATTTGGATCAGGGCTCCCGGAAAGGAGAACTAACCTGGTGACATGTGGTTTTTATTCCATGATTTGGCCGTGAGCGGACAGTATAATCGATATACTTGCCGCTCACAAGGTGGACAATATAAACTCCCTGTATTGTACAGTGACGTCACAACCGTTTGAGACTATCTGTGAGCTATGCGGACAACACAATTTGATGAAATAAATCAAATAAAGTTGTAATAAGTTAAGAATCATGGAATAAAAGCAAGAATAGCACAGTATCGCGTCTTCGGGGGCCTATATTCTCCTCGTATGGCCGAAAAACAACTCGGCCTACGGCCTCGTAGTTTTCGGCCATACTCGGAGAATATAGCCCCCCTCATATGCGATACTGTGCTGTTCTTGCTATAATATTAGCGTTTTGTATCCACTTAACCATGTTCTTTAACGAGGGAAAGTTTTTGAAAAAAATGTTACTCTTTTTTTTTCTTCTATTGAGCAGTGGTTTATTACTAATATTAGGCTACATTTAATAGCCAATATAAGCATATAGAGGGAGATCATATTAACTCTACACTGAGTTACATTATCACTCACTACAGCTAGTAGTAGGCCTATCTATAAGTATAAGTGTAGGTAACCGTACCGGTACCACTGTGAGACTAGGCTACATGACATGTAGGCCTAGCCTATGGTTGATATCAATGGCGCCAGCACTACCACTAGTGTATACGATCTTAGTAGTAATATATGTATATTACTACTAAGATAGGATCAAATAAGGCTGATGACACTGCACACAGTACACACATAGCTATCCATGGCAACCTTATCATTTATAAGGTACGGTATGACATATAGCCATGTCCATCTATGAGATAGACATAGACATAGTCATATAGAGCCTGAGTGGTATGTGCGTATGCCTATGGCCATGCATGGCCAATGCCAATGGCCATGTTTTTAAGTCATAAGTGGCAAGAGAGTGATGGCAGGCAAGATAAAGACGAAGGGAGAGAAATTAAGGAAAACATATCTATGTCACCTCGGCATCTACCTTGACATTTCTAAATATCTCTGAAATCAATGCAAAGCAATAGAAGGCCAAATGTTATTCACCATGGTAGTCAGGCAACTTCAATGTTTACAAACGCCCAGGAAGCAGCCATCTTTAATCTACTGCAGCACCATCTGTAGGTTAGCGTGCATACCATGCATTAGGCCTATACAGGCTTTTACCCACTAGTTGGCCTATGAGGCATCTGAGCGGATAACAATTATTTTGGAAAGCAATGGAGGTTTCACCACCGATCGGTGGTTTGACGCCATTTGAACGCAAGGGTAGCGGTTACATATCAAACGTAGCCTATATGTTCATAACACTATGCCTTAAATCGACAAATCAACAGAGCCTTGTTTTTTTTTAAAATTGACAATCGACGTTTTTTTTATGAACGACACATTAATTCAAAACATGTTTTATTTGTATTTAACTTTTAAGGGTATTATACAAATAGGAGCCATATATATCTGAATAGAAATCGTCTTCCAATGCCTAGGCCTATGTTCCTTAACTAGCTAGCCTACTGGGTGTGGGTCAGAGGTTAATTATAGAGTCAGGGAAACAAATGTTAGCTATTGTTCTGACTACGTTAAAGAACATGGTTAAGTGGATACAAAACGCTAATATTATAGCAAGAACAGCACAGTATCGCATATGAGGGGGGCTATATTCTCCGAGTATGGCCGAAAACTACGAGGCCGTAGGCCGAGTTGTTTTTCGGCCATACGAAGACGCGATACTGTGCTATTCTTGCTTTTATTCCATGATTCTTAACTTATTACAACTTTATTTGATTTATTTCATCAAATTGTGTTGTCCGCATAGCTCACAGATAGTCTCAAACGGTTGTGACGTCACTGTACAATACAGGGAGTTTATATTGTCCACCTTGTGAGCGGCAAGTATATCGATTATACTGTCCGCTCACGGCCAAATCATGGAATATGATGCAATACCGCGGTTTGGAGAATCCCTCTTTCAAAAGGATGCAATGTCTAGTCACCCGCCCCCGCCCCAGCGTAGGCCCAAGGACAATACATAAGCCTATGATTATCTTATTTCAGCATAAGGAAGGAAGTAGGCTAAACGTCAACGGATGCGGCGATGTACCGGGAGGAAGGGAGGAGGAGAGGGGAGAGGCGGGGGTTGGGGCGGGGGGGGGGGGAATAACGTCAACTTATCAATGTATGTTCTTCCTATCTCAGTCTAAGCTAAATAATTATAGGGAGGGAGGGGCAGGGGGAGGGAGGGGCAGGGGGAGGGAGGGGCAGGGGGAGGGAGAGAGGGAGGGAACAGGGTAGCTAAGGGGTTTCTTAATTATTTTATACGTTTGATATATGTTGGGCCTACACATATATAAATTATGGAAGGTGTCCTGAGCATGTGGGGTATCTTCTAGCTGGTATAGGCCATCTTTCCATTTGGCAGTGTGGTCGCTGCGTTAACTCTCACAGCAGAGTAGGCTAGTGGTTGCGGGGGCCTGCCTAGGGAGGATCGTATAGGCCTAAGGGAGGGGAACGAACCTAGGGACCATCTAGACCTTATTATTTATTAGTTGTAAGGGTAGTTTATCGTTTATTCATTAGTTTAAGGGTTGTAAGGGTCGTCCGATGTCACTGTCCTTTAGAAGTGAACGGACTTATCAGGCCGTGAAGAAAGAAATTAGGCCAAGGTATTATAGCGTTGGGGCGTGAAGAAAGAAATATATCATTATACCTGTATAAACACTGTCCTACTTTTCCGATGGAGATGTTGTCTGCTGTGCCATATTTCGCGTTGGTACTTTGGTAGTTTTTGGTTCTATTCCGACTGAGTAAGTCGGGGGGGGGGGGGGGGGGGGGGCGGCGGGGGCAGATTCCACACTCAAAAGCAGTTCTCATACACTGGGAATAAAGTAGTGTTTTCCCTTCACAGTTGGTGAACACCTTCATGAATGTATACTTGCCATCATCCACGTCCATCTATCTGGATTTTAAAAAAATATACGAAAGACAATATATCATTCCCAAGTATACATAATTCATTACATACATGTGTGGTAGGCACAGCTACCATATATATATTTTCATTGGACATAATATAATTTCCCCCGCACTTGGATATTGTATAGCCAAAGTCAGCAAGTTTATGAAATGGGTGTGTTCCCAATACTTAAACTTGATTTTTAAGCAATGTAAATCTCGCAGAGACGGGTATCGCATTCATTATTAATAATTTATTTGGATCTCGTTTTTGATAATGATGATTTATCATAAAATAGAACTTGCGTGATATTCACTTACGCGTCATTAATTGTTTGTTTTTCTCTTTGACTCTGACTTTGGAAAAGTCATTCCTGTAAATTTCCCGTACCCATCCCCTTTATATTTCAGGGTTGACTCATATACATGGAAGTACTTCGGCCTATGTATCCGGAAAATCATTGGAGCGTTGCAGTCTACTTTCAATTGTAGCTAAGTTGCATACATGTAACTTATCTCTGCTCAGTGCATACTATCAGCTGAAACTGTATGGAGTGGTATCGTATTCGCTCTTGAACCACACCAAAATTTTAGCATGGCTTCAAAAGCCGATTTGATATTCTTGTTTACCACTTTCGCAAGTTTGCTGATTGTGGATGCCAAAATATGTCAGGAAAGTATATGCGAATATGAATTTGTAATTCATCACACAAGAACTATGACATGGAAAGGTCCATCAAAATATTACGACGTCGTAATGAATGGGACCAAACTTCAGGTAATTGGGAATCTTAACAATCAACAGCCTGATGAAAATATCGGTAAGTTCGTCAACGAAGACGAAGTCATCACTGCCGATGGATTTAGGAAAACAGTGATCTCCATTAATGGCCAGTTCCCAGGACCAGCTATCGAAGTGACTGAAGGAGCTCAGGTAAAACAACTTTTAACAGTCTATCAATTTTCTCATTACCTTATTTTGCATATAGATAGTTGTGGCATCGTTTGGCGCGTTCCCCGTATACCAAATACAATTGTGGAAGACTATCCGATAGTTAGCATTTACCAGTAAAGTATCTTATTGACTTGTTTCAAATATATTTATAAGTTGGACCCACTGATGTTGCCCTCCGTAGCAAATATAAGTCTAACAAACAAACACATTGGAATAGAGGTTAAAAATCGTTACACTAAGATAATTAACTAGATAATCTTACAAGTTAAAGCGTTCATCTACAAGCAGAAATTATTCCACGGAGGTAGCCTTACCTTTAAGCATGCAGTATTCCATTTAAAAATTAGAATTAATTAATTAATTAAAATTTTGAACCAAAATAGGTTATCGTCAACCGACAAAAAAGTGGTCTGAAGCGTGGAGAAAGCTCTCTCTCTATATATATGCCGATCTTAACGAGGCGCAAGAGTATAGACATATTTCAAGCCATAAGACAAGATATCTTATTTAGCGTGTATTTTTGTATTAAAACAGAACATTGCATTTGTATATTATTATATTGAGGTAAAACATATTGCAAATGCATATTCATAGGAGAAAAAGTGAACCGTAATCTGGATGTTAGTCGCTCAGAGATTTGTTGTCAAAATGAATAAACATCCGGCGTTGGGGGGGGGGGGGGGATTTTTTTTATTAAGTATTTGTTTCACCACACGTCAGACAATGTATACATACATGTTTATCATATATATGCCGATTTAATACTAATATGATGGTTACCGTGAGACTCATTTATTATAGAAAAATATGACAGAAAGTTAACCATTAATTGATTAACCCAAGACATTGTATTGGGGGTCTAAAATGTGTTAAATAGAGAGACTGTATGCAACACTTGTCTAAAATACAATTTAAACATTGCTTGATTCTAGTTTGCGTTAAGTTTCACTTTACTTTAATCAATTTGATGATAATTAGAAATCATTAACTATCGGATCTAGGTGTTAACACATGCCTATAACTATAGGTTATGTTCGGAAACATTTCCACTTGTTGTAAGGGGAGAAAGGCTGAGCCAAAGTACTGAGAAGGCTTGTTGGTTGCTATGACGAGGTGCTGTGCGGTAGCTGTGCGGTAGCTGTGCGGTAGCTGTGCGGTTCGCGCGGTGCTGTGCGCCTTTTAGTCATATTGGCATGAAACGCTTTTATATAGAGAGAATTGAAAATATGAGATACAAGTCATACTACTCGAAATGAATGTATTACTATTAAATACCAATCAAATATAACTTTACACCTGGTCGCCGATCGTTGCAGGTTTCAATAAGTATAACACAACTCACATAGTCAATTCAGTCATTGGTCTGAACGATTTTTTTTAAAGCTAAGAAAAAACAAAGAAAAGTATTTCCAAGGTATAGCAAATATAAAATACCAAGGCAAGTACAATCCCTGACTGAGAGACCAAGGAGAATGCTTTGGTGTGTAGCAGCAACGACGGCAGAAGCAAGTCTGCCTGTACAACTAAAACCTCTCAGCTAGGTCGTCTGACTTACTTGGTTACAAGTACATTTTCATATAGATGAATAAGAATAAACAGGTAAATGAAAGCCTACAAAATATGTCAGGGACCAAGGCTAATTAATCTATGCGCTGATCCCTCTACCAGCTCCCAGCCTAGGCGGCGCCAGGCAGCTTATAAATCATTGAGAAATAATGCTAAACAGAAAGCTTAAGTTTTCCCTACAAGTGTTCGTTTATTTTTTGTAATATATCTCAATCTACTTCTCATCTAAATAATATAAAGACTTTGATAAAGGCAATCCAACTGCCGAAATATGTCAGGATATGAAAATGCAAATTAAAAAGCAATAATTAAAAACATGATTTGTCAGATAATGAGCTAGACGCCCCAATGTTTTTGTTTTTGCAAATACCATTTATTTCCGTTACACATTTACATATAAGGGAGAAGAGCATAATGAACAAGCGGTAAGATGGCGACAAAGAATAGGCTGAAACAGAGAGGAATTGAACACGATCATATTACCCGTTCAAGAAAGTCCGCAGCTTCGTGAGTTTGAGACCAAAGCTTGTGTCTTTCGGTTCACCTTCACAAAGAAGAACAAGTTGATTAAATTTGGTTTTTTTTATATTTCGTTTAAGTAACAGATCATTTTTACTCTGTGAGGAAACGGTTAGACGTCTCCATATTTTTTTCCCTCTTTTTTTTTACTCAACATTTGAAATTTTGTTTCTAAATACATCACATCTCGACCTCATACATGGCGGCTAAAGTATCCACTCTTCCATTGTCAAAAAGCTGCTGTCTGAGGACAAACGCCTTCGTTTGAAGGATTAACCAATTTATATTTTTGGAAAAATTATTTCCTACCTCCACTCCAAATAGGATGTCCCTAGGAGTAAAGTATACAACATTGCTCTTTTTGCTAAATATCCTTTCGTTTTTTGTATTCATATTGAGATACCCAGTTTCATAAATCAAGGT
The DNA here is from genome assembly GCA_942159475.1 of Sthenelais limicola. Classification (NCBI taxonomy): domain Eukaryota; kingdom Metazoa; phylum Annelida; class Polychaeta; order Phyllodocida; family Sigalionidae; genus Sthenelais; species Sthenelais limicola. Next base: position 33,516,080 of record OW804098.1, read on the forward strand.
AATTATATCAATCCACAACTTGCGTGTATTTGAACAGTTACCAAACAAATGGACTAAGTTATCAACGTCTGGGTAAAAATCACACATAATATAACACTCTCTTTTATTATAATATTTCTTAAATGCTCATTGCAATTAATTAATCGTGCCGTGGAATATACAATATTGCAGTACCTGAATTCTTGTTTCCGCAGAGGCATGTCCTTAGAGACAAGCCCCCCAAAACAAGTCCCTGTGGTTAATAGTGATTTCAGATATGAATAATAACATCCATTTGTCATCAAATCTGTTAAGAAAATTAGGGCATATAATATGTTGTGAATGGAACTTGCAATGGTGCAGCTAATCAAAGAAATATGGGAAAGATCCCTGTTTATGTGGACTAGGCCTATATATATACTCTGACAAAAGCTTCTTTATTGTTAGGTTCAGTATGTATATTAGAATTTGATATAATTACTCTAAATATATTATTCTATAATCGCACCAAATTATAGGGTAGAGGGCGGGAATTCTTTGTAGAAACATCGGACAATATTTGACCTCCCGGTCGATTGACCCTGATCAAGGAATTGTGACAATTTCTGGAACTTCATTATCTGAATTTACACTTTATTTAGACCCACATACATGTTATACAATTACATATGTAGGTTCAAATTATTTGTTTGCACACAACCTGGATTAATATCTCAACCGTTCTGTACATGGTTCAGGTCATTTAATGTATCATATGATATTCTTCTTCTAGACATTAAATTAGACATTAAAACTTTTAAAACTTCACGTAGTCCTACTTCTAGCTGTGTACTAGCCTTTGCTTGGTTGATAGCCAAAAAGCTCCAGGCCTGTATATTTACACATTCCCATGATTTACACAACATTTCGACGAAGGTAATTTAAGTATATATGCTCTGTTTGCTGCCAAGGGTGCTCTGAACAACAAGGACAAACACCATATAGGTTAAGGACGATATCCTTAAATTACCCCATTCTAATAACGCTTCTGACCATTCAAATTAATATGAAGATATGTATACTCTATATAGGGGTTGAGGTAAGCTTAATATTATATTCTAATTAAGAGAGGACACCTGTTGTATCAAGGAAGCATTTCGAGAAAAAAATGTTGGTAACCTAAACAAAATGATGAGCTGTGGGAATATGATGTCTCTTTCCACTAGCTGGGCAACAGCCAGTTTTCATAATATCAATTGCATTCGAACAACCTCGAAAAGCAATGAATTATTTATTACAACATTCAGAGTAATTCTAATATATCTTTTTATGTTTGAAGAAAACAGTTACTGATATCTATGAAGGACAATCCCTAGTAAAATAGTTTTTTTTGTTTTTGCGACAACTTCTTTTTATTCAATATGTCAACAAATCTCACCTCTCTCCAGGACCAGTCTACATCGAAAAATACATAAGTCCGTCTCACGTTTTCATTTGACGAGCAATTAAAAAGTAGAAACACATCAACATATTAATTTTTGCCTTCGTTTATACACTTGATCTTATTAACAGCTTAACTTATACTTTCTATTATGTTCACAAATTTATTTATTTCGATCTATTATATCTGTTAAGTCCGCAAAGAGACTTCTCCACCTTTTCTTTTCATCTTTGTCGATTTCTGTGAAGCTGTTCTGGTATAAAATAATTGATATTTTCGACCTCAGCTCATAACTGAAAAACAACCATCCTATCATTCCTTCATGGAATAGTTTTTCGCGGTGGATGAATACTTCCTTAGGATGACCTTAGAAGAGCAGAGACATACAGTTTTAAAGTTGGTCCACATACTGATCCAACCAAGGGCACTTAACACCCCAATGATGAAAACATTCCTATGAAGAGATCTTGTGGAAAAGAAATATTTGAAAGATATTATTTTTGCGAATACTGATTCATTTTCCGAGAACACATCACATATAGAATTGTAATATATGATATAACCCTTATGAATATAATTTATGAGATTAACATGTATAGGCCTACCATTAATTTGGTTGTATCCATTGTTTATTATGCACTTATTTAATATCCAGTTAGTATGCAGAGCTAGAGAGTCCGGCATTGGTTTATTATAGAAATAGATGCAAAATATAATTTTATGTTTAATTTGAATTATTGTGTGGCCTGCCGCTCACAGGGGCCTTCATAAATAATCTATTTTCTCCTTTTTTCTCAATCACCATGAGGAGAATGGGGGATTAAAGTAAACATGAAATGCAATGAATCAATGGGCACATGTAGCCTAGTGTTTATATTATGCATGTCCCCAATAGTCCCTGATAGTCAAGTGGTTAGAGTGTTAGACTTCCAAACAAGACACTGTGAGATCAAGTCCCAGAGCAGAGAACCTTTTTAAAATTGTCTCATTTTTTTAATTAAATTTCACTAATATCTCTGCATCTGGGCCTTGGTTTTGTTTTAAACTCATATATTTAGCTGTTGATGTCATTCCCTTTCGATTGTTGGAATAATTAGAGAGGCTAAGATCGAATTCAGCAGGAAAAGTAAGTTAAATGGGGTTCGGAGATATATATAGGTTCTCTGGACCAGTGTGTTGGGTGGGTAGTACTAATTAAGCTTTGTGTTGTTTTTTTTGTTGTTTTTTTTTTTTTGGGGGGGAGAGAGAAAATGGTTTTCGCACCAGGCCACGACTCATCCAGGTTCCCCTTTTATCTTTAGGTAACAGACATTTCTATTAATCTCGATAGACATATGTATCATGCTTTCCTTTTTCTTTCTTCTTATATCACAAACTTGAGATGCTGTATTACCTAAACACCATCTAAGGGGAAACAATGCTAGAAGGTGCAATGAATGCTATTCACTGATTAGCCTATGCTTTCATTTTTCATATAAACATCTCAATATAAGTCAGGTTATGTTATCATCAAGGTCAGAAAATCATTGTGTCACCTGAAGCATGTGCACACGCTAATGATTTAGAAACCAGCATTAGCATATTTCAAATATCCACACTTCTGAGAATTCTTAGAACATGAAATGTAATGAAAGCTGTGGGCCTCGTTATAACTGTGTAAACTGTTCTATATGAATGATGATTGAACTATTGGTTCACCAAAGGTTATTATGGCAGTGAGGTATATACAGAGGGAGTAGAAACAGCCTATGGACTGAAGCACCAGATGTGCAACAGGTATTTAGTTTAGCCACTGCATGCCAGGTGGCGCTGCAGTACTGTTATCAGCAATAGTACCACATATATCCCAGGTGGTTTGATTGCCCTTTACCAGGAAGAGCATACTAGTGATGCACTTATAAATATTTGGCACTGGCATTACCTTCAAATATATGCCAGTCAAGCATATTCCTTGTTTCTACTCCCTCTGTATATACCTCCCTGATTATGGTAATTTGCCATAAATTCTGAATCATGACTTTATTCTTTATAATCATTAGGCCTATTTGCTTTATTCATATTACCTCCGAGGACTTAAAAAAATAAGACCATTTATTTGAGAGTAATAGGTTTTTGTTTCGTTTCAGGTTGTGGTTAAAGTAGTAAACAAACTATACAGGGAAGTTGTGACCATACATTGGCATGGATTAACAATGAAAGGGACTCCGTGGATGGATGGAGTACCACATCTTAGTCAATGTCCTATTCCACCTGATCAAGAATTTACATACAGGTAAACGATCAATCAGGCTATAGCAGTATTTCGATATTTTAGGGTGGGGATTGTTGTTTCTAAAATTCATAGCGAGATCTACAGATGATGTGAATGAAAAGTAACCAAAAATATATGTACATCTGTAAGCATAGTTTGTCTCTGAATCTGATAAGGCAACTATAGTCTGTCCGAAAGGTATGTTGATACGGGATTACTTCATCCCTTTAAGAAGAGAGAAAAGTGGGGGACTTTTGACTTCAAACATTTGCCCCTGAGTCGCCGTTTGCGATTGACCATGGCCAAATATACAGCTGTATTGTATTGTGCTGTCCTCTGTTCCATGTGCAGCAGCTGCGTTTCGCCTAGAAAGATGGCCCTATTTCTCCATGGTTGATTGCAAAGAGGGGCTCGCTCGGCAAAGGGTTGGCAGGTCCTTGTTATAAATAGAAATAAAAAATCCCACAACTTTCCCTCTTCTTAAAGGTCGAAGGAATCCCGTGTCAACTACTTTTCGGACAGACTATAGCTGCCCCCATTTCGTGGTAGTCGAATATATTAATGTTTATATCTTAAAAAGTCACACACACCTTATATATTCTCAGGTTTGTTGCCAATCCCGTAGGAACACATTGGTACCACTCCCACGTTCATGGACAGCGCATTGATGGCCTCTTTGGTAGGTGAATCATTATTTAGACATATCAACATCGGAAGGAAGGATCAGCGCCTATTAGATCCCTTCCAACTCAGGAAACTGATCGCAAAAACATTCCATTGAAATCTCATTAGGACGGTAGTGGTAAACCTACTCCACAGCCAGGAAAGCCTTTGACATGCCAATCTTATCTCATACCGGATTTTCAATATCAATAATCAATCCCAGCCATAAGTTGGAAATATGCAAATATAGTTTTATACACTAATGAAACGAGTAATACAACTAGTTTATATATGGACACTGATATCTATGGAACCTACAAACAGCGGTCATTTTTGTATAGCCACTGGCCAGATAATGTTACATATTCATTTCCACAGGAAATTTTAAACTTTTGTTTGTATGTTAGGGTGAAAATCAATATTGTGTTTCGCCAAACTTCTCCTCTATGTCATTATTCATGTTATGTCAATTAACCTCTAATCGCATTTATTCATAAACCTTAATTCTCTCAGCCCCCCCCCCCCTACCACCCTCTCAGTATATTTGATAAATACATTGCCCATGTTCGTTATCTGTTGTGTTATCTCCCATAATTTTTCAGGTCTCTTCGTTATTCATCCGAAATCTGGTATGTCCCAGATGCCCGAGTTTCCTCTCATTGTTGGGGACTGGTGGCACATAGATGGTAACACAATGGAGGTCATCAACCCAAGCAGTGCTGATCCTCTGGACAAAGGTACAGGGGAAAACGTGTATATCCATCCCAATTTTAGGGACTATAGTCACGACTATGTCAACGCAGCTGCTCTCGATTGGCCTTCCGCTATCATCAATGGACGCGGAAGGCATGGAAACGAGACACAACCTCTCAGCAAATTCATAGTTAAGAGGAGACAAAAGTACAGATTTAGGATGGTAAATGTGGGAGCTGAGTTCAGCTTCAAGGTTTCAATCGATGGTCATTTTCTCAGAGTGATTTCTCTCGATGGTCATGAGATTGAACCAGTTGAAGTAGATTATATCTACATAAATCCTGGAGAGTCGATTGATTTTGAATTCACAGCCAACCAGATAGAAGGGAAGTATTGGTTGCGGGCGGTTACACCCCACGACCACGATTCATTTACCACCTACGACGGGATGACTCATGGCGTCAATGCCATTATAGTATATGACGGAATTGATCCATCTGGTGATCCAAAATCTTCCCCAAGACCCTGCACCCAAACGAGGAAATGTATGCATTTCAATTGTCCCTTCGGTGTTTTCCCCCATATCAATACCAAAACCTGTTCCAACATAGATGATGTTACATCGACGTATTCGGCAGATGAAATAACCAAGGAATACGGTGTTGGTGAGAAGGAGGATATCCATGAAATATTCTTGAATATAGGTTATCACATTGGCTCAGCAATAAATTCCAGAAAGATGGTCATGCCGACCGCCCCAGTTTTTCAGAAAGATTCAATGATAGTAGACTGTGAAGAAAAGTGCAAAGATAGCAAAACTGGCTGCCATTGCACCAATTTAATACAAATTCCATTTAACAAGACAATTCAGATTGTTTTCAGTAACTACCAACCGGTCAGTTACGTTGGACACCATCCCATGCATTTGCATGGACATAGTTTTGCTGTTCTTAGGACAGGTTTTGCCAACCTTGATTCCAATACAGGTCGGTGGACATCCCCCAATAGTGATGTAGCATGCAATGATGACAGCAAATATTGCACAGATCCTATGTGGAACATTACAAACCCATTATTCAGCAATGCCAGGCCAGCAATCAAAGATACCGTCCATGTTCCAGCGAGAGGCTATGCTGTGATCAGATTCAAATCCCAGAACCCAGGATTCTGGTTCTTCCATTGTCACATGAATCATCATTTGGTTAATGGAATGTCTGCAGTCTTTTGGGAGGGGAAAGGTTATATTCCACCCCCTCCAGAAGGCATGCCCACCTGTCAAACATTCCAGTACTTGAGGGAAGATTATGACAAACAAATGAAGCGCGTCAACAGTTATTATAAAGGATCAGGGAAGATGGAGCACTACCTAGAAACGAGTAAGGATTCTGAGGAGATGGGTAAAGATTCTGAGGAGGCTGACCAACCTAATCAATCGGGCAACAAAATGGCTATGGATGAAGATGATACATGTCCCCCCAAAGGTAAAACCGATAGTAAAATATTTAAAGATCGTATAGAGAGAAACGAGAGCTTATTGTAAATGAATAATTAAAATTGATACAAAGTGTTGGACTTTTATGAAAGAATACGTTTCATTGGCTCTGATTGTATTATGTATCATATTTAACGATTATTTCATCCTATTCCAGAGGGTCGTGTCATTTTGAAGACTGCAGATTTGATTGGATGTATCATCGGTTGCATCGTTCTTGGTTTCATTCTGGCTATACTTACTGTATACATGTACATCAAATGCAAGGATTCTCAAGTCGAGCCCCACCCTGAAGCTGACCCCAAGTCTAGATTTTAGGACATAGAACATCTGTAGATATTATTTAAAACCCATGGATAATCTATTCCTAGAATATCCTTATACTCGTATTGCACTTCTAATCAAATTTGGACAAAGAAGATTTCATTGGAAGGAGATAGCAACCATATGTGATACGTTCCAGGGAAATGAGTCACAAGTCGCAAAACAGATATTTTCCAAAGTAATTAATTTATTCACAGGATCCCTTGCTTAGAATGTGTTCATGTTAAGGGTTTCTGGAGCCGCTATATAGCATGATCACAGGTAGCAAATCTCACGACAGTGTACTTAATATGTCTAAGCATTTCTAAGGTCAACCTATCTATAATGAAATCTCCCAGAAGCCCTGTTGTTTTTAATAATCGTACAGAATTGATGTATCTATTTATCTGTACTATGTGATGTGTTGACAAAAAACTCAAAAATATTGTTGTGTAAATATCACCCTTATCATGGACCCAATGTTCCATTGATTGCGTCTATACCGACAAAATTAAATGTCAGTATTAACAAACTGGCTAGCGTCGATAAAAGAAATATTAAATATTAATTGTCTAAGATATAAATTTAAATGCTGTCCATTCATGAATGAAAACTTTTGTATTGTTTTGACATGAGTCTGTGAGAATATCAATGTACCATCGAAACCAGCTCAATAAAATTTCTTTTAAAAAAAATCCTATACGGTAGATTATATTTAGCTACTTTAGTATAGGCCATCAGCTGTACCCCAAAAGAGTGATTTTCGTTCCGGATTTTGGGCACTACTTTTTAGTAGCAGATTCCTATTGCTAATACCCTATATTATAATATCCCAAAAGTTCTCAATGCAATTCCTGCCAGATTTTGAGTAATTGGGCATTGTTTCTGACAGTGCAAAGCCTATGGAGCCAACGGTCTGGCTTCATTTTAATGGTCATTTTAATAGAACATCATTTATTTGATGAATGTTGAATCTTCGGTCATACCAATGACTTTTTTTTATTGATTCCAGATCTCCGGAATCTTCTGATTCTGAATCTGCCATTTTTAACTTTCTAACTTTTGAGGAATTTTAGTTTTCCATGTTTGGAAAATAAAATGTAAAAAATTAAATAAATAAATAATAAAAAATATTATTTTCTATATTTAGAAGGACGTGACTGATATCAATCAATAGAGAATACTGTGCCCTAAAATTGTTTTCTTTTGACCTAAGATATCAGTGCATTATTTTCAGAGTTATTAGCAAAATGCCTCATAAAGGTCAAGGTCAAAGGTCATTAATCGTGAGGTATTTTGCAAATAACTCTGAAAATAATGCACTGACATATTAGGTCAAATAAAAACAGTTGTAGGGGACATCATTTCCTATGAATTCATATCAGTCACTTGATTCTAAACCCATTAGATAATTTATTCATTGATTAATTATTTATTTTTTTAACTTTTTTTTTCAAACATCAATAATTAAAATTCCTCAAAAATTACAAAGTGGAAATTGGCAGATTCGAAATCAGGAGATTCTGGAGATTTTGAATCAATCATAAAAATTTAGTAGGGCTGAGAATTCAACGTTTACCAAATAAATGATGGACTATTAAAATTACCATTAAAAATGAAGCCAGACCATAAGCTCCATAGGCTTTGCACTGTCTGATTGATTGCTCATTTTCTCAAAAACTGGCACGAATATCATGGAGAACTTTTGGGATATTATAATATATAGTATTAACAATTGGAAACTGGTGTCAAAAAGTAGTGCCCAAAATCCGGAACGAAAATCATTTTCTAGCCATATTCTGAGGCTCAGCTGATGGCCTAGTAGTAATTGTCCGCCCAAAGATATTGCAAACTTTCAAAAATAAAAATATCAAACTTAAAATATCTATAGAAGTACTTATTAGATGCCCTGCTGTTTGCTATCGTTGGAATCGGCTTGATCTCATCTTTTCAAATATGATGATCATTTGTTTGTGACTTGTGACTCATTTTCCTGAAACACATTACATATTATTTCATTCACGTTTTTTCCGCTGTCCAGTCTAACGTATACATGTGGCCATGGTTCAGCTAGCCGAGCATGTTTTACCTCTCCCCTCTCTATTCTAATTCTAGCTCAGCATGCATTTCATTCTACAACTCATGGTTTGATACTTGGTGGTAATGTAAAACTACTTGATACAATACGTTGATTACGAAAATCAACACCTACATTTGGTCCCCGAATCGCTGTCACTGATGTATAAATTTACATGGGCAATAAGCCTAAAATGCGTGTTTCTTTTCTTTTAACAGGAAGGTGAATTAAAATGGGACCATGCCCAAATCCTAGATGCATTATTCCGAGAAAAAATTATCATATTTTTGTCTTTTGCAACTTTGTTAAAAGGAAATATACGCAGATGAAAGTTAGTACACTTTCAGTGTATCTTCTTGCCTTGGTCCTAGTTAAGTTAATGAAAGACCTCTGAAAGACCTCTGAAAGACCTATGATAAACATAGAAGAGGATCACCCTTTTCTGGCGTTTAATGTTATTGTTATTATTTTATTTAATGGGATGTCGCCACTAATATATGCTACACATAATTCGATGTGAGCTATAGGTGTCTTCAATTGAGTTCATTCCATTCCTTCAATTATTATTTTTTATATAATTGTTCTGAATCCGGAAATAAACAACATACAATACAATACACAAAACTCTTCACTATTTGGTGACAATAACTTTTTTGAATATTATTAGATATCATATCCGTTTATGGGACGTGGGCCCACAAAAACCATACAGTCGTTATATCTTGATTATAACTTTAGAATATAATATGTTAAATATAGTAGAGCTATTGTAGGAGGAGAAGTAATGCTTGGTGTTAATGATAACTTGGAATATTAATAATATGGTTTGTTCCGCAATCATTGTGTAATTTTGCGTAATGTGATATAACACAGTCTGGATGAAAGATTCATATTATTCAATCAAATTATTATTACTTGTGATAAAATGAAAATACTATTGAATTATACTATGTCCCTTTAGTTGGATATTTCTGTTTTAATATGACATCATAGCAAGCGCCCCTCCTCCAATTTCCGATACAATCAAAATATGGTATTGCATCTTATTGAAGTTATTCAGAAGTGAATGAATAAATAAATGATCGCTAAAACAAATCTACGGGTGAAATTATCCTTGAAAAATTATTGGCTCCTCTGTTACCGATTAGCTGAAAAAGGAATCTCCAAAAAGGAAGTGAGGTCGTAATATATTTTATGTGAACATTTAAAGAAAATCAAGAACAATGAACACTGAAAGGATGAATAACAGATCAGATACAACTAAGTTATATCTTATTTCATTTGATCACTCCATGCTCAAAAGTATAATCAGTATATAGTTGATGAATTCACCGAAGGTTTGTTTTGATAATACATGACTTAATTGTCCCTTTCCACGCCGCTACAATGAAACAACTCGAATTGCAGAATGGACAAAGAAAGAGGCTGAAGTAGAGGAAAATGCTGAGTGATTAATAAATTGTCAGTGATACTCTATGTTTATTAAGAATTGTTTTACTCTGGTAGTAAAATATAACTTATTATAATTCTTTTTTGTATGATATCATAACCATTCGAATGAATTTGTTATAAAGGGAGTCTTTTAGCGACATGTGTATTTGAAAAAGAACAATTTATACCTGACTTTTCCTGAGCGCATAACAATTACATACGAAAACTGTTATTGACACAGGAATGTATTTGTTGCAATCAAAGTATTTTTTAACAGTTTTACTCATTTAGAATTAATTCAAAATTAGAAATATTAAATGCAATGTCAATATAAAAATCTAGTTCCTGTCCGCGTTTATTTTGGGTGGTTTCTACGTCCCTCAATAATTGATCAAAATATATTGATATTGTATCACATTCTCGAATAAATGATATAATAATATAATGGTCATGTGGATGACTCGACTCTGCATAGCAACATATAATTATAGCAATACAAATAATACGTTCTAGTCATCGATGACGACCCGTATTAAAGATGTCTCGCACACAATTATTTGAGATATTCAAATGCTCAAATACACTATTCTGCATTTTTTTAAATAAAAGATTCTTCCGAACTTGGATATATTATATAGTTCTGCTCATGTCAAGATACTATTTACTTGTTGACATGAGGTATAATACGAAAACAGATGTTAATATCAAGCTTACCCCCTCCCCCAATTCACACATAAGATACATGTTTGTTCGATCACAGGGTCGCATGTAGATGGAAGATATGTCCATGTCCATAATAAGCGGCTTACACTGTAATAGCATTTTGTGTTAAGTATTGCATCCTCCTTTCACCGTAAATGCATTAACTGTTTTGGCCGCTATGATAATGAAGTCCTCGAGTATCAAATGATGTATCAAAAACACACATTTATACAAGTTGACTTTTTGTTTTGGCAGCTTTAGACATGGAGTCCTCGAGTATCAAATGATTTATAAAAAAACACAATTATACAATGTGACTTTTATGAATCACAGGTCTGTCGTTTTGATTGATCGGGAATCGTAAGCTTAATTAGCTTCCAGTACCCTTAATAAAAAAATAAATGCCCCTAGAAAGTAAAGTCAGCTCAGTCTTCAGATGGGATCAATTTGATTTTGTCAGTCTCCACACCTGATGAAATACAATAAGTCCTTTGCAGAATGAATAGAAGTGTGACTCCAGCGACAACGGCAATATAAATTAAACTTGTGCCGGGATATAGAGACGATGAGTTCGTGTAACCGGAAGCAGATGTGGAATAGGTGGCGGCCATGGGATTGGCTGTCGGTCTGCTTGTAGTTGTAGTGACATCATTCTGATGTCTCCTTTTTGGCGTTCTCCATGGCGGCTGGTCAAAATATTGCCATTTCTTTTCTTTGGCGGTATCATACGTGTAATTTAGGCATAATTCAGAGCTACTGTCTCTGCAATAAAAGAATAAAATGGCGTCGCATTGTACCGATGAGCTTCCAAAGTTGTGAACAGGGGTGTATAGATTCTCTATGCTTGACAATAACCATGTAACTGATATATTATATTATGTGAATAACACCCCAGGGAATCACAAGAGTGCACCACTATCTTGCCTTGCAATCACTCTCATTGTGGTATAGAGAGGCCAAAAAGGTATATCAAGTATCTAATTGTATACATGATTGTGGATTCCGAGTATATATTATTGTAACAGAAAAAAAGGTATATTTCATTCATTAGATCGTTGCAGGAAGGACAGTTAATTGCATTTGTTTAGATTATATTCGTCGTATCATATTAAATTTGGTAAAATTTGATTAAGTTGTAAAATCTGACTAACTTGGCAACGCATAACAATAATCACCATTGTGGTCATGCGTATTTTGTAAAGAATTTAAGTGTACAAGGCCAATAAAAAAAGTATTTTAATATATATATAATCTGTCACCTACCTGTCCCAGCAAGTTGCTGGATACTCCTCTTTGTAACATGTAGCTTTGGCAACATCGAAATACAAACTACCCACAATATTCGACACGATGTTACTCACGTTCTTAAGGCAGTGCCTAAAAGCCTCGTCACAGTTGCAATGAAGTCTGTAAATTGATAAGTCATAATTGATTGGTCGATAAATGAAATCCAAACAGGATTATAGTAGGATTCCCCACTAAAAGGATTATTATGAATGAGATTACGAATGAGATATATCAAAACATGTGAGAATTCAGTCAATAAAAATATTGCAACAAAATAAATTAGAATATGTATTATATAAGAACAAAGGAACAGTATAGTCTTGAGTTATATAAAAAAATAACGATGTATTGATGAACAGAACACATAAAAGGCATGAGGGATAATAGAAACACGATCAGTAGGCCTAAACTTTATATATAGCCAAGTTAGAAAGATGTTTTGGTAAAGAAAACTATGAATATTATTTTATAATCGTTGTGAACGAAATTGTTATATATCTTGATTCTCTGGGCTACATTAATAAAATGGTCTAATGCATCATTAAATTTAATCACTAACTAATGTTTTAGACTCGTTTGTTCCATTATAAAGAAGATCCAAGCCGGATGTGATGAGATATCCTTCTTCCAGGCCCTTGGAAGACTCTTTTCCACTAAATTCTGTGAGAATCGCATGAGTGTAGGCTTAGTGGATAATTAAGGCCTGTAGTCTTGTTTGGCGATATGTATAATCATGCGTCATGGAATTTGATTTCTTTTGGATTTACAATTTTAGGTATTCGGCCATTCATACGTAAGCATGCAAATAACGCCAATGTAGTTGAAAGCATTGTGTGCATTAGTCCTCTTGGGAGGTTCAAATACAACTGTTCTACTAGGCTACAGTAATTTTGAGGGGCTACTGGTGGAAAATAAAGCGTGTCCTATGCGTATCTTACCTTGAATATGGAGTATTATTTATCAAACCCCTTTTTGATTCGTTCGACTTCATATAATCGGGACAGTTGTCATGGGCCCGACAGCAGCTGTCTGTTTTACTATTATAACCCAAGTCATCGTAGTTTGCAGCGGTATCCCCATCTCCGCACCATTTAGTACCTACAATTATAGTAATGTAATTATTATAATTATATTATATATCTTATTTGTAAGTATCTGCAACATCAACATTTGCAAACCTCTGTATTTCTTTTCCATCTCGAATGAATGGGCTAATAAATCATTTATTGGTGTTAGGCCTATTATATATGTATATCTCGTACAAAAGGTTGTTTCCAGACAGAACATCCACAGGTAGATGAATACAGTAAGATTAATTACAGGGGGAAAGTTTGTAACATAGCAGGACCACAATTAATAATAACACTCCACTGAGTAGCCTAAATGGATTACCTTACTGAGCAGCCCGATTAATTATTATTCCAATACAACACGACAATTAATTATCTTTAGATTAAATTTGTATGATTTCAATTACGTATATGCAATATATTTTTAACGTGTTTTACTCAACCCCCTTTCTTTTTCCCTTTTCGAATCCAGCCAATGAGGGACAAGGAGCAAATCGCCACTGACCAGTCTTTTTCTGAGTCTTTTTTTCCCTTTATATTTACGTCGGATGTGATCCATGTATATGTACAAATAATTCCGGCACATCATTCGTCCATCAAAGGTCTGTACCAATCATGAACATAATGTCAGTTGAGCCCAGGATTCGATCTAATACATATAGGTTCTGGATCGGCGCATTATCCCCGAACTAAGAGGAGGAACACACGTTTGACCCCGACAGAAATAATGATCCCAGTTATGCAGTACATTATTTGTTCCCTTGCCGACCCATACTAGCAGACCGCCTATTATGTGATGTGTTACAGGAAAATGAGTCACAAGTCCCAACAATGATATTATTCAAAGTGTTATATGTTATATTCGCATGATGTATCTGTGGGAATGTTTTCATTTAAGCGGTGCTTAACGCTTTTTTGTAGTATGAATATATGTACCAAATTTCGTAGATATATCCATGCATTTCTAAGGTCAACTTATAGAGTATATTTAGCTACTGTACTAGTAAGTGTCCACCAGAAATAATGCAAACAGATGGGGCTTGTTTCAAAAATAAAATTATCGAACTTAAAATATAGAAATATTTATTATGTCCCAATGTTTACTATCATTGGACTCGGCTTAATCTCATCGTTTCAAATGTTCCAAGTCCATTGTTTTGCTAATTGTGACTTATTTTCCTGTAACACATCACATGTACTGTTATTCCAGATTTTATATCTATTGTCATTTGTTCTCGAAGGATGAGTTGATGATCATATCTGATCCATGAGAATCTTTCCTGGATATATCTCAATATTGTTATACTTTGTTGATAGCGTGATCAGATTCAATCAAGAAAGTTAACCCAAATCTATTTTTCGATTTAAAAAAATTCTGACTGCATTGTATAATCTTCGTCGTTACGATGCACATTTATCTCCGAATTATGTTATTATTCTAAATGTTAATTAATGAGGCTTCTTAATAAAAATAAATTTAAGAATGTACAGATCTATATCAAATAGAAGTGTAGAAACACAACCAATAAAGTAAGTAGGAGGGAACCAACTGATTATAAATTTATATATATATATTTTATTTTAACAATACCACGTGAGCATAATACCCAATCAGAAATGTCTGTTATGAATTATACGGTTAGAGATGTTCTCATAATCAACGAGCTTAAAGTCGACTTTAATCAACTAGAAGTAACAATGGCGGTACAATTCTTATATATTTTTCAATACACGTATAAATAGCTGTTATAAAGCCTTAATTTTTGTATAGGATTTCTACCAAAATATCCATAACTGGTTTAATTAATCATTTAATGTACTTACCTGGATACATTGCTGCTCGTTTCTGCCTATGGTGACTCACTTTGAATATAATGGGAACATTTTCTCGTACGTTTGTCGAACCAGCCAGGTCAAATTGTGTCAATACAAGGACAAGAATAGATGAACCGAGGAAAGTTCTAACTGAGTGTAATTGTGTCATCTTGGAGTGTTTCCTTTGACCATCGGTTAGTTGAGTGAAACTCAAATTGATGTTGAGGCGTGTGTTGGTTTTGTTGTGTTCATTGTCTCACTCCTATCAGACAGATATGGCGTCCTGAAGGGTAGAAAGTCAGTGAGAAATTAAATAAAATCCTGCCACTGGCTTGCAGTTCAGATCCTGATTCTAGTTCGGTAAATCCTCCCAATATGTGGGTCAGATCGTCAGAAAATGGACTTGTCGGCAGCGGTACACATTTAGTAAATTCTGATAAATTAGACTGATAAAATGGTCAATACTAGGTGTATCTGTGCATACTTTATATCGCCTTGATTCAAACAACCTGTTCGGTTATGTTGAACTGAATTTCGAAGCTTATTTTTGTCTTAAATTTGGGTTATTTGAAAGGATTGGTTTAGGTAAATTGTACATTTTCTGACAATTTCACCCACATATAGGACAAGGTTAATATAATACTGCACATCGGTTGTACAGAAGTAACCCTATATCGTCATGCTTATAATTATGGAGGGGTGAATAAAGGTCATCTCTAACCAAATATGAGAATTCCGAATCTGTGAATACATAATACCCAGGGGCAGTCCATAGGGGAGCCATTTTTCCTCCTATGTATAGTCCTGTATCCAACGTCATATTTTAAACCAATTCATGTATCCGGAAAATTACAGATATCTAGATTATCTAACGATTTAAGACTAATTAGTGTTGAAAGAGAAGGGCAGACATCGAACAAAATATTCATTCGTGCATTTTCAGGGTTTGAGAGTACAGATGTCCTTCTTTATTTTACAAAAACCAGATGTAAAAACGCATAGTAATAGAGAATGGACATTATATCATTATGATAGCATATGAATCTTAGTCATAATTGAAAAAACTACTCCATGCATAATTACTTAATACTATGCGTCTATACAGACGAAAGTTCAAACAATGTCATAAAAAAATCTTCAAATAATTCTAGACCATATAATGTGGAGCAAACCGTTCATGTGAGCAATGAAATTGAATATTTACATAAACTGTTAGCGTAAAAACCAGGAAGTACTGGTCTTCACAGGTGTTTTGTTGTGATTTTTTGTGTGTTTTTTAACATCGTATATTTATTCATCTTAGCACCAAATCCTCTCTCTTTGAATGGGTGACATCTAGATTTTACAGCCCACTCTCTCTGCTCATCTGTGTTGAATATATATAATACTCTTATGTTTCACCCTAGAGAATAGAAATATGAAGATACAGACTACTGTTTTAGTACAAAAACATTTGTAATCTAAAAATAAAACACCATGCTTCTTATCATTTTAAAACAGCAATTGCCTGGCAAAAATATTGCCAGGTTTTTTCTTCCACAATACATCTTCGAGTTTCAGATCTATAGGAACGAAAGTGTTCCTGGTATACGAGTTTATTGGCAAATACTTTGGTGTGTCGGGTTGGGTGGGGGGTGGGGGACGGGTACCGACGTCTGAGATCACGATCGAGAAGCATGATGAATCGACATGAAACGAGAATTCGGAATTTATTTTGATAGCCCAAACATCAACATATACATGTTATATGCCGGTATATATCTAATGTTGAACATCTGATCAGAGTTGGCATTCCTGTGTTGTTAAGTGTCGGGGAAACTTAAGAAAGATGAACGTATTTTGTATAAGTACCAGTATAACTAGCTCAGTCGCTATATTAATCTTATCATTTGATTATGTTCTATTTTCAATTATAATAACTTGTAGTTAGTAGTCCTACACCGAATTAAGATGTCTTAATCTATTCTTAGTTAATATTGTCAACAAGATACATTACCCAGCTTCTTCTTGGCTCTCCCAGGATTCTATATTGTCTGAGTGTGTTTTCTGAACTTTTCTGTGGTCTGAATCTAGAGCGCGACCACCCAGCATTTGACCTCACGTGTCATGTGTTATATTATATCGTATACATTGATGATTCTGGCGACTATAACAGACTAGAGAATACAGACGTATCTATATAATACTATAGTAGGCCTGAATTAGGCCGCCCTATCTAAACTGTTCAGAGAGCTTTTGAGGGTTCCTACGTGGCATGTATAAGTTGTATCAATAACGTCTATGTTTGTTTGTCTCATAAAAAAACTAAGGCGATTGTAAGTAGATCGAAATAGACTCCACCACAAAATAGATAGGCCTCTAATGTTATTCTAATGTTAGACTTCCGTAGCACATAGGAAATCCCTCAGCCCCGGCCCTCAGCTAATATTCCTACACCGGTGGAAACATATAGCCAGCGACTCTAAACTAATATGATCGTTTTATTTTTTTGTTTTTTTATATATAAAACAAAGAAACAATAACATTCAAAGATTTGTACAAGTCTATTATAATGTTTACATGGATACAAAAGACATCGCTCAGGTGTTTTATCATAATACAATAATAGCTTATCAATATAATTAGTATACAGTCTAGGCCCAAACCCTCACATCGGATAAGAAGGTATGTCACTGATTGGACGCCTATACTTCGCTAATCGGTTTCCTGGCCTAGGACTAGTCGTTCTAATGTGATTTTAATGACATTTTGCGGTCTGAATGGAATTATAATGGCACTTTGCGGTTTGAGGCGAGAGGCTTTCCCTTCGTTTGAAGGGACTCTCTCATCTTTGGGCCTAGACTGAAACCATGGGAGATATTATCCACAAGGAGGAATCCCTGTATAGGCCTAATATTCTATCGATGGTCAGACTTATCGGAATGTATAAATTTAGTCTAGGCTCAAAACCTCTCAGATCAGATAAGAATGGTATGTCAGTGATTGGATGCCTACTGGCTTTGGCTTTCCTGTCCCTGCCTGGAGTAGGCGTCCTAATGGGATATAATGGCATTTTCCAGTTTGGAGGGAGAGACTTTCCCTCAGTTTGGAGGGACTCTGAGCATAGACTGCATACATTAATTAATATATTAAGTATATACTAGCCTATCCCTTGGACGATGAAAACTCGCATGGGATGTGAGAAATACAAACATGACGATTAAGTTATATAAATAGCGAATACATGTTCGTCTACCCCGTTGGTTCATCGTTCTTTTTATCTAGTATTTTACAAAAGCGGAATGTCTCCTCCTCTGTCCTATACCTTCACAATTGAAATCAGCTTAAGTACAGAAGCAATACCATCGATTGATAGCTAGGTTTGCCATACACTATTGATTTTGCAAACCTTCAGGAAGCAGATCACTGGCAGTAACTTATAGTTCTAAATACAACAACATCGATGGCCGGGAATAAACGTTGTCACTATTATGAAGCCAGGCAGTCCAACTTATTGTCTTAACAACAATTAATGTGATGTGCAAGTACATAATATATATACGTATAGATGTACATCTTTTACTTCTTTTATTCGGACTCAGATGACAACAAGGAACTGAAATTCAGCCGCACAACACTGTAATTTTACACACACGTGCAACTTAAGATACATTATGTATGCACTCGAGAGTTTACCTATACTGTATACATAAATGTGACGGGAGCAACGATAGCCTGCATGTATACACATTGCTACTACATGGAAGCTCGGGACAGCTTTTCGATAAGGCCTCCGAGAAATATATTAGCTAGGTCCTACACATATAGACAGATACATACAAGAGAAATATATAAAGACAACACCTTGACCTACCTTTGCTACGTCGTGTAGAGTTGGATAGTCTTCATAGTACTGACTGCAACGATGATTTGGTGCTCTAGATAGGCAATCGGCTGTTACTTCTTGCCCTGCCTGCGATCCTGTATTATGGTTTCTTATTTCCCGGCGCTAATTCACGTGCTTAAACAAGTGGCACCTAATTCCATTCGATTATCAAGACCACCCGCAGTTGCTTTATATTGATATTTACGTAGGAGATTTCTTTTTCCTGGCCAGGGCTAACGTAGGCCTACTGTGGTTCCTATGGCATGTGACCTGACGATGGCGCAATTAAAACTCAGTCTAATTAAGTCCAAGGATGAGACAGTCCCTTCAAACGAAGGGAAAGCCTCTCGCCTCAAACCGCAAAGAGCCTTTATAATTCCATTAACACCGACCGCAAAATGTCATTATATACCTGTTAAAGTCCTGGGCACGGAAACCAATTAACGAAGTAGGCGTCCAATCACTGACATACCATTCTTATCTGATCTGAGACCTATAGACTGTTAGGTTAACTCAAGAACCGCCATGCTCTAGATATAACAATATTATAGGCCAAGGACATTAATTAAGTGGTTTATCCTCCACTGAACAGTGACGGTAGGATCAATCAATACTTGACTTCACATGACCAGCATCACCAAACATGATAGTTTGCCAGCTGGGGTTAGTCATCAGCCTTCGCGAAATTTGTTTGAATTTCGACCATGTACGTGCTAGATCATTATATCAGTAACCCATACTTGGGAACATTAATGTATGAAAAACATGTATTTGAAGTATATAAGATTTTGAATCTCCAAATTTCTATCGTCCATGTGGCTCAATGTATTCTCTGAGACATGGCAGTTAGAAGAGGTCCCCGCTGCCTGTATGCACCTTGGCCGACAATGAAAGCAAAAAGGTATTGAATAAATTACCAAACCACTTGTAAAATATTTAAAGAAGGTATATGAGTTTCTTGTAAGAAGTACAAATGAAATACGCGAAGAGATAAAAGTGAGGAAGATCGTATAAATAGAAATAAATCAAATTGCAGTTGTCAATGTATGTAGCCTTCGGACTAGGTAAATGTTGTGATTGTATAGGCAGTATGATCGGAACGAAATGTTGAGTCGATAACCCAATTAAGTCTACTAATTGTGATACCGTAGTGGCCCGTTTATAAGCCGGGGCCTATTTATGCATCTCGAATGCAGGCCGGGGGTCTTAGGGTCATGAAAAAATAAAATCCTCTAAAATTTAATTATCAATTAAAAGCCTATCTCAATTGCAATCCGGGGCTAAAGTGGGGGTCGAAAGAAATATAAGCCCGGGCTTATAAACGGACCACTATGGTATGCAACATTGTTTTTATTATTATTTTAGGGCTAAACTGGGAAACCTGATTTATATTGTCCTATTAATGTTATTATTACCACGTGAACACAAATCATATACATATATTAGGTAGAGGGGCCATTATATGTTTGTTGTCAACTGGAGCTGTATAAATCTATTTACAAACGTGTACTCCAAGACTTTCAAGTAAAATGTGAATGTCACTACACGTGGCTCTCTCTGGTGGATAGCCAATACACGAAAGTTCCTCCACATTTCATCAAATAAAGTTATAGTTCCACGTGCAAATTTATTGCGGTTCTAACGCTATAATTATCGTTTCAGATTTTGTTTTTCTTGTGTGATGAAAATAAAAGTTTAAGAGGTAAAAGGGTTTTAAACATTGTGATAATTGTATTCATTGATTGTCTTCTTGGATAAAAGTTTCCTTACAAGCATTTGGAGAAGTAGTCAGGGAGCACAAGGCCCAAAATGGGGGGGTTGCTAAACATTTTGGTTAGAGCTTGACAACACATACCACCATATAGCATTCATACTGGCCTATAAGAAAACCATTGTTGGCATACTGTACTTACAGTATTGTACCTTAGCAACTTTAAGTCAGCGAATCTCTTACTAATGATGCTTTGGCAATTTCCTAGAATCAAATTATCAAGATAGATCAATAAATTACCTACTGAGGGGTGAATATGTTTGAGGGGAAATGGCATTTTGTGGGCCTTTTCTGGGTTTGACCTTGATAAATGTGACCTTGACCTTGATCAAAGGTCAAATGTCATAATAATTTGAATGCGCAATTTGGATGTCAATATTTTCCCAAAATATCAAAATATTCACACTACTCATCTCTGACTGAGGTTCATTTAAGTAATTTTACCTAAGAATTTCCATTTTTTCCTTCTGTTGCCATGGAAACCATGGAATAAACAAAATGCCAGAATGCCAACAATGGTTTTCTTATAGGCCAGTATGAATGCTATATGGTGGTATGTGTTGTCAAGCTCTAACCAAAATGTTTAGCAACCCCCCCATTTTGGGCCTTGTGCTCCCTGACTAAAGAGACCAAATCTAGATTCACCTTTACACACACCGATAGTTTCACTCAGCGGCTGATGTTGCGGATATACATAGACAAACCATTTACTCCTCTTGCATGAATAGCTATCACCAATACATGAATATTAAATCATTATTATTATTAACGCCTGAGAACATCCGCGATGGATAGAGCGTGTTTACATGTGATTATATAAAATATTATATAGGCCTCTAATGAATAAAACAAAACTAAATAAAAAAAAAAATATTGTAGAGTTTGTAGTCTAGGCCCAAACCCTCAGACCAGATAAGAATGGTATATGTCAGTGATTGGACGCCTACTTCAATAATAGGTTTCCTTAGACTAAGCGTTCTAATGGGATTATAATGACATTCTGTGGTCTTAATGGAATTATAATGGCACTTTACGGTTTGAGGCCAAAGGCTTTTTCTCCGTTTGAAGAGACTCTGTCGTCTTTGGACCTAGACAGTTTTTAAAAAACTGACACGATGCCTTTATGAAATATTAACTACTAAATTGAATATAATTTAAAATTAGGGCCATATATACATCACTATATCTATACTATATCTATACTATCTATAATTCTACCAATATATGTTGTTATATATATATAGGAGCTGCTTTACTGGGATCACTTCTGGGCGTTAATCTCTTTGAAATGATGTTCTATGAAATGGATCCTTATGTTGGGGTTACCAGAGATTGATGCCCTTATGCACAGATTTACCAATAAAGTCTCTACATGTGCCAAATAATTTCCGGCAGAGAGTCAATTATGTTGCTATGTTATCAGTTTTGGCCGTCCAAGCCTGGGTAAATCATGAGGTCAGGGATTGGTCAGGGGTTGGACCAAGGGAAGCGGCCATTTATGCAGGCATGTATATATATAAGGGGTGGTCAGTGAAATCCAAAATATATCTGGATTACTTGCAAAGAAGCACATCCTCTGGTCAGACGAAAGTAAGTTTTTCACTCTTTTCAAACTAAGATATCAATCTGCACTGAATCTATATAAGGAATTATATTCATTTTATACGTATGGAAAATAATACAAAAAAGTTTTAACGTAGTTGTCCGACATGTTATTCTTGTCTTTAAAGTAACCTTTACTACAATATCTACAATAACTACAGTTATACACTCTTATCACTTATACATATGAAAATACAAAACAATTCTTGAATACACTATCTCTAAGAACTTGTTCGCGGCGTTGAAAAATATACGTACGTATGTGATGTGTTACAGAAAAATGTGTATTAAGTCGCAAAAATGGTATTTTTAGATGTCTTTATCATAAGGAATATTTTAACGTTAATGGGGTTTATTAGTTTTTTTAAACACAAAAATAACAAAACGTTCTTCTAAAACGATTACTTCAGCAAACATGTTGGAACTTAACGGCTGCGCCTTGCGCTTTTAAAATCAGGAGTACTGGAAGCGTACAGATAGCGTGCGTTGAATTTAGGCTAACCTTAGGCAAAACATATATACGCTTTCATTACTCTAAAAAATATCATATAATAAACCGATCAGTGTGTGTGTGTGGTGCGGGGGGGGGGGCGAGATTTAGCGCACCAAAGGAACACACTCTTACAATGATGTAAATTCAAAATTCAAAAGTTCAAAAATTTTAAAAAAAAGAAAAAAAGGTGAATGTTATCCCGACCGTTTAATCTAAATAATTCAACCACAATAGTTGCCAATAAACATGTCCATCCATCTACGTTCTCGTTGAAACCTGCTTTATTTTTTTTTATATAGAAAGACACTAATCGTTATTTAACACCAAAATGGCTGGATAGAAACTTCTTTTAGATATAACACATTTTGTGATATGTTTGAGGAAAATGAGTCACAAGTCGCAAAATTGATATTTCAAAGTGATTTATTCACAAGATCTCTCTGTAGGAAGGTTCTCATCTTTATAAATTAATACATGTACCAGATGTACCAGATTTCAAGACAGTGTATCAAATATGTTCATGCATCTCTAAGGTCATCCTATAGAGTATATTTACCTACTTTACAGTAATTGTCTAACGAGAAATATTCCAAACTTATTTTTCAAAAATAAAAATATCAAACTTAAAATATATAAATACTTATTAGATATCCTACTGTTTACTATCATTGGAATCGGCTTGATCTTATTTTTTCAAATAATATGATGATCTCCATTTTCTGCCATCCATTTGTTGCGACTTGTGACTCATTTACCTGAAACACATCACATTTCATTTGATCATTCATCAATCTATTTTCAGGCAGACATGGCGCTCCGCTATTCATTCCTCTTCATTTTCTTCGTATCGACAATACTCGTCCTCGTCTCGTCGTATAATACCGAACGGCGCGAGAAAAGGGATGATGAAATGGACTCCCTAAGTAAACGAGATGAAGAAAAGGACTATTGGGGAAAACGAGCTGAAGAAAAGGACTATTGGGGCAAGAGAGACGACGAGAACGACTACTGGGGGAAACGTGAACTAAATCTCCTTGAAAGAATGCTGGACAGACGAGGAGGAAACCCATGCAGAGTCAAAGTTTACGGAGTTCATAAATGCTGTGTCAGAAAGAATGGCTGTTCGTGCCCAAGTAGTGTTGTAGCAGGGTGTATGTAAAATTGTTCGGGCATTGGAATAAATTCACTTATTTAACAACTTCTTCCTCTAGTGATTTGGATGTGTTCTAAGTGACGATTTCACCTAGACATATAATATGTGTACATAGGCCTACATAGAGCATGTGTGCACGGTAAAGTCTCGTTCGAATTTGCTTTAAAGGTCCGGGAAATTGCGCTGAAGTAATAAATTACAGTAATGGACTCATACATTGTTTGTAACATTTATGCAGTAAGACCCCGAACCTCAGATGTATGCTTGAGAGAGCAAGGAACCCCTCCGGTAAATAAAATGAACCATTTTCCGAACTAGCCAATCAAACCGATACAGAAACTTCCCAAATTACCAGCCCTGAAGGTGAAACTTCTGACAAAATGAAAATGTAATATTAATTACGTGACCATCGGATTAAATTTGTTTTCCCCCATATTCGGATTAAATTATTGATTATAACCATCGTGTCATTAAATCCCTTTATAATATCATTCAAGCTCTTCTAAAGTTGTTCTTCATAAATCTAACCTTCCGAGAAAGAAATTGCCACCCCTCAACTTTTGTTGTTGTTCAAAATATTTATTCATGTATAGTTATTGTTACATCAGTATCATATTTACAATTTCAATCCACGACCACGGCTCACCTTGCGGCGGTCTTTCCTCGCTACCTGACATTCGGCCGACCAGACGAAATAATGAAAACAAGTGAAATAAAAAGTTACAAATGTGGATATCTCAGTACAAAACAAAACAAACTTTGATTAACTTTCTGCCGAAATACCATCTGACCTGCCCAACCATGTGCACCTTCGAAAATTGAGGTTTATTCTCGTCCAAATCACAGGATCACGCTATCAAACATGGATGAGTTCGACCAGGATACCACACCCAAACATTGATGCCGACACGATCCCACATACCTAACTATTCTTAATAATTGACTCTCTCCCCAATCTTTGATATTGGTCTAAATGAAATGGAAAAAAGGAATTTATTATAATATAATAGCTCCTTTTTTTCTTCATTTCATGGCTGTAATAATAGTTATTATTAAAGCCATTTCAAGTCGAACATGTATGTCAAATATTAATACGCAGAGGTGTCCCTTAATATCTTGCCCCTTTTTTTCTTTTTTTTTATTCAATTGAAGGCCAATATAATATTAACTGGTGGAACTCGTCTATCAATAAGTACCATAGTAACTATCATATCCAGATCAACAATTCATTATACTGCGAATGTGCCATCTACCTACACCTAAATTTAGACATTTTAACACATTGCGTTCACCTCGCTTATTATATAAGTATATAAGTCAAATATTCATCACATCAATCCATTTTGACCTAGGAGAGAAATCTAATCCACCAAATCGCGCAGCGTAGATTTATCATGAAATCACTGGAGCTTGGCATGGTGTGTGTTTATATGCACCTCTACACTATTAACAACTTTCAGTAAGACTTAACGATTTGGCAAAACAAAATTCGTTTACAAATAGATTATTCAATAATAATTATTTGATTCTGTCCATTGATTCATAGAAGTGTGATGCAAGTATTTTACCCAATTAACCCTTGATATAATAACGTAATCTTATTACGAACATGTATTGTGATAGATCGTCGTTGACGTTCGTGCGAGTGGAGCGTATATAGTGGTATTAATGCATAAAAACGGAGTCAACATAAGAAAATATTAAAGAGTTTTTCATGATTTCCTGGCTTTTCATTGAATCTTTTCTATATTTGGGGGGGGGGGGCGGTGCTGATTTTCAACTATTGGATTCAATTTGGGACAACAAGGATCAATATTGGAATGTGTTACTTTTATATACCTATTCTAGCTAGTGCTATCCTAACGATTTCATTGATATGATTTTAAGAAGATGAAGTTTAAGAAGATGATAGGAAGTCTGGTTGTGAAAAAGCGAGATTCCAGCGGGTCACCTAAATTAATAACTTGTGACAAGCCCAAGATGGCAGGTTTCATGAAAAAAAATCCATGTTTTAAAAAAACATAACTTGGGACATAATGGGATTTTACATCAGGAAGAACAGGTCCCAATCCATTAACACTCTATCTTGGTGACCTTAGGATGAGCCAGGAATGAATAGACCACAAAATTCATTTTTTTACGGAAACTAACTGGGAATCCAGATTTAAACAAGACTGCGAAGATTCAGATATTGAATATATTATATAGGCTACATAATCAATACTGTTATGTATTAAGTATTCGCAAAGTATGATTGTCTTAACCAAAATCAGAAGCTATCGTATTATAAAATGATAAAATATCAGCAAAATAACAGCATGTTCTGGTTGGCAAACTATTGCTCTCCCACAAACAGGTAAAGACCATTTCAGTTTATATAACATTGCTTTCCCTTCTCAAAGTTCGTTAATTGCGAGGATGATACATTATTCCATGGATATTGTTGACCCGCTGCAATTTACCAGGAAGGGAATTGCCTGACATAGATGATCGTGGGTAATCACAGAAATCAATATGAATATGAATAATAAACCGACACATCGACCCTATAAATGCGCTGTGTCAAGAGAATCTGGGGTAGTTTAGCTCGGACCGCTTGACACATGCAGAAAATTTAGGAATGACTCCATAAATCTATTTATTTGGCTGAACCAATGCTATAGCCAGAGTCTGTATCTAGTATCGTTATTTCAAGTCGGGAATACAGCCAAGCTGAACTGCAACTGGTGATCTAAAAGGTGAGTGCAATCCAAAATGCTAATTTTTTTTATATATTTGTATAAATTCAGCCAAAATACAAAAAGTCAAAATGTATTTTTTTGTAATTTTCTCAGAGACCATTGACCAAAAAGTCCACCGCACATAAAATTAATTCGTCCGTCTCCTGTTACAAGAACTAATATTCAATATTGAAACATTTCGAATTAGTAACTATAAAATTTAGATGTGTGACTTGCTCCTCGTATTGTAGAGGGCAAATATTCGATTCACCAAGGCAGGGCTCCATCAGACCGCGTGTTTGTTGCAATCTAATAGGCGGTTTTACTGTTTTTGTCATTTATTATTATTATGAAGAACTAATATTGTACGATCTGTCAAGACTCTCTCCTTACCAGTTCCATTAAAATTGTGTTATTATATTCGGAATGAGAATGCACTGCACAATGCAATCGCAACGACCACAGAAGGGAAGAAAACGTCAGTGGAGTCAAGCCTTTAATCTCAATACCATCATTATTTAAGTCTAAAGGCCCTAGTCTGCGCCGATTCTCATGCGATTTTGCACTGCAGAGGACTCTTTTCCACTAAATTCCGCGAGAATCGCATGAGAATGGGCTTAGTTGACAAGGCCCTTTAGATGCGCTTGGATTACTGCCATCGGAATCCACGCGAAACTATCATTCTCACAGCCTTGACCATGTAAATTTTCCTATTTTTTAAAATCAGCTTTCGATTGATTTCACTTTCAGACATACACCATGCAGTTTTACCATCAAGCCCTTTTGCTATTGGTCCTACTTGGGGCTATAACACTTGTATATCCACGCGATCTACGTCTCCGTGGTTCAAGGACTAAACAATATGGACCTGGGTGCGGCGTGGTCATAGAGGAGTATCGTGTTTGCTGCTACGATTGTAGAAAGTGCGATGATTACGGTAAGACATACGGACGGGTCAGATCGTGCAATGAGAAACGGTGGGTCAGTGCCTCCTCATCGGTGCAAGACCGAGATGAAAACAGAGATGATCCAAGAGACGTGAATGACAGGGTGTGGGGGGAGGAGGATGACGAACAATACGTAGGGGATCTACCCTGGCGTTCTTTAGACGAGAGGGATGACGACGGCGAGGAATCACTAGAGAAAAGACTATATGGGGGTCATCCATGCAGAGTAGTAGTGTATGAGGGGGTACATGCTTGTTGTCGGAGAAATAATGGGTGCACATGTCCGCAAGAGGTGGTCGCAACATGCATGTAAATTTATAGCGACATGGTAATGGCTTGGAAAGACCAATTTGCGGTAAACAAAAATATATATGCGGTGGCGTATATTTTCTGATCTGAACAATATCCAACAATCAGTTACTGCTTTATATAATGAAACATGTGTTTCATCACACAAATAATTGAATTCAGAATCTTAATAATTTCGATTCGGAATATACCATTTCATTGCTATAATATAATACGTTCCTAAAACCTAATATGTGTTAAATTGTGTGATTGAATTTGCCTATTAATAAGTTCTCAACTATAATTTT
Organism: Sthenelais limicola; assembly: GCA_942159475.1. Lineage (NCBI taxonomy): Eukaryota > Metazoa > Annelida > Polychaeta > Phyllodocida > Sigalionidae > Sthenelais > Sthenelais limicola. The sequence continues at coordinate 33,544,410 of OW804098.1, forward strand.
ATTAATTGTTCTCGTTCCTAAAACGATAGGATTATACGTTAGATTTGTTATGGAAGTTATATATTGGTACGTTCTCAACTATAATTTATTAATTGTTTTAACTTTCCATATTGAATACTTACATAATGATACTTTTATAAGCCATTCGAGCAGGAAGTAGGAGTTGCTTTTACTAGCTCATAGCTTGAAACAAAAGTTAAATTACCACTCAATCACGATGATATGTAATGGGGGAGATGCATAATCGTTACTAAAATTCTAAGTAGGCCTATGCATGTAACCTTGTACGACTATTTTACAAATAGAAATTATTCATGATTACACATTTACGATTTGGTAGTTGTAATTTGTTGCACTGAACTTTTGTTTGCCAACAAATTAACAAGAATTTACAAATTTACGATTCTTACGATTGTGTATTTTTAATATACATGTTTTATACACCACTCCCGATGTAGAAGACGCTCTATCTGCGATGGAGACCGATTTACAGATAATAAGTAAATAGATAGTAATAAGGCATTGATAAGTTTTTAGTTTGCCGCCTAAAGTGAGACCATACTAGTTTGAGATATATATTATATATTTATATGTTTTTTTTATTTAAAACTTTTGTTTTCATTGGCATGGTACAATAGGTTTTTTATTTAAAACCTTTCTTTTAATTGGCATGGTACAGTTTTAAATACAATACAAGAAACGCATAATCAGCAAAGGTGTTTGTTTTCGTGCGTTGCCAAATATAAACAAGAGACAATCTAATCTTTGTAACCTATTAATCAAGTTATACGAGTTGTCCCGCAATGAGTGATTTAGATGCAATGTTTTCAGTCAAGCAATCAATTAAATCAATATCTTTTAGATAGAAAATAATACTGCATCCCATGTAATGCTGCAGACAAAAGAAACTAAATGCTCGCAACCTTTACTGCGGCAATTAATACATACCCAGATCATATTTGACAATTCCCAATGCGGCTTGAGCCATGTTTCGTGCAGTACCGGCATTTGTAAATAATTGGGTATGACCACTGCTATGAAAGGCGGTAATTGCGACCTTCATATCATCTCCCGGTCACTTTGATCGAATCATTTATGATATATATATACCAACTGTCATTATCCTCATTACATACAGTAACATTAAAGTAATTTATTCCAGTAAGGTTGCCTCATGTCTTTATTATTTGGATTCTTCTAGAATAATACGAAAAGCGGAAAAGTCGTGTGGCTGAATTTTTATAAGAATATGAACACACCTCCGAATAATATTCTTTCGATTTGCTTCAAAATGTTATTTAGTCTACTGTCCAGGGTAATGAAATAAATTTCATTCGGTTTGATTCTCTTCTCCAATCATTTTGATACGTAAAATTGACGACATAATTGAGATTCAACAAATTAACCCCCTCAAAGTTAAACGAGGTTTTCATTTTCATTCACTTTCCAATGTGTTTAGTTGTTTGCAAATGACATTTGACCGCATGGCAATAGGTCAAATAAGGACAATCATGCAAATCTCACAGGCTGATAGCATGTAAAATGGGAATTGTCTCTTTTGATCGATTCTCTGTCTCATAATTTCCGTTCGCGTTAGCCTCAACAAAACACCCCGGACCATGCTCATCATAGGGTCCAGCAGAATATATCACCGGGGTGACTCTAAATTTATAAAAGACAAATAATCGCAATTTAATCGTGAAATCTGACCAGTACACCTCAAGGAAATTCGTGTTGATTTATAGAGACACTGAGGATCAGCAATAAGACGTGTACTCCTCGAGGAGGAGTAATAATTGTTACATACATTTTCTATTAATTATGTCCACATGTTCGCATTTTTATATAAATTTAGATATACATGTATTTTGTTTTGCTCTTCATGAACTTTGTGATGAACATGTGTGGTCAGTATATGAAATAAATGGGATTGACAAGGTGCTCTTCTCAACAATAATAATTATTACATAAACTTTGCTCCGTTTCTCACAGTTAGAAAGAAATTAATTTTGTCATTTTTAGTTTTTCAGTTTTCAGTTGTGATTTTAAATTATTGGCCGTGATCCGAAATTGGAGAGAAATATATCGGGATGGGTGGATCAATTGGGCATGCATTATGAACGGACCCACGTGGACTACATGTCCTATGGGACGTATATTTATTGCAATGTGCGTCTATACGGCGGGAAAAGCTTCGTTCGTCCCAAACTACTTCTCAGTTTTTGCCAAAGAGGGTAACGGCTGGGTGTCAAATCTGTGAGTATACATTTCTTTGCAATGATTTTCTAAAGCTGACAATAATTATGGCGCAAATGTTGATTATATAATTTAATATTAAGTGAATATTATGGGGGAATCATTCTGTCACAACTTGCGAATACTATTGTCCCTGTTTCATAAGCATTCTGAGAGACATCAGTGTCTTGCAAAATATTTGATTTATAACTATATTCTTAAACATCTGATCAGTTGTTGGCGTCAAAACATGTTTAGGAACAGCTCGGTATAGATTTGATTCTTGTCTCTGTGATAAATTCAGGAAGCATGCAGACCTAGAAGTCCTGCATTTGCATATTATAGAAATAAATTGCAGATGCAAGATCATCTTCTCTACAATCCCTCATGGTCAAGTGGTTAGCATCTATAAGACTGTGAAACTGGACATTGTGTATTCGAATCCCAGAGCTGGCAGCCTTTTTACATTTGTCTGATTTTCGAGTCATTTTATTTTTTAATTTCACTAATATCTTCATATCTGGGGCTCGGTTTTCTTTTATACTCACACATGTAGTTATTGATGCAATTTCCTGTCCATTTGTCAAAGAATTATAGAGGCTAAGATCGAAGCAAGAAAAGTGAGTTGGGTGGGGTTTGGGGATACATAGGTTCTCTGTTATATAGAGGCATGGGTGACGGTCGTAAGTTTGTGTTTATTTTCAGCGAAAATCCTTTTCACACAGGGTCACGATTCGTCTAGCCACTTTATCATTGATGTTTAGAGCTGGCAAAATAGGGGATTTGATTGTGCCACCGCGCATGTCTGTTTCAGTGCATCCTGGGATGGATTCTGATATATACAAATATACAAATATACAAATATTTGGCAACATTTTTATTGAACATTGCAAGAATTCTTTCACCAATATCATAGCTTTTATAAATAATCTATGGAAACTAAATGCATGATAGGAAAAATGGAGACTTGTGTTATGGAAACATGTATAACACATGGATATTGACATTAGAGCATTGATAAAATGTCCATGCTGAACATGGCATGTTTACTATAGATTTTAGACTGTACCATTAGTTCCATAATTCCATGCGAATCAAAATGGCGGCTATGCAAATCCCCCATTAAAAACTTCTTTTATACTTTCAGAACAAAGAAAATGGGTTCCAAGGCTCTCCTGCTGGTAGCTTTCATAGTTTTTCTGTTTGCACTGATATCTGCCCGTGATCTCCGGAAACGCAATAGTCTCCTTACTGCTCTAAAAGAAGAAGAGGAGCGAGAGGAAAATGACTATTGGGGCAAGCGAGATGAAGATGACTATTGGGGAAAGCGAGAGGAAAACGATTATTGGGGCAAGAGAGACCAAGATAAAGACTACTGGGGCAAGAGAGACCAGGATAAAGACTACTGGGGAAAGAGAGACCAAGATAAAGACTACTGGGGCAAGAGAGACCAGGATAAAGACTACTGGGGAAAGAGAAACCAAGATAAAGACTACTGGGGAAAGAGAGACCAGGATAAAGACTACTGGGGAAAGAGAGACCAAGATAAAGACTATTGGGGAAAGAGAGACCAGGATAAAGACTACTGGGGAAAGAGAGACCAAGATAAAGACTACTGGGGAAAGAGAGACCAAGATAAAGATTACTGGGGAAAGAGAGACCAAGATAAAGACTACTGGGGAAAGAGAGACCAAGATAAAGACTACTGGGGAAAGAGAGACCAAGATAAAGACTACTGGGGAAAGAGAGACCAAGATAAAGACTACTGGGGAAAAAGAGACCAAGATAAAGACTACTGGGGAAAGAGAGACCAAGATAAAGACTACTGGGGCAAGAGAGACCAGGATAAAGACTATTGGGGCAAGAGAGATGAATAAAATGATCATATTCAAGCGAGAAACCATGAGAGGTATATGATCCAACTATCCTGATCAGACAATGCATACCATTATCTTTATGGTATATAAACATGTATCGTTCAGGAGCAAAGGTTCATCATCTTGCATAGTACATTCATCTTGATTTTGAACTTTATTAGGCATGTAACGAAAACATTGATAACAAATTTCCAACAAATGCCACATTGCCAGCCAATGCGATCGTGATCACATTGCCAGCCAATGTGATCGTGATCACATTGCCACACAACTATTCCGTAACCACTGGTGTCAACCTATGAAATAGTGGTTTTAAAATGTGTTACAATAACTAGCATATGTGATCATAATATTATAATTATGTATGGCAAAATGATGTGTATTAACGAACAACTATTAGAAAACTCTGAAAAAAGTATAAACAAAGAGCATACTGGAACTTCTTTGTTGGTAACCAAATAGGAATGAAACACAAGGTAATTGGTGCCATAGTTTTGCACATGTATCTGCCTCAATGTCTTCACTTAAATAAAATCATGATATTTATGAGTCTGAATATATATGTGTTCGTTTCTATACAAAGGTGCTTACGCCTTGGGGGAATTAATGAATGTTACTGAATATCGAAATGAAACTTTATTATTCTCATATGAATTTAAATTAACTTTTTAATATTACATTATATTCATTGGAAGATATGAATTGACTGTAGATTTTGAACATTTTTAATTTCATCCATACATCAACCCAACTTACTTTTGTAAAATTGCAAATACCGAGTGCATCGCTCATTATGCATCTAGATTAGATATTAAATAACTTGAGATTAAGCCCGAAATTTGCTTGGGAATGTTGAAAGCGCACAAATCCGGTCATTTCATTACTAGGCCTACCATTAAGTGTTTGGGAAAGACTATAAAACTAACCGAAGGTTTTGTGAACAATTTTTATCTAATTAAACGTCCAAAATTACCTACAATATAACTATCCTTGCCTAAAAGCGGGACATCTTTGGAAATTTTGGAACTGCAGTTACGCACTAGGCTGGTTATTTTCACATTGTGTTTTTGGGCACATTATTATTACGTAGCATTATGATTCAGAATCTATAGCCCTTTGGTAATTCAGGCCATTCCCAAATTTCGCCGAAAAGTCAAGAAGAAAAAACGGTTACCCTGAGTCACCAAAAGTAAGTAAAACGTTCATGTCATTTTGATTAGTGTAAATAAAAATAAGGAATAAATGAATATAAAAAATGATAAATTCCATTAGCCGATGCGCCTATTTAAATGTTATTACCTTTCAGGCCAAACAATTTAACAATTAAACAAATACGTGTGTCTGTCATGCTGACGTTTTACCACGTTGCCTATACAAGAGAAGAAATAAATCCAAATCCAAATATCAACTACTCAGCGAATCTTGATATCACACATTAATATTTCTCATTATCATACAATTACAAATTTCATAAAAAGAGAAAATGGTCCTACTATCCACATAGTTGTTCTTCCTAGAAGGCCTTCGAATACACTATGTTCCACTTAACCTGAACTCGAGGGGAAATCAGAAAAGGTTCAGGTTAACCGAAAATTCTTTTGATTCTCGCCCTTGTTGGGACCACTTTTGTGGTCAAAATGATACTGAGAGATTATAGTTCTAGCCATGAGTATAGCTGTTGAAAGGCAATATCAAAGCAAGGGTACTTGAACAGCCGAGACGTGCAGAGCTCTAGTGGAAAAGACAAAATTAAACACAAATGTGATGTGTTCTAGGTCATCCTATCGAGGACAATTGTTTTACTGGTAATTGTTCACCCAGAAATATTGCATTTTTTCTTTTCAAACATAAATCAATGAAATATAGAAACGCATCTTAGATGTCCTTAATGTTTGGCTTGATCTCATCTTTTCAAATATGATGGTATCTCAAAATCCATTTTTTTTGCGACTTCTGACTAATTTTGCTGGAACGAATAAAAGACCCACCGAGGTCGAAAAGCGCATGGTTAAGTAACGAAAATGCTTCACTAAAACCAGTCGGATCAGTATTTTCTGGAGATTCACCTACCTTAATATAATTTAACTTTACTTACGAAGTTTATGCGAGGGTCCTGTGAGAAATACCTTTGCAATAGATTAGGGACTGTTCATTTTTAACCACTGGGAGAGGGGAGGGGAGAATTTTAAGGGGGGCACTTTTTTGTGCAGACTCTGAAGGGGGCCATTTTTTTGCACAGACTCTGAAGGGGGGCACCTTTTTTCACAGACTCTAAAAGTAGGGGGACCATCTTCTTTTGCACATGCAGACTCATAACTACAATGATGTAGGGGGTCATGACATTTTGCACAAACTTTCAAGAGGGTCCAAGAAATTTTGAACAAGACTTTAAGGAATTCATACAATTTTGCACAAGAATTTTTCTCAAATTCCACTCCCCTCCCCCCCCCCCCCTCCAGTGGTTAGTTATGAACATCCCCTTATATAACAGGGGCATTATCCGCCAATGCTTCAAAGGGCGCTGCATGTAAATTCGTTAATCAAAAATGTTGTGTGGAACGCTGGAGACAACCACCCTAGACATGCATTTTGCTTCCGAAACATTGGTCAAAAACTTAACATTTTCTACTTTCTTTGGTCATTTTAGGATTTTATCTGGTTGTTTTTGCGCCCATTTTCTCTCGGCCGATTAAACTTAACGTTCTTGTATAAACATTAACAGTAATAATAATATTATGAACAGTAGCAGAATATTGATAACTTCAGTCCTACAGGTCGAACAATGAGTAAATTTGGTAAGACTATATATGTTTGTCATAATAGCGGAAAATGCAGCTTTAATTAAAAAATATTTACGATATACAATCGCATACATTTTCTTTAAAACAAAAGAATATTGGTCCAGTGCTTCATCCAGATGTCAGTGCTCTGTGGGTTACAATGTGCACGTTTTTTCAGATCAAAACAGTTACTGTAAACGTATTTATTTTCGCGCAGATAAAATTTCGCACACTACAACTTGACACCCTTTCGCGCGGATTTAGATTCGCGCAGCAAGGAAGTCTTACACCCTGTTTATGCAATAATTATAATTTTCACCCACGAATGTGGGTGCGTGAAAATAGCGAAAATAAATATTGCGCGAACATTAATACGTTTACAGTATATCGTGTATAACTTGTATATAAGTGCATTTCAGTATTATTAGTCTTTCGCGCAAGTGGGTCGTGGGAACAAGCTATAGACATGATGACAACAGTTCAAACGTAAATTGCGCCCGGGTGTTATGTAAATCGGGACTGACCTTCGTTTTCATTACACTGAATTGCAGGTCATCGTCGGTATTAATCGCCGATAGAGGCATCAATGATAGTTGGGAATGACGCCGAGAGAGGGCTCAAATGAGATGATATGCGGTAAAGACTAACCATTTTGCAATGTCCATTTCCCTTTGTCAACACACAATCTTGAGTATAGGCCAATCAAATATAGCACTTCAGCGGTCAGTATACCAATCATCGATTGACTTTCTATCCAGTCTAGGCCCACAGATAAGAGAGTCCCTTCAAACGGAGGGATCGAAAGCCTCTCGTCTCAAACCGCAAAGTGCCATTATAATTCCATTAAGACCGCAAAATGTCATTATAATTCCATTAGAATACATAGTCCTAGGCCATGACACCGATTAGCGAAGTAGGCGTCCAATCACTGACATACCATTCTTATCTGATCTGAGGATTTGGGCCTGGACTGTATCAACATTTCTGAATAGTGGCCATATTTCAGTGATGGGTGAATTCTGCAGTTCGGTCGTCCTCACTTTCCTAAAGGACAAATTATATAACATAAGATGGCAATTCGGGGAATACCATTGTATTAGGAACATTCCTTTTGTGGAAAATGATTTCGTAACATGACCGACAATAGTAAGGATAAAAACAGAGCTTATAGGCTCTACGTTTGTCAACAGTAAAACGAAACAATTTGCATTATATTTTCTCAGCAATCTTCCGAGTAAGCTATTTCTCACAACAGTAAACCAAAGCAGCAAGAATCAAGGTACGGTATATATAGCCTATACATACACAAAAAAGCAAATGGAGAGAACAGAGGATACATATATGTCAAGGAAATATCCAACCCCAGTCCCTAAAGCATTGGGACACACCGATTGGAATTGTTGTTCTTGTTGAGCTGGTTCTGTAGTTGTTGAGGGGTGGCCATCTCCTCCCTACATGATTCACTGTCCTATTTGTTGGTTAGAACCTGCTTTTACAACAAAAAAGTAAAAGTAGCCAGAGGGGAGGTGGTCTACCGATTGGGTCCAAATCCAATATTTGTGACCAGCATGTCCATAAAGTCATGACATTGTATATAGTGCTCATCCTGAGCAATTGTGGGGAGAAACATTACATAGACTGCCCTATAATGACCATACCCAAATGCCATGGACATAGATCTTGTCATATCAATTAGCCACATAACCTCCGATGTGTAGGTGTACATGGGGGCGGATAATAACTTGATGGTCAGGATGGGCGCAAGTATATTTGAAAGGATATATACAATGTCCTACGATTCTAGATTTTATGAATAAATTGATGACAAAGTTCTGTCCAAAATTATCACCCAGTTCCTCTTGGGTGTCCCCCATCGCATAGTAATTTTGTATTAAACATTCCTCCAATACTAGAGCTTTTAAAATTCTCTCGGAATAGCAACCAGGGCTTCGCTAGAGTGACCCCCATGACGAAAGCAGACCCATTATCCTTCATTGCAAGTACAATTTCCTACCATTAACACAAAAAGGAGGGGTTCCTTCACAAGGTGCCTGTTTATCAGTATTTGTGGTGAATTATTGTATTTACTGTCCGCGAGTATAAAGTAGGCCGGCATTCGGTGGCGGATTGCATACATTGATATCAGCCCCCCACTGCCTGGAGACCACCACGGAAAATCATTTTACCACAGGCTGGTCAGCCACAAGAATATTTGGACTCAATTAACCGTTTTTGAGGTATGATAGCTTGATTTATTTGTTAGTGATATTGCCCATTGTAACTCAAATAGCCAGTTTGTACAGGTTTTTTTCTAGAACTGCAACAATATTTTTTATCAATAACACCCTAATTATACGTTCGGGACAACCATTGTCGTTGGGGATACTTATAGAGGGAGCGTATCATGAGCATGATGAAGCAATGGGTTACCGAATATGTAGATGCAACGTTCTATACAACAGTACATGAATGACTCATCTTTGCTGAAATACTTAAACTGTCTCATATTATGTATCCTAGATGTCGATAATTTGTGGCTCAGAATCATAAACACCCTGGGGAGTTATTCACCAACACCCTATAGCTTGTCTTTTCATTTGTGTATTGATCTAGTATCGAGGTATCATGGATATCAATATGTTGTGGAAATCAAGTCAATAGTAACCTCTGTTAAAGGTATAACATATCAAACATTTTGTTATGATGTACCACATATATGGACGAACTGATCGCTAATAAATATTTGCCTATCCCATGAATTTCAGGTCTCAGGATGCTGGTCCTATACACAGTTTGTGTTGTGCTTTCGTGCACAGCCTACAGCAGTGCATTATCCATACCAGACACCAGACAAGAAAGATTTCTTGAGCAACTTAAGGAGCAAGATGAGAACATCAGGAGTGTCAGAAACCTGGCAAACCATCTAAATGATCTCCGCCAAAAGAGAGCATTTGACATGGCAAAGGACAAGGCCAAACGCCTGGCAGATATGGTGAATGATGAAGTCCAGAAAAGATTTGCTTCCCTTAATGCAAATGATTGTGGCTCCTTCGAATGCGCAAAGGAAAGAAGGGAAGCTGTGGAGAAACTAAGGAACGTATTAAACATGCTGAAAAGAGAAACATCAGTCAGAGACAAGGTAGGTCTAAATGATGAAGAAATTACTACCCTTAGTTTAAGGGCGCCAAAATATCATAGATGCCATGGTTTTGGATGCAATAAGTATAGACGCAAAGGTAAGAAGAAAGGTAGCGGTAGGAGGAGAGGTAGAAGAGATCTACAAGATAGCATGATGTCCCAGCATGAATCAGTTAAACGTAAGAGATCAATACCTCAAGATGAATTGGCGTTGAGACGCAACGTTGCCACTACATATAATGATGAAAATCTGTATAAGCGCCAATGGGGCAAACCTAGACCAACAAGTGTAAGAGACACCTTTCCTGAGGGACAGGAAATTGGTCAAAGCAATGACAAACGCCAGTGGGGTAGACCTGTGAATGAAAGGGCCTCATACATTGAACAACATAAAGGTATCGATAAAAGACAATGGGGCAGACCTAGACCTAGACCAACCATTGAAAGAGACACTGAGAACTATGACAAACGTCAATGGGGTAGACCCAAGAATACCGTCAAATTTAATGTTCCTAATCCACAGGGAAAAAGACAGTTCGGTTTGGGAGCATCTTATTGCACAGGTTACGGCTGTAAAAGAAATACGGAAGAGCCCAAACAATCAGACAATATGGTTGAAAAGAAAAGACAGTTCGGTTTGGGAGCATCTTATTGCACAGGTTATGGATGTAAACGGGATGAGGAAAAGCGCAAACAATCAGACAATATGGCTGAAAAGAAAAGACAGTTCGGTTTGGGAGCATCTTATTGCACAGGTTATGGATGTAAAAGAAATACGGAAGAGCCTGAACAATCAGACAATATGGTTGAAAAGAAAAGACAGTTCGGTTTGGGAGCATCTTATTGCACAGGTTATGGATGTAAACGGGATGAGGAAGAGCCCAAACAATCAGACAATATGGTTGAAAAGAAAAGACAGTTCGGTTTGGGAGCATCTTATTGCACAGGTTATGGATGTAAAAGAAATACGGAAGAGCCCAAACAATCAGACAATATGGTTGAAAAGAAAAGACAGTTCGGTTTGGGAGCATCTTATTGCACAGGTTATGGATGTAAACGGGATGAGGAAGAGCCCAAACAATCAGACAATATGGTTGAAAAGAAAAGACAGTTCGGTTTGGGAACATCTTATTGCACAGGTTATGGATGTAAAAGAAATGTCGGAGACAAAGCACAGGCTCTTGGTGAAGCTGGGCAAAAACGACAATTTGGCTTGGGCGCATCTTATTGCACTGGTTTTGGGTGCAAACGATCTGCGAGATCTAGTCAGGATGGGGAGATAAGAGGCCAAACAATTAATGAAATCAGACGAATTATGGAAAGATCTAAACAAGCAAAGCTGAAAGCTATGTCTAAAAGGCAATTTGGCCTGGGAGCATCCTACTGCACAGGCTATGGTTGTAAAAGAAAAGTTAGAGAACTACAGAGATCAGAAAATGTGGCTGAAGATAAAAGGCAATTTGGTATGGGAGCATCATATTGTACCGGCTTTGGATGCAAACGTGATAGTTCAAATCAAGCTAAAGAGAATTAGGGTCAAGAGAGAATAAAGATAAAAGACTGTTCAATCTTGGCTATTCTAACTGCACTGGATTTGGATGTAGGCGTATAGGAAGTGCCTTGGGAATTCTTGGGAATATATCAAGCTATCTGCTACAGTTCAATCTGGTATACATCCAGGTGGGTTTGGATGCAAGAGAATGGCAAATGAATTTGTGATAATAAGATGCAGTTTGGTATTGAATCCTCCAACCACAGTGGCCAAGGATGCAAATCTGGAAGTGAAGGAATTCCAAAACCGAACTTTTATAACGACATGGAAAAGGATGCATGGTGTCTATATATATGTAACTGATTCTATAGTGTAAGGCTCAAGTTTTTCTTTTGACTTTGATCCCCTTGATCGAAGTCGTTGTGTGTTATTTTTATTAGCTGACTTACAAACTGTACCTCGGTCGGAATGCAGGGTAAATTGATGAGAAAACCAAAGATTTTCAAATACCAGTGGAGAGAGCTTTAATGAGTATATATTATATCACATTTATCAGGATTTCAGCATTGTTTGCTCATACTATGTATATATTTAGAAGCATTAATCAAAAATGTTAGTAAAGATACATTTTGTTACCTATGTACATATGTATTGTTCTATTATAAAACTCATTTAAGTATATTGTCTATACGTCTTCATTTAATTCCTCATTACATTCATACTTTCTGATAGACTATTTCAAATGTAACTCTTTAATAAGACAAAACGCCACATGAATTGATATCCCCCAGTGACGTCTCCCTCTTCACACACCCTTTTAACATTTACCACTATTTGCAGGCCATCCTCGAACGAAATGCATTACAACACATCACAAAGCAACAAAACAACATTAGGGATACATATTCGGGTAACCATGTAGAAAATGAGAGGGACAGACTTGTCCGGGGTTATTATTGGGACGGTACCGAGTGGCAATGGAAAGATGAGGACGAAGAAGGATCCTCTGACAATCATTCGGGGGATCCTCCTGACGATTATTCGGAGGAAAAGGGAGATGAATATGAATATGAATATGACGAGAATTATAATGATTATTCTGGTTATAGGCGGTAGAATTATCGTCCATTCGACTGACCACATGCAATGCATACATTGTACATTGAAACCTTGAACCAATAAAGTAAAATACAAACAATTCCATGTTCACAATCTCATTCATTCCAACGAACACAAAACACGTGATCAGTACAATAAAATAAAACTCTGACACACGAGCAATAATATGTTCTTCACTGCATGTCTCACACAACAATTCACATGCAGAACATACCGTTTCTACATAAATGATGTGCAATTGCCCAACCAAAAGCAGCGAATGCCCCTAATCAATTTCGCCCTGCCTTTTTATCCCTGGCCAAATTTAAGGTTGCGGTAATATAGAATCAGTCAACGAAGAGGATTAGAAATATGTAAATATGTGTGTGTTTTTTATGGCACCATACCAAGAAGGAGTGGTCTGCATAATTATTGTCTAGCGTCTGATATATGTAGGACCTTTTTGCTGATTGGAATCAGCACAAATAATCCTGAAGCCCTTTTTCTTCGCAATGATAGGAAAGGTCCCCAAAAAGGGCTCCCCTAACGCAATTGTGTTACTAAGAGATGGGTTGAACGCTCTGAGCTCAAAATCAGTGTTCAAGGTTTACATTAGTTTGTTTTTCAAGTTTTTCAAGACAAGCTTAGCACTTTAAATATTTCTTAGTGTTGAGTATGAATTCAGAGTTTTTACTGATTTGGGGGCATAGATCGTATGGTGCCCACTTATTTCGAGAGGAAATTTTGAAAACTTTCAAAATTTCAAAACATTATACTTATATATAAGTATATTGCTTTGATATATCCCGCTTCACGACATGCATAAACTTTTACATGTGCTTGGCCTATATATTTAGTCAAGACATTGATTCTCCTCAATTCGTGAGTATTTTTGACAAATATATGATGTGTCACAGAAAAATGAGCCGCAAGTCGCAAAAACATGGATTTTGAGATATCATCATAATTTGAAAAGATGTGCAGGGTAGATAGGGCGGATTCTAATGATAGTAAACATTAAGACAGCTAACAAGTATTCCTAAATTTTCAGTTTGATGTTTTTATTTTTGAAAGAAATATTTCTGGGTGTACCATTACTAAAATACCTACAGACACTCTATATAGGATGACCTTAGAAATACAATGATATATTTAATACAGTCTGGAAACTTGGTAAATACATGTACATTCATACGAGTTTCAACAGTATATATCTCAAAGTTGAGAACATTCTTGTGAATAAAACACATTGAAAAATAGCAATGTTGTGACTTCTGACTCATTTTCCTGCAGTAACACATCACATGGTCATGCTCTACGTATCATGATTGCAGGGGTCGGATGCCCAAGCTATTTCTTCTCTCGAGCGTACTGGGAGACAAGGAACTGCCGTTGATATATTATTGGGTGAAGATTGGGGCGGTCTCTCCGACTACGGAGGTGGAGGTGATCCTTGGGAAAACAATTATGGCTCGGAAGGCTGGAACGACTATGACTATTACGGGAATCGATACGGTTCTAATTACGATAACTGGTATGACTATTCAGGGGACAGGAGCGGGAGTGGAAGTGGTGGATACTACTACAGTGATGACGAGGATTAAAACTTGAGTTAAGCCGTCTATATAGACAGGACTGAACAATTCCATGACCAACTGCGATGACTGCTATACGTGTGTGTGCCGATGCCACTTCCCAAAGGTTTCTATAGTTGTCGATCTTGTCGATGTGACAACAGTTTCTCACATTCAAAAATGGAGCCATATATCGACCGTCCATCGTGTGTACTTGCTTGGGAAAAACATGAATATTCATAAACATTATCTGTAGGTGGCTCGAAATCCGCCCACATTCTGATCTATGAATACATTTGGGAAAGCCCATCCCCTAACACTTATATCATTATAATTAACCTGTAACTTTATAGGACTGGATTTTAAAGTCTTTGTTATGATGAAATGATTTCAAACGCAACATAATGTTATTTTATTTCCACCGGCCCGGAATATTAAGGGTTTTCGCTAAGCTGGTGTGGTAAGCTTTGGTGTAACTGTGGACAATCAAAGCTTCTTTCATATGTTGTATAAGAACTACCAAAGACTACTTAAAACGTTAACTCTATACATCGGCGTGTATGAGTGATAATTTGTATATCATAACCGAGTATACGAAGGTATAGTCAAGGTATTTCACCTTTTTTGTTCAACTTTGTATTTGTTTTTACACTTCTTATCTATGCTATATTTTGTTGTATTTAAAGATTTTTTATTCAGCAAGAACATTATGCAGTTTATACTATAGAATGTTCTACCTTGTTTCACTTCTGACTTACGTAAATAAACTTAATTAAGTTACTATACATAAATGAACTTCTATAGACTAGTGTTAGCTAGCAAAATAATGTAAAAATGCTGGCATTTCAATAACTTATGAAGTTGTTGCTATCCAAGCAAAAGCAAGACCTGAAGATCAAATAACAAACTACCATTTCACAACAATTAAATTTTAATGCATCAATATCATGTCTTCATCCATGTATGATCTCTATGAAAGATATTATATAATTATATGCACAATATTTAAATAATTTGCAGTAGCGCTAACAGGCCACGCAGTATGCATGCACACATTTTTAACAGATCTGATACAATACAGTAGACATTTTTTTTTTTTAATTAATACACAATTGGTCTTATGTTAATTAATACACAGTTGCTGAATAAAAAGTACTGTCATACAGGGAAATCTTGGATCCGTGATAGTGTGTGTGTACTCTTGGCTACGTTTAGATATTTTCACCGTCAGGACTTTCTCAGCGCAAGGACTTTCTTCCCCCCCCCCCTCTAGCTATATTTTCTTTTTATTACAAATTACAAATTTGCCCGTACATTTAGATGTAGTTACAAAAAACGCCTGTCCACCACATGGATGTTTTCTTGCATCGCCTCTATGTATCATTAACTCGATTAGTAAACTACTGTCAACACTAATATTGAGATTTCCTATTGATTTACAATACATTACTAGTTCTCATAGACAAGTCACGACCTTTCCATTATAGTCAATTTAACTCCATCAAAATTACAATTAGTTATCAATACATTTCAATACAGTTTCAATACATCTACATTACCTTCGACATATTCATTCATTACATCAAAATGAGCCATCTTTCGGTAGTCCATACTGTATGCACATAATCGCCTAGTCCTTATGAGTACTTTACATTAAAATTAGGGACGATTAATAGCTACTGCTGAGGTAGTGGTTGGAAATCAATCGCTTCGATAAGTCTTGACCAATAGAATTCCTTCAATTGCTTGCTAAAACACACAAGGTCATCACAGTTTCTAATTGCTTCTGGAAGATTATTCCATAAAGCGATCCCTTTATAATAGGCACTCTTTCGCATTCTTTCTGACTTTGGTCTAAATGTTTTAAAGATTAACCCCCCCCCCCCCCTCCTCGCAGTACTTTCCCTTTTTCATTCGAATCTGTATACTTTTCCTTTTTCCTATAAAGTGTCTTAATCAGTGCTATTTCACGTCGGTGTTCTAGGGATAAAATATTTCCTTTCAACAATAATTCCTTCTTTGAAAGGTTCCAACCAAATGCCAAACACAATGCTTGAACAAATTCTTTGTGACCCTAAGTTACTATTCATGAGGATTGGACCAGAATATTCAACCAGCGGGAGTACATATAGGTCTTACATAGCAGCCAACATAAATCTCCATTTAAATATTTCCTTCTTTTACTAATTCCTGATAATGTCCATCTTGCTCTCAAGATCATATTGCTTGATTGGATGTTCATATTTAATCGTTCGTCTACCGATAGGAATTAATTAGACGAATATTTGCATACGAAGGAAAGGATAAGTGCGAACTATTGCTGCCGAAAGAGTGCAGCACTGTGCTTAATTTACAAATAATGTTAGAATACTTTTGTCTGAATGCACAAAAGTAACACATATATTTTTTAACTTGATGAAAATGAATTTTGATCCAAAGTTTTTGATGGCTCTATCCATAATATTGTATTGATTAATTGAACACCGCTGCATGTCATATAATTATTATAGATGAGAAGTAATATAAATGGTATTGGTGCACGTATTACTATTACATCGGATTCGTACAACAGCGACCTTTATCTAAATGGTTGATGTTCCATTGACCTTGCAACTTTTTATACTTTTACTTTTGTCATCATGTCATATACAGAATGGTATTTGTATGTTTGCCAAGTATTGCTGTTCTGAACGCAAACTGGATTTTCAGGTTCACCAAACAACCAATAACGCTCACTGCATGGTAGAATTAAGCATGCAATGCATTTGAAGTAAAATTAGGCACTGATGTTTTATTTATCTTGAAAGTGGGAAATAGTTTAACCCCAATACATGTGCAGCATTTGATAGCAAGACAAACAAAAATAATCATCTATTTATACGTATATATACGGGGGCAGTAACATGTCTGACAATTACCCACTGTGGTGTATTAGAGTGACAGGCAGTACACCCCATACATTTGCCATTATTTGAGTCATCTTGGACGATGACCCATATTTTTCTCTTCCCATCGACTTGCTCTAGATGAAATGCTGTCACTAAATTGGGGGGGGGAAGTATGCCGCCCCATTAGGCTATAATACCCTAGTGCTCGCCAAATAACCCTGGCATATAATAACCATTCCCATGTCCACGTCACACAAAGAATGGAATAATTTGTCAGCTTCATATATATGAGATTATATACACGGGCTGCAAACCAGTTGGTCCGCTAGACACGATCGACTGCGATATCATATTTTGGACAATAGGATTCAGCCTATAGGTAAGCGAATACTTATTTGTGTCTTTGAATTTGTTTTAACCTGCTTGAATGTTGCTATGCCTATGGTATTTTGGGGATTAAAGAAAAGGGTGAGTCTTTACATACTTATAATGCCACGAACCGTTTCGTATATTTTGAGAACCAGAATGATGAGTTTCTGTTTGTTTCTCTTTTATTGTCTTGATGGAATAACACATTCACATCGATTGATGGTACTAAGAACTCCTTAAGAATGGGTCTAATATCATTTAGTGAGTTGCTAAGAAATATTGGTGTACGTATTATCTGTATATACTAACGTATACTTAGCGCTTCCGAAGTAATTTTCACAGTGCCGTTGAATGAAATATTACTACTTTTATCACGATATCCTGCAAATGGTAACATACCATGATGTTGATTGATTGATTGATTGATTGATTAGCTCTTAAATTCTCTAAATTTCTATCTACAAGTATTACTTTATATAACTTTTCAGTGTTTTCAAAATGCTGTCCGTCTTCGCACTAACGGCGCTGGTTGCCGTTGCCAATGCTGCCTCACTACTAAACTTCGATGGAAAACACTTCGATGATGTCCGCTCTGATGCCGAGAGGAACCTTCATGAGGAAAGCTATGAATTGAGAGATAGCCCAAGTTACAGAGCACTCAATGATCTCCTTCAAAAACTTTCCCGAAGGGCCACTTTTGAAAGCGACTGTGATGACGAGTGTTTAGAGAGAAGGGCGACGAGAATGGTGCCCATCGCCAGGAGATTCGCTTCTCGCATTGGCGGTCAAGTTGCGAAGAGGTTCGCCGACGAGGATATGCTCAAAGCCCATGCTAAAAGGCTAGCTCAGAATTTGGAGGATGCTCGCAAGAGGAGAATGTTTGAGACCAGTATCTTTGGCGAACCCATCAACGACGAGCGCCGTGACTGGGAAGAGGCAAAGGACATTTTCGGACGCGCTGTGGTCGTCCAAGGTGGCTACCGCACCGGGCAGGTATTTGATAGGAATGCCGAAAACGAAGAGGTTAAAGGATTGGGAGTGGCCGAGGAATTGAAGGCAGCCAAGAGGAGAGCTTTAGAATCAAGAGCCGAGTATTTCAACCGCCGGGCAGATGAGATCGAAGAGGAGGAAGTCACCGGGCTTAGAACCGCAGAAGACGCCCAGAAAGCAGCCAAACGTGCAGTCGACCTCTTCCTTGGAAGAAGAGATGACGGCGAGGAACAGGAAGTGAAAGGTTTGGAAGTTGCGGAAAGCATCCGTGGTCTAGGACGCAGAGCAGTTGAAGCATTCCAGGAATCATTCCTAGGGAAAAGAGACGAGGAAGCACAGGAAGAGGCCGGAATGAAAGTAGCAGAAGCAAAAGAGGAAGATCAAAGGAGTCTATCAGATGTTGTAAGCAATTTAGCTAGGAGAGCTTCAGCCTTTAGAGATGACCTTCTAGAAAGGAGAGACGAGGAAGCACAGGAAGAGGCCGGAATGAAAGTAGCAGAAGCAAAAGAGGAAGATCAAAGGAGTCTATCAGATGTTGTAAGCAATTTAGCTAGGAGAGCTTCAGCCTTCAGAGATGACCTTCTAGAAAGAAGAGATGAGGAAGAGTCAGAAGTAAAGGGACTAGAAGCAGCAGAAAATATTAAAAGGGCCACCCGAAGAGCCCTTATAGAAAACTTCCTCAGCAAGAGGGCAGCTGGAGGAAATGAAGAAGAGGAGGAGTTAGGGGGCATGAGGTCAGCCGAGAAAGTCGAGGGTTTAGTGCGAAGGGCTTTAGAAAACGTACACCAATTCAGGCGAGAAGCAGTATATAAAAAAGCTGAGGGTGCAAGAGCTGCAAGAAACATTGGAGAACAGGTAGACCATGTTGGAATAGCAAGAGCTTTACGTAATCTTCTAGCAATGACTCCTGACGAGGCAATATGAGTTCATAATGAAACAAATACTATCTGAAATGAAGAATGAAAGAATGAAAATCATTCATCTTATATTTGTAACTCTTTCTATAGCTGGATGACTTAGCGCTATACATTGTGGCGAGGAAATTTGTCGACTGTCTATGCTGGAGTCTCTTAATGTGTTTCTTCCATCTTTATCTGGAATGAATAAACTAAAATGTCGCCCTGAGTTTCTGTGTAGTCCTTTGTAGTTGTCTCGACTGTATGCATGCTGTAATTCATTTCAACATATTGTATCGCTCCTTAAGAAGAAATGACAAACTCTAGCCTTGTCATAGAGGTGCATGCTTGAGTATACATGTATTGTCTGGAAACATTATAAATGCTTGGTGGGCCCGATCATCCTGTTTCCGAAGCTCAGATATTCCAACTTCAAAAAAAAAGATATTATCCACAAAAAAAGTCAATATTGAAAAAAATATTCTTACTAATTTTATGCAAGGTCTCTTTGACCTTTAATCCATTGTTCAATAGAGTGCGCCATTTAATTTAAGATACATTAATTCAAAATAATATTGGAATAAATCGTCACCAACTACGAATACACAACATGCATGTTATATATGCACGTAAAACTGAATGCCTGCTGCAAGCCATCATTCACGGGAGACACGGGGGAAAATCTTAAGAAATAACGATGGATTAAAACAAAATGAACCTCAAAGGTATGTGAATCACCAAATTAATCCAATATCTGAATATTTAACTGACATATGATACTAAGGTTTCTGCAGACTAAGGAACTTTATATTATCAGTAGCTAACAAAATAATGCCAAAATGACTTCAATTACAATACTGGGACTGGGACTGACATAGGTTTTGCATGTGGACTGCTATCTGACTGTTCAACTTGGCCCGATCTATTTCCAGACAGGGGCAGTGTTACGAAAACTAGGACGAAGAAGATCTCTTGACAGGACCAAAGATTACATTGGCACAGGGACAGGCGTTTTTGGTAGCGATTACGGTGGCTCCAACTATGGCGGCGGCGGTGGTGGTTATTCCAATTACGGATCCAAAGGATGGGATGACGAGGTTGAGTATTATGACGGTCATTGGGACGATTATTCTGGTGACGATTATTATGATGACGACTATGATAATTACGATGAAGAAGGAGACGGAGATCGTTCGGATGAGAATTTAACAGTAGAGAAGTGACTCAAATAAATGCTGCGTTCAGATGGTTAAGTCTTTTTACAGATGTAACGTCAGTTGGCTTAATAACGATGTTAGATTGTAAATTAATAAATAGGGATGTCCATGGATATCAGCCATTACTTATAATGGCAAACGTATTGTGGACAGCATTCCCTCCCATGGTAAAATAGCTCTCCATGTTGCAATTATAAATCACAGAGGAGTGGGTTCATGGTAAAATAGTCTGAACTAATGTTTCCATGACAACTAATGTCTCCATAATAATTTGTTACCTTAAACAGCGCATCTTTTAGTAGTAGACACGATTATATTTATTTGTGACACGAAAATAGCCGCAATGTATAGTGGATGTCTCTTCCCACCTACTTTTACATGTCAGGGACATATATAATATTGAGGTTATAAAATACAGCATATTGTGCTGGAGGGGGAATAAAAAAAGAACGTAACAAGATAAATAGAATAATAGAATAATATATACCGTATGAGGTCTTGGAATCTAGCATAACTATCTGTACATATTATGTAGTCTTAGAATCTAGCAGTCTGTAGTCTTGGAATCTAGCATATAACTATTTGTACATATTATGTAGTCTTCAAATGCATGCCTGTCTTTTCCCAAGTTATAGCAAAGCACACACGCATGCATGACGTGTGTAGCCTATGCGAGAATCGAGAAATTTATTTGGGGAAATTTACCAAGTTTGTAATTTCATTCCTTGTTAACATTGCTTCGATTTATAGAAAAGGAACTCCCAGCGGCGTGCGGCAGCATTAGAGCGCACAAAGGATTACATGGATGCCGTGTTTGGGGGAGGCTATGCAGCATCCAGTCATGGTTCCCAGTCGTATGGATCCAACGGCTGGTCCAACGACGACTACTACCCCGACAATAATGATGACGATGATTATTATTATTACGATGATGATGAAGGTTACTATGATGACGATGAGGAGGACAAGTAAAGAGGTGAAGCAGAACAGCCCAAACTACTATATATTATACATGGAACAGGAATAGTGTCGTCCAACAAGATCTAAAATCTGCTGAGGTGTATCAAAAGGATGTGCGGGTATTCGATAATCGGAATCGAATTTTAAGTTTAATGTTAAATTCAAGGTCCGAAGTTAAAACATAAAATGCTCATATTCAAGAATCTCGTCTCTGTTCCAAAGGGATATTTCACGGTGTCAACGCATGCACCCCGTTTTAGGGGAAATCGTATTATTGCTCTCGATAAAAATATGTCTGTTATTATATATGTTTCCCCATTATTTATCCCACGGATTAAGTAGAATGAATCATAAACACCAATTATAAAGTTATTTGATGTGGGGATTTTTGCACCGTGCGTCCTTTCAGACAAGAACATGAAGAAAGAAGAATATAATGGACTCAGTGGTGTCAACGTCATAAATAATTTTATTTCATCTGTACAAAAATCTTCACTATTGGGAAAACTTGACTAGTTTTAGGTCCTAAAACATCTCAGATGAAAAACTATAAATTATACACAGCTTATGTACAAATTAGTATTTACACAGAAGGTAATATACCTAAACAATTAAAAATATTCCACATGTTTGGCAATTTAACACGAAAATGTTGGGACTACATACCGGTAAATATACAGTAACATGTTCCGAATTTCATTTGGTTTGTGCTTATGTGTACATGTATATTGAATGGCTTGAACTACCATTTGAATATTATACATATTATGCTTATGTAAAAGCAATAAAATGCACCACCTATAGCATGGTTCCTATGAATATAAACGCGTCTCTTGTCTTTTTACTCTTAGGGCTTAGTCCACTAAGCCGATTCTCATGCAATTCTCACAGAATTTAGTGCAAAAAAGTCCTCTGCGGCGCAAAATCGCATGAGAATCGGCTTTTAACTTCTTGTACAATAACTACAGCTTACAGTATACTTAATAAGCATATCTTGGATGCATTGACATTTTGCTGTGCATGCACCGTTTACATGACTTGTATAAAACATCTCGAAACAACTGCATGGAAGTAAAATATATGAATTTGTAGCACTATACAGAACATATAAACAGATGTAGGAGGGCATTTAAGATCATGTAAACTACATAAAATGATTGCTGAACACTTCAAGAATCTTTCAAAGCAGACTTCAAGAAACGTTTTTACGTTTCTCGGATAGAAAAATGTTATTTTCCTCTTCAAATAAACAACGAAATAACATGAAAATGCATTGTACAACGATATATATGCATTAATCGAAACGGTCGGTGCACTATAAACAGCGATCAAAAATAAAACCCAAGCTATCGATAAGAGGGCCAGATCGTCCTTGGATGTATAATAGTTTGGCACCGTTAATACTGAAACTGTCCCCTCCCTGGCCACCGTACGGCCCCAACATTCTTCTATCAGTTCTGACCATAAGTCGGGAGAGGTAGCCCTTCCCTAAAGCAAAGTCTGCTGTAACACCGGTAATATATTCGTCTTTCAAGAGCTTCACATTCACATGGAAGCCTACGTCTGTATATCCATGCTCTCTCCCTTGCTGGTTGCCATACTGGATTTGTAATCTGCAGGGAAATAGATACAATATGTTATTAGTACAATTCGTGCTGCAGAGAGCGGTTGTCTTTTTACTATGTTATAAGCGCTTTTTATTCGTCATCACTACATTTATTATGTAATATTGCATAATAATTATAGATATTCAAAATCGATGAATGAGGCACCGGCCTTACATTTGAATGTATAACCATTCTTTAATCATAGAACTAGTTTGAAAGAATTATATGACTGCTAGTCGTACGACAGAAAGGTTTATTTCATGTGCCAAAGGAAATAATTAAGCAAAATAAGGCAGATAAAGTGGCCAACAACTCACCCACTGATGAAATAGTCATTGTGTTTGACCGAGAAGCCGGTAATGTTTCCGAGGCGGTGGTAATCTTCTCGATCAGTGAATGTCTGACCTGATGAACCCCCAAAAGGTCCACAAGTGCAGATGGGCCCAGCTGAAAACAAAATAATGGGGTGATTATTAATATTGTGATCTCTTAAACCTTCGTGCATAATTATATAATAACATGAATATTCATGGGCATATATCATTCCATTATAGTACACCGTATCACTCATTTGATCAAGATCAATTTTCTCCCATTGCTGTTGATAAGAACATTTGGGATTTAGATTGATTCCATAAATCAATCATCAGACGGACGCACATTTTATTCTAGTTTCAGATAATATGAATAGGCCTACTATATGAATATGGGGACATTTTTTACGACTATGACCTTGATCGAAGAGACGGCCTAGTATATGTACAGTTTAACTGCGGGTAATAACCACACATAGATCTATTCCAGGATGTAACATCATTCACTTCATGTTAACACGAAATAAAATAATATCAGACATTGAAACATCGTCATAATCGTAAGTAACGTGTTGGTGTTTTTTGAGATGCACGTATAAATTATTTCATTACGATCAGCAATATTTTATCAAATATATTTTTGCCAATTTTATTGGTATTAAAGTAAAAGTTACACGAATGATGCCACAATAAATTAGTACAATTGGGTTTTAGTAAATTTGCTAATGTATAACCAAGGGAATATTTAATCTGATTACGGTTTTCTGTGGTGTTACAATAGTGTTACAATAGTAACAACAGTATTATCTTATTCTTGTTGTTTGGGGTTTTTCACTCCATCTTGATCTTATTCTTATGTCCAACAAGTGTATTGATGTAAAGTTTGTTAAAAAAGTACAATTAATTCTTAAAATGTTCACATCCTTCATAAAATATTTCAAACAAACAATATTTTCAAATGACTGCTGCACAGATGTCTCTAGTGCTAAGGAGGCTCACCTTGGTGGCAATACTGAGGCGGTGGTTCTGTGGTAGATGTCGCCACTGTGGTGGGTGTGGTGGTACTGCGGTATAATGGTGTGGTGGCTACCTCTGTGGTAGGCATGCTGGAGGACGTCGCGTTAACGTCATCCCCTGGAAGTGCTGTCGTCGTGGAGGACGTCGTTGTAGCGTCACCTACAACGCCCGCTGCCGAATGTTGCTTTTGGCATTCTGGAAGAGGAAAGGAAGATATTGACAACGATTGAATTGAGTAATTTATCATGAATATAAAAGAGCTGTCTTTGTAGGAGCACTTTCGCACGTACGTTGAAAGAGTCATAGATTTTCCCAGACAGTATGATGCTCAACAATTTTAACACAAACGACGACCGGTCTAGGCTCAGAGCCGATCAGATTAGATAAAATCGGTATGTCAATGGTTGTCCCGGCCCTGGAGTAGGCCCGCTTTTACTGTCCTAATGGGATTTTAATGGGAATTTGTGGTAGGTTTCCCATAGCTTAAAGGGATCCGATAGACTCTGAGCCTAGACTGGGCCATAGTAGGCCTATTGGGTATTTTGATCAAAGCGATGAAGTAATTGAAAATGAAACAAATTTAAACGATGCCTTTATCTCGTTCACGAAAGCCAGCAAACGCCTCCAATTAGTTAATACTTAGTGACACAAGACACTTTGCGCAGTCAGTCACTCGATAAAATGGAAATGGTGCCATAATTCGCATATACCACATTCCCCTAATCCATCCATCATTTATTGCTGCCACTTACAACGGTCATGTGACTGGACTTGGTTGTTGCTGCCACGTGACAACAAAAGCCTTTTGTGCATCTGCCAGAGGTCAGTGTCGTGGAGTGACCACTGACATGCGATGACCAACAAATATTGAATCTGTTGGAATTAGCTCCCAAAGGTGGTCAATGGTCCAGGTATAGGGGCCCCTTGGTCCAAGTGATATATGGCACAATGGTGGGATATGGAATCAACGCTGACAGGTAGGGGGTCCTCTAAAAGCCTTCTTTGGCACAAAGCCCCGGGAGTCTTGATTGCCTATACTTAGATTTGTAATGAGAACGTCAAGTATTGTAAAGTAAATAAAACATCCCTATTGATTTGAGCTGGGTACCACCTCGCTCATTGACCATTTTATCCTATTTTGCTCCACTTTCCCTTCCGCCCAAGTTCCCATGATGTCTCTACGTATTGTCTGGTCCTTCCCGACCGTGAATACCAAGCCCAGACCAAGAAATTTCTTTGAAATGATGTGATATTATAACTTATCTAATACGCTTTTCTTCATTTTCGCAGTTTTAAAATCGTTCAGTAGCATAGTATGCATACATGTACCAGAAGACTTTCTGGTTGGAATCATGAGAACCTTGAACTTGACCCTTGGTTCATGATCTAATCAAGAGATGTTTATAGAAAAGTCTCTAGCGACTGACAGCTAACGCCCAAGTTAATTAAATTCATTATGGAAAGCATGCAATTACCACGCTATGCATAGCTTCATCATGAATTCCTGCTTCACACCCAACAAAAGCTAATAGCCCGGTAACCACTAACCCCTCTAGGTAAAACAAAACTTTCAACACTGAATCATGTGTGACGTGTTATAGGAAAATGAGTCACAAGTCGCAAATTTCTATTTTTCAAAGCGTTTCATTCACAAGTGGCCGTCTTTTCAAGACAGTGTATTGAATATATCCATGCATTTCTAAGGTCATCTTATAGAGTATAGCTACTTTAGTAGTAGACCTAAATGTCCACCCAGAAATATTCCAAACTTGTTTTTCCAAAAATAAACATATCAAACATAAGATATAGAAATACTTATTAAATGTCCTGCTGTATACTATCATTGGAATCTGCTTGATCTAATATTTTCAAATATGGTACGTGATATCTCAAAATCCCGGTTACAAGTCAATGCCAGAGGTACATTTTCCATGCTCAAACAAGACACCATCAAGAATCTACTTGTAATTATCACTGGTTTTATAATTGAATTGGATATTGACATAAATCAAGGATTGCTATTTTTTTTAAATAGATTTAAAAATAAATCGTCCTCATGCATTCTAATTGAAGGATAACCCTAGTTAACCCTGCTTGTAAAATGAACCACTAACGATACTGGTCTATTAAACTCTCTTTGCCCCTGTAACTAGTAACTTGACCCCTTACATGCTGACCACTTTCCCTGTTATCACCTGAGAACCAAACTCACAGCACCTGTCCATCCTAATCATGTCTACCCTAGCTTCCCGGAGATTAAAAGCTCTAAATGGTTAATAATTGAGGCAGTGATTCACCCCCAGCAAATGATATCAATCGCACATTGGTTTCGGAGGATAAATTTGGCCGAAGAATATTACAGAATTTTCAGGGAAGGATGCCTTGATTCTCATACTTTCTTCTTGCTCAAACCATAAACGCTGAATACTCAAACTTGCAGTGCTGCTCAACAAAGTTGAATGAAGGTGTTAAAGACGTATGAGACAGACAGGTGACCCCTGGGCCATTAGGTTCTGGCCATTCTAATTTAACAATTAATAATGAGAGAACCAGTATCCATTCACTCCATCCGCCTTATTCCATGCACGTGCGTCCACACCCACATCAACCGTCCAGCAATACAACTTTAAATGGATGGAGGCCAGGACATAGAAGGACACTTCTCGGTCTGCAGATGCATGGAGCCTTTGATGAATATTATGAGCTACAGGAGCAGGAAACTTGGCCTTGGGTGAATCGGGGTCATTCGGGCAGGTGTGAATAAATTATCTGACAATGGAGTTTATGCCCCTCATACCTTGACTCTAGTGACCAATGGAAACCTCCTCTTACCAGAAAACATGTTAAGATATGGACTTAACATGTTTTCCATTCAGATGTTATATACCTGACTGACATATCAATGAATTACCGTTGTTATTTTTACCGTATAATAAGCATGATCCAAAAATAAACAATATCCGAACCGACTCTATATTGCATAATGTTTGCAACCAGCTAGATCGTTAAATGGCCTGCTTAATTTGGATATATGATACAGAGTACTCAGGTTTGCTGTATCAGATTAACTTTGTGGATAAATAACACCAATAATTAGTACGACTCGCTATTGATTATGTGACCTGATCCTCTTTTCTAGGCGGCTGGCTTTATTATGTTACGGCGGACACTTGAACCATGTCCTGGTCTGTGAGTAAAAGATGATATTTGCAATGCTAATATAAACACACACCACCAAGCAAACTTGCATATGGACCATATATATGTGTGTTTTATATTCTATCGCTTTTCCAGGTTTTGCATAAGTTCAATGCAGCCTAGGCCCAAAGATGATAGAGTCCCTTCAAACGGAGGGAAAGCCTCTCGCCTCAAACCGCATAGTGCCATTATAATTCCATTAAGACGGCAAAATGTCATTTAATCCCATTAGAACGCCTAGTCCTAGGCCAGGAAACCGATTAGCGAAGTAGGCGTCCAATCAATCACTGACATACCATTCTTATCTGATCTGAGGGTTTGGACCTGGACTGATTAATGGAACACATTTTCTGGATACCATTTGTGTACATTATCCCAACCACAAAAATCCAGGGATTTCTGAGAACCTTAATCCGGCTTCTGATCATACTGTAACTTAACTACATTCACACAAACCATCACTCACTAGAGAGCGAGCTCTTGCGTCTGAATCCCACAACTTAATATTTTGAAAACATCTGAATGCCTGATATTAACCTGATCCCTTTAATGATGATAGAGGTAACCCTCCTTTCATGCAACCCTGCACTTCACCAAGCTGAAATAAACCATTTCGTGATTAATATGCGCTTGACGTGATGACTGAGTGAGCGGTTCATGACCACTCAACCCCTGGCTGCTTGACCCCCAGAGAAAATGACCATCAGGGGTTGATTGTAGCTTTGTCTGACACCCTGTAGTAACGCAAGGCCCAGTACTCGTCAGCACATCATGGACACGCTTTAGGAACAACTTTCCGAGATTGCAATTAGCCTTGAGCTTTTTCAGGCCATATTCAGGTTCGAACTGAGTCATTGCTGAATATATTAACCCATTCCTCCCTTAGATGATTCTTACGAGCCGTGCTGACCAGCATATCATTCTCGCTAATATTTTCTACTACCCCAAACCTTTTAACCTGTTTAGGGTGGTTTTAAAAACGAAACAAGTAACTTTGCAGGGGTGTGCACCTGCTTTTAATGGCCAGTCCAACGATGAATACATGAGGGAGATAGAATGAAGCCATGTATTAGAATGGGTGATCATTGTAATTAACCCTAATTTTCTCAAAATAAACATTCCAGGGCACAATAGGCCTTGTTGAATTGTTAATAGCCAAAAGCTACTGCAAGCCAACAAAAAGCTTACTTTTAATTATATATTGCTCATTTGACATAGGGCCAAGCTGATATTTATAAAAGCAGGTGACATTTTCAGATCCCTACCCCAGGTAAGCGGGCAGCTACCGACAGGGGCGGATGGGTGGGAGAAACGCCAGGTGGGTGGCGAGATGCACTGCCAAAAGGGGCGTGACTCGGCCGTTTGGGAAAGCAGGAATTGCCCAGGTTATCAAGGGCAAAGATCATTCCCGATGAGCAAGCTCAGTAAGTGATGTTTTGTCTAAGCCTCTTGCGTATTCGGATAGATCAAATTCTTACGTAAATTGGTTCCTTGAATCAGAGCAGTTTCAACAAATGTATTTCTAATTGCTGTCCGTATCCCACAAGATTCCAATCGTGTATGTCATCTTGAGACGATCTAGTAATTGCTTGGACAAAATCCAAGGTCATAATATTGAGAAGGTATTCTCAATTTCCTGAGAGAGTGTATGTGTAGACCGACTCAGAATTTACACATAAATTACAGTTCTTAAAAAAATAAAAAATAAAATTTGAAGTTAGAGACCAAAAATTTAAAACTGTGAAGGCGTTCATAGCAGCGAATGTTTTACGGATGCAGAACTTAAGCTTTAAACCTATCTCCCTGAGGGCACGAACCTTTAAATCAATCATCGGATATTGTTCCTGTGCTTGAGGGATCACGAGGAGCAATTCGCTGCCATACGCACACTTGAGACTTCTAAGTAAATGTCAATAATCATTAAAAGAATATCGGAGAGCGAACAGCATGTGAACCCTTTTCTCTTCATGCATGTTATGAGCAAGGCCTTTGCAGTCGTTGCTACGCTACCATGAAATATATGTTTACCAACAAATCTATCTCCATACGAAACAAGCAATTGGATCTATATCCTCAAGGGTAATTATTATTAATGCTGACATGACCATGCATGTGTAACTTGAGTTAAGTATTCGGGAGAAGCGCGCTCTTTTTTTCCCATCAATCACAGTACAAAAGAAAGCATTAAATATGGAGAATGTTAGCTTTTGAATATTTCAATAAAGGAACGCATGGGTAACTAAGATAAACACTTGTAATCAATCACGTAAAACCCACAATTAGAGATCAAATTTAAATGAAGATATACCCATGATTACACCGATTGATCATGCTTATAATGCCCATTATTTGGTAGTCAACGACTGGTCTTGAATGGTCTACCAGATCTGGACCGTGAATTATATATATAAAGATCTCTCTCCAAATTATATTCTTGAAATGGGTTAATATGATTTGAAATAAAATGCCGACTGTATAGGTATTGATTCTAATATGACCGTTAAAGAGGCAAAGGGTATTTTCATATCGGTCAACCCAGAGACTGGCGAGTTTTAAAATCTATTAAATTTCAGTTAGAGGGGGATACGTGCCGACCGCACTTGAATATCAATACATATTCGAGGGTCTCTTAGGGGGACTAATAGCTTCTATTATGATTTTGAATAACACTGAACATATTTAATCTCTATTCCTTTATTTCCCCAGAGCCGCGGCCATCTGGCCCCTTCGCACAAGCCTCTCCAAGACTGGATCAACAATCAAGGTCTGACTGTGTTTGACTTTTACTTCGAACACCTGCCTTTTCCATTATAGCCCCTCAGACTCCCTAGAGGTAAGTGTCGTATAGAGAGGTAAGGGCGGCGATGGTTACATCAGTATTAATTGCTATGCCTCAGAGCACCAGGTGATACGGTCTTAGGTAAATAAGGAACTGAAATAGGCTAAATATGCGCTGCGGAACCAATCACTCTATCTCCAAGTACAAATAAATTATTGCCAATGCAAACAAAGACTCTGAAATGAAAAGGATAATAAGGAAAAACGCTGTTTACTTCTACAAATCGAATTCTTCCCAGAAATAGGCCTGGAACCATAACGTATGCACAGCCGTCGTACGTGCAAAATGCAAAACCAAAGGAAATCCATCAAACACTACCAAACTTCGACAGAAAACTGGGCTTGGATAGTAGTGTAAATACCTACAGATGTTCTACCATAATACAATGTCTTTTCATTTCTCTTCGTGCAAGATTGGTTTTAATTGTCAATACACATGTATGACACATCCATTACTCAAAAAGGGAAATGGCCTTCCTTAATTAACAGTGGTATTCTTGATGAGAAACATGGGTCACCTTCAGTGGGAACGATCGGAGGAAAGTCGAACATGAGGCAGTCTATATGTATATGTTATATTTATCATGCACAGGTCATCTGTCCTATTGGTTTATTGATCTTTGGGAAGCAAGGTGATATAATGTTACCATGTGAGAACATGATTGCCTCGCCCAAGTGTCATCAAAGTTGATTAACACCATCTATCACTCGGCACAGCTAGCCCCTGACCCTTAGTACACGAAACTCAGAAATTACTACATGAGGAGCATAGTCCAGGTGTATAGAGTAATCACACATGGGTCAGATCGACAGAAGGTGTACAATTCGCCTTCACCAATCCAATCCTCTCAAATAACCCACATTTAAGACAAAAATGAACTTCAAAATGCAGTTTAACATAACAGATAACTGATACTTTAAATCAATGCGATACCAAATATACTCAGATATACCCGGTTTTCATCATTTTTCAGCCTAATTTAGTAGCATTTCCTAAATGTGTACAGCTGCCAATTGTACATTTTCCTGGCGATCTGCCCTACTAGTTCTTGTTCAAAATGCACTAGACTTGCTTGCCTATATAATAATGTGTTTTACCATGGTTATGGAGTCTTTGGCAAAAGTTTTTATTGGAAGGATAACACCAAACTGATCAATTGTTTTGGATAAAATTTGTGATCTGGGCAAATGGAATCTAAGACCATGCCTTCTGGGAATGGTTATAGAACAAAATCGCAATCAACTCCTAAATTTGACCTTACTCCCCGCGATAATTGTTTTAACATTCGGTGGCTATGGTTATTGTTACCGACATAGATGATATTACAACATAATATAACAGCTCACTGGGAGGAATGGGATCTGTTCACATATGTTAGGGATGGCAGCATATTTGTAATAAGCATTTGCTAATGACAGCTACTGACACCAATCAGGCGATGATTAATTAATTAACACTGCGTCCCAGGACAATAATATTCCCACTGACATTGATCGAGAAAGCAGAAGCGATGTTTCCCAGGCGCGTGGGTAGCTCTTCCAGATGGTGAAAGGGAAACGTGTCCCTGTAGAAATGAGATAAGCTATCAATACGAGCAAGGATCCCATTTTCTGAAGACATCAGGGCGATGGTATATGTCGCTTGAAGTAGATAAATATATCAAGGTTTTATTTTTCCACGTCAAACAGTATCGGGGTGTGCCGACTGACGTAAATGTATTAGATGCCTAGAGGTTTATTGAGGGATTGCCTAGTCATGGTAATTTGTAAAGGGAAACAAATACCTATCTGATAGAGAAACAATCTGTGGTTATTTATTTTGGACTATATTGCACAATTTACCTCTGAATAGGATCCTGAACGAGTCCGGGAGGTTTATTTCTATACACAAGGCTACATAATTGGGAGGGTTTCTATCCCTGGTGTATCATCATATCAGATGACCTCCTGCTGCAGAGGAATTCAGAGAGCCATTTTTATCCCCTCGTGGTATAGCCGATCCTGGTTTGAGGTCATTTGACTCATAATATCTGCTAAAATATACTCTCTTTATCAAGAACTTTAAAAAATATTTCATAGTAAATTTGGAATACACTGTATGGTTTCTAAAAGAGTTCTGGCCTATTTGAAACACAAATACTTATATAATCATATCGAATATAATTATGCCAAATGGTCAAGGTAAGGCAGTTTCCCAAACTAAACAAATACACTCTAAAACTTCTTAAACCTTGACAAGACTTCCTTCGATGCCATTTTATATATAAAAGCATGTCCAGCAGTCTACACATGGGAAATATATCCCCATTATCTACTTCTCAGACTTCCTTTGCTTGTCGTCTTAGCCACTTACTTCGAGGTAGGCATCTCAATTCAAACCTACCACTTGCCCCTTTTCTCAGGAAGCTAAATGGACCTCCTGAATGGTATATCGACCCTTCAGTCACTGGACAGAATAACCTAATCGACTTCAAAAAGCAGCCAGGACGAAGGCAGAAAGGGACAGATGTGGCAATCTTTGTTGCTTGGGATTCAGTGTTGCCTCAGCACGCCCTGAAGTGTGTGGCGAGAAGGTAGAGCTTTGTACTGGCACGTGTTGAATGTGTGCCTTCCCACCCCAAATAACTCTTATATCTGAAATATCAAGCTGGGGTAAGTGGGGTATGCATACCTTTCTACGGAACAAACTAGTATTTATAGAGAACCTGGGGTCCGTGTCGCCGGTTTAATTCAGGGGATCTACCCACCTTTCTCAATAGATTCAAAGGAAGGCCATTGGGGGGACCTGTTAGAACCCAACTCTTGGTTATAGTAGTAATATGCGGCCTTACAAACTCCTACGCTTCGAACCAATTACTTTGGTGTCTAATAAAGGTTGCCTGGGCGAGTAAAAGATCTTCCATTGAAACTTGAAATGTTTCGAGAGAGCGGTTTTTGCATGGTGTTATTGAAACGCCTCTCACGCGTTCTGAATGTCCACAACACACTTGTCTCAAGTATGAAACCAATATTCACATCAAACACATTTAATTGTCAACTTGTGTTGATCATGTTTTTCCACAACTGTGAATATTTGAAGGGGCGTCAGCTGTGCCACTTTCTCTTCCCCCATTTAAAGTGTGTGATGAGCAAATGGTCAAGCGAATCAAGCCACACCGCCTTCCCCCAAACAAACCTACTAAATTGCACGTTCAACCTTAAACCAACAGAGACACGAACCAGGTCTGCCCCTCCTACTCCCTTGTGTCCACAGGGGACTGTGGTAGACATTTGCCCAGGTCTCCACTGGGTTTGGTCACAAGTACACCTTGAGCTTCCCATATTGGATACTTGGGTGAATTTGTTAAAGGATGTTTGAGGTGGATTAATTGACATTTTCCCGGATTCAACAAGAGTTTCCCATATTTTATTGAAATGGGGTCAGTTTAATTGTTACATTGCAGATGTCACAGAGGTGTGAACCACTCTGCTGTTTGTGTAATGTTCTTTTGTCGTGGAAAGGGAAAATATCGATAAAAAATAAACAGGTTGTACGATATAAATTGATTTAAAGAGAATATACGTGTACAAATGATAACTAATACACTGGAAGTCAGACCCAAAATAGGGAACCAGTTGCGACACATCTGTTTATCATAAGAGCTCTATACAACGTCTTCTACGTAGAATATATGTTTAGTAATTTACTCATAACGCGTTTTAATCGCCTTTCAATGAACACCCCTATCTATATATAAAAAAATGCAATGCCGACAAAAACCGCCTTATGTCCACAGGATGCAATCACATAATGTATACAGAAACATAATGATTATGTGGTAATTACTACAGTAGCATGACGCGACAAAGCTTTATCTTTTGTTTTACCATCTTTTTACTTTTATAACTACCAGCGATTATAGGCGAACGAGCCGGGTTGCCGTAAATTGAAACAATAGCACATTACTAGGGCAACATTGTAATGCCACATGTACGCGAATCGCCTTTTGTTTTCATTGCTAATAAGCGTGTCAAAAACGATTGGCGAAGAGCCCGAATGTAAACACTAGCGACGAGGTACTAAATTATGTAAACTATGTAAACCACAAAGATAGGATTTCGTTATTATTGACGGTATGGATGCGCTCAGCTAACAATAAATATATTCCCAGGCGGTATGGATGCGCTCAGCTAACAATAAATATATTCCCATGCATCAATAGCGATGGCACAGAATTGATTTACGGAGGTTCTAAACTGTGAAGATTAATCTAGCACTTTAGCAAAGCATTAATTAAGCCGATTTAATTCCATTCTTAGAAATGACAGCCCTGTTTAACTACGAACTGTGTTGATATAAAAGAAGTGCCATTGTCGATTATATTTTTCAAACTTAAACCCTCAGATCAGATAAGAATGGTGTGTCAGTGATTGGACGCTTACTTCCCTAATTGGTTTCCTAGCCTAGGACTAGGCGTTCTAATGGGATTATAAAGACATTTTCCGGTCTTAATGGAATTATAATGGCACTTTGCGGCGAGAGGCGAGAGGCTTTCCCCTCCGTTTGAAGGGACTCAGGTAAAGAACACCAGAGGTCAATCTGCAATATGTTGATTCCCCTGATTCCCGACTTCGGCAGCTAATTATGCATGGTTAAATATAGACATATTGTCCGGACTTACAATTAGCATTTAACCCATAATGGGTGAGGATCGGGACACGTTTGCATCACAATGGGAAACATAACATGTATCTATAGTGGACCAGTAGCTCAGAATGCAAAATCAATAGTGAGGCAGCTATTAGCGACCCATGAGGCCGGATGAGATGCTAACTATGGTAATGCCATTGATCCCCATGTGAATCGATGAGTGGTAATTGGATGGAAGGAAAATTAACTAATTAAATACCGAGGGAGAAATCCATTGAAAAAAGGTTAATGGTTTCCTATCGTAGTTTAATGAATACGAGGTCAACTGAGGTAAGCAGGTAATTTTATATATTCATGATTCCTTCTCCAATTTAGAAAGGGTACTAATATCAAAGAGGTTTAATACTAATATTAAGTCTTTCATGATTGGCTTGATATTTGCAAGAGGTATCCCGTGAGTATAAAATGATTTTAACGCACACATACAAATCAAATAAGAAGAAGCGTTAACTTAAAATAGGGCCCAGCTTCATTAGTATTGATTGAAACACATGACACCATTCGATAGCAAAACTAATAGTCCCTGTGATCGAATAACATACATGGAAATGGAATTATATTTCAAGATGCCTTTAAAGGTCACCATTAAGAGATGCTGACAATGTAATCGTTGCACCCTTCTGACCTAGTATATTGTTTCTCCGTCACACTAACACGGGCTAAAATTACATTTAAATTTAAGGTTCTCGCTTGACCAGTGAACCACGACACAACCCACGTACATTGACGTAACGCTATGCTGCATAATTGGGCGCGACACTGAGTCATAATGACAAAGGAGATGTCGAAAATGTGACACAGCCATATTGTGTAACTATTATGTCAAAGAGCGACAGGGATAACGAGAGGAAATGTGATAAGACCCGTTAACTGAGTATATCCGTTTAAGTAATATTGACATGTCTTTAGTCTATGGTTTAAGCCCTTATTGGGAAAATAGAACAAAGAGTGACAGGTACTGCAACAAAAAAGAAAATTGTGGTCTGGAAGGTGATATTGTGTAGATATCAAGTAGCTAAATATGGTATAATGTAACAAATACATTGAAAGACAAAATGTGACGTGTTTCAGAGAAATGAGTCACAAGTTGCAAAAAATGAATTTTGAGATATCATATTTGAAAAGATGAGATCAAGCTGATTCCAATGATAGTAAACAATTGGACATTGCAATATTTCTGTGTGGACATTGGAGTAAAGTAGCTAAATATACTTTATACGATGATCTTTAGATATGCATGGATATATTCAATACACTGTCTTAAAATTTGGTAAATGTATTCAGATGTGCTACAGAAGTCAGCATTAAGCACTCTAAAAATGAAAACATTTCGACAAAGAGATCTTGTGAATAAAACGCTTTGGAAAATATCGATTTGTGACTCATTTTTCTATCACATCACAAATACAGATATACATTAGTTAAACCCATGTAACTCACCTGATGTGCCATAATAGTAGCCAGCGAGTCCACCAAGCCCTAAATAGACGACCCCCGCCACTGCCATTATAATCACGAACATAAGAGTCCTTCTACCTCGTCGTGACTTTGTCGCTCCTCTATGCCCCTTTTCACTGCACCGAAAATCGGGGGATGGAGGTGGCTCCAACCCAGCCATCCTAGGCTCAGGAATTCTGTGCAACCCATCGGGTCCATCTCTTAAGTGCACAATAGTCGAGCCGTTACCGACCCGTTGTGCAGCAGGTGAAATGTCTGACGAAGATCTAAACGCCGATTGTTGCTGTCCTGAATTATTTTGATCCCGTCGCAAGGGATATTCAAGTCCTAAATTCAAATTGACGAAGTTATTATTCTTCGCCCAGTCTGTTCTGGAGTTACCAGATTGTTTTTGATGATGTTGTTGTTGTTGGTCTCCATCGAAATTGTTCTGGGGTAAAGATCCGTAAGGTATTTCGGCGTAGGAGTTTTCTATGAGGGCTAATTCGGCAGGGTGGCGGGGGTAATCTTGTGCGAGTTGTAGTGGGGGTAAGGGTTGGGGTGGAGGCGGACCCCGGAGTGGGGGAGGCGGGTTGTTAGGGCTACTGTGGGTTAACATGGTGTGTGGAGACGGCGAAGAACTTGTCGATGAACACAAGGTAGTGGACGCCGTACCGGAGTCCTGAAACAAAGCAAAAATTCATATACTACTTACATGTAAAATACCATAGGAAAGAATGAAAGATCTGTATTTACAAGGATATTTCAGCATATACATCAATCACCTAGACGCCATTGAGCATATATTATATATATGGCATTTACCTGAAAATTAGCTATAGCCTCAAACCACTCTTTGGGAAGTTTAGTAAAATTATAGACTGAGTTATCCTCCCAGTTGTTTAAGTTGTCGCCATGTGCTCTTCCCAACATGGGTGTATAGTTCTGTTGTCTCCTTTCTATTGAATGACAGATATTCGGTTTTAGATAAGACTCATAAGTCATTACTAGTTGTCCTGGACGGTAAGTAAATGGCAGTAAAAGATGGGGATTCTATTTGTATGGAGTCGGTATTCCAATAACAGTATTTTCTAACGCATTAAATATTCCCTTCTACCAGTGTTCACTGCAGGCTGTCTGTACCCTTTATACTGCGCTTTTGGTATTTATTATCATGTTTGAAGTTGGAAGCGCTATCTATTCCGAATCCTGCCAAGATGCGTAAATGATACGATTGTGACGTTATCAGAGAAGATGACATTTGGCGCGATCTGTGTGAGAGCTATTGGTGTCACTTTTCTGCACGAGTTCATGTCACGAAAAAGCCCATTGCAAATAATTAAAGCACAAGTAAACTACTAATCCAAGTGAGGTAGATCCTAGCTGTTCCTCTGGATTAGTGTACATACACAAAGCACTTGATTAAAGGCTTAATATGCCACTGTTGAGCACCAAGTCTTATCTAAATACCACGCCTTGGGTGACTGAGGTGGATTATCTGCAGATAAGGAATGGCTTAGCTCTGCTAACAACAATCTCATCTGTAGCACCTGTAAGCCCCCGGCTGGATGTGAATTGTCAATGTCACTTATTTGTATTCCAGGTAGTGAATAACATTTCGCGGCTGAAGGCAGTTCCAGAATCAATATTAAAATAACCTTGCAAACTTTGCCCCTTTCAATGTTGTTTCAGAACCGATATTGGGTAAACTTCGGGTGGGTTTCACTAAATTCAATAGATTGAATGTATACAGAGAATTAAGCCTCCTCCCTTATATATAGTGACCCTTTTTCACCGGAGGGATGCTTCCTGAGACTTGTCCTGGGAGGGAAGAGGTTTCAGTGGCAGATGAATACCATGCAACCACCTTTAGCTGTGCCTCACCACATATATCCTTCTGACAGAAACACTTGTAGCTGTATGTGACATGTTAATGACACCTTACATCCATGCCCTTAATTACTCCTAAGTATCAACGCATGGATAAGGGGAAATTGTCTCAGCATTATAACATAGGCAGGCTTTTGAACAGTGCTGCCTCGTATAACTAAAAGCCCCACCCTCATGTCCATAAAACGTCTTCAATGGGTATGATGCTGCAGACCATGTGAATGCGTCAGCCAGTCTCCCTACATGCAAGCACCCTTTCCACCCGTTCCGAGTCCAGGTAAACACTGGCTGTGACAGGTGTTCAGCCGCTATAGGCTTGGGACAGCCCGCCCGCTCAGGTAGGACTGCTTATATCACTTGCCAGCATGCCTAAGGGGATGCGTCAAACACAATTGCTTTGCGTACGCTGAGGGAAAACATGCGCTTAGGGATGAAAAGCCACTCTGCACCTTGCGTAATACTCCTCTCAGAATAAAAGCAAACGTTGTGATAAGATTTGGGGTGCTTGCATTAATTTCGGTGGTGTGCCTAACCGAGCCATTAAAGGGTTTGCATTCCCAGAAATTCCAATGTCTTGGGTGTGACTGTTGAGTTGATGTGCACCCTATGGGGCAAAAAGGCGATACTCAATCGCTTGTGCAAATCTATTGATGAGGGGATGGGGTGCGAGTCTGTATGTATCATTGAAGTGCACGGTTAATGGTCCTATGCTAATACTCCAGACAGCTAATAAATCATGGCAGGTTATAAAGAAAGTCCCGACGCAAACACTTTGATTGGAATTCATCCCGATGTGATTGAATCAATTGGCCCTACACCTCACGTTCTGCAGAGCTCTAGGTGCTATTTCTGACTTAATTTTGAATCGGGGTCCAATAAAGTTAAATAGACCAAACTAAACCATAGTTCAAGATTGAAAGTTTTGTTTGTTTTTAATCAAAGTCTAAGATTGGGGCATGGTGTGAGAAAGTTTAATATTTACATAAGATATAATTCAATAAGCTCTAGAACCAACCAATTACAGCTCTGACACCTCCGCATTAGAAATATCTTTCCCCAGCTCCTATTCGTTATGGGGTTTTACATAGAAAATCCCCCTGAGCAAGAGCAACAACTATTGTGATTGAAACAATGCCCATACATGACCTCATCCAATAGCCAATCAAACAGATCGATACAAACAGTTACCGCCCGCATTGGTGGCGAATGATTGGGCCCTAAAGCGTTCCGGTGAGAAAGTGACAGGGTCAGGCGTGTCAGGCACTGATAGTGTAGGCGGGTTGTGCCGTGGGAATAGCGCCTTTAACCATAAAATGTCAGTTTCAAAATTAAAAATAATGTTAACCACTGATCATCACTGCACGATTATCCTATTGTTATATCCAGTCTAGGCCCAAAGATGAGAGAGTCCCTTTAAACGGAGGGAAAACAAATCTCGCCTCAAACCGCAAAGTGCCATTATAATTCCATTAAGACCGCAAAATACCATTATAATCCCATTAGAACGCCTAGTCCTAGACCAGGAAACTGATTAGCGAAGTAGGCGTCCAATCACTGACATACCATTCTTATCTGAGATGAAGGTTTGGGCCTGGACTGAAGTTATCACATTGAATTCATACCTTAAAAATATCCCAATGACTTACTCCACAGCCAAATTTCTGCGTTGAAACATGTTTGCTGCATTGAGATCAAGTGAGAAGGGAATTCAGTAGTCATCATACATCATTCCCGACTAATGACAATTTCCACCAGGTATTCACATGATGGAAATACTAATGGCACTAGGCAGTCCGGGTATAACGCATCGATATTGTCAGATAAAACAGTTCATACTGGTTCATTGTGTCATAATGTGTACAGATATAATGAAGGGTCTTGATAATGAGGAATGGGTTACGCAATAACGCACTTTATCCGCACAATGTAGTGGTGGTAAGTCTACACATGTATGAAGTCTGGCAAAATGAAACTGTATAAAATTGTTTGACATTTAACGTTAGTAAAGCGACTGAGGGCAGCCAATATTAAAGTACCTGAAACAAAGCCAAATCACTGGCCTCAGTTCAATTGGTCTGGCACTTGAATATAGATGACGCACATTATAATCCAAATTTAACGTTTGTAAATCATAGTTGGAGGACAAATATGTGATGTGTTTGAGGAAAATGAGTCGCAAGTCGCAAAAATGATATTTATTTACAGGATCCCTTTGGACGAATGTTCTCATTTCGGGGTTATCTACTGCTCCATGTCGTATACATATATATGAGTACCAAATGTCAAGACCGTGTATTAAATATATCCATACATTTCTAAGGTCATTCTTTGGAGTATATTCAGATACTTTACTAGTAATTGTCCACCCTCAGATATTGCAAAATTTGTTTTAAAAAATAACAATATCAAACTTAAAGTATAGAAACACTTATTGGATGTTCTAAGTGTTTACCATCATTAGAATCGGCTTGCTCTCATCTTTTCTCAAAATCCATTTTTTGCGACTTGTGACTCATTTCTCTGTAACACATCACATATTTGCAGGTCCTTTCTTAATGTTTGAAGATAAAATCGAGTCATGGTCTTATATGCAGATTGGAATTATATCCTTTTAAAGATATCATTAGTTATATATGAGATTATCTGACTCAAAAATCTTCAAAAATAACAAAGAAATTCGCATGTGCTCCTCTAAGAAATTAATTAATGAATTAAATTAAGATTTTCCGATCCCATACGAATATCTTTCCAGAGGGTGCAACGTCCGGGGTCTTCTGGCATTTGAAAACAGATCAATTATGGTCAGTCTGAGGTGGTAAAATTGTCACGCAAAGGCTGGCCATCTGGCTCAATAACTGTCCCCCATAATATTCACACATCAACGAATCTTGGGTATAACAATGCCAACACAGTTATCCTTGGTCATACACGAGGAAAATATCTTCCGCGTGACACCTCGTCTCATAATATTAGTCTTAGTCCACTAGTAGAATGACCATCACAAAAAAGGTGAAAACTACAAATGTGTTGAAAAGTTCGGGTGGAGCTGTGTGCGTGGGAGTGAATTTTCATGACAATACAGTTATAATGATATGGATCACTGCAGCCAACGAACACGCAATTGATTTGGCATCCAGAGTGCTGCATGGTAAACCGCATGCTTGGGCCCGATTCACTTTCAACATGCTTTCCACAAATTTGCCTTGCAAATATCAACATCGATCAAGTTTTATGGCGGATCATCTATTTTTCACAAATAGGAGACTTCCTTCTGTATAAAATTACTTCAATATTGGTACAAAGACTATAGTCTTTTTTAGACGTCTTATTTACAGTATGCGGCATTGCACGTAAAAGAATAGTATGACCAAAATTGTTGATACTAGACATGTACATACTAGATATGTGATGTGTTTCAGGAAAATAAGTCACAAGTCGCAAAAAATAGATTTTGAGATATCATCATATTTGAAAAGATGAGATCAACCGGATTCCAATGATAGTAAACAGGACATCTAATACTTATTTTTATATTTTAAATTTGATATTTTTAGCTTTGAAAAAAAGTTTGCAATATCATATAATTTTTTTTTATTTCATTCGTATACAAATGTATTGCACACGTGGTTAAAGTTGGCAAATCTATATCAGCTACATTGGACTCTGCCCTGAATTCGTGCATGATTAGTTATTACCAGTGTTTATTACCTGGACAGATGGAGCACCTGTGGCACACGATGTATTTAATTACTCTGATTGTATGTATGAAGTTGGCCCCTATATACCACGCAGCAGCAGAGAAACCGTGAATTCACCCTTATAACATGAACTTCCAGAGATGGTACAAGTCTGGGCATCAATGGAAACATGTCCAGAGCTAATGAAATGGACAATACATGTATTGACTAGAACAGGTTTTCTAAAGGCAACATACATCAACGCTTACAGGTATATGAGTATGTTCAAATAAACCATTCGCCATGTATTTTTACAAATATGTGGTCTGAACATACAAGAACACTGAATAATCAATGCCTATATAGATGGTATGCATTATATTTGTTCCAATGTAATTCATCATTCACATATTATTTGTGTGCACTATTTTCCTCCGTATGAGGTATATGGAAACTGCGCATAAAAACCATGGATAACATTATCAAATGCGCTACGTTTCTAGAAACAGGTCAAATGAAATCAATCAAATTTAATCATCTTGACTTGATGTTCACTTCATTTTCAACTCCTCGCAAAAATGATCTGAAATCAATGCTTATTAAATCAAACCATGCCTATTATTATAGGTCATCAGGTGGAACCCCATTTTTTTTCAGGCAAACCCAATATGGAAACCGACAGATCTCAGTTGAAGCCCGATAATTAAACGGGGCAAGACATAAATGATTCAAAGCATGTCATCTTCAAGAAACTGAATTTAAATCAGGAGATTTGAAGAGATTGGATTGACCCTTGAGGTCGGATCAAAGAATCGTGACCGTATTAATCTTTCAAGCGAGCTATCCATGCGTGATAATGTTGCCGTTTCGACACAATCCGGCCAAAGCTAGCAAAGCATGGTGACCAACAAGCCGTAAGATCTCAAAGAGAACATCCCATTCTACCAACACCTTATTCCCCGGCAAATACAGGAAAGTGTTTCCATGGAAACTGACCACAAATACTGGTTATTGTTATTTGTCATGAGGTAGGCACAGAGAGAGAGGGAGAGAGAGAGGGAGAGAGTGTTGATATCGACTAAAATAATGGCGGGGGCCTACCTCCAGGGGCTGCAACACTCAGCTCTTTCATTGTGAGGTGTGAACCGATGGGATTTTTTTTTCTATTTTCCCTCACCTTCAATGAATCCCGCCAGGCACCTTTCGGAACGGCGGCATTTTAATCGCAAATTGGGATTGAAAAGTAGCTGGTCTAGTTAGAGGGTCGTAGCCAGAAGTTTGGCTTCAAACATATCCCTTGAAAAACAGGATAATGCGAAAAACCTGTCAAAACTATTTGAATTACCAGTTTAATCTCTCTTGCCCTTAAAGCTTCTTTTTTGCCGCTGATGAACTGATACCGTTGTTACATTTCTAGCATGCGATCGTAAAAGACTTTCTATCCAAATATATCTATTCCATCCAAATATGTTATGACGTACGTACCATGGTAGATATATGCTGTAGGCATTGCAATTTCACTTACAATACAACCTCATTTTTTTCTACTTTTATCTTACTTTTTTATTCAACTAATGCATATTGTAGGACCCGATTCTGTGTGCATTTGATAATTACAGGGCATTTGAGTGAGGTGAATGCAAATAGGAATACATAAAAAGTATAATCAGCTTTCCCCTTATGCCTGCAAGGGGCCGTGCAGCGCTATTT
This sequence comes from Sthenelais limicola, assembly GCA_942159475.1. Classification (NCBI taxonomy): domain Eukaryota; kingdom Metazoa; phylum Annelida; class Polychaeta; order Phyllodocida; family Sigalionidae; genus Sthenelais; species Sthenelais limicola. The sequence goes on from OW804098.1 coordinate 33,588,302, forward strand.
TATGTCCGCACTACATGCTGCTGGGGCCTTCCCGCTTCCAGGTGTGTTACATGCAGGTAGACGGTCCTGATAAGCATCCACCCAACACAGCATGTTCATATCATGACGATGGGGAAATTCTCGCATCACCTGTAAAAGTTATGTTAGCTGGGTAGCGGGTCAGAGATAGTGGATCGGCGTAAAAAACGAACGCTTGACATGCGACAGCGCGAAGAATATTATCATTTTAAGATTTCTATCGAGATTTCTATCGAGAATGAGATGGGAAAAGTTCGTTATCGGGAGGTTTTATGGTTTAGAGACATGTTACAGAGTGAAAAACGAAAGAAGCTAGTCTCATAAACACTTTTCCTCGCAAAATAATGCCAATAGTGCAAAATAATTTTCCATGGAATACTCCCTTTCAAAACAAATCACATATTTTACCTGTAAATTGTAAATTTGATTTGAAAGACCCATTCGATCATTTTAGAGGTGATGTGCAGCACTCCAGACACGATCAATAAAATCATTCAAAGTTTCACTATACCTGAATGAAGGCTTTCCGCTATAGATACGTCAGATGATTATTAATCACCACACAGGGAAAAAATTATGGAAATTTTAGAATGTATTAATAAATTCACAGAAACAGTGCGAGTGGTATATAGGGGCAACCTTTTGCTCACAAGCATGCATACATTATCATAATAGGTAAATCATGTCGGGCCCTGAGGCTACCAGCAGGTAGTCCATGCTTACGAGGGCCAGGGACATGCAAGAAAACCAGATGTAGGACTGAGGCCTAATCAAGAGCTGCAATTGTTTTATCAATTGTTATTATGCCCTCGCAGAATTACAGAGTATGATTCATGACCCAATGAAGGAAAACATGCAAGGTGTGATACCCCACTGGGTGGGAAAGTGCTGGTTTTATATGGAAATTGGTGCCAAATTAAACAAAGCGTTATTTACCGATATCAAACGGTTACTCATCACGAATGAAGGCGTGGAATACAGATGGAGTAATGTAAAGCTATAATTATAAAAACCCTGTTATTTGGAGGACCAATGTCCTGGTGGTAAAATATTTCCCTGCACGACAGAGAAATTATCATATCATGAATTTCTCACCCTGGATAATTCCCGGTCATTAGCAATTAAACGCTCTCCATGTTGTATATTCCACACACCAATCCCATTACTTGCTTACTGGTAAAATGAATATAATAACCTCGCCCATAGAGATGCCCTAAAATGAACTAAGAATGCACTGAACTCCCAGTGTGCTTGCCATAGATATTATATCCACGAACCTTTCAACTTCACAGTAGTATGATGAACCGGAATTGATGGTAAATAATAGTGATTTGCTTGCTCATAAATGAGCTGGGATATCTGCCAGCAATTGACCATAGTTGCCATTGTTGTAGATGGGTTGGAGCGATGTAGATGATTGAAGGTTATCTTTTGAGTATAAATGAAGGAGGCAAAGATCAAGCACAATGATTCAGCCCGGTTTTCTCATTAGGTCATGAAACCTGATTCAGCCCAGTTTTCTCATTAGGTCATGAAACCTGGTACAATTAAGCAGCCCAAATCTGGAAACAATTGTTTGCCAATATCATACACTTCTGGTTATTTGCGATTTTAGATATTTTATTTGGATGATAAGCAAATAAAGTACATAGAAATCACTGCGTATCATCGGTGTATGTTAGAAACCTATATTAGATCGCCATCAACATATTCAGTAAGTCTGCATCGCCGCTACTTAGCGCTGAACAATAGACGCGTTTGTCCTCTGGATAGGCCTAGTGTCCGGCTCTTCTCACGTTCATCATGGACCAATATTATATCGATCCCATATATGGCGAGGGTCTGGCCAAGGAAGCATTGACAGCTGGATTCTCGCCAAATACAGGCCACCCATCCTACCTATAAGTGGCTTGGGCATGGGTTATTAGTCACAGCAATAGCAAAATAAGAAAAGGGGTCGAATTAAACAATTCTTTCAGGATTAAATTCACCACTGAGGAAACCAGAACAATTCAAGGAGATTAAACAAGTTCTGTCGGCCAATTGTAAATATAAATGTTTCCATTTCTAGTTAATCTCAGTCATATGTGGAGGCCAGGCCAAGTCACCCGACTGGCTCCAATCCATATCACTGACCTGGGCTTACCTCGCCATGCCCATTACGGACCATTGCAATGAATGAATGAGCAGATAAAAGCGATGGGGGTGGCCTAGTTGTATAAAAATATCTATCTTGTCATGGCCAACCTTCTGGAAGAGGATCTGGGGGTAGTAGCTCTTACCTCTATCATCTTGCACCTATTATTAATTCACTTCCAGGTGAAGGTGAATGGTGAATGCAAACAGGGATTCCTCCTTGTGGATAATATCTCCCATGGTTTCAGGCTAGGCCCAAAGATGAGAGAGTCCCTTCAAACGGAGGGAAAACCTCTCGCCTCAAACCGCAAAGTGCCATTATAATTCCATTAATACCGCAAAATGTCATTATAATCCCATTAAAACACTGAATCCTAGGCAGGGAAACTGAAGGGTTGGAATTATCCAGATGTCATTGCCACCCACATTGGAAAAGCATTAGTTATTCGTCAATGCATGTTGTCCTTATAGGAAATCAATAGAATTTGACACCTCAGACCCAAGAGAGAATCCTTGGTTTAATACCTGATGACAAGAAACTCTACACCAAGGAGGCAATCTGAGATGTCAGTGATTTATAACCGCGCAATGCATTAATGAAGATTTCAGCAGGGTGCTAACTTCGGACAGATACAGACCGAACTGTGTACTTCATCACAACATTTATGTGTACACAGGTGTATATTAATTTATATACGAAATACACTGTGGCCCAACCAAACCAATATGTTTTCATGACTTAGAATATGTATCAATATACACTAAGAACAGATTCCTAAATACAAATTTCAGTCTGCTTAGCCGAAATGGTAATATTTATCAACATGAGTAATTTTGCTTACCAGAGGAAAATATGGTTATAAGGTAATCCATACAATATGAGACAGGTTAAACTCATTCCACAATCCTCCTCCTCCGCCACCTCTCTCCTCACCTCAACATCACAGAGCCGACTGGGCAAAAGTCCCGACACCCATGCCCAGTCACATGGTGTAGTAGGAGGGGCGGCAGCACATGCTTTCTAATAGCCAATAGACATGCTGAGGCCTTAACGCATGTGTGCTCTCAAATAATAACAGAAGGATTTGTTAACATTGTATCATTGTTGTGGAAAGGCAGACATTTGTAAGTCTGCTAATTTCACATTCGCGCATGATTTATTCCAGTCGAGCAGATTACAATACGGAAAATCCCCTTGAGGTCGAATGTCAAAATGCCAAGGAAAGGGGAGTGTGGATCGGATTAATAAACTTGTTGTAATTTATAGTTTTATATACTTGTATGTATAGTGTTCCAACCAAGTCCAAGCGTCGTAAAGTTTGACAGAACATTTGAAATCTTTCATTCGGGAGATGTATTATAATTAAATTGCTCTTTTCATCATAAAAGTGCAAATTCGTATCACATCAATGGAACTGGGATTGTATACAAATTTTCTGTGAGTGCGACAGTATCGAACACTCTCCGAACCATTACGTCATGGAAAACTGAATTAAGTGATCAAGGGAGGATCCACCCCTGGGTTTGACTTTGAGAATGCATAATTTATGTTCTTGTATAGTCAAAAGCACCAAATGAACCACAGGTTCTAGTCTATGATCACAGGACAGTTCGTTCGCCCACATGCGATAATTCCATTACTTCATTCGAATACAGCAGACATTTATAATAATATGCACTAATTGTAAATGATTTCACGTGCGTCCATCAATATACATGTACAATTGTACATACGATACCCATGAATATGTCCCCTAGAATCGTGCCTACGGGGGAATATGCAATTAATAGACATGCTTGCTGTTTTTGAAAAGTATTGTGTCGCTGCTTCCCACTCAAACAATCCCTCCTCTTGAAATGAGCATTTGACCATGGCCATAAGGGGTATATAATGGTCATAAGGGGAGAGGAATAGTTGGGTATATTTGCTGCTCTCTTGTTTGCATATATGTTATTTTGTAACAAATGTAGCGATGCATAATATATGATCTCACGATTAAAAATTCTGGATTCAAGGTCTATCAACCCAACTAGACCCGCCCCTTTGTAATGATTTGTTCATAAAAGTGGCTTTTATCTTTCGAAAATGGGTAGTACACATGCAACGTTTATTAAGTCTTGAGTTACATTATGAATTTTATACAAGAGAACATATGGCGACCTCTTCATATGCTAGTGTTCCATGCAAACATGGCCAGCATGTCATATGGGATTGATAATTACCGTAAATGCAACCCTCCTTTTCCCTCTTGCACAATACATAGGCCATGGCCGGGGGAAATAGAGCCCCATGAGGCCCCCGAATAGGTTAGACAGGTGGGACCAGGGACTACCTAAATACATGGGGTAGCATTACAGAGGTAGTACAAACCATTGAATGATTCATTTTGTTCACACTTCCAATCGATCATACTCGCGTTCAATACATAGAAGGTATTTTTATTCGCTTCCTCGCCTAGGCATATACAAATACACATTTTGGAGATACACCTGGTCACTGAAATATGAGCAGACTATATCAAATATCCAAATTACTTTTTACCCATGTATGATGCAATCAGTATTAGTCACCCAAGTCGATCAAAGAGAAATTACTATTGTATAAAAGTGTCGATTGCAAGATTTTGCTACCAACAGTATGAATAAATGGATTATACAAATAATACCAACCACCTGTTCTCTTACCTTCAAACAATGGGGTTATATGGGGTTCTATTTCATAAAGGTCATTCCCGACCATTAAAATTGCCTTTTCCTCGAGTAATCAAAGTCCAATTACGGACGATAATTCATTGCAAGTACCTTTACCCTCGATGAATCACAATGACTATTATTTTCCCAGTGTAATAGCCACACAACTGCAATCTAAATCGCCAAATCATTAAAGCTAATCTTGTAAAATTATCACCAATCAAGAGGTGCTAAAGAACTTACTTCAAAACAGCATGAGCCTATTTAAAGCTGATTTGCTGAGTTTTCAATTGACAAAATATTGCCCATAGGAGGTATTAAGCCAAGCACTCAGGCCTATTGCCTCAAGGATCCCTTGTATGGAAGGATACGATTTAAATCCCCATAGACCTTAATCACACGTTCTTCACACCTGTGCAGGGGTGCCATTCGTAATGAGCTAAGTTCAGCAGCTGGTAGGCACGCGCCTTTGCACTTGTAAAGATTAAGAAACAAAGGTTTCTGGGGAGACCCTTCATTTCACCTAATTATTCTACATTCACCTGGAAACCCCAAGAGAGTGACGACCCCCAAGGCTTCTGACTGAAGAGGCTCCCCACGTATAAAATCATAGCTTCCCTCGGTCAGCATACATTTACCTCTAAAATTTCCCATGGTGTCGACTCGGGGGTTTCGATTGTACAAGGAACAATAAAGTCTTTCTTTTCAGTTGTCAAAACCTAGACGTGGTGTATTTCACTTCTGGCAGAAATTTGTATCTAAATTATAATTTCTTTAAAAACGAAAAATAGCGGGGGAAAGGTATATGGCTCTTTTTTGGATGAATCTGGTTTTTAAACAATCAATAAAATACCTAGGCATAGAATTTCCCCTTGGACAAAATCATGCACATTTGATACTATCTATGCGTGTATATTGTCCCTGGAATTCCAAACCCTAAGAGAGCAACCGTATGATTTGGTGGGAATGTATTGGCTGAATATACAGAAGCATTACCTGCTTGACTCCATGGGAGGCCGCCCATCTTGTTCGGTTAGAATGTATACAATAGACATCAGACGGCTGTGATTTAATACATCCCATTGTTCCAGGACCGATCTAATGGTAGGGGGTCGGGAGGGTGATTATAATTATGAGGTCTGTCTACTTTATGTACACCCCTTGGGGAGCATTCATCCCCTGCATATCCAACAGTGTATGCATGGGAAAGCTTCCCAAAACATGATGCATTCGTTGAGTTTGAAAGGCTGGCACATAATCCAGGAATGGGTTAGCCAATACATACAAATCCTACATATGGGTGAAATCGGTAGAAAGTATACAATTCACCTTCTCCAATCGTCGCAAATAACTCAAACTTAAGACAAAAATAATGGTCAAAGGTTGGTTCAACGTAGCCCAACAGATTGTTTGAATCAAGGCAATATCAAATATATTCAGATATACATATTGCCCATTTTTCAGTCTAATTTAGCAGAATTTACTAAATGTGTAGATCTGCCGATTATACATTTTTTTGAAGATCTGACCCATATATAAATGCCTATGCTACAATTTGAAATGCATTACAAACATAGACAATCCTAGCTATATATATTTCTAGATTACCGTAACAGTGGTCGAAATAAGGAATAAAAACAGGTTGCCCGCCCGGGCAAGCTAATGACAACATCAGGTTGCCCGCCAGAATTTATGGTTGTCCCCCCCCCCCCCTGAATCTTTTTAATTTGGCGAAATTTGGTCCTATAAATGGTGGAATTCACGGATATCTGAAATCTTTTGGAAGTTTGATAAAATATGGTCCTTAGTTCATGTATTCTAATTTGATTTGTCAAGGCCTTAGAAGGCATATCTAATGTTTATTTAAACATAGAAATGACCGATTATAGGAGTCTTTACAGCAGAAAATTCGGGGAGAATTAAAGACACAAAACAATTATTGTACAGGCTGTTTCGGGATTGCTAGGAACTTGAAAAACTGTATCTCAGGTACAGAAACTCTTCGAATTTTATCATGACTACAATTTACATAAGTTAATTGAATGTTTTCCTAAAGATTTAGAGGTTGATTCGGTAAAATATCCTTAGAATACAGGAACTAAGAAGTATATTCATTCATCTAAAATTTAAGAGTATGTGTTCAAAAGATTTGTGGGGTAGGGGAGAACACTCCTCCTCCCCTCCTGACATGAAACTTATTGGCAGAATGGGGTTTGGATGTCAACATCCCCCGATCTGGCAAAGAAAAGTCTGATTAGAACACTGTAATTACTAATATTCCTTTATTATTTCGAAAAATGTACCTGATCCTATACTGGTATGCTAATTTTTGATGTGATGCTAATTAAGTAAAGGACAGCTACTATTCAATTCAATTCAATTCAGAAATTCTTTATTGTGTGATCTTAAATACAACAGGTCAGACAATTCTGACATTCTGACATGTCAGGTCTTCCACTGACTGCCGACTTTTTTCTTGAAGTGATTGTTACAAATAAAATTTCCTTCATGGGGCTTAATACTAACAGAAATTAAACTCTGGATGGGTCATGTTGCTATGTATCATACCAATACGCTATGTACTATATCAATACATAGGATCAAGACATATACGATAAAATGCATAAATTATTTCTAAATTATTTTTGTTTAAGTTATAAAAATAATGTGGAAGAAATGAAAGATAGCAGGCTGTAAGTAATTCTCATATCGTCAATGATGTTTGAACACAATGGGAATCAAACTGGGAAATTAAATATTTCTGCTCAAAATATAATCACAATAATCTTGCTGTAATTATAGCTTGCCCGGGCGGGCAAGCAAGTGGCCAAAACAACTTGCCCGCCACGATTTTTACTTGCCAAATGGCCCGGGCAAGCTGTTATTTCGAACGCTGTTACCATACCTACACACGTTCATTTAAAGCCCGCAAGTAATGCATTACTACCTACCAATAGTGAACAACTTTTTGCGTTGAGTCATATGATATTTGAACCAGCAAATCTATAAGAATACACTTTTTAAGCATCTAGACCCATCGTTGTTAGAGTGTATTCTTCTCACGTTTACCTCGTGGAGCGAAGAATATCTTGAAGTGTTTGAACCATTGTGCAAGTGCCTCTAAGTATATAACAGTCGGAGGTGGGTGGATAGTTTAGTACAACAGGAGACACCCATGTCTATAGCATCGACAACACAGTCTTCATCCTTTGATCTATTGATGGTAAGCGGATAATGGTGTCATAACGAGTAAAAGTGGGATATCTTGGTGTATTAGAGCCATGCGTTGGGCCATCTGGACCATTTATTCTCACCCTAGGAGGCAAAGATGCGTTGAAAGCTCATAATACATGTGTCTCCTTGACCGGACAAATGATAATAGGGACTGTAGTGGTTATGCTTTACATGTTCCCATTGTCATATGAAGAATCCCTGGGGGAAAGAAGGACAGATTCTCAGTGTTCGATATGTAAACCGATTGGATGACCTTCTACTGAGTGTTTAGCAAGGTATATCATACTAAACCCCATCGTTACATAGGTTTATTTTCAAACAGATTATATCGCCGTACGCGATGCAGAGAGAAAGCACTCGGACTGTAGCCTATCAATTAAGTAATATATGCTACAATTCAAAGAAAAGCCGCCAGGAATGCAGCCTCATGGAAACAATCGCTTATCAGAAAACCGCCATATTCCGATAATTCCATCAAGGTCTGTATTTCAGTTGTCGGTATGAAATAATTGAAAGATAGACACACCTGCCTTTTTGGTGAAGTGAATTACATTGATATATACAGGCTAGAAATTGCAGCAGCCCTATTAGGCTAAATGGAAGGGGCGCCCCTGTTTAGATATATATCGCCGCAGGCTAATACAATCAAAGCACTGGCTCTTGTAGCCACGCATCCATTCATACGAGAAACCATATTCTTTTGTTCTGGAACTTTCCCCTCAAGGGGAACTGAAGGTAGTAGTGTCTTTTGATAAGCATGCCTGACCAAGTCAGCACGAGAGGACCAACCAACCTGTTAGCTTTGAAGACATTGTGAGGGAGTGTATCACGGCGATCAAGGCGCCCCGTGCTTTGATTCTTCAGAATTTTTTATCGCTCAATGCTTTATTAATTACAGCACACGCTTCATTTAGCAACTTTTTACACCCCACTAACCACTATTCACGTCCCGAGACGTAGCAGTGTGCTGCGGTAAAAGGTTTTCAAGGTATCAATCATAAGTATCCGACCGCACTGGCCGTGTTTAGTTAGACATGTATTGTAGAGCGAATTTCATAGGGCATCTGTCGCCGGATATACAGATTAAAAAGTTAGTGTGCTGTAAATTATGACTTGCCACGTGTTGGAAAGCATTCCCAAGCAGATGACCTTGCTCATTCATTTTTTTAACAAATTTTATTGACGGAATTTTCACAATGTGATATAGGCCTATATCTCGTTCCTCAAAGGATTGGTTTTCGTTACTGAAGTTCTCTTGAATTTTCAAGGAATCTACTTCGATTTTAATCTTTCAGTAAGGGTTCAATAAAAAGTTGAATTCGGGGTATATAGAATATATATGTAAATAAAAAGCCGTTAGAATATGCATGAGAACTTTTATGACCATAGACCAATCTGTCGAAAATGAAAATGAAGTCATTGAAAAGTAGTTTGCATTTTAACTGGAAGCTCAAGCTCCGCCCAATTTTGCATCCACCAATGGAGACATCGCGTGCGCATGCCAAATAGCCTATAATGATCTTCCAAATTTGCCTAAGGCGGTTGGACTTAAAGGAAGATCGCAATCGCAAAGTCGTGTAATTAACTATACGCTGTTAAACTAATATCGATCACACGTGTAGAAATGATGAAAACGCAGATATTTACCCATGATAAAGCAATGTGTGATCCAATGGTAAGGGTAGAATGTCATTCAGTGCAGAATGATATCCATTCATAACGGTCCGAGAATGCTGGGCGTTTTCAAATATTTCAAACCCTAAAATGTATGCCAAGTCTTACGGCTGCGGTTCCCTGGACCGTGGATCCATTTCCATATACTACTGCCTAGCTCGGACGGACGGCCCCACGCGTATACTGGGTACATTTATTCTAAGCAACGAGAGTAAATTAAAGTTACTCTCGTTAATCTAAGCCAACAAAGACGGATATCTTGAGGTCTTCATTGATATAATTATAATATCCCAAAAGAAACAAAAGTTAACACCATGTCAAGCCAATAAAAAAGACACATCCTAAAGTCTAAACGCGCAGAAAGAAATGCAAATGAAACTGTTTGGTGAATCATTGGAAAACTACTGCATCTCTTTTACATCCAGAATTAGCATTACGTAGCAGGGGGTTCATTGGGAAACCATATACAAGTATCTCAGGTGTTCTAGACGCGTTCTCAGGTGTTCTAGGGGTCTGAAGCTCCAGAAGTGTGCACTTAAGTAGAGGCTCGGGGAGGAACGGTCGTTTTGCATTATGGTACGAGGGTACTTGCTACTTCTGATCAAGGTTATTGTGATGCAACTTTACGTTAAAACCCTCGTGATCAATTGTTATTCCTGAATGTGGCAGTTCCATTGAATGAACCCATGAAGTGGTTTAGTTAACAATTATAAGGAATGGAAATGGCGTATTCGAATAGGTTCTAGTAGCCTAAAATGAATACGCTCTGGCGCAGATGGTGTGAATATAGACTAGGATATTCGCTCAATATGTATCGAAAGGTGGTTCTGTAGGGTCCCTGAAAAGGATTGCATCACGAATACCATACTCTTATGTAATTACAAGTGAGATGTCAACTGCTGACTATCTTTCAAGATGGTCCAATATAGTCATAATTAAGGCTGTAATGAGGCAGCAGAACCGATATAGTCTAGGCTCAGAGCTACTCAGATCAGATAAGAATGGTATGGTATGTTAGTGATTGGACGCCTACGGGTTTTTGTATATAATATTTTGTATATGTAAAGGCCCGATTAAAGATTGGAGGGAGGGAATATGTGAGAACAATGAAATTGAAAGGTCCCCCCCCCCCCCCTCCTCAACACAACACACCTCCCGAACCCGAGCCTTTTTAGTGTGAAAGCTCAATTGAAGCCTTTGTCCATTTTTGATCAAAGCACTCAGATGCCCCTTCCAGAAGAACTGGGGCTGTCTCAAATATCTTGAAATAAGTACCAGTTCTCTTTCTAATAGAAAAAAGCGAAATTAGTATATCCGCATGTCTTCTCATACGTCGGGGCCTCCTTGTGCTACCCACCAAAAGCCTGAAGGGTGTGGTCAGTTAGAGACTTGATGGTCATTTACCTTGTAATTATAGGAAACTTTAGCAGCCTGACTGACCCTCACCCATCTGTTATTATAGGTCGGGGGTAAAGCAAAGCGATTATATCTAGAAAAAAACAGGTCATTAGCTCCAACATTATATTTTGCAGACAACACAACAGACAACAGTGTTTTTGCACTGTGAACATCCCATATATTGTACATTCTGAAAACAGAAGCCCATATCTGAAGAATCGAAAAAGATGGGGGTTGTTTAAAACGTTGCTTAGTATTTCCTTGGAGTAAAATACCGACTTTACTCCAAGGTATTTCAGATTACCGCGTCCTGAACACGACACGATTGACTCAGACAGCAAGTATCCATCCTTAGTAAGTATTCAAAGTGACACTAAACTCTCCTAAAAGAGTTACCGTCTGGTTCACCTCCTTGCAATTTTTGTTCTTTGGATTTTAAAGTGTTGACCTCATGGTGGTCACAGGAGTATCAAATTTTGCCGGGATTTCAGAGGTGTAACGACACAAAAGCCTTTACCCAACCTTTACTGGACCTGTGTGACCTGTCTACCCTTTCCCATTACCTTCACCACCCGTACCACTTATGACTGTCCGCCATTAATGAAAGACATGCCCGCCAATGATCAAAGGGCACATTTCTAATTACCCACAGGTTGAGGCGCTTTTAAAGTGTACACAAACTCTGAGGGGTGGTATTTGAAGTAATCACCCGTAACAATCACTGCTAACCCTAGGGAGATAACGAGATCATCAGGGATATATCGGGTTACACTTAGACTTTACAATCTCATGCGAGCTTCATAAATCAAGATGCTGATTTGCAAAGTATAACGTCGCAACAAATGACCTGTATATAATTATTTTTTCCCACGCACCATACCAATGAAATAATAAGCATTGGGGGAATAAGTATATCCCACGATGAACTCGGATGATGGGAAAAGAATAATATCTACATAGGCCCTCTATTCGAAATTCGAATAATGTAGGTAGCATGACCGGTAAGTTAGTATAGAGAAATGAGCAAAATGTATAGCACAGTCAACCCCTATGGACACATACTGTGTGGGGAATAGCATTTTGAATTGAACTGTTGTTGCCAATATCTCAGCCAATATACTTAAAATATGACCGAAGCAATCAGACGAAATCGGAGAAATTGAAAACTACAATATCTGAAAGAAGACCTACCGGTATGAGTTTAATCGAAAGGAGCATGTTGTCTTGGATATTCCTCCACAACCCCAACCTTATTATTACACGAAGGACCAGACCGCACTGAACAAATTTCAGCAAGACCGATTTCATAAAGTTATATATTTATATAGTTGTACATAACAGAATAATATTATACCGTTATGAATAGCATTACATGCTTTTCCCACGTTCTTCGAGTGGTCAGTTATGTCCTCCAAGTGAATAGAAGCTTTACATACCTATCGATAATTGGGAGTTGAATCGTTGGTTTTGGGACTGGTTCCAGAAATATCAAATATTACACCGCGAAACTGCATTCAACTCTATGGGTCCTATCCCATAGGAGTGTACACTATGAGGTCAACCAGCTGTCAAATGCTACAAGCTATCAAATGCTACAGTTAATTTGCATGCTGTTTTACGCCATATCTCGTCACATATTTCACAGACCGAGAGATTTGTTTCTGTGCTGTGCGCACCTTGAGGCTCGATCATTTTAATTAGAGCTGGCTGGAACAAAGACCAGAAGACAGACATTCACTTTCTTTAGCCTATATAAACGTCCTTGGAAACTCCTCTAAATTAAAGCCCTTCAAATTATTGTCAAACTGCTAATACCATAATTATGTCTCTGCTTTGGTGGACATCTGCCATATGTATTTATATCTTAAACAGTAGCGATCCTTTTGAGGGAATAAGAATAGGCATACAATAAAAATAATTGTTACTGATTGGTGACTTTGATTACGGATCCTTTAAGTACCTGAGCAATTGAAATGTGATAGCAAAATTGCTTGACCAAATTCAATTAACCTTCTATCAACAAACTGAATTATCTTGGGATACAACTAACAAACTTAAAATCTAGTTGCATACTAACTAAACTAAATTAACCCTACCTCAAATGGTTCGAGACGGACATGGATGGAAAGAAAGACCTTCAGCCATCCGTGAGCAATTATATCTTACTCCGATAAGGGCCTCATACAATAGCAGTAACCCTTTGTTGTGACCGTCTCTGATGTCCATATAAAAGGTAATGAAGTCCCGATAGAAAACATGGTCTGTCTCCCGCGGGTTTTGGCTGGCAACAGGTGGAATTCCCTGGACCAGAGAGACACCTGTCTGACTCCGTTCTCATGTTTCGTGTTATGGTTCACGGGGGCCATGGTTGAAAGAGGGAGGCTACGTCCGCCCATGGGGGCGGGTCAAAAATGTCAAAGGTCGGGGACATCGGAGTCTGAGTGTGTGGGCTGATTTCTCTTTGCATAGAGAGCTGATGTCTTTATGTTTTATATTTTATCTGAATTATTTATCGAGGGTGGATATCGGAGTATAATGGTAAATGAGGTCGTAACTGTCTATATTGAAGCTTTCAAAATAATCCTTGTAAGGGTGAAATGTGTGCAAGCCCTATCCTTCCATATGTTGATATTAGCCAGGAATTTGACAAGGATAGATTGCTGGAACCAAACATAACACCAGCAACTTATATGAAATTTCGAATACATGTAGTATGTAGTTAGATATGATCAATATCACTATTATTCCTACTGCTCTCATATAATATATGATTTACAATGTCTTGCATTATTGAGAGCAGTTAAATTCCAGACAACGTGGGGCCAAAAATGATAAGTTATGGAAATTAATATGGCTGGCCAAAACTCCAAAATTCACCCCTGAATAGCACCCCTCTAACAACCTTACACCTGCTCCCTATACTTGTCTGGTTTCAATCATATCGTGTTATGACCCTGGGAACGGCTAAATAAAGACGTCTCTGAGCAGTGCATATTATCGGTTGGGGCATGTTCATGGGTTAAATATGTCGCTGCAGCAACACACAAAGAAAAGCGAATCACTAACACTCTGCCATATGTGAATACCCTTTCAATCATAGGAATAATAATGCAACAATTGTTAGCGGTTAATGTTGACGTTCATACAACATATTGACAACAACTAAGTTGATGAAACACAATAATATTACATTTTTTCCGCATTCTATATAATAGTCATGTCCATACCTGTCTGTGCTGGTAAGTTAGTATGACTGATATTATTACATAAATCTAAGGTGACATATACTCTATACATGGAGTTAATCTCTCGGAATCGTTCAAAGGATTTATTTGGGAATATCCTGTGGTTCTCTGAAGTCTGTGAGAAAGATAAGCTCCTATGTATCATGAAGCCGAAGATTACTCTAATCACCGACGCTGGAAATAGGACTGGTTAATCTCGGATTAATCTGTCTGGGAACATGGGATGAACCATGTCACATACATGTGAATTTCACTGCGTTATTAATTAGAAGATAATTTCAGCGTGTTGGGGATGATAAGACATGGTCAGTATATCTGAGCGTCCACCCTGTGATTAGAAATATCCCAGAAGTTACAAGTGGTCTCCGTGTATTGAATGCTCATCAAATCAGACTTAGCCAAATGCGAACAGACAGGACCATACTTAAAAGGATCAAGGCTAAAGGGATTTGCGAAGAATTTATGGACTTAATTAAACGTTATGCACCCATTCAGACTGAAGATCCAACTTAAGCGTCTCGGATTTCTGCATTTAGATCCTTAACAGTGATTAAAGGACAGAATAAGAGGTCCACTTTGGATCCTTTGGTTGGCCAAATCTTGCACTTATGGATCCATTACCGTCTAATATATCTCTCATAATCCCGACAAGATTTTTACAAGTATCAGATTAGCATTCTAGGGATCTACAAACCCGTCTTAGCTTTGTCCACCATAAAGTGACCCTTAAGGGCAACTCAAGAACACATAGAGGGCTGAAGGACATCAAAGACTACGGAAATCTGCACATGGATAGCAATTCAGCCCAGGATTATTGGGTCTACACTGATGCGATCGAGTACCGATCGAGTTTACACAGGAGATAAAGACACCAACAAAAGGTCATTGTTAAATGAGATCTCAAGCCGATGCTTTACTTTGGTCAAACGATTGCTCTTCTCGATATCCCTCAATGAAAACTGTTTTAACATCAATTCAATGAGCCCAGGGCTAAACTGGTGGAGTCCCGAAAAGGAAGTTGCTAGGTAACCAGGGCAACGCACTAATGACAATCGCCTACACTCCAACTGGATTTGGTCGTTGCCCCACGGGTGTAATTTCAACGTTACTCATTTGCAACACAACTGATCTGAGCACAAAGAGGAGCCGTTGTCTATTCTCTATGCGAATTTCATCACCATATTTATACTAGAGCTAAGAGCAAACAGTTGGTAAATCCTCAAATAATATGACTCAGTTTATATCTTTGTAGTGACATTGAATAGGCTGACTGAACCCTACGGGGTAAACAGTCACTTTGCCCAGTAAAACTTTCAAGTAGTTGCTAAGTGATGTGAACACTTTTCTCCTTTTATTTTTCGGGTGTAAACCCTACTCTATTTTAGCTGCCTCGAGGGCTTGATGCCTGTGTTCTATAACTAACCTCTCTAGAAGAAATCTTTTGAAATCCTAGAAAGCCCTTACAATGTTGTAAAAGGAGATTTTGAATGGCAAGAATGGGACTTTTCAGAGAAAATTGGTTCTGGAATTTTCTTAGGAACTCAACTGAATTAAACGGGTTACACAACAATCAGTTACGCTTTAACATTGCAAACAAATCCAGAAGGCTTTTAAACATTGAATGTATTGTCCTTTGCATAACTTTGCAGGCAAATACACCAAATATTTTCTGAAATATGAGCTTTAATTGCACTGAGTACTCTGTTCTTAAAATCATAACGGAACCAAATCCCTACAGTTTAGAAACATACGAGACAGTCTAGGTCCAAACCCTCAGATCAGATGAGAATGGTATGTCAGTGATTGGACGCCTACTTCGCTAATCGGCATTTGCGATGACAATGACATTTTGCGGTCTTAAAGGAATTATAATGACACTTTGCGGTTTGAGGCGAGAGGCTTTCCCTTCGTTTGAAGGGACTCTCTTATCTTTAGACCTAGACTGGAGATGGTGTATTAAGAAAACGTGAGAAAATTGCATGTGGGAAAATCAAGACAACTAATTGGCTGAATATAGCCTGTATACCTGACTATAAATGAAAACGAAGCTCGGGTATTGGTGGAACAAATCTTAAGCTACGTAATTAAGAGGACACCCATTTAAGACTTAATGAAAAAATCCGGCTAATACCTCAATAGTCCTTTCTACCTTCGATTGGAATACCTTAACAAAATAAGCCCGAATTAATAGATTCTAATTAGTGGTAAATGTGGGAGTGGGAATAACAGCGCAATGGTGTACCTTTGTATTAGACAATCACCATTGTTTGAGTTGAATGTGTCACTAGCTGTGAGGATGATAAAAGGCGGTTTTAGCTACTTTTCTCACAGATAATTCAGACATCTAAGGTGCCTTAGTGTAAACTCTCACACCTGGGAAACCCTTAACATCAACACTAACACCTTCCGCCCAAGTATTCAGGACTCACAATGCAATGTTCAGTTACATTCAAGTGTCACAATACCGTTTTCACCCTGTCAGAGTGGCAATTGTTTCTTTCAATTCGAATGGAAGCACTTCTGACACCTCCCTTGAGGGGTTACCTGGAGCCTCCTTTCAGGGACTCGCTTTGGGCGAGCACCAGCACCCCCTGCAGGGTGAATGTTTAACTAAAACAATGCCTATATGTATGTAAAGACACCAAGCCCGGACATCCTATTGTACACCCACTCAAACCCTCCATATATCACTAAGTAGAAACCCTAGGGGTTTCCTTCATATACAACTAACCTGCCTAGGGTTTTAAACCATTTAAGAGGATCTTCTGCATTTCCCTTTATCTATTTCCATAGAGCATAACTCTATGGACGCTCGTATTTCAGTCACAGTGGTGATTACGTTATGCAATTGACATGCAATTAATCCATTATAAGACAATGCATAACCCAATATGTATCATTATAAATAGTCTAAACGCATACAGCAAAAGCCCTCGGGGATAGGCTAAGTTTGTGTTGGAATTTTAATTGCTGTGGTTTCCAGTTAAGTGGGAGGAACCAACAGATTTAAGAATCGTTCCATAGTTTTATTATGATGGTTCAAACATTGGCTCAAAACTCAACCCGAATGCATTGGTTTTACAACTATATTTTAATGTTAGTTTTTTTCCTATAACTATTTTTCGATAATATTCTAATTTGGATCGTCTTGTTTCATAGTTCTCCTTTCATTACGATTCATAATATATCAGAAAGTGCAATTACTGAAACTTACGTCGCCAAAGGTTTCAAACAGTAACCGAAGATCAACACACCATCAATCAACGTTCAGTGGTAATACATCTTTGCCATGGAAACGTTTGGGAAAACTCCCATATGGGAAAAAAATACTTTAACCTCTGGGCCCCTATAGAAACGAGAAGACTATACATGAAGTCATGGTGTTTACTCAACAATCTTCTGTATATTGACATATAAGACACTGCAGAAGGCCAAACCTTTGTCACGGCCCAGCTCTGCACTAACTTTGTGCAGGTGGCGAACTGAGTCCAAATAGTGGACAATACCTGAGAGATTAGGGTTAAATCCCTGCCAACTGTTCAATGGAGAGAAGGGCTGTAGTTTTTAAAATCACCTGTTATGGCGTTTCCTAAGTGAGGAAAGAATTCGGATGTTACATTCCGAAGATGACTATCATATAATGACAACAACATTTTCGTAACAAATACTATTTACTATACAAATACCAAGTTCGAAATACTATTTATTGAAAGAGCTATTCCATCTATTTGATAGAATAGAATAAATGTCATTCATAACATTAGTGCCAAAAAGGACTATCTCGTTTGTCTTGTGGCGATGTCTCTCTTGATAAAGGGACATTTGTCCCCTAGAACAATCACGGCATTGATGGAATAAATAGTACAAGCATTTTCAGAGAAAGCTATAATATAGAACATGCCGGATCCAGTCTTACTCCTAGGTATAACCATCGACAGTGTAGTACAGAAAAATACCTTGATTTAATAGCGTCGGCATTTATGCTAGCCAACATTCACGAATCGTTTCTCTCTCGCTCAACCTGCACTTAAATATTGCAATCATTTCACGCCGAGCGAGAGAAAAAACAGAGCAGCCCTAATAGACTTTTTTTAATCGAGAAAATGACAGAGTCCTCTCGAGCAACGTTTAAATTCAAGCGGCCAACTTTGGAAGGACCGGGGGTGGTAACCTGTCAGCATAACAATGATGTTTCTATTGCGTATAAAATACTGCCCTTTAGTTGGCTTTACATCCAAGAGAGAGAGAGGAAGAGAAAGGAAGAGAGAGAGAGAGTTGTATAAGTGTCCGAGAGATTTTACTGGTGTTGTACACCAGTGGCCTCCCCCTGACAGCAATTATGGATTTACCACCCTTTTTAAAAGGATTTCCACTGATATTTCAAGCTCCTTTTCACACTCGTTGCATTTGGTTATATAACAAAGGCATTTTAGCGCTAAATGCCAATAAATTCAAGTGAAATCACCCATCAAGTACGAAACAAACGGAACAATGGCTAGGTGACACGCAGGCAATAAACCCAGGAATAATAAGTGTGCTTCCCGAAAAGAATAGATTATATGTATTTATTTGTTTGTTGAGCTCAGTTATTTATGGCCAAATTAACCTCCCTTTTGTGACACATTTCACGCCCGATTTCCCAAGGCCAATAAGATCCACATCATTTAGATTTCTCTGATTGTGCGCGCCTCTGCTAATGCTTTTATTGCTTAATTCGCGGCTCATTTACGGACGATTTTAGGTTTGATTCTGTTTGTCAAAAAGTACTTGTACATACCAACGAGATCCCATACAGTTAAAGGAAATATTTATTGTCCTTAAGGCAAGGTCCCTTTATAATTTTCTCAAACAAGATTCGAAGATAAACAAACTGTTGAGGTATATACGACAGATTACGGCGTCTGGAGTTAATTCTGTGACCCCGGTCTTTAAATTCTGCACCTGGGGTCTGACCGGTCTGACAAACATTGACACACTCAATTGATGTAAGGTTTTATTAATGCCCGAATGAACATGGCCGCCTTAATACAAAAATTAAGCTTATCAATTTTAGATTATAGTTAGTCCAGTGAGAGAGTTAGCTATAAGCCCCTAAACGCTGGGTGCAATGGCATATTATGAATGGTATTTTGGTTGGGTTGGTCACATTCCAGCTTATCGCGAATGAGGTGCGGACTTGAGGGATGACTCAAGCGAACGATCACATTTCGGAAAGGTTTTTTTGTGCAGTCAAACAGCGCACACAAACAACCATAAGCCAAACAAAACACAATCATCAACATTATTTTCATACCCAACACCAACGAGAGTAGATACCAAGTGTTGCCTGTCATGCTTTCTCGCCCAGCATTTGATGTTTATACAATATATTTGAAATATCATATTAAAATGTTCGCTTTTCTGTACATAGCTTATCATTATTTGTGTGTCTATTTCAGGAGAAAAACCCACGAATATATTTTTTGGAAAGTGTTTAGTTGGCACAGGTCACCCTGCCTGACCTCCTGATTAGTACTTGGATCGATATAAACATGAACACAAGCCAGTAACAATGGAGAAGTCAATAAGGAAGGCTCGGTGAGGGGGAGAGCACTCGCTGAGGGCAAGGAATTTAATCCCTACACACAAGATACAATTTAGGGAAAGAATGGCACATCGCATTTCTACGTTAATGTCCCCCTGCGTGCCCATACAGAGATTTCGGTCCACCAGAATGCGAGTTATAGCTAGTTATTAACAGGAAACTCCCCTATAACTGTATTTGTCTTGACATCATTAAAAGCAACAATGGGCATATTATGGGTATTGTTCTCATTTCGGTGAACTGACAAGTGTACACATCTGTTTTCAATCGATATCGAGGGAATTGTACCAGAATCATGTTTATAGCATACAGTATCATAACCATGTTACAGTATGTAGAGATCCAAAACATGTATTTCGCAGGTCTTCCACGTGGAGGAAAGTGATGCATGCCATATTCTCATCTATTATTTCAAACTGCCCCACCAGTGTCCTGAGGTAATATGTAAAGGTCACATAACCCCATGTTAAACTCTGTATTAACCCCTAGTGGGATCTTGTAGAGAGATAGGGGATGATATATGATGTGACAAACCCTCCACCCACGTATACACCCTCTCCTTCCTCTATCCTCAGGGCTAATCCCTTAACCCCCACGTTCTCGGGTATTCCAAAATATGCTACCCAACAATTCCTGATATGAGATATTTTAATTTCTAAATACCCAGGTATATCCAGTGATCATGTCTTCTTCTGCAATGTAATACTTAACACGAAATAACATAACACCAATCAAGGAATCTTCATTGAAATGCCTTCCTTTTTTAGACCTCCCAATATTAATCAAATTCAAGACAGTCTAGGTCCGAACCCCCACACCAGATTTGGTATAGTAGTGATTAGACCCCTACTTCGCCAATCGGTTTCCTGGCCTAGGACTAGGCTTTCTAATGGGAATATAATGATATTTTGCGGTCTTAATGAATTGTAATAGCACTTTGCGGTTTGAGGCGAGAGGCTTTCCCTCCGTTTGAAGGGACTCTCTTAACTTTGGGCCTAGACTGGGTTTACCTCGTCCCCAGCTCTTCACAGTGTCAAACTGCATTCTCCTCAGCCAACATGTCACCCTTCAAGTGAATCCACAACCGTGAAACACTTCTGGGCATATTTCAGTTTGATCGAGCACACTCAAAAAGGGGTACCAGTACCAACAAGCCTCAGCCCAGCAGTTCATTGTTAAACATGCCATTCTCGCGCGACACAAGGCCGCCCAACTGAGGCAAAACTGTGATCGTCGCACTTTGATGTCACTTTCCGGTTCCTGGGCGCGAGGTGATGCGCAGACGTCGCGTGTTTGCCTTGGCATGACTGACAAAGGCCATCAGATAAACTCGCGGTTATTTTGGCATTTTCTGGTCCTGGGTTTCCTTCTCCTTGGCCAAGACGAACTTGGGGGATTAAAGTCCCAATTAGCAACTCATGTTGGGAATGGCTATATCCTTCAAAGGGCTGGCGAAAAAGATCCAAGATGGGACTAAAGGGTCGTTCTGAATGTACCTTTGGTTTGCACGTATGGTCAATTGCCAAGCCCCTGGAAAACCACGGTCCGTTCATTGACATGCATAACGTAAGAGGTTTCGAACTAGCGCTAGTTTTGGAACCCTTGCAATATTCTAATAAACATGATATTCCCCAAGAACAATGCCATGAAAACCTGAAATTGATACAGCGAAATCATTGCAGTGGTTAATGTTCATCATTGTTGTCCATAGGTGCTAAAAGTTCAAAGGGGTGCATGATTCTACTCTATGTTCTGCTATCAAAACATGCTCTTTAATCACCAAGCCTTAAGTACGGAAATAAGGAAGCAGAAGTTATTTCAGCAGTATATTTCAGCCAATAGGTTCTATAAGGCACAGAAGCATGCATCTGTCGCGCCCACATTAGCCAGACATTGAAATCACTTGTACTACTCTGGTAGTTTGAATCAGCTTTCAACAACTTATTTTAAAGTTAGAACGGTGGGTGGTTCAGACAGCATCTCTTTGTAAAGGCCCGAGGGCGAGGGTCTAAACACTCACATGCACCCATTGCAATATCATACTGAGGTAATTGGTTAAAAAATGCAATCAACAAAACAGACATGAACTTCGAAATAAGACCTACTGTACTAAAAAGGTCGAAACGATAACTGAACTAATGATCGCCAAATAAAACAGCGATAATACATCATTATTGGGCTGTGGTGTTAATTATTTGCATCAATTCTAAATAAGATCAAAATTATGGCTGCTCCACTGCCGCATCTTTATGTAAATAAATTATGTAAAAAAAAATTCAAGCTTTAGGGGCTTGGGTAAATCTAAGCGCTCTCCTCATTGCCCTGGGGTTGCGCATTTCCTGCAGGAAATTGGTACACTTTAGTGAGATAAACGTTGAATATACATGCAACCGTATAAGCCTTTGATGCTTAATCCATTCTGCATGCGCCGCATGTTTGTTGTTTGCTTGGCATGAAACTATTAGCAAATTTAATGCTGTTGTTATTCTAACATTTAACACTGCAAAGCGAACAACAAAGAAGAAAGGTGCATTTTAATGCGTCGAGAAGCTAACTTGGGGGTTTTGAATTTAGAGTGCAATCGTGGCACAAGTTTCACGTTCCGTTGATTAACTTCCGAAAGACTTTTGTAATCCCCAGAGGATGCAATTCGGCTTTTTGGTAAATGTTAGCAACGAGTAGATATTAATGAAGTTGGCGCCATGATGCTCATCTTAAAGGAATTAATATTTCCAACAAAGTGCCACAATCTGGCGCTCCATATGCATTCGGAATGAGCAACGAGTATGGATTGGAATGAGTTATCTTTTCCACTGTCAAGTTGAAAGAAATATATTTCGAGCTTGGGCATGAGAGTATGCCACACTTGCCACCAAGCATGTACCACATCCATACGTTGGGATAAATGAATGCATCTCCGTATAGATTTTATCATAGAGATCTCGTCCTGGGTGACTTTTAAAGAAACATCAATCTTATTCCCTCCCATCTGAGAGGCAGACTTCGACAGAGATGTCATAACTTCCTCATAGTTTACGTTGGTCAATATGTATTCCAGCGCATATTATAGATAAAAAAAAATCCTTCCGTCCCGTTGGCTATTTTAGAGATAAGATGTCCGTGAGATCGGAATGCGCGCGTGCATGGCTTGGGGGTGAAGACATGTACATAAATTGGTGGCGGTTTTCCATGCATGCGGAAAACTCGAGCCATCAAGACTCAACGGTTACGAAGGTGGGGAGAGGATGTGGTGTAGGTGGGCATGGGGACCATCATTCAAGTGTGCCCGGGGAGAGGGCGACATGGAATAAGATAAGGAAATGCATGGGTGGGTCTTCCTCCCAAAACCATCTAAGAGAAAGTATCCATGTGTGTGGTGAAGATTGACTGCTGGGGTGTTATATTTATTGCGATATCCTAATATCTCATGGGAACGATTCCACATGAATTCATTGATATAAATATACATTTCGATAAATAATGTCTCCAATTGTTTAATGTGTAACTTTGGGGGAAATAAAACTGGTGGTTTCAGTGAAAAGGGAGTCCGGGAGATATAAGACAAAAGAAAACTAATGCCAGTTCACTCTGGAGAGGACTTTTAGTTTTAAACTCTAGGAGCAGGAGTGGTCCAACACTCCCCAACTCCACCGTGCCCAGTATGAACTATCCTTCAAATTTGAGAGGTTATATGTCCATCCATTTCGCGCGTGTAGAAAAGCGCATGACTGACTCCCCTGTGCCCCACCCCCATAAACACTTTTGTGCTTCGAATAATTGCCCGGTCGTGGAAGAGGGTGAAAAATAATTCGAAATTAAAGTCACGCACGTGGCCAAATAATCGGTATAATTTTAGCAATTTTATCCGCACAAAAGGCCAGTTGTCCGTTGGTATCAATCGTGTGCCCTCCGTGAGAATGTCATTTAATCATTTTAAGT
Source organism: Sthenelais limicola (assembly GCA_942159475.1). Classification (NCBI taxonomy): domain Eukaryota; kingdom Metazoa; phylum Annelida; class Polychaeta; order Phyllodocida; family Sigalionidae; genus Sthenelais; species Sthenelais limicola. The sequence continues at coordinate 33,612,221 of OW804098.1, forward strand.
TCAATACACATCTCTTCCTATATATTGTTGGACAAATTGAAAAGATAATAACTCTGCTTTTGAAATCCGTGTATAGTGTATTCAGTAGCTTGAGTGTGTAAATTATAAACACTGAGACTGACCTTAGAGAAAGAGAGATGTAGATGAATAAGGAATACATGTATAGTGAAAAGAGAATATATATGTTTTTCGTGGATTCCCCGATTTAGCAGATGTACATGCCAGACAGAAAATTCTTGAGTGCAAGACCCGACATTCTATACCGTGTAATCATGGAATTCCTAAGGTCTAGGATGACTACCTGAAAATCCGAACTATCTTCCGAAGCCTAAGACTCTTACGGAGCTTAAATTTCTAGGATCAAGGCTAGCAATACTTTTGTAACTAAACACCTCCGACAAGACCTATAACTGACAAATTCCTCTAAACTGAATGGTCGTGATTTAATGTCGAAAAATGCCTTGCCATGAAATAATATTATACCGTAGAGTATCTTCCAGTATTCGAAGGTTTCCCATGCAGGAATCGGAAATCTGTGCATTTATTTAAATAAAGAATGTACAGTTCTTCCAGCCACAAGGAGTGAAAGCGGAAAGCATGTGGACAAATCCAGGAAGGTCAGAGCCTGAATACGTGGTTGTAATGTGATATAGCATAACGCATAGCCCGGATTTATTAATCATGACAAAGCCCCAGCGCAGACGAGCAGGTATATATAAAGCTGATTCTTATCAATCTCTCAAAACTTTGAAAGCAGGACGCAACCTGCCATGAACAACCGTCTAAAGTTGGTCTAACTTGATAAATTGACACTTCATATGGCACTCCATGTGACAATGGAGGGTCTAGGGGGGTATGAGTGACATAGCGAGGTGGCAAGTGCACAATTCACACTTCTCGTCGCAAAGTATATCACCTTTCACTCTCCCCTACAGGTGAGGAAGCAAGGTGCCAAGCTTGCTATCCTGCGCATATGTCCCTATACTCGCGTATATTCACTTCTATTCACTCCTGGCTATCTTATTACCTTAGGCATGTGTTTGGGATAGGCTCATTGTGAGTGATGCTTTTTTCGGCAAAAAGCTTTGAAAATGGATGAACTTTTTAAACCGAGTTGAACTTGGGGTCTTTTTCGACCTTTTGGAGAATGGGCAAATCCAGACCGGCCCGGTACATGAGTACAAGTTAAAGTACAGAGGATCCATTACAAACAGAATCCTTGGAGTACTAACACTTGATATTCAAATGAAATATGAAACCATCATCGTATTAACCACCTCGATTTAATAGGGCGTGTACTGAGGAAATAAAAGGGCTCGCAATGCATACCTCAAGTCCGCAATACTGAAATGCGCACTATTGGTCGGAATACCTTTGTTGACGTTAATTCTTTCCCTCTTTTGCCTATATTTATATTACACGAAGCAGTCTATGTCCCTGTGTTTTATGCTTTAAAGTGTGTGAGAGGGGCGGGACAACTTTGCCAATTATGCTCTAATTATACAGCAAAAACGGTGTCTTCATTAGCCAAAATAGCTGGAAAAGTAATTTAACTTGTTTACTGTTCTTTACATCACTCATTTCATATGTGGTTGTTACCCAGACACTAAGATGAATGATAACATATTGCCAAGAAAATATAACCCATGATCAAGGCAATACACATCTGCTGTGACAGGTCTGGGGTATATCGTACATCTCGGTTATTTATAAAATATATGTAAGATAATCTTGAGACACACGTGCGGATATATAAACCAGTTATCACTCATCCCCTGCAGCTCCTGAACCCACAACCTTTTGATATCATTTCCAGGGCCAGACCCAAATCTATTCATGATTAAACTCAAAGCAAGTGAATCGATAACCTTCCAACAGGTCACGTTGAATAGAAATTCTCATCGGATAGCTGTATCGGATTCAGTTCTTTTTATGCAAGAAATGGGCTCTTTGTAGAATTTTTAAAAGAAAAAAACACACACCTCAAGGACACCCCGTTAGCATATTTTCCACCCATGAACGGTTGGCAGATTTAGGCTTGCAATAATTTGGGTTGACGATAAGTTGTAGTCGTTGCGGTTTGCATTAAATGTCGCTTTACAGGTCCTCATACCGAGGATTCAATAGCCTGATTGACAAGAGAGAGGTCATCTGGGCGGTCACTCGAATTGATTCTTGGCACTTTTATTGTGACAACATGAATAATTAAAGAACACAAAATGAGAATTAATACTTGTCTAATATCGAATCATTTCCCACAATAAGGGAAGTCCCATATATCTCTATGATCCGCACCGACTCGCCACAGCTGTTAATGATGGTCCATTAGATATATCTATTTAATATCAAACACGTGGACCACTGATAAAGCATTAATGACCGGCTGTTATGGTCAGTCAGTTGTTGACCGGTGATGATGATACTCCATGTACCCCACACTTACACACACTTTAACAGGTGTGGGAAATAGATGCTTGAGAGATTTTTATAGTAATATTGAAGCCATACAGGCATGTTGACTTAGCTCACAGCCCTCGAGTTTTGCACATCCAATACCAATTTACCAACAGTATACGAATTGTGATCAATACTAACTGACAATAGAATTTTAAACATTTCACGAAGCCGCCTGGAAATAAATTAAATAACATCACTTGCCAGCGGAAGATTTAATCATATGATTGACAAATGGATCGTAATGGTAGAATATGGTAGAAAAGCGGACACATTTCACACGTGCAGCAGAAGATTGTTTTCATATGATAAGGTTAATTATGTGGTTAGAAATGTCCTGGTGCGAATAAGATAACTTTAGATATCGCCAATTTGCCCCATGATATGATCTATTTCAAGATTCTTGAACATTAATGAGCGCCACGTGCAAGGTCCTAAAACAAAATTTCGCTTTGGGAAGAATTTGTTAGAACGCTATGATCCGGAATGTATTTAAACATCAGCACAGATGTGCACTGCATATAGATTATGCATTTATTACCCCTGTGTCGATGTAATCACAAGGGCTCTTCATATAAGAGGAGGGCGGGGAGTATAGGGGAGGTACTTCAGGACTTGAGCAGTAGTATAACTAGTGTCCCAACGTACAGAGTCAGTGGCCGAGGGTTCACTGAGGTGTGGGTCTATAGAGGCCTAACCGATATTCCTGTCATCTGCCCTTGTTCCTAGTCGGAAAGCTAGTTTGGTAAAACCAATGAGACTATATATGTCAGATGTATACTCGTTGGTAGAACATTAAATGTGACATGGTATTAAATATGCATAGGTGAATAGGGGAAAATCAAGACAGAAGTTTCTTTGACTGTAAAGTTAATAAATAATGAAGAAAATCGGAGCAAAGCCAAAAGGACCTGAATGGACATGTCTATGTATTACTTTAGGATAATAGTATAATATAGGCTATAATTATAGGATGCAACTGAGTTCGTTTTATTCCATTAGGCAAATTGTGACTTGATATCCATAAACATAAATATGTACATGCTCATATTTAATGGTTAATTGATAGTATACTTCCATGTCTCAGCACCATAAAACCTATCATTAGCTCATCATATAGATTTCATGCCCAATTAATGGGAGCAGTGCTCGTTACTTTCACCATAATTGTGATACACACATCCAATTTCACCTAAATGAATTCCTAAATGAGCGAAAATATAGTATGTAACGTGTATGTAAGGCATAACCAAAGGCCATCTTCACATAAAAACTCTTTTATCGCCAAAACTCATTTATGAGTGTTTACAATTTTAAATTAATATAATGTAACAGTTCGTTATCAAAACAAGGTTTACATTTCAAACCATTATTTAACCTGCACTCATACTGCCATTTTGTTTTGGAAATAGTACATTGCCGCGAGATAAACGTTAACGGTAATTTAACAACCATAGATGTTGTCTACAAAAAAATGACAAGTTATATGATGACATCAATGCAGTAGCACAATGGAGACACAATTGGATAGTTGCCATTTTACCATGCTTCAATTCCCCACTAGTCGAAATCAACAACAAATTGGCAAGCAGGGGGATTATAAAATACCTGATTTGCCAAAATGTTAAGTATTCACCCTAGGAGGTGTCCCTAGTTCGGTATGGAATTTGATTCTGGAGTTCAGCGTTTAACATACCGTCAACTTGGAGTTAGATTAGCTCTTTCCCTCTAACTCTAAGGGTTTTTCTTACTGATGGTAGGTTTGCATCTTCAACAAAGGAAATGGGGAGAAGATGGAAGTAACTTACGTGGCTGTTATCATGCTCTTCTGGGGGATAGTAAGGTTTGAACCAATCCGGGGCATTATTTTTGTCTCTCTGGTACATAGTCCCTGAGATGGAATCGACCAAGTCTCCTCCACCTCTCCTATTGCCTCCTCCCACTGGCTGGGCAGGTAGTCCTGTAGGCTGCAGCTGGTGGTGGTGGAGAGAGTGGGTTTGTTTTGGTTGAGCCAGCGAGTGTACATTCAAACTATCCACATGGCCTTGGGCTAGCTGTATAGGCTCTCTCAACCTTTCACGATTGGGATAACTTGTTGGCCTATCCATGACCAATGAATTACAATATTCACAAATGTAGGGATAGCTATATTATAAGTCCTGTCTCCCTTGGTAAGAGCACAATTATACGAGGTATCTCCTCCACGAGTGGTGTATTCCGAAGTTCAGCATGTATGTATACATGTGCACTGACTGCAACTTGCAAGGGAACGGCCAGTGGTCCTCACGGAGTCTACAGGCCGACTGTTCGCTGCACTGCACCGTCAGGCAAGAGAGAGAAAGACGGGAGAGGGAGCGATGGGCTGGCTTCACGGTGGACGGATGCGGAGGGGCCAAGAGGTGGGCAGGTGTGCCTGGCTATAATACAAGAAGGGTTGTGGTGGGTGGGAGAGGGCTTGGGAGGAATATGGGCGGGGGTTGTTAGAGGGAAGGCCGGTAGGGGGTTGATTGGTGCCTGTGTTTTCTGCAGTATATCGTACCCATGAGAACATGCTTTCATGTTTCTAAAGCCGCCAGCCCCCAGGCTTTGTTGTGTGCGTGTGGTCGATTCTCAGAAGCTTCTATTGGACGGAAAACATAATGACTGATAAACCAAATGAATCAAGGAGATTTATTGTAATAACTTACCCGCATGCATTTCGAACTGAGATTATATTGCTTGAACATATCCATATTTTATGTCAGGTGACTTTTAGATGGAATGCCATTGATAAACGCATTGCCTTTGCGTTTTTATTTTTGACACTTAACATGATCAGAATCAGAATATCGACGCGCATGTATCTTCTAAGGATAGGGGATGAGCAAAACGCCATTATATTTATAATGTCACACAATCTGACCTAGGGGCACCATATTCTATAGCATAGGCTATAACGATATTTATAACCATTCCGAGAAACAACGAGACATTAATTTAAAGTACGAACGGAACACCTCAATCTTAAATAAACTGAGGAAGTTTCTACCAACTGACGTGTATGTAGACTTTAAAAGTTGAATTATCAGCAAGGACAAACTTGCGTTGAATGGTGGTTTTTATTCAATTTTACCCGCGTTTTGCTCCTTCTCCAGGGGATGAATAAATGATAATCTTTAATAGTTTCCAAAAAGTGGGCACAACTTCAGCTCCGGGAATGTGGTTTATTTGATATGGGACATAGATGTAAATCCATCTATAGGCCTACTCTGATTGTTGATAATTAAGATTAGATCTGTCATCCCGATCATTCGGAGTGATGATCACCTGGTTGACTTCAAGCATCAACTTCTATGAACTAGGAGGTCTTGCATATTTTTTTCTTGACAGGCCTGGGGGCCTCGACGAAAGCTCAATGTCCTCAAGGTAGCAAAGAACGCTTGTACATGACCCGAAGAGCTTCCTATTCAAGCTATAATTGACCTTGAGTTGACAAGATGGTCCCATCTGTTGCTTACTTGGGGGCAGGAACCCTTCTGACTTATCGTCTAGATATTCATCCTGTGCTCGTCAGACTTACAATTTACATCCTCCGTCATCAAAATGGGCTAAATTTGACTTGTCAAAACAGAGCTTGAGAAACTACTTTACTCGTCAACCGTTCGGAAACGCCACCGTGGTTATATGCAATTCAAAAACTCAAATAGAACGCATTTCTTTTGTATATAAATGAGTGGTTGTACTTATTTAGGTGTTCTACATTCTTCTTGATTTTTTTCTTATAAAAAAAACTTCCATTCACATTCCAAGAGGGGTTTTTTCTATTTAATACTCCATAGATGAGTTTGGTCTCCTGTCAGGTGACGAAATCGCTGATGACAATGGGCTGACAGTGTTTGAGCTTTCCAGCATTTCTACCCGCATAAATTGCCTGTTGAAAATTAGCCTACTCGAGACCCCTAAATCACCCGAATATTGAGGTACCTCTGTCCCACTAAATTCTACCCTCTCCAACGCCAATAACCTCCTATGTCTGTCATTCCTTGCTCCCACACCTTCAAAGAATCGCCCGTGGCGATGTCGCACGACCCAATCGCGACATAGAGGCTCTCAGACAGCATAACAACATGTCATGTCATGACGACGTTAAGGAACCAGAATTGGCTGAGGCCAATTTTAATAGGGTCTTTGTGTAGAAGATAGGGGAGCCTTTCTGGATGTGTTTAAGTGTATTGGATGCAAGTCATGGAACAGGAATGGAAGTTTCGGTGTGACGTCCATATTTCAAAAAATTCCCACGGATTTCGTCGTGCAATTTAGTCAAAATATAAAAGTCACAATTTTGTTGGATTATGTTATTTTATTAAATTAAATTCAACATGTCATTCTCTACTTGAAAAGTATAGCAATTGTGAAATTGCGGAGATTTAAAACATTTTCACACAAAAAAATGGATGCGGCAAGCAAATGCTATCCATCCGCACATTGCATAAATAATAGATGTATCTGTAAATATTTGCGATAAGTTTACTCTATAGTTACAAGTCATCCATCGCACATCATAATAACTAGAAGCTTGCGACTCCACCTCGGGATATATCCCTGAGGGATACCAGCTGCTAGACATTGTCTTTTTCTTATATCTTCAAACTTATCTTGTGCCTCCCTCAATATAATATATGTATCCATCGCACATTAAGCATAGTATTGTACACAAGATACGCATTGTCGAGGACCTCCTCACCCTCTTTTACACACACCTACCTTTTCACCCTGTCCTGACCCTGACATCCTATTCATTTGATCCCACGCGCGTCCAAACCCATGTTTACTATTCATATATGCTAATGTCTCGCATGCCTTTGTCAGGGGGCATTCCACATTTTTTTAATGGTGAGACGGTGCACACCTAGTGTATTGAAATATAGCCATGGGTTATTTTCTTTCATGCTAAATTAATGATTTTCGTGTTTTAAATGTTTATAAAGACTTTCGCATAGAATTTGGAAGTTCGTAGATTGACAAGACAAGAATAAACATGTAAATTTTCCGGAAAGGGGTCCTTTTTATCATCGTGCTTTGCTATATATAGACCTCTATGGATACTTTTGTATCCGAGAAATAATTTTAACAGACGAAGGAAGTACGTTAGCTTCCGGAACCCCCACACCGGACATATGAACTCAAATGGGATTTCCGCATATGTTTGAGATCAAACGTAATCAGAATGGCTCCGGAAAACCTTTGTAGAAGTCAACAACCCCTTGGTAGCCCCATGAGATTAATAAAAGAAGTCTCTCGTTTATTAAACCACCTCTTCTCTAAGCAGATTCCCCAGGGGTATTCCCCTCGGTTGTCCGATAATCTATGGACCTAGACCAGCTCGAGATAATCCCTTTTATTTGTGGGGAAATGTTTACAAATACAAGATTAAAGTGATCGAGTTCCCTCCTGGGGCAGAGATTTCTGAAAGGAAAACATTAAAATGTATGGACGGACCTCAAGACCACCTTTGTCCCCCCATCACAAAGAACAACCAAAGGAATGTTCACCTTTGTTATGTTGGCCAGGTAGGGTATATATCGGGTACTAGGGGGTTCAAGACGGAAGGCACCATGTATGCGTGCTTTGTAGTGAGGTATAACTTTGGATTATCATGAAGTATTAGAATATGCATACTGTTATACCTACGCTTTGAGGGATATTCTGTGATTACATTATATACAGAACCTCTATATAGAATGTGTACAGCCTCTTTTGAAATCAAAGAGTTCTTATACAGCCCCGGAATTATCCCACGTCTTCAATATTATATACCGTAGAAGCTTTATAGTTGATGGAAGGCATCGATCAGCTTCGTTTGCTACACAATGACAAAGGTTTCTGCGCATTTTCTAAATATTGCGCCAAAACTCCGAAGAATTTTGTTCAAATTCAGTAAATCATCACGACCATCCGTTACAAGAGTTCCCTCCAAATTTCCACTGGTAACCTGGTGCACCTTCTTGCAACGATTGCACACCACTCATTTATTAATTAAACAATTACAACACTTCTAAGTGGCATGCTGAGCGCCTTTTTCATGCATACTGATTGTTATAATTTCCACATAAATATTTTTAATAACAATGAACAGTAGTAGGACAGGTGTAGAATGACTTACCGGTTACTTTCCCATGCCCCCACCCCATGCCTTTCTCTCCTCTCCCCCATCCCTCCCCTTATATATAGTATATGATGTATAATATAAAAGTATAACGAATATATATGATATGTGTTCCGGGGAAATGAGTCATATGTCGCAAAATGGATATTTTTCAAAGTGTTTTATTCACAAGATTCCTTTGCTGGAATGTTACCGCTATGGGTTCTATCAATACAAGTACCAAATTCCAAGACAGTGTATTTAATATATCCATGCATTACTAAGGTCATCTTATAGAGCATATTTAGCAACTTTACTAGCAAATGACCACCCAGAAATACTGCAAACTCTTTTACAAAAGTAAAAATATCAAACTTAAAATATACATAGATTTCACTGACGTCACGGCCCTCGCCATGTCTGGGGTCTAGTTAGATGGTTATGTATGCTGCGATACTTGAAAATACCGTTTTCTGGCTGTTTTAACCTTTACCAGTTTTAATGTGCCTCAACATTACCTTCATGATAGATTAGATAATCTGCCTTTAGTGTAGTATTACCCAAGTATCCACTGTTGTGAGGTTTGTCAACTTTGTTTTGATAAACGCGCCATAGACGGCAACGGTAGCGCTGACCCGGGACATGGCGGCCAGTAGGGTTCCCCAGCCAGTCGGGTGACGTCATGTGAAATCTATGTATAGAAATACGTATTGGATGTCCTACTGTTCACTATCGTTGGAATCCGCTTGATCTCATCTTTTCAAATGTGATGATATCTCAAAATTCATTTTTTACGACTTGTGACTAATTTTCCTGAAAAACATCGCACATGTTTATACATATATATATTGTTCACCTTGCTTATATTCAATTAGGGGTCAGGCCTTGGTTATGGGTGATGTCTGGCACGTGGGCTTCACTTGCTGTCTAAAGCCTCGTGGTCTTACCAAGAAGCGTGCCCCTCGTTATGATCGCAGGCGCCATTTCCATGGATCGGTAACCATGGTAATAAAGAATGTTCCACCATTAAAACATTCTACCCACAACTACCATAAACTCCCAGTGCCACACCTGTCCCAAGGTCCTTAGTTTCTCCCACGGAGGCAGATGGTACTACATATGTATGTTAATTTCTTTGTGTTGAAAATAAAGAGGTCGTATATCTTAATTGCAGCTAGCCAAGAAACATGAGAGCAGAAGATGATTGCGGTCCAATTTTTGATTCTTTGGAAGATGAAACGGTTCCAGATGTGAAACACCTGTGACAATAAGCAGCACGATTTCATATTCATATACTCGTATTCCCCACTGCATGGAGACTATGAATATTCTTAACAGTCTTTTACTCCAAGAAATATTTTATCTTTTAATTTAATTTTGATTCGTACTTATATGGAAGTTAATATGGTGACTACACTATGGGAATTGACTAGATTTTTAAAATAAATCCTTTACCTATTCTGGTGTTATACAGGGAGTTAGGCATATGTCATTCATCCTAATATCCCAGGGTGGGGCAGATACCATTTTTTTCCCCTGACCCAGACTCAGTATAACTTAATAGTCAGCAATGTTAACTGTCTGCTCCAATGCAATGTACAATTACAGTTTTAACGATATATAGATGATTTCCCTATATAAAAAAATCAATGTAAGTGCGCCCTTTATGACCTATTTGTCTATTAAAATTAATGATCAAAGTACCGTAAGTTCAATTACCTTGCAGATTTCCCTATGAGTAACATCCACTGGGCAGGAGATCATCGCTATACCTCTGTACTACGAGTTGGTATCTCTTAACATCGCCAAGAATTCCTCACTTTCAATTTTACACCTTCCCATAAAGCCTGGAACGCGGGCCATAATTACAAGAATGCTCATACCCTCATTATATGCCTTCACATGCACTTTTTGAACAACACCTTTGCACTGGAACAATGCAGCTGCCGTGACACCGAGGCACACAACTCCTTTACTCTTAAATATATTTACTTTTATCTTAACTAAGATAATGGCTCCTTCCCTGCTTCTATTGGTATAGACTTGTCATCAACTTGAGTTACTGATACAAGGATTACATGCTAAGCCATGTGCTGTAACAGAGCTAACCCTGGGATTAATGCCATCGGGCGGTGGTAAATAGGTATAGGGGCTGAGGAGAGGTATGCACAGGTAACATGCATCGGCACTGACCAGGTAGTTGGCCGCTACTCGAGGGGGAATACGGATATTAACCTGGAAATGCTTGGAGGAAGTGAAACATTGACATGTGAGTGTGTAGTGCAGTGGTTGTAGTCCTGTCTATTGCATATGGACCCTAGAACATGTTTTATGAATGAATAAAACAGAGTTCAGTCTATGCCCAAAGTTGACAGAGACCCTTCAAACGGAGGGAAAGCCTCTCGCCTCAAACCGCAAAGTGCCATTATAATTCCATTAAGACCGCAAAATATCATTATAATCCCTTAAAACGCCTATTAAAAATGATTAGCGAAGTAGGCGTCCAATCACTGACACACCATTTGTATCTGATTTAGATTTAGAAAATATTTTATTCAGGTCTACAACATTTCCACACATACAAGTATGAATATTTTCAGGACAGCCTGATTTAAAAAATTAAGGAAAAAAGTTAGATCTTATACATTAACTCTGTTTAGGACAGTTCGAATTATGATTACAATCTCGTATTAATGTAATGGTCTAATGGAAGAAGACGAACGTCTGAACTTCATGAGAAGAACGAAGCAACTGTTTAATGGTAATCTCAACTAATCTTATGTGATATCAGAAAAAATTACATAATGACAATAGTTTATCATGGGATAGTGTACACCTTTTGCAACTAAAAACAGGTATTCCACCTCATATCACTTTGACAATAGTGTGTTTTGAGAGGACGAGGTAAGTTAAAAAACATACGATATACAGTGTAACCGACGCCGTGCTCTTACATATTAACCATCTGATCTGAGGGTTTGGGCCTAGAATGTGTAGTGCAGTTAGTCCTGTCGATTGAAAGTCTGCATGAACCCTATAGAACATGATTTTATAAACGAATAAAACTTATAGGAAACAAATTTAAAGTAGCCGGTAGATATTTGTGGTAGCGCTTAGATTGTGTTACCGCATGAGAAAATCCAACTGATTGAAAATATTTAAATTCTCTAATCTGTTTTCACGAACGTCGCCAGAAGTCAAATGTTGCAATAGTACGTTTATTGCTTAAAGCCTCACATGCGTTTACTTCACAAATTGATTCTGTAGTTAAGTGGAATCTTTCCCTATTTAAAATAATGAAGCAATGGAAAAAAAGAAAGATAATCTAAGATTGCTATATATAAACTACGATAAGATTTTCTCACGATATTCAATCATTATTTTAGATAATTGACTTTGTTACCCCAAGTATTTTACTAACAAAATCAATTCTCTTGAAATTGCAGAAGCCCCGAAAATTGCCCTCATTTTCCTGGGAGCAAAATATCTAAATCAAAACTTTTCCTTCCCCCAGGCCCTCATGTCGTAGCTGAATACTATCTAACGAGCACTCCTATTGTGATATGAACGGCTAATAGTGTGATATATCTCTTCCCATTGTTACTTTTAGTGGCTACCTGTTGGGTTGTGCTCATACATTTCCCTACTCATGGCTTAGATACTTGTTGAATTAAAAGAATCTGGCCAGGAGTTCCCACCCCTCCTCTTGAAGTGATCTCCAAACGGGCAAGTCAAGATCAACCAACTGAGAATAACAGATCTATAGAGTGAACGTGGACCTCCCTGAGCTGGTACCTTGAGGGCATGTTCTAATTTGATGTAGGTTGAAGCTTTCACATGGGTTGATGTGCTCATTATTATCTATACAGTGATGTATACATCCGTATATCTTCGGAAAGATACTTTAATCGTGAATATAATTTAGAATATGTGATGTGTCACAGAAAAGTGAGTCGCAAGTCGCAAAATTGATACTTTCCAAAGTGATGGATTCATAAGATCTCTTTGTTTGAATGTTTTCACTTTTAGAGGGAGCTAGTGTCTAGTCCTTGATATTATATGTACCAAATTCCAAGACTGTTTATTGAATATATCCCTGCGTTTCCAAGATCATCCTACTGAGTATATTAAGCTATTTTTCACCAAGAAATATTGCAAACTTCTTTTTTTTTAAATAAAAATATCAAACCTAAAATATGGAAATATTTAAAGCTGTCCTAATGTTTACCATCATTAAATCGGCTTGATCTCATCTTTTCAAATATGATATCTCAAAGTCAATTGTTTGCGACGTGTGACTAATTTTCCTAAAGCACATCACATATGATTTCCAATGGATAATATGAATAATTATTGTTCTTTAGTAATACAAGTCAGTGCCTCTATTACCAATAAGGGGTCTGGCTAAACTGCACACCGAGTGTTTCCACAACTATTATACCTTGACCCTGAATAGACTCTTCTCCTGCAGCTATGGACACACAATCAAGTGCTACCGGAGATTGAAGCAACTGATAAAAAAAATCCACATTAAAGGAACAAACCTCATTACATTTCCACACATTATAGTTCTGAAAGAATATTTTAACATGTTCAATAAACAGGTGTACAATAAAAGTGAAGCCTGACGTGTTATCACGAAGGAAGTTGGTTATTTTACTTTTTCACCTGTCAGGTACCCTGCTGTTCAGCGCCCTCACCGGCGTGTCCTTGCATTGGTCGACAACAACATTGCACTCTATCGTCTGACAATAAAAATACCTTCAATATACTCCAGTCTGACCCTAGGGTCAAGTAATATAACGGCTGCGAGTGAATGGAATGTCCCAGAACTTGTTTTTGCCAATCAATCTCAAGTTTTAATTATTATGATGTCAAAAATATTACTCTAATTACAAATCAGGATGTAAAATAGTATACTATTATGCTGAGGTTTTCCTCGAAGTTTCTTAATTCCTTTCCTCTATTGCATCGCTGCATGGTAGTGTATTTGAGTATGGGAATGCCCTTGTAGGTTCAAACACAAGTCTTAGTTCCTTCCTAGCCAGACTGAAGTATACCAGGTGAGGATAGGTTACATATATCACTGCAACATTATCTTGAATAGTGTTTCCTTCGATGAAATCTCCAGAGGAATGTATCACCTGTTGCAGGTACTAATGACCTATGTTAACACTTCTCCTATTTTTCCCTGGATTGGACCTCTAGCTCTCTCTCTATATATACAAAAGAAGTTTACCCCTTTTAATATACACAATAACCGTAAGTAATGGAATAACGTCAAGATTATTTTAATTCAACTGGTGATATGAACAATAATGGATCGAAATATATCACGACGATATTAATATAAGTAGGGAAAATATCCAGGTTTTTGTTCACAGTCCTTGTTATTTACGGTCTAAGCCAGTATCACAGGTAGGATCAAGTCTATGGTCCTGAAGATGTAGGAATGACTACCAGGTAGCTGCAGAAGCTTTGCCTGGAGATCAAATGTGACCCAGGGTCAAGTACCAGGACCCCGCCCTTCCTCAGATCTCCCGGAGCCCTGCTGCTCGACATAGCCTCGTCGGTGTGTTGCAAGAGTAAGATAAATCTGTTGGAAAGATCTGTGTAATATAGTAATGCGAGCAGGTCAAATTAGCGGTGACTTAGGGTTTGAAATATGTGTATTGCCACAAGGATGAAATCAATCTATGCAGAATGAGAAGTTCAGTTTTAAGATAGATGCTACACTGAGTGTTGATTTAATAATCTAGGTATCATTGATATATATGTATTATATTAGCCTTTGACATGTTCCAAACACACTAAATATCTATACATGGAATACCGTAGGTAATTATGAAACACTGACATGAATTTTGTGACAACAATATTAGAAACGATACGAGCTTTAGATTTCTCTCAGTGTTATCTGAGCGAATGACTCTTAAATGAACATGAAGAATATCGGGTATAATAACAAAAATTCGCTTCTTTACAGAGGTATATATTTTTGAATAATTTTTTAAAATGGTACGTGCTTGATATTAATAGGCTGCATGTATTGTCTGTGACCTTAAATTTCATGATATAGACTTCTATTTAAATTCACTTAAATACGTTCCATTATAATACTTATAATTATTATCATAAGTCCTAGGCAAATCTAGACAGCCATGGGTTCCCGGAAAGCCCTACAGACTGATGCTTGCCCTCACACCTGGGGTGACGGGTAGAGATATTCCACTAAATGTATTGGTCTCCAGCACGTGCCATTCTGATAAGAGCAAGATTAACCCTGTCGGCGTCCGAGAGCTAGAATTCTCACATGTCCGCCTGTTTGTATATTGATACCCTCCGGGGACTTATTTTTAGTTGCACAATCAATTGTTCAGTCTAGGCCCAAAGATGCGAGTCACAAAGTGCCATTATTGTTTCATAAAAAGACCACAAAATGTGATTATATCCCCATTAAGACACCTAGTCCTAGTCAAAGGAAACCGATTAGCGAAGTAGGCGTCCAATCGCTGACATACCATTCTTATCTCATCTGAGGGTTTGACTGTGTTGGACAGAATAGATGCACAGAGATTATATCTATGGGATATTATTGATGTGAGACTATAGCAATGCAAGGGATATAATCCCATGTGTCATTATTATGCATGTTTTACTATCATTTTAGCTTTGTTTCGTGTGTACAAGAAAGAAAAGGAGCCAAAGAACCCTTCAAACTTTAATTGGTTTCTTTTTGATTGCCATTATCCAACAAAACCTAATCAACAAAGCCTAAACAACAATTATCAATGGCTAATATAAGTTGCTTTTTATTTCTTATTGTATATCATATATAGCACAAAATGAGTTTCTACTGTAAAAACTTCAAATGTGTCATTACTACCCAGATTTCTAATAGTAAGGCTCATTTAAGAGTCAATTTCATTTGAAGGTGCAATATAAGAACAATAACTTTAATAGCATTTGTATATATATGCTCTTCCAATAACAACCTGACACTAGTTAATAAGACACATGTTATTGCATTAAGTTGGGTAAATTTTGCACCTGCAGATTTCAAGGAATCAAAATCCGTTTTACCATTTCTTTTTAAACAGTGGATCTATCTTTATTACCGTCGACATTTGATGACATTTAGCGTGCGCTACATCTAGATCATTTTAAAATATTCGTCATTGTTGGAATAGGTCTATATGTAAGGTAGAATTGATACAGTGTCATATATTTTTAAGGGACTGAGGCAAAAGACAACAAGTCTGTATGCATAACTCCAAGACAAAATGAACATCCTTTATAAGGAAGAATATATATATATATAAATCACTTAATAAAAAAACTATAACCTGCATGTATAACTATTGTCTTAAACTAAAAGCACAAGCCATTGTATTCGGCTATGACCGCATGGACCCTTTTCCATACTATATATATGACCTCTTCTTTGTCGACGGACTACCATTCAAGGTATCACAACAGTATCCAAGTGTAAAGTTTGAAGATCAGTCTTTGTCCAGTGAAGTTTTATAAACTTATACGGTCGTGGGTCATCAATCAATGTCAGTACTTCAGGAAAGCTAAATACTTGGAGATCATTAAAAGACATTTAAATGGAGAATAGCGCTGTCTAAATAGGATGATATTAAGAGATAAGTAACGGAGTGGCACGAGCCTGCGGCAAATTTCAGACTTTCAGTCACGGATCAAATGGAACATTCCAGTAAAGGTTTAAGGTGATCAGATCTATGGGGAAAATTGAGTCGCATATATATAGTTGATATTGTAGGACTATAGCCTACTATTGCTCAAAAATAATTTTTAATTAACTATTATGTATGTAATAGTTTTATTTCCAAATTGTACATCTACATTTTCTTTTAAAAAGTACGGAAAAGGGGACAAAGGATGAGTCAAATAATAAAAGTTTCATTCATAACGATCATAGGTCTTCCCAGTCTCCCTAGACCTGTACGTGGTGATTTTCTAAAATTAAAAATTAACTATTATCATTCATCCAGTGACATTGACAGTAAAACCTTTGTTGCTTATATCGGGGAAGAGTGTGTTGGTATAATAATAAAAAGAATGTTACGAGTCTAATGTTTAAATCATAGACTTATGGTTAATTTTCTAACAATAAAATAGTATGTAGAATACCTCCATAAACGATGTTTCTGAGATTGACTATTTCGACTAATGAAAGTAAGTTGTAGACAATGTCACACTGTGTGAACAAAATAATCATGCGGAACATACAATTGAATCAACGAAGAGCCTTTTTGTTATCGCTGTTTTGATTTGATTTTTATTTTCTATAATCATCACACTGTAACAATGTTGTTTTCTGCTTAAGCTGAGAAAATTGAGAAAGTTGAGAAATTTCTTTCGACATACTTGGTGTTATTCACATTTACCAGCTGAAATAAGTAGCGTATACAGATAATAATCAGTACGGTAAAACAGTGATAGAACAGTTCGGACGGGTTTCCCGTCTAAAGTATAAAACATTGTCAGTATATAATTTCCAGAACATGATACTTTAAGCGGTGAATACACAGTCAAGCTTTGGGAGCCGATTTGGGATCCACGATCTGTCGTGCGATATCAGCAACGATTTATTTCCAAATCTTTGATGTGTATTCAGTGCTGCGATTTATCGCAGGTGCGCGCGACAAATCGTACATCAAATTGTGGATCCAAATTCTGGGTTCCAGCCCTACACATGCACAATTTAGCGCCGATTTTGCTGCGATTTGGCATGTACGATTTGTCGTAGATGACCTGAATTTTCAAGCGATCTCAACTGAAATCGCAGATGGTTCTGCAATAAATCGTCGATGTGTATTTAGTGCTGCGATCAATCGTAGACTTCAATAATAAGGTATCTGGCAAATCGTAGGTGCATCTACGAGTTTTGGATTTGGTCGAAAAGCGTAGGTCCTTCTGCGATGTGCCGGAACCGCGTGCTTTGTTTTAGTTACTGCTTGACTTCACAGATGGCGCTAGAGTCATTTCACGACCTTGACGCCACGGTGACTTAGTTTGTGGCCACCGTACGGTGCCGCGAGGTACACATTAATTCCCGTAGGTGTCACCCTCAGTCTCTCTACCTCTGAGCAAGGTTATATGCTCAAAACGGCACACGATCACCTTTTTACAGTCACCTCATATATTTGGTCATTTCCGTTGCCACAGAACGCCCCCTGAATATCGCTAGATCGTTGTTTTAAAGTAATATAGTCATCATAGCATGAATAAAGGAGATATGGACGTTTTTCCTTCCTCTGCTATCCCAGCTAGACTGTCTTTGTAATAGGTCTTTAAGCTCTCCATTCACCACAAGGGGACATAGCACAGTGGTATGGTACTCGCCTTGTGCCCAAAGGTTGGGGGTTCTAGCCTAGCCTGGGTCGTGCATTGTTTTTATTTCTGGGTCGCATAGATGCTATGTCATTCTATGCGACGGGAGGTGGGTTGGCGTGGTTGTTGGTGAATGGGAAAGGCAGGAGAAACAACATGTACATATAATGTTTTCAGATAAACCCATCGATCTTAGGGCTATCGGTACAACTAAAGGAAAAAAACAGGCCTCCACGGCCACACTAGCAATAGCCACTCTTCCTGGACCTTCCTCATCCGCATCCGCTGTACGCGCCGACTCATGTGTCGCACATCGCATGTTTTACCCACAATGTCTCCCACAATCTAGATGAACTCCAAATCGTACCTAAATCGTGCATGTGTAGGTGTAAAACATGATCTACGATCTTACTGAGATTGGTGCTGATGTCGGCTGATCTGACATGCGATTAATCGTACATGCTGAAATCGCCGCTGTTATCGAAATCGTGACTGTGTATTCACCGCTTTAGGTTGAAAAGCTGATGATGACTTGAGAGTTTAACGTGAGCTGTTTCCAAGTTATTTGAGAAGAAACAAAACAATGTTATTCAGCTGTGAAAAAGTTTATTGCACGTGATGTAGATCTGTGCACTCCACATTGAGTGGATGATATATTCTCATGAGGAATGTAATTATACCGAAATCTAATCTTTTGTTCAGAAACCCTTCTAGGCAAACAAAGAATCCCCCGCCCCCCAACCGCCCCGATACACACAGACACCCCCGGTCGGTAATGGAGGATGGTAGGGTGTTGGCCGAAAAAATATGCTAACCCAGGCAGGGATTTCTCTTAGTGTACAGTAGTATCAAATTCTGGTGGTGCAGGATGGGGAATGTTCACAGGGGTTTATATTTTTTCTTTGCTATAATAGTTTGTTTCTTAAATTTCGATCGAAAAATGTACCCCATGGGGTCAGGGATTTCAAGAATTTCTAGCCCTGGGGAGTCGGGAATTTGATCATATTTCCCAAAATACCCAGGACATCGCCCATTAAGGCCGGGCGTGGGAGTTGGGGTTGCAATTGACAAGTGCATAATTAATTAATTAATTAGAGGTTTATAATGCTTCCTCCAACTAACATTTTCCTGCCCTAGGGGATGTGCAACTAGTCCAGCAGCCAAATGGGTATTTTTGGGTGAACCCGGCTCTGGAGGTCTCACAATGGTTTTTTACTGATTTTATACCTTTGGACCCTGGAGAATCCAAATCCGAAGAGTGCCAAGCTGTAACCCTTGAGGGTTTTGAGAAATTCAAGATGGCCACCATGACCTATCCCCAAAAGTACCATTATCATGTTTCAGCTCATAATTCAATAAATAATAGGAGTAGGAAGACAATTCTTGCACCAAAATGCTCCCTGAAGTATGTACAAACTACATGCATAGTTTCATCAATCAATTAAACAAGCTAAATTAATTATAAATTCATTTATTTGACAATAATGGCCAAAAAAATGATTTTTTGGGGAAATTTCCATGTTTTTTCCTCCATTCAAAAACTTTTAGAATTTAATTATATCCAGTACTTATTAACTAATACAATGAAGGACATGAACAGTTAATTCAGCCTGAAAAGTATCAATTTATAATACAAACTTACTTCAAAGTGTACAACAATATATCTACTCATTGTGTGGTGGCCCTGGTATTTCATCCTCCTCATCTTCTACTATTCTGGTATTATCATTTTGGCATGTACCTGCCCCTTCACAATTGCAGAACATGGTGCATGGGAGCCTTGCCTGTGAACAAGAGCATCTAGCAGACTTACATTCAGTGTTACAGTGAAATTGGTTGGTCCTTTTTGGGTGTGGTCACGTTCTTGCAATGCATGCAGTATCAAGTCAGAGGGCTTATGAAAGGGATTTTGATTTTCTCAGGAAGGTTACCAGGGAGGAAGGTTTTCCAGAGTGGAATGGATTTAATAGTTTGTTGAATAGAGATGAGGGGCATGCTGCCAAGTGCCCGACCAGCTGTGTCTACACTCCATTGCTCAATATGAAGCCCTCAGACCCAGATACAATGCTCACTGCCATGGTAGAAGCTGAGAAACTAACTAAGGAGACTGGGCAGGATATTGTTGTACTGACATGTGACCAACAGCTATATAAAGTAGC
Source organism: Sthenelais limicola (assembly GCA_942159475.1). NCBI lineage: Eukaryota > Metazoa > Annelida > Polychaeta > Phyllodocida > Sigalionidae > Sthenelais > Sthenelais limicola. Next base: position 33,632,318 of record OW804098.1, read on the forward strand.
AGTAAATATAGTATGGGTATATCCAGATTGATTTCAAAACTTTGTGTTACGTCTGGGTGGGATGCACTTCCTTATGAATTTCATAGGCTGTGTTGGAACCCTCATGGCTGAGACAGAATTATCTGATGCATCTTTCGGTGGAGTATCCCAGATTCTTTTGGGGAAGAAATATCCTCAAAACTATCGTGCATTACATATGGTAACAGAGGAACTATTGTGCAAATTCATGCCACAGCACACAGATCATCAAAGTTTAATGAACCACTTAGAGTGCCTAGCAAATAGGAGCAGGACAACTAAACTTTGGGTTGATTCCCTGATAAAACCTGTGTTGCTAATGATGCTGTTTAGCAGAGCAGAAAAGGAAGGTGATTGGCCTCTCCACTTGATGGCGGTAAAAGAAATAATTCCATATTTTTTCCCTGCTGGCCACCACAATTATGCCCGATATGGGCTGTATTATCTTCGATCAATCCAAGCACTGCCAAATGATGTACTTGACAGATTCCTCAAGGGAGAACATGTGACACATTATAATCCAGGTACATGGAATGGAATATGGACAGACATGATGATTGAGACTACATTCATGAGATATGGGAAGGGACCAAGTGGAATGATTGGTATTACACTTAAGCCAAAAACTCTGACCACTTGGGCATTAAGCCTGTAGACATATTTGCAGTGTATTAGCAAATGATATCCAACACATGACCACCGAACAGAAAGGTATATCCCCTCAACACAAGGAAGAACTCAAAGGCCGCATCAAAGCTGATGCAAATGATCATCTCAAAATCAAAGAGAAATTGGAAATAGCAATTGATCCTCCTGATACCTCCAGCCATCCAAAGGACAGTTTAATTCAAATTGTGAATGGCAGAATTGGAAATCAAGAAGTGAATGTCGACAAAGCTGTGTCTATTGGCCAGAAACTGATGAAAAGATATGAGGACTCATGGCCAGGTGGCTTCCATGATGCCATTTCCAAAGAGGTGCAAACAATGACCATCATGAAAAAACACATCCAAGTTGGTTCAGCGAAGGTGTATGACACTAGATCTTGATGTTTTCAAGTATGAACTAGCACCAATGCCCACATTAATGTTCACAGATTCAGGTGAGATGAGAATTACAAAGAACAAATCAGCACTAAAAAGAGCCCTACAGGTGGAAGTTCCAATAAGGACAGTTACTCGCACAGATTACAAAATAATAGATGGCTCAGCAATTCTGTGGGTGGTTCATTGGCCTACAAATGGAAATGTTCAGGACTTGATAGAAAACGTCCTGAACTACATCTCTCATCATGTTAAAGACTCCAATGTATACTTCATCCTCGATAGGTACATAGAATATAGTACCAAGTGTAGCACAAGATCAGCAAGAGGAAAGGAAGCAAGTCGACAGCATATACTTTCCAATCAAATGCCATTGCCACCACAAAAAGTGATCCTCACTAATGCATATAATAAAAGCCAGCTGATAGAGCTCATCATAGAAGCCATCAAGTCAAGAAAAGACACCATTACACATGGGAAAAATAAGCTCATTGTAACTGGTCCCAGGCCAGTCCCCATTGAAATATGTGGTGGCATTCTCATCTACAGGCAAGATCTCAAGACCCTACAATAGGAAGCAGATGTCATCATTGTTCAACAGATGTTGTCCATAATAGAGGAAACACCAACATCACGGCCAACCATAAAGGTCATCTCTGATGACAGATGTTTTTGTCCTACTGTTGCACTTCTTTTTGGAAAAAAGGCTGACTTCACAGCTAATAATGGAAGGGACTGCAAAGGAGAGGAAAGCTATCAACATAGGTACACAGGGATGCCAGTCTTCCATGAATTAATGAATTCCCATAATGTGCATGCTTCCAAATAAATCCAGAATCTCCATAACATTTTCAAATTTTCTTCTCCATTAAACTCCATTTTGTCCCTACAATTAAAGTATATCATAATCCTTTAGCATTGCTGAGTGTCTACCCAGCCCTAGTAGGGCCAGACACTGCTTTTGGTTACCCTGGTCCCGTCAGTGGTGCAGTATAGTGGGTGGGCCTCCCTCCATTAAAAGACCGGGTCTTTCCTGGGGTCAAATTCCATCTTGTATCTCTAATGGAAGCATGAGACCGGTGACAGGTCCCTGGGACACCAGCGGTGCTCAGTCCATCCCTCTCCGTCACCATGGTGTAGCACCCCTTCCCCTTCCCCAAACCCTACTGATATCCTGTCCAAAGGTGTTCCATTAATTTGGTCGACCTTGACTGGCATCCCTGGGTACAACTGCAATGAAGCATAATAAGATCATTCCTCACCTTCTTGCTGCCCATGCCCTGTCAGGTTGTGATACAGTTGGAAAAGGGAAAGTGGTCAAAGTACTTCAGAAAGGCAAAGGATTGCCAAGTCTTGGGGACAAAAGTGCAACAAGAGCAGACATTGTTCAAGAGGCAACAGCCTTTATGGCTGCTTGCTATGGTTTCCCAGATGCTTCTACATGCCATGAGGCAAGGTTCAGAGCTTGGAAAGGGAAAACCTTGCATGCAAGCCTGTTATCAGCACCTAAACTGATGTCATTACCACCAACAAAGGAGTCCTTTGAGCAAAATGTCCTGAGAGCTCATCTACAAACATGCATTTGGAGGAACTGTCTAGAAGTAATGCCACCTGATCTAGACCCTCTTCAACATGGATGGTCACAGGACAGGGAAAATCGAGTTCTTCAGCCAGTGATGGTTCCCCGCAATGTACAGCCTGCTCCAGATGCAATTTTGAAACTCATCAAGTGTAGTTGCCAGGAATGTAAGTCTGCTAGATGCTCTTGTTCACAGACAAGGCTCCCATGCACCATGTTCTGCAATTGTGAAGGGGCAGGTACATGCCAAAATGATAATACCAGGATAGTAGAAGATGAGGAGGATGAAATACCAGGGCCACCACACAATGAGTAGATATATTGTTATACACTTTGAAGTAAGTTTGTATTATAAATTGATACTTTTCAGGCTGAATTAACTGTTCATGTCCTTCATTGTATTAGTTAATAAGTACTGGATATAATTAAATTCTAAAAGTTTCGGACTTCCGGTTTATCTGGGGAGCGAAAAGGTGTCCGTCAAAAGGCTCGTGCCTTGTTGTCCCTTTTTTTCAGATTAACCGAAGTGTAAGAAGACAAGTTTTTGTCAAAACATCCGTGAAATATCCAAGAATAGGCTGGACTTCTGTTTAAACCATAAGGCTTAAAGTGTCAAGTGGATTAGGCATTATATAGTTGGCGCACGAGGCTAGGCTTCGGCATCTCAGTCGCCATATTGAATATCAACGGTTACGACGAAGACAGGAATAGGTCCTTAGGAGAGGGTAAAACTTCTTCAAACAAGGACAATAGACGCAAAAAGTGAACAAGAAAGTGCACGGATTTAAGTTTGTGAGCAAAGAATTGGACTTTTACCGTATACAGTGAGTTTATTCTCATCTAGTTGAGTTTGCCGCCATAGACATGCGCACTCGGTTCTAGTTGATCGCGACTAGGAAGCCGAGCTTGCACAGAAAGCCGCCATCTTGAATACCGTATCGGTCGAATGTAAATGCTTTATATATGATAGTACAAGACAATATGAGTGACTTTGAATTGGCAGAAAGGTCGGATTTTATGTTATAAAGGCTTAATCGAACTCTCCAGAGATATCGACCTGAATTACCAAAAAAAATAGAAGTTGTGTGCACCATCTCTCAAAGTACCAGTGCGCAAGACAAATAGGAACCGGAAATATAGGCAAAACAATAACATCCGGCAAAAACTGGCAGTTTTATCGAAATCTAAACTTAGACAATTGAATCTAAGGGATTTTAATGAAGCAGGGTAAAGAAAGCGACACAAATAAGAGACGAAGAAGTGAAGACGGCTCAGAGATATCTAGTAGCAAAAAACAAGTCACTGAAATGGCAGGCTTTTCGAATGAGGATATAAAGAAAATGTTTGATGATCTGAAGCTGCAGATAGCCACCTCGGCGAACAATCACAAGGAGGCAGTAGACAAAGTCCAGAAACAAGTGGACCAGGTTGAATGTGATAACTTTGTCAGAGACAAAAGAGTGGACGATTTGGAAAAAGCTATGAAGCAACAAACGGAAGAAATGGAAATAATGAGGATTAATTCGGTCAAGAAGAATGACCCTCGTCTGCTAGCACTTGAACACTCAGCAATGGGTGACGAAGAAGATGGGATTAGAAAACAAATCCAAGAGTTAGAGCTGAACCTGATAATCGATGGCATAACAAAGAATGAAAACGAGGACGTGCTAAGCTTGAAGGTAAAAGTTGACGACATCTTTGAAAACCTTATGGGTGTCATCAGAGGCCTACAGTATGAAACGAAAAGGATGGGAAAAGGTCTGATGGCGCCGACCATGGTATCCTTTAATACTCTAGACGAAGTTAAAGCTGTATGGAGTAAGAGATCCAATCTGGAGAAAACTGTTGATGCGGAAAACAAACGCCTTTTCTGGATTAAGAAGGACCTGCCGCTTGTAATAAGGAGGAGAATTGCTAGGGCCAGGCCCTGTGTGGCCGCCGCAAGACTGTCTGGAAGGTACAATGATGTGGCTAATGCCCACGGTGACGTGATTCTAGGCAAAAAGAGATATAAATTCAACCAACTCGAATTGCTACCGAAACAATTCACCCCGGCCTTCTTGGCAAAACGAGAAGATGGAAATACCTTTGTTTTCTTCACGAGGGAATGTCCCTTGTCAAACCACTACGTTGCAAACTTCAAAGCTGGAAAGAGGTGGTTCAACTGTGTTGAGCAATATCTGGCGTATACCAAAGCCATGTTAGATAATGATATCAACAAGGCAGAGTTCGTGATGGAATTAGAGGACCTGGCAAGATGCAAAACCTCCTTAGACGCATTTGTTTCAGACGAGGTCTGGGATAAGTGGGAGGAAGGCTTGATGGATACCCTCTCAAGAAGTCTGAGACGAAAAATCAGACACAACGAGCATATAGCTGACTACTTACTGGCCACCGATGGGAAAGTTTTGGGAGAAGCTTCTCCATCGCAGTCACACTGGGGCATCGGCATGAGTCTACATAATCCTGAGGTGCTAAACCAAGAAAAGTGGACCAAGAATGGTAATCTGCTAGGTAGAGCGTGGATGGCCGTCAGAACTCGTCTGATAGAAAAGATGGAGAGAGAGAAGGCAGAAGAGGAAGGCACCAAAAGTTCGGCTGAAGAAGGCATGGACGTGGTCCAAGGGAAAGCTTCTGATTAAATATTGGTTGTTGATATTGTTCCCGTTAGACCCTGTTAACTGATACAATGTATGTACACACAGCTGCAGCAAAGCCCTTGCCCAGGCTAAAATGGGTAAAAAAATGTAAGCTGGTCAGGTATGAAGATGTAAAGCTCACAGGTGACAATGAGATATATGTTAATAGAAGATATGGAGATGTGCTATGTAAAACAAGATGGCAGTTTGATGGAAAGTGTAGATGGGAGTCCCTGGTAAAAACTTTTAATGGAAGGGAATAACATAAATTTCTACTCTCTTAATGTAAACGGCGCAGCCAATATAATCAAAAGAAAAGCAATTTTTAGATTCTTGGGTTCAAAGAAAAGATCAATTTTTGCCCTGCAAGAAACTCATAGCTCAGCTAAAGAAGCCAAAATATGGAAGAACCAATGGCAAGGTGTTTCACATTTTGTACACGGTAGAAGAAACGCCAAAGGGGTAGCGCTGTTAATATCTAAGGATCTCAATATTACTATACATAAGAAAGGGGGGGACGATCAGGGAAGAATAGCCCATATGGAGGTGTCTATCGAGCAAAAAATGTTATCAATATTTTCTGTATACTTTCCTACGAAGGACAAATACAAAGAACAAGTCGAAATGTGTAAGTCTTTAAGAAATATCATAGAAAGTAAATCGGAATATTCTACCATATTAATGGGTGACTTTAACCTTAACATAATGGATATAAATGACTTCTTGAACCTAAGTGAAAGTCAGCAGAGTAAGCTCGAAGGTTTAAGGAAAATGTTACAAATGATAGAAGAGCTCGATATGTGTGATATTATAAAAGAATTATCCGCGGATGGGACCAATATGAATACCTGGTCGAGAAAAGCCCAAAATTCGAGGCTAGATTACTGTATAATAGACGCGGTTCTTAGACCTGAAGTAACAGAAGTAGGGAATGAATTTTGTGAACATTCTGATCATAATATAATACATTTTGCGTTAAAATCTGATGAACAGGCCAGAGGGCCAGGTTTATGGAAGTTTAACAAATATCTTCTGAATGATGACGATTATATTGAAATGATGAAAGAAAAGATTGTCGATGCATATAATACAGAGGGTTTGAGCAGTTCCAAAAATAAATGGGATTATATCAAATTCGTAATTAGAAGAGATACGATACGATATACTAAGCAGAAAAATTATGAAAAAAGAAAGAAAGAAAAGGAGTTCAGAAACAGAATGAACGACCTCTTTCAAAAAGGAGTTCTTGATGAAAAAGAGAGCCAAGAGATAGAAAACATCCAAAATGATTTAAAATTCGAGCAGTACATCAAAGCTCAAGGAGCAATGGCTCGAAGTAGGTCACAATGGCTGGTAGAAGGTGAAAAACCGACCGCATATTTCCTTAATTTAGAGAAAAGGAATTATAAAAGAAAAATAATATCACAGCTAGAATTTGAGGACCGAATAATAAACAAATCTGATGAAATATTAAAAGCAGAAAAAGAGTTCTATCAGGAGTTATACAGTGAAAAACCTATGATTTCACCTGAATCTAATACCTTTATGTCTGAGTGTTCTAACTCATCCTTCGAGCAGTTGGATGTCCAATTGCTTAATAGAAGATTGAGTAGTGAAGAGATTAAAAAAACTCTAGATTCCTTTGCGAATAACAAAGCTCCGGGACCAGATGGCCTCCCAGCGGAATTTTTCAAACGCTTTTGGAGCATATTAGGCCCTATATTTGACGAGGTAATTTATGAATGTGTAGAGGATGATCGTTTGTCAAACGAAATGTACAGAGGTGTAGTCTCTCTTATTCCAAAAAAGGATTGTAATCTTAAATTAATCGGAAGCTGGAGACCCATAACCCTGTTAAACTCTGACTACAAAATAATCTCGAAAGCTTTAAGCATAAGGCTGAAAAATTGTATAGGTAAGGTAATAAATGAAGACCAATATGGATTCATAAAAAATAGGTATATAGGTTGTGCTGTTAGAAGGCTTGAAGATGTCACGCAATATTTAGAGAAAAACAGCAAGAAAGGTCTTTTTGTATCGTTGGATTTCAGGAAGGCTTATGATTCTGTGTCTTGGAGTTTTTTATATAAATGTTTATCTGATATAGGGATAGGGGACGAATTCTTGAGTTGGATAAAGCGGCTAATGTTGGGATCGCAATCTTGTATTATTAACAATGGATATACCTCTGAGTGGTTTAAGGTGAATAGAGGCGTTAAGCAGGGAGACCCCATATCATCGCTCCTCTTCGTAATTGTTGTAGAAAAACTTGCTGAGAAGATTCGCAATGACCCTGATTGTAAGGGTATAGTCTTCGGAGGTACTGATAATAGAATCATACAATTTGCAGACGATATGACTGTTATCGCCAGCTGTGAAAAATCGCTATGTAAAATGATGGAAATCATTGAAGAATTCGGCAGAGTATCAGGACTACACCTCAATATAGGCAAAACAAGAGGCTTTAACATCGGGCAAATGGTCCTTTTCCAGCCACTGGCAATGAATATAAATTGGGTTAATTCCATGAAAATTCTAGGCGTTCATCTGCTATATCCATATAAAAAAGATCTGCAAAATGATATGAATTTTGAGTCAGCTCTGGACAAAGCGCGCACAGTTGCCACACATTGGGGAAAGAGAGATATCTCCTTGAAAGGTAGAATTATAATTGTCAACGTATTAATTATCCCTCTATTCTTGTATGTTGCTAATCTCATAGCAGTAGACGAAAGAATGATATGTGAAATCCAGAGGTTGGTAGGTAAGTTTATATGGAGAGGTGGTAAGCAAAGAGTCGCCAAGCATTATTTAAGCAGAGAGATCGAGGACGGTGGATTAAAACTACATGATATAAGAGCAAAACTAATGTCCGGAAAATTAAAATGGATTCAGAGGATACTAAATGATCCTGATAGTAAATGGTGTGCTAGCTTAAGGAACACTTTCGGTGCTAATTTAAAAGAAAGGTTGAAGTGTAGAAGAATAATGATCATGAACGAGTCAAACTTTTACAAGGATATATTCTCGATATGGAATAGATTCTACAGCTCCTGTGAACCAAAATGTAAAAAAAGTGTACTATGTGAGTCCATATGGTCGAACAGTTGGATCAATCTAGAAGATGCAATATGTAATGTCAAGCTATGGAAGAGAAAGGGCATAAACAAGATAGAAGATGTTTTAACCAATGATCGAGTCAAAAACAAAAATGAGTTCAAAAGTGATTTCGGTATCAAAATTAATTATTTAGAAGAAATGAGCATAAAAGGGAAAATCCCTGAACGTTGGATTGCCATAGTAGTCAATGGAGAAATTGATAATTACAAAGAAGAAATATTATGCTCCATTGGGGAAAAACAGATTAACATTAGTAATGCTCACTTCAAAGAAATATACATAGCAATAAAGGCAGTGCTATATTCGCAGGAAGACAGAAATGTCGATTGGCATGTACGATTTTTACAGAAGGATATAGACATATCGAATATTGAATTTAATATATGGTATCGTTTACCTTTTCTTTGCACTAGAAATGTGAGATTACAGTCCTTCCAATATGGGGTAATCAATAAGTTAACCGTTTGCAATGTCCACTTATGTGATATGGATATAGTTGTTTCTAATTTATGTAAGTACTGCGACTCAGTGGACGACCTGTTTCACTTCTTTATAGATTGTGAGAAATCATGCAATTTCTGGCACTGCTTAATAAACTGGGCTAAAAGAAATGTGTATTTAGATAATGAAATAGCTGAGAACATGAATGCTATTTTTATGATGCTGGGTGTTCCAAGCTTGGAAGAAAAATATTGTGTGTGGAATTATATATTGATATATGCGAGATTTTATATATACAAATGTCGTTTGTTTAAGGATAACAACTTGTGTTTCTTCGAATTCCTTAGGGAATTAAAATTTAAGTTGAAAACAATGCGTGATGGGGCATTTATAAATGCTTCTCACAAGAAAGATTGGAGAAGATGGGAAAAAATATTTGAAACAATATAACAATGTGATAGTTGTATCACTATAATAATGTTATGGTGTTCCCTTCGGACCTCAGTCAAAGTTGTTCACAGGTTTAAGCAAAGATATAAAATATGATCTGAAAACACTCTCCTAGTCAAGTCGGCGTGATAACGTCAAATCCGCGGTCCTTTTTGATTCGTATTATATGACCCCCCTCACAGTATTATCGGGTCGGATCAATGGGTGCTAGACCGTTGGTGAACCTACGCCTTTTTTGTCTGTAATCTTGCCACATGATCTGTAAACCCGGACGCTTCTAATGTGTTGATGGGAAGAGGTGTTCTTGTAGTCACAATGATTTTTAGGTAAAAAGCTTCAGTAAACGAATGGAAAAATAATAACTACTTGTTTGCACAGGTCACTTTATTGTCCTTTTTCTAATTTTTGTTTCTAAGTTGAAAAGGAAGCGATGTATCAAATGTAAAAGCTTCTTACTGTTGACTTTGTCTACTTTGGAAATAAAGACCCGGTGTTGGGAAAAAAAAAAAATTCTAAAAGTTTTTGAATGGAGGAAAAAACATGGAAATTTCCCCCCAAAATCATTTTTTTGGCCATTATTGTCAAATAAATGAATTTATTATTAATTTAGCTTGTTTAATAGATTGATGAAACTAGGCATGTAGTTTGTACATACTTCAGGGAGCATTTTGGTGCAAGAATTGTCTTCCTACTCCTATTATTTATTGAATTATGAGCTGAAACATGATAATGGTACTTTTGGGGATAGGTCATGGCGGCCATCTTGAATTTCTCAAAACCCTCAAGGGTTACAGCTTGGCACTCTTCGGATTTGGATTCTCCAGGGTCCAAAGGTATAAAATCAGTAAAAAACCATTGTGGGACCTTCAGAGCCGGGTTCACCCCCTTGGCTGCTGGACTAAACCTATGTTCTTTCATTCACAAAATGGTGTAGTTGCAATTGTCGCAATAACTGCTCGTCAGCATCCAACAGCACAGCAAACCGATGGGAAAGAAGAAAATGGCCAAGAGTATTCCAAACAATGTGAAGTGCTCCTCAACATCACCAGTCTGAAAAGATATAGCAATTCGCATTATAGACATGCATACTGGCGGTGAATGTAGGTAGGCCGACTCGTTAAAAGGCGCTTTACGAGAGATAATGCATGGCCGGTAGATCCGAGTTTAGGTAAGTGAAACCGCCCCTTGTATGCTAAAACACTTAAATGCAGCCCAGGCGGAGCCCAGGACAAAGCACCCCACAGTTATCATAGAACCGCTCCTGCGTCGTGGTTCTATTCACTGTGGTGCAATAACCTAGGCCTATATGGCTGCATCTAAGTCTTAAATAACAGATGATTGTAAAAATGTAAATTATATTGATTTATCTTGAAGGCCTTCTTGGAAGAACTGTGTTGTCCCAGAAAGTCAAAGCCTATTTCCGATTATGTAACTGTATTTAAAATGGAAATAAAATATTTATATATATATATATATATATTATATATATATACATATATTATATATATATATGTATATTACATGCATGCATTTTACTTACCAAACAAGTGGGACAGTTTCCTCTTTTCACTATTACAACTTGCTGGTCGGTAATTGGTTGTTGAGTGCCCTGATGTACAACTACTGTCGTCCCAGCTGATGTGCCCTGCCCTGGTGGTGGCATTGGATATGGCCCATATGCCATATTTGTTCCTTGCGCTCTTCCATCCGGATAACACGGGTAAGAACCAGGGTAATTAGCGGTGGCGCCACCTTGTGGATAAGGGGGTTGATATTGGGTTTGGTATTGAGGTGGTAATTGCCCTGTGGCGACATCTGCTTTAAATCCAGGGGGTGGTGCACTGTATGCCATGATGTGATTATCTGGTGCAGGTAAATAATAGAAATGCATTAAATGTGGCATCTATTTTTAAAAAAACAAAAAAACTAACACTTATGCACTAACGATGTCATAAAATCATAAGAATATGAAGAATAAAACTGATTCTAGATATTATCATGAGAAAGTAATTTTATTCTTCATCCAATTATTATGGCTTAATATTTCAAGCATAGAGCTTTTAATTTCCATGGAAATATAGGGGTTTTCCCCTCCCTATACATATTATTTAATATATGTTTGCAATTGTATGCTTGTGTTTCTGCATTTGTATCCACACTATATATACAAAATCATCAAAATTATAAAGAGTAAATACAAAGTTTGGAATAAACAGGAGACGAATAAAAGACCAGATGATTGTGTGTGTTTTTTTAAAAATCACTTTTAGTCTAAAAAATAACACCATTATCACATTGTCGTAGTTTTAAGAGTATAGGCCATTCCTTAATATTTTTCCTTGATGATAATTATATACTCTTTTGTAATAGCTCAGTTGTTGGTTTATCAGTTTTTATACTCAGCTCGTCAAATCCGACAAATCCATAAGCCAGTTAGATACATCTATTGTACAGGGATTGCAGTTAATCTAACATCCCTTTGTTTTCTCCTACAAGAATGACATTCCCATATTCCAATAGCGGTAAACTGAACTTACTGAAATTTAGTTTTTTTCTCATTTACTTCAAGACCCATTCGATTACACCAGACACAATATAGTTACTGTATTATGTTGTATGCGACTTAATTGATATAAAACATGTTCCAGTCCCATATTACTACTTATATATATAATTAATATGTAATATCATGGGTCTTCATTGCAGTTTCCAATCCACTCCAGTTCGTCTAACACCTATATCCACAAACACATTATAGTAAAATGTATCTCACAGACTTGTACCTGCATGAACTGCATGTTAACTTACCTTTATACTAGCTGCGGAGATGCCCTGTTTATAACCTTATTTAACCGCTACGTACTCAATGGCAGATTTCTTTCAACTGACTAGGCCTATATATATAACTCGGCGACATAAAGGCACTAAAAAAGGAAGTGTTGGTTTTCCCTGAATCGATCTGGAATCCGCTGGCAATAGATAAGCATGGTTTGAAGTTTAGCGCTCAAGGGCAGCGATAACAAACTTTCTTGTAGACAGTGATAGTGTAGAGGGATGGGTTATCTGCTAAATTGTGACAAAAATAATGTCGACTGATGTGTTCTCACGTCCATGAATAGTCGGACGAATATTTTTTCTTCCGGGTTTTAATCTATTCCATCAAGGTAGACCCATCCTCAAGTCCAAATTCCATCAAGATGGCTCGGGCAAACACTGGTCGTAGGAAGGCTAAACCTGTTGCGCCCAAGGTAATCGGGACAAGAAGGCAAACGGGAAGAAACATAATGATCTGAATTTAAAATATGACATTTGTTGTGACATCAGCGATAGACTAAAATTAGTAGCTGCTATTCCTAGAGAATGGCTGCGGATCACAGCAGCTGAGGACTATGTCATACCAAGGGAGAACAAAATCATGTTTAAGATGAACGAGAAATTAATTAACATTAGAGACGTCAAAACAAAAGATGTGTATAACGAGCTGGTTAAACTGTCTAATCCTGACTGTCTAATCCAGACTATGAAGAACTAGAAGGTTGGAACGAGTTACTAAGAGAGGAAAAATTTGTAGGAACCGAGAAAGTTTGAAGGGAGAAATTCATTATTCCATATCAACGTAATAGTGTTATAAAATGGCAGTCCTTGCAATACAGAATTATGCATAGAACGATCGGATGTAATAAGAAGACAGCAAGCTGCGATTGCTGTGAAGATGTGGACACGATATGTCATTTTTTGTCGAGTGTGAAAACCCTAATGCGTTATGGCAAAGGGTGGGAAACATGGGTAGGAAACAGCATATCATTGTCGAGATTTAATGTGAATGATTTGAACAACTCAATCATTTTACTGCTAGCGGTGATAGTAGTCAAAAATGAAATTGAATTTAGAGCCTTTTTCAACGAAGTAAAAATGAGTATGAGAGTTGTTGAGAACCTCAAAATCAAATTTCTATTGATTAATCATTTGGCACTTCATTCCTGAGAACTATGAATGAGAACTACTGCAAATTTTTTGTGGAACTTCAGTCAATAAAATTGTTAAAAAAAATTCCTATGACAAATTTGGCTTGGGCCAATTTGTTATTTTTTAAAAACAGCATTTTTCTATTTCAGGAATCATACTATGCTATGATCTGCATATCTTATGTGAGCCCCAGTGGCCAATTGGGTAGGGCTTTCAAATCTACTGGATAGCCTTTCCTTATGTGACTGGTCCTGGGTTCGAATCCAGGCCAATCCTAATTCAAAATTATTTCCAACAGATAAGTCCAACAGATAAGTCCTGAGCGGACTCTTTCATGACAGAGTCCGCTCAAAAGACTCAAAGAATGCACCTGGAATTCAGGACAACGCACCTAAATGGCTTAATACTTATGGACTAACGGACACGCGAAGGACTCAGCCATAGCCGTTCTGTGTATTACCATATAGAAATATCTGAAGACATACTCATTACTATTTGTTATTCATGTAGGCTACCTATACCCATCGACATTACTGTTTAGTTACCTATTCTGTTATATTATAATTTTTATGGACGCCCTGGAAGACCTACACGTAGAAGGCTCCGTCCTATTCAACAATGAACAGTATAAATATCTGAACAATGAACACTAATCTATGCGAAGAATGAGATTATAAAGGGAAAAAAACTATGATACCACATTTATTGTTAAATTAGATAGGAAAATAATAAGCCTGTAGTGACCAAGCAATTATTGACCAGTCAAAGGGGTGAGCCATTGAATCAGTCTTACAATCCACATCATGTGTGAATGTTCATAAAACATTTGATTGGTAAAAAAGATCTGTCTATTCCATGAGGCGACATTCTAGCACATGTTTGTTTAGCCGATGTTTAGTTCTATATATATATATTCGGTCACTGGACTAGATTCCGCTATTATTCTTACGACTACCAAAGAAGAAGATGGCTAGCTATGGCAACGACATACAATTACCGAGGTAATTCTGGTCTGAAAGTTTCAGATATTTGCCTTGGGACAATGACTTTTGGAGAATCAGGTAAGTAGAAGCAGGTTTAAATAATTGTGTTGCTGGCAATGGCAGGACCCTAGTTAAATTCTATCTGTTCTATATATGAACCCCAAACAGTACCAAAGTTCACAATACATTAAATTAATATCGGCCTTTATAGTTATTATGCACCACATTTTGCCCAATGCAACTTTTTTTTCACCTACAGGCCAAGTCATTAAATTACAATTTGATAGTTAGAAAAAAACGCAATTGTCGTTCAACGACGTATTTCGAGCGTTGACTAGTATAATAACCAATACCTTGTAGTCTCACGATATCAACAAAACGGAAATAATACAAGTTGATTAAAAAGAAACGAATTCAACTAGAACATTAATAAAAGAAAGAAATACTACTACAATAATTTCCTTGCATGTACATCTCTAACGATTTACCGTTACTATGAGCTACATAATAATTCATCTACCTCAAGATCTCATTCCAACGACCATGTCAAATCAACCTTTACAGTCTAAAACATATATTTCTTTGGCTCCCATACATTATCTGTGTAAACTGCTCGTATTTTAAGTGTTCATGGTACTTATGGTTCACTCTGGGAATATCATCTAACTGTACACATTTTTGTGTACAGTTTATTCCTCGGCTATCTTTTGCATCAAATTGGGAATATACTGTATATATATGTATAAAATTGTGTTCTTTTTACTGTCCCTCTCTACCACCTGCAAGTTTTCCTTTCATTATTACATACATGTATTACCTATATTATTAATTGCATAAATGGAAATATATAAACATCAGTACATATGGTTATACATAGCATAGACGTAGCAGTTTAGGTAAAATATAAGATTCACAATATTCACAATACATTAAATGAATATGGGCGTTTATAGCGAATAAAAATTGATTAAAAATCATAATAGGCATGTGCCACATGTTCATTGGATCCTGTATTGACTAAAAAATGTATTCGTCCATATTAAACATCAATACCTAGACACGTTGCATTAATATTAATATACAGACAAGCTGTGACGTTGTATTCACCAATAATAATTATTTTATCCACTAAACCATGTCTGTGACAATATAAATACCATCACGCCTTTTTTCTTTCTGTTATATTCATGTATGAATAAGCACGTAAATCCATATTATATGTTAAGTTCATACTGTTGCTTCACTGAATATATTATCAACAAAAATATATCATTATTATTCAACAGAACCACTCTCTTGAACCGTTCTTCTTGGATTCTATTTATTCAGCCCCTTCATATGGACATAGATTGTATTCAGATATCATTGAAGTACTTCTGCTGTGTGTATGACTGATGGCTACGATTATGTCTAAAGCTGTGAAGTATAATTTCCTTGGCAATTCTGGCCTAAAGGTTTCAGACATTTGCTTAGGAACCTTGACCTTTGGTGAGCGCAAGGTAGGTAAAATAATTACTATGACTATAATATTATGGTGAAAAAATGGTTGCTGTCCAAAGCCTTTCTTGTTTGGCTGATGAGAACATTGCCTGTAATATTGTATATCAACAGGGAGCTGAAGACTTGGTTCAGGCATCTGAGGAAGAATCCCTTGCATTGCTCAACAGATTTGTCCAACTTGGAGGGAATTTTATTGATACTGCAGATGTATATCAGCATGGAAAATCAGAGGAAATCATTGGTATAAGTAAGTACATGATATTATCAAAACTCTTGAAGAGTTTTTGCAGGGAGGATTGAATGCGTCACAAAGGCAGACTCATCACATTTTTCATAAAGGATTATTGTGCTTTAAGTCAATTTGATTGTAAACAGCATAAATGTTTCTATGAATTTCAGTTCAATTTATTTAATTATAAATAGATATTCTGCACTATATCCATATTAAAATCAACATGACTTCACTTAAGTTTGCCTGATGCAAATACCATATATGATATGATATGCAAAAATGAGCATAATAATTGATCTTATGTTCATATTGCATATATATTCAGGCAAGACCGAAGCAAAATTATACTGGCATCCAAAGTCAGGTTTAACATGGACACAACTGGAGAAAGCCAGAATGATATTGGCCTGAGCCGTCATCACATTATGAACAGCATTGATAAAAGTCTAAAAAGACTTCAGACATGTTACCTAGACCTCTATCAGGTGAACGTCCATATTATTCTTTTATCAGGTGAACATCCCCATTTATTCTTTAACTAGCAATGTACCCATCTGTGGTGGTTGACAGTCAAAAAGGAGCCAGTCAAGGACATAATATTATTGTGGATAGTAGTAATTAACTACTGTAAACATACTTATTTTTGTGCTGCTAAATTTTCACACATTGGCCTTCTTCATACATTTTCTTGCACACCTAAATTCATGCACCAACGATCACTCCTATGTCAACAATGACAACAATTTGAAACTAAGTACAGCATGAAAATAACTACTTTCAGTTTCACAGTATCTGTATTTCAAGGTGTCCATCGCTCCCTTCCCCTCTGTCCCCCTCTACCACCCTCCGTCTGCTCCTGCCCCTCCCAATGCTAATATTTTGATCCATAGAATTGACCCATTGATGAAGATATTCCCAGTGAGCCTTTCCAAAGCCACGTCACAAGTCACGCCCTTTGTGACATCATAAAAGTAGTGTGACAAGATTATTCCACTCCCATTGTGACGTCACACTTGTAACCGTTCTTACTCACTTCTCCTCCTGTTACCGCACTGTGCGGAGGTGTATTTCCCCCCCTCCCCTTCTTTCTCTCCCTCTCACCTTCATCCACATCTTCTATTAAGGGAAAGCTCTAATTATACTATAATTAAATAAGTATTGTTACCTTTCCTGTTCTATGACAGATACATTGCTATGACTATGCTACCCCTTTGGAAGAAACTTTTGGTGCCTTGAATGATCTGGTAACGATGGGTAAAGTGAGATATATTGGGGTCAGTAATGTTACTGGATGGCAACTACAGAAGATAGTTGATCTCACTAAAAAGAACAACTGGGCTCCAGTCATTTCACTCCAACAACAGTGGAATCTACTTACTCGCCAAACTGAGTGGGAACTTCTGGATGTTTGCTTCAATGAAGGAATTGGACTAATTCCTTGGAGTCCACTAAAGGGGTAAATAATTTAAGTATTCTTTTGATAAGAAATTAACACAATTTAAAGCTTTGCAGCCATTTGTATAGGTGTCATTTTTTCAGAAGTTAAATAAGAATGCAGTAAATGAGAAGATGCTGAAATGAGTACAATGTTCAAATGTTACTAACATGATAATAATAGCATAGATTTCGTTGATGTACGTCAATACAAACTAGTTTGGGTTGGTTGTGCTTTGTTTTTGCCACCCAGCAAGAGCCAAGAACAATTATCTTCTTGTCTGATGAAGGAACTGTAATACATTTATCAATATCTCACAAATCTTATGAAAATCAAGACCTATACCATTAGACTTTATGAATTAATGATTATGGATAATGGGAAGTTACTTACTTAAAGTACAAGCATCTCTGTGTTTAATCAGGAATTCATACACATTCAATCACAAGGTGGATCTAGGTTATTTTATCGACAAATAATTAGAAATAATAGTGGTGTTTATGCCTTTGCTGTTCATTAGATACTATGATATAAAAGTCCGAATCCACTAGGCCAACTGACTCTCCCGTCTGTTTTATTAAAAATCAACTGCTTATAAATAGCAGATATGTTGTTTATTGAATTTAGATTTCAATCAAATAAAGACTAGTTCAATGCAGCCAGTCTCCACACTAAGTCGGTGACGATGACTGGAAATAATAGTTTTTAATAGTTTATTCTGTATAATAATTATGCCACAGGGGCATTATTCTAAATCCCTCTATTGTCTCAAAACCCCCGTTAACGTGGGGTTTTAATGGGATCATGAAAGGGTCATGAAACACCTAATATAATCTGGAACTGTGGATAGCACTCAATCAAAGTTGATGAAGGCCATTCAACATTCAAAATATTGTGGTCTGTTCTGATATGAATGTAATGGAATAACTACCTTTTAATATTCAGTTTTCTCCCAATTATTTAGTGGATGGCTGACTGGAAAAATAAAAAGAAACAGGGATATGCCAAAAGACTCAAGGGTTGCATGGGTAACTGGAAAAGGAATTAGTACACAAGACCATCCAAGCTTTGATTCATTAAACAAGGACCACACATGGGCAATTATAGATGAAGTAGCTAAAATAGCAGAATCGAAGGGTAAGTACTACTTTTGTCTAAGACAAGTCGTCCTGATAATTGTTTTATGTTTTATACAGCTCTAGGTGGAAGATCCTGGATCCAATTAAAATGATTAGTGCCTGAGAGCCAAGTACATCTTTCAACACAATTATGGCTGTATAAATTATAACAAAATCTACATAATCAGTTCAAGGGGAAAATAAGTCAGATTTCATTTATACACTTTGACTTTAGAAAGTTGGATCAAAACCGAAGGCCAATAAAAACAAGATGTCACAATATCAGTTTTTATTTCAGGAACTAAGTTTAGGGGCTAATATCGGTATTTTCTCAGTTTCCCCAACATACAAGACAACAATCACATTTTCATCTTTCAAAAGTTGGCGGTCACCATAACCTAAAAAAAATATTCTGCATTGACGATGACTATTAAATGTCAATAATGACAATGACGATGGTGGCTGATGTTGGAGGGGATGGTGAATGATGGATGGTGCATGGAGGAACATTTCTGACACAGTTTCTAAAACATAGGAATTGTCAATGTAATTCTTTCTCTTTTCTGTGGTCAAAGAACACTCATCTTTAATCAAATACAGATGGAAGCACATACCAGGCTTGTTTAGTTTGTTCGTTTAGTTGCTTCAACTACCACTTAACATGGAATATTAATAACTGACAGATGTACAAATTATGAGGTATGATATGATTACGTGGGATTACCTAAGGTCACATAATAATGAAGATGAGATATTTATAGTCGTGACACAGCATATGACTCAGGTTTATCCCTTTAATCTCATTTTAAAATTGATGATTTCTTTTAATCTCTCACCAGGGCCTCATAGATAATATGATTCAAATATAAAGTTAATGCATTATAGGCAAAACTATGGCACAAGTAGCAATACGATGGTTGATTGAACAAGACGCAGTCCCATCTGTCATAATTGGAGCTAAGTGTGTATCACAATTAGAGGACAATTTGGGAGCATCAGGAGATTGGTCCCTAACAAAAGAAGAGGTAGGATTCAACAGGCGATTTTATATATAATATTTGTTCTCCCATTCTCATTTTATGCTATTGTTTACAATTTAAATATGCGTTATGCACATGCAATGTATAAGATAGTGTTTGGAGTATTCAATGTATTAACTTACCCATTAAACACCCTTTTTATCTGCATAACACATTTGTAATATGACAGAATCTCTCAGACCTCAAAAAGCTGGTCTTCCTCTCATGTAGTAATATGCATACAACTATTGATCATCTATTGATGAGTCTTGAACACACAGAGTGCAATTAATAGCCACACACCAGCCATTAATGATTATACCACTGTGCCAGCAATTTAAAAAAAATTACAACTACTGAACTAGATCAGTACCATTAATAAATGTGCCTCACTAGCACATGTATGCTAAAAACATAATGATATTACAATATATTTTCAGATGAAGAAACTTGATGAGGTCTCTGCACCAGAAATACCATATCCTTATGAGGTGACCTTCAGGGTCAACACAAGCAGGAGAAGACAGAATTTGCAGAAATGAACAATGCGTCTTCAGAAGAGGAAAGCGCATACACTACTGGCCCTTAATGCCAGGCCGATGGAGTAGATACCTTTGATAAATTCAGATTAATTTGGAAATTCCCTTTGTACCCTCACCAATAGGGTGCGTAAATGTCATGGCGGTAGTGGGCAAATTAATGTAAATGTGTCACATACTTGTACCGATGTGGAAGTAATGAATCCCCATAGACTTAGCTTTGCAGGCAATAAATCATAATCATGAAAGTTTTTTTTATCACAATGTGTTATTAGATTTCTACTCTCATGTTGATTCATGCATGAATTCGTAGAAAAGAAAATTGTAAAATTTGCATGATGTGATAAGATATCACATTTTATCTCTTATACATTCACTGTACAAAACTATCCTGTATTCAGCTTTGCTAGATTTCTCTTTTTTCTTATTGTTCTAATATTTCTAAATACAAATGATAATTATAATTAAGAATTAACACTTTTCTCTATGTTCAAGGATTTGCTGGAAATAGTTTTATGCTAGAAATAATGCCCTTAAGTGATGTAATGTTAATTCATGAATAAACATTTTTAAAATAACAAAACAAAACTAAAACCCACATTTGTCAGCGGGTCATCTAATATCAGAAAACATGTACACGTATGGCCTATACATATAACTCTACGTTTGGCAAATCATTTCACATCGATGGTAATAGTACTGACATACTGCATGTCCTTTCGCACCCTTATAAGTCATAGGTGCTGTTATCTAGCGGCAACAGGACTTGTCAATTAAGGCGTGAGCCAAATTTGTTTTGAGAATAATTTGTGTGCTATCCTTTATCCAGGTATTTCTCCATTACCGGTATTCAAATCATTCCCAGTATTCAGATTCCAGGTATGTAAAGAGGGTTTCGATTTTTAAAAAAAATCAAGCTTTATCACACAACGCTAAGGCAGGTCATGAAACATTTTTAAGGGATCTTTTTGAAACCTTTTTATAAAATCTTTTTGTACTTTTCTTTCTATATGGATATTCTCTCCAACTTCCATTTACCGCGACTATTTTAAAGGACATTCTCCCCCAACACCTTCACTTCGTCCTGAGTAACTCCCAAAACCTTGGCGGTATGGACCTATAAGTTCTTTTCTCTTTTGCTTTGTCAGTTATCATATTGAGATTATTTCAACGCATAGATAATTCCGATACAAATTCAATTACTTACTGCATTGTAAAAAAAGCTACGTCAAAACAATTAACGAAAAACAGAACGTCGTCTGTTCTCAAGGAACTGAGCCAGATTGATTCATTTGTTCGAAAGGAAAAAGAACTGGATCAAATTATTAATATTTAAGAAGAACTTTAGTACAAAGAATATCGTTACATACGATCCTTCGAATATAACTTCTTTTGTAAGATAGTTTATCTGCATTATGTTTTGGGGCATGCATGGTTAGCTCCAGTATGTATCCTCGCTTTATAATATGATCAAAGCTTAATTCCCCATGAGCCGTTTAGTGCAATGGGAGCCAGCCTTCATTTTCCAGAGCCAGATAGTTCAGGCACTGCCTACGTCACATAGAGATTGAATAGAAGATATAATGTGCTATTCCACACTTAGAACAACAGCGTGACCTATCTAACCTCACGAAACATATATGAAAACTTCTAATAAACGTGTGAAGGATGATCAAGTCAATTTTTAAATCAACACGTACACAATAATATAAAATGTTGCCCTATTTTACTGCATTAATCTCTGAGGGGAGCATTCATTGTTGCTGTGGATAAACCCGCTGTTACAAAATTAAAGTTTGGTATGGATCCAGAAGCCGTAACCTATAGTATATTATAGGTTTTTCGTCACAGTGTCTTATCCCTATTTACTCTAGGGCACCTTATGGAGGATTACAAACGATTCAACCGCGAGTTAGAGCCTATTAGAGGACTTGTCCCTAGCAGGTGTTCGTTTGATCTTTTGATTCGGAGTTAAGCTTGAAGACTAGAATAGGGGGACCCAAAGGTTATTAGTTAACAAGGCGTCCACTATATTTATCATTTATCTTATACATTACAAAAGTGATCAAGTTCTGCAATATCTTTTACAGTTGGATATGGGTGAGATTTCCTAAAGTGTGCCGAATCATTATTTTAATTTATTTTAATCATAATGAGGGGATTGGAAGAGGGGGTCTCGTGTCCATGATGCAAACCCTCCCTTTTCTTAAATCTGCCCCAGATACTATCTAAGTTTTGAATCTAGACAGAAGGAAACAAGTAGGCTCTTAGTTTTCTGCTCTGAGTGGCCTCCTCGTATATCGTATTATTTTGAGCACTGGTCGAAATCGGTCTTCTGACAAGTCTCAGGGAATTGCCCGTATGGTCACCGGGAGTTTGTGGAGTAATTTCTGGGCGAGCGTCAAGAGATTCTTGCTTTTTTTTAATCACACCAACCATATTTCAAGAGTGGATGGGATTATGAACTCAGAACAAAGCTGCGCAGGCGTCTTGCTTTGAATAGCATATAGGTCTTCCGGTGAATTTGCATTCCTGCCCAAACTGCCTTCCACACCTTTTCCTGGGTAAGGCCTCAAGACTAAGGATACCACAATACTTTCGGCCAATTTTTCGACTTTATGAGGCTACAAACTACCCGTTCGGATTATTTTTGGAAGGCCTTACGTTTTCTACTGCACAGCAGAATCAAACAAATATATTTTACACCAAAAATGGAAATCAGAAGGGCCTGCCAACAAAAAATGAATATTACGTAGTCTTATTCGATGTTGGATTTTACTTATACGCCGTATCAAATTGAATTCCATTGGGATACTATGTTGTTTAGGTAAGTGAGTTTTCACTTTTTAACTTGATACCGATGACGTACGCTATTCAATGAAAGCATCGGGGGAAAATATCATCTTTAGGCGCATTCATAGGCTATATATTTTGTCCCCAACTGTGCACATATATAGTGGTACCATTTAAAAGGACTAGAGAACACAAGCATATCGTAAAATTAATAGCCACACACATAACTCAAGTTTTGCCAAACGTTTTTTTCCCGATTCGCTGTTTCAGTTAGTTTACATTCTGTTAACTTTTAAATCCTTTCTTTCAAATTAGATATATCTCATACATAACACCTCACTTTTTATTTCATTTATGAAGTTTAACACGAATCAGATTTCGACGTACGGTGCGTGCAAGATTACACGTAACATCAAACCTTATGTTATTTAGCTATCTCATCGATAAATAACAATAGCATGTGATTTATACAGTTCTCATTAGTTTGCTGGGATATATTGCACCTCCACCGAGACATCAATTATCGACATTCCTTGTAATGATATTATATGCTCAGGCATTCATGACCATTCGACCAAGACCTAGAGTAAACTTATAAGTCAATAAGCCTTAGGTCGGTGTACTTAATCGTGTTACAATTCCCTGTAATCAATATGTGATGTGTTTAAGGAAAATGAGTCACAAGTCGCAAAATATATTAATATTTTTCGAAGTATTTTGCCCACAAGATCTCTTTGTAGGAATGTTGTCATTTTTGGAGGGTTTAGTGCCCAATACAAGTCGTTTCAATACATGTACCGAATCAAGATCGCGTATCAAATAAGAACTGCGCCTTCTTGAAATTAGTTCCTTGACAGTCTAGGCCCAAAGTTGAGAGAGTCCCTTCAAACAGAGGGAACGCCTCTCGCCTCAAACCGCAAAGTGACATTATAATTCCATTAAGACCGCAAAATGTCATTATATGCCCATTTGAACGCCGAGTCCTAGGCCAGGAAACCGGTTAGCGAAGTAGGCGTCCAATCACTGACATACCATTCTTATCTGACCTCGACCTAGATAATAAAACGATACTACAAGGTTACTTGAGGGCATTACGCATTTGTAGCCTATATCTAGAATAAAACATCTAAGCTTTCTACGAATATTTAACAGCGCACAGGTTTAAGTCACAAACGAAAGAATCTTAATTATAAAATAAATCTCCGGACTTTCGTTCATCCTCGGCTATTCCTTTAGTTTAGTTAAAACTAATATGTAAGAGTAGGCCTACTCTGCAAAAGGCGTCACGGTAATTTGGTTTTGGCAACAGAATAGCGGAGTTCCTAAGCCGTGATTCTGATTTGATTACTAAAATATATCAAATATGTATTTGTCTACATATAAGTGCAGTGCCTTTGATATATTTTGCACTCAACAATGAGGCATTTCAATTCAATGCCTTTTGTATTCATACAAAAAAGGTGTACACAAAATAATTTGACCCAATAGAATTTAATTTTAAAAAAAGAAAAAAAAGGAGGCCCGCACCTGAAAGTCAATTTCAGGTCTTCCAGCGGGTTCCTGACTAGTTGGTACTGATAGAATACATTTTTTTTACATTATTGTGCCCAAAATAAATTTGAGGTATATTTTTCTAGGTAGCTAAACTACATAGGAGTGTTTGGTTAACGCAAAGATGGTCCTTAGACCGTCTTTGGTTAAAGGGAGAATTAGTTTATAGTAACAAGAACAATATACATCAGCTTCTCCGTTACAATACGATGCTTCTACATCAGAAGTACTGTAGCAATTGCAAATAATGTCCCAATTGAATTAAACCTTTTGTAGTGAAACAGAGATAGGGAAACATGGCAAACGTTTGATTGATACGAAACCTATTGTCTCTCAAAATCATATTTTTCATCGTTATCTGCAATCGGAATAATTACTCAATCTCTAGTTTGTGTGACCCGATTTAATTTGGAATTTTCCAACAGGTCAACATTCTAATTAACTATTCTGCACACATTTGTTTTAGGTATTTCCCTGGAAGAATAACAAACAAATAATTATATAAAGTATAGCCAATTTTCAACGTAATGCCTCAAAATAAAGCAAAAAATCAATTTCCAGAAAGAATATCCGTTCATGACCTATTTTCCTTCCATAAGCCTCTGCTTATCAATCTAATAAAATCTAAATCTATAGACCAACGGAGCGCGAGATGACACACATATGTAAAAATGTTCATTTCTCCCATTTATTTTACAAATTCATGAGTAAAGTTCTGATGCTAGAAATGGATGGGGACTAACATTATTCATATGTATTTGTGTTGTTTCCTGTAGGAAAATAAAAATATTTTAAATTCAACAATCTTTATTTGGAAATTTTTAAATGTAGACCTATATAATATGTTTTAAAAGATGTTGATATTGTATTGTTATAACTGGTGTAACACAACGATGTATATGAGTTTGAAGATGGTCTTTATTTTCCTGGTAACATGATGTTATAACCTAGTAGGAACTCGATAGGCAACTACCTAACCCTGGTCAATTGCACCTGTTAAGTAGTCTAGAGGCTTACCGTGAGGTAAGCCTATGCTCTTGATTGGCAGGTGCAGTGCGACCAATGAGAGAAGCTTAATTAAACAGTAATGAGCTAGCCTTCGAACAGGTAGAGGGCTCCTGATGGGGGGGGGGGGGGGTCCTGTGTCGATTTGTTCCACTAAGGATGAGCATTTGTCCCTTGTCCCCAGAATCCCATGTCAATTTGTTGCTCTAAGAAATTGTCTATGTCAGTTTGTCGATTTTACCCCTTATAATGTCGATTTGTTGCACTAAGTTCCCCTCTCCAATACCCCACCCTCTCCCACCCCTCTTCTTCACTCTCCCACTCCTCTGCATGTAGTCAGGTCCCCCTTGAATTGACGCAGTAGCTTGTGGCTAATGCCATAGTATCTCACAGAGGCTTTCCCAGGCTATAAATAGAGTGTAGATATCCACATTTAAAAAAGGCTTCAAAATCACATTTCTACCCCAGATACCTTCACAAACCACATACAACGTCCTCCAGAGAGGGTGGACAGAACTCTACAGAAGAGTAAAATGGTTTGTAAAACAACAAATTCCAAGAACATGTGAGACAAAGAAACCCCTCTTTTCTACCCCTTTTCGTAGAAATGGCTCTTCCCGTATATTATATGGATGTATATATGACACAATGAGGTATAACAGTTTTTTATTTTCGTTTTTGGTCATGTTTACTAATTATCTACCGGAAAGAAATGTTATCTTATATGGGTCGCCACGTCACCTGGACACAATAGGAAGATTTAGCAACCACAACGCACCAACACAACACTAATGCATCCACTAACTATTTATACATTACAACCGTTGTGGGGATATCTCGAGAGGCGCTATGCCGAGGGCATCTGCATTGCAGGCCTCTTGAGATATCCCCCCCCCCCCCCAAAAAAAAATATATATATAGGCATAAACAAATATAATAAAAGAAATATCAAAGTTAGGGGAGGCAACCTAAAACAGATCTCTATAAGGGAAGGGGTGGGTTAGTTTCTTGGGGGTTTCGACGTTTCGAGCACATTAGCGCCTTTTCAAGGAGTATTAAAAATAAAAACTTAATTAAGAAGATTGTTGATATTATATTTATTATGGGTTTATTATATTTACGCATAGGTGTAATTTAATCATATTTGAAATGATGAATTGCTCTACCTCATATGAAGCATATATAATAAATCAAGTAACGTTAACTGACAGTCTAGATACAAACCCTCAGATCAGATAAGAATGTTATCTCAGTGATTAGACGCCTACTTCGCTCATCGGTTTCATCGGCATTCTAATGGGAATATAATGCCATTTTGCGGTCTTAATGGAATTATAATGGCACTTTGTCGTTTGAGGCGAGAGGCTTCTCCTCCGTTTGAAGGGGTCGACTCGATCTCTCAACTTTGGGCCGAGACTGGACTCATGAGTCTTCGTTGCTTTGAATATTGCACTCATTGCAACCGCGCAACACACTCAGCCACTGATTTCGTGTGTTGCGCAGTTGCAACTCATGTAGGGTACTATTCCCGCTACTCAGACCCACTCGTCCGTTACCATGTATGTAGGCCCATAGCCTACAGACATTTAGTTTACCCGAAAAAATGTCATTTTATCGTGGACGCGTCATGTGGATACAGTGAAAATTTCTTTTAATAAATTCGTGATTCAATTTTCGTGAGTGTCGATATGATTTCCAACAATTCGACGCTATTCGACAAACGTCTAAAGAATTATTTTTATAGGCTGCCAAACAACCTTTTTTTCATGCATACAAACATATGGAAGTAATTACATTGGATGCTCTAATGTTTACTATAATTGGAATCCGCTTCATCTCCTCTTTTCAAATATGATGATGATATCTCAAAATCCATTGTCTGCGACTTGTGACTCATTTTCCTGTAACCCATCACATATGTATTGCCATAACTATATCAGAAAGCAACCAACTATCATTATACAGGTTAACTAACGAGTTCGTCGAAGGAGCGTGAATATTGACTTGCAATATTCTAGGCAACTGAAATGAACGAGTTAGTTAACAGATTTTTTTGATTTTTTTTAACATAATTTTATTCAGGCTTTAGTTACAATTTTAAACACGCTCACCCCAGGGGTGATTTTCGTAGCGCCCTGCTACTCTTTTCTTGTACATCGAGGTAAATTCATTTCATATTTATACAGAATCTATAGTCTTTTACTATCATACCTTCGTGTATTGAGATTTCAATTGTTAAGCCAAATTACGATCACATTATAAAGAGAACATGAACAAGAAACAAACGAAAAGAAAAGAAAAGATGAAAGGAGATGAGGTGAATGAGATTATGATATTCGAAATAATGATGTGAAAAGTGATTGTACCTGGCCTTTTATATCCATCCACTTTTGATACCTAATATGTGGGTGTTATATTACAAATGAAGAGGTCTGGGGGGAGGGGAGACAAATATAGATCGTGTCATATCAGATCGTGAAGGTTTGGGTGGGGGAGTGGAGGAGAGCGCGTAGAGAGAGAGGGGATCATGGGGGGGGGGGGGGGGAGACAGAGATGAGAGCAATTCATTCTTTAATATAACATCACATGTATATATAGTATGTACATTCACATTTTTCATTTTCATTTTATCATTTCGTGGTCCAACCAACCAACTAGATATGTGGTGATTAAAATCATCGTTATTCATTAATGTACCTTTTTAAGTGAGTCTTAAACACCATTTCATCACATATTAACTGTAATTCCGGTCTCAGATCATTCCAACAACAGATTATAAAGTTTATCAGCGATTTTTCTTCCTTATTCATTCTGGGGTGGAAGTTCCCCAGTAATGGAGCATTAGCTTGTTGCGTAAGCCTGTTTGGTTTAATAGCATTACCCTTCTTATACACTTCCTTGTGTCCCAGTATACAACAGTTATACTTCATCCTATCTTAGTTTTATATTCATAACACCCGTTCTTCTTAAAATTTCTATATTACTAACATGATAATCACAGCTTAAGGCAATTCTTAATATACGATTCTGGTTTTTTTGCAACTTACCAAGGTCTTTTTGTGTAAGCGGGCATAAACTAAAAAGGCTATAATCGAATAATGAGACTAGTTTCGATTTAGCTATTAATATGGCTGCCTGTTTAGTCAAATTGGGTCTAATTTTTCTAAAAGTATAAATTTTATCATTGATTTGTTTGATTACATTGTTATACTGACATCTCATGGTGAGTTTATCATCAATACACAATCCTAGATAGGTATAAGTCGTTATAATGTCTAATTTTTCTCCTCCTAATTTTACATCCAATGTTGGCATTATGCTAGCATTATTTGCTTTGCCAAATATCATAAGCTTAGTTTTCTTACTATTCACAAGAAGTTTATTACCAAGGCTCCAATTATAAAATAAGTTCATATCTTGGTTTAACATATCTTCACATTCTTTTAGTGTATTTCCCGAGTAATAAAAAACAGTGTCGTCAGCGTATTGTAAGTATTTTGATCTGATATTAAGGTGTTTTAAATCATTGGCATATATCAAATACATTATGGGTCCCAAAATAGACCCCTGAGGTACGCCATAATTAATAGCAAGTGTTTCTGAGATTAAACCATTCAATTTCACCTTCTGTGTCCTGTTTACTAAGTACGATTCAAACCATTTTCTTAAATTTGGTGCTATTCCTAAGTCTTGTAATTTATTTAACATAATGTCAGGTACTACAGAATTAAAAGCTTTACTAAAATCTACGAAACAGGCAACAGATATTTTCTTTTGACTACAAGCTATATTCAGGTCGGTTATAAGTTCCACTAAAGCATCAGTAGTGGACTTCCCCTTTTGATACCCTTTCTGTTGTTTACTATATATATATTCTTATATTCTGAAAAATCCATCAACTGCTCTACTACTATTTTTTCCATTATTTTCCCTCCAATGTGTGTTAATGAAGTTGGCCTGGTGTCTCCCAATAATTTAGGGTTAGTTACTTTGGGTATAGGTACAACACTTGCGCACTTCCATCTTGATGGAAAGTTACCAGTTACAATCGATTGTCTAAACAAAAAGGTCATTTGATTTATTATACATGCTTTCAATCATAAAAATCGAAAAAAATCGAATCATGAATTTTAATTTCGGCGGTAATTTTAGTAATAAAACAGATTGGTTGCCATGACAACCCCACATAACTCACTAGTGAAATACGCACTATGCGTAACTCACTCTAGATACGTTGTTTTTAGAGCAATGCATGTATAATAAACATATATACGCACATTTATGTTCCAGGTCTGGTTCCTGAGTGCAAAGTTCCAAAATGAATGACGTTTTTCAAATGAAGGAGCAGCACCAGACGCTGCTGGAGAGGAGTAAGCCGTATCTGATCCACAATGTGTGTCCGACGGAAGGCTTCTGGAACGCACTGGGGGACATCCTGGATTCTGAAATGCTGGAAGATCTTAAGGTCAATTCGTATTTCCTTTATAGATATTGAAGAGATAATATAATAGGGGATTTGCATAGCCGCCATTTTGAATCTTGATTTGCAAGGAATTATGGGACTAATGGTACGGTCTAAAATCTATAGAAAACATACTATGCTCTAATGTCAATATCTATGTCAATATCTATGTGTCAATATCTATGTGCTCTAATGTCAATATCTATGTGTTTTACACGTTTCCATAAAGACAAGAAGTTCTACTTCATCTTACCCATCATGCATTTGGTTTTCACGGCTCATTTATACTAACTCTGATATTGGTGAAAACATTCATGCAATTATTTATAAAAAAATCTTGCCAAATATTTGTATCTCAGATTTCAACAGAGTCCATTCCATGATGCACTGTAACAGACATGTATGCGCACTGGCATATGCAAATCTCCTATTAGTATTATATTATAGTGGTGGTAGGAATGTTTGCAATACTACCGTAGGCCTTAACACAGACAATAGTCTGCCAATAGTCAGAAGTCGCGCTGAAATAAACCACTGCACGAAGTACGTCACCCTGGAAAAGGGGATTGTGCTATTTTACATTATTTTTGACAGACTTTCACACGAGCGGCACACCCTACTGTATATGGGTCAAATCATCAGAAAATGTACAATTGGCAACTCTACACATTTAATAAATTCTGCTAAATGAGACTAAAAACCGGGATAAAAACTAGGCATATCTGAGTATATTTGTCTTGAATTTGGGTTATTTGAGAAAATTGGAGAAGGTACATATTTTCTGTCGATCCGACCCATATGTCAATGATTATGATTGCAGTATCATATTTTTTAGAAATATACTCTCTAACATACTGTTTTCTCCTCTTCAGACCCAGCAAAGCAGGTCAGAGAAAGTGTCAGCCTTGGTAGATATTCTGCCTCACCGTGGTCCAGATGCCTTTGACGGATTCCTTGTTGCTCTCCTCAAGTGTGGACATGGGTTTGTGGCAGATTACTTGAAGATACAAGAAGGTATTTAACTATTTCCCTTCATGGAAATTGGATACAAAATTCAATGATAAATTAACATTTGAATCAAATCCAGTAAGAGGACAGACGAAAATCTGTAAGATTCACAGTACACAGTATTACTTGCCTAGTTTAGCAATTTTAAGTCGCAATTTAAGGCATTAGCAGTAAGATACAGCAGTGAGCGGAATCCATGGCTATTCACATTGAATACAATCCGTGAGCCCTTAAGTGATCTGTTTTAGGAAAATGAGTCACAAGTCGCAAAACTGATATTTTTCAAAGTGATTTATTCACAAGAACCCTTGCTCAGAATGTTTTCAGTTTTTGAGAATCTAACGCTATCAATAGCATCACTACGTGTACCTAATTTGAAGACAGTGCACAGGTACTAAATATATCAATTTGTTTTGAGGTCATTCTAAAGAGTATATCTAACCACCTTACTATTGATTGACCATAAAAAATATACCAAACTTTTTGTTCATGCTTAAACAAATATAGAGGTACTTAGTGGACGTCTTAATGTTTATTATCATTGGAATCCACTTGATCTCATCTTTTCAAATAATATTATAATGATATCTCAAATCCATTTTTTGCTATTTGTGACCCATTTGTCTGCAACACATCACATAAGGCAATGATGATCCCTGTATTCAATGATAATGTATTTTATACGTGACTCTCTCTTTGTATCATAATTGTTGATGACACTCTGTATAAACATCTTAAATAATATTTTAAAAATTGATCACTTAAAACCTCTGTCCTTTCCTACAGCAACCCTACAGTGTGAAAAGCTTTTACATTGTAAAATGTCGTAACTATTATCATATCTTTTTAATGATATGTATATAAGAGTTTCTCATAGTATTGAGTTTGATTTAGTTAGTTTGAAAAAAGAGTTTTTCTGTCT
The DNA here is from genome assembly GCA_942159475.1 of Sthenelais limicola. Lineage (NCBI taxonomy): Eukaryota > Metazoa > Annelida > Polychaeta > Phyllodocida > Sigalionidae > Sthenelais > Sthenelais limicola. The sequence continues at coordinate 33,664,141 of OW804098.1, forward strand.
ATTTCTTCAGTTGCTGACCAATTCAAAAAGGATATCCATAATTACAACATATCGGAGCCTGTACAAGATAGAATTGTGAAGACATTCAAGAAAAGCATTCCTAATATTCAGAGATTCTTTGAGACTAAATTGGAAGTCAATGTCCAAGAGCAAGAAATGGAATTCCAAGAAAAGGAAAAAGAAATCGATGACCTCCAAGAACAGGTCAGATCACTTGATGAAGAAATTCTGGATATGAAGTCATGGTTTAAAACAGCGGTGCAAAGGATAACATTTCTAGGTGCAGAGCTACAAAGACAGTATATTTCAAGATCTATGCTTCGAGAAGAAAGGAAATACCTTGAGGAATTCTATGAAAAGGCAGCGAATAAAGAAAAACATGAGAAATTAATTTCAGATTTTCATGACGGAATGCATGCGCTTTTGGATTATGTTGCCATGGCTGAAGACAGAGCTGCTCAATTAGAGCATGCCATCAACTGTGGTGAGGAAAAGGACGAGCTAGGACACAGTGGTGGTTCTACTTCAAGTGGGAAAACCATCACAGCTAAGGTACAGAGTGTCATGGATCTCATTGCTAATGTTTTGGAAAAAGCTGTCTCTGTGGTGAAGCCAGAGGAAGAAAACGATGTTAGAAATGAACTTGAAAGGTCAATTAGCCGCCTAAAGGACATCATCAAGGATCTAAGACATGTAAAACAGATATTTTTATTAACACTGCGAAAGAAAGAGGACCTTAGCCAGGAAACACTTTCATTGGTGAACAATTTCAGGGAGATAAGGCGATTGGAGCAAGAGATGAATGAACAGGAAAAACATGTGCAGGACTTAAAGAAAAGAGGCCAGCTCATCAAAGTCAAATCAAAGAAACATAAGCGGCAACAAGAACAAATACAAGAGTCTATCAACGAAAAGGAGGAGTCTTTAACTAAGCTCCATGATTCCCTACAAAAACAGGTCTCATCTGCGGATCAACGAGTTCACTTTATTTTAAGTTTACTTCCCGATGAAGAAGGAGAAGATGGTGCCCATGAAACTAAAACAGACACATCATGGACTCCCTTCTCTCGTGGTGGCACTTCAATGACAATATACCCTGACAGGAGTGACTCAAGGTACTCTCTGAGGTCTGATGTCAATGATGAACTCACTGCTACTTGTACTTCAGCCAGAAGTGTCACAACACCAGAGAAAAGTGTATCTCACCACAATTGTTTGTCACCTCATAGTCCAACGCCTGCACCACAGCCCAAAGCAAAGGAAACATCTGCTAGAAAATCACCTCCTTCACCAGGACCAAGGACCATACAGGTTCAGGAACCTAAGGACAAAGAGCCATCTTCTGCCAGGGATCGATCTATCAGCTCTGCTCCCCGTTCTTCTACTAGTTCCAAGGGAAGCCGATCTGCTAACAAAGGGAATTCTGTTGGAACAGCGGAGAAGGTGTCTAGGGAGACTATAAGTGCTGCTCAGAAACGAATGCCACCAAACTCCCCTCCAGTATCTGCCCGTCCAAGGAAAGAGATCCTTAAAGTCTCGCCAAAAGGGATAGATCCAGGAGAAAGGTCTAAAGAGCCCAACAATGCCAAAGAGCCAGTAACCAAAGCGCCACCAGTGCCCCAAGAACGACCTCCAGAAAAGCCACCAGAAAAGAAGACAGTGGTTATTATCGATAAAAATAGGAAGGAGGCATCAGGTAAATATTCACCATTGTCGAGAGACAATTCCGCGAAGTACAGGCCAAGCACGCCTGACGATAAAAAAGATGAGAAGCAGGAAAAGACGGCAGCCAATCTAATCAAGGTGAAACCAGCATCAGACGAAAATAAATTGAGGGCTGACCCAAATGTCTCAAAGGACTCAAAGGACTCAGCTGAGGATGCCCAGGTTCAAAAGTCAAGTCCCACAGTGCTTACAAAACAACTATCCCATTCGAAATCTGTTGTTGCTGAAAAAGGGACAACAACTCCTCGGCCAAAATACACTGACCACAAAAACCTAAGCAAGGGTGGACCACTAAGTATTTCATCAACCAAAGCAGTTACCCAAGTGCCGCCGACTTTAAAGCCTTCAGTTGGGTTTGATAAAGCATTCAGTAGACCATCAGTGTCTGCATCAAAGTCCAAGCCCATACAGACACAACACGCGGACCTAAAGGTTGAAACACAACTGATGCTACGAGACAGACCGGGGAGGGCTTTAAAGACCACCAGAATGAGTAGTCGAAATCCTGATGACCACAGAGATGCCCAGAGCTCGGGCCTTCCTTCAGGTCGCGGTGCCAGCAATGTCCCAGATCGGGATTCTCTGAGTCAATCATGGATGGTGAGAAGTGTAGTTACTAGGCAACAGTCATCCAACAGTGAGGCAGAAAATCTCGTATCTGGAACAACATATCCACCATCATCTAAAAGGTCAAGAACGACCAAAATTGATGCCAATAGACTGGGCTCTAATCTTGACAACATGATCAAAGAAGGGAAACCGGATAGTTTCTATGGGAGAGTCACAGATGCCATTAACAAAGTGAAGAAGATTGAGGCTCCCCTGACTCCGTCTCAGTCTTCCTGTCCCAACCCTATTCTTGGAGCAGCCGGTAATGCTTTCACGTTCCAAGACGTGAATCAACCAAGGCTTAGCTTAAGTACAGAAAGTTCTGATGGACAAAATGGCTGTGGTGATAATCTAGCCAGTGCCTCAGCAATTAGTGATGAATGTAGTTTGGACAATCTCTCTATCAATAAGACTTGGGAAATACATGGAGCTTCAGCCATGAGATCCCATTCCATTTCAATAGATGGGGATATTGATGAACCTCAGACAAGTCAGAGAGCTTCCTCGTCAACGTCACGGGTAAGCAGGTCTCTTGTAGAAGAATCCAATAAATATCCACAAAGACAGGTTTTGACTGCAAAAAAAGTGGAATTAAAATGAAACATTAATAGTGTCTAGAGGATTGAATTCAGCCAGGTGCAATATGCTGCATTTCAAGAGCCTGCGTATATGAGATGTGTTCCAGGAAAATGAGCCACAAGTCGCAAAATTGATATTTTTCAAAGTGATTTATTTACGAGATTTCGTTGTTTCTTGGAATGTTCTCATTTTTGGGGTGCCTGGCGCTTTTAGTAGTATGACTACATGTACCAAATCTTAGGACAATGTATTAGACATATCCTTGTGGCCATCCTATCGAGCATATTTAGTTACTTTACCAGGTGAGCAACACGGGCACCCACAAATGCTCCACATTCTTTTTTCAAAAATAAAAATATCAAACTGAAAAAATAATATAGAAACACTTTTTAGATATCCTTAATGTTTACTATCATTAGAATCAGCTTGATCTCACCTTTTCAAATATGATGGTAACACAAAATTCATTTTTTGCGACTTGTGACTCATTTTCCTATAACACATCAAAAATCCGTTTTTAAGTCATTCGGTTGCTTTGGTATGACCCTCTGCATTTAAGACTGACCTTAGTTGTGAATATTACCTTATATCTTTACAACTCTTTATAACTCTTTTCAACTGGTCTTTGGATATTTTGAATATGTTCTCTTCTTTTTCAATACGGATATTTTAACCAAGATAATTTTAAGAAAATACTCTTAAGTTTAAGTATTTTTTTTTAAAGTTTAAGTTTAAGTATTAATATTTCACTACACCAAAAAGTAAACCTTTTATTTTGCAATGAAATAATTTTACGTGTTAAGTTTTCACCACCCACTAACAAATAATCCAATCCCATTTTCAGGACGCACCACACAAACCCCAATGATACATTATGGATACTGATCCCAGATGATAGGCTTTGAGAAAACACCCGATGCAAGCAATAAAGTAATACAAGTAATTTTGAGGAAAAACCAAGTTGCAGTTGTCTAGTGGCATGTTGCATTGGCACGTGATTTTTCAGACCTGTCAGTTTTTTGCATTGAACTGTAAATGTATTACACGGGAAAAAAAGCTGCCTCCATAATTATGATATTGTTCACAAGTTGTATTGCTTCGTAATTTCTAGACTCTCCGGCAAAAGAAATAAAAGATATAATATATTCATGAGGAGACTACGTGAATCAAATGGCTTACAAAATGCCAAATTGGCAGCACGAGTGGCAATTTTAATAGAATTGATCACTGTATCGGGAGAGCGGGCATTTATTTATGCATGGGTTGCTTACACTATAATGAAAATGTAAATTTCATTTACACAAGACTTTGTAAAACAACACTCATTCTGACTAATTGTTTTTATCACTTCATCCTGCAGTACCAATTCTAGAATTATCCCCGTGCTTAAATCTTAAGATGTATTTTTTCATTTTATTGTATTCATCGATAACCAACAATTTTACGGACGAATGACTAATAGATGTACCGATCGAGTAGTCAAGAGGTTTAATGAGGTACCCAACTGTTGAGGAATCTCTATCCAGAGGTCTTTATCAAAACGTCCATGTTTGTTTCATAAATCCTTTACGGGACTTGTTCATATTAGTCACGGCGTATAAGTGCTTTGCACGAACATGTTTTATATAAGCTGCATATGTGCCAAAATCCCTGTGAACATTTGAGATTCATATTATATTCATGTGTCACCTCAACTCTTAGTATTCAGCTGTAGGCTAACTTTATTTCATAGTTGTTGTTAAAACAACATGTGTTACATCCTTCATCGAATAAAGTATTGACAATTTATTCTGTATGTTATTGCTGTGGTAACCTAGGATATATATAAGTACCTATGTGTTGTTTGTCGGTTCAGTTCGCACATAATAAGTTCGGGTTTTTTTTTAGGTTTTTTTTTAACTTTTATTTATTTTATTCATACTGGGTAAACAAATCCCGGAATGTGAAGATGGATCAATACAGATTGACCTACGAGTTTTGATTACAATTAGTCTTTTATAATATAAAGAGAATTGTACTTATTTTTCGTTCTGAATGAAATATTATTTCATTCAGAACGAAACATAGCTTCATTAACGATGGCATATACTAGTTTAACCACATCGGAATGTTAAAAATTATGAATGACGATATTGAATATGTGGGTTATCGTCATAAGCATGTACATAATACTTATCATTCATGATATATAGACGTTCAGGATTCGCATGGGTTCTATCAATGTTAAATGATACATGCATTTCAACGTGTATTTATTGGACGTCATTGGTACCAGCTAAACAAAACCTTATTAAGTGATATTTGGCAAGCTTTCCGCGCACCAGAACCCAGTGTAAACACGATTTATCACATGGAGTGGTCATGAGAAACTCCCCCAATGTAATGTTGTATATCACAATTGGGACGCTGTAATAGCAGTCCCTCGTGTTGTTGTCTATTTCACTATAATTTTATCAATGATAATAATGGATTTCTATTTCCATGTCACATTTACAATCGGTGATATACGGTGTAACATCAATTAAAGAACGTACAAGTTGAGAAAGAATGGAAAAAGGAATGCTCTCTGTGAATGTCACGTACAGGTCTTCCGAGCACCCATGGAATTTTGATTATTTAATAAGAAAGGTAAAATAATTGCAGCAATTAGTACACAGTAAGCAAGTAAAGTAAAACATTAATATGAAGTGTGTGTACAATATAGTGTACATGTACAAGGGGACAAGGTAACCCGATATAATTATATATCATTTTTCAGCCGAATTTACTAAATGTGTAGAGCTGTCGATTGTACATTTTCTGACGATCTGGCCCACAAATGGGTGAGTAGGTACCGAGACCAACTGTTGTCGAAGTCCATAGCTATAGCTTTAGCTATAGTTTAATAACCATATCATATTTATGGATATATAGATATTGTTTTGTTATAATCCGTGTTTTTGTCATTCGACAAGTTTATACTACCAAATATTTATTGCGAATTGTTCTCTTATGGACTACAGAAATGATATTGCTCAATGAGCTGCGTTGTACTAATTTATGGTGTTGTTAGTTCTTTCTACAGAGGGCGCCAAGATACGTCAAAGCGTTGATGCTCAACCAAGGAACGCCCGGAAATTTGTTTTATAACCCTACATACCGTTAGATGTGAAGCGGATTCTTGAATTTTCATTCTCAGAGTACACTTGTGCTTGGTCCCACAACTTCAGCAGCAAGCATTAGTGAAGTTGTCATTTCGATTACAAGTGGAATAGCAATTGAAAAAAGGCCTAATTTGGTGCGCAAATAGTAGGGGTCGCAATGTACATGAGACCAATTTGATGAGGAAATGATATATTACAGACACTATTAGATATGAAGTGGCAGAGATAATGTTTACAGTATTCGGCGTATATCGGTTTCTTTCTGGAGAACACTAGCATCTATAAATGACCACTCTTACGTCCAAATATGCATGTGTGAATAGATACGTACGTGTACACAGAACTATCAGTACATTCATTTATAAGATTAAGAGTTATAGTTATGTGGTATACATGTACACATATTTATTATACACGCATTGCTATGAAAACAACGTAGTGATTTACGCATAGTGCGTATTTCACTAGTGATTTACGTGGGGCTGTCATGGCAACCAATCTGTTTTTATTTTTTACTAAGATTACAGTAAAATTCAAATTTATGACTAGATTTGTTTCTATTTAAATGATTGAAAGCATGAATAATAAATCTGTTAACTAACTGGTTGGTTTCAATTGCTTAGAATATTGCACTCGTTGCTACGCAACTCGTGATTTACGTGGGGCTGTCATGGCAACCAATCTGTTTTTATTTTTTACTAAGATTACAGTAAAATTCAAATTTATGACTAGATTTGTTTCTATTTTCATGATTGAAAGCATGTATAATAAATCTGTTAACTAACTGGTTGTTTTCAGTTGCTTAGAATATTGTACTCTTTGCTACGCAACTCGTGCAATATTCACGCTCCTTCAACCAACTCATTAGTTACAGTCAGTAGTAGAAATCCCTAATGACTCCCTAACTTTTAGGGGTCGAGTGATTCCCATTAACACTTTTAGCCTTAGTCTTAGCCTTGTGGCTAAGCTTATCGCTGTATGCGGTGAACTGCAACGCTCAAGGAATGTGGCTTTCTGGATAGGACTGGTTAACCTGTATTTAATATAATATCATGCATGTATAATGTGTGTTTTTAGGGGTCTCCGGTCCAGTTTTGTCCCTAAATTGCCCTTGTAACGGACAATCCTACCAGCGGATAGAGTCTGTGGTCGACCCCTAAAGGACTTGGAAGGTTGTGGTTTTATTTGGAGGGAATAGCCTTATGGATGTGTGATAGAGAACTCGCTATCGCTCGTCCTCTATCACAAGCCATAAGACTCTTCGCTCCAAACCACAACCTTCTAAGTCCATAATAAGGAGCCCTCGGAACCACAACCACAGATATGCACTAATTATACTAAGGCCACAGTCAAACGTGTGGTTTGCTTACTATAGACCCGTCCGAGGTGATGATAAGTTGGTCAACAAGGAGATAACACCTTTGTTTGTCTGCTATGATGAATTACTTTTCTTCTCAAACAAGGCCATGCCACTGTGAGTATAGTAACTAGGACAGCCAATCGATAGCTTCTACTGTATAAGAATTCGCTAGCGTATTTTAAGAATGACATTCTCTTTGTTATACCAATGTAACCATTCATAACATGAGGCCAACAAAATGAGAGAGTCCCTTCAAACGGAGGGAAAGCCTCACGTCTCAAACTGCAAAGTGCCATTATAATTCTATTAAGACGCAAAATGTTATTATAATCCCATCAAAACGCCTAGTCCTAGTCCAGGAACCCGATTAGCGAAGTAGGCATCCAATCGATGACATACCATTCTTATCTGATCTGAGGGTTTTGGGCCTGGACTGAACAGTTGGTAAGCTGTGAAAAAGGTCACGGTAATAAATGTATCAAAATTGATTTTGAGAATCAATTATTGAAATTAAAAACGCCACTGTCCCAGAGTTGAATCATTGTCCATTTAATTGGAGCCCCCATGCTATCATAGTTCACCGATGCATGTTATACCAACACAATACTGTCCACAATACATCCACGATGCATAACCATTTAAGCTCCTCGTCTCCCACGCTCGAACTCAACACTAAAAGAAAATCTAAAAGTAATGTATGCATTAGGTATCCACGTATACTGCATTGAGGGTGGGTATACTTTTGGGTGAAGTCGCCAGAAAATGTACAATTCACCTTCACCAATCCTCTCAAATAACCCAAATCTCAGACGAAAATAAAGTTCAAAATACAGTCCAACCTAACCAAACAGATTGCTACAATCAATGCAATGCCGAATATACTCGAATGTACATAGTATTCACCAAATTGAAGCCTGATATAGCAGAATTTACTAGATGTACAGCTGCCAATTGTACATTTTCTGAAAATCTTACCCATTTACATACATACATGTAGGCCTATGCGATGGCACAAAATCAACATGTGCTATCATTATCTCCCAATGGTTGTGTTGCCTACATGCATATTTATCGCTGTCACGCTGAAGGGAAAAAGAGTAATGTAGGACAACTATAACTTATACATAATCCATAGCAAGGAGGAGGAGGAGGATGCTTCTGGACGACCAGATCCAGTTATGTGTTAACCACAAAGCACTCAAGTGGCTTTATCAAACCTGCCCGTATTGGGTTACAACAGTGTACACACATTTAGACAAGGCGATATTCTTTCACATCCCCAGGACTTGTGGCGATCGAGGTCTTTCTGTCTTTCTACTAACTACTACAGCTCATTCACTTAGAGAAAGAGGAACGCAGGCCCCTCACATTTCGTTTAAAGGGGCGCCTTTCATGATGCAAATCACATCATCTCATTGAAGTGGTACAGATCTCTAGTCTAAGAAGAGCTAAGAAGGGGAGGACATAACATCTGGCACTTGCTCCGGCTTGCTGCAAATTATTGGTAGGGAGAACACCCTTGACGCCCATGGAGCATACATGTATATAAAAACAGTAGGTAAGCCCGGATTCTTATACTAGTTCCATATAGTTTTAAGGAATCGAGTGGTGCTCGTTATATACACCTCCATATATAGTAGGCTTCAGTAGTCAAAGAATACTTATCACCCATCCCTAATTATAGTGACTCCCACGTTACTGCTTATTTATTTTTATTTTTATTCAGTATTTTTATACACCGATTCTTCTGTAAACACGATAGTCGAGTTATAAAGAAGCATGGACAATGGACAATGAACAACTGTTCATAGATCGATTGTCAAAATGTAGTTTTATTTAGTCATTTTCCAACCACATTTTTATTTCACCTAAGTTGAGTAATTTTTCTTTGACTTTGTTTACGAAATATAATTATTTTCAATAGAATCTTTCCTAGTGCAACCGTATGTTTGGGATTTAGGACAAAAGGTCGGTGCTGGTATCTATTATTTACACGCCGATTATGGCTAAGAAGCATGCATGCCGCGACTCACTCCACAGCAAAATCTTACTTTTGTAAGACTGATATCAATATGGGTGAATACCAATCGATTTTACTGTTAACAGAATGATATAGCCAAAATTATTTTTTAAAAACTTAGTGTCTCTTATTTTGCCTACTCCCATATGCCATCGACTTTATCAAGCTTAAACACACATAATGAGGGAACTCCGATCTTTTCAATCCCATATAATCAGGTTAAGTTATTACTATATAAGAATCTTCATTGCCACTTGTCTGACATAAATATAAAATATCTCAGCACTTTCTATCTAGTGGAAACGGGTCTTTGTCTTAAGTCATGGAAACTCTTCCAGCAATCAAGGCCCTCTTTAGTACTTTATGGTTAACAATAACCAATGAACATTAGAATTAAAAAAATAATACTGGAAAACAAAATTTTGATGTAGGTTGTTGTAACCTCTCAGTCGGTGTTAAAATATATATATAATCACTATACCATGAGTGGACCAAGTTAATACTTTTTACTGCGTGGTTGCGTACAATTCAGTAAATCAGGAGTTCAGCTCTGAATCTCCCCATGCATTATATCTTTAAATATATCTTTTTGGAGTAAAATGTATTGTCATGTAAAACGTTACGAACCAATCTGGAGTAAAATAATTTCTGCCTGTCTTTGCTTTTTTCTTTATTTTGATCTTTCCCTATTTTACTCTTCTATTCATCGGTATCTACATACCATGATTTACCCATTCAAGCATTGATCATGTTCTCCCTTTTTATTCCTGCCAGCCTAATTATTTATCTGTGTGACTATCTACGTTCCTCTAATCTAATATCCATTCATTCCATCTATTCATTCATTAATCTTGAGTCTCTTTATCCATTTCTACCTTTTTCATTTACAATCTGTGCCACATCTGTGCCAAACTCTCTACATTAATCTATCCATCTACACCCTCATATTCATTCTGTTATCAATGTATCTATCTGTCATGTATCTATCTATTCATCTAGGCCTATCTATGTCCTCATATTCATCCTGTTATCCATCTGTATCCATCTATATATCCATCTATCTTTCTATCTATCCATCCATCTATCTATCTCGATACCATAGGCCTATATCTATTGATCTATCTATCTATTGATCTATATATCTATATACATCTACATGTACGGTATTCATCCTGTATTGTTCTTTCCTCTCCTAATCGTGTTTTCTTCTTTTTCTATTTCTCCCCGCAATTTGATCTGTCCTCCACCAGTCATGCATCCATTGTCCCCGGCCCCTTTTCACAAATCTGAACTAGTGCTCCTTTTTTTCCCCCTCAAGATTTGGTAAAAGGGATGTACATTGGTCATATAGGACTACCATACAACTAACTGATTGGTCTTAGTTGCCCTGGCATCGCATTTGTAAACATATGTCAAGTATTAACTTCATCGTGAGACATCGACTTCATCAGGCTAGGCTCAGAGTTAGGAGATTCCCTTCAAATTTTGAGAAATATAGACCTATTATAAATTTGAAAAGCGCTCTTCCTGAGAAAAAAAAGCTTCAATCAAATAATATACAACGACAGAAATCCAGTTTTTACATAAAAGTCATGTGAATTAGGCTAGATGTTTGTATGGGTGAAACATGAAACGTATCATGAATGTGAAATTGTTAATAAAATTTGTTAAAAAAAAAATTTAAAAAATGGGTGACTCGGGCTATCAAATAAGTTTATGAAATTACGCTACCGCAAAATAATAATTAAAAAAAACGCTATTTCTACTCGAAATACATTGTCAAGATGTTTAAATTCTGAAAGACTCGGACTCATTGAAGTTTGAAAGAGCATGCTTTTCTACCCCTATATATTTAATTCTATAAATTTTGTATCTAAATAAGGAAGTTATGAGGGAAACTATACCGCTACCATTAAACAATAATTTGAAGTGGGGGATGATACTCTGTCTAGGGTTGGAGCAACGATTCTATAGCTACACAACGATTTTATGTGTAGACCTAGCTATAGTTTGTTTGAGTTGAACACATGCTCACTCTGACGTCCGCGCTTTTGTCTATATCATACTGAATTGATAATTGAAAATTTGGAGCCCTTGTTACTCCTTTAAACGATCCTGACTATCCGACCAGCTAATTTAAACTACAACTGGATATTTAGAACTCAGATAACTGTCTTCTCTTGTTCTATACCTCTCCAATCTTTCATATTGTCTTTTAATAAAAAAAAACACAGCTAACACTCCATCACTAATGATCAGAGTGGCAAAGCTAATTTATCTTATTTATCTGCTAAAAACATACATTAATTTCAATGACCACTAACACTCCATCGTTAATGATCTGAGTGGCAAAGTGCAAACCTTCATATCAACATCAAAACTATGTATATACTGTAAAAAAAAAAGCTGCATCTATGTACACCTTCCCTGCTCAGTCTCTGTATATAAGACTGGGGCAGGCGAAAAACCCCGTTAGGGGACCTTCGACTCCCAGTATAAATAAAATCTTTTAAAAAAAATAGTCTAGAATCGTTGGTTGGATGTTAGTAGAAACTGTGGAATTAGTCTGGGGAAACCTTGGTCACAACCAAAATTTCTTGTTTAATTGGAACAATCAGAGATTTTCCTGATGTTATATTTCTGAGATTAATATTGCTTCTAGCTAAATTGTCATCAATTGGGCTTAATTTGAAGGCATATTCCAGCAAGTGGGCCTGTCTCTTAACACGGAGGTATTTTATGGATAAATAAATATCGATGAACACATGGGTCAGATTTTCAGAAAATGTACAATCTGCAGCTCTACACATTTAATATTTTTTTCTAAATTAGTCTGTAATTTGGTCAATACTAGACCTGTACATTCGAGTATATTCAGCATTGCATTGATTCTAGCTATCTGTTTGGTACAGGTTAAACTGCATTTTGAAAGTCATTTTTGTCTTAAATTTTCGTTATTTGAGAGGATTGGTGAAGACGAATTGTACATTTTCTGTCGATTTTACCTACATAGTCTCTGCACATTCCTCACGGGTGTACAAGTGTACACAGCTATGTCTTGCCCTATTACTCCTACTCCTAGGTCTTCCCATTTACGGATTGGTGAGTTTGAAATGTAGAGGTCACTATAGCAGTCCTTGCACCAGTGCACACATAAAGGACTGTTTATAATCAACCACTTGAGCGGAGAATTTGCGAAATTATATGACCTCCCCCCACCCCACCCTTAAAGACCCACCCCACCCTTAAAGACTAGTCTTGTGCAAAATTTCTGCCCCCCCCCACCACCTCTTGAAAGTTTGTGCCCCATATCATGACCCACCCCCCCCCCCCACCCCCTACATCATTGTAGTTCTGAGTCTGTGTAAAATAAGATACCCCCCCCCACACACACACACACTTTTAGACTCTAGAGTCTGCGCAAAAAAGGTGCGCCCTCTCCCCCGCCTAAGATTTTGCACAAAAAAAGTGACCCCTCTGATAATTCCCCCCCCCCCCCATCCCTCCCAGTGCTTAAAAATGAACAGTCCCTAATGTATAATATTTCACCCTACTACCCTCCCGTCCTGAATACGTCGGAAACGTATTTCTTGGTGGTATTCCCCTCGGGCTGGTTTTATGTTTATAGAAGCAGTCGTGTATAACTGTACTTTTTATTTAGTTTGGGAATAGATTTTATCAATTTTGCATAGGTGCGCAGAAATATCTAAAATTACAAGTTTGGTTTCATAGCAGTGTTAAAACATTTAGACATGCTACACTATAGGCGATACTGGATAGAAGATTACATGCTTCACCACTATACTATTTATCAAGTAGTTCCACTTCTTGAAACTTGGAGTAGAACATTAAATACAAACTAGACGTGTGTGGATGTATTCAGGAGAGATATAAACACATTGTTGTATAATACATCATTTTCTCTTAATACCTTTTTTGTCGATATTACAGCAATAGCATCCAGCGGTCTATTTGACTGTATGTAGCCATTCAATTACATAGACCCACTGACATGACGCAACCGAAGGGCCTATAATTGGCGATGGGATGGGTTCTCATGGAAGGTGGGGTTGAGTCACTATTATTTATTATAGAGAGGTCTCCACTAATGATAGGCTTGACAATTGACCAAGGTCAAGGTGAACGATGGTTTCAATCTACTGGTACACGAGTGGGAGTGCTCCATTAACTCCTATTCACTAATGCTGGGAAACTCCATAGACCTATGTATAGAGAAATTATTTCGCGTCCTAATAATTGTCATAAGTCCAGTTTTATTCATTCCAATTGTATTCTTTTTCAAGAGGAGTGCTGTCTTTCGGACTGGGGATCACAGTGCATCTTTCAAGGAACTGGATCTATGTAGATTCTTACCTGTCTGTCATAACATAGAATCCTTGACCTTCGCCACTGAACGACGCCTCGCTAAAGAGAGAGAAAACATCACGCGTGAGGAGAAGTCAACATTAATCAATCGAAGAGAAATCGATACTTACAAATCAGTTCATTACATTGTCCTGATATGCACGGTGTCCACGTAGCACAGATAATTGAAGAAGACATGGCAGACTCAGACGATGGACAGATACCAAAACTTTCGAAGCTATTAACCATGGATTACTTGAGTGTGGATAGCCTTGATAGCCTGAGTGGAACAGACGAAGGGGATAATGTATCAGACATAACATTGATCAAGTTTTCGAAGGTAAGTTGATTTATAACTGTGGAGGCAGTGAAGCCTTACCTTTGCCCAGAGTGTTTTATCATCACAAATTCTAGCTGACTTGTTTTCCACACCTGGGCTTTGTTTTATGGATAACTAGTAAAAGATCACATACATTATATACGACATTATAATGAGTATCTCCTAGCCTGGGACTCACTCATTGAGAATTGATATTGACAGTACGACCACTCATCCTCCTCACAACCCAATGTGTTTCCACTAATGTGTTTCACCAACTTCTGTCATTACTACTAAATATAAAAGAAAAGTACTGTTTAACTGGTGACCTGAAAAGAGGTACAACGACCTAGTGTCATCGGAAATTGTATAATAAAAAAAAGTTAAACAAAGTTAAAGAAATTCCAAGAGAACGATGTGCGATATTCTCATAATTGGGGATGATTCACAATAGCTGCATGTAAATTGCGTATGCCACTTTCAATGATATTGGTGATTAAATTAATGTTATACCGTGATCAATTTGTATGTAGGCCTATGTGTTTTAGAGGTTAGGCAGCGTCTCATAATTGACTAGCCTAGCTGGATCAGCTGTCCGAGATATAGCTTTCGATTTGAGAGATAAACCTATCATTGATTTAACCCCATGAGACTAATTATTTCTGATAAGGAAGGAAGCTATATCGATGTAACATGTATCATATCATGATCCACTTATGTTATGAATTTCGAGTGGACACAGCGAGTGGGATATTAATTTAGACCCGAAAAAGGATTCACGGATGTCAGGTAGATTTATATCGATTGGTCTAGGGTCAGTCACCAAATGTCTGATTGTGGCACGTTCTTTCGTAGTTATGTACATTGATATGTGATATTATGACCTGGCTTAGAGGGGAGAGGATTTAATCTAAGACAGGAGAAACTTCCCCCCAAATTGGATCGAGGGAAGCGAGCCGAGGCCATAGCCCAGCTGTTTTTTTATGAGGATGTAAACTGATTGACAGGGACTAATGGAATGCCTTCTTCCACACCTCGACATCAGAGAGAAATCCCCGCATTATTATTATCCCGCCATAAACTATAGTTATAACTTGGCGAGAGTGCATTGATAACTAAGCAATAAATCTTTGATGACTTTTTCACTTCCTGGGCCAGTATACAGCGTGAGAAATCCGCCTACATCCACCGAATGAAAGGCAAACATTAAAATTTACTATCTAGTCGAAAATGGAAAGTCATGCCATGTTTCTGCAGTTTTAGTATAATGAATCCTGAAGTGTTTCTTGTCATGAAAATGGGGGAAAATGTATATGGGTCAACCAACGTCGTACATGCCTGTTCTAAGGTATGCTACCTTAAGGCGGGGGGGGGGGGGGATATCAAACAAAGTAAGAGCCTAGAAAAACATTAATTCCAAGTGTTAAGCAGTTTATACTTTACTGAAATATGTATGTTCGTGGCAGGGATGTTTTGAAAAACTTTAGAATGAGTCTTAAGAGGATTCGTTTGGATTTATTTCATCAAAGAAAATGCAGATAATATTCTTATTGTTACTCCAAGACTCGCACCTGAGTGTCACAAATTATTTAAAATGGAAAATGGAAAGTGTCCAATTTATAAACATCACCATGAAATTTCATGCATACCCCTATTCCTACATCCAAACAACTTAGAGAGTAAATACGACGTCGTATACAACGGGAAAACTGGTCGCTGGTGTCGCTGGTGAAAATCAATGAAGATGAACCAGAATTTCTGTTTTTAGAAAGTTTTTTTCTTCTAATATTCATAGGCTTCCTCTAAAGACATTGCAGATATCTAAAACGGGGTTTCTCCCTAATTTTGATTGACTATTGATTAATAATCAGGACTAATCCCTCAGTAAATCCTATTTACCGCCATAGTTCGTACAGTCACCTAAATATTATCACATCGGACATAACGGTAGTCAGTCTAGGCCCAGAGCCTATCAGATCCCTTCAAACTAAGGGAAAACTGACCGCAAAATCCCATTACAATCCCATCAGGACGGTAGTGGGGCCTACTCCAGGGCCGGGAAAGCAATTGACTTACCGATCTTTTCTCATCTGATAGGCTCTGAGCCTGGACTGTAGTAGCGTTTGTCCATCTCCGAGTATGGCCCCCACTCATTTGTAAGTGAAAAACGTCTTCATTATTATATATAGAATTTTTATTCTGATCTAAATAACATGCAGAAAGGGACAGTAGCTTCTACAAGTAGTTCTTCCAGCTCGCCCAATTGATAAATTTATTAAACTTACATTTACATGTAATAACTTCTTTGGCAGTGTTTGATATACACTAAGGGGTTCACGTATTTACTTCTCAGAGAATCAGAACCTACACTGAATAGAGTGTATTATTCATTGCAGATCGAACCATTATTCCTAGGCACCTCTAATTATATCCAAATCTTGTGACTATGCTAAACGTCATCATTTGATAATGACATCATCAATTATCTTATCTTCGCAAATCAGCACACAGTACTTGTACTTGCAATGTAAATTATTGTGCTTGTGACTCAATTATCAGCAAGCTTCTGACTATTATGCCTTCTTAAGTATAGTAAGAATAGTTCCAAAAAAGATGTTCCAATGTATCGATGGGGTCTCCAGGATGTGGCGGCATTGATGTCATCACAGTGATAAATGTGCATTCATAATATGCGGCTGTCGGAGGACATGGGTGGGGCTCATATATATCACTATTTATAAAACGATAGGCCAAAAGATGAGAGAGTCCCTTCAAACGGCGGGAAAGCCTCTCGCCTCTCGCCTGAAACCGCAAAGTGCCATTATAATTCCATTAAGACCGCAAAATGTCATTATATTCCCAGTAAAACGCCGAGTCCTAGGCAAGGAAACCGATTAGTGAAGTACGCGTCTAATCACTGTCATACCATTCTTATCTTATCTGAGGGTTTGCACCTGGACTATATACAATGACAGTAGTACAGCGCATTAACGAGTATATGGAATTATATAATATTATATTCATTGTGCTTATTTAGTCCCTACGTTCTTCCCTTCAATAAGAATAAGTGAATAACGAATATTGTTGATATTCAGATCATAAGCGAAATATCAGTTAGCGTTAGCTGGAAGTGAACTGCTGATCCAACCGCAAAAGAGGATGTAAGGGAAGGAAATAAAATTTCAGATCTATCGCATCATGTTTCAAAAGTAGTGACGTCCTTGGGTGATATTTTATCGCTCACTTTCATTTCAAGTATGTATTCATGTGATGTTGAGAGGGTGGCCCTTATTTACCTAAAGTCATAATAGCACTCATTGAGATAAAAAGCCAACGTCAGTGATGAGCGAATCAGGGTCGTTGAAGTTGAAGCCTAATTCTTTCTTAAATAAATGGAAATAATTCCACACAAACAACATTTTACAGATTGTATTGGACAGAGTCTATGTATACGAGTTTATAGTCCCTTATGGTCAGAAGCTGTCATCGTCTGACTTTCTACCCCGAAGAGGCAAAAGTTGTATAATGATGTGATTGGTTGATATGGTATAGGATAATATTGAGTGTGCTGTAAAGAGTTTAATAATTACTAATGAATCTAATTTTATTGTGAGTTTGTTATACGTATCTGATTCTTTTAAATAAAGGGCAACGCTTGATCCATGATGGATAATGCGTGTTTATATGTAACTGTTTGAATATAATCCTCCTTAAAAAAAGGGCAAATGACCTCGAATGGTCGGAACCACTACCCAAACTATACGAAATCAACCTGCCCCTTCCGTCCTATGTTCCCGGTTGGCTCCCTTACTTTGATGTTTTAATATAATATTAGCCTTAAGTGATTTCTTTAAGAAATAAATGTATATGGTGGCAGATGCTACCGGGAAGTTCGATAAGAATAGAAATTTGACCGATTGGGTGTGCCATTGCTGTGTCCTGAATGCCTTTCCATACAGGTTTCATCTTAGGTTTTGGTTTTCATATCCATTTTTTTCACCCGAAACAAAATCGAACGAGGAAAATGATGGCTGCTTAAATTTATGGGAAGGTGATATGCAGAAGGTTGGAACCAAAAGCATGGAAAATGTAATCATTTTTGCGTTTTGTAATTAGTTTATTATTGCACTAATTAATTATATTAGGAACTGTATTTGACTATTATCCACATACTATGAATTCGGATCCAAAATAATGGGAATTTGCTTTGCCTTTTAGCCACAGAATGTACCTCTGTTTTGGGAGGGTAAATCACCTTACTTGATGAGTGTTAAATATGGCCTCTCATGAATAAAATAAGTTAAACCAAGGATCGTTGTGTAGGCAACTGGACCATATCATTCCGTTGTGCTTGTTCATGTTTTTGCATGTGAAAGTATAAAAATACGTCGCTCTTATGGAGACTCTGCCAACGCCAAAATTACTGCAAAATATAGTTTTATCTGGGGGAGGATGTTTGGCTGTTATACAGGGGAGAAATAGCATAAAAAGAGAATTGTAAATTCTCAGCTTGCGATAAAATGGATGCATACATGTATAAGGAAACTGAATGTTAGGTGGAGACAGGAAGGTGATATTATGACGGTCAGAAATCGTCAAATTGACAGACTTCCAACGTATGGTATGGGTCAAGTGAGGCGGAAAATTACAGATGAATCGACTGTCAACCGCAGTAAATTTGAGGGGTGATGTGCGCTATGATTCCTGTGTGATTTGCTCAAAGAACTTGCGCACTTGTATTTGGATATGCTCCAGCACAATATTAATGTTGGCAAATCGATACATGCTGTGCAATGTGCATCTGCCGCCTCGAGCATAGTCATAAGTGCGGGGTATATATTCCCACATACAGTCTAGGCCCAAAGTTGAGAGAGTCCCTTCAAATGGAGGGAAAGCCTCTTGCCTCAAACCGCAAAGTGCCATTATAAGTCCATTAAGACCGCAAAATGTCATTATATTCCTATTAAGCGTCTAATCACTGACATACCATTCTTATCTGATCTCAGGGTTTTGACCTAGACTGCATATATTATGTATTATTTATATATCTGATATATTATAGGTATATATATTTTTTTAACAACTTTTATTCAATATGTCAACAAAACCTCTCATCTCCTTGGGTCGATAACAACAAATTTTACATCGTACCCGTTTTCTCATCTCGTGTACTGGTTAGTTCATGTACAAAACGGTATTATATTTCACATAACTTGTTTCTCAACAATAAGAGTAAAAAAATCGACTCTGTTTGTGTCTGAACAGCTTTGGGCCATATGGAGCCTATACCTCTTCTTCTGCCCTGAATGGGGGTGATAAAATACAAATATGAGATCTTCTTGTCTACAAGCTTATCACATCATTTTGTTGAGGTACTTTGAGGAGGTAATTACCACGTTTGGTGCGAGGATAACTTCTTAACATTTGAAACTTTGTCGTTTTTAAGCTTTATATTATAGATATTCAATTAAGAAATATCATATTCTTATTCACGCCTACATATCGGCAGGGATCGAGGTATATTATATGTATTATATATATTTTATTTCATTCAGGCCGATAATATCAATATTGGGAATTCAAGAAAGTAGAGTAAATATTAACGGGGAAATGGGATTACGTTTCCGTCCGATTCATTATCCTCTTGAGGTGGCCTCGGCCTCGGACGTCGGTGGTGCAGCAGCAATACCACTATATGTATGCTGCTTTCCAGAGAAAAAAATCTTCATTCGTTTTGATTGCATGACTTGGCATATATGGGTGCATTCATAATGACTATGCAATAGGTCGTATCAGTATCAGTACGTAATTTCGCAGAATTTTGGAATTCCCATCCACCCTATAGCACCAGTTTATAGTCATCAACTAATATTATTCTAATTTAATTCGGTAAATAAAGCAGTCAGTGTAATGTTGTGGACGGTGAATGCCCTTCTTTAACGCCAGATGTCCCCCTCTGTCATAGCTGCTCACGGGCTGCAGGAGCCATGACTGGCGAATGAAAGGGTACGTTTATATGTAGACATATGATATACCCATCCCTTGGTTAATATTATCAGAGCTATACATACACTGTATGGGAGATTATTCAGGCTACCAATCTATTAATTTGCTTTTCATTAAAAATGCATTTGATTTATAACTCGTAAGAGCCTCTCCATGACAATGCCAGATTTAAAATATATCTTTATATGTATGCACATTATATATTGACTTCCCTGATGAAGCCTGCCATAAGGGCGAAATATTGGAGAAAAAGATAAAACCAAGAAAACCGAAAGGAAAACCGGCTTGAGTGATCCTTTATAAGAACAGAATCTTATATATATTGATATTAATATTTCTACTATACACTACCATGCCGTTTATAAGTCAATTTGTATTCACCCATACAACATTTCTTAGCACGCACTTGTGAATTCTCATTACATGCCCGCGACATTAGGTAAATAAGATTTCTAGGATGTTTTGGCCATAGAGATTGTTACCAAAACTCCATCCTGTACTAAGACTTTGATGTTGTCTGCAATGATTGCATCAAAGCACAGCAGCATGTGCCAGCGGAAAAGCTAGGGTAAACTGGCGCGACAGTGACCAGAGTGACAAAGGCTCTTCCCTGGACAGTGGACACAACAATGGAGGCTAATAAAAACAAGAGTTAGTGCATTAGGATATAATTAGCAGTAATTAACTTACGTCTGTTCTACGCCCAATCATTAAGAATTTGAATGGACCCTTCTATTTAAAAGCACTATAGCCATTAAAGAAATTACTTTCAACTTTCTTTCGCACATATGGTTTTACAATGCGAGCTGTATCTAACAAAACGTGCGTAGATATTCGGCGGCTGCTGTCCGGTATCTTTTGTTCAGTGTTGATTGCTGTAAACATTAAACATTTATCTGTGCGAGTAAGATACTCCTGAGGTGAGACTGGCCAATGCACCTTCCCCAAGACGTGAGAGATAATTGTTTTCGGTATGCTATTCAAACTAATCCTCAACAATGACATGTGGTTAGATTTTTATCTTCAACTTACATCGTGATTCGTCAACCATATTATTAGGACAACTGTTGGTTGCATATTATTATTTCGATATAAGTAAAATTTTATTTTAAGGCTGAAAGATCTGCACTGCAGAAGCTAAGTCTCGTTCCTGTATGTTAAAATAGGAATGAAATAGGAATACAAATTCAATATATTGAATGTGTATTCCTATTTTATATAATATAATTCTTTAGGTGTTAATTTAACAAAGCCCACGCAATAACTTACTCCAAGTGCCTATACTGAGAAGGTAAAATGAGAGCTCAATTCAAAAGTTCACAAAGTTCTAACAAAAATACTTGGTAATTGACCGCTGCAGTGGGGACTGCCCTCCCGCGGATTAACTGCACTGCAGGACAGCGTGTTCGCTCAACCAAAGCGACACCAAAATACTCGCACCTGGCGCGAAAGACAAAACGGCAATCTGTGAAGCTGAGGAGGGCTGCCAACCGCCTCACACATTCTTCAGGCCATCGCACTCTCCTGAGACACCTCACACAGCCGCGACCAGCACTGATTGTCGCAGTCACGTCCACTGCATGACCCCGAGTGGAACGTGACATTTCACGAGTTCTTTTTGCGACGATCAGCTCAAACAAGATTGAGAATGTTGACGCGAGGAATATACACATGGCAAGACACGAGATGATCCAGAGATTGGAACTCCTCCTAGACTCCAGGCCAGTCCACTGCACACACCCTCGTTGTTTGGAGGAAAATAGTAAAGAAATCTACAGTGATCCATGCGGAGCACTTTAGGTATACTGCCTGCCATCCCAAGCATCCCATGCATTCTTTCATGTTAATGCATGACAGGTAGAATGGAGCAAGGGAATATGCATTGCGAAATTAATTTCCAAATGCTCTTGTCTATGAATTAGACGTGTGGGGATTTTCAAAGGGGGGCTGCAGCACAATCCACAGATAATTCAAAGAGGGGATACATGTACGATTGACTAATTTACACAACTGATACACCAGGAGGAAAACATCTTAGAATTTTCACATATTATATTGTTTAGTAATTTCTTGCAAACATGGATGTGGAAACTGGATTATCCTATGCAGCTCTCATCAATCCGTTTCCGGAGATAGAGATGCTCCTTGGATCCGCATTCGGTCGATTCCAATCGTGGATAAAGAACCCCACCCCACCTCCGTCTCCAAAGTTTCTAGGTAGAATAGATTATATCAAGCTTTGGAACGAAACTAAGGTGACGAAAGAGGATTTTATTGAATACCTTTTCAGCCAGGTGAGTGTATATTATACTATCCCATTTTCCGTTTTATAATGACAGCGACATTTTATATATCTAATCATAAGAATCCAAAGCATAAGCCTGTGAAGGGTGCATTAGATATCTTAAATTTAATGTTTGCAGATTATGATTTATCCATTATCATCAAAGTCGAAGATGGGCACAATTTATCTATTCCGTCCTCAAACAACAACTAACATGTGTCTAGATAGTAAAGTGCATTAATTAACTTGCTCAGATAGATGTCATCGTCTTTGGGTTGAAAGTGTCACATAAATGTTTGGACCAGTACCACCCAACCCTCTACCCTGCATTATAAAAACAAAGAGTCCTAACAATAAAGAATGGTAATGGGCGGTCCAGAGTAGCTTTTAGAGATTTGTAAGTAACTAATTACTTTCAAAATCCCTCATGGGGATTAGTGGCAAAGTAAACTGTCTCCTAGCTGACATTACCTTTTGTTGTACGAAGCAGAAAAGTATAGGTTTGCATGGGCCTTCTTTTGACGTCCCCCAAGGGCAAGGCTTTGAGGGGTATTTATATACCCCACTGCTTTGGTTCATCGACAGATTACTCTCTCTCTCTAAGTATTATGACTTCCTTACATATTTACAGAAATGGCCACTAATAATGTATTTCTAAGTGCAATGGATATACAAACAAGCTGTGAGAACATAATATAACTAAGAGTGCATTGGAGTGAAAATGCCATATAGTAAGGACGCCGTTGATATATCGAAATATATACAAGAGTTGTGATAGAATAACATTGAGGCTAGAGCAATGAAACAAAAGGGTCTTGAACGCCGCATGTGGTGGTTTTCAATGATATTCGCGTTCATATTTGTGACATTTTCTATGTACAGTGATTACTAGTCAAAATCTAAAAAAAAAACACTCAAAATTAAAACCAAAACCAAAAACCCAGATAGTTCTCCCTTTTTATAGTGGTGTCATTAACAAGCCAGAATTCCTGTGGGGCGTGGTGTATAAGGGTTGGTATAGCTCTGTGAACCAGCCCATCCCCGCCCCAGCGAAACATTACTGCGAAGTACGATGTGCGGAGGAAGAGCGTAGAAAACCGCTCACCTAACATACATTGATGATACATATGATGAAGGATTTGTAAAAGCTGTGACTAGAAAGAGCCGGAATCAGTCAAACAGTTTCCACACTGAATAGTATATGAGGAAACGGTAAAAGAACCACAATTCGGGCCTCAATTCTTAGGTAACAAGTTTATTATAATGCTTTCAATCATGAAACTAGAAAAAAATTGATTGTGAATTTCAGCGTTAATCGAAGTAAAAAAAGACCAGATTGGTTGCCATGACACTAGTGAAATACGCATTATGTGTAACTCACTCTAGATACGTTGTTTTCATAGAAATGCGTGTATAATAATATCAAGAATAATTTAGAATTACCTTCATCTGATTTATCAAGGGGCGTGTGGAATTTAGCCAGAGCGAGTAGTCTGGCGCAAGTAAAAGCCAATCCTTAAACTCACTATTACGTCTACGGGTGCCATTACAACCTACGCACTGTATCATCCGATGTCTCTTGATCACTGCTTTCCCACGGAATCTCAAGTTCATTGAAAGTATAGATCTAAGGTCCTGGCACTATGTGATAGATGGCTCCACCCATTTAACCAGCTAATGGCAATGATCATTTTAGCAAGAAAGACATCTCAGACGTCAAACTGCTCCCAGACAGTAATAACAAGCTGACAATTTTGAATTTACAATTCCTGTAGTAATTACCCGTCAGGTTGTCACTCCTCTGAGAATAATTGTGTTATCTTTTAAGAAAATGAGTCACAAGTCGCAAAAAATGGATTTTGAGATATCATTATATTAGAAAAGATGAGATCGAGCGGATTCCAATGATGGTAAACATTGGGACATTTAATAAGTATTTCTATACTTATATTTCTATAAATTTGATATTTTTGTTTTTGAAAAATAAAAAAAAAATGTTTGCAATATTTCTGGATGAGCAATTACTAGTGAAGTAGCTACTAAATATACTCTATAGGATGACCTTCGAAATGCTTGGATATATTTTGTACACTGTCTTGAAATTTGGTAAATGTATTCATGCTACAAACAGTGTTAAGCACCGCAAAAAAAGAAAACATTTCCACAAAGACACCTTGGGAATAAAACACTTCGGAAAATATCAATTTTGCGACTTGTGACTCATTTTCCTGTAACACATCACAATTGTGATGCAGATTCCCTTCGAGCAACCCACATCCATTCTTGGGGTTAAACTGAAAGGTCCTATTTATTCAGACACCTACACTGTTAAGATCAATTGATTATTATGTACATGACTCCCTTACAAGAATTTGTATCCTCTTTTGAAGAATTCCGAGACAAATGTTCCCAAGAAACTGCCCTTAATGCGTTGACGTTTGAGTTAAACATCCCATTGGGTGTGAATAGATTGAGACGAACACCATGCTTTTTCACCCCAGACTCTTTATCAACCTGGCAAATTTATAAAGATATGGGTAGGATGCTCAGAGGTAAAAGTAAAGCTCACCGAACTGTTGTGATATCGGCTTCTACTTTCGATATCACAGGCAAGTAACATTAAAGTCAGCATAATATATAGCCACTTGCACCCAGTCAAGGGTATCGTGACGTATTTCATTGGCCGTTTATGAATATATATGACAAAAACCTATCTCGACTTTTATGTCTGCAACATACATATCTATACCGATGAGGAAATTCACGTAGACCCTCCTAATAATATAATTATATATCATACTTGAAATAAGTCAATGGCTCACAAACACCGAAATCCACGTTCTTCGGGTTCAGAAGGCCCATTTAAGTGTCAAGACGAGTGTTCCCTGGCTGATATATGGCATCTGATATTAGCTGTTTGTCTCTTAAATCGTGGTCAGTCCTTGGGTAGATAACTCTACATATGATAGGAGCTATGCAAGGCAAGATTTGTGAAAGGGTTTTCGAGCCAGTGAAGCATATAAGCATATACGGCAATTATATCATATTATTATATCATATACAGCATATACGGCAATTATATTATATATGCAGTATATTGTTGCATACAAAAACCAACAATGGACCAAGCAAGCATATTTGTATTGCATTGGCTCACTTTGCAAATTCCCATTCAGATATCCATTGGAAACCCTCGATCTTACCTTTGAGAAAAGGCTAAGTGGAAATGGTGAATTATGAAATGTTATATTGTATGTGTTGTTTGCAGATATATATGTATATGGACGGTGGTCATCCGCTAGGGGTTTGTGTGTTACCGATGTTAAAAGTAACACATTCGTTTGCCCTGATACACTTTTTCTTTCTTTTTTTAAAAACATTTTTATTGCAAGAGTTAGACATTCAGTCTCGTCTTAAAATACAAATAAAATTGAACTTTTTTTATGGAAAGCAACTTCATTTGCTTTTTCTATGGCCAAAATATTGTTATTGCTCATCGGGGATGAATCACCCGATAGAGAGTCAGACACTTGAACATGAGAGAGACAAGATAAGAATTATTTAACAGCCACATGTACTAACTGATATCAGCGATTGGTGAATTTGCACCGGACAAAAGCTTTAGGTGCTAAGTGACGTTTCTTTCTTTGTCCCTGTGCTGATATGTATGCTTCATACCATTTGCCTTTATATATAATAGGAGACCAGTGGAAATACCATTCCAGACATTCATTATAGATTATTAGAAGAAGCAGTCCATTATACATCTATATTGGACCAGGCACTTGCCATGAACGTCTTCCAGAACCCCCAGTCATCAATCCTTCTTTGTTGAAATGTCACAATCAAAGATTTAAGATCAAAACAGGGATTGAAATAGGGAGCAAAATTTCAAATATTTGTCAAATATTTGACAATCCTGCATGTTTGGTAATATGTCACCATGACAAAATATAGTAAAAGAAAGGATTTAAACATTATTTAAATTATGTTCTTTATTAATTATGCTTAATGTTTAGATAATAACGTAATACAGTAAACGAGGAAGACGTAGATCCTAATAGGGCCCATATATGCTTACGGTACGTACATGCTTATGCAACGATTCTACCAGTCTACCGCTGATATGTAATATATTATCTTCCAATATCTGCCATCAAACATGACAAAGACAATCGTGAGAAAAAGACATGTGATACGCGTTCTTTGATTAGGAAGATTAGGGTAATGGAGATACCTTTCTATAAGATCCAGGTAGATCATTAAACGTATACTATGACCATCCTGAATTATAACAACGAAAGTAATTAGAGTCAAACAGTTGACATGTATGTATGTAATAATAGTTATATGGTCTTGCTATTTTTGTTGTCTCTAAACTGATCCTTTTGAATTGGTATTATAGATACATCGTGATAAGAATTAGTTTATAAAATTGTGAATAGATCGAAGTAATCGTACGAAAGCAAAGTTGCCACTGCATGGTATATGGATGCCACGCGATTATTCCCGGTGGCTACATAAGCTTGAAGTGATTGGGCGGGACTAAAGGTCTTCTTCTGTATATAAACGACATGCAAATAACGTGTCAGAACTAACCTATGACAGTCCAGGACCGGTGGGAGCTAGATCCAAGGTTTTTACAATTCCGGATTTGCTCCCGTGAGGAATCAGAAGAAACTTTGCGCTCTAACCTGACGAATCGAGTGTTCCACCGTGGCATATGTATTTTCACATGTCTTACCTTTCACAAATGGATTCATTATCTATAGAATTATGGAAGCTGGGAAGAAGCCTCTTATTTTTCACAGAACACATCTTTTTTTTGGAAGCGGACTTTAAGGTGATAAAACTTGCATCAGTGTAGGCTACGAACATTCTCTATCAGGATATAATTCGAATATACAGGACAATTGTCTCAGCGAATATTGGATAATCCTGTTTGCTTAGCTGAGGTATCATGAAACTGATAAGCGCAATAATGTATAACTAGGGATGATATATACTGGAATGACACTTTGACATCTGACCCTCTCACACGACTGGTTCTATGCTTGTTTGCGAGGAATGATATCCTTTTAGTGTTGATCTTACTACACTGCAGCGATACCGTTACATTGTGTGAATAATTCAGGAGAATATATCCAGCGAATATTGCCCGGGAATATTGTGAATTGATCACGAGTTTAGGTTTATGATCGATCTCCAAAACTCAACTGGAATGTTCCAACTATAGTCTATATAGGAAAGCGGTTTAAAATGGCTGCAGCATCACAATTTCCCGAGGTTAAAGAAGCTGAGGACGATGCTTTCGATACTTTATCAGAGCTTGGCGTTGGCGACGTTTCTTCGTTGCACGCATCCGCAGGGCCAGTGCGTAAGTTCTTACGGAGCCATTCCTCCGTTACGCAGCCCCTGGTCAACCCTACGGCCGACTACTTCACACGCAGAGGACGGTCCGTAAGCATGGGAGCTGCTACCCTTGATGAAAATCTGATGCAGAAATCCTGCCTTTCTGTGCCCACGTCTGTGCCTAGACCCAAGAGTCCGGGCAGCGGTGCTCGTCCCAAACGATGGTCACTCCAGTCCTCGCCGGAAGTGCTGTCGCGAAGCAGGCGGAGTTCTGCGACGTCGTCCAATTCTTCGATGACGTCACTCTCGGATATTGATTCCATATCGCCCTCATTTCGTCGATGTAGCTTCAGTCCAAATATCAATCGCACCATTTCAAAGGTAATGCAGGAATGTTGGTTGCTCTGGCTCCCCGATTCCCAGTTAACATTTAAGGTTTCAGTTTTGCCTATTGTAACTTAGGTGTCCTGGAATGGATTTTCATATTTCAGGCTCGATTAAGGCGACTGCACAGTATATTAAAGTGTAACATCTCGGGTCGAGAAACACATTGAGGGAGTGACAGAACATTAAAAATATCAAATGTTGTGTTGGGGGGAAAAAAATCAAATGTTAGTCTTTGTGAACTTTTAAGGAATTTTCGGTGACTTTTGGTTACAATGGGTAGGGGGTCCTGGTACATGCTTTGTCTTAAATCTTCATTGCATTGTAAAAGCTATGTTGGTCTTATAAAGGAAAAGTAATTACATTAAACAGTCAATATGACCAAATTCTAGTTCAAAGCCGCGGGAGACGCCGATCCCCATCGCCCAATTGTACCAAGTAAATGCTTGGAAGACAAAGGCAACGAGAATAAGGTGGCATATCAATCTATCAACATTTTTGGGAATGTGGGGTGGCCGAGTGGTCTAAAGCGCTGGGTCGGCCCAGTGTCATGAACATGATGTGGGTTCGACCCGGGCGCGGCTACAATTCCACCTCCTCCCCCGAGGAGGAAGACCACCATTGTGTTTAAATCACTATTGCGGTGATCTAGTCCTGGTAAAAAATGTAAAAAAAAAAACGTAAAAAAAATACCTTCTTATAGATATTTATTTCAACATGTGAGATGTAGAGTTATGCCAACATTTAAAAAATAACCAATTTTGTTATAAATTCCATACAAAATGTTTATGGCCAAAGTTAACAAGCGTTTCCTTTTGCATGACCAATTCTCCCAATCAACAGCAGGGTGCAGCACCTGATCCCTTAGTCCATGTAGTAAGTAGATATTCTTGGCAACTGCGCGAGGCCTTTTTTACTGTCTTCTCAAGAAATAGGGAGTGGCTTTCCATGGTATCAACACAGACATTACCCGTAACACTTGATCATTACCTTTTGTGATATATTTATAAATCGGTATTCAACATGTATGAGACAAAACCGTGTTAATACATCTGCAGACAATCTGGTTTAGATTTTGAACCAGATTGTCTGGATCTTTCGGTGGAGCCTGGATGCTCCATTATTATGTTATTTTGTTTGACACATTATAGCGAGGCCAGAAAAATAGAGGAATTGTGTTTGAAATGCCGCAAGAAATATTTTACAGTGAATTGTGTGTCCATTGTTTGATTAATCTGTCTTCAGTTTGACACAAAATGAAGATTATCCAGGAATTGATATATTTCCCAATCATCCTTACCCTGGTTAATTGTTTAATCAATCGTTATATGTGTCTTGCACACCAAACGGATTATGGCCATATAGAGTCAACTTTTCGAGATATTCGTTTTCATTATATTGTCAAAACTGCATGTGCCATGGTAAAACACGCCACATATCTAAACTAAACACTTTTATTCATAATATTCTGCAATCTGTCTAATGATTACAGCGAACCAAAGAGGAATCCATCTCAGACATTTGACTTCAACCTATAACCGGGTTGATAAGGTTATTTTCAATTAATCTTGAGAATCAATCAACCCAAGTGGTTTCCAGATGCACTATATCTGGTTCACTCTAGGTCCAAACCCTCAAATCAGGTAATTGCTAATCGGTTTCCTGGCCTAGGACTAGGTGTTATAATGGGAATATAATGACATAATGCTATCTTAATGGAATTATAATGGCACTTTGCGGGTTGAGGCGAGAGGCTTTCCCTCCATTTGAAGGGTCTCTCTCAACTTTGGGCCTAGACTGTCGAGATGCACACTTATCTGGCTATGGACCATAATTGTTCTTCCAACATTCACACCCACCCGCATTGATTCACATACATATAGGTGCAACTGTATCCTGAAATCTCCCTGCAACATTGCGGTTGATTTTCCATTTAGAACTCACCAGGGACCATCCTTTATTATATAAATACACGCTTTTACCTTTTTCAAAAAATACACCATTTCTTGGATATATTGGTAAACGCTCCGTCCCAAGAATGTTCTAGGAAGTTGTGGTATCCAGGACCTGTCTGGTAGTTGCATGTGGTTTACCACATCTGCACAGTACAGTATACGGCCCTAGCTATCGTGTAGCCACAAGTCAATTCATAATTTTTATTCATAATTTTGGTTTTATACCACATTCTCGGAACATCTAGTTATGGACAATGGTTGTCGGCAGGTTATTTTGTATAGCGTAAATAAATTGTTTATGCAATCACTTTTGTCACCACTCTCTTCATTGCAACACCTTTTTAGGAGAACTCTTCGGGACCAATTACCGTAACAATTGCTCTCCCTCCCGCCTCTCACTCGTCCTCTCTCTTCTCTCTCTGTACATATATCGCTATTTATCTAATTTAAAGGGCTTACAGAAGTGTCGCACATATATAAAGAAACGAAATACACTCTCGTTTATACATGTTTATAACCTTCAACAAAAAGGATAGGATCAGATACGTTAATTGGTTCCCTACTGCGAAAATAGTATCATGATTCAGCATACATACACGCACGTTAAGTATTTTACCATTCATTTACCTAAAATCATGGCATCACTGCTACGAAGTGGATATGATATTTAAGGTTTTCTTTTCAAAGACAGAAGCTGTCACAAATCATTAGACAACTGGACTATGCAAGGCTTCGTTGCTAGTCCCCCTTTTTGTCCTGCTTCTTTGTTTATTATGAAAACGGGTGGTGGTGAGGGGCGGGGGAGGGCGATGTGGGGGTGGGGGGAGGTGGGAGCACTGGAATAGGGGATTTGCATGTGCCACTGCGCTTGTCTGTTACAGTGCACCTTGGGATAGATTCTGATGAAATCCGACATACACACATTTGGCAATATTTTTATCTGAAATTGCAAGAATGTTTTCACCAATATCATATAGCTTGTATAAATGATCTATGTTAACAAAATGCATGATCGGAAAGATGGTGACTTGTGTTATGGAATCATGTATAACACATGGATATTTATATTAGAGCATTGACAAATAGCCCATGCTGAACATGGCATGTTTTCTATAGATGATATGCTGTCCCATTCCATAATTCCATGCGAATCAAGATTCAAAATGGCGGTTATACAAATCCCCTATTGTTTGGGGTAGAAGTTGTCTCCAGGCAGACGCTGTCGCTCCAATGGATCTGCTGGCAAGAACCCATAGAGAACTTTCCAGGAAAAGCTGCCCTTTCTCGCGCCACTCTCTTCTCAGTCTTAGATCTTTGTCTCACAATTGGTGATAAATGAGAAACGTAAGTGGGTCTTCAGTGGAAATAGTTTAGAATTTCCAGCAAAATATGCCAGCATGCCAAATAAAAATGCGTTAAGCTAATATATAAAGCCAAGACGTTAGTCGTCTTTTATTTCTTATCTTTTTTTGCCAAAGAATGCAACAAAAAGTCAGATTGGAGCAAGAACTTAAATCTTCCGCCCATGCGCAAACTATTATATTATATATATATATATGTACATCAATTCGTTGTCACCTACTGACCCCAAATAAACATTACACGCATCACTCTAGCACTCAGTCCATGAGCAGGGTGTGGGCAAAAAGTGCCTTGTCATTACTTTATAATTCAGGGAAGTCTGGTGCCTTATGAAGAATTTTCTCCCACCTCGCCCTTACCCCCCCCCGCCCCCACCTGCCCCCCGCCCCCATTCACACCCCTCCGTATAAGCTTGCACCCTCCCCTTCCACCTTATAACAGCCAACCCACACCTGAAGGTACCACGACCAATCCTATATTTAGATCTGCTTCCCAAAGGCCGACCCCCAACTCATGGATGTATCTGGATTTTTGTCTGTGTGAACCATACATTGTTTATCAACATCAACCATATATTATATATAGGATTGCCTTTCACTTCAAATGACTGAAACGGCTTTCCGCCGTTTAGCACTGCCATGTGCTTTGAAGTCTTTAAAGTACCATTGCCACTATCTACCACCCATGTGTAAGGTAATTCCATGAATAGACCAGTATATTGTTCATGAACTATTGTAATGTTCATAAACTGTTCATTTGATATATATGCATGGTCATCACGGTTCTCAATTCCTATGAGGCCCTTTCCGTAATCAACCGTTGCCCTTCATGTTAGCATACGATCTTCTGGTACTTTTTCACATTGCTTTTCACATGTAATGAGAGTCTTCCACAATTCCAGGCAGCTAGCATAATCATGCAAGAAAATGTCTCCAACAGGACATCCGAATAAACATACATTATATTTATATAGTATAGAGCTTGAGTATCATACTTGGTCCTAAGAGGAACCGTATTTTGCGATAAACCTGTTTGATATTTCCTAAATGTATACTACTCTACATTAGGACCTTTCCCCTGAACAGTAACTCATTTCCGTGACGCTAGGGCCCCTGCCGCTCAAGTACATGTACGGTGTATATAAATTCACATGACCACGTGCAAATATCTCCAGTGATTTGAAATGAGTGATATCGCTCTATTTTGGACATTTTTGGTAAATAGATAAATGGGTACTCGGCGCGAGTACGAATGAATACCTTGTGCAATACCGACAGACACCTTATAGAGGGAATGTAATCACGAGCAGCCAAGATCGCTGTTAATAGTTTAATTTTAAACCATGACTAACGGTGTGTACAAGCAATGTGCCATTGCGAAAGACAGCCTCATCCCTGCGTTCCATTCTCCCTCCTACATCGTGAAATGTTTGAGGGAGTAATTACAGTGTTATGTAACAAGACAGTATTTATACTAATTCAGATTCCATGGATGTCTGTTGTCAGTTAGAATCTGACACTGACATTGTTGACAATAGTTCAATAACAACAATTTTACAGGAGCTGTATGTCATATCGGTGTCATAAATGAAGCTGAGTTGCCACAGGAACGTCACTAGTAGCCAAGGGGAGCTTGTCAGCCCCGGGAGCTTAAATTATTTGCTCAAAGCATACCAAAAATTCAAACATTGGAAATTATTTTGGGAGCTATATGATGGAGTACACAAGTCTTATAAAAGGTGGAGAGCAAATAGGCGGTCTCCGTTTGTAAGAAGGAATTCGGATAATTCTTATGGATTTTATTCAGGAGTAAGTCTGTGTTTATTTACGCGTACAAGTATATATATATTGATCTTTAGCATGAATAACCTCAGAGGTATGCACTTTTTCTCATTACTTTTCACATGAGAGTAATTGGCCGTACTCAAATTTTAACTAAACATGTCTAGAAGAGTCACTGGTCGTACTTGGTCTCAGATAACACAGGCACGACGTTGTAGTAGCATGGAATGTTCATATCTTTAATGTTCAATGACGGGTTCAGAGGGCACGTTCTGAAAGTGATATGGCATGTCTATCAACAACAAGGGCTAGTTAATG
Organism: Sthenelais limicola; assembly: GCA_942159475.1. NCBI lineage: Eukaryota > Metazoa > Annelida > Polychaeta > Phyllodocida > Sigalionidae > Sthenelais > Sthenelais limicola. The sequence goes on from OW804098.1 coordinate 33,697,703, forward strand.
TATAACAGACTTGATCTCTGGGCAAGAGGTATTGTGTCTGTACACTCAACATCATTTGCTTTATAAGGCGCCAATTGATACGATGAAGAACCCGTCATAAATCTATAGGTAGGCCCATAGCATTCTACTGTCGCCTCCCTGTACAGAGATACACATTGCATACGTCTGCATACGTCCATATATGATATATATATATAATTATATTATATTATTATTATATTATATTAGTGACATATCAATTAACCATGTATACAGTCTAGGTCCAAACCAACAAATCAGATAAGAATGGGATGTCAGTGATTAGACGCCTACTTCGCTAATCGGCTTCCTGGCCTATGGCTAGGCGTTCTAATGGGATTATAATTGACATTTTGCGGTCTTAATGGAATTATAATGGCACTTTGCGGTTTGGGGCGAGAGGCTTTAATTCCCTCAGTTGGAAGGGACTCTCTCACCTTTGGGCCTAGACTTGTGTATGGTCAGTTTGAAAACAATTAATCATTCCAGCATTAAAAGTAGTTGTTATTAATGTTTGTACCCAGCGTTTTAATATAGCCATGGTCATCTCTCTATCGTGGTCTACCAACAATTAAATTGGATTATGGGACTTAAATTTCAAAACATATTATATTGATAAACATCTGGAGTGGAATGGAGGGCAGCACTATCTTGATCTCGGGTCAAGTGTTCCCCTGATAAGTATTTTAGTGCAAATGGAATTTCCAAAGCGGAACTATACCCTCAGAACATCCTCCCCTTTATAGGGTAATTAATGTTAGGATCGATGATAAGAATATGACTTTGGAACACTTCCTCGATCCATGCATTATCGGCTGAAGGAGGCCCACCTTTCTGCTGGCTGGCATTTCCCCCATTTTATTCTAGGATGGCGAGAGAATTCCAGTATTTGATTAAGCACAATACCGCGGTATATAGGGACACAAGTTCCTCCCCCAATTTTTCTTTGACAATTGCCCAAGCTGTGCTGAACATCATGCGAGCCACTACGGTAGAGGAAATACATTGCTCGTTTAGTCGAATGAGTGCGGTATGTTTTGTGATGCTTTGGAACTGGAGCTTGACTTATAGAAACATTGTATATGTTTTGTTTTATGTCATAGATATGTCAAACAACAACAGAAGCTTCAATTAATAATAAAACAATTCTCATTTCAATCTTAGTCTTCCAGTGATCTACACTTAGCACCGAGAGTGTCCTAGCCTTTTAATGGTTTGTGCCTGGCATAATAACGATGTCGCATTGCACTGGATCTTACATGAAATATTTAGAAAATATATTTAAGGGGCATCAGGATTTTCATCTAATTCTTTTTTCTCCTATTGCAGGATGAGTATTTATATCGCGTCGTGCTTCAAACAGTTGTCAACCCACTCGGTGCACCGGATCCCAGGACTGGATTCAGACCATCAGACCTAGGAAACCACTTGAGAGAGGTAAGAAAAATGCAACAAGTGAACTAATCAGTTAAGAAGTGTGTATTGAGAGAGGCATTAGACAGGAAGCCAAACAATACTTTTTCTGCTACACTGATTAATGCGATATACGTTAAGATAGACCTGTGTCGCATGCAACATTGATTTGAGAATGACGAAAGAAATAATCCAGTCTCTCTAAAATAGACCAACTAACTCGAACCCTGCACCCTGCACGATTTATAGCGATATTTATCTAATTTAAGGCAAAATCTTGCAAAATGAGTTAATTAATGCGTTCACTCGAGATAATAAAAATCTACCTAGAATTAAAATTCAAGGAGAACATGCCACGCCTAAGTGTACCCAAAGTCATTTATTATCCACATAATCCAGATACCTTCCCTTTGTATTCCTAAATAAAGAACATTCCACGCAACAAAGTTTACTTTGCGAGGCCTACTTAGCAGGGAAAGTTTACACTCGGCTGTCCGGCCAAGTTACCATAGCTGTTGTAGCGAGGCAAACTAGTGACAGTTTAATCCCAGAGATCTCAGCCATGGTGGCAAGTGAGCTTGTCCAGTCAATAGTTCCGGTCAACAGATCCGACCACACCCTATAGCAGAATGATCTGGTAGAATAACATTTAAATTTCACCCATTTAGACCCAGAGAAACCTGTTAGTGTATAACCGACGAGACTAATATATAGCCACGTACATCCAAAGCTGCAAGATCAGGTTGATCTGTAATGTAATGAGAGACATATTCATAATTTAGGATAGAAGATCGGGCACACAATCGTGTTTACCGAAACAATGCCTAAAATTTGCAAGACGATTAAATGCATGCTAAAATACAAATTAACAAAATTACAATTACGAGAATAAATATGCCCATATTTATTTTTCGTTGGTTACATACCCTTAAGTTATTTTCATTCCATTAAAAAAACTTCTTGACCACTGTTTATGAATACAATTAGAAATCAAATTCTTTATCGACTTCCTCAGTAGGGTGCAGCATCTTCTGGTTGGTTCCATTGTATCCGGGCTGAGGTTGGCAAGTCGCCTCCTTGGTTTATACAGTGAACCTCAGTGATCTGGGCTAGATAGTATGGTGGGGTTTGGTATAAATTTCAAGCCATTGAATCAAAACAGTCTAGGCCCAAGGTTGAGAGAGCCCCTTCAAACGGATGGAAAGACCCGCTCCTCAACCCGCAGGGTGCCATTATAATTCTACTAAGACCGCACAATGTCATTATGTCCTCATCAGAGCGCCGAGCCCTAGGCCAGGAAACAGATTAGCGATCTGAGGGTTTGGACCTAGACTGAAAACACTTCTCGTTGGGATGCATAGCTGCAGAACATACCATTATTTTGCAATAAAACGCCCGACTAAATTGTTTTACCAGCATCATTATTCGCCATCACCCATATATCTTTATTCATAAACTATATAACTGTGTCTAATTACCCAATTAGCATAATTCCTGCAGTACCTCATACATATTGTGTTTAATCTCGGACTAAATTCTACACACAGCAATGAAATACAGTTGAGTCCCACTTAGGCGACCACCTTTGGGACTCAGCGTTTTTTGTTCGCATAGCGGGACGGTCGCTTTACTGGGTTATCATGTCTTACCATATTTCCTTAGTGGGACTGAGATGGTCATTATGTGGGATTATTATTATTAAAGAAGCTGAGTTCTGGCTGTGGTAATTATGACCCCGTTATCACTCATTCACCGCAGAGAAGTTACAAGTGGTAAAGACGGGTGTGTATATGTTTAAGGTCGCCAGAAATGTACAATTCACCTTCACCAATCCTCTCAAATAACCCAAATTTCAGACGAAAATAAAGTTCAAAATACAGTTCGACCTAACCAAACAGATTGCTAGAATCAATGCAATGCCGAATATAATCGAATTTATCTAGTATTGACCAAATTGCAGCCTAATTTAGCCTAATTTACTAAAATGTGTACAGCTGCCAATGTACAATTTCTGAAAATCTGACCCGTATACTGTGTGCACTGGAGAACACTTAACTCTCCAGGATGTCATTCCAGTCTCTTCGCTCCTCCCTGGATGTCTCCTGGGTTAGTAACTGTGTGTGATCCGGCATGCATCATAACAATGCTGGAATCATGTTCTTATATTGAGAGGGTGGATTCTATATATAGATTATTTTTTGAACATATTTTTATTTCTCGAATACTTTTTTTATTCCACCTTCAGGCCACAACATTTAAACAGTTCATTACAAAAAGACGCTTGTTCACAAAGTGAATATGCTCTACGTTTCATTTCTAGGGAAACGGTTAGAATACGACATTAAGTCCTATATCGAGAACTATACGACTTTTAACAATGACGTATTCCCTGTGTAATTATAGCTGAATAGTAGATAGTCAAAGAAAATCTGTGATTCAAAAATTAAAAGAAAAAAGTAACTGTTTTACTCTTGAGATCATAAACTGATGCAAACCAAATTCTATATTCAGCCACGATACATCGCACTTGATAGAATCGAGTAACAAGTCACATATATATAAGTACAAGGTATATGTGTGTCGGGAGGGGTGGGGGGGATGTTTGCCTGTTTGCAATGTGGCACTAAAAACATTTCCGTTCTTGAGCTTGAACTGAAAAGTACTCTAAAGACAAATATTTAAAACGGCGGAAACGGAATTACCTTTACGGTGAAGAATGTCTATATATACATTTAGTTGACCAATATGCATACGGAATAATACGAGAGCGTAAGAAATGTGTTTATTCGTCAAACTATTTGCATCAATCTAACATGACTTTGGCTAAGTAAGGACATCGGGGAAGAGAAACGTTATTTCCTGCACGTGACTATTATAGTATATTGGTACATAAAGTCATGTTGGTTTTGAGTTAATGAAAAAGAATGGGGATGCGTATAAATAAATCTAATAGCATAAAGGATGGTCCTGCAAGCGAAACTTTTGGAGTCCGTTTACTTGGTTAGCGGGTAGATCGGTTGCTTTGCGCCCTTTTAAGACTATACCTATATATATATGTACTTCCGTATATATAATATTGATTATATCAGGGCGAGGGGAAACACGCTAACGGGATACAATATTAAACCCTTTTACATTATTAGCAATTTTTCTTTTTAGTCTGGCACTTGATATGCAAAAGGGGCTTTATTTAAGGAGTGTGTGACCAAGTCTTGTAAACTACTTTCATTTAATCTCACTAGAACCATTTTTTTTTCTGAAATTTCCATTTCTGACCACCAAATTTTGCCTAAAGTGGGGATGTTGTTTATAAATCATGTTTCCATGGCAACCAATTTAATTTGTTAGGAGGTCTCCATGAACCCACTTTTAGCAACAAAAAAACTAACATCAGATTAGAAAAAAAATCAGAAAAAATCACTCCAGATAACATTGCTTCAGGAGCGGTTTACAAACGTTAATTGGTCACAAAACTTAATTTCTAGCCGGCCTTTGGTAACCCATAGGCCTACATGCAGTCAGTCTGCACTCGGCTCGGGCAAGTCGCTCATGAGATTCGAATCCCAGACTCTGAAAGAACCTCTAGCTTTTTAACTCCAATGCGCCATCCGTAACCCCAGGTTAGGATTATAAAATATTTGCATTGATGTAAAAGGATGGATATGGGTGTTCCCATATCCGTAAGAAATATAAACAGATATTTGATAGCATGAAACAAAATATATACGGTATTTTCCCCATGCACATATATACGGCGTCCTGTTGGTGTATAATTATATATATAATAAATCCGATTGTATTGATGCAAAAGGATAGATATACAAATTTCCGTTAGTATCTATATCCTTAAGAAACCAAAACAGTTATTTGATAGCATGATCACGAGAAGCAATTGTCCGAAGGTTTACGGACGCATATATGAATGCTTCATATATTGTGAAAGTATCAGCTTCTTCTAGATTTAACCACATCCTTGACTAGTTCTCTTCATCGAACTTTCTTATACATGATTTCTTATTCTATTACCTTATTATTTTTTCCTTCAAATAATGTAAGTTATATTTATGTAATATTATGTTCGTGCTTGAGGACGCGAAATCAGGATAAAATATGCAGCTTGGATTTGTTTGTATCAAATTCCTTTCAACATTTTTCAGTCTCATTAAAAATATATCACTTATATTGCAATGTTGCAATATTTCCCCCTTTCATTCCACCCTATAATAGCCTGTGCCGAGAATAATGCATCACAATCATACCAGGATAGGGATAGGAAATATCATTCAGGCATCTAAAAATATTTCCTGGAATATCATTACCATGGATGGCTATATATACAATGGATCGACCGCCGAAAGACAAATTCTAGGTTAGGAAGTGTGTGGGAATCGGTCCTTCTTGAGTGCATTCATGCGGCATGATTTGGCAGAGTGTAGGCACTGGGTATATATCGGTTCTGGGAGAGAGGATTTATTTTTTTAAGCATCGATAGTTCAAATTGGGGTCCAAACAGGCATCATTCACTTATTTATTTGCCACCTAAAATGTGACAACACAAGTACTTCAGTTTTTTTAAGCCAGTTGCTGAAATACCCCTAAACTAGCAATTCTCTTAATGTTCAATCCGTCTGCTCTCACCCCTTTTTGGGCAAGGACCTATAAATATAAGTGTTGTCTGTGACGGAGTTAACCAAACTCCGACCCTTGACCTCGGACTACGTGCAGATATCTGATAAACGGTAGTGACTAGATTTTGTTTCTTTCTGGCAAGTTACTGGTTCCGATTTTTTAAAAGCTAGATAATCTCACACTTCGATCAAATTGGTGACTTGCGACGATGCAATTAATGTTTCGAACTCAAGTACACTTTTTTGTATCTCTTTATCGGAACTAGTCTTGCTATGTTCATTGTTTATTACTGCATATATAGATACTTTAATTACTGAGCATATTAAAATATTGATGGAGAAAGTAAAGATCAGTTGACCATAAGATATCTTCTCCAATATATAGCTGTTTAAATTGTATGCAGAGTATCTCACGATTTTTTAGTTCCAAATTATTGAACATCCTTACGTTACTCAATCCAAAATGAATCTTAAATTTAGAAAGTATTCCACTTGAATACACTTCATTTCCCTATCCAAAATTACGTCAGGTGCTAAATGGACAGGTGACAAAATGATAATATTTTTGGACTAATTTTGGATTCATTATCTTGAGAATGGCTTTATCGATATCATAAATCATATACACCTAAGTACAGGCCAGCTTGAAAAATAAAAAAGTAAGACGCAGATGAAAGGTTTGTTTATACATCAATGACACTTCTTATCAATAAATTATTGATATTATATTTATGGGATTCCTTTTTCCTATGTAATCATGTTACTTAATTGGGCCTCCAGTGGCTGAGCTGTCCTATTCTATAGTTTTGGATCTAGAGATATACGTATTCAGTCCAGGCCCAAATCCTCAGATCAGATAAGAATGGTATGTCGCTAATCGGTTTCCTAGCCTAGGACTAGGCGTTCAAATGGGAGTATAATGACATTTTGCGGTCTTACTGGAATTATAATGGCACTTTGTGGTTTGGGGCGAGAGGATTTCCCTCAGTTTGAAGGGACTCTCTCAACTTTGGGCCTAGACTGTATCGTGTCTTATTATCCTCGGGATCTGTAACATTTTTTTGAACTTGACATTGACCGCCCGAGCAATTATCCCACAATGCATAACTTGTTTGAATGTTCAAAGCGCACTCCTGGGATTTTAAGTAAGACGTAACAGTAACACATTACACGATTATTATTAGCACACCAATACAAAAATATAAAATAATCGCGATCACAGAAGTTTTGCTACCAATTTCATTGAACGGGGATGGAAATGTTCAATAGGTAATGCGGATATAATTGGAACATCAAACAGATGTATACAACAGGGGCGTCTTAATTGAATTGAGAATGATTACATTTAATCCGATAAAATGATTCCTCATCTTGCAAACTATAACCCTCCAGGCATTTATGTCCTACCATATATTATCCTATATAATGAATGCTTATTCTATGACATGTGTTTTATTGGCTATAAAATCAGCAAATAAACACATTCAAAACACATTTTAATCCTAAGACCAATCTACCTTGGACTCGCCATGGATCAATATTGGTTCCATAAACAGGGACTTTCCCTCTGTCTACCGCAGCTCCATGACAGGTCCCACACAACCAGCAGGTGCTTGTGTGGGTGATTATTTATCTTCCACAACATAATGATCCATAACAGATCAGCTACTATGGTGTCCAAGGCACTAATCCCCTGATTAGAGGGATCGACGAGTCCGATGCACTTTCCCCTATGATGTGCATGGCACCGTTCTTATGCATACATTATATATAATTATGAGTTCACCTGCACACAATTCTTTTGTAGCTTTTAACTGATGAAACGCTTTTAAAGAGCGACAAAAACAGTCTAGGCTCAAAGTTGAGACAGTCCCTTCAAACGGAGGGAAAGCCTCTCGCCTCAAACAGTAAAGTGCCGTTATAATTCCATTAAGACCGCAAAATGTCATTATATTCCCAATAGAACGCCGGTTCCTAAGCCAGGAAACCGATTAGCGAAGTAGGCGTCTAATCATTGACATGCCATTCTTATCTGATCTGAGGGTTTGAACCTAGACTGAAAATGGGATTTTATTCAATAATTATGCTATCCCATCAGTAGTTTCTCTGTTTCCATGTGCTAGTGATATGTAAATCGAACTTCGAAGTGATATGCTAACACCTGTGTTGAAGCATGCACACTTATCTGACCCCTGTACAAATTCGGTTTGTAGCACATCCTAACTCGAGGGAGTGTTCGTGGAAGTTTACTTTTCTGCTTGTCGACGACACAACAAATATTAAACCTTAGACTCTGACGTTTGTAGATACATGTTGTTTTAAAATTTGGAGACAACAATACAACAATAAATTCCTTATTCAAAGGGTTGTAGGTCATGTGATCGATCAATTGCAGGTTGATCAGCAGAATCTCAGGGGCGAGTAACAGACTTTGACCTTCCACACATTCTAATAAAAAAGTGTTTGATCCTGTCACAAGTCAGAAAGCCACGTTGGTAATGCTATCATGACCTAGACCCCATAGCAATCCACCCACAACTCACTCCCAATCAAACAAACCATATAATTGGTCTTGTCCAAGCTTAACGTATCCTTAATTATAAGGTTTTTTAAAAAATAAACTTGATAAAAATCTCAATTTTCCTTTTAACGTATGTGATTATCCACCGAAATCTAATACACAGAAAAGGAAAGTCGGAAAGTATTTGGAGGGCGGGAAATTATGGCAGTGATAGTTAAGATGTGGGCAAGTCTAACTATCCGGTGTGGGGTGGGTCAGCGACGTCACTATAAATAAATGCCAAATATAGGGGAGCACTCGAGACAAGAGCGCCATAAGATCAGTGATTCTCAACTGAGTCGTACTGGAAATACGACTTCACCTTGCTATATTTTACCATTGTTTGGAAACATTGACACTCAACACAACAACTGGTTAACAAGTTAGGACTATTTCAAAATCAACTAATCACGGCGCCAGAATGTGTGGGACTTGAGATAAGAAACCGATATAATATTGCAATTCATTGCAACATATATACACCCGTATATTCAACTTTACTTACAAAGAATTAATTGTTCATAGAGGAGTGACTGCGATTGGAAAAAAACATTGTAAACATGGGAGAAAAGGATAATAGGTTAAAGCGAAGGCGGTCTTCCTTACTCAAGAAAATAAAGAAGGTATGCTTGCATGATTTTCTATGGCAATGTGGAATGTGGTGCCAATGATTTACGTAATCATTGATGGGTTGTGTTCGTTTGTTTGTTTGTTTATCTTTTATTTCAGTAAGCTCACAATTTACATTGTTATTCTCAGCTTGTGATTAGGAGTTACATGAAAAATAATAGCAACTACCAGAGTCATATAAGATCTAATTAACACATCAAATGTAATAATAACATCAATATTAGACTACTTTTCCGTCGGGCTAACTTTGAAATAATATTAACCTATAAAGTATTTTTGGAATTTATCAGTGAGAATAAAAGATGATACAGTGATACCTAGTGGTGATATACAAAGTGTGAAACCGCCGTGCATCTTACACATATTCCGCTTAGTAACATACAAATATGTGTGCTTACTATATGGTTTGAATGGAAGAAACACATGTTTTTTTCTTTGATTTAATCATATGTTAATATTACGTGAGGCTGCATCAGCAAGCTACACAAAATATCCCTCATTATAGTGTCCCTTGGGTTTGGCATTTGGATTGGACTGGAAAAAGTTTTTTCTTAAAATTTAAATCTCAGGCACTTGCGCATATAATTTGACAATTGCCGTATTTTCATCAGTAGCTCAATAGTATAGTACAGATCAATAGTATAATACAGATCTAGAATAGTATAGTTTAGATCTTATATTATGTTTTTTAAAAATACATTGGATTTTCAATCCATTAAGAGCATCATGCGCAATACCAGTGTATATAAATATTATGTGTAAACCTCGAGTTGAGGTCAAAGTATTAAATATGAACACTCATCCATTAATATCATTATGCAATCTCGCTTATCTAAGTAACATCATTATCAGATGGTACCTACTCAACAATTATTATTGATAACTGGAGTTTCGATTCATGTCTATAACGTACTATAACAGTATATGAAAAAACTGCCGTGACAAGTCATAATTACCATCATGGGGCACCATGTATGTACTTGACACGTACCGTGCTTTGAGTCTTCCTTATTGCATTATCACATGGATACCTGCTATAAATATCTGAGATGATGCAATCTGGAGAACATTTTATTTCTATATAGATATAGTAGTGGTATATACTTATCGGTTATATTAATCAAAATTAACCATGTCCTTACAAGTTAAGAGAAAGTAAAAGTACCAGTCAGTACCTTAGAGAAGACATGTATACATACTCAAAGATTTATGGCAGCAAATAGAATGATGGATATTTATAAATTGAAATGTGAGTTAATGTGAGATATTACCCATGATTTATCGAAGCAATTTCTCAACTTTTCCAGATCTTTGAGGTCGATCAGGAGCACCACGACAAGTGGTTGAGAGAAGTCAGATGCAGCAAGGTAAGGTATTATTTTCCATACGATATGTTAAATAAAAAACATATGTGGCCCAGATCGGTCGTGCCTAGAGGCATAACTCTGAGACAACAGTATAATAGAACCGATCTCTGCAAACGTACGGGGCATTTTCCTCATAAACCTTGTCGCCCCCTTTTGTAATTCGCATGCCTTTCGAGACATATCTGGGCAGATCGTCATACAACGTACAATTGGCAGCTCTACACATTTAGTAAATTAGGCTAAATTAGGCTTTTTTAAAAAAAGAGAAGAATATACCGGATATACCTGAGTATATTTGGTATCGCATTTATTTAAAGTATCAGTTTTGTTATGTTAAACTGCAGCTCACTTTTGTCTTAAATGTGGGTTATTTGAGGGGATTGGTGTAGGCGAATTGTACATTTTCTGAAGATCTGACCCATCTACTTATATCACATACTTGTTCCAATTCCATCTACTACATATCACGATTCCTTTTCCAGCCATCAAACATAGCATTGAATGTGACCGTGGTAGAAGCCCGGGGATTAAAAGCAGCTGATAGCAATGGTGAGTGTCCATTAAATTGATGCAAATTGGCAATTAATGTGTTGGTAATAAATATAAGCGAGAAAATTTAGAAAAATAACACGCAGTGATGGTAGGAACTTCTTTGATGTTCCTTTCCTCTTTCCTCTGCACATGTTTAATCTTGTACAGGAAAACGAGTCACGAGTCGCGAAATTGATATTTTTCAAAGTGTTTTATTCACAAGATCGTCTTGTTGGAACGTTTTCATATTTGGGATATCTAGTCCTTGAGGTCATGTAAATACATGTATCAAATTCTAAGATAATGTATTGAATATATCCATGCATTTATAAGGTCATCCTATACAGTATATTTAGCTACTTTACTAGTAATTGTCCATCCAGAAATATTACAAACTCCTTTTTCAAAAATAAAAATATCAAACCTAACATATTATATAGAAGTACTTATTAGATGTACTAATATTTACTATCATTGGAATCGGTTTGATCTCATCTTTTCAAATACGATGATACATGTATCTCGAAATCCATTTTTTTGCGACTTGTGACTCATTTCCCTTTAACACATCACATATGTTATTTAAGTGGATAAACTAGCGACATGTTATAATAACTCATCATATAATTGATCATTTTCAGGTTCAAGTGACCCATACTGTGTAATATGTTTGGCGCATCCACGTAACAAGACGCCCCGGGGTTCGCCCCGTGGCTCACCAACGTTGGCGCGACGGAGGAGATCCTCGTTTGAGCATTCGGAAATGAAGAAAACGCAAACGATAAAAGAAACACTCCATCCAAAATGGAATGAGGAGTTTGACTTGTAAGAAAGAGTAATATTTCTATTAGCCAAGTGGAAGGTTAACAAAAAAGTGTTAATCAAGTTGAAAAAAGAATCTATAGGTCTATTTGGATATATATAAATATAATTAGTAACTTATTGACCATAATGTAAAGACACCAAATTATCGTATTAAGATAATTTACTTTAGACTATGTACATTAAAACACTTCTTTATATATCTTGTTAACAGAGATATCCAAGATCTTCAAGCTGAAGAACTGCACGTCTACATTTGGGACAGTGACTATGCAAATGTCTGCCCTGATCTAAAAAGTGTTGACAAATACCACTCGCCGCTCCGGAGGTAAGATTATTGTCTACAGAACTTAATGAAAATTGTCTACTAATTCTTGGAATAGAGAAACGTATGGCATGTAAAAAGCGTCGGGACAACTATAAGGGCTCCTGAGGGGGGGGGGGGGTTCTCGATTTCTCTTGTCACTACCAAGAAACAGCAATTGTCGTTTGTCACTAAGAAAATTCTCTTGTCGTTTGTCACATACCGGTAATATTTTGTAATATGGACGAATTTCTATCGCTAACGTCTATGTCGATTTGTCAGACTAAAAACTTGTCTTTGTCAATTGTCACTGCACTTCCCATGTCGATTTGTCCATCTAAGAAAAGGCCATGTTGATTTAAGGTCTCAAGAGCCCTAACTATAGATGCACCTGAGCGATCGTGCCTAATTACTATGCGTACGCGCTGCCACTGCACGAAAGTTACTCAGTCAACTTGGCAAATTGTGACAAAGTATTGCGGCTGTGTTGCGTGCCATGGCCTAGCTGTCATTCAGACTAATGCAGTCTATGTCCAAACCCTGGGATCAGATAAGGATGGTATGTCAGTGATTAGGCGCCTACTTCGCTAATCGGTTTCCTGGCCTAGGAGTCTAATGGGATTATAATGACATTTTGCGGTCTTAATGGAATTATCATAGCACTTTGCGGTTTGAGGCGAGAGGCTTTCCCTTCGTTTGAAGGGGCTCTTTCAAATTTGTGCCTAGACTGAATGGTGACACTATTATCATACACACAACTATAATATAAACATTTTTTCTTTCTCTCTGTTTAGCTTATTTAGGCAAATACGACCATCAGGCAAGCCTACGGATGATTTCCTCGGCCAGTTTAAAGTTGCCATCAAAGATATTCCGGCCTCCGGCTTTGACAAGTGGTTCGATCTCTATGAGGACAGAAAACAAAAAGTAAGAGGGGTGGGTCAGTGTAGGCTACGATTACAGCTGTCAATCAAACAAGAGGTATCCCAGCTTGACAGTGTAGAGAGCGACCAATGTTCAATAGAAGATTTCTACTGCGTGACTCGACAAATATATCAACATGCCACCAAAGAAGTGAAAACAGAGGTAAATATATCTTACATATTCAGAATTTTCTTCGTTGGATTAAGTTGTTCTAAAGATATTCATCATGATAATAAGAAACATGTAACAGTTTAAAATGAATAAATAATTATGAAAGAGAAACTCACTACATACGTATGATTAATTATACTCATAGGCACCAGAAGATGAGGAGGCCGTATTGAAGCGTCTTCCCGCACAAAGTCGAAGCATCTTTGATCAATTTGCTGTTCAGCATCACTTCTCAAAGATAACGCAAATATTGATGTGAGTTGAATTTAATTTTTGAAAGATGAATAAAATGGCCATACTACTATGTTGAATAGTGAAACGTCCATTCGAAAACCCATTCTAAGTTGACCACATCTTGAACACCTGGACCTAGTAGAACATGTAGTATAGGTATTTAGGTTAGCAATCAATAACTTTCTGATCTTTACAAATTTCAATTACAACTCAAGTATCCTTCTCTGTAGTCAAGGACTATGCAGGAAGTCCAGAAATTCCTTTCTGATGCATGGCTCCTATTTGCACACCGTGTTTTAGGTACAAATAAAGAATATTTTGAATTGAATTGAACATTCTATTTTGTATCCATGCTTTCAACAGAGAATTAGTTGTGGTTTTGGACTTGGCCTCGGATACGGATCTCGGTGTGGTCATATCAGAGCGCCTAATCCAGGAAAACCTTGTCAATATGGAGATGGAATGGATGACCTTAAAAGCGGGAACACAATCAGATAACATGGCAGACAGGATATTGTTCACAGACATGGAGGTAGGTGGATTATCCTTTGATCCCTTCGTGATAAACAGACATAAATCCAAAGTACAAAATAATAAAGAGTTTAAGATAAAAAGAAATCACCCTTATTGTTATTTGATATTAGGATTACCTATCATCATTTGACATAAATCTGTTATATTTCTCAATTGCAGATGGCTTTATTAGATAAGGCAGCTTCATCGTATGTGGATCATTGTATTAGTGGTATGGATAATATACCAACACTCTTCCCACATGTCCTTCTTAATGTGGACCAGCTCAGCTCAAATCTCAAGTAAGAACTTTAACCTTTCGGATCATGTTAATGTCCTGTATTCAATATTCCTCTATGTGATGTGTTACAGGAAAATGAGTCACAAGTCGCAAAACTGATGTTTTTCGAAGTGTTTTTATTCCCAAGATGTAATTTGGGGGAAATGTTTTCATTTTTGGGGTGCTTAATGCTGTTTGTAGCATGAATATATTAACCAAATTTCGAGACAATGTACTGAATATATCCATGCATTTCCAAGGTCATCCTATGGAGTATATTTAGCTACTTCACCAGTAATTGCTCAACCAGCAATCCTTCTTTTTTTTCAAAAATGAAAATATCAAATTTAAAGTATAGAAATTCTTATTAAATGTCCAAATGCTTACCATCATTGGAATCCGCTTGATCTTATCTTTTGAAATGATATCTCAAAATCCATTTTTTGCGACTTGTGACTCACTTAAAATATATCACATATTATACATCCCTATATTATTGGTCTATATACATCTCCTTCTACATTTTATCCAATTTTAAACTAACTATTATTCCTTGTCTTTGCAGACTTCTAGTCAATTTACTAAATCTTCACATCTGGTCACAAAAAGAAAGTGCACGGAAAGATTTGGCGACCATCCTCACAGAGCGTCTCCAAAGTGATGTCAAACGCTGGATATCATCAAAGTTGGAAGATGTTACATCAGCAAAGAAAGACCCTGTGATCCATGAAATTCGTCAAATGGTCACACTCCTGAACGAATCCATGACTGCACTAACTCCTATTTATTCAATATCTCAATACTTCTCTAGGATAGGCATCGACTACTTCAAGGTTGCCTCTCTGGCAATGGAAAGTAAGGTGAGGTTCCCGCACGCATTATTTTTTTTGTTTTGTTTTTAAAAAGGTTTTATTCAAACATGACCTGCCATCGTGGCTCATACAAATCTAAGGCAAAGTTAATATTGTGTCCCTTATATTTAATAGTTTTTTTCCCGCACGCATTATCATTTTCATGGCTCGATTCCCGTTCTGAATATGCCCAAAACTGAGTTGTTGTTATAGATGATGATCGATATGATATGTTTTGCGACGCAAAGCTAACGTTTTACGATTCTTTTTTTTTTACAGTTGGCATCAAAAGCTAAAGAGTTGATGATCCACCTGGACAATTACCAACTAAAATACCAAAAATATCGCGTGAATATCAGGGATAGCAGCACAACATCGTTACATCTGTATATAGCACTCAGGACGTTCTTCGACATGGTGAAAACTAACATAGGTGACAGGTAAGCAAATTGAAAGTACATATTTATGCTATAACGTTCCTGGTTTACTTACCCCCAACCTTTATATAACATTCTTGGTATACTTACCCACAACCTTTATTCCCGATCGATTTAAAGCCGATCCCCAAATACTCCGCCAACACTCCGTATATTGCATGAAGGTTTCCTATATAGGTGTCAATGGGTTCAATTCTACATTCTTTCATGATGAATCACAGGAATGTTGCTAGAACAGTTTTAATATTCCGAGGAAAGAATTTCCCATATCTTAGGTCCTGTAACCTGATCTATAGGCATCTCGTAAATAAGTTTGGACGGAAGCAAACAGGAAACGAAACCATATCAGGGAATAGATGCTAGCAGCGATTAGGAGGGTTTAAAAACTCTCCCCTCCGGTTAATGTCTAAATGAATTTCCTTCTACTATATGTACTTGAATGAACATAGACTACATGTATTGTTTTGTCTTGGTTTCAGCCCGAGAGATTTGTTCAGGCTGACAGTGGCCAAATACCAAACTTGGTTCGAGAATGCAGTGATTTTCTGGCTCCAAACCTTTAAGGAGGAATGTAGTCTTAGAATGGAACGAGCATTAGAAATCGATAAAGATGTTGTCAGAGTTACCTCGCTAGTCAAATATTCAAATTCTTCTGTTGATGTTCTCACGAACTTCTCCAGGGTAAGTAGAAAAGTTTGATAAACAGCTTATTTGGTTATATAAATTTCCCGAATACAGTACGTCTATAGGCCCAAAGTTGAGAGAGTCCGTCAAATGGAGGGAACGCCTCAAACTGCAAAGTTCCATTTTAATTCCATTAAGATTGCACAATGTCATTATATTCTTATTAGAACGCCTAGTCCAAGGCCAGGAAACCAATTAGCGAAGTAGGCGTCTAAACACTGACATTCTTATCTCATCTGAGGGTTTGGACCTAGACTGAATACAGAGAATTGCTTACTTTTTTGATACATGGAGCGCGGGAAAATAATGCAATAAAATCGTAAATTATACGAAGTAGGCCTATCCTAATAGTTTCTTACCATTATAACTTACTATAAACTGCTCTTTTGAAATAATATCAAAGACTTAATTGGGAATTATTTTGTGAAGGATATGATTTACATGGCCACATTGTCTTCATTCAGATAACCTCAGAGTGGAAGCAGATCAACTTCTCTGATGCTGATATTGCAGTCCTAGGAGTAACAAAAATTACAGACGTAAGTAAAATATTGGTATTTATAATCAACTTAATACAGACTATAATTTATCAGATTTCTTTTAAAACTTCTTGTGAAAAAGCTTTGTATCTTTCAAAATTAGACATCGTATTACATGCAAATAGTTGACAAGTTCACTTCCCATTACAGACAATATGTGACGGTGCCAGACAATATGTGGAGCGATTGGAAACCATACTAGAAAAGAACTGTTACTATGATGCCAACAATGACAACCAATTTGATGTCACTGAGCAGCTGTGCATTACATTGAATAACATAGAACATGTCAGACAGTATTTGGATAAACTATCCGAACTGCTCAACTTTAAAACTGTCTGTGCTGCTATGTCTATCAAACACGAGGATTCACAAATAGGAGATCAATCACTGGACGCATTGCAGAGGTAACAATTGATCTATATTATATATTTTTTTAATAAATTTATTTCTCAAACTTTCCAACAATGTAGTATTTCTCATTTCGAGAAAGGAAAAAAAGACAATACGTCAAGGATAAATTATATCGCAAACAAAGAACAAAAGTAAAAAAAAAAAAAAAAGAAAAAAAAAGAACAAAAGTAGAGGTCACTCATCATCGCTTACTTATATAATCGCTTTTAAGTGCAATTCATGTCAAAGGTTGTGCCTGCCTTAGAATTTATAGAGAAGTTCCCATGGTGTTAGTAATAGAGGATAGCGTACATTTCTTTTAAAAATTCAAAAGGTTCAAAAGCATTCCTCTACAAAAATAATTTAAACATTTAAGTCATATGCTACAATCAATACAGACAATATAATATCGACTTTTGCACAATCAATTACTCACCATTGTATGAAAAATCTTTTGATTGTTGACATCAACGGAATGTGTTTAAACAGGGGGTCACACAAGTGATATATTATCATTGTTACATAATGTTTTTATGACCTACGAACATTTTCTATGAGATACACCTAATAATTTAAGTTGAATTTATTTTACAGGCTAGTCGAAAGTGCACACGAAGATATCTTTGCAAGAGGGTCCGCCTTGCAGGTACTAATCACGGAGAAAATGACAGTAGAATTGAGGAAGCACACGGAAAAGTTCACAAAATGCAACCCCGACAAAAAATCGGTAAGATATTTCTTTCTCACAATAAGTGGCTTTGGGGCTTGGGAAAAATAACTGTTGTTCAATCTTGGGGAACTTAAAGAGGAGGATCAATTACTTCCTTTGAAATGCGTACCAATGTTTTATATTCTTATTTGCAGAGCGTTGATCCACTATTGGCGTACCTAGAGCAGAATCTACAGACGTTGTACGAGAGGCTAGAAAACAAGATATTCCCACATATCCTTCAACATATCTGGCAAGCCACAATACGATGCTTTGAGGATACCCTTCTTGCAGGGGTAAGTGTTATATCATATTACGTAATGATTACGTAATTTACAATGATTAACCACATTATCATTAATATTCCAAAGTATCATCAACCCTAATTATTAGTACCTATTAGATTATTTTGTTAAAATGTACATTATTTATTACTTTACTGTTTGTAACATAATACTGTCGGCAAGTTATCTCATTTTTCGAAATTCCCGCGACAGATAATGTCATCAAAATATGTTTTAAATCATGTAATTAAAATGTTTGTCACAAATCTAATTATTCTTATCTGTTTCGTTTCTAGAGACCCCCTTCATACTACGAGGACATGTCATCTGTAAGTATTCACTTATCCAAATATATATTATATACGGGAGTTGCATGAATTTCGTCGTAATCTAGAATTGTTTTCTTGTACGATCACAGTATTTAAGCTTTGTTTAAGAACTTAAATAGTACTCTAATAAGTTTCTTATGAACTATGATATTGAAAATCCAACTTCTCTTTCAGCACTTGCGGTCTCTAAGGCAATATTTCCAAAGGGGAGGAGTTGAGGAAGACCTTCTTAACACCCAGCTTTTCTCAAATCTCAACGCCCGTCTGTCAACAAATGTTCTGTGCTCGGAGGAACTGATGCTTGACTATTACAACACTTTAATCGATGATGTGGTAAGGATACTGTCTATAGCCATATATCTTTCAAATGGTATCATTCGACTGTAACCGAGTATATACTACTGTATTATGATACAATGCACCTGAATAAACAAATACAATACAAAATATGTATACCACGGTTAATAAACTAGACAACAATGAATGAACATTACAATTTTGTCATTTATCTTGGGGTTTCCAAAGGTGTTTCACCCCAACAAATTATCAAAATGTATTACCATTATACATGAATTCATATGAAATATTGCATTACGTTCTAACTCTGTATTTCCCCCCTCAGAACACTCCTGTGGAATACAATGGTCATCTCGCAATAAAAGCCGGATACATGCATGAGACAGGTGGAAATGCCACATTATACATTCAAGGTAAGGACACAATTAAGGCGATCAATATCTTGAACATATCTCAATGAACAGAGTTTATGTTTGTGATGTTTTACAGGAAAATGAGTCGCAAATTGATCACAAGTCACAAAATGATATTTTTCCAAGTTTTTTATTCCCAAGGTGTCTTCGTGGAAATGTTTTCATTTTTGGGGTGCTTAACGCGGTTTGTAGCCTGACTACATTTACCAAATTTCAAGACAGTGTACTAAATATATCCATGCATTTTCAAGGCCATCGTATGGAGTATATTTAGCTACTTCACTAACAATTGCTCACCCAGAAACATTGCAAACATTTGTTTTCAATAATAAAAATATCAAATTTAAAGTATAGAAATACTTATTATATGTCCAAATGTTCACTACCATTGGAATCCGCTTGATCTCATCTTTTCAAATAATATATCTCAAAATCCATTTTTTGCGACGTGTGCCTCATTTTCTTAAAACACATCACATTTTGCATAGCCATTTACTGAGGCTAACGCTAGTGTAACTACTATTTAAACTCTATGTGCTTAATGGACAATCTGTTCATCATTTCCAGTTGTTGGAGGTCACAACCTGCCCGCGGTGACAAGGAAAGGATCGTGTGATCCATTCGTCACAGTGTCGCTCTGTCCCGAATCGATTTACCAAAGAAAGGCATTTAAGACGCACGTCGTGAACAATACAACTCACCCGCTGTTTAATACTACATTCCAATTGTAAGTACTTAACTATAGTTTAATGGTATAATCTATGTTGTAGGTGTAACCTCCACACTCTTTAAAGCACAATACGTAAAATGTGGCTTTCTCCAATTTTAACTTATACTCAGTCTAGGCTCAGAGTGTCCCTCCAAACTCAGGAAAAGCCTTTCGATCCTGAGACCGCAAAATCCTGTTAGACTCCCATTAGGTGGTCTACTCCAAGGCCGGGAAAGCCATTAATTAGCGCATCACTGACGTACAGATCTCATCTGATCTGATAGGCTCTGAGCTTAGACTGAACTATAATACAAAAACATACAAAAACAAAAATGCATGCACCTGTCTGTATTTACTATCACCAGTTTTTTAAATTTGTATTCCGCCGTGCATCTCTATTAGTCCAGTCGATTAGTCCAATATACAGGACTAATAGTGCATTTTTTCATAAAAGCATGAAATTTGGCATAGCGGTACTTTTTGATGTGCTGATCATTTTTAGCTATATTTTGTTTCCTTGGTCATGATTGCCATGGATACATTTGTATATAGAAATATGTTTAAATGGCCCTTTGGTATAAAATGTTTAATCGTTGCATTTCTCTACTTACAGCCCTGGCATTCCTCGAGAATATCTACAGAAGAAAGGGGCAGTGGTGATGCTGACTGTATGGCACTTTGATGGCCTGCTTCCCTGTAATGACGTGTTGGGGGAGGTGCTGTTGGGCATAATGAACATACCACAAATGAGCACTAGAGAGACAATAGAGGATATGCCAGCTGTCTTATTGTCATTGAAGGTTCCCGAAGAGCCAGTAACTGGCCCATATCAGGTAAATATATAACTGTAATTAACATGTTACGTCTAATATGTGTGATGTGTTGCAGGAAAATGAGTCACAAGTCGCAAAATTGATATTTTTCAGTGTATTTTATTTACAAGATCTCTTTGTTAGGGTGTTCTGATTTTTTGGTTAGTACTTATCGACTACTGATTTTTTTGTTAGCATAAATATGACTGGAATATATGTACGAATACATATACCGAATATCAAGACAGTGTATTAAATATATCCATGCATTTCAAAGGCCATCGTATGGAGTACATTTAATTACTTTACTAATAATTATCCACCCAGAAATATTGCAAACTTTTTTCAAACATAAATAATTATATCAAACAAATATATCAAACATATATAGAAACACTTCTTGGTTGTCCTCAATGTTTACCATCATTGGAATCGGCTTGATCTCATCTTTGCAAATAATAATGATATCTCAAAATTGATTTTTTCGCGACTTGTGACTCATTTTCCTGTAACACACCACATTTATGGAAATCACCAGATAGATAAAGAACATAAATCAGACAATACATCTTATAGAATAAAGGAACGTGATAATCATTTACTTTGTAAACACAAGATACCCGGGATTGCACTCGAGGAAATAATATTTACAATATCCCAAGGATCAGCAGCGGTCTTGATGAAAGTTGTACAACTACAAATAGAACTTTTTATTATTTTCTTTAACTGTCAAGGGACAAAGTCCCACTTTGACCAAATATTTATAGGTAGTGTCAAACAAGATTTCCAATCCATTCTTTTTCTCTTGAAATCAGATCCTGAGGGAAAGAAGCATCTGGGAACCATTATCACGGACGTTTATCAGTAGGAGACGAATCACAGCCGGATTTACCCAGTCCATCAAGTTATGCAGTCCTGTCAAATCTCTCATGGACAAACTCAGAGGACGGAGGCAATTACGAAAAAATCTCGAGATCGAAGCTTTCTCTTCGTAGGACAAAATGCGATGATATATTTATCAAATCAATTAAATTAAACTTGAATTAAAACCCGTGATATCTGGAAGTAAATATTCAGAAGAATTGAAGGTCGATGTATGACAGAAAGACAGGGTATCGACAAGAAGTTCATTTATGTTGTGTTCACTATTGAAAGTTCTACTTTCTGGATTGGATCTCGCAAAATAACCCATATTACAGACAATTTACACAGGATCCTTATCTCATCGGTGCTTGGTTGGCGATGCCAAATTAAACAGAGTGATATATGACTGGACAGTTACTGAAGTCATGTGTTAATTATTGTCGGTTATCTATAAAATTATTGATGGGATTGCCTCTGTCTTACTTACAATTAAGTGGAGAGTGTGACGGGATATTCATGGGAGGTGATATTGCCCGGTGCATGGACTAGTACCAGGTTTGGTTATATATCTACCAGACATTATGGATCCTATGGATTACTCTATTGTGCCGTCAAGCATATCGTACATCGACAATGCGTCTATTTATTCGGGAAACGGACCTTTTGTGTTACTTGTTAACCATCCAACGATGTGATAAATGCTGATGTTATAGGTTCCCCCATGAACCAACTTTGTCTTCCAACTGTGACTGCTGGTGATTTATAATTATCGTGATACCTCCAAATCCCAAATTATATGTTATTTTGATCATGCAGTAGATATGCTCGAATGTACACTGATTTCTCATATTGATGCTTTCCTTTATACTCAGTGTAGTTAACTTTAAAAGCAAAACAGTGTATATTGTGTCGCTTGCGGGAGTGTGCCACGAACTGTGTATGCACCATTTTAGTGTGTAAAGACAGGGACTTCATTCCACGCTTTATCGGGTTATTGTCAATATTGTTAGAAGAATAGACGTGAAAGCCATACTTATTTTATTTATGTACAGAGAACCTATAGCTTACATATATTTATGACAATAGCCACCAAAGTAGGAACAAAATCCGTAGAAGTGCATGAACTTAAGCTGCTTGTACATATTATTATGTCTATCCGTAGGCATGGATATACATACCGTAATATAAGTTTATGTAGTATTTATCATTAGGTTTTCTTAAAATGGTGCTATATTATATTATTTCTTGTTACGACAGTGTAACACCTTTTATCGGGCATACATTCGTGTAACTCAATAAAGCTCTTAAACCATACATGTTGAAGTTTATCTGCATTTCATTCTCCCGCTAACGTTACGTGTCTATTGACATGCAACCTACCTTATTAATACTATGTTGTTATCCATGTACCCCTTACCTATACACATCAGAGAGAAATCATCGTTCTATAATTATCCTGCCATAAAGTTTATATACCCCTCGGTCGAGTACTGAAACGTTTAGTTTCCATATTAATGATCTGACGGAAAGTGATAATCACCAAAAGGCCACACGGCCCCTAGGGTCTAATTGGTTTATACCGTCCAAAATAACTTGGGATTCAACTGATCTATACTTAAATGTGTCCATGCAGTGGCTGATCCAAGGGGGGCGACGAAGTTCTGACCCCCCACCCCCACCCTAAAAATTTCCCCAAGTGCTTTTTTTGTACAACCCAAATTGCCCTTTAAAGTGGTAAGTGCCTTTGTTACAACCAAAAGTGTTTTTTGAACAACGTAAATTGCATTTTTAAAACATCATTATATAATATAACATAACCCTGTGGCCTCATATGTTAATGTGAACACATTATATCGAAATAAGTAATAGAAATAAAATAATCACTTTTCATGTGTGATTAAATAGTGGATTCTGTGGTCCATGCAGAATGCGCCAAATGCCCCTAAATGGAACCTTAAATTTCAAAATTGCCCGGGGGAGCATGCCCCGACCTCCCTATTATGGTTTTATGTCCCTCGGGCTCCCTCTTCGGGTTGGACTGATTTGCCCTTTTCATCTTGGACCCTCATTTTAGACCCTGGATCCACCCCAGACATGTACATATACATCTTGTGAACTGGACGCAGAGCGCTCAGTCATCTGAAGTGTTTTGCTCACTGGTCTAAATTCCAACTCCGGGGTGTACATAAACGTGACTAACATTGTAGTGTAGATTCAATTTGTTTGATTATTTATGGAGTTAAAATATTGGTGGAATTACAGCCATTGCAGAAAGCAGACTCAGCTATTCTGATGCAAAAACTGAATAGTCGTTCTATCAAGACCGTCAGATGGGGACACGAAGCTAAATTAATAAGAACATGATAGATGGTAGTATGTACGTGTTCAAGTTTGGGAACCGTTACTACTCCCCTCAACAAAGCCAAACATTCACCATTTACTCGAATATATATATCATATGTGATAATCGTGATTTTTTAAACATAATGTATTGGTCCAACATTTAAATAACATTTAGAAATAGGCATAACTAACCATTGTAGTTATTTCCATGCTTTGCCATGACTCAATTCGCAATTACCTTAATCATTCTTCTCTGAGAAAACTACAATATCTTACATAATGCAACAACACTTTGGTTGTCTACTTTATCCGACAGTCATAAACAGTTCTTCTACGTACCTCATCTGCTCTCCATGCTTTAAATCTATGCAATTGACTAATTACCTTTCTCCTTTCTGCCTACCGTTCAATACACAATGGTCTCGATTGATCCTGTTTATGCTGGTACGAGGAATTACGTTTTTTTTATTCCATTTACAGGCCCAGACATTAATTACAGGGGTTAATTACAAAAAGACGCGATTGTCGTTCGACGACGTATTTCGACCGCAATACATCCCATAAAACACGAGAATTTACAATTAAATCAAGTTATTTCCATATGCGTAGTTCGTCACAAATAGTTAACTAGGTCTTCCATCCTTATCAGGGGCGTCAGAAGCTAATTTGAAGTACGTGTGTGTGTGTGGGGGGGGCGGTTCTTCCAATATAGTGCCTCAAACTCTTACTCTTATCCCTACTCACAGGTTAAACTTAATGAAAGGCTTAAACTGTATTAAAAAGGTCGTAAATATCATACAACCATAATGAATAATCATTAATTAATTCAGTAATTCAGGCAGTTTTCACAAAAATATGATATACACTGAATTACAGCTCTCAATGACCTGATACCACTAAGATGTGGTGTATCATATTTCCTTAGGTGTGGCGGAAATAAACAGTACGAATAAATTGTGACATTTTCTTCTAGGCCATAATGATATAGTCGGAAGTAAAACATTCACATTAATAATGCTTTTATTTTTTAAGGTAGTTTAGTAATTTGCCCCATATGCTAAATTAACCACGTGAAGGTGACCCAGTCTAGACCCAAAGCTGAGAGAGTCCCTTCAAACGGAGGGAAAGCCTCTTGCATAAAACCGCAAAGTGCCATTATAATTCCATTAAGACCGCAAAATGTCATTATATTCCCATTGGAACGCTGAGTCCAAGAGACCAATTAGTGAAGTAGACGTCTAATCACTGACATACCATTCTTATCTGATATCTGAGGGTTTGGACCTAGGAAATTTCCTATTATTCGGTCTCTCAATCCTAAGCTTAAACAATTTTAAGCCAGTAGAATATGTGTTATGTGTTCCGAATGTATAGTCATATATATGGCCCTAAGACATTATACAGCGTGACCATTCACATTCATGTTAAAAATGTGTATTCATCTCAATACTGCAGAAACGGTTGAGAAAAGGATATAGAAATCTGACCTTCAGTAAAAACCCCAAATTGCAAAAATTGCAAATTGCAAGTTTGGTTAATTTGGATGAATCCTCTGAATTTTGACCTTTTCAGTATTGGGTTTGACCTTTTGTTATGCCATAGAAATGCCTGCCCCCCCCCCCCCCCCGCCGCCCGGTTCCGGACGCCCCTGACTTATGGTTTATTGTGTCCTAAACTTCATCCTGTCGTCATGCCAAATAGCAGGTATATAGTAGGGCCTACGTACACATGAAACTCCGTTGTGGATGCCGTTTAGCGAAAACACATTATTTCTCAACCTATATAGGGATTACCTGTTGATGTTGACAAATGGAGAGAATTAGCCTCAGACCCTTTTGTCTAAAACGCTAGCTCAGGGGCGGATCTAGGGTCTAATATGAGGGGGGGTCCAAGATGAAAAGGGCACATCACTCCATCCTCCAAAAATGAGCCAGAGGGGCACAAAATATAAAGTACAGTTTAACACAATGAAGGTGAAACGTTTTATCAACACAATGCCCAAGATACTTTGATTTACCAATTTTCTGAAAATCTGACCCGCTAGGGGGGTCCGGGGGCATGCTCCCCTGGGAAATTTTGAAATTTAAGGTGCCATTTGGAGGCATTTGGTGCTTTTGAAGCACAAAATACAGTATTTAATCACACATGAGAAGTGATCATTGTTTCTATTTATTTTGACTTTCAAAAACCAGGGATGCAGTTTGCAAGGACCTAAGAAACACAGAACATACAACACACACTGGCAGTTGACCATGTATACAAATTGTAAGATGTGGAATTATTTTTTAAAAAATCAGCTGTGGCTACTGTTGCAAGTGATGTAGGGGTGAAGTAGGGTGTGGGGGCATGTTGCCCCCCAAAATTGTAAAACCTGTGAAGGAGTGAAATGGTGTAGGGAGCATCATAATTAGGCAGTTTCATTAGTATTTAAAGATACAAAAAAATATTAGGGGGAAAACCTCAAAGGCAAATTTAATAATTTGACATTAAATCAAAATCTCCCTCAAATGATGAAATCACATGTATCCAATGTCACATTGACAGATCAATGGGGGTTTGTCTGTACTTCCTGCAGGCAGGCCTGCCAACAATATGTAAGGCAGCATACTTTAATTGTCTCACAACTGCCCCCAAGTGATTGTCCATATGATATATAATTGTAAAGCAAACATGAGAGGGGGAACTAATGTCAGAACAAACATATGTGAGGCCCATACACCCAAATTAAGGAGTCATAGAAACAGCATTTATAAGTTCTTTTAACGGCCTTTTACAGCAGTTACAACAGACACTTTTGGTTGTGAAAAAAATTAAGGCACCTTTGATTGAACTGTTCTTAAAAAAGGTTTGGCTCTTCAAAAAAGGGCACTTTTGGTTGTAACAAAGACACTTTTTGGTGTGTTTTTTTACAACAGAAAAAGGGCACTTTGGGTTGCAAAAAAAGGGCACTTTGGGCTATTCAAAAGGGCACTTGTGAAAATTTTGAGGGGGGGTCAGGACGTCGCCGACCCCCCCCCCCCCTTGGATCCGCCCATGTAGCTGTTAGGGGCACTCGATCGTTTAGACGTTGCTAAAATTCCTAAACAAGACAAAGCTCCGGCCAAATACAGGTTTAATGAAGAAAAGATATTAGCGTTAATCAGTGGACTAACAATCCGGCTAACAATCCTGAAGGGAAAAGGGGTAATCGAGGAATCGGAGGAAGGTTAGTTCGTTTTCTCCCGTAAATCCCCAAGAAGATGCGAGACACGTTTAAAAGAGGATGGGACGTAGTAATAGTTAGGTATGTCGATCAATAATAAACCTACTCGTCATTGCCTTTTTGGAACAGAGATAATTAATAGATATATACGTGTGTAGTGGGGTTGTTACGCAATCATCGGTAGCACGCTGACCCACTTCCCCCTATAGCGGATAATCACTGAACTATACCTGTGTATCGGTGTTTGCAAATTGTATGGAAGACATGCATTCAAGTTATTCTCCTCTGATCACATATTTCATAATTATTAAGGAGTATGAATATTCATTGTTGGCGAGCCAGTTAAGTGAAATAAGAAGGAGTGAGAAGGCAGCTTGGGAAATTAAATGTTTATTTAATTTATAAATAATTTATATAAAGGTAAATAAAATGAAGTATAAAAATAGATTTGGTTTTTGTTGTAAAATTGGTAAAAGTTGAAGTGATTATAAATTAAAATTGAAATGATGAGAATTTAAATTAATAATATAAGATAATTAGTAGGAGGAATGAAATGATGGTTATTAGGTGTGGGTGGGTGGGAAATTTGTGTGATCGGTGTGGTGGCAAGAGGTGAAGTGAGTGGTTGTGAGAGTGGGAGTGAGTGGTGCAGCGACCTGTGTGTAGGGGTCGCTGCGAGAGGTGGAAGCTCCCAACAATGCACACGCATTGCATAAAGCCATGCTATACACATTGTTGGCGAGCCAGTTAAGTGAAATAAGAAGGAGTGAGAAGGCAGCTTGGGAAATTAAATGTTTATTTAATTTATAAATAATTTATATAAAGGTAAATAAAATGAAGTATAAAAATAGATTTGGTTTTTGTTGTAAAATTGGTAAAAGTTGAAGTGATTATAAATTAAAATTGAAATGATGAGAATTTAAATTAATAATATAAGATAATTAGCCAAGACTGCCAATTTTTTAGTATGGGTAGTGGTATGTGATGATGGGTGGGAGGGATGGAGTAAAATAATATGTGTTAGGTAATGGTATTATAATAAATATGTTAAGATACAGTGCTGTATTATGTCAGCCTGTGGTATTTTATCCCGTGCTGGGAAGTCCGTTGGTCGCGGAGCGACTGTCCATTGCCTGAGGGCTGAGTCTTTTTGTGAGCCGAGTGGCTTTGATAGTATGGAGGGATTGGAGGGTATATTAGATTTTAGAGTCTTTGCTTGTGTTAAGCTGTGATATTTAGGGGTGTTGGGTGGAGCTTAGGGCTCTCCTGAGGGCTGAGTTGACGGGGTTATCGTCGGTGCGTATGTATGCTCTATAAGAGTCGGATGACCATCCTATATAATTTTGGATTTGAAGTGATGAGCAGCCCGCGGCGAATGCATCGGTGGCTGCCGCCTTCCTGAGGCTGTGTAGCGTGTAGGACTTGTGTGGCACGCTCATTGCTATGAGGATCTCCTTCCATTTATTCGCTACATATGTAGCCGTCATGGGGTCTCGCGTGGCCGGAAACATGAAACATGCTTGTCGTGTGTCCGACGTCGGGAGTTGTTTGAACATCCTTGAGATAGCTTTAACTATGCAGAATGTGTGGTCGTCCGATGCCTTCAGTGTTACTTGCTTAGACTGGTAGGCGGACTGCAGGTTCTTTGCTGATTTTATGGTGACTGTCACCTGGTCGCGTGATATTTTGACGTCAGCGCGGGTGAGATGTACTAGCGGGTTGTATTTCCTCGCTGTTGGAGCTAGGACTTCAGATTGTCGTAGGCCTCCGTAGTATATCATCAGAAGTGCAGCCTTAACTGTCTGCATGGTTGCGTCGTGCGGTATGCTGAGTATGGCTCGTCTGAGTATATCGGCCGGTACTGGTAGCTTGGCTCTCGGGGTGAATGATTTGTCTCGATCGATGGCTTGTAGAGCCCACTTAACCCTTTGGTGGTCGAGTGCGTCAGTGGGGATGTCATTCAGTTTGAAGGTGGTTCTTAAGTGGGACACATGATTCCTTATTGTGCGGGGCGAAGCAATAGTGTCTCGGAGGAACTCTATATATGCGCAGATGAGGATGTAGGATGGGTTGGCAGGGTCCATGCCTATGACTTTAGCGAACTGTTGGTACCGCCTGGTCGCAGCTTTTCTATTTTCTGTCGTCCCTGCGGCCCAGGCCTGAGTCTGCCGGACGGCGGCCCTGGACATTAGCCTTGTCACCAGTGGTCCTAGAATGTGATGAGAACATTGCATTATTGATAGCAAACAAGCAGGGGTTCACAAGTGTAAGAGATCGTTCATTGATATGCATGTAGGCTGCCTTTCTGTGTTTCTCATCTAAATGGGCTCGGCTTAGATTGTCTGCTATTACATTATCTACGCCTGCGATGTGTTCATAGCTAATTCTTATGTCGTAGATGGCTTGAGCCATCCATGCGAGCCTTGCTGCTTCTAATATTGCTCTGTTCTTTCCTTTGCCTGTCTTAAATACTGAGACGCTCGCTATGTTGTCACAACGAATCAATATGTGGCCACCCCTATCTGATTCATTTACCAATGTGTGTAGAGCAACCGGGATATTAACGGCCTCTAACTCTGAGATGTTATTTACGCCTTCTTCTATCGATGCTATTTGCGCTGCATAAGCGTTTTTATCATCTGCTCCCCCTATGCCTGACAAACAAGCATCGACCTCGATTATCTTCGTGTATTCGCGTGCGGGGATGACTGACTTCCCATTCCACTGTGAGCAGAATTCTATAAACCACCTGAGGTCTTTGCGCATGTTGGCCGAGATGTTTATGTATTTCTTGGTAATGCTGCGCAGGCCTTCTAGGAGCCGGCTGACAAATAAGCGTGCGGGGCCAACACACTTGGCAATGTGTATTAGCGATCCTATTAGCGACTGAAGCTCTCTTTTAGACATTGAGCGCCTCTTAGTGTATTTGCTCACTTGCTCGAGTATTTGTTTAACTTTGTCTGGCGGTATACTTAAGGTCATGGACGGGGCGTCGATGTTTATTCCCAACCATCGCACAGCTGGTGCGGGTGGTTGTCTTTTATCGGCGGCCTCCGGGAGGCCGAGCTCCTCGAAAAGTGCTATCGCTCTGTCGTAGTGCTTCTTCGCCGTTGCTTCGTCTTTAGAAATGATTACAAGATCGTCTAAGTACATCCTACTCGAGATGCCTTCTCTGCGCAATATCTTGACGATGGATTCTGCCACCCTCTGCATGTGGCAAGAGGATGATCTTGACCCGAACGGCATGGTGATATCTAAGTAGTATTTTCCACCCCATTTTAAGCAGAGGAGTGGCCAGTCGAGGGGGTCGCTCTTAAAATTCTTGTACGCTCTAGATATATCGATGGTGCTCATGAACGCCCCCGGCCCCACGTCAACTAGTTCTTCAACAAGGCTTTCTACTGTTGGCAGAGAATGCTGTCTTTGTTTTCCCCATACTGAGTTCTTCATTAAGTAAGCGTTAACAGAATGTTCGTCTGGGAAGCTAAGGTCGATTATTACTCTCCTAGCCTCCGAGTCGCGTTTTTCGCGAGACATCATAGTGTTACAGTAGTGGGTTTCTGGGAAGGCTCGGGAGGCCTGGGGCGTGGCTGCGTCCACGCGGGCAGCACTAGAACCTTGGAATAAATACACTGAGTGGGCTCGTCTCTACTCACTTATAATATTACAGTCGCCGTGTCTGCACTTCTTCTCTCTCACCGAATCTATTCAAAATTTAAACTGTAGGATAGTCTTAGGACTATTACCTTTATTCGTAGCATTAATACTGGGGACACACAGTATTATATCACTGGTGGAGAAGCCAATTAAGATCGTGGTTAATTGTGTATTTTGTACACGAATTATCCCCTAACTTAAGGGGTGGAAAGTTTGCTGAAATTGAGCAAACCTTTCCACTACCTGGTGAGTAGAGAAGCTCCAGTCAGGGAGGCTAAAGATAGCCCACCTGGGAAAAGCAAGCCAGCTTTCTCTGGGTGTAAGGAGACCTGAGAGGAGTAAGCAGCAGTTATGTGGGAGGAAGATACAACAGTCTCACACATTGAGTGACTGAAAGATAGACAGACATCCAACTACACAGTGCATCTCGCCATGGCCATCACAACAGCCCAGAGAGTTCTTTCAGAACAGGAGAAGGAAGAAATTATCTTGGAGGCTATCACTAAGAACTTTGTGGAAAACTATTGGTATAATGTTAAGCATAATACCCAGGCGACCGAAATACCCGCCTCTGACCCATCAGTTTGGTTAGGCGAAGATTGGGACGCTGAATTGGCCGAAACAAAGGATGTTAAAGCTTAAAAACTATCAAGTTGTGCCGAATCCAGGGGATGGGAAAGTGAGATCATTACCATCGATCTCATATGTGTAGTGTATATGTATAGCCTGGAGGACTTAGGGGAACCATGAATGTCCATCATGGGAACCCGGAAGACAAGGGCCCCAAAGAAGCCTAGGCCGGGGTACATGTTTTCTGATGTCTGGAAACGTCTAAGGAGTGGGGGAAACTATTTAGCTAAAGTTCAGCTTCCCCGTGGTCAAATGGACGAAGAGAATGAAATTCAAGAGCAACCACTCCTTCACGACCAAGTAAGAGCATTGCGTCAGAACGCCCAACCGTCAACATCAACGGCTGAGGGCGTCCAACCCTCTACTTCAACCCCAATTGCAGATAAGAAAGTCAAGACAGAAGGGGATGAAGGGGCGCTAGCTGTGGATATTTTGGGTACTCCTACCAAAGTACAATATCCAGAGTTGGAGGAATTAAGACACTGGCAAAGAGACAATGAGTTGGCAGGGGGCTTTGGTGTTGTAGGTCCCCTAAAAGAAGGTCCGGATGACGACGACGGGGATTCTGAGAAATCCACGCTGTCGGGATCCAAGTATAAGTCAGTGCTGACGCCAGGAAAACATCACAATTCTGGCAGAGAACAGTTCAGGGAGGATCCCAATAGAAGGGGCTATGAGAGTGAGGGAAACCAACAAGATCACTTGACGGTCCCACAAACAAAGAACAATAGGGAACGTGATCGGTTGGATCTATCTTCATTCTCAGATTGGAGTCTCTCTAATGTGAATGGTGATGGCACCCTGAAGGTAAACAGGCCTGCTAAGACTTATGAAAACATAATGGCGTCGAAAGAGGATAGTGAAGGTAGGGGTTCTGAAGCATTAGGTGCGACCGGTGGTGTGCCTGAGGCAAAATCTGCAGGGGACAGATTCAGAACGTACGCTACAATGCACCTGGAAGGAGCAGGTGCAGTGCCACAGATGGATCCTCAAAGAAAGTACATCCAGGAACTAAAGAGGAGGGATGAGCTGATTCTGTTTGAGCAGAAAAGGGCTCAAGATCTGGAATGTGAATTGCAACAGTTCAGAGAGGACCGGATTGACTTGGAAACTCAGAACAATGTTGTGCGGCAAGAGTTAGATATGTGCAGGTACAAAAGTGATGAACTGGTGCATACCTGTACAATGGAACTGGATAGGATGGAGATAGACCATAGGCAGGAGGTGAACGAACTTAGGGAAGTAATAAGAAAGCTGCAGATAAGAAACAGACTACTGGAAGTTCAGGCAGTGCATCAACCTACGCCGAAAGTGCCCACTATGGATAGACCAACTCAGACAATCCAGCATGAATTGCCGCGGCCACAACAGTTCCCAGGTGAAGAGACAGGTCAACACTTTGACATAAACGATTCATATGGTAGCATTTACAGAACAGCTATGCCTCCAGCACCATCAATAAGGGGATTAAACAACAGGTTGGATATCCCTCAAAACACGCCACCGCCGGCGTACAATAGAGACTTGGGACGAGAAATTCCAAGGCCAACGGCGCCTCTTAAATTGGATGGTTATCAAAGCGTGAGTAGGCACAGTGTGTATGTCCCACAGCAGTCAATAGGACGAGAAAGTTCCAGAGATCCCTTCCCAGTGCAGGGAATAAGCCCAATAAGGCCGAGGCCCACACGTGTACATGTGGAAGAAGGTCCAGGTTACAACACACATGGGCAAATAGGATCTGTGGGGCGTCAGAACAATGATTATCTTGTCCAACGCCAATGGGAGATGGAAGACCCTGGCGATGACGAGTTCAAAAGGGGCAGAGTCAGGCACTCGAGACAGATGCCCATGGGAGCACACAGAAGGTCACGCCAGAAAAAACAGATGGATGACAATTCAGATGAATGGGAGGATGATTGGCTGACGGATTCGTCATCGTCAGATGACGAGAAAGACAGCAAAAATCATCTCAGAATGATCAGCAACAGGGCGGTGAAACAGGTGACAAAAGATAGTGCGTCAGTCGCCAAAACACTGGCAGCACCGCCCGAGAAATTTTCAGCGCCAACGACGTTAATGTCGGCGGCGCAGTTCTTGGCCGACTACGAGGAATATACTGATTCCTTGGGGGCGTCTAGCTCACTGAAGGCACAGGGAATAAAGAAGTTTTTGAAGGGTAAGCCCCTAGACTTCTATAAACAGTATAGGTCGAGGAATCCTACGTCAGGATTTGAGACCTTCAAAAGAAAATTTCTGGAAAAGTTTAAGAAGCTGTCCTATCACGAACGCATGAAGGACTACAGCAGCCGCAGACAGGGCAAAGATGAATCCTTACAAGAGTACGATGCCGAAATGGATCTACTTTTGGCTAAATCTGGTGTCGATGACAAGACACAGATGAAGTTTTACATAACAAATCTTAAGCCCAGTTTGTCAAAGAGAGTCATGGCCGATAATCCGAAAACCTTGGATGAGGCCATGGAGGCGGCGAATCGCCATGCTGTTAGTGATGAGGCTAAAGAGGAAGAGCACCAGGGCTCTACTACGGCGGTAATCAACCTGTTAAAGAACATGGCAGCTGGGGAAACTACTGACGACGAAGACAAGAAAGTGTCTTTCAAGAAGAAGAGTTTCAAAAAGCCTTTTACTAAGAAATTCATAAAGAGAGACAGCAGTGTAGAGTCAGTGACGCCAAAGGCAGGTACTCATATGTGTGGTAATTGTGGAACGTCAAGTACCCCCAAGAAGAAGTGGTTTAAGCCTAAGCCAAAGAGCCAGCCAAGCTCAGGTGCTGAAACGCAGACAGAGGCAGAGGAATCGGGCCATGAAGGTGCCACCACTTCAGAAAAGCGCAAGCAAAAACTTGTAAAGCGCGAACTCACGCCTGCTCCAAGCAGGAAGAAAACCAATGTTAACAATGATGAAGAATAAAATGTCATTGCGCCGAAGACGCACGGTGGGAAAGAATAGAGTTGGGAGATTGTCCAGAGTGGATGGTAAAGGGCGTGTAATCCCTAGTGAGCATTCTGTGGACCCCGCTGAAGGTTTTTACAATGTGGAGGGTGACTCTTATGATCTAGTCACTCTTTTTCAGGAGGAAAACGAGCGTGTAGACAGAATCAGGCTACCAGTGAAGGACGGATTTGTGCGTGCTACCGTGGGTAAGTTTACCAATATTCCCTTTTTGGTTGATACTGGGGCGACTTGCACATGTGTTAGTGAGACTTTGTTTAAAGGTATAATTGCACAAATTGGGGACATCCCTATCCGGAAATTCAGGAAAAGAATCTTCATGGCTGATAATTCTTCCCGCCAGATAGACTTGAAGGTGCGTCTGAGATTAACTATGTATGGGCGTACTTTTAGACATTGGTTTGATGTGGTACCAAATTTAACTTGCCCTCTGATAATGGGGGTTGATTTCATGAGAAGGTTTCGAGCTCAGATAAACTTCAATTTAGATCGGAATGGGGTATATGCCATAAGATCAGACAGAAATTTTAAAATCCCACCTAGCTCGGAATTCTATTTCACAAATTCAGTAGTGGCTCCTGAAGATATCTCTGATACAGTGGGAGTCACAGATAATGCCAAGAGACAGGTACCAGTCCCGTATTTGGTAAAAAGGGCGTTAGTAAAGCCGGACGCCCAAAGCAATAAGATCAGAATTTGTGTATATAACTCAAGTACGGCTTGGTACAGTGTAAAGAAGGGTTCAATACTCGGTTTGTACACTGTAGCAGATGAGGATGACTTTGCTCCGATGGACTATGACAAGGACACGAATGACTCCAATGGGAAGGGGTCTAAGGAATTGACGAAATTGGAAAATGACAATATAGTGGAAAATAACACAGATCGACTTAGGAGTTTTTCAGACAGTGACACACCTACTGACTATGTTTCAGATTTAAAATCAGACAGACTGGACATAGTAACTGGAAAATCGACTGAAGGGGAATATTTTGAAAACAGACAATATAAATTGGGCATAAATCTAGACTCTCAACAGAGGGACGACATTATCCAATTTCTAGAAGAAAGGGAGGATGTTTTTGTTGGGAAGGATATGAGAATAGGTAGTGCCAATGGTTATGAACATAGAATAGATTTGAAAAAGAACTATGAACCTAAAGCAATGCACCCTTACAGACTAAATCCTAAAATGAAAGAGGTTATGAGAAAATTGTTGAAGGAACATGTGGACCAGGGAGTTTTAGAGAAAACGGACGAGATTGTGGAATTTGCCTCACCAGCATTTTTGGTGCAAAAGGCAACCGGTCCTGACGCCGCCAAAGCCTGGCGAATTGTCGCGGACTTTAGGTTGCTGAATTCTATGATAAAGGACCAGGCCAGAACTTTCCCTAGCGCTGAAGAAACTATTGAGGCTGTCGGTGAATTAGAAGGCAAATACTTTTCCAAGATGGATGCTCAAAGTGGTTTTCACCAAATTAAAATTAGAGATAGAGACAGAAAACACACAGCCATAAGCACGTGTGACGGAATTTATGTTTATAAGTGCATGCCGATGGGATTGAAAACATCGCCCAAGGCTTTCCATGCTGTTATTGATAACGTTTTGGCGTCAGTACCATCTGCATTGCCATATGTAGATGATATTTTGATAGCCAGCAAAACGTGGAAGTTACACATGGAACACCTGACGCAGGTATTTGACGCATTCCGACGAGTCAATATTAAATTCAAAAGGGAGAAATGTTTTTTTGGCTTGGATTCAGTTCCGTTCTTAGGATTCAAAATTACTTCCAGAGGCTTACAACCTAACCAAGATAAGGTAGAAGCCATAGAAACTTATCCAGTGCCAAAGACGCCTAAGCAAGTAAGGGCGTTTAATGGACTGGCTAATTACTATAGGTCGTTTATTCCTGACTTCTCAAACATAATGGGACCACTCTATCACTTAACAAAGAACAGTGTGGACTTTAAATGGGATGAGAATTGTCAGAAAGCCTTTGATAAAATTAAGAAAACTATTTGTACAGAGGTTTTACTACATTATCCAGACTATAAGAAGCCGTTCGAGCTCGCAAGTGACGCCTCGTCCACTGCGCTTGGGGCGTGCATCAGTCAAAAGGATAATGAAGGAAATTTTAGACCAGTAGCCTTTGCAGGTAGGGCGTTAACGCCATGTGAATCGAGATATTCAACTACTGACAGGGAATTACTTGGAATTAAATTCGCATTAAGGAAGTTTAGACACTACCTCTTAGGGAATAGATGTACTATATACACCGATCATGCGGCCCTGTTGGCTCTAAATTCTAAACGCGACCTATCTGGAAGAATGTACCGCTCTTTAGAAGAGATAATGGAGTACGACTATGAGATTAAATTTGTAGCAGGTAAATTAAATCTGGTCCCAGATTCATTAAGTAGACGAGATTACCCTCTCTCGATAAAGGAGCAAAAGGAGAGATTGGACGCCCCAAAGAAAAAGGGCGTGACTTTCAATCCTATAGACGTGGTCAAACCATTCAATGAGGAGGACTGTTGCGAGAATTATCCCATCTTGAAAATCCGTAATAGGCCTATTCTCAAGGGATGGAAAGGTGGAACCCCCTATCCCAGAGTAAAAGATGCATTAGTAAGATCAGTGTTAGTAGATACACTTACTGACACAACGATACCTTTTATTGACATCAATTCAGGGAGACAGGAGACAGTTCATCATTTGGCCAATGTTTCTGTATGTGGGGATTCATGTAATGAGAAGGTAGCTGTGTTGGAACCGGTTTTTCAGAGATTTGGACGCCCTGCTGGTAAGAAAGAATCGTTTTATACTATAAACGTGGCACAGACAAGGGAATCTACTAAGCAGAAAACTGCAATATCTGAAAAATTGAGGGAAGACAGGAAAATAGCAGCTAAAATAAGAACCCCGAAATTTAAAACAAAAACAGTGAATAAATCAGGGATAGCCAAGTCGCACGCCCAACCAAGTAGGGCTGTGGCTAAAAGAAAGGCGTTAGCTAATGAAGTACCTAAAGTTGACAGAGCATTTTTCGGTGACTTACAAGAAAAACTGGGGATGCCTCTGTCTCAGGACGAATTTATACAAGCCCAGTGGGAAGACGAGTTCTGTTCTGGTATATTAGACTACATTGGCTCCAAAACGCTGCCTAAGGAGGCGGCGAAGGCTAGACAGATTTTACTCACACATGATCAGTTTTTTGTGAATTCGGGTATGCTATGCAGACTGCCTACAGGTACGAAAATTAGGGATGCAGCAAGACTCTATCAAGTAGTGTTGCCAGGCACCTGTATTCGGCCTGTACTAGAATTGTTACATGATAGACCTATGGCAGGTCATTTGGGGTCAGTGCGCTTATTGAGCGTAGTAAGTGCACGATTTTACTGGCCGTTAATGACAAAAGATATCGTTGATTATGTGGGGACTTGTGATCAGTGTCTAAGGAATAAGAAATCAAAACATCCATATAAATTGCCTATGGCACTGAGAGACCCAGCACCGGCACCCATGTCTTGTCTGATGATTGACACTATTGGACCAATAACTCAGTCAAACGCTGGCCGAAAATATATTCACGTAGTTGTGGATATATATAGTCGGTACTGTTTTGCTTGGGCAACCCATGCCATTGACGCCACAACTTTGAAACAAGAGTTTTTCAATAACATTTTGTGCGTCGTGGGAATCCCAAATAAGCTTTTCAGTGATAATGGTTCAAATTTCCGCAGTGTAATTTTCACATCTTTTTGTAAGGCTTTTGGAATACAGCAGGTATTCAGTAGTAGCTGGAAACCTACTACACAGGGTCAGGTAGAACGCCAAAACCAAAGTTTGGTACAGTCAATAAAAATGTATGTACAAAAGTACCAGCGAGACTGGGATCTATACTTGGCGGCGGTAGTTTTTGCCCTAAATATCTCTGATTCTAACAGCTTGGGTCATTCTCCATATTTACTAGTATTCGGTAAAAATGCGGTGACGCCGCCGGAGGCGGCAATATTAAATGTGGACGAAGAAATTCGTCCTATTACAGCCCATTTGCTGGATATTGTAAATACTCAGTCTAAA
This sequence comes from Sthenelais limicola, assembly GCA_942159475.1. Lineage (NCBI taxonomy): Eukaryota > Metazoa > Annelida > Polychaeta > Phyllodocida > Sigalionidae > Sthenelais > Sthenelais limicola. The sequence goes on from OW804098.1 coordinate 33,736,311, forward strand.
GCAGCTTTACAAGCAGCTGTTAATTTGGAGAAGGCTCAAGAGAAGATGAAGTCAAGACATGATAAGGGAGCTAAAGATCACGATATTAAATTGGGTGACATTGTATACGTTAAAATAAACAGATTACTCCAAAAACATACGAGTATGAAGCTGCAGAACGCCTACACTGGTCCATGGCTAGTGGTAGATATTCCATCTAAATTCACGGTCCGTCTAAAACAGCTCAGTACTGGAAAGATGATGGGTAAGAGCGTGAATATCACACAGGTAAAAAAAGTGTCTGCAGTCGAAAATAATAGGTTCATGGAAAGACTCATGGAAAAGTTTCCTGAAGAGCAAACTCAGATAGAGCCGGTACCGACCAAACGTAATCCAGGTCGCAAGCCCAAGCTAACTATCAGTAAGGCAAAAAGGAAACGATAATAACCCATGAGCTAGTTCTTAAGACAGATTTATGTTGTAACAAGACTGTATTCTGACGCACAAAAATGGGTATGCGACTGGATTCAGGAGAACTCCAGTGGGATAGACAGGGAGCCGACTTATAACTCGTGACTAAGACTTGAAAATAACATCGGAGCAGAAGCGAGGTGCAATTTTTAGAAAGCTATAAATCAGGTGAGTCGGGAATGTAGTGAGCTACGGGCGCACGCCACAGTATCAGACTAAGCGAGCAATAAAATAACCAGTGCGCTTAGCAACATCTATACTGATGCTTAAATATGGCGTGGTGTTCCCGTAGTCATGGAACAGACGAGAATGTAAAATACTTAGGGGTTTAACCAGCTCAACACAGATTCCAAACTCGAGAAGGGAAGCCATTCGACGCCATGTTTGGGCGTGGGTGTCACACCGAATGGATGCCTAAGGAAAGTTGCTAGTCCTATGAACAAGGTTTGCTCATGGGGGGCAGCACCTGACGGTGTCTATTGGGGGTAGGAATCTGGCTGGAAACGGATAACTTGGTGTTTTGGGAACTATTGAGAGAGTTCATCAGCATATTTTCAGCAATATGGGGATGTTGGTTGTAAAGAAAAGTTCTTCACTGAAGTTAGGTGAAGGTTAATGAATTATCCATAAAATTCTGCCATACAGGAATTTGGTCTCAACCTGCAATGAGATAGGCCACGCTGTGAGGATGGCGTTACAAAAAACCTACATACACAAATATGGCGTGTGATCGTGGACGAGAGTCTGCCGTTACTTGCTGCAGTTGGTCCCGACGGTTTGGTACCCTTATAAGGAGTAGATCTCTGGGCACCCTGCTAAGGTCAGATAGAGGTATTTCCCAGTTGGCTAGTACGGGTTTGACGTTGAATAAGTGGGGGGGGTGTAACAGCTCCTCATTGCTTTCTCGGGTCCGTATTAGGGTCGCAAGACCGGGCGGGAGATTTTGATGCGCGGCAAACACGCCAGGGGAACCTGAGCAGCTGACGCTGGCCCCGTCTACCGGCTTGGGATGTAACCACCCTAGACTGGCATGAGGTTTCTAATTCGCGCCGAGATCGAGCCCTTGCTGATCCAACCGTCACGGAGAGAGAGTCAAGTATTGAGAGGTCCGATAAGTTGTCCCAATAAAACAAAATATGACTCAAACACTGTGGTAAGTGATTTTGGGATTCAGATCTACCTTTACACGTTTCATGTTTTACCCTGATGAGGGTCTTGAAGCTCAACAAGTAAAAATAGATGCAAAAACTTACTACGCGGATTCTAAGTCATGGATTAGGAAAAGTGGCGTTATGCTCCCCGGGAGCATGGCGTGGTGAGGAATTTTTACAATGACCAAAGGGTCCTTATGTGAAATTGCTGATGAATTTTCTTGTTACGATCATATGCTAAGGGTTCTGTTTTATTTCTGGTATTTTGCAGGATAAGTCTGTGCCTCCTGATTGTTCAGGCAAGGGCAGACCACTATGTTCTCCGGCAGAACTACGGTGCAATTTTTAGAGAGATGAATCAGAAACTGGTGATTTCGGTGGAGGAGCACGCAATAGATCTGCGTGTGCCTTATGAGTTCCCTCCACCGGCCCACCCGGACGTGCCACAGAACGTCTCGTATGAATTACGTCTGGACACGCAACAGCTGTCCAGCGTCGAGACGGCATTGTTCGAGGCCAATAACATGCTGCATGACCAAATACTAAACGTAATAGAAAGTTTCCCCGTAGAAAAGTCTAGAACAAAAAGAAACAGGGGTTTCCAGCCTGCTGGAAATTTCCTGAATATTGCAATTGGAACTGCGACTCAGCCGCAAATTGACGCCCTCAACAATAACCAATTTACAATAATTAATGGGATTAAAGCCGAGGCCGTCAACAACAGAAATCGAGATAGAATTTTGGCTCTTCTAACAACAAATAGTAATGAGTTTTTGGCTTTCTCCAAGAGAAATGTGAAGCAGGTCCGAACTGTATTTCACAATTTCTCCATGGAGGTTTTGGAATTTGCTCGAGCAACGGTAAACACCACACAGGGATTTCAAAATTACACTGAAGAGATTTTTAGAGACCAAGTGGCGTTGCTCGAAAGATTTGTGTATATCACTGATCAGTTAAATTACAGACAGTCGGCTATGGAAATTTTAAAAGATTTGACGCAGATTCAGGAGGGAAAAATACCGGTTTCAACCGCGGCCTGGTCGGATATTCTGAGCTCGGTCAGAAATTTGACCGCGCAAGTGCGCTTACAAGCGCCAAGCGCAACTCCTTTAGGCACGTGGAAGGACTGGGCTAAAGTAAAGGAAGTTAGGCGTGGTGAAAAAGACTTGGTTTTGCGACTGAGTATCAGTTTTACTTATTCGAATAACACCTTTTCAGTTTATGAGCCCGTAGTTTTCCCTATCCCTATGCATGTGCATGAAGGTGATGCTACTGGATACACACAATTACAGGATTTTGGTCACAATCTGGCTGTTTCAGCGTCGGGAGACACATATGTGCTTCTGACGCATGAGGATATGGCGCACTGTCAGGAAATTGCTGATAGTGTGGTTTGTGGCCGGAATTTGGTGTATTTCACGGCGAATCATTCAGCATGCATTTGGAACGTATTTTTGGATGAGGCAACGTTGGTGCATGATTCATGCGTGTTTCACTCTTACGTAAATGCTCTAACTCCACAGCGTCATTTAAGCGCTGGAAACGATCAACATATTTTAATTAATATGGGATTGTGGGGAGTTCTAGTTTGCCGTCAGGGGGGCGAGAAAAATGTCTCTCTGTCGGTATTTACCTTTATCAATATTCCGTGTGGGTGCGTACTAAGCCTTCCGGACGCGTCAATTTTGGCAGACAGTCCGTTTTGTGAAATTAGGATAGCTCAGGTAAAAATCAGAACTGGGTTTAATTTGCCTTTTGCGATGGCATTCAAAATTGATATAAGTTCATACTCTGGTGCGACTTTGAGCCCAGGACTAATTAATTTAAACTTGCCTAGCGCCCAGGATATAGAAAAGGCGTTAGTAAATGTGCCTCAAGAGATAATTCAGAGGGGGATCAGGACAAAAACCCTGGTTAAACATTTACTAAAGTCAGACAGCAAATTGGCGTCAATGTGGGATAGTATTCACGCCAAATTAACGGACGTTGCAGCTCATCCCTCAATGCCTTATTTATCCCTGATAATTTCCTTGGTTTCACTAGCAATGAGTGTGTATTTGTTTTACAGAATTAACCGTCTAATCATGCCGGCCACGTGGGCCACCAGGGTGCAATCGATAAATATTTCATCTTTGAATGCTCAACACATAGAGTTAAACAGGGAATTGAGCGTTACTGCTGGACCGACGCCAGGCATGGCTCCACAGAATGTAATTTACGAAACTGTCAATATTTCATCATCCGGCCCATCTTGGATTGAAATATGCATTTATGTAGCAGTGGGCCTGTATGTGTTGAAGTGCCTGTATTCTTTGATCATAAAACGAACATGGTGCAGAGGTACCCCCTGTTTGCCGACTCCAGATAAGAGGCAGGCAGAGATGGCCAATACCCTTATTCTGCGGCTCCTGAGGAAGGAGGACATGTTTGATTTTGAACTAGTACAAATAGGACATAGTGTGGATATTCTACACAGCTTCGTAAGCCCAAAAATACTGGCAGCAGAGTTGGAGCCAGGTTGTCGTAAGTCCCTTCTCAAAGTTCGGTGGGCACACAACATGGTTTTCACCGCTAGGAAAATACAGAGGGAGGTGCAGCTCCCAACAAGCCTGCCCGTCAGGAACTTAGACGAGGAGGACCTGAAGGAGGCGTTAGCAGATGGCGACACTTTCGCCATATTCTTGATCCTGACGCCCTCTAGGGAGTTAAAAGAAGTTCCCCGAAATAAGGGCAACGATGGACGACTCCTACCTCGGGCTGATCTGCGCACGGCAGATCGAGTAGATTTTGTAAAGTAAGTAATTTCTGGAAGTGTTACAAGTCCGGAAAGAGTTATACACGGGGTCTTTGTAAATTAAGAACAGAAATTCCGTCAGGAATGGTAAAAATCAGAACGCATAAGGTCAGAAAATGGGGTTCGAGTAAAATTAATCAGAACGAAAGTGTGACACTGACAGCAATGGCTGCAGGTCACGGAAAACAACATGTGCAAGTTTGTCTTGGGGAAACCTGGGAGATTGGTAGACTTTTTAGCGCCATAATCTGTTTGAAATGTATTATTTATACGCCCATTTATTGTTGATGGGATCGTTTGAGTCATGATTCTGTTGCTCGATCAATAAGAAAAGAGTCATTTTCTAAGGGATGTTTTCCTTCTGTTTTTGTACATTGTAACAGTGAGGAGAGCGCCTTCGGCGGGGCCACGGCCAAGAAAGCCAAGGTCAACGTGTCCTGGGGGACGCAAATGGCATCCACAGCCTTTGACAACCAGAGCTACGAGGAAGGTTGGAGTGATTAGGATTGCAAGCAACAAGAAACACCGTCAGCGACTGTCCTAGACCAACCCTTTTGGTGATATTTTTTTATTAGGACATTACTGTTCCCTTGTGTATTTTAGCTGGCCTCTGTGGGGCGCCTGACGCAAAAAGTGAAAATTTTTGTGGCGTCACTCACATCGAGTTTAGAAGAATAGTTAGTAGCATTTAATCTTGTAGTTCTTTTTCAGCAAAAGGGGTTGCGACAGCCTGACGGTGACAAGAGTCAACATGTACTTCAGGGTCGATTATTGCTATTTTTCTTTTTATGTTCTGACGTACATACTGTCATATTTGTTATATTAAGATTTTGCAAGTCATGAGTCTACGGACATTAGAAAGACCATGGCTTCAAAGGCGTATATTACGAACATTGGTGGTAACGCCAAAAACTTTATCAGAGGACTTTTTCTGTGAGTTTTTTTTCTTTTTATACTAGTTTCACAGTTTTTATTTATCAAAATTGGTTCCCTGACGCACCTACTAAACGGACTTGAGTTTAAAGGATACAGACTTTGCGTGTTCGGTGCGTCAGGAGAAAAATGACAGTATTTTTATAATTTTAAGTATTCTGCGTCAGAAAAGGTTTTAACATGTTTTTTTTTACTGTACCTTGATTTCTTTGTATATGATGTTTTGACTCAGGATTTGTGCTTGCAATGTATTTTTTTGTGCCATCACTCTGGACATTGGTTTAATTTTAAGCAGGTGTTCTTAGAGTATTATTATTTTAAGTGATTTCCCCCGTATTTTTTATCTTTTAAGAAGGGGATGGACGGAAAGTCGTCTGGCGAGTTATCTCGTCAGGCGTGGCCGTGTTGGTATTTTCCAACAGGGATGCTTCCGTCGGGCGTCAGAACAATTCTGTCTGCCTAAGAGAAATTTTTGCAACTTATTCTTGCTAAAATTGGCGTGTCTGACAGGAAGTTTTTACGTGTCTAGGTTTGGCATTAGTAGTAAATAGAACAGAAAGTCGCTTGTAGACGCGAGCGTGGCCGTGCTTAAAATTTAGGCAGGGAGGCTTCTGTTCATGGGCGTGTACGCCAGAGTTGCGACCGACCCAGAATTTATAATAAAGGATGGTTATCCTACGGAATTTTCTCCGTCAAAAGTTGGGTAGAAATAAGACCCTATCTTCCTGGCGGATATTTTAGAACGTCAATTCTGGTAGTATTAAATCTAAATCATTTCTTGTTTCCTCAGGGAAATACGACTGTAGTTTGCAGTCAGCTCGTAGAGGATTTGAGCAGAGATTCTCCTCCACATGACGGGGAATTTTAGAGATTTTTTTTTTCACTAGAATTTCTATTTGTTATTTCTGGTCAGTTTTTGGTCAGAAATGGGGGACGTAAGTCTCGTGGTAAAACTAGGCTGTATAGCATATCAAAATTTTTTTTTAAGCGACTCTCGACTTGAATATTTCTTACAAGCGGGAGGTGAAATAATAACTGAACACAAGTACAAAATTGGCTTGTTTTCAGCGTCAGGAAAATTATTCCACAAATTTAAAAGTCAAAGATTTGGTGATGATGAGGTAAAAACGCAAGTTATCACGACGTCATCTAGACGCCGGGGCGTGGTTTTTGAAGTTTTCTAAGTTATTAGAATGAAAAGGTAACCATATATGACTGGTTTTAGACGTAAAAAGTTAATTTTCTTGAGTAAAAAGGTAGGAGAATTCTCCAAGTATCAGTTCAGGTATGTACGATCGCTAGTGCGTCGTGCAGAGTCAAGATTTACAAAAAGTAAAATTAAAACAATAGGATACATGATGTTTTTGTGCAAATGGAATCTTGTAAGTCGCCGTAGCGGCAGGTGAAGCTAAGACATACATGCATACAAGTGTGTTAGGTATTTGTCGAGTTCTCCTCCTCCCTACTGCCACTCCTTCCGGAAATCCGGTCTACTAATCTTATACACGTGGATATTTTCATGTCTGAAAGAAATCCTAACTTTGTAGTTTATTTTTGGACAGAAATCGAAATTTCTTGGAACATGGTGAATTGCAGTGAGAGCTAGCGGAGGTGCGTACATAGTGGTCTACTTACGGCTATTGTGTCCGGATGTACTTAGTACAAAGATACATCTCCACAGGTCTCCATGCTTCACTGTTTTAAAATCCTTTGAGTGATAGTAGCCCATTCGTACATCCAATATTTTGCATTGATACAAAATTTTTAAATGTTCCGCTCTAGGTAATCATAGAGCTTTCCTAAAAGTTGATTCCAGGTTAACATGGAACTCCGTTTCACACAAGCACACACACACAAATTTGAAAATTTTCCCTTCAAGAAAATCTCAAAATTAGGATTCGTTCTCGGGTCACATCCTAGTGAGAACGATCCTGTAATCACAGCTTGAATTATCCTATGACACATCCAGTGGTCAGCGGGTGAGAAGGCAGCAACAGTAGTCGCTGCTGGATGACTTGCGATTTCTGGAGAACTTGACGGAAATTCGGCGTCGATAGGTGGAATCAGGCGTCAGCTTGAAGTCTGGCTCCGGTATCAGTAGTCAGGATCCGTGATAGTTGTTCGAGGTAGAGTTGAAATGTAGAATCTCTTCGGAATTTGTGAAGTTCCGATGGGATTTGAGAAGTCCCGAGAAATTGTGTGAAGTCCTGAGCTCTGAGGGGAGAGTCAAGTTTGACTCTCTACCAGAAGTAAGGAAGATGTGAAGAATTGGCAACGACCAAGGCTGTAGAGGTAGAGGCTCAATGCTGGAGATGTGTAAAAGTCTATGGAAGAACGGGCGTAGCTCCTCCTCGCACGAACTCCTGGTCTGATCTGAATGACCAGCGCGACGCGGGTCCCTTTTATACCCAGAGGAATAGCCTACATCCAACGATTTCCATTTTCGGCCAAATAAGCCTCAAAATCGCTTCAAAATTGGTAATTATTTAGAGTTTTTCAAGAAAGAAGGTCTAATAGTGGCCATCTTGGTGAAAATTGTCTAAATTCTGAGTTATAAACGATTTAAAGTTAAGTCGTAGAAGGGTCACGTGACCTGCCATTAAGATACATTATCATAATCAAGAAGGATTGAGATAATCATTAAGATTCCTTCGAGTTTTCCTTCAGGCGGTGACTCGCTTAGAGAAAACTACCGATTGCGGCCCAGTTGGGCATTTTCAAAGGTAGTGAAGCTGCTCTGAGAGGTATTATAAGTATAATTTAGGCTTCTATCGATTCAAAAAGATGTTATTTGTTAGATTTCCGCATAAATTTGTCCTCAAATAGGCTCATAGAGGCGGCATCGTCGGACATTTCCAAGATGGCTGACCTGACGAGAGTCAACGAAATTAAATATCGCCGCGTCGATTAATGACGAAAGTTTGGCGATTTTCAAAATTCCTTTACTAATTATGTGATCTATATGGATAGCGACGTCTTATAGGTGTATTGGTTAATAAAATAATTAGTTATTTAGTTAATTTGAGACAGCCTTGCTCGTGCCAATGCATTTCCTATGGGGAACGACATTTTCGCATGATCGGAGATTTTGGTGACGAAAATGAAAGATTTCTGGGTAAACTCGGTTTGTCGAGGGTTCAAAAGAAATGTCATGTTACGGACGGATGTGTTATCTGTGAGAAGCAGTGAATTATTGTTATTGAAATATGGAATTTGAGTCATTTTTGGAAGAATTAAAAGTAAAAGTGGTCAAAATCGCGCTCTATGGAAGTTTAACATGGACATCGTGTTTTTATGAACTGCGTAGTAGGTGCCAACGATTCAGCGTTGGAAATGTCAGTTTAAGTCTATGATTTCCTTCTAAATTATAGTGTTTTCGTGGAAAAAGTATTCTACTGATGCTATATTAAGAGTAATTATTATAGAAACAGGTCCGTATGTAACGATATGGGAGTATACTCATACGTCGTTGAAGATATTTTTTCAAAATGGCGGACGGCATCACTTATGTCGTAGTTGGGTTTTCTGGTGATTATTGCTTGAAATTGTTCAATATAGGTTACTCTGGTGAGGTTTCCTGGGTCTATTGGTTATAGATTGGCATGTTGCAGGGATTATTTGCTCTAGTTGTTCTGCGATTTCGTATAATAATTTCTTATGTCAACTGAAATTTCTCGGCAGATGGACATCATGGGACAGTATAGTTACCGCGGTGTCTCGTCCAGTTCCTGCTACGTGTAGTAGCATTTGTGTTAGGAACGCCCGTTGGCGGGACGGATTTTGTAAAAATCGGTCCGGTACAGGACGGATTTGTGTAAATTTTTAAGCAGGAAGCTGAGTAAGGTTATTCCAGGTTTGTACTTATTTAGTGACTTAAGTTATGACTTAGAGATAGTCGAGTAGGGTAAGAAACTCTATATTAAATTCTTGCCTTCGTTCAGGCCATATCTGTACTGATATGGTAACAAATTTTAGAGAAGTTTTACTAAAAGTTAAATAAATTTTTGACTAGAGTATTGATTTTCTAAGGTTTATCTGTTCAACAAATGAACGGTTTGAGCAGATTTGTATATACTACATCCTTATGTCTGGATGATGACTGGTGTTGATTTTGATTAGACATAAGGAAGTCACACAATGTTTGTTTGTATCATTTTTATTCTCTGTAGTGCTCTAAGGGAAAAATTACAAAATTTGACAAGCATTTTAAGTTTAAGGAAATGATCAAAATTAACTCTGATTTATCTTGATGTATAACAAAAATCAGGGTTAGGACACATTGTGTGGACCTTTTTATTGTAGAGGGGGGTTGAAGACTTTTGGAAAATGTTGATTAAATATATTTAAAATTTTCCGGGGGTCGAATCTCGTGTACCCACTGTATCCGACCTTCGGGAATGCTACTTTTTATTTTAGTATCTAAATTAAGGCAGTAGCATTCTAAGGGGGGAGGGGGGCATTATGTTACAGTAGTGGGTTTCTGGGAAGGCTCGGGAGGCCTGGGGCGTGGCTGCGTCCACGCGGGCAGCACTAGAACCTTGGAATAAATACACTGAGTGGGCTCGTCTCTACTCACTTATAATATTACAGTCGCCGTGTCTGCACTTCTTCTCTCTCACCGAATCTATTCAAAATTTAAACTGTAGGATAGTCTTAGGACTATTACCTTTATTCGTAGCATTAATACTGGGGACACACAGTATTATATCAATAGGAGCACAGTGGTACCAAATGTCAAATGGTGGTTTATCAAGCGGTCCGACCAGTCCCCCCCAAGTCAACCTCCTTTCTAATAAAGTCGTCAATCTTGTCTGAGTATGCATCGGCGCTAGAGTGATTTTCTCCCGAGTCGTAATGCGATGTGGGGCCCAGGTATCCCATTGGAAAGCCATATGCAATCATATCACACAACTCAATTTCATCCTTATCATTACACAAATAATGTTTCCAACTGTCCAGGTGCAAATTGGTAGGCAATTGAATCTTTGCGCCCAGAGCATTTGGAAGACCAGATTTACGTACTTCGTTGTATATGGCACTATGTTTACTATACGCGTCGTCAGTGTACATGTGCGGCCATGTTTCTTTGCGATGTTCAACGTATGCGTGCGGGGAGAAGTCGGTGTCAGCTCTCTCGACCTTACCAGCGCATATTAATCGCACATTATCAAAGTAAGCTGTGGTACCTACTCGGATATTGTCACTTGATTCTGTTTTATCGTCTACACGGGTCGTGGGGACACATTTGGTGTTGTCATCAGTCCTGCTGTGGCTTGCTCTCGTGTTGTGGCGGCCATCTTGGGCATAGGTCTCGCGGCTTGCGAGAGCTGGCGGGATAACAACATGAGCACGTGTAGTGGGCGTGACGCTGTCATGGCGGTTACTGACACTGTGTTGTGTTGCCACACATCTGGGCACAAATGGAGGCGCCTGCAAGTTCCACCCTCTTGAGACGTCTACTGCTCGTTTTTTGCCCCGTAGCTGGAATTGGACTGAGAAACATTATTAGCACGGTTACTATGTCGGTTTTGCCCGGCCGAGGCTGTACTGCCTGAGCCATTCCTGCTGCCTCCTCTTTCTGAGGAGTTGGCGTGCGAGATCTTTCGTATGCACTCGCCGATTGAGTGCAGACAGCTTTTTCCCACGGAATCGCAGTAAGAACAAATATGCAATAAATACATGGATCCCTCGGGGTGGCTAGTTGTATGCTTACATCCGTTACGTGAGTTGAAAGCTCTACACACAAGTTCATTTTGACTAGAGTTGGGCCTGCTATTGGAAGCGCTACTACTATTCCTTTGGTTAGAGTTATTATTGCTACCGCCATAAGCCCCAGAGAGTGGGGTGGCTACCCCGGCTGTCAAACATAGTCGCACTCGCTCCTCTTGAATTCTAGATCTATCTCCCCAGGTAATGGTCCCGTTCTCGACTGAATCCCATACATAATCGGTCCACCTGCGGACCGCCGCCCAGGGCCGGTCCAACGAGTCACGAATAACCTTGCGGAGGTGATCAAACATGTCATAGTAATCTTCCCTGTAATATCCTCTAGGGTCCTCTAGTAGGGATAAGAATGCGTCAATGTACTCGACGGCGGTCATGTTAGGCCTAGCCTCTACCTTCTGTTTGACCGTCGTGATTCCCTCTCTACATATAAACATATAAGGCTTGGCGAATATTCTGGAAGATAGCATGTCAGAAATCACATCTGTCTTACCGTGGAGGCCCGAGGACTTTTTCTCCCGCTCCATCTCTTTCTCTAGGAATCTATCGCTGTCGAGCTGGCGTTTGAAGATGGCGGGGACTTTGACCTCGGACCTCCGACGGCTTGACCGGCGCTTCCTGGAGCTCTTTCTATGGCGTCGTTTGGGGGTTATTTCTTGTTCGGATTCAGACTCGGACGACTCTTCGGACACGTCCTCACTGGACTCAGTCTCCGGCTGTCTGCGTTTCTTATGCTTGGATTTGGAATGCTTAGCATTGTCTGCTGCGTGGCGTACTACCGTGGCTAGTTGCTGGGCCATTTTGTCCACCGTTCCTTTCAGGCTTTCAACGGAGGCTTCCATTGACTGCACCTGTATGTCCAGTTTCCTATTGGTAACTTTCACCGTATCCTTTCCTTTCCCCTTATTGGTAATATCACTTTCAGTCTGGTCCTCCGTGATCCGGTCAGCACCGGCGGGATTTACTACCGTCACCTGACTAGCGACCTTGGGCTCGCTGGGCTTTGGCCGGTGTGTGCGGGTCCTTCTCTTTCCACCTGTCATGTTTGAATCGATGTGAAATCTGGAGGTTCTGGGTCGTTCCCTTCTCTTTTTGGGTAATAAAATACGCATTTGGTGTAGAAGCTGCTGGCTTGTATATAGCTCAGTCAGCGGTGTTCTTCACTCTGCCAAGAAAAATTTGTGTGATCGGTGTGGTGGCAAGAGGTGAAGTGAGTGGTTGTGAGAGTGGGAGTGAGTGGTGCAGCGACCTGTGTGTAGGGGTCGCTGCGAGAGGTGGGTGGTGATAGGCTCCCAACAATGCACACGCATTGCATAAAGCCATGCTATACAAATGACATTCAATAATGTTATTCAGTGTTATGTAAACCATAATTTTATATTGTTATTGTTATCGTTGCAACAAAATATTCAAGATGTCAAGATTCCAGGCACTCTTTGGAAGAACTGGTCTCATGCAGGGGCCTGTCCCTGTGACCAGACATTGAACTACCTGTCTTTGTATTACCATTAGCAAATAAAGAATCTCTGAATTGAATTGAATTGAATAGAATAGATAGTGATAGTCAATGAATGGCCAATTCCACCAATTTGACAACATTTGGCCCCCAGACCCCCCCTGGGTACCCAACAATAAATTTTACATTAATCAGTTGAATTGTTATTTTTCATCAACCTTATATATGTGCATTGAACTACAAAGTATGGAACCATTCTGATTATTATTTTTTTACAGGGGGGTCGTAAAATAGATCCCAAATACGAAAAAAATGCCAAAAATAGTATGTCGCATAATGGTTCATATTTCTACATAAATGAGAATTTAGATTAGAAATAAATAAAACAAATATGCACATAATGTATTGAACTATTGTGTACTTGATAGGTCTCGACACGGGTGATAACACTTTTTAGTTTGTGAAAATATTCTTACTAGAAGAAAATAAAGAGCCAAATATATATATATATATATATATATATATATATATATATATATATATATATATATATATATATATATAACTATTCAGTAATAGTAATCATAATGGCAGCGGCAAGGGTGACAGGTCATTGTCCCTCTGTCCATATATATAATGTACTCACATTGTATAACTCATTATATTTAGAATATATACATATAACATTCATTACCCTCGTTTACTTTTTTAAGTTGACTTGAATACTTGAATTGATTGTTCCTGTATTTAGAGGCAATTTTTTTAAGGATAAAGGTTCTAATATTATATATGTGAGGGATACCAGACGTGACGTAGACGACGTGACGGCAGACGTGACGTAGACGACGTGACGTAGATGACAAAAGCGTGACGTAGATTCTTTTAAGCATTTTGCCATGAGAATCATGGAAAAACAATTTATAGACTGCCACCCAGAGCTAATGTGCACGACCTCCTACATATTGAAAAAAGACTTCTACCTCTTAAACACCGCAGATGCTTACATCTACTCCAGGCGGGCCATCATAGGGCTCAAAATCATGATTTGATATTTTTTTATTTTTTTATTCCACCTTAGGCACACAGCGTGACGTAGACGACATGGGGTGGGGGGTACCCACACACAAAATTTCGCGTTTTTGATGGCTTTTGGTAAAATAATATTTCTTTGGCAATTTCTTTTTACACAGATCATGTTCAAGTAACCTACTATCACAACATACAAACAAAAATGTTCAAACTTTCTGATTATTTAGAAATTTAGCAATTCCACGGATTAATGACAGATTAAAAAAATGATTTTTGCCCCAAAAATGGGATTTTGAAAAAGAAAAAAAAAAAAAATCTGGGGTAAAAATGCCAAAAATGTGGTTCCACAGGTTGGTTGGTAGAACCATCCAATAAAAAAAATCATCAAATTAATGGTAATTCATTTGTATTAAGCCCATTTAATCACTTTCCACGGTTGGGGGCTAAATGTTGTCAAATTGGTGGAATTCAAATGTGTCGTGACAGATATATATTTAAATACCTAGGTATTATGATTGATGAAAGACTTTGAAGCCTCATGCTAACCAGATGTTTAACCTACTTGTCCTTATTCCAGCGAATGTTCAACATACCCTGTTAAAGACCCATATATAATCATGTACATCTATGTTTGTAGTTGTACCGTTGTAACTTATGGCCTATCACATGTATCACGCACCCGCGTTCCCAAATTCTCCGGAAAATGGGTACATTTTGGCTAGCAATCTCCGGCCAAAGAATCCTTTAAAAAGGAGTGCATTTTACTGGTGAGCCCTGAGAAAAACAGAAAAAGGGGTACTTTATTAACTAGCCCGGGGATACTCTTAAAAAGCGGTGTTTAAAACCAGCCCATTACTTAATAATAACTCAAAGCTGATAATTATGAATGGGTGTGATTGCACATCTATTTTCGAAATAACGTCCCCACCCTTTCAGCTTTCAATTAATGGAAATAAGGGGTAGAAAAACGAGAACAATGCCACCAAAATCCTTGAATGTTGGGGGGGGGGGGGGTCTAAAAATGATGGTATTTCCGGAGATAAGGGGGTGTTTAAGTATTGTAATGATGTATAATATACTTGAACATGATTAAAATGGGCGTGATTGCACATCTATTTTTGCCACTGACTGTGAAACATGTATATTTGATCATAGAATACAGCCATAATGAATAGAGAATTGACCATAATGCTATACGTAGTGTAACACAAATAGATGAAGGAGAAATAGCTTAGAGTATCGTAGTGTATATTTTATTCCTGGTTGATGGTAACTGAATTCTGAGGGGCAACAGTAATGACATTTTATAGGTAGGTGTCCTTATATAACCATAAGGTATAACAATAATATGATATTATTAGAGGATATTTTTAATGATTTATGTGTTACATAATGAGGCATGAGAAAAGAATCGGAGCGGATATAAATCACATATGTCCTGGGGGTGATCTTGCTTACTGGAATAATGCACGATGAAACAGGAGTGGCCAGAAACCTAGCAGGATGCAAGGTTTATTTCACCATAATAAATATACAATTACAAGAGTATATCAAGAATAATATAGAATAAGAAAAATTTTTTTTCACAAGGAAAACACCTCCGCACAGTGCGGTAACAGCGAGTGAAGTGTATAGGAATGGTCGGGAGTGCGACGTCATAATGACTTGGAACCATCTTGTCGCACTACCTTTATGACGTCACAAGTGGGCGTGGCATGGATAAGGGATCACCGGGAATATCTCCATCGATGGGTCGATTACATATATGTCCTGGGGGTGATCTTGCTTACTGGAATAATGCACGATGAAACAGGAGTGGCCAGAAACCTAGCAGGATGCAAGGTTTATTTCACCAAAGGCCAAACCAATGAAGAGAAAAGTTCCAGTTAAATATTATTCAGAGCATTAATCACACGTTTTTCCGATTCCTCTTGGTCAGAAGAAGAAGGGACAATGTAAGAATGCACAATGTCCGACTTCCAATTTCCTCTGATTTTTATTTGGGCGATTGGAACGCCCAAAGAAGACATAAAACTAGCTCCTCCCCGACGAAATGAGTGGGAAGTGAGAGGAATATTTACATTGGCCCTGACGACGAGATCCGATAGATGCGATGATAAGTGTTCATAACTGAATCTGGGATGATTGGGGCATGAGAAGAGCTGGGCGTGAGCTGGTAGTCTAGTCGATAGCAGCTTTTTAACCCAATACACAGCACATAAGGGCTTGGAAGTGGTAGGGTATAAGGATATGTAGAAAGGGGCGTCAGAAGTCTTTGAAGAGCATACTTTCACCTTACATACAAGGCCAGAAAATGATACATCCTGGCGCCTAATAGTGTGAGGAGAGTCCACGATATGCCCCACTCTAAGCAGAGTTCTGAACATAAAGATATACGCCGCCCAACATAGTAAATGTAGAGATGACGAAGAATCCAAGTGGCTATATAAAATCATTAGCATGTGTGGTGTGACTGGAGGAGCTGGGGAAGACGTTGATCCAGGCTGGGAATTGATACCTCTTAACACAGCTTTAATACTTGGGTGAGATAAGGCAGGGGCATCCAAGTCCAAGTGTCTGGCGTGCGAAATAACACCAGAAACATAAGTCGACACCGAAGAATGCTTCATATAAGAGGCGAGATAGGCGGCAAAGGCACATAGTTTGCTAGGCGTGATGGGCGTGAGAGGCGTGGAATGATCCTGAGTGAACTTGTTAAACAGATGCCATTGCCTTTCACGTTGCTGCCTAGTGGCTGGAGCCAGTGAACGATTCTTCAGCCGAATCACCTGTTCTCTCCATTTCGCCAATCCTACAATATTTTGAAGAAAAACAGCATAATCCAGTGTCTATAAGCACATTGGGTACAGAGTCATTCTCATTTAAATATGGAAGCCTCGAAAGGGCATCCGCCACCACGTTAAAATCTGTTTTAATATATATGGGGCTCAGGGTAATGTTAAAAATGAAGCAAGTCCAATACAACTCATACAGCCATTGCATGCATTGGGTGCTTGTGCTCGTACCATTTTTTAACATAGCAATAACTTGTGTATTGTCTATATAGCAAATCACAGTTGAATTCTTGAACAAATGAGCCCATCGTTTAACACCAATAACAACTGGATACAGTTCCTGAATATTGATATTCGTTGCTAGCTCACTCTCCTGTGGGGCAGGATAAACATGGTTAGAAAACATAGCAGCAGGGGGCATGTCATAGTCTTTCCAAGGGCCAGCTGCCCAGTCTCCACCCAGAAACACACCATAGCCCCTTGAAGATGAATCTGATATCATGGGCAAAACATATTCAGGCTTATTTAACATGCTGACTCCATTAAAAATCTTGGAAAAAGCCAACCACCACATAATATCCTTGCGGGCATCTTGGCTGATGGTAATCTTCTTCAAATGTTTAATTATCATAGCTTTGTACAGATCAAAAAATCT
Source organism: Sthenelais limicola (assembly GCA_942159475.1). Taxonomy (NCBI): domain Eukaryota; kingdom Metazoa; phylum Annelida; class Polychaeta; order Phyllodocida; family Sigalionidae; genus Sthenelais; species Sthenelais limicola. The sequence continues at coordinate 33,753,298 of OW804098.1, forward strand.
CCTACAAAAAGTTCTGCCTCCCTTGAACACTGTGGCACAATGTGAGATATACCCACAAAACTTTTCTAACTGACTTTTGGAGAAATATTTTAAATCTTTCACTTCCTCGATGAGGGAACATAATTTCTCTACCTTCCCTTGCGGAAGAGCAATCGTCATGTCCAAAGAGTCAATGCAAAATCCAAGATATGTAGAATTTGTAGAAGGGGAGGTAACCTTTTTCCACGCCACATGGAAGCCCAAAAATCTCAATGCACATATAATAGTATTACGGTGTTTTGTACATGTAGAATAGTCAACATCACACACAAAAAAATCATCCAAATAGTTGATGACAGGAAATTTAAATAGTACATTCATACATGTTGCAAAAAAATTGGAAACATGGTTAAATATACAAGGCCCAGTACGGAGACCGAAGCATAAACGATTGTCAATAAATACCGTTTCAACACCAGCTACATTCCATTTAAAACCACAGTATTTTCTATGATCAGGGTTAATTGGTATAGCTCTGTAAGCTGACTTGATGTCCACGACTGACATGTAGGCGCCCTCTTGTACCAGTTTTATAGCATCATCCACAGACTTGTATGAAAATTCAGTCACTAACGACGAACAATGGTCATTGACAGACACCCCCAACGGTCTGCTACAGTCTGTGATGGGGCGTATTCCACCGTCCGGCTTAGGCACTGCTCCCAGGGCGTGAATACACGTGGGGTTGTCCTCAGCTATAGACACAAACCCTTCACATAATTCATGAGAAATAATATCATCCATTTTACGTTTAGAAACATCGTCTAAGATAGAACTATAATTCTCACATACATATGGCTTTACATGAGTATCAACTACATCAAATCCATCTACAATACCGTAAAAAACATCGATATAAGTCGCAATATCAGCATCACATAAACAGAACAATAAATATGCGAACCTACAAGGTTTTAATTGTACAGCATTACCACCGAGGCGATGTACACATTGACAACGACCTCGGGCACAACCAGCGTAAACATTTACGACACGCCCTTTAGGGGAAGAAGGGCATGCAAAAAGGTGACAATCGTCGGTAAAAACATTGTCACATTCACCAAAATTGGTCAGAATATTATGAATATCATAGTAAACAGAGTCACCTTCGAAATTCTTAGTAGCATCAATGGTCGGGAGAATAATTGGGAATGAACAGTTTGTCGAAATCAAGTTTAGTTGAGGTGTAAGGTCCATGGCCGCCATGACACTCTCCGATGTCTGTACTTCCGGCAGGTTACCATGGGTCACTTCCGATATAGAATCATAACAAACGGCGCCATCTTGGAAAGCTTCGTAACTCAATGATTTGTCTACAAATACATCCTCAGAAGGTAAATTTGCACCCTCACAACCCGTTTTAACATTAAACACTTGTTTCGTCAATTCTCCACGACCCTCCTCATCCTATTTGTTAGATTTAGCAGATGAACAGGAACGAACAGTATGCTCAGAACTTCCACACGATGAGCATTTGTGGGGAAATTCACACGTAGTAGCAGTCTTCGGACAGCCGCTAGGGTTGTTGTATTTAAAACAGACCTTTCCTTTAGCTGATTTAACAGGCTTTGAGCCACTAGCCTTTTTCGAATTCTCATATGAAAAATGGCGTAATACCTCTTCCTGCCTTACTTCAGAAAAAGCAGCCAAGCCAACATTATTAGCTCTTGTTCTCACAGCTTGGTCGTAGTTAATGCTAGCCTTCAACGAATACACGTTTGAGGCCGACTTGTCGCAAATGGTTATACAGTGATTTAGCACCCCCAACAGTTCATCATTAGGACGATTGTCATTAGCTAGCTTGGCGACAAGTTTCAAATTAATCGATAATAGCTTCTCAATAGAATCGATTGATTCACCTTTTTCAAGATCTTTCTTGGGATCAAAGGGTTGAAGTCTTGCACGCGATCTGGAACGAGATCTATCCCTCCTGGAAAATCTAGAAGTCACGCCCACATCGTAAATTGAGTCAGCTGGGCTTGTCGCACGCCTGGTGTTAAACTGCACAGAATCATCGGTAGAAGTAGTCGATACAGAAGGCTTCGCTTGCAAGGTAGTCAGTATGGTACCCACCATAGCCTCAAGACTAGTCATCCTAGTCGCCAACGCCGTATCTCCCTTAGACTTCTTTGGAGAAATAACAGGTTCATTTGTACATTTCATCCCAAATGGCGGATCGTGTACTTTTCCACACTTGTCGCAGGTTCTTTCCTTCACCATCTTGAAGAATAAACTCAAACTTCAGCTCAAAATTTTTTTCACAAGGAAAACACCTCCGCACAGTGCGGTAACAGCGAGTGAAGTGTATAGGAATGGTCGGGAGTGCGACGTCATAATGACTTGGAACCATCTTGTCGCACTACCTTTATGACGTCACAAGTGGGCGTGGCATGGATAAGGGATCACCGGGAATATCTCCATCGATGGGTCGATTACATGTTTGTCAGAACAAGCGACATTTATGCCTACTCCATTTCATCTTTTATTATAATCAGTGACCTCGATAATTTAACATAAGATTTAACATAAAAAAATACACATGTATATATATAATAATCCTTTAAAGATTGTTCTATGCGTTTCCTATGAAATAATGAAATAAATGTTTCGGATACATTTAATTGGTTGTACAAAATGTTCCTTTTACAAAAGAGACCATTTCAGTATTAATTAAAACCCATATATCCATATATCATCTAGACCCACCGTCCTATACATGTAGGACGGCATAATATGATTTTTAAAAATTGAAAAATTAATAAATCAAGGAATCCTTTTTGGAACTGAATAATATATCTACCAGTTATGTGCATAGGCTGATTCTACAATGTGTAGTATTTATAAACTTTTAATGTGTTGTCCAGGATGAGAATTATCACAGCTTGTGAAACTTCGATCAATAAAATTTATCAAAAATAATCACTGTATATGAAAGCCTCTATATAAGGCGATTTGTGGAAAGTGTTATTTCTGAAAGTTCACCCCAAAACTAAACAAATGTGTACTGCTTTTTTCGTGATGAAACCTTTATGAATCAATGTCCCTGCCATGAATTGAGTTCCTACATATATAATACTTTTGGAGAAAATGGAAGAAATATATATACATATATGAGTATAAAAATTAACAGCATTGGGTCTGCTCATTAGCCTACAAAATTAGACCAGCCACCAGAATCTGAATTTGAGAGGAAAACCGTCCCCACCATATAACAAGCTAAAATTTGAGAAAATTTGCTGACAAAATCACGAACACTGGTGATTTGTTTTTATTGTATTTTAGCAGAAAATAGGTTTTAGTGTCCCATTTCTACACTATTATCAGGAATGTGACCAAACTTGGGGCCATTGATGGTATGTATAAGGGCTATCTGCAGACTCGTAATTTTTCTTTTCCTTAATGTTGGTTCGTATTTCAATGCATTAGATTACCATTTTCCTCTATTGCCCTATTTTTCATAAGAGAATATCGGGAAGAAAATAGCACGTCACATTCCAGAATTTCGCTATTTTTGCATTTCAAGGTGATATATTTAGTGACTCTGACCTTGGTCAAAGTCACTGACTCAGGATATTCAAATAACCCTTCCACATACAATAATCCCACGTCTGTTCACATTCCTTGTAGTAGTGTAGAAATGGGACACCATAGGCTAAACTTATTTTTTGCTAAAATAACAAATCACTGTCACTAAATGGACAATGTTCGCAGGTTTTGAACAATTTTTCTCTTTAGATTCAGAAAACTCATGAAATTCTACATGGAATACCTCAAATTTAGCTTGTTGTACAATGGGATATGGGGTAAGTCCTAATATAAATAATGCTTCTTTGGGGTATCGCCTCTGTGTAATTAGATGGAACTGTACATGAGGTTGGAACTACAAGGATACAAAATAAAGTTTTAACAAGAGCCATTTAATCACACGAGTAGTTCCTAACCTCGAGTACAGTTCTTTCTATATACTACGACTTGAAAATAATGGAAAATCGTCGTTCTTACGTTTGTAATAGGCTGGTAGAAGCAGTTCCTGAGGCCATGTTTTTCTTAATATGCCTTGTGGCTGAATAAGATCATATTTTCTGATTGGTCTGACATCATCAATTACGGGGATATTGACCAATCACAGACGCGCTTACATAGATTTAGATTTTAGATTTATTAATATTTTATTCAGGTCGATGAACATTTCCATACATAAAGCACGAATATTCTCAGGACAGCCTGAATTATTACAAAATATTTCTACGTAAATCAAGGTGGTTACATACAACTATTGGTATCATTACTGTTATATAAATTTAATAGTACCATATCTTAGAAAGAATTATTTCTTCATATTTTAAGCTAAGTTATACATGATCCATATTTGCAAACGAAACAATATAATATAAAAACAGAACCCATTCTCAATTAACACTGCAGTTGCAGGAGTTTGAGGGACGATTAAAATACATGTATTATATTTCAACAGACGCCGTGCTCATTCATATTAACCATTAATAATCATATAATTTTTATATAGTTGTACATTACTTCAAAGCTGTGTTTATGTATTAACATTATAACACAACACAGATACTTAAAATTTCAATGTTTAATACTCATTGTTGGCCTTGTATTACATTCATCCTCCTTCATCGTGTAGAGTTGTACATGATCTTGAAGTGTACATGAAGATTAACATGACATAATATTATTGATATATTCATAGCAAGTGGAAAGACATATCAATGAGCAGGAGAAGAAGTAAACATATATCAAGTGTATGATAGATATATTACAAAATGCCGATTTTGAGTAATAATAAATGTGAATTAGAAGAGAGGGAAGGTGGGAAACTTTTCAGCACCTTGCTCCTTGAAGCGGATTGAGGGAGAGGACGCTCGATGCAACGTCAGTCCACGTCATAGTTGATGGTACGTTAAGTCATAATGCCAACGACTTCCGGGGCAAGCCCAAAAGCCTAAAGCATTACACAAGGCTACATAGATGTTACAAAGGTAAGTCATATATTGAGAAGCAACCTATACAAAATTTAGCATAGCAGTCCAACATGTACGATTAGTAGAATTTTTTTTTTTTTTTTTCTATTTTTTTTTTAGTATTTTCGGTTAAGTGTCGACTCTACCTGATCTAATGAAATTAACTAGATATAGATTTTTTAATCTAGTCTTGAGTCTTTTTGCATCCATTTCAGTACGGATATTTTCAGGTAAAGCATTCCACATATTAGTACATCGCGGTCATTCCATCTCTTTATACAACGCGTACAGAATTGGCAACACTATTAAATGGATGTATTCTTCCCGCCCGAAGTGAATAACCCATTCAATCATAGTATAACATATTGTTTCCCTATGTAAAAATATATAACCAAATATTTAAAAAAAGGTTCTCACCAATTTATAGTGGATAAATAATATTAAATATGAGCAACATTCCCCGAATTCCTATTTTGGGTCCAAGCTGAGTTAATAAAAATTCTTGGAAACATAACCAGGCTATAGTGACACGGATTATTCAACGAAGCATAGACGAAAGTTGGCCCTCTAAAGAAACTTCCCTATATATAGGCAGCGAACGCATATAATTAACTTCAATCTTTGGTCTAGCCTAATTTTTGGACTACATATTCCACGTCCTCAGCTCACCTTTTGGTTCATTTCAACACCCCCGCAACGGGAAATAATATACCAATTACCCAACCCCATATGTCCAGTAGGACGACTGATTCCGTCTTCTGTTCGTTTGACTAGGATCTGTTCCTGTAGTTTAGAAAACTTTTTACTGTCGGTTATCTATTGTTAAAGTACAATGTGCTAGGATCTGTTCCTTTAGTTTAGAAAACTTTTTACTGTCGGTTACCTATCGTTAAAGTACAATGTGCTATACAGGGATATCTATCTCCGTATCTAGGAATTGATGGTAGAGCTAGTTGAGGAACTTGCTGAATTAATTAATATTATATTTGCACGTGGGATATTATTGGCCAACTAGAGAGAAGATGGGAGATGATTTTCTGCACCAAGATGGGAAGTACACTTCCAGTCAACTCCCAACCCCCACCACTAGCCCGCTCCCCTCCCACCCGTTCAGTTGGATTCTTCAATGACTGACGACTGGAAAAACGGCTTGGGTCCCCGTCGCCCCTATTTCGCATATTCTTAATGGTAATGGTTGAGAAGAGAAAAAGAAAGAAAATTTAAGGTGGTCTTCGACTTTTTATTTTTTGTAATGTTAAGATGATGCTGGAAAAATTGTGTATATCACAAAAATACAAGTATGTATATCACAAAAATACAAATGATTCATGTTTTAATGTAAGGAATCCGTATACACTCCCGGATACAGTAGACAATTAACCTAGTATACATAGTCCCCTTCACTTTCAACATAATATATAAATAAATATGTTAACACAATCTTTGCGCAAGAAAAGTTCCCCGCGTGTTTTTCCTTGTCAAAGAATTTAAACATGACTCCCAGTCTGTTATAATACATGTGTTGTTTGCTGCCTTGTTTAACCGATAACCACACATAAATCAATGATCAGGCAAAGATGCTAAGGATGCTTTTATTTCCCGATCAATTGTTTACCAAATGAGAAAGTAGTATTATACAGTAAATATCTTGCCATAAAATGAGAGTAAGTAAACTATTCCATAATGTTCGCAAGATGCGTGACTACAAATTATTTTCATTAATATGATTTATAATTTTGACACGTAAAGTAGTGTGATGTGAGTTACATGAGGCTACGATACTTTTGATGTGGGATTGAACATTTTGCAGTTTAGATCTCTTCTGTTTTGAGCAACCATTTACAATTTATTTAGTGATTGGTGCTTCTAAAAACGGAAAGGACATATCCTGTTTCATAGAAGTTATGCTTTCATATTCCATTTATGGGTCAGATCTTCAGAAATGTACAATGTTCAGATCTACATATTTAGTAAATTCTGCTAAATTAGGCTGAAGAATGGTCAATACTAGTATATTTGATATATGATTCAAACAATCTGTTTGGTTATGTTGAACTGTATTTTGAACCTCACTTTTGTCTTAAATTTGGATTATTTGAGAGGATTGGTGAAGGCGAATTTTACTCAGGCGATTTCACCCTTATCTCAACTTAGCCATGGCACATGATAATAGATATGAAGAATAAACCGTTATCACCAATTTCTATCATCTTAATTAATGATAATAAATATTCATCAAACATATTTCGTAAGGTTACGCCTTGCTATATATGGGTCAGATCTTCAGAAAATGTACAATCAACAGCTCTACACATTTAGATCATTCTGCTAAATTAGCCTGAAAGAATTATCAATACTGGAGGTATCTGATAGATTTAGTATGTATGGTTCATATATTGAACACAAGGACTCAGGATTACATCTAGACAGGTATATCTGAGTATATTAAGTGTTGTGTTGTTTTAAAATATCTTTTCTGCTATGCTAAACTGTATTTCGAACCTCATTTTTGTCTTATATTGTGGGTAATTGAACGAATTGGTGAAGACGAATTGTACATTTTTCTGACGATCTGACTGATATAATGTTTCAAGGCGGGACATGGCAATGCATGTATCTAATACAGAGTTCTATAGTTAACGAACAAACTGGTTGAAGGAGCATGGTATGACCCCGTTATATACCCAATGCACAAGTATAAATATAACATAACCCAGATCGACATTTTCTATTTATGATAGGGTGGTTAAAAATACTATTTAAATTATTCTGCTATCGTACACGTTCGGTAAAATATAACTCGTACTCCTCTGGTGCCAATGTCACTCCTGTTTTTCCAACCAATGTTGGTGGTTTCCTTTCGTCAACCAGCTTCACCTCAAACCGCTGGAGTATTACCGTAAAGAAAAGAAACAATTCCATTCGCGACAGATATTCTCCGGGACATTGTCTTGGACCTGTGAAATAGGATGAAGACGTAGTTTAGTGATATTGTCGTATGGTTATATAGTTATATAATATATCACTGTCACTATTGCAATTACTCTGAGAATAAAGTATAGCAGTTGTCAGGTGTCCAACCTGGATGAAATCTACTGCCAGATTGGTGACCCAAATTAATTGTGTAATTAAGCTATTTACATAGCATAGAATTACAAATACATACCTATGCCAAATGGTAAAAAGCCTTTAATATGTCTTTTGATATTTCCTTCGGTGTCAATAAAACGTTTTGGTTGGAACGTATGTGGTTCCTGCCAATATGTTTCTGACATATGAACAGCGTAGACATTGGCGAGAATCGCTGTGCCTTTAGGAATCCGATGCCCATGGAACGTTTTCGTCGATTCATTGTTCTGGTGCAGCAAGAAAGGTACTAAAATCAAGGGAAATACGTGTCAATTGATTAATCTTTTGTAGAAATAACCTGAAAATGCTGTATCATATTGCGCAATGATTACGTAACAATGATTAACCACATTATTATTAATACGACACGCTGTTCATAACATCAGGAAAACTATCCCAATCATCTCTGGGATATCAAGAGACATTTCATATTTTCTTAATCTTCCTTTTGATAATAATATTGGTATAGGCTACATAGAAATCGCACTTACCGACTGAGGCCATTCTTTGCACTTCTAATATACAAGCTTCAGTGAACGGCAGATGCTTTTTGATAGAAAAGGGAGGAAGGGAATGTGTGTCGCCGATGACCTGTACAATAATAATAACAGTTCATTATTGAATTGCCAATATGCATATATATGTTTTCACAAGATGTTCAAATTAAGTATTTCATTAATAGCCTATCATGTATACATATATACTAGTATTATAATTATATGTGTGAACTCGAAACTTTAACTTGTACAGAATGAATTGTTATGACACATTACGTAACATTGCATAACCTCATTTCATTTATATAATTATTGATTATCACCTCTTTATTATTACACATATATTTAAATCGGGGCTTTCTTGACCAGTCGCCAGACTATCATCTACCACAAAGTGTCAACTACCCCAAAGCGGGCCGCCACATATTACAACAACCTATGTAGCAGACCCGTGGTCACCCATTACATCACGTCATGCCTCGCTGGTCATGAGTTTATCACAGTGGTTGCCCACTCTCTCTCTCTCCCTCCCTCCCTCCCTCCAATGGACGGACCCATAGTGTGTAAATTTCCGAAGCCTGTCCCCATGTTGTTTGTTTACAGCAAGCTATACATCATAGGCTTATGTAATCCACTGTTTAGGGGACTCTCACAAATGCCAATCTCCCCCATAGGCCTGTGCATCACCTCAACGATCTCCACCACTCCACCACCAAACTTTTTCCTGACCAAACTTTTTTCAACTAACTATTTTTTACGACCAACTTTTGTTCGACCTAACTTTTTTACGGCCAACTTTTTTTTCAACCAACTTTTTTACGACCCAACTTTTTTACGACCAACTTTTTTTTCAACCAACTTTTTTTACAACCAACTTAATTTACGACCCAACTTTTTACGGCCAACTTTTTTTTTTACGAAAGACTGTACCTGTCCACACATTACTGATTATTATTATTATTATTAAGGAGGGGGAACAAAAGGGGAGGGAGAGCATGGGAGGTAGTCGGGGAGGAGAAGGAAAATTGATAGATTTATAGGTGTGTGTGTGGGAGGGGTACACATTTTTCCCATGAAACCCTCTTATATCACTCATCCTCATCTCTCCTCTCCCTCTCTTCTCCTCCCCCTCTCTCTCTCTGTCCCTCCCTCTCTCCCTCTCTCCCTCCTACACCTTAGGCCTACTACCCTGACATAGGCCCCCTGTGATTTTAGCAATTTTTTGCAATCAAATTAATATTAAATATCTATTAAAATTAATATCTATTAAAATAAACGTCCAGTAAATTGTTAGATTCCTATAAGAAGTAGAAACACAACTGCCTCTACAATCCAAGTGCCGAAGGCCCTTGTTAGGTCTATACAATCGCTAATCACCAGTAGTGTGCAAGTGTACATGATGTAACGGGGATACGCCCGTTAGGCCACTGTTCTATTTATAAAATACTGATGGTATGCTCTACTTGACGGGCGTTACTCATAGTATCTGTAGTTGTGTGGTATTATAAAAAAAAGGAACCTACATGTTCAATAGCCTGAGGACGTTACTTCACTTGTCTTATTATATATAATTATATATAGGCATGTAATATTTTGACGACGGTCAAATGCAGACCGAAACGTATATATATCGACCCAAAGACTTAAAGTACCTCCTTCAAATACAAATATCTGTGTCCCTTCGTTTTTTGAGTCGTCTCAATTATTTAGAAATTATTTTTTAAATAATTTTATTTGGGCTCAATTTAGACTGACATCTATATTCTCATGAGAACCAAGGAATACATAACAATAGATATATAAATAAATTATGACACAAATAGATAAATTTAACCTTTTAAACAATTAACATCTTATGAGCATACATTCTAACAGAGAGGCTTTAAGGACATAATGGGTAATAGTAATAAGCGCACATTTAAGGTAACACAGATTACCTGAAGTACTGAAAGCGATATGTCGCATATGTGATACACATGTGTTTTCTTTTTGATGTAACTTAAATATGATATTTGCCTTAAATGAATTAAAAAAAGAAAAATCACCTCGTCTATTTCTTGCTGACATTGTCGTTGAATGTCTGGATAACTGGCCATGTAGAGAAGTAACCATTGTAGGGTAGTTGCTGTAGTCTCAGAACCAGCGATAAATAAATCTCTGATAATCAACCTAATGTTTACATCTGGAATAAATGATACGACATGAATATCATTTTCATTGGTCTAATGTATGACTTTTGTTACCAATACTAATGTATGACTTTTGTTACCAATACATGGGGTATCCGCGTTAATTAAGGTTTTGTAAACTTGCAAAGTCATCTTAATCTCATCGTAAGCAAAATCGATGTGCATACAATTACAATTATCAAATCATAAATTCGAAATCATCATTAATTCATTCTTGTATGAAAAATAATCGTAGAATGTTAAAGTAAGACCATTTTTCAAGACTATACAAATGAGTTTGCTAAAATCTACCACTCAATCATTCGATCCCGAAAAATGCTTTTCAAAATTGCAACATCATACGCCTATTGTACGTAAACTCATTTCAAACGCACGTTAATTTCGGGTCATAAATTTTGCTTCAGATTCTCGAAGATACAATCATTCATTTCGTCTTCTTCCTCCCTTCTTTCTGAGAAATAGGAGGTGAGCCCTATATATGTCCCAGTTTGTTCACCTTAATTAGCATGGTGATAAATAACATCTCGCTAGACAGACATTTTCGCTAGAAAATAAATGTCATTTTTCTGAAACTTTTGTATTTGATTCTTGAAGTGTTTCTGGTCATAAAAATGGAAATAAATCAATGGGTCACTGTGCTCATTTTGGAATTACAGCACTTAAAAGCTTGGTATCTCAAAATAACCTATGAGCACCAAAAAGGGGCCTCATTTTGCGGTACCTCAATTTCATACTTCATATTTACTATTCATATTCACTCAATTTAAGTAAAGTTATCAGTTTTGAAGAAAGTATTATGTAGCCAATAATTTTATACCTCTTTTTTTCTCATAGGATGCATAGTTATTTTTATTCTGAAAACAATAAATCCGTGATGAAAATTTTGAATTAAAAACCAAAAAGAACCCACTATTTTTCACTATTTTTGTAAAAAATAATTTTATTTTTTTCCCACCGAAAATAAATCATTTTTCTGATTTGTAAGTATATTATTATTGGTAGTGAATAGTAGCGTTTGCCTCTAAGATAAGGTTAGACGTACCTGTGAAGGCTTCATTCTGACCGAAGTTTTCCTCCTCTTCCTTAAGATAGAGATCTACGAAATCGCGAGGTGTATCCGCATCATAAGACTGACGATGTAGTTCAATCTGCTCATTTATCAGCTCATCGATAGCCTTCATGTACTGGAATGACCTCCGGACCTAAAATGAAAAAAATGAATATCGTTGAGGAATGTCTGCCTCTCCCCCTTTCTTTAATTCTCACTCCCAGACTCTTTTTTCTCCCCACGCAAATTATGCGCGTCCCGGTCTGAAAAGTTGATGCCAGAGAACGTTACACAGAGTTTTTTTTACTTTTAGAGATCAGTGTAGTTACACCGGTCCAGTTTGCGCAATTTGTGTGGCGTTTCCCGTAAAAGCAAAACATATTTGGGCAAGGAAAGCATAAATTATGGTAACAAATTGTGAAGCCAGTCACGAAATGGAGTTGCCACGGAGGTATCTGAGTAGTGAGTAAAAGCACAGCAATATATCACTTGAACTCAGCGCTTTATATTTAAATGGGTGGCACGTTAAGAAACGATAACTATGTTTTTTCATTAACATTCATGAAAGCTGTGATTATAATTATTAATTTGTAACGAACGAAAGATGCTAGATCTTTTATCCCATTTGAATACATGTACACTCACATCTTATATAAAGCACAAATAGGGTAAATGGAATTATTTCTAAATTGTATACCAAACAGCACAAATTATAAGTAATTCTCCAATAAATTGCTCCAAAATTGATGTGAATAATCTCTCTAATAAGCATTCATACACCAATAGATATGGTGTATGTCTTTTCAAATAATCATAATGGCCTTATAGCTGTCCCAAGGCCATACCATTATAATTATAATACAGGGTTTGCGCTAGTAATGTCTCAGAATATTGCGCAAGACCTGAATTAATGCCCATGGGAAATCCCTGCCTGGCTTTCATTCAAAGAGTACTTAGCCGATTTAATTTTCACATATCCCTATTACGATCATGTGTACATTTTAGCTGTATAGCGAAAGCCTGGTATACCTGAGCCAGTCGAACGATTATGTAACATAATTCAGCCACGGTCAATGTGATGGTCAATGTAATAGTATTCACGCTTTTGCAAAAAAGCGTGAATTTCCATGACTTCTTATATGAAGCATAGTTGCAGTCTAGGCCCAAAGAGAATCTATAATCACACGCTCTAAAATCCCATGAACAGGTCATTTATGTGGTATACATATACATGTGCCTATTTCAGTTCGATCTATATCGGAGGATCAGGGGAATTTTGAACAGTGGTCCTATCCTGATCTAGGAAGTATGGTATGCATTCATGTGGAAATAAGTTCCGCCTAAATGTAAAACATAAAACGTTGCTTTTTGTACTCTGAGCAACCCGATACTGCAAGCGTAAAGAGTATTCATTCGTTACATGTGTATACCATCCCATTTTCCCCTTTTTTGTGGGAGAGAAGGGGGCGGGGCTTGCGGGAAGGATTTTGAGTCAATTTATTATCTCCCTTCATTTATATACCCTCGCCATCTGAAAAAAATCCAACATAAAGTCTGTGTACCGTACCTTAGGAAAGTATGGGAGCTTTTCCAATATCGAGAAGAAATTGATTGGTTCAGAGATGGAAAATTCTTTGAAGATGTTTCTGATCATCTCTAGTAATCGGCGAAACCGAACATCTTCATAGCTAAATCTAAAATAATAAGATAGGACAAATGAGTTAAAATTGGGGTTGTGCATGCATGACTAAGCTTTTATTTAAGTACTATAACCGGATTCTAAATATTATTAAACATTTAAATGTTGATTGTTAAAAAATTATAATAAAAAAAATATTTAAAAAAAATGTTGATATGATTATACCATTATAAATTGAATGAATTGTCTGAGACCATATAAATATCAAGAAGACCCCAGTCAGTAAAATGTATTATGATCCAGCCAAAGCCGAACAAGCTTAACTTACCTGTTGCCAAAACAAAGTGAGCATGTTATGTTGCTTGTAGCTTGTTGGAGAAGTTCAGCGGGGTTAACAGGCGTTGATACCATTTTGGAGAGGGCTTCCGACATGCACTCAACCTCCTCTTGTACCCGTTCCTCCAATGTTTTGTATCCGACGGCAAACGATTTTAACCCTTTGTGACTGAACCTCCTCAGTTCTTTCCAGTCTTGGCCATTTTGCCAGACTAAACCTGAAATGAGAATGAAAATGTAATTCATGTGTTGGGTGATCATGAAAAAAATGAGAACTAAAAATCTATTTAGTACTACTATCTATCTATTAATATATCCTATTACTCTAAGATCTATCTAAGTACTACTCCACCGCAGTATCCTGTTAGGCAAAAGGTGAGTGAGTGAGTGAGTGAGTGAGTGAGATTGGTTGCTTTACGCCCTTATCAACACATTTAATATTATGGCTTAGATTAAAACTTTTTTACTCTAAGATTATGGTTATATCAAGGGCGGGAGAGCTGAGAGGGAGGTAGTTTATGATCATAGCCAGGAAATAGAGATAGAGAAGAAGGGAGAGAGAGACAGAGAAAAGAGACAGAAAGGCACTTTATGGTCATACCCATGACCAAGTTGGGCAAAAGGATGTGATCCGACGGATGCTGCGGTGGCAGCAAAAACACATAACTTTAAACATCCTCGATCGCCCAAGTAAGTGTTAATGAATATGGTATTGGGTTTTCTTATATAATATAATATACATTGTATAGGCTACTTCCCTACTCCCATGATTTTAAAGCGTAGGGCAACTATTTTCACGACGTTCATGACGTCACACTATTTCATAAGCTCATATAGCGGTCAATATTGAATTAAAGGACAGCATAAATGAGACTGCACCCCCCCCCCCCCGCCCCCTCCTTAGATATGTGCGCTAAGTTAGGGACCAAGACTTACATTTGTGTTTTATACGACTTGTGAGAACTATAATAGTTTCTTATGATGCAACCTTGATTTATACGCGAATGAGAAAGATAATGGGTGAAAACAAGCATATAAAACGACAATTAAGCGATCCCGTAATCCCGTTATTGCACGCCTCACAGAGCATGGGCATTAAAAGGCTAAGAAGATGGCATTTATTGGCAGCTAGAGTTGTATCCAGTCTAGGCCCAAAGTTGAGAGAGTCCCTTTAAACGGAGGGAAATCCTCTCGCCGCCAACCGTGAAGTGCCATTATAATTGCATTAAGACCGCAAAATGTCATTATATTCCCATTAGTAGGCCTAGTCCTAGGCCAGGAAACCGATTAGCGAAGTAGGCGTCTTATTACTGACATACCATTTTTATCTGATCTGAGGGTTTGGCCCTGGACTGCACCATGCAGAGAATCGAAACTTTGTGAAGGCGGATTTATATTTATTAAATATTCAAATTCTTTTTTTTTCTTCTTTTTTTTTGGGGGGGGGGGGGGGGTATTGAAATGTCTTTAAAATCGATTGATAAAGGATATATAATACAAAATATCAGTGCAGTAATCAGGACAAAATCGAACGAGATTCCAAATGAATCCTGTTCCACAAAATAGCGCCTCGTAGTATACAATGCTTTTATGTGAATAGCAAGGATTTTCCCCAGCTGAACAATGCACCACATGAACTACACAATGAAAACATTCTAGAGATGCACTACGTACATGACACAGCTAGGTGCAGAACTATAATAGGGTTGTTAAATTATATAACAGGGTTGTTAAATCCTCCTTCACTCTTGAGACTTTAGAAAACCATCTATAACTAATACTTTAACGCCAAGGTAAAATCACAGGGAAAATGTTGCGAAAATAGTTCGATCGGCTCTAGAATGTTAGGTTAGAATTATTGGTTCAAATACGGATATATATATCTGCATATAATATAGGCCTACGTTCTCCATGCTAAAAACGATATTTTAACGTTACACATGATTAATATTACATGATATTATAGTATACAATAATAGGAAAAGCGAAATGGAGGAATTAAAGTATCAATATTTACCTTTGCAGTTTTCCGTTGTTTGGCGGACAAGATACCAGGAAGGTCTATCACTAATTTTGTAGAATATCTCCTTGATAAGTTCATAGCTATTTAATACGACAGTATTCTTACAGCCAAGCCGAAAGGGAAAGAACTCTCCATACGTATCCGCTAATTGTTTTAAAACTATATGAGAATGATTAGGCCTCCATATCAGAAGGTACAGATGGCCTAGAATGGGAATAGAGAGAGGTCCTTTCCTGAACAATTTCTCCGAACTGCCTATAACATCCCAAAAGCGCAGTGAAATAACTGATAAAAATGCAGTGATGAAAACAAGAAGCATTGTCGATGCTGGCATGCCCGTGGTGGCAACAAATTGAAGACTTTTGCGAGTTTGGTAGAAATTATCCAGAGGCTGTAATGTGGCGTTTACGTTATCAAACGCTGGAATCAATTGTTTCATGTCGAAGTATCCCATGATCGTTGCGCCGTTTGAGGTTTCTATTATACAAATGTATGTTGATGAAGAGCAGTGAAAGTGGAATAAGGCAATCACAGGTTGCCAAAACGCTTTAAGAGTCGAGAGGTGAAGGTTGCTAGCTCTAACTTAAATTCACAATGAAGCCCAAGTTCCCTTGCCCCACCATGTATGAGTAAGTATTGCAGAGAACAACTCTATATATACCGGTACTTCAAGGTCGAGGGGGTTTCCCACTTTTCTTTCCAGTTGCGCTGGCTTGATTGACAAGTGACGTCGCATGAACATGTTCACGGTCCATACAGTTGGTCCTCCCTATCCGACCACAAAACCACGCGTACCAAATAATCCTCGGTGATAATCATATAGCTATATATATATGACAATCAAAGCCACTAACAGTAGAACCTCGCATAAAGACCACCCCTCCTTAGAGATCAACACTCTATTAAGACCAGTTTTTTTACTATATATTATATATAGGTTATATGTAATGTAGGACTGACAAAATGCCCCATCATGTCGCACCAATAGAGATTGGCTATTCTGGGGCGAAATTATATGTTTTAATATCATTACATCATTGTAATTTTTTGTCGGCGAATGGAATCACATCATGTGAAATTTTGTCGAATAAAGATTTTTAAAAAAAATCATGTGCAATCTCTCATGCGATCTGAAAGCGATGAAAAACATGCCGCAACAAATAATTATACTGATTCCATGCGTCTTGCAATTAAGGATTTACTTATAGTACACACAAAGTATATAAATCCTTAGTTTAATTACTGCTGTAATTAAGCCAACTGATGGGATTTTCCTAGAAAGCTGGCCGTTGCTAGAAAGTCATCATGGGTTATTGGAATTGCACGACAAGATCGTCAGAAAATGTACAATTCGTCTTCACTAATTCGCTCAATTACCCCAAATATAAGACAAAAATCAGGTTCAAAATACAGTTTAACATAACAGAAAAGATATATTAAAGCAACACAGCACTGAATATACTCAGATATACCCGGTATTGATAATTTTTTAGGCTAATATTTGGCAGAATTTACTAAATGTGTACAGCTGTTGATCGTACATTTTCTGGCGATCTTACCCATAGGCCTAGGTTAACAAAAACTGCTCACTCACACCGATTATATAACCATAGGCCTATAATAAAGTATTAGCTGCAGCAGAAAAGCATTAGTAGTAATAGTAGTAGCCTATATAGTATAGCGGTGTACGTCATAGTGTTTTTGTTGTGACATGCTCTAATGGCGTATATATTATGCAGGCAGGACAACATATTCGTCCCCATGCTGCGCGACCGCAAGTTCAGGGAGGATAATATTATCCATTTCTTCATACAATGCCAAAACACCCAAAGGCTTTGGGAAGATATGATAGGCTGGTTAGAAGGGGGACACAAACTAAGAGCAAGGAATTTTGGAATTAATGACAAATAATTATATATAAAGATATTGGGTAAGTGGAAAATGATGTAACATCACAGTTATCTGGTTATATCAGAAATGAAACGTGGAAGAACATTAAAATATTTTGAAAAATAACATGACTAATTTATCTAGATGTTAAAGCGTTCATGAAGAACAGAGTTGTTGACAGATCGAATAAATTATGTGTAAAATTGGTATCAATAAGATAACAAGACAGCATGAAATCGGTTTTTGTACTAACATTCCTGAGAAGGGTCTACCGACCCAATTCGGGTCGACCATACAGCTGCCCTCATGTCATTTTTATCAGCCTTTTCCTCTGTCCAGTTCATATTCCTCTCATATCAATTGGTGTCAGATGTATAAGTTTGACTGCGTGGTACATGATACTAGTCACATTTTTTAATATGATATCTATCAGATAGATAGATCAGATCTAATTATAAACAGTTGAACTTTCTGAATTAATTGAAGTGGGCTTTCAATCGTTTTTGGGGCATAAGTAATAGTATTCAATCGTATTCAAAAGCAAGAGGTGAGAAGAGGGAAGGGGAGAAGAGGAGTAGGGGGAAGGATGAAGAAGGGGGAGGGTAGTCGTAAAAAAAGTTGAAAGTTGGTCGAAAAAAAGTTGAAAGTTGGTCGTAAAAAAAGTTGAAAGTTTGTCAAAAAAAAGTTGAAAGTTTGTCGAAAAAAAAGTTGAAAGTTGGTTGGAAAAAAAGTTGAAAGTTGAAAGTTTTTTTGAAAAAAAAGTTGAAAGTTGGTCGGAAAAAAGTTGAAAGTTTTTTTGAAAAAAAAGTTGAAAGTTGGTCGGAAAAAAAGTTGAAAGTTGGTCGGAAAAAAAGTTGAAAGTTGGTCGAAAAAAAAAGTTGAAAGTTGGTCGGAAAAAAAGAGTTGAAAGTTGGTCGAAAAAAAGTTGGTCGTAAAAGTCAGTCGTTCGTAAAAAAAATGAAAGCCTCATGGTTTAATCCAGCTTGTTCTTAAACAACTTTAATAATCATAAAATTCCCTAAATCGAATCATTTATATTTGCTAATAAACATCTAAATATTTAAAACATGATTTATCACATTACTTTTACTTTCAACCATTTCTATAACATGCAGAAACACCCAAAAAAGTTCCGTTCCGTTTCCTTCATTCAGATTCCATTTGCCATTACTTTTACTTTCAACCATTTCTATAAGATGCAGAAACACCCAAAAAAGTTCCGTTCCGTTTCCTTCATTCAGATTCTATTTGCCATTACTTTTACTTTCAACTAGGCTACTTCTATAACATGCAGAAACACCCAAAAAAATTCCGTTCCATTTCCTTCATTCAGATTCCATTTGCCATTACTTTTACTTTCAACCGGCCGAGCGGAGAGCTGTCAACTGGCTTACGTCACACTGTCTTACACTGTCTTACGTCACAGAAGAGGTGCCGACTCCCAGACCACCAGAACAAAGCTTACCGACCAAGCTGGGTTTGTCAACATTGCCACGTGCAAAGTAATACCGTCCCTTCAGTCTAAAGTAAAATGTTCTTCCAGAATTCAGGGATTCCCCTTCCTATCATGTCAACATACCTGACAGAACAACGTGTCTCCCCGAATAATTAACAAAAAGAACGGTGTTTTCATGAGATAGAAAATAACCAATCAAAGACTATGTATACAATGAACTTGACATTGTACGTTCTAGGTGAAAAATAAAATTATAAATCATGTGCAAAATTGGTATCAAGAAGATAGGGGGGGCTGGGGTGCGCAAGGGACTGCTTATTAAACTGCATGAACATTGCCATCTTTCTGCCCATAGAAAGAGTTAGATTTTTCTCAGTCTTTTTGTAGGCAATACCCCCTCCGCCTAACCGTGCTAATGTATACCATGGTCAAGCTAATGTTAATCAATCCCCTCGGCCAGTTTATATATAGTAATATTATACATGTATTATTGCCTCGGCCTCGGACGTCAGCGGTGCAGCAGCAATAACACCATGCTGTTTTCAAGAAACAAATAGCATGCTCGGACTGAAACTCTTAGCCATGCATACTCCTTGAAAAGGAGGATAAGTGAACGATTTTCGTTTATTGTTGATAACGGGGCCTATGGGTAGAATCTAGCCTCAGTTTCCAGTATGGGCCAGTATACCGGTAGAGATATAAAAATAACGGTCATAGTATATAATAACCGATTCTGGCATAAAGAGGATTAACTGTAGCCGGGTAAAAAAGGAACAATCGAGTGAGGAGGATGCCCATTTAGTTTTGTTATCAAATGTCAAATCACGACCGGCAAGACTGACATTCTGGGAATACCCACACATATATTATTGGTCAGAAACAATTAAATCCCGCGCTTGGCGGATTCACGACTTGCGCGAAGTTGTGAAATTTTGAAAGAATAAGGGGATTTTGTGGATAATAATTATAGCTGCCATTGTCAGTCACACCGTACAGTGTATGTGTACACATCACAGGTGTGCGTTCCAAGAGCAGAGGTTATCGAGAACGTTGTGCATTCATGCTCATTGATATGAATATGCATTGTGTAGCCTGCCCTTTTTGATCAAATGAGTCACTACGAAAAACGCCAATCATTCTTCATCTGATAACATTTGTAGCTGTATGTAAGGTGTTAGAGCTTAGATATGACATCAGGGGAGCATGCCATATCTAACTCACTGATCAGTGATACATTTCGCACTGTTATGCCAACACTTTACCGAATCCGTCCGTACATTTCTGAAGCACGTCCCCATGTTGTTTGTTTACAGCAAGCTACATCATAGGCTTATGTAATCCCAGGCGCGGGGCTATCCCTCCCTCCCTCCCGCCGCTTTCTCTCTCTCTCTCCCACCCTCCCACCCTCCCTGATTCTGTTTGAGGGTTGTATAGAAATACAATGGATATTTGTAATGAAATGATTTGTACTTTAATCATGGAATTGGAAATATTATATTGGAATCGTGTAGGGTTCATGAGGCCATATTTCATAATATTAGGCTAGACAAGCTAGGGGATTATCTCCTGTGTATTGAGTGACTGGTGTATAGGCTTTAGCACCTTTAGCATTGTGATAGCCTAATAGCTACCCCACTGTATTCTTCCCTGCTTTAGCTTGTTCAATGATCATGCGACCCCTGTACTCTCCAATCATAGATTAGCTTTAAGGAATTCTTCTTGGTTACTCCTTGGTTACTTCAGAGTACCAGGATGTTATACCATATAAATATAGCTGTTTTTGATGTATTAGTCAATTAGTTAGGAACCTCTGAGTTAGTCTGGGAGTTACTGAGTCAGGACTGAACTACTGCTTACATATCTAACCTGTATATGTACCTGAAAGCAATACAAGAAACTTCATACGACTTCTGACCTTCAATCTTCTTTATTTCCTGAATGTTATTTTAACATATTTGAACAAAAACGCAGTCAAACTATTGCTGACATCAGGGCACTTTTATGCATGCCAATATCAATTCTCTAGGTCTGACTTTTCATTTAATTTTGCTAGACATATTAGTGAGTAATATATCCCATTTTTACTGTAAATCATTCGATTAATCAGGTTTAATGAGGCCGAAATAAGGCAAAATAATAGGAAAAATATTGATTTCTGAATCATAGGTGTGGGAATCGAAATATTGGCCCCAGCCTTCCCAAAATTCACCTGCATTATGCTCATATTCCCTGCGATATGTACACCAAAGATTGGAGAGATTCAACGAATTTCATTTTTTCTTGAAAAAAAATGGCCTTCTGAAATCAAATGCTGCCCGATTGGGAGAAAGAATTAGGGCCTACTCATATCTGTCGTGGGGGGTCCTCCTTCAAATCTGCTATGAATGCACATTAATAATGTCTAACTAAATTCAAATGACCTCACGCTCTCCGCCTGGACAACAAGTTAATAAATTGACATCGGACACAAGTAATTCGGTCTGAGAATCGTTTCCATTGGAAACGCCAGGTATATAAATTAAGTTGACACTAATTGTAAAGTTAAATAGATAAACCAAACTTAACTTGATAATTTCTTAACTTAGTACTTGTTTTAGCAATAGTTCTTTAACATTTGTATAATTATATTATAATTGTGTAAAGCCACACATCCCGGCCACACGGCGGGTCTTAATTTGGTCAGCCAAAATGTGCTTTGGTATATTATCTTATATAGTTATAATACTTTCCGAATGAATTGAATACGTGCTAGAATTGTATTATGTGATGGACCTAGTTTAGTGACCACAATATGTACCTCACATGATCATGATGAGGATATCCCACTATATACGTCATGATATGAAGCGGAATTGAACACACGATATACTAAATACCGGTATATAACCTTGGCAATAACCAAGGCCTTTAATACTATGATCATTGATCATTGAGTCATGAATTGTTAAAAACCCTTTGTGTACATATAGGACATGCAGCGTGGATGACGGTTAAATATTTTCAACTAGGTTTTAGAAAAACCCGTTGTCTCCACAATATTTATAACGTGAATTCACACAAAATTCAATATATTGGAACACAATTCCGCAATGGCAACCAAGGGATTTTTACTAAGTTTACGGCCGAAATTCAACTTTATGACCCAAAAGTGTTTTCTATTATAATATCATTAAAAAATATAGTATTATACATTTAAGATGTTCATGTAGGCCTGTGTAAAAGGGATCCGGATAGATAAAAGAAAAATCAATGGTGTCAGTTTTTTAAATATAAAAATAACCTTTTATTTCAAGAGGAATAATCATGCTGACCCGTGCCATCCGTAAGGTGCTAGGTAATCTGCTATTCCACTCGATCTTGCGAGCAATTTAACATTATTATAATTATACAAACTTATGTTGTTTTATAGGGTTGCGTCAAGCTAATATATGAAGCTGGAGATTTATAACAACTTGTTCTCTGGTTACTTTTTTTTTATTATTCAGGATGTTTATACACCAAAGTAAAAAAAAATGATAGTGATCAAGTATGGAATGCAGGAGATCGTACAATGAAACATTATTATGACGTGGGTTCACGGGATTAATTCAACTAGGAATAGCCATAGTTTTCTGCCCGCTGCTGTGTCTAACTAAATTAACTGACTCTAACAGATGCTAAGCTACAATTCCTAACGCTAGGACATTTTAGACATAGGAATGTGGGTGTTCATGTGATAGTTTCAATAGGGGGTGCATTTGTGTGTTTTTTCGTAGGCCAGCGGGAAGTTTTATTATTATTATTTTCTATGATAATTGCCATATTGAGGATGTGATTTGATATATTTTCATATATGCACTGTACATTATTCTATTTGGCACATCGGCCCAAGAAAAATACTTTGCTTTCGGGTTCTCTATATCATTTAAAGTCTATTCAAAATGGGTATTCAGGCCGAACCCCTCTGATCAGATAAGAATTGTACATCAGTGATTGGACGCCGACTGCGCTAATCGGTTTCCTGGCTTAGGAATGTGTGTCCTTATGGGATTATAATGACATTTTGCGGTCCTATAAATGTAAATGTAATGGCACTTTGCGGTTTTGAGCGAGAGGCTATCCCTCAGTTTGAAGTGACTCCCTCATCTTTGAGCTTAGAATGTATTAGAAAATAAGTCCTGTCAATTGGCTTCACTATAAATACAACCGGTCTACTACATAGTGTCTTGTTATCAGAAGCCACATAAATGTATATTATTAACAAAGATACAGTATCTTTTGTTATTAATCCGAAAGTCGAG
This sequence comes from Sthenelais limicola, assembly GCA_942159475.1. NCBI lineage: Eukaryota > Metazoa > Annelida > Polychaeta > Phyllodocida > Sigalionidae > Sthenelais > Sthenelais limicola. The sequence continues at coordinate 33,776,809 of OW804098.1, forward strand.
TCTGAGAACTAGAGTAGTCTAGATAAACTGATCAAAGTGATGGACGATTGCGTGGATGTTATTGTACAGATGGCATTCAATGATTGGTCAAATATGGAGAGGGCTTTCCCCTCGTTGGGTATTTTTCTGCGTGGTCTAAAGTTCCGCTGACTTTCGGGGTCGTTATGTTTGTGTACACGCGGACTTTTCTTTAGGGCAGCAGTACCAAAAACATCGCTCCTATATATATGCGGGAAGGTGAAACCGGAAGCATTCTACAAATTTGATACTTTTGAGACGAGTCTCAACGAAAAAACGTTTAAATAGCTACAAATAGAAAGTTGGATACGGACGCAGAGAGCTGTTTCTCTTTCGTTAGAATTGACCTACGAGATATAATGATGATAAACGCATGGCCTAATCTGTGCGGCACCCCGGTCAGCACGTATAGTCTGGGCACCCGAGAGGTTCAATCGCATGGTCCCCGTCCCTAAATATTAGGGAGGTTCCGCAAGCAAATCTCAATTGCGTAACCGTATTCGTATCTTTTTTTGTGAATTACGTCGCATTTTTATGTATAAATGTAAATTGTGAGATAAAACATTTTGCTTGATATTTAAAGTTACGTTTCTCCAGCCATGTTTTGCCGAACATCTTTCTTACTTTCAACATGTTTGTATGTCAGTGATACAGATACCTTTACGTATAGGTTAGACCTGCTGAAACTTCCTATTATAGATGGATTCGATTATCTATACTATCCAAAGGCCACTTCACTAAAGTCCCAGACTTGGAAGCGCCATATATAGGTACACAGAAATATCATCAAATGTTAATTGGTTTCATTTAGTATTTATTACCATAAATATGTACATTCAAAAGACTGCTACATATTGCACATACATTCAACAATAAAACTCTTAAGTAATCTTATTAAAAGCACGTAGTGGCTGATCGTAAATAATGACATGATGGTAACCAGATTTTAGCCAATAACCAAGGACCTTTTCAGTAGTCCTCGCTGTGCCGTAACAACACATTACAGGGATATAGCATCCTTTTAAATTCGTCATCTTGGGAATGGGCAGTCTCACTTGAGCAATGGAATTTCACCAATGCTTCCATCCCCAGGGGAGAAGAATAAACAAGGCTTGGCCAAGCCATCCGTCCATTCTACTCCGAAGGGGATTCTTGGTGCGAAAATCGCCCCCAACTCCTAAAATTGTTTAGGATTAACAAACGATTTCCATTTCAATTTTAGGGGCTTTAGAGGGATTAACTGTTTTTTTCATTATACAATGATAATTGTAATATGTGTAATATGCTTGTACTCATTGTCATTCCTATACAGTGTTTTATTTTCATTATCGAAATCGTTCCCACGACATAGTAAAAAAAACAAATCAACATGTATACTTTGCATTAGATGCATTATTTGCTTTTGACCTCTCTCAGTCGACCGGCAAATATCAGGGTAGTCATAAACATCTGAAATAATTTACCCCATCCATCATAAGGACTATTCGTTATCTACAAATTCGGTGGAGGAAACGGAAAGAAAAAAAGTTATTGCAAAACAAGAACGCTACAATCATTTTGAATGAGACCTTATATATTTTCATTCGCTTGCTATGCAATGTTCATTTTTACCAACGTTTTACTTAGCTCCTTGTCTGCTCTGCGCCTCGGTTTTAGTAGTAAAAATTATACAACGTGCGCTGACTCATGACTTGATCACAGTAGAAAAGGGAATGATGAGAACATCCCCAAGTGGAATTGCCACACAATCTTTAGGGTAGGAGGAGGTCAGAGAGGGAGGAAGAAGTGTAGTATTGTTAGGAGTAAGTGTGAGGGTTTGGGCAATGGGATTCCCCAGTTCTCCGAGTGGACTCCTCGCAAACTCCCCATCACTTTCAACCTAGTCAGGAGTGTTCCTCTACCGCCGAAGATATCAATTTACATAGCATATACATATATTGTATAACATCTTCAGCGGGCATTAAAGCTACGATCAGAAAAAATGTCGACCACACATAACTTTACAAATGAATCCAAAGATGCATTTGGAAATAGATACATCCCCACAAACGTATGCATGATGACCCAGGGGATAGTTTCCATAAGTTTGACGACGCGCGACCTCTAGAAAAAAACAACATTAACAGTTTTCTATCCAAAATTACTCCCTGCGAAAAAGGGCCAGTAGTCATGCAGCCTACAGGACAAACGTAATTCATAGTGTCTTTACCCTGTTCATATGCACTGGCGAGAACACAGATTTGGAAAACTTCAACCATATCCATCCAACATTAGAACATTGGCGTAAGGCATGTGTTTTTTTTCACATTTAGAGAAGTTACTTGTGCATCAAGATGCATAATACAAGAGAATGAAACCTCGAGAGAATGGGGAAGAGGCTTCTAAATGCGACCCAAAATTCAGGGAGATATGAAATAGTAATTTTCTATGAATTGTATTCCATACAGAGTGAAAAATCTCTCAGCATCTCAGATTTAACAGTCACATAATCCATTTCCCACGTGAAATTGGTTAATGTTGAAATGCATTAAGTGGAGCATTATCGTAGCTAAATGCTATCAAAAACAATTCTGTGTTGTTTCATAACATGTCAGAAGTCATGGATCCGATTCACAGTTATTTCACTATGACAAGGAGAATGCATGCCAACTGAAAACAAAGCACCATGATTATAGGTCAAGAGGGGAAATTGCAGGCCATGTATTTTCATTTTCGTAGTAATACTTGAAACGACTGGACTCACTGTTACGATTCGTGGAATCCGTCGCCGACTTAATTCATAAAGAATATAAATTCAATGCTAGAAATCAGACAGAAGCAGACATGCCATAATAACAACAGGGAAATGCGTTCTAAAGGGCCTAGTCCACTAAGCCGATTCTCACAGAATTTAGTGCAAAAGAGTCCTCTGTGACACAAAATCGCATGGAAATCAGCTAAGTAGACTAGGCCCTTATATCAAACGCTCCATGGGCATATAACATCCACCTGACATTAACCTGCTATTTTGCCCATTCATGCATGAACAAATCATACAAAAACATGAGTAATTCCCATTCCTATGTACATCGTTTCAGTTCGTGTTTTTTTTGCAATGAATCCAGAATTTTAGACCAGTTCTTTGCTAATATATTAGCACATGCAGTTATTTTTTTTCGTGAAACTGTATTAGGGTTGGGTTTCCTTGACATCGTTATAGATTCTACCACACACCTAACCCCGAGTAACCTTTCAACAGCGATTTTACATTTACATCCGAACCCAACGTTTAGGAAAGACACGATTGTTGTATTCGTAATTGGAATATGTGTTCATGTCATGTAAACAGAAAATATGACTGACTTAATTTGCTGTAAAACATTAGTTAACTTCGAGTGTGGTGAGGCTAGGAAATATCTTGAAATACTGCTGATGAGTTATGTTGATAGAAACAAATACATGGTAAACTCTAGGTTTTTACAGGGGTGTTCCTAACACAAATGATACAATTTCTCCATTTTCTTTCAATTAAAACACACACTTGTAAGGCACCAATCTATTTCACTCAGGTATTAAATACATTGAATGACGGCATGCAACAGTATGTTTCTTCTTTTAGTCTTTTTCTAGTAACAGGTTGAACAAAAGAAATAAATGGTTTATAATATGAGACAATTGGAAGTGGAATCGATGGAGGAAACTAGACAATCCTTGAATATTTCACATTGAGAATAAGTATCCCAAGTATTTGAACATTAATTGCTGGACAGCTTTGAATTGAATAGATTGTGTTAAACAATAATGATTTCAATTTTACATGAGGGTAAATCTACTTTCAATACAGTGAAATAATGGGAACGTAAGATACAAACGTCCAAGAGATGGGGGTCAAATCGTTATGGAAATCCTCATAACGTCTGCGTTTAACAAACCTTATTAACTTAGTTCATGGTTGGAATGGAAGGCGATAATGCCATTAGTTACTGTATTTTAGGGAGAGGCAGTGATATTGTATCTAGCACTTTGAACACACAAGTACAATTTTCTCCACAGTGTTGAATAAGAAATTTGAGCCCAATAATCTGATTTCCATGTCCATCCATGCAGACTGTTAAGTTGAATAGGATGAAAAGGTATGCACCGCACTTACACTTACATATATCATAAGCAATACTTTATAAATTCCATAATTTCGTACAGCGAAGCCATCGAAAATAAGAGGGACTTTCCTTACATTTGCACATTACTACATCATGATTTATATGCATAGAGTATTTACCCCGAGCTTAAGCACTCGAAGGTAGAAAATTCGAATATAACTCATATAATGAAATAGCATGTGTGCTTTAGGTCACTTGATTCAAAGACTGAGGGTCTCATGGTGTGATTATGATGCTTCATTATTATTCTTTCGGTATAGAGGTCCAAACATTCGGTTAAGCGAATACTGGATTAGTGATACTTCACAAATAAACTATTTTCTCGCACGCCTAAGGGTCTTCGCAAAGGTTTTCATTACCAGGATTTGATATCAAATAAATGGAAGAGAATACAAGGGGTTAAAAGGAGACTATTATTGTGGCGGTATCCCAGTTAATGTAGATCTGATCAAGAGCAATTGACTATGTTTGATTTGTGCCTAGCTTATTTATCACCAGAATCGCGTATAGAATTATGAAAAAATAGTGAAGTAAAAAGTGATTCTTTTTTTTCATTTAGTTCTCAACAAGTACAGAGCTATGCAACAGTAGACTGATACTCGTGAATGTGTTTGAGTCCAAAGTAGGTTACTCTTAAGTAAGCTACAACCCCCGCACAGTCAGATGTGGTACAAAATCATAAAGCACCACAACAAAAATAATAACAATAATAATAATGATGTAAAAGAATAAACAGCACTACAACCAGTTTCAAACGATGCTAAAACATCGATAGATCATCTGTGGAGACCTTTGAAAGACCCTTAAAAATTTCATTGTCTTTTGAATAATCTCTGTTCACAACTAGGCTATCTTAAACATAAATAAATATATAAACGCAACAGATTATTAAGTTATTTTTCCTATAGTACAACTGATAGCTTTTGATTGAAATACACAGTACTTAATAATAAACAGAGATGGGTGTCTGGTGTAGATTTTGAGGCTCTGTTAGAGGGCGGCAGCGTTTTTCCTAAGGCTAGAAGACGGATTCAGCAGAGCGGGATAGCTGTACAGGATGGGAGGGACTCCGGGCTAATCGCTTCTTGGGCAGTCGCTCGAGCATCTTTAAAAGTTTGGAGAAGTCTGGTCGGTCGTCCGGAGAGAAAGACCAACACGTCATAATGACATCCTGGAAGAAAAGGGACCAGATTTTATTGCTATTTGTTTAACGCAATGTAACACTATCGAACATTGTTTCTCCTTTTCTCTTGACTGTTTATTTGGCCCTAAGTCTATAATCTATGACCAAGCATGTAAGCGATTACATTTGGACGATTGCTACTATACTACTACATAAGTCTGATTTGTTTCGAATATTTCATTTGATATGTTGAGAAGATTATCTGTGTGATAAAATGCTCTCAATAAAACAAAAACATTAAACATATTGAGAATGTATGATTGCAGAGACAGCTGTACCATTAACCGCTCTTCCCGAATAGGAATGAAAACAAATAGGTAAAATAAAAAACAAGCACACATATAAAATGCTGTCAAACAAAGCCATCAGTCTAATCTAGAGGATCAGTTGGGCTGGTGTTTGCTTTGCCGCTTAAGTCCCTGACAACAGGAGGGGCCCTATCTAGGGTGGGAAGGGGGAATGACGTCTTCTCTATTTTTAGCGAACTTTGTACTTCCTCTATGTACTGGTTTCGAAACCAGCTCTCTTGATATTTAGATTAGGCCTGGGAATATCAGGTTTGACAAGAAAGCATTGGTCGGGAAGTTTCGGCATAACATAACAACAATATCATTACATCATTGGAATTATATTCCAGTTTTTAACTCAATGTGAATTAAGCTCACGTACACCATTGCTCACGTACACCAATGAATGACAACTGCATTCTTAAGTTCTCATTCTATAAGGTATTTATAATGAATAATAAGTATTGATTAATGCATTTTAATTTAGCACCTGAGACGTTTATCATAGATATAGATATTAATTATGATAAGACATCTATACCAACCTTTACATCCCTAGAAGCCTGGACACTAGATAACGACTGCTTAACACCCTTGCCTACTTGCCAGATGACAGACTCTGGAGGCTGCTTCTTGAATGGCCATTCTCCACACATTAATTCGTACCATACGGTCCTATGGGAATAAAGAAAATACTTTAATTTCCTGTTTACATTAATTCTTCGAGTGTGTGTGTGTGTGGGAGGGGGGCGGGCTTTACTTTGAAGACTATATTTTCGTGTTACATATTTGGTCATATCAGGGCGAGAAGAAACACGCTTACGGGATGCGATACCAGACTCTTTTCGAGTTTTAACAATGTTTCTTTTACATGCGTACATAGGCAGCTATAGCCATGGTCGGTCTTTGGTAACCCAATTGGCGAGCACAGGGTGGGAGGTGAAACGATGCTCTGGCAATTCGAGCTCCTTATTTTGTTTGCCCATTCAGATATACGTCCTGAGAGATATCCAAGGCGTACATCCATGTGCCCAAATCGAGTACACATCTATGTATTGATCTAAATACCAAGGATTACCCAGGCACCCAAACTATGAAACGAAATAAGAGGGGATCGCACTACTAACTGGACTGTAGAAAAACAGGTTTGGTTGATTGTGATAAAACCATCTTAGAATATATTTTGAAACGTTTGTGTTTAATTAAAAGAAAAATCGCTTTCATCATGATTAAGCAAGCTTTAAGAGGTTCGTTAACAGATGCTTTAGTAAATGCCAGTTTAGCTTGATATGTGCTATAACAAGTAATGTAGGTGGCAACGCCCTGGGCCACAGAGAAAGCTTGAGAATGGTCGCCCAATAAGTTAGCTTGTTGAAGATTAACATTGGTTAGGGTATAAAACCTCATGTGAATGTGAATAAAGGAGGACTCTTGCCTTGCTCTACTATTTAAATGTTTATTCTTCATTTATTCCTTACCAAGTGATTACTGAAAATGACTATTAGAATAGAGCAACCTATTCTAAAAATTGTGAACATTTCAAAGAGACGACTGTGGATGTTTATTTTTATTTTCGGAAGTCTTACTTCCTTCTTCAGGGGCTTTCCGTACAATTACGATACTTAGGTTGGTGGCGAGTTCTTATATATGGAGGAATTATGCAATGCATTATGGGTAGACCATTTATACAGAGTTAGCTTGCATCATTAATACCTTTAGTTGCATAATTAGGATTGTGTGATGCGAACCTTTATATCTATTCAATAATTATTATGACAAAATTTATAATGATATTTTGCGGTCTTAATGGAATTATAATGGCATTTTGCGGCGAGAGGCGAGAGGCTTTCCCTCCTTTTGAAGGGACTCTCTTATCTTTGGGGCTCAACGCAAGAAATACTAACCCAAATGCATAAACATCTGAAGCCTCTGTGAATGGGAGGTCCATGTCCATGCGGTTACTAGCACGTAATGAACGCATGATCTCTGGTGAGAGGTAACATAACCAGCCGGGTGGTATGCTCAGATAGTCTCCTTTCCTGTAATGTAGAGGTTTAATATAGTGGATATTATTAAAATACTGGGCAACATATATTCGATAAATGTCGTCAAACTTTGGGTGAAGATAACATAACTAACATTTAGGTGAAACACCAGTTCAGATTATTTAAAACATGTTTATCGACAGAAATTTCGCTGACGCGATACTTTTCATTCTAGTCAAATCTTCCTGGTTCCTTGTTGCCTCATGACAGGTTTCACGGCTGAATGTGGGGTCATGGCAAAAATACTGAAATAGTTTTGGCAAGGGGAAAAACACCTACACCACAGGCGCATCCAACCACAAAGTGACTGATAATTTTAATTTTCGAAAGTTGCGTCAAAATTTGATAAAGACTTCTTTGATTAACCCTGAAGGCTAACTGAGTTAGCCGGAACGTTGGTTATCATAGACAAATAAAGAAAGTCAGAAAAACAACTCATAGGTCTATTCATTTTAAGTCCCGAATTCGAACGTCAACCATAGTTACAGTTCAGAAGCAGTTGGTAGAAAATCAAACCATCATTTGATAAAAAATGTTTTTCGAAAATTTAGGTTCGAAATGATGGATTTGGGGGAAATACAATTCTAAAAAGTTTTTCAAAAATACTGATTTCAGTAGAAATACTGACGAAATGTGTCCCTGCAGTTTTAAAACCTATATGTGGGCCAGATCGTCAGAAAATGTACAATCGGCAGCTCTACACATTTAGTAAATTCGGCTGAAATATATGCTAGATTTATCGGAGTACCTATGGGATGGTATTATTTTAAAATATCGGTTTGGTTGTGTTCTGTACCCTGAACCTCATTTTTGTCCTAAATTTAGGTTATCTGAGAAGATTGTTGAAGGCGAATTGTACATTTTCTGGCGGCTTCACCCAAATATATATAACATATAGAGGGAGTAGATGGTCTACTAGATAGACTTCTATAAAGCATCGACGAAAATATCAAGGTGGGAGATACACGAGTGCCATCTTGTGTACAATGTATTCACCAACAGCACCGGCGGTGGCACAATATGGAAATGTCTTCAAGCTTCTACAGTGCTGACCTCTAGCTCACACAGTGGTAAATTCACACATAAAATGTATAGCAGCCAACAAAGGATTTCCACAAAGATACCCAGATATCCGAAAAGTAACTTCTGCTACCATGTTTATATATGAGTATTTTTTTTTATTTTCATAAACAGATTGTAAGTGATATCCAAGCAACAAGAGCACCCCTTGTTGATGTCGCCGTGACATCACTAAGTGTACGAATGAGGTCTTAGTAACCCACGTCTGAGAATGTGACGTTCTTCAGTTGCATGGTAGCTTTCAAGGGGGGAGGTGGTTGTTTTCGTTTCGTTAGAATAAAAACATGTTTATATGAGTAGTTATTGGTCAGTTATATGGTCAGACTGGTGGCATCTGGATAAATTTATACTCACAACTTCCGGGACCCATGACAGAGTTTGGTGACGCTGAAAAGTCCGAAGTCAGTAATAACAACCTTTCCCGTTTCAACAAATACGTTCTTCGTCTTCAAGTCTTTATGTACAATTCCTTTCGCATGTAGGTATCCCATTCCCTGGAAAAACACGATATGATATATACTTAACGGGCATAAATCGCAAGTTCAAGGATAACAATATAACTGAGCCCTGGACCAATTCAATCGCCCATAAAAGACGCCTCTATATTCACGAATGATTGTCCATGAATTCATATATAGCTCAAGTACTGACACTGTATAGTAAGGTAGGTTAAACATTCAATCAAAGTAGGGCCACAGAATGAAAAATATTCAAGCAATTCCTTGATTAGCAGGATTATTGCTATGTTTTTAATGATAACAAAGAAATTAATATATAACAATCCAATAACTTACCTGAGCTATTTGTGATGCAATGATAACGCTTCGATTCAGAGCAAATTTCTCTTTCCTACTATGTATGTGAGTGAAAAGCGTCAAACCTTTACATAAACTGTGGGAAGAAAAAGACAAAAAGATACATCAGAATAACGACAAATGGAGATATATTTAAAGAATTTATATTTATGATGATTTTCCCCGAAATTCTTGTCAAAAATCAATAGAACTTATTTGGGGGAGGGACTGGACTACGTATACAAAAAAAAACCGTCGGGAGGTTGGGCAAGCAAACCTATCACAATAACGTAACCGTATCCGTATCTTTTTTGTGACTTAGGTCATATTTTTATGTATAAAATATAAATTGTGAGAAGCAACATTTTGCTTGATATGTTATGTTACGTATTTCCCCGCCATATTTTGCTGAACCTTTCTTTCTTTTCACGTATGTTTGTATATCAGAGATACGGATACGTTTACGTATAGGTTAGACTTGCTGAACCTCACTATTATCTCACCTGGCAAGGGAGCTTACACTAAAAGTAGTATATTTTCCTTTTCATTTCATTTTCCGGAGATTTTTTTAATAGGAATTACATTGTCTGGATAAATACGTTAATGCCAGTTAAATAACCTAAAGTGAATAACCAATACAATACGTCACTGCCAGACTACGATATAGATTGAGTGAAAACTGCATACATTATATCCCATGCAACCACATTAGCAATTTAAGAAAGATGTTGTGGTAGGAATTACCAACTTGATTCTTCTCGTATTCAATAGTTGTAATGTCATTAGTGATTACCAAGGATGAGACATTTGAAATTCGATATTTTGGTTTTATTTCCGAGTTTAAAGATTCCAAGAGTTTCGGGCCATGAGCCTCAGAGGTCCTTCATCAGGGAAATCACAGAAGTTACCGAGGTGTGCCCAAATTCGGGGGCTATTATACTAATTTTTACAGAAGTGCATTCTGGGTAATAGTAAATGTAAAGATAGCATTCATTATTCCTGGTCCACAGTTTGGTAATTTAGAATTTAGTAATCTATACAATTGTTGTACATTTTGACCAGGTAAAATTATTTACATGGATAAGAAAGAGTGTAATGCTGCTGACAGTACCTTGTGACTATGGCTAAGTGAGGGGGCTTCATACAGGCACCCATAAATAGGACTAGGTTTTCGTGCCGCGTCTTCCGCAGCATGGCCACCTCCAGTTTGAAGGCTTGTAGCTGTGCTTGGTTCTCTGAGTCGTCTTTCTCTGTTTTCAACACTTTAACGGCCACGTCCCCATGCCAATTACCCCTGCAGGCAAGACAAACAAGAAATTAGAGGAATATCGCTGACTATAGCAGTTCAACATGGAATAAAATAGGGGATTTGCATGTGCCACTGCGCATGTCTGATACAGTGCATCCTGGGATAGATTGTGTTGAAATCTGACATACAAATATTTGGCAAAAATTGCAAGAAAGTTTCCATCAATATCACAGCTTGTATACATGATCTATGAAAACCAAATGCATGATGGGAAAGATGGGGACTTGTGTTATAGAAACATGTATAACATGGATATTGATATAGGAACATTGATAAATATCCCATGCTGAACATAGCAGGTTTTCTATACTTTTCTAAAGGCAACGCCCAAAACATCCATGTTGGATAGCGCGTATTTTTATGTAACTGTTAAATATCTATTGGCCTTAAATGAATAAAAAAACAACAAAACATTTTAGACTGTACCATTAGTCCTACAATTCCATGCGAATCAAGATTTAAAATGGCGGCTATGCAAATCCCGCCCTATTCGTCAAGTTAAATATACACGTACTCACAATAGATTATATATTCTTGGGGTGGAAATGATAATTACATGGTTATTGCGGGGTTTACTTTTGTTTTAAATGCATGATTGAGCATACGAGTTGATTTACTAGGACATGGAAAACCCAATTACACACATGGAAAATCAGAAAAATACAAGACATGTGTATTGATGGGAAAATATATGGGACAACAGGTATACTCACTTATATACAACACCAAATCGTCCCGTCCCCAATTTATCTTCTAACGTCACTTCCTCGTATGGAATGTCCCATTCTTTAAGTGCTATAGATATCTGTAAAATAAAAGACAGACAGTCATCACAAGAAATAAATAGCTGAACACAATTTTAATAAATTTGCATTTGGTATCAAGTGACACGTCATTTTACACTTCAAAATTGCAGAAGAAGCATTTTAAAACATATAAAGAATAAAGGGAATTGTGGTTATTATTTACTGAACATAAATTCTGTCTTGAATCTAAGACAAGACTCATATTTTGACATAAAGTAATAAGACATGAACTTAAAACCGTCAATTTTCTTCCTGAATCCCAAGGGATCCATTCAAATTACTGTAAACGTATTAATGTTCGCGCAGTATTTATTTCTACTATTTTAGGGCACCTACCTGTGTGCATGAAAATAAATCCTGCGCGAATGGTATAATTATTGCATAAACAAGGTGTGAGGCTGCTTTGCTGCGCGAATTTAAATCCGCGCGAAAGATGCCAAAGTACTTAGAGCGCGGAAATCTATCTGCGCGAAAATAAATACGTTTACAGTAATAAGAAAAACGCTCAAGCTCAAGATACAAGACTCCCATGCAGCATTTTGACGCCCAGTGGCGAGAAAACAGTTTTACCGTACGAAAAAAAAATCGCAGTACTACCAATCTAATACCCAAGAAAGGTCTGCTACAGTATTATTTAACGGCAATTAACGACCATTCTTTCTGTGTACAACCTACGTCTAAAAATAAAATGATAACTTTTCTAATGCACACCATCCAAAGGTCATGGTTTCTATGAAAATGTCACCCCAAACGCCCCCAATCCCGAAGAAAACCCTCGTCCAAAAATAGGGACTGAGCTGCTGTATGCAGAGAACAGACTATCTAGTTAATTCACCCCACCCCGGCTCCCATATCACAAGCATGAAATAAGAAAACCTTTATTTCATAATATGTGATGTCTTACAGAAAAATGAGTCACAAATCGATATTTGCAATGTATTTTATTTACAAGATCTCTTTGTTGGAATGGTTTGATTTTCGCACTTTAAGGCATACGAAGACATGTCCCAAATGTCAAGACAGTGTATTGAATATATCCATAAGGTCATCATATGGAGTATATGTAATTACTTTACTAGTAATTATCCACCCAGAAATATAGCAAACTTGTTTTCAAGTATAAATATATCAAACATATAAAATATAGTACCACTTCTTAGATGTCCTTAATGTTTACCATCATTGGAATCGGCTTGATGTCATCTTTTCAAATATAATGGTATCTAAAAATTGATTTTTTGCGACTTGTGACTCATTTTCCTGTAACACACCACATATTAGCACAGTTAATATTGGTTATTGTTTGAAAACACATGTGGGAGACTTATTACGGTAAGAACAACTATTTAGAGAATAAATAAATAAGAGACTATATTTGTTAATCTGCTGGTCTGAAAAGAGGAATCCAGATCCTAGTACCATCAGAATGCTGTTCCAAATAAAAAAAAAATCCCTCTCTGCTCTACATGTGGCCGGCCTACTCACACTATTGACTCGCGTCCACGTGGTAGCGAGTCCATCCTCGCCTATCTCCGTTGAGTCGACTCTGTCCAGCAGAGCATTGCGATCACACGAACTCTGCAACCATGGCAACACAACACATGCGGGTTACCGAGGTCAGCAGCAACAGCAGCAACAGCGACAACAACGACAAACAAGCATAACGAGGTAAGAAAAGTCAAGTTGTGTAATTTGCGGAAAAAATAAAAAATGTCATTTCTTGAGAGAAAAGTGGCCAAGGTGGAATTAGTATATGCATGTATCAGTAAAAATCGGGATAATTATTATTTTATTACAGTTATTCTCAAATGGAATTCTGGAGACATTGCAGGGTTGAATGGGGGTTCATATTTGGCATTAAAGATAGGATCATCAGGATTGCTCATTATTCAATATTAACCCAGATCAGTACTTTCGGCAATAAATCGTCCGCCAATTTTAGCAAGGGGGCATACCTTTTCCTTAAAACGAATATGTACTGACATACATTCACAATATTTGTTGATTAATTGATGGGAATAATGTTGAAAACATGCTGTGTATTGCTCAAGTTGTGAAAAGGGCACATGAAGAAGAAGCATATAGGGCCTAATCCAGTATAAGCCGATTCTCATGCGATTTTGCGCCCCAGAGGACTGTTTTGCACTGAATTCTGTGAGAATCGCATGACAATCGGCTTAGTGGACAAGGGCCTTAAGACTTTCATCGGCGGGCATCAACGTTAGCAGGATTAAATTGGAAATACCCGTATATCATGAATTTCAATTGGGCTTCTCTTAAAAACTAGAGACAGGTCAACCCGGTAAAATAATGATACTCACATCTACAAGGGTCTTATCACTTTTATCGCTATCATTAGATGTATTAGTATTTACAACGTCCCTGCAAAATAAAGAGTAACAATTAAGTTAGGATTACAGCAGAAAGTGACAATTTTGTGGTACAAATATTTAGATAGAACGATAGACAGTTTATTTTGTCTTAGTAATATTTACAATTGATCAGTATGGAGACAATCCTACCATGTAGGGTTTTCATTTTCTCTAATTATAAGCATTTTAAGAGTTGTACAATGTATTTTTTTTACATATTAAATTTAGTTAATACAACATTTGTGGTTGCACATACGCTTTAGGATAATATAAAAAACCTTTTAATCATGTTTAAGGTTACACAAAATTCCCTTTACGATATTCAAGATGAATAATTATACAGATGCATTTATAGATGCAATACATTTTATGACTCTTTCAGGCATGGTTCTAAGTGACAATAATCCTTTCAAATATATAATTTTATACAAAACCACAGTTCACCTGTCGGTGATCTTCCACTGCTGATAATTTTTATATGCCATATTAGCTTCTATGAACCTATTTTACTGCTTTAAGCTAAGAGAATGGGGGAATCACATATATACACATTATGATTGAAATTTAATCTAATGATATTTGCAACTACAATTGCTATTTCAAGATAATAGCAAGCCATCTGAAAATAGTATTGACATTTAAAATTCGCCGAGGAAGAAATTTTAAACACTGTTGACACACGTCACAGAATTAATACAAAAATTATAAGCGCCTCCATAAAAGCAATTAGCAACCCAACATTTCTATCCAAATACTTACGAGTTATCTCCATAAGAAGTTACATCTATTGCTATACTTGAGGCAGTACCTATGGAATCAGTCCTACTATTAGAAATATCTGCAATAAAGAATAAACTCCAAGTAAAAACAAATAGTGGTATTATATTGTAATAGCGCAATTTGTTCTGCGTTCGATATTTGTTTATTATATATTAATAAAAGATTATATAAATACAACTTATTAGTTCAATCAGAGCTATTATATCACATGACTGAATTAATAATTTCTCTATTCATGATTGACCTGACAACACCGGCAATAGGGGATTTGCATGTGACACTGCGCATATAGGGCCTAATCCACTAAGCCGTGCATCAGTGCATCATGGGATCTATGATGAAATCTGACATACAAATATTTGGCAACATTTTATCGAAATTTGCAAGAATGTTTTCACAAATTTCATAGCTTGTATAAATCATCTATAAAAACCAAATGCATGATGGGAAATATGGGGACTTCTGTTATGGAAACATGTATAACACATGGATATTAACAATAGAGCATTGAGAGCATTTTTGTGTTGCATGTGCACCATTAGTCCCATAATTCCATGCGAAACAAGATTCAAAATGGCGCTTATGAAAATCCCCTATTGATATGATGCTTCAACAAGGAAAGGATTATAACAGATTATGGGAGTACCTACATGGCACAAGGCATGACTATGGGTTGTCACGTTTGAAATAACTTTTTCGGTTGAACAAACAAACCCATCTTTATCCTCTAGGCTATATGCACAACTTCAACACATATCAATGTTTAATAGACGTAAGGGATCTAGGCTACGATTAACGTGCATGGGGAGTTAAGTTCTACACACTGACCCCCAAATAGACAAAATCAGATTATAAAAACCAGATAGATATACTCGCTTGTGGCTGAGAGACCCCCCCCCCCCCCAGTATTGATAAGGGGAAGACATGACTTTATCGTCTTATCATGTCTTAATAAGATAATTAAAAAAGCAAAAATTGCTCTTACCTGGAAATTGGAACTGTGAGTCTGTGATCTGGATTTTAGGAGATGGCTGGGGCGAGGGTGGCGTAGGGCACGAGGTGATGAAGAGTGCGGGGGAAGAAGGTGTAGAGGAGTTGCACGACGACGTATTGGACGAGGAGTCGGGCATCTGGAACGCTGGGACGGAGTTTGCAGGCCGCATGACTGCGCTCTCATTGGCTGGAAGTGACATCGTATGATTGGCTACCCGGCGTATCACATTGGGCGAGCCTAGCAAGGAGAAATCGGACAAACACACACACCAAAGGTTAGAGGTAGTGATAGGTTACAGGAGAAGAAAAGCCATACGAACGATCCTTAGTCATTTGAGATCAAGATGCCCAAAGTTCTCAGCAAGTTTCAGGCACAAACGACTTCAATATTGGAAAGAAAAAGCCATACTCCATTCAATTGTCAGACCTCTTCATGAACCAGTGTACAAACCAACAAGTAACCATGCGAATGGCAGACCTTTCAATGTTCTACTAAATTACTTGAAACTGGGAGGATACATTTTAATACTAATACTAAACGTGGAATAACTCTCCCGACACGCCAGAAAACAATGTATGATTATATAGAAGAATATCAAAAGATTCATTTGCAGGGAACTATCCAAAGACTTTCTCTCTTCTTTTTAATAATCAGTATGGATTAATGATTAAATACAAAAAAGGGCAAATAACATACTTGACAAATTTGTCAACATAAAAGGCCTGCCACATTTCATTTGTTACTATACCATTTAACTCTTAGAAAAGATCATTCTCCTAAAACACAGTACCCGACAGAACCATTTAATATATGAAAGTTTCAGATTAAAGAACATTGTACATATCATTAAAACCTCAATATGAGTATGCACGCTCAAACGCTTGGACCAACAGTTCAAATTAGAAAACATTAGATAATAAACAAGGGGGCAGAACAAATTAAAGTGAACAAGAGAGGAATGAGGCTGACGGAGTGTTGGATTTTTTTTACCAACACAACGTTAGCTAATAGGTTGGGTGTTTATACATTGGTAAAGAGGGATATGTTTTCAATTTAGGCCAAAAAAAGGCAGGGAGGGGAATGTTTTTCTATGTAGGGGGTTGGTGGTGGGGGTAATCGGAAACACACCTATTTTTGGTGGCTTTATTGATTTGACCAGTGAAAATTAAGTATTATTCTATTACTTGGACATGAAACTAAGTACAATTACATTAAGTTATATTTCGATTTCATTCATGATATATCCTAAGTATTATTCTATTACTTGGTCATGAAACTAAGTACAATTACATCAAGTTATATTTCGATTTCACTCATGATATATCCTTGTGGCGTTTAAATGTGGGCATATATAGAATAGTCAATCAGAAAGTCAATCAAAAAGTCAGAAATGTCATTTGTTAAGTCAGAATAGTCAATCAGAAAGTCGAAATAGTCAATCAAAGTCAATCAGAAAGTTAGAAAAGTCAATCAGAAAGTCAGAAAAGTCAATCAGAAAGTCGAAATAGTCAATCAAAAAGTCAGAAAAGTCAATCAAAAAGTCAAAATAGTCAATCAGAAAAGTCAATAAAAATGTCAATCGAAAGTCAGAATAGTCAAAATAGTCAAAATAGTCAATCAAAAAGTCATTTTAATCATTTTAATTCGAAATAGTCAAACAAAAAGTCAGAAATAGTGAATTGAAAAGTCAAAATAGGCGATTGAAAAGTCAAAATAGTCAATCGTAAAGTCAGAAAAGTCAATCATAATGTCGAAATAGTCAATCAAAAAGTCAATCGTTAAGTCAGAATAGTCAACCATTAAGTCAGAACAGTCAATCGGAAAGTCGAAATAGTCAATCAAAAAATCAGAATTGTCAATCAAAAAGTCAATGGCATTTTGCGGTTAGGAGCAAAACCCTAGAGAAGGCAGATGGGGAAAAAATGATAAAAAAAAATTCTGTCCTAATGGGATTTTAATGACATTTGCGGTTTGGAGCATTTCAATGGCATTTTGTGGTTGGGAGCAAGACCCTAGACAATGTAGATGGGAAAAAAATGAAAAGAAAAAAATTTCGTTCTAATGGGATTTTAATGACATTTGCGGTTTGGAGCATTTCAATGGCATTTTGCAGTTGTAGACAATGTCTAGACAATGTAGATGAAAAAAAAAATGAAAAAAAAAATTCCGTCCTAATGGGATTTTAATGACATTTGCGGTTTGGAGCATTTCAATGGCATTTTGCAGTTGGAAGCAAGGCCCTAGACAATAAAGATGAAAAAAAAAATTCTGTCCTAATGGGACTTTAATGACATTTGCGGTTTGGAGCATTTCAATGGCATTTTGCAGTTGGAAGCAAGGCCCTAGACAATAAAGATGAAAAAAAAAATTCTGTCCTAATGGGATTTTAATGACATTTGCGGTTTGGAGCATTTCAATGGCATTTTGCGGTTCGGAGCAAGACCCTAGACAATGTAGATGAAAAAAAAAATGAAAAAAAAAATTCCGTCCTAATGGGACTTTAATGACATTTGCGGTTTGGAGCATTTCAATGGCATTTTGCAGTTGGAAGCAAGGCCCTAGACAATAAAGATGAAAAAAAAAAATTCTGTCCTAATGGGATTTTAATGACATTTGCGGTTTGGAGCATTTCAATGGCATTTTGCAGTTGGGAGCAAGGCCCTAGACAATATAGATGAAAAAAAAAATGAAAAAAAAAAATTCTGTCCTAATTGGATTTTAATGACATTTGCGGTTCGGAGCATTTCAATGGCATTTTGCGGTTCGGAGCAAGACCCTAGACAATGTAGATGGGAAAAAAATGAAAAAAAAATTTTTTTCGTTCTGATGGGATTTTAATGACATTTGCGGTGGAGGAGGAAGAGGGATGGAGGAGGAGGAGGAGGAGCGGGAGGGATGGAGGAGGAGGAGGGATGGAGGAGGAAGAGGAGGAGGGATGGAGGAGGAGGAGGAGGGATGGAGGAGGAGGAGGGATGGAGGAGGGGGAGGGATGGAGGAGGAGGAGGAGGAGGAGGAGGAGGAGGAGGAGGAGGAGGGATGGAGGGTTGGAGGGTGCAAGGTCAGATGAGTGCAAGGTTAGGGTTAGTCTCCTTCCTCCACAGTGGGACCACATCACATGGGTTTAATGTATAAACTATTATCTTGGCTTCTAAACAAGATAGAATTATGGAATAAAGACCAAAAGTTTTCTTATATTAAGGAGAATATATTTACACATGACTTATTTTTGTACATCCTTTAATTTCCAAAGTTTGACATCTGGACTGTGGACATCTAGAGTTTATGACTTTGTGGTGACACTGGGGAAACACCACCTGAGCTGAGCTGGCCCTGGGCTTGTTGGCCTGTCTGGCCTGGTCTGGCCTGGTCTGGCCTGTCTCTGATCTGATAAGGGGTAAAGGGCCGGCCTCTGATCTGATAAGGGGTAAAGTTCTTAGTCAGGTGATGATTGCCCTAATGAGTCTCTCTGATGTGACCCATTGTGCCGAAAACAAAAATAGAAAAGACTCTTGAGTTATAATCTTAAATTTTATGCCAATAGGTAAACGTCCGAAACTTTTCTCTAGGTTAAGGAATAGAATAGGAACAGCAGGAAAAGGGAGAAGGGGGCGAAAAAGGGGCTCAAACAGTCGGGGGCCACGTTTGTCAGTAATAGATGTATTTTCCAATCGTAGTGATATGTAAAAGCTAACGCTAATAAGCATTAAATACAGCATATAGATTGATGAGGAATTTATACTAAGAATAATCGTTCCTACATAAGACAAAGGGATAGGGAAAATACAAACATTTTCAGGGAGTTGTCAACAGACATATACTACATGATTGGGAACGAAACAAGGGTGATACATCCAACGTCAATCGTCAAATAGCACTAAGAAAGAAACGGAACCAAACCAAGGTTAATAAAGAAACACTTTGCACTATATACTGGGAAGGGTAGAAAAGCCCTCAATCATTAGAGGGAAGGGTATGGAATTATTATCATTATCATTATCAGTATTACACAAGGGTGCCGACAACAAAGCATTCACAACTGAAAGGGAACAGGCAAGCTAGCAGACACAAAATAGCCAACCAAAATCAAATCAAAACAAAGTCACTCAGGAGCGGGTGGAAGTGATTTTAGTAGGGGAAGAGACTTGGGCAGGAAAAGTTGGTGTGGTGCATAGGATTTCTCCTTGAAGGCATTACATTTCATGTGCAAATTAAAGTATTCAGCAATATCGGAAGAAATGTGTGTGAGCATTATGAAAAAATGATAATATAATTAAAAAAGAATTATTAACGTTTATGGATAGCAAACATGTGTTAAAATATGTCCAGATATTGTTTACTCCCCGCTTAGGTTTGAGAAATAAGGCATTTAAATATATATTAGAACATCACTCCAATCCAAAATGGCAGAAAATAAAAACAATGGAAATGAATTTCGATTAAGAATGCAAAAGCCCGCGTTGGAACCATAATTAGCAGCACAAAGTAGGCCATTTTTCCCCAAATCTCCCCGCCAAGAAAATTTTGTTTCCAAACCAAAGCTTTTAAGCCTATTAAGCTACAAACATATAAGAGCCTGAATAATTTGAATTGGGCGGGGAGGGTACAAAGATAATTCAGTTTCATTAAGAGCAAAGAATGTATAGCATTTGTTGTGTTTTAAAGTAATGAAAAGATAGGGGACAATGACCCTTTTTCTTAAAAAAAAAAAGGAAAAGAAAGAGGAGAATCTAGAACACGCTATTATGTCCAGAAGTATTCCCGACCCTACAAGTATCAATACATAAGTTTGAGGATAGCACCCACGATAGAGAATATTTTCATCTTTAGTATATAAACCAGCATATTAACGTCCTGGTTGTGTTATTTTCACGTATATTAAATACAAACCATCTCGTAAGAAGTCAACAAAGAAATCCATGTATTCGTTCGGAAGTCCACAGGCCGGGGCAGCTTTCTCAGCACAATCCCGATGAAACTTCAACCTTGAAATTAAATAAAAATGGAAGTCTCATTTACCCACTCAAAAAAAATGTTTCTATTACCAAAACTACTTGGAAAGATAAACATTTAAATGAATCGAGACCCAATTTAAATGGTGATCAGTAACGGTATATAAAAGGCGATTACGTTACTAAAGTTAAGTTACTAAATAGCATCAGAGAAAAATGACAAACGATTTACGTTTTGAACTTTTCAAATCATAAAAAATACCACACCGATTTAAGCACAGTAACTTGAACTCTTGGTAATGTTTCAGTGAAATAGAAATAATAAGAGAAGGAAAGTGGCAGTCAAACCATGACAGCTTTATATACAAGACGATAATGAAAAAGGGGATAGAATTTCTCGGCTATTAATGTGAGCGTTCTAGGTCCAGTAAATAGGAAGACTTACACCAAAGTTTTTCTAAAGTTAAATTGCATCCATTGTGGGATGTTGTATAACTAACCGTGCAAATTTGTAATCTTTTATAATATCTAAATTTAATTGGTATAAACTCTTGTTAAATACATCTGGAAAAATTCTTTAATTTATTTGGAGTGAAATTAATATTACCTTGATGTAGAATAATTTGTATATTTACAGGGCACAACGAAAACCACCCCTGGGGTGAGAGTGCTTTATATTGTTGCTAATTCCTAAATGAAAATGTTTAAAAAACAAAAAATGGCTTTACTTATTTCAAATCGTGTAACACCTTCAGTCCAATTAGGTCTAAGGGGAGGATTATTTAGATTAAAATGAACTTAATAATATCTCTTGGTACCGAGGAGACACGAATATCTAGTTTCTACAGGAGACACGAATTTTTTTGTATCAAGATGTTTAAAAAATACCAGGGGCATAGGAACTGATGTAAAAACACAGGTAGCACAGAGTATGTACATATTATATAAAGCGATTAACTTTTTTTAATTAAAAAAAACCCACAAAAGCTAGAGATCTTTTCTTCGGAAAGCTATGGGGAATGATGCGTTGTTTGAATGGGAATGGAATGATATCAAGCTGAAAATATAAAGCTATCAGGGATTGACTGCTATCAGACAAAGGAAAGCATAAATAGATTCTTTAAAAAGAAATAAAAAGCGGTTGCAGTTCAACGATCAGTGCAACTGTGCGATCACGCTTTGTGTTGTCGATGGTATTTGATTTCACAACATTGCCTTATATGATAAGCTGTTAGTAGCATTAGACACACTTTCATTCTCAAGACATCACTCTCACTCTATTTCTCCTCCAAAATACACTCAAGATGATGATAATCAATTTCGATTCTGGATCATTAGCAAAACTGGGTATAAGCAATTCCCAAATTTAGCAGCTAATATTGTGATTACATTGAAATAATTTAATTTACAAATTACATAACAAGGCGAGTAGAAACTAAGAGATTTCCCTAAAGGTAGGCAGGTAGGCGGCAGGGGCTTCAGGTATATTTCATGGTTCCCGTGACCCAGACAATATCGAATTTACAGACCAATTCCCCGCAATTTTTACTGACTTTTTACTAACCGAATGAAGTCATGTTAGCTGGTCAACAAAGGCTTGATGTTTGAATATAGTCAGTATGGACGTAACACGTTTCCCCCTGGCTATTTACAAATGTATTTGAATTAAAAAACTACGAGTGTTTCAATAGTAAGTTGTGTGGTACCGTAATGATTTCCCATTGCAATTGATAGAGGATAAGACTGTCTGCGGAATTATGCCTTTCTGTAACTTGTATAAGATGTATGGGTATAATGTATGACCATAAAATGACACAACCGATATAGAAGTTTGAATAGAACATTTTTTTTCTCTTCTTTTCTTTTTGCTCAGATTGAAAATTAGACTTTTTACTGGCGCACAGTTAAAATTACTGGTGTTTAAGGTCCTTAAAAAAACTCAAAATTAATGACTTTTTAATGACCTCGGGAACCATGTGTTTTCAACCGGGAGGAGGAGGCACTTTTGGGACTTAACACAACCTGTAGTACCCCAGGCCCAGCTCTAGAGAAAGCAGCTTGAGTGGTATCTTGCAGGAGGCAAGAGCTCATGCACGTGCAGGAAGACACGCAGCACGTGCAGATATCATACTTACTTGCAGTATTTGCAAACTTTGCCAATGAGGACACTTTTATGGCAGATGTCACAAGCACCCATAACAACCTTGGTTTGAAGTCTGCCGTAGATAAAACAGGGAAATGATACCAAAATAATGGGGCATAACATCAAAGGCATAGACAATAGAGAGGTTCCACAAGCAAACCCCATCTCAATTACGTAACCGTATCCGTATCTTTTTTGTGAATTACGACGCATTTTTATGTATAAAAAAGTAAATTCTGAGATGAAACATTTTACTTTATATATTACGTTACATTTTTCCGCTACTTTTTGCTGAACCTTTCTTCGTTCTAACATACGTTTGTATATCAGAGATACGGATACGTTTACGTTTATGTATAGGTTAGACTTGCTGAACCTTCCTACTACATTCACAAACACTTACACAGAAGCTAGGGCAAACAATAATAACCTCATATCAGAGAGGTTGGTTTTTACTAACTCGATGGTTTAGGATTTGGATCATTTCAGTGTCTACTTTTATTGGAATCTATTTGAAGTTTTGTTATCAAAGTGTTTCAAAAGAAGGTCATTGCATTAATTTTCTGCGAGTATCTGACATTTCGAAATAACCAAATGCAACCATCGAGTTACCCCGGACTAGGTTCAGCTCCGAAGACGCTGTGAAATCAAATATGATCCTGGCGAGACAATTCTATAGGGAATCTAATTAAATGAGGAGGAAATTGAGCTGGATCTCTTTCGATATTTGAATGACCAGGAGGTTAAGCAGGTTAAGGTTCGCTTTGTTCCCTTGTCCTCCTGAGATCATTTAGAGATTTTTAAAAAAACATTCGATATGCACACAACTAACAAATTTGAACGAAACCGCTATCTTAATATAAAGAAATTTGGACTAAATAGTTGAATGCTTCTTTTTCCCCTCTTATATGAGTTTCCATTCGATACTTTGCACTGAAAGTTGCAGCAGCTTAAATAAGCTTATCAACACTTGGCAGAAATCCAGCCTTGAACGAAACAACAGAAGAAAACCATGTAACACCAAACGACCAAATATAATATATCTAGCGACGTGTCACAAAATTCCTTCCTTACTTGCACTCTTTACACTTGTAGCCTATAAACATTTGCTTCTGACAGTAGTCGCAGTTCGTGATCTTAAACGTGTTCGTAAACCTTGGCAAACGTTGGGGAATATAGGAGAGAGTATTTATACATCAACAGCGAAAAATATAGGTTCAATATTGTATTTGAGTGAAATCATCAGAAAATGTACAATTCGCCTTCACCAATTTTTTCTAATAATCCAAATCTAAGACAAAAATGAGGTTAAAAATAGTCTAACATAACCAAACAGATCGTTTGATCCAACCCTATACCAAATATATACTTAGATATACCTAGTATAGATAATTTTTGCGTCTAATTTTGTAGATCTGCCCTATTGTACATTTTCTGAGGATCTGACCCATTTAACATTTCATTTACCAATACAAGACTGTTGATAGAAGAATATATAGCATACTTAATATCGAATTATTTCTGTAGCAAGAATTACATCTTGCATGTTGGTTATGCTGATGTTGTATTATTACTATGACTGGTATAATGCATCATAATGATATTTAATCAGTAGTTTGATCACCGTTTGAAACAGTGATGTCTGTTTTACTTGTTACATTTCTTACCTATGTCTGATGGAATGAAGCATACTCCTATTTCCAAGGGGCGTTTTGGGAGACACCGGTGGAGCCAAGAGGTTTTCTGTTTTGGTAGAAAAATATTATCATCTCTCATATCCTTACAGGCTTAATATATCGAATAGTTTTATTATAACTCATGATTACCATTACATTCAAGAACGACCACAATCGGTATACAGCGACCCCCTTCCCTCTGCCATTAATATATCTAGGTATCATGTGAACATATCGGACGTTTCACCGTTATATGCTAGAGATTTCTGACACTTATCATTATAAAGAAATCGATTTCACATAGGGTTTGGCAATAGCTTATATCATGCAAGAAAAATAAGATCCTACATTTTGTAATGATAGTAATAATCATATTCGGATGATGTTGGCTATCAAATAAAACCAGTCAAAAGCCTAGACTTCACACTACAACGTTCACTCTATGCTAGCTTGAAGTACCACACATCCCATTATGATGACTGATATATAATTTACTCCATCCATCTCTATTAATTCCCCGGAATGGGGACTATGTCGGATCACTGGACAGCTTGTGGTCCGATACTGCTTCTGCAACTCTCCAATACAATACACGACCCTGATAAAACGGAGTTTTCGGGTCAGTTGCAATAACCTATGACTGTTCATTGAAGCGAGTCGCCTCCCTCCCACACCATTCCAAATCCCACTACTAACAGCCCATGTGATCGAACTACACACCGCAATACCAACCGTCCGAATCCCTCACTTCACACTTCGCCACTAAGCTCAACGCTTCTAATTTTCCTACCCACTCACCCACACCTTTTTTTCATCATTTCACTTCTTCTAACTAATGAACTTTTAAAATATCCATTTTAATCATCTCTCATCAATTCATACAAAACCTTTCAATTTTAAAATGTATTCACCAATGTTATACCTATTTGTCTATTTATATTTTTGTCTAAACCAATAAAAAATAAACTTTAACATTTCCTAAGACTGCCTTAAAAGTTCATTCCTTATCAACAACAGCTTCTCTGCTTCAATGACAAGTATATGATCTATTACTCACTGCGACCAGGGTGCATGTCCATAGGATCGGGCAGAGAGACCTGGTCGATGTGCTTGTAAGGCGGAGAGCGCTTAGGTGAAGATATTAATGGCGATGTCTGGCCTGAAGGCCATATCGTTTCCGAACTACCAGCCAGCTTTAGATTACCAGGCTTCTTCTTCAGTAGTCTGAAAACAAGAGGAACTCACGTATGATGAATCGGAACTTGATTTTAGCCACATTTACATACAGGTTAACTAACGTGTTGGTTGAAGGAGTGTGAATATTGCACGAAATATTCTAAGTGGCTGAAACTAACAAGTTAGTTAACAGATATATTATATGCTTTTAATGATATAAATAAAAAAACATGTTTTAGATTTAAACTTGAATTTCGGGCCTTATACTTGGTAAAAACGCATTGGTTACCCCACGTAACTCACTAGTGAAATACGCGCTGGGCATAACTCACTCTAGATACGTTGTTCTCAGAGCAATGCGTATATAATATATGCAGGATATACGTAAAGGTAGTATACACAGAATTAAACCTTGGTACCATTAAGTTAGTTTATAACATATAGATTTAATCCAGGGAATAGAAAATTGTACGTTTGGCAAGAGTTGTATGCAATAATGCAGAGATTTTTCTACGTGAGCTGAATCTGCGATAATAATATTTCAAGAGTAATGACAGATATTGAGGGGCTGCTGGTGCACCAACATTGAACAGCAGATCCAAAACTAAGGTTACTAATCATTTTAGTCTCTCCTAAAGGTGGTTATAGCCCGAAGACCGTTGATGACAAGAGACTAAATTAATATAACTTTACAGGTCCTGTTTAGAGACTTATTGGAGGAATATTTAAGTCTCCTGAAATTCCAAACAAATTCCTGGCACTTACTTAGAAATATCGGCGGTGTCATGAGTGACCCTCATCGCTAGTTGTGATTCATGGGATTTGCTCTTGGTGAGAGGGTGAAATACATCTGGGTACAACTTATTCCTCTTCTGTGGCGGTGGCGTGGTGGGAAACTTGCCTTTGCCAGGCGTCTTGACAAGAGGGGGTGTTGGGGGAGGAGTATACCGCCGCCGTTCCGCAGGGGAGGGGTAAGGGAGGGGAGAGGTGGGTACACTCTGGGGTGGGGTGGGTGGCGAGGCCGGGGAGGGGGGTGATTGCGTATTTAAGTAAGTGTCCGGCGGGAGGGAGGATGTGGAAGGGCGTTGGGCATGACTGAACTTGGGCGAGCTGCCTCCGTATGGACTACTTGTATTTGATTTGAAGTTTGTCCAATGCAGCTCTAACTCTGACACTGGGGTTGTGTCTCCGCGTAACAGGCGATCTGTGAAAACAAACTCCAGGGTATTAAAAGTAGAAACTACAATTATTTTGAGCCCTTTATTATACCCAAGTGAGCGTGGCCACCGTCAACATGTAGAAAAGGTGATAATAAGAAGTAACGATAATGTACTTCCGAACTGTTAGGAAGTACAGTATCATTACGTAACAACACATTATCATTACGTAACAATTTTAATGAATAATTAATCGAAATATTTCAAGACCACCAGGTAGGTTTTTTAAAACAATAAAGTATATATATTTTTCTTTCGTTGAGGAACACTGTCTGGGGTAAAACGCTAGAGTCAGTGTTGTCCTAAAGTTATAACTACATGTACATACAGAAGTCATTTATATTTGACAGAACATCAATTCTGGTTGAGAAATCCGATCCAGTCAACTACACTTTCAGAATCGATCAAGTTAAACACATTAATAAATCGATTATTTAATACTTCAATATGGTTGAAATAATTTTTCAACCATATTGTTAACTATTTTAGTCTGTATTTTAATTGTTATGAATTAAGTGAATGAGGTTTTGTATGAAATATGGCTAGGGTACCTGGGAAGAACAGCTCTGAGCTGACAGGTCTCATCCAATTTCTCGCCGAATGATTTATTTATCAGATTAACTTTTTTAAATGATGAAGAGAAATAAAAACACACATATATATTATATACATATCAATCCACGCCACCATGGGCAACCATAGAACCAAGTCATACACGGAGATCATCTTTGTTACATTCTCCGGGGAAGCTATGATCCGTGATATTAAATATGGGGAACCCATCAAACCACATGGCCCGCAAGCCGACACAGCAAGGTCACTCGTGCGGTCACTTACCTTTGTAATTCTTAAGGTTACGCACGGCCACCGTGAGCCGTACAATACGCTCCTGGTCACAGCCGCATCTTTCTAATTGTTTTCTTAGCTCGGCGTCAGGAGTTTCTAGCATCTGGTCTAACGTTATCCGCTTGTCCATCAGACCCTACAGCAAAACAGAGCACAAGGATGTTCAGCATGTTTCCCAATATTAACGAAAGAAACAAATGGGACTTACAAGTTTGACCCTAAGGAATGTCTCCAATGTCACAATTTATTTCAATCGCAGGATACATTATGATTTTTTATTCAAGTAAACATTTCCAAGCATAGGACAATGATCTTCCCAAGTTCTGCGAACAGGTCTTCCAGTCAATCGTTAACTAATATGAATTCATGGAAGTAACAATGATGATCAATCTCCTAAGTGATATCTTTCAAATTTTAACAAGTAACTATATGCATCTGACCATGAAACCCATTTTCACAGCAAGACAGTTTAATAGTGAAGAACAGGACGTTTTATCAGGCACGTAGAACATAGCCCAGTCATATAATTCTTTCATGTTCATCTTTTTTTTAAAAAAAAGTTAGCAGAGATAAATTAGTTCATTAAAGATGTGTCATAGGAGCATGATTATTTTACAATTATGACTTATATATAAAAAAAACTTAGTCATTATTTACCTTGATATTGTCTGGCCTGATTCCCACGATACGGAGCCACTGTTCGGTCCGAGGGTAGTCCTGTAGATCTTTAGGCATGACGGCCAAGTTTAGCCGGGCCTTGGCCACAAGCTGGCGCGCCACCAAATTGATCAATTTACCCTGGAAACATAAAGTCAGAAGCAGACTTAAACATTTATTAAATAAAGAGCGAGACTCAGGGGTTAACACAAATGGGATTGAATAATTGTAAGTGGGATGTTGGCCCCAACAAAATGAAAATGAATAATTGTAAGTTGGACGCGTGTTTTAAAGAGGACTAGTATCAATTAAGGAGAAAAAAAGAAGTGGACTGTCTCCTTTTAATATCTTTTCTCGTTGGGAGTATTGATTTATATGGCGACATAAATTACATGCAAAGAGAAGAAGTTATCAAAAAGACAAGTGGGAATGAAGGTATTAATACAGTAGTTCAATAAATTGGTGCATTCACTTCAAAGCATATTGATAGGAAATATATATCTTAGGACTACGTAGTAGGGATATTCAACGACATACATTTCTTCCAAAATTGTTTTTCTTATCCCAAATAAAACTCTGTGTAGGGGTTACTAGGATCTTGAAATGTGGATCCCTTCCAAAACCTACAGGTATACAATGAAATGCCACACTTGAACTACAAGCGAACAGGCTAAGTAGTTTGAATCAAACAGTGAAATAAGGAATTAACCTCAGCTGAACCTGGTATTTCAGGGTAGTACATACATGTGCAAGGTACTGGAATAATCCCTAGGGAAAGAGAGATACTTTGGACCTCCAAAAGTACACTTTATTGCGGGTTTATGTACCATGATCATTGGTACAAATCCAAGAATAAGTCTCGGTATGTCAGCTATGGAAATGAGAAAGATTAATCATCGATGGCCACGCGGTAAAAAACCGATACAAATACATACTATGTTATGTAGTTCAGGTGTTGACGCAGAAAGCTGACACAAGACGTATCTCTAGATCTCGCAGCTGATACGCGCACTTCTTCAAACAATAGTAGCCAGGCATTGAGGCAACTAAAAAATGTGTTTAGCTACAAATTTTAATAATTGCATCTAGGTTGGTATATTTCTAAGCCAGTGACCACAGCTAAACCTCTCCTTATTCACAGATTTAAGATCAATTATGGGTTTATGTACAAAATGCCATCCTTTATGCGCATGTATGTTGATTCTCTTCGAGATAACTATCGTAATAGCTGCTAGTCATACCCATCTGTTGATAAGGCAACTAACGTAGCACTGAAGCACGCAGCAACTAAAAACAGTTTGCAGAGGAATAGCAATCTCGAGAACGTGTTCAATTTTTAGGAACCATGTCAAAAGACATGTCGTAAAGGTGGGCATGCCAGCGAAAGTTATCCCAACAATATTAACCTTCGACGGTTGCCAGTTGAAGGGGGAGGGGGAGGGGGGAGGGGGAGGGGGAGAAGTATCCACCTTACACCAGAGAGATCCCCGAGCCATGGCTAGAAATAGAACTGTCAATTATAATACACACACATTTTGAGAACCCTGGATGGTCTGAAATTAATCTGCCCGTGGCCGGGTCACGATGAAGACGGGAGCAAAATCTACATGATGTCCATTCAATGTTCCCACGCGTTATAGCTATTAAGTAGGCCACATGCATACCACATGTAAAGGTTCCATGGGAACAACATTGGACGACAAAAATCTATAAATAGCAAAACAATGGGCCCCTAGATGGAGGTCCAGCTGTAGGCATACAAAAGCACGGTTTTATACCAGGACCAAAAAAAAGGAAGACGATGGGGGGAAAACACAGAGTAAAAATCTTGCGCATAACCATCTTCTACAGAAAATCCCAATAAGATTTATAAACAAAATACTGATCTTAACTCCATGCCTCATAGAAAGATTTCCCTAGCTCTTTTAGTACGCACCTTAATGACATCATTGCTAAAAATATCTAAGGCATAAACAATGTATATCTGGAGTTTTGGTTTGGAGAATAGAGTAAGGAATCATGATCAAAAGAGCGCGTCTGACATAAAAATATGATCCTGTTGCAAGAAGGCATGCTCACCACCCAAGCTAGCTAGAGAATGGTGGGTGTTGGAATTATCAATGAGAATTCCCGTCGGTTTCAGGATCACACCCAACACAGTTATGGCGAGAGGGACCACCCTGCGTAATGAATTACAGATGATAAAACAATGCTAACGCCAAATTGTGCATTCTCATCTATGGTGCGTATGAAAAGCAGGCTCACACCATCCAAAAGTTTTAAAGAATGCATTAAATATTAAAACAACGCAAATAACAACACTGCCCAAATAACGAAACAACAAGGCACTATTTCGGCCCAATTAATATTTAAAACCAGTTCCTGGACATTATTACAGTCTAAAGAATAGGTAGGCCGTATCATATTGCTGACTCATCCTATTGTAAGGAAATAATAATACATGACTAATATTTTGCATAGAGTATAAGACATTGCAGTATAGATATTAGGGGGATACCTTCAAGACGATCGGGTGATGAGAACGTTTAAAATCAGCTTGTTCTGCGAATAGTGTACTTCTTGCATAATGTCTGGCTGAATAAAAATCTTAAAACAAACAAACGTTCTAGATGTAGGGACCTCTCCAATCAACAATCATACATTCTAAAACATATTGATCAGCTAACATTATGAAGTGCAAGAAAGTTACAAAAATATATATTATGTATTTATCATAAATTAATCAGGCCATGATTTCTGGACAAAGACTGAAGGCAACTGAACATTCAGGCATTCATTCCACAGACGATCTTCAATATTATGTATGTCTAGGCCCAAAGAGAGTCCCTTCAAACGGAGGGAAAGCATCTCGCCTCAAACCGCTAAGTGCCATTGCTATATGCTTGTATAAAGGGCTAAAAACACATCAGTTAAAACCTATATCTAAGAGGGAATGTTTTAATTGTATTATTAGAGGGAGCATAAACGGGATTTTAAGTTTCGCAAGTCAATTACTAGCATGCTTATTTGAATATTTCAGCGAGCTTTGAGATCAACTCTTGATGATATATATCATATAATGCCTTTACTGGCAAATGGTGAATGTTGTGAAAATAAAAATACCCATACAAATCAAAGGAATGAATTCTATTTTTCAAAGCTGAACATTTTTGTGTAAACTTCTCAAATAAAGACTAACATATTATATACATGATTAAGAGACGGTGGTAGGAAGTTTAAATGTATATAATTCAATACTGTGGCGTCATTTCTCATGTAAAACGGAATATTTACGTTTATGAATAATACAAAAAATCAAAAAATCGACTGACACGCTCATTGGTACAATCATACTTTCCCCATGATTCACCAGAACCAGTTTGGCAATCGGACTTCGGAGTTTTATTTTGATCAGTGGTTGCATGGCCGAAGTCCAGAGAAATTGATGGCTGGTTAGCCGTTCTTGGTCACCTCGCCCAAGATCAAAACAATGACTCATCATTGTTACACTTCTCCTCAGCATAGCTTTAGGTGGCTGGCGGCAAGCTTTAGGCAATCAAGTGAGACCATAAACAGGCGAGGCCAGCACCCATGGCAATCCTTGAACTGGTCCATTTGTCTGTGACGACAACTAACTTGTTCCCAGCTACGCCGGGGTAGAGGTGCATGAAGTGTGAACTATAAATTGTCAAACAGAGTCTAGGCCCAAAGATGAGAGAGTCCCTTCAAACGGAGGGACAGCCTCTCGCCTCAAACCGCAAAGTGCCATCGTAATTCCATTAAGACAGCAAAATATCATTATATTCCCATTAGAACGGCTAGTTCTACGCCAGGAAACCAAGTAGCGAAGTAGGCGTCCAATCACTGACATACCATGATTCTTATCTGATCCGAGGGTTTGGGCCTGGACTGGACTGGGGGACTTTTCATCTTTCCCCTGTCCAGAATAATTTGCATTTTTTTTGGCATGCATTCTTTTCCCCATGAAAAATGCCTGAGTTAAAAGAGGAGGGTGAAAAGAAATCGCATTCCTATTTCGTGTGTAAGTGTAACTTAGATACCGGGCTAAACAATGTTGCAACATAAGCCTACAAATCACAACTTTTGTATTATATAAAAGCTGATGTCATCCAAAATGCTTCCTTAATACCTTATTTCATCGCTTATAAACTTCGGCGAACAAAATTTCACCGGTAATAGTCACACCTTTATTGGAAGATCTATATTACTTCCTTCCCAATATTGTGTGTGCGTATGGCTGTCTGTGTTACGCATCGTTAAAGACCTATTGTTAATTTTCAAAAAGAGTAGTGTATTGCACGCATTGGGCGTGTTTCCTTTCAGCAATAGATTGTAGTATACTTCTCCAGGAGTTAGTGGAGACTGCTCAACTAAACAGATAGTACTGTAAACAAATAAAATATTTTCTATTCTATAACATAACACAATATAACCTATTAGCTTTCTTTCAAGTATTCGCCATTGCACCTTCCTCAAAGGTATATATTATTTTAATAATTACTTATTTTTGCACTGGTATTATTGTGACACAGCAATATTAACTACCGTACGGTATATAGTTTTAATTCCGCTAAAAAGTAGCCTAGTTTAGTTATAAATAGAATGGCCGATGACATTGGAATTCTTCTCAAAACGCATAGCTTTTTTTTACGTTAAATACCTTGCATGGGATCGCTGATCCCTTGACTGGCTCATTGCAGAAGTATGACGAAGGTAAAGTTTCAATTTAAATATTAAGCAGGCCTTTGTTCGTCAAAAGTGAATTGTCCTAAACAAAACCCATGGAGTACGATCCACACTGGATCATTTTATCCATCTATTGGCAATTTGCCATCCATTTATTCATTAAACATAAGCCACATATGAATCAGATCATTGAATCACAGGGGCCTTTACTTTCCAATAAGGGCAACAACAGACGATAGCTTTTATACACACTAGGTCTAGGAACACTGCTTAGAAGCAATTTAGTTTAGAAATAAATACGCAATGGTTTATGGTATTTATTCTTGGCTAGAAACGTAACAGGAAACACACGAGAACCACTTATAATAACACCGTTATTGGCGTTGAGATTATAGATTAAAATTAAAAGACTAGTCCTACTATTAATGAACAAATGTAGTAATGATGGAAACATTCTTATCTTATGTAGAGCATTTCAATATTACAATACACGGAGATAAGAACTCCCACTTTTAACTATAGATTGGAGACGGATCGATAAAGAATGAACGCAAAACAAAAACTATCATGATCCTCACCGCTCATAATATTCATCATGACAAGTCATACTTGGGTAGCAGTCAACGCGTGTGACACCGAAACATGGTCACAGGCAGACGGTCAGACCGCGTGTCTTGTTTGGCACAAGAAAACTCTACTGAAAACGCGAAAACACCCATGGACTAAATGTCTCCTATGTTAAGAGAATTCAGGTAACGCTTGCTATCTCAAATTTTTGTTTACATCATGATTGGGTGACAGTCAATGAACGAAAACAATCAGGAACCGAATCAAGTCCTCCCCAAAATAGGATGCATCAAGACCTCATCTTCGCTCCTCGACCCAAACATTAATTTAGGCAATGGAAGATTTGGAGTGCGTAAGAATCGTATACATGGGAAAGTAAACATAAGTTGGGGCAAAGAGGGCTTATTTTGGTGAACAAATTATCTAGGCGGCGACGTCCTCTGATCCTTACGGGACACCCGAGGTCCGAACCAGATGCAAAGCCAAAGGGCCATAACAAGGCCTAATTGCGCCTGTGCTATAGACTAGTCTAGAGAATAGCCAACGTTTGAAGCAATTTGTGGGCACATTCCCGACCTGCAACCGACGAAATTTTCCATGCATAAACAAGAAAAATATTTCATTTTCCACGCTGTAGGGTTTTGGCTTACCTCCGCTTCTTTGATCTCCTTCTGAGTGATTTCTTCCGCGGTTGAACATTGTGTTCGCAATCCTTCCAACTGTTTTGCAGTGTTATCCAAGACACATTGTGTCATATAGCACTGATCTATTGCATTTTGGATAGGATCCCGGGGCCTTTCTGTAGACATGATGATGATTCTGGTTGGCTAATAACAACCGGTAATATTTGTAGTATGTGCAAGCTCTTGTAGAAATCTACTGATGCTTTGCATCCTTTTACATTTTAGCACTTTTCCACACAGCCTCTTTAGGAATGGCAGCGGCTGGAAATGGCAGCCATGTTGGAATAAATGATCTCGACCAATAAACGAGAATTTACGAGAGCTCGTGATGCCAATAAGTTAAACTAACCGAGCACTTTAAGCCCCACCAGTTACCTCCAAATCGTGTGTTATAATTAATTTCTTTAATTTGCTCTGAATGGTTAAATACAATTCTTAATAAAATATCGTTATTTTAATTGCTAATATAGCGTATATGTTATCCATTTCGGTTCCCAAATAATAAGCAAGGCATCTGAAACGCTACATCGTATATGCAGGGTATATTTTTTTCGCCAAGACCATTTGATGGGGTTATTCCCCCGCCCCCACGAAATAATGATATTTTAAAAGTTGGTTTCATGCTCATCTTAATATGAATCATTTCTGACTTGACCTATATCAATAGTCTCATGAGGGCAGGCTGATACTGCAATAAAGGCAGAATAACATACCGTCAAACGTCTTTCTTTCCTTAATGTCACACAATTTCACAAGATGATATTATTGTATTTATTAATTTTCCTCAATAGTTACTTTGTTTTAATGAATGACAGGCAAATGAATCAAATCATCTTTAGCTACACTTATTAATGCCTCACTATCACACAAGATGACGCTTTTGTCGCTTTTGATTAAAGCTGGTGATCGATTACTCCTACCTACAGTTGTTCCCGCGACTTTTCAAGATGGCAGACAAAATGACAACTGGTGGGAAAGAAGGACGGAATCTACCATGGTAAGATGGCATTTTTGTTACCCGTAGTTGTTCTAATGTTAATATCAAGTATTTATATGGCACAGAACTGTACAGTATCGATGAACATGAGATATTAGGTGTGTGTCTTGGTCTGTGTCGCCTTCTAATCTGACCACACCGGAGCCCCCAGTTAGGCTAGGCCTAGTCAGGCGCAGGCTGACCCAAACCAAGTGCTATATCGCTACAGGTTAAGGTCAGCGAGTCATGTGATCCAAACACAGTGGACAGCAGGGACAAGCTGTCCCTGATCGTGTTTTCACCATGAAAGGGATGAAATAAACTTAAACCACTTACTGCATTGGAATCAGTATCGATTTATCTGTGTATTTCAATACTTGTCTGTCTTTGGAATGTACATTCTATAGCTGAACACACTATTTCCTACCCTTCACCCGTAGACAGGAGGACTTGGGCGCCAAATTATTCAGTTGACCATGCCCCATGACCTCCTTCTGACTTCCGGGCGTACCGGCCTTGACCTCAGTCACATGACTTCTGACCCCTGATTTAAACCCCTCGTGCGATCGCTACATGTGGAATCCTTATGCGTTTTGCTGTTTTCTGTTCCTTCACCTACTCTACATCTACTGTACAACTGGGCATCATCAACGTAAGTATGAATGAACTAAATAACCAATAATTTAAAACTAGATCGTGGTAAATCACCACCTTAGACTTAGTTATATTTGATGTGATGTAGTCTACCAAGTTGAAATTGAAACGGCCATTTTTAAATGCCCATCTCAGACACTAAATATTGTTGAATATCCTGTCCTATCCAATAACCTTGGACGATTGCACTTGGGGTAATCTAATCTCACATTGAACTGACCTTTGTAATGTATAAGACGTTATGTGGTGTTATGGGTGAATTAAAACTGTTGACGATCTGTGTGTGTGTGGGGGGGGGGGGGGGGGGGGGGGACAAGTGGTTTGTCCAGTGTTCTCGCCAGAAATATTTTACAGTCATCTAAGGGGGCGGGAGGGGTGGGGGGTTCTGGGGGTATCCCCCCCCCCCCCGAAAATATTGAGCAGAATGAGTTGTTTTTGTTTTTGTGTTCTCCTAATTTTAAGGGCAGTCTCCTGCGCAATAAAAGTTAACTTTCTAATTCCTGCTATTCATTTTAGGCCTTGAATATTATATATATATATATATATTATGAGTTACAATGGGAAAAAAAACGCATTAATGTTTTCATGCATTGCCCAAGAGTGTAGCAAAGTGTCATTACACATATAAATACAATTAAGCCAGTACATGTAATTTGAAATAGAAAAACCATTGGGTGAAATACAGGCGAATAATTACCCACATGCTTTAAAGTCTTAAAATATATTATTGGCTTACACATTAAATTGAATCATTAGGTTTGCACTATTGATTCCCTAATTGATGATGAATATTTATGAAACAATGAATAGATGGGGGATAAATGATTATATAAATTACAAATACAATACTGGATATTACTATTAGATGATGATCTATTTTGCCCTTTTAGGTCGGTCTTTTTATTAAGTCAAAGTACTGTATGTTCACTCAGTGCAGCAACAAAGAGCTACCCAGACATCAATTGATTAATGTTACATTATATATTGTATTACCCTGACAATTATTACCAAAAATTCGTGTCTATGTCTTATGTCTTTCTATAGTATGCCATCACTGGATGACCACATGAGGGCCATTGGCCTCAAGTACCCCGGCCTCAAAGGACTGTCGTTACGCCAAAACCAGAAGCGGGTCATTGAGGCAGTGTTGGCCGGACAACACACTTTTGTATCTCTGAGGACTGGGTATGGCAAAAGCCTCACCTATGTGCTACCACCCCTCATTATGGACCAGGTGTGTTTTTGCATGATACATTGGGTTGTATTATTTTGTTTGCTTTCTAGCATTTTGAGGCTTAACAGATTTTCCTCTTTAATGATCATCAAAAAAACAGTCCACTTATGGTTCTGTACAAGAAGGGCATTAAAACTTGACAACACAACACATACTTTGGGAAATGACAACATGGATACACACTTACTGTGTCCTTTTTCGCTAACAGATAACATACTGACTGACTATGGCCATGTTGGTTTCAATACAATTAAATACTTTATTTAAGCACCTTGAAACAGTTAAATAATAAATCACTAAAGATTAACTTTTAAGCCAATACACACATAAAGTAATACTTAAACATTAACACCTGCAAGCACCTTAATTAACACCGATAAAGGCCATGACTACATGGTACTTCATCCCACTCAAGCATTACTCAGAAAATGTGTTTCTACTGACTTCATTTAGAAGTACTTTTTCATTACAGACATTGTAACTCAACTTAATATTTTATTTGTTGTAGATACATCATGGCAAAGCCCACACAGCCCTCGTAATCAGTCCGCTACTAGACCTGATCAACCAACAAGTCACCTCAATCAGGGCCAATGGCATGAGTGCTGTTGCCGTAACTGGCAGCATGTCGGATGCAGATTGGGACAGTGAGTGCACTTTATCGACTTGTTTGTTTATCTTCACAACCACCCATTTCACCTTTGATATATCACCTCTTATATTACAACCATTTTTACATGCTTTTTAACAAACATAAGCGTTGCCAACAATGTAATCAGGTTACTTCATCTACAATACAAATGCTTCCATACTTACCTTTTTTTTTAAATTGTGGAGCGAAACTAACATGTAGCAACGATTATTGAATTATTACATGGAATGAGGGTGCACCCTTCAGGGAGGGTGTCTGGAGCTTACCATGTAATGTGACGATACTTATTCCTGTGCCTTTTGTGTGAGAAAAGTCTGTCTAATCACTCACAGAGAGTTAACAACCATACCCAGTATGACTGAGTCATTCAATCTAGGCCTGGCAGTACATCTCATTATACAACCTAAGTCATGGTAAAATATTCAAGCTTAAGGGGGCACTACAAATAGGATGGAACACACATTGCTCCAGTTGTAATATCTTTCTATGATAATAACCTTACATGACTTGAATTATGAAATGGGTGTCGAACTGGGTCGGAATGGGTGGCCCACAGCGTGCTACTTTTGTAATAAACCTGATCAATGATGTTTGAAATCAGTTATCACTGAAGTGCGTCACAATAGACTTTAGGGATGACATGGCTTCTATCTGTCCATATTATTGGTGAGGACATGGGTTCTATCACAGTCTATATTATATGGTGCACTTTCAGCTCTACTTGGTGGACAGGTTCAAGTCATATTAGCCACCCCAGAATTTACCACCAGGAAGGATGTGCGTAAGGGTTTCTGCACCCTATACGAGAAGCGACTCATAGTCATCGCAGTGGACGAGTCACACTGCATCACTTCATGGTGAGAAAGGAAGTCACTTGATCATCAAGCTCTAAAAGAACACAAATACAGTCTGTTAATTATAATCTTAAGAAGTATCCGTAGTTGTCTTTGTTTTGGATATGTTATGGATATGATTGTAAAGTCTTCTATATTTACCCACTGGTCTAAACACAATTTAAGCAAAGGGTAGGTTATTTCCTTGCTTCTGTCGATTAGGACATTCAAAACTCAAGCCAGAGCACCATACATATGGAATGATGATTTTTTTTATATAAACAACTTTGTATAATAACATACTAGTCAGTTATGTCATCAGAGAGAAAGAGCCAAAACTACTGCTGTATATTACTATGTCATATTGTTACTCTACAACAGACTTTGTAATCACCAGAAGGGGCGGAAAACCTCCCACTATGCCAGAGAGATCTCCCCTTCATTAAAAGCATTTATAAATGCTAATAAAAGTATTCTAATCTAATTAATCTAAGTGACTAGACTATAAATCTGGACAACATAACTTCTTACAAAACCGTTCCATCAAATTTAAAAACTATAATAAGAAACGTTTATAAATAAGAGTAACAGTTCATGCTAATTTGAATCATGCTTTGTTGGACAACCATCTGTGCCTTTGCTGAATGTATACATGTTTTCCAGGGGCAAAACATTCAGGGACACTTATCGTCGGCTCCCCGAACTGTCCACTCTTCTGAATGCACCTTGGCTATTTCTAACCGCAACAGCCACACAAGAGGTGCAGGACGATATCCTGCGCATGTTCCACATGCCCAATGCCACTCTGGTGGCAATGATTCCTGATCGGTACGTCAAGAGGCATTTGATTGATAACCTTTTTTTGCATCAAGACCCCCAAACCCTTATCTATTGCCAAACAAATAACTCAGCAAGATACACACAAGCCTATATCCCCTATAACCGTCATGACTAATTATTGGTATATACAAAAAACAATTAGGGTCTTAAACATGCTGTTATTTAGTCGCAAATAAATGATGACTACACTTTCTTCTTGTTTCAGACCAGAGATAGAGCTGGCGTTTGCAAGAACTTCGCACAACATAGACATCCTTGGTTGGCTACTCAATGATTTGCGGCGCAACGGTCGCAACATGAGAAAGACGCTTGTGTTTACGACCTCAATGAACGACGCTGCAGCCCTTTATGAGAAGGTCACGCTGGAGTTGGGACCAGCAGCCTATAATAATGGAATACAGAGTTTCCTCAACTGCATGGTGTCCATGTACCACTCACGAACAACAGGGGTAGCTGGCGAGTATATACCGAAAACCTTTGCCAAGCCTGATTCAGTCATCAGGTTGTTGTTTTCGACTATAAAATTGGGGATGGGATACCATATTGAGGATATTGAAAGGGTGGTCATGTTTGGGGTTCCTGGTAATGTGGCAGAATTATGGCAGGAAATTGGTCGCTGTGCACGTGCTACAGGCATGAAAGGCATGGCTTTTGTGTACTTCACAGGGAGAACGGTGGCAAAGTCAGATAGGTATGTTGCGAGCATATCCAAACGGCTTAACAGTCAGTGTCATCGGAGCATGGTGCTAGAGCCATTTCATATTAGAGGTGTGGTCGAGGAGGATAAGTTCTGTCCACCATCTGAAGGATGTGCAGGTAACTGCACTTCATCCTGCGCCTGCAGTTTTTGCACTTGCTGTGATTTCTGTAAGCGTCAGTGCAGTTGCTCGGCTGCATCATTGGGCCTACTTGCTCAACAGATGGCAGGGATTGACATTGTTACTGATGACAGTCAATCAGATTGAGAACCTCATCTTCTATAACTGTCCTAAGCAAGTGCCCGCGACGCATACTCAGCAGGTTCTTATGTTTTTCCAGACGCTCCTTGAACCGACCTGGGTCATTCACTCCTGTGAACAGAACAAAGTCTGGAAAGCAGTCATGGTGACGTCCAGGGATGTCTGCAAAAAGTTCTTCATCTTTAAGCTTGGTCACAATGAGAAGAACATCATTTTCATACTTAGCTCCTGTTTTCCGGTACCTCCGGCCGTTGCAATCCGTTGCCTGTCCGAACAAACAATTTCTTTGTTTATATATGTTAAGATAACATTGTATTTTCAGCATATAGTACTGAACTGCCCAGTCATAATTATTTGTTTATGTCTATATTCAGGTGTACAGAACACTTTTAACAAAAATCGGAGTTATACTGCATAATATTATGGTCAGTATCATTGAGTTGTTGCAGTGGAAAGATTAGATGTTATAAAGAGAACAGTTGTAACCATATGGCACAAGGACTTGCTTACCATTGACCTGCTCGCAACATACCTACTTTATCTGTGGTTCATTATATGTTGGTATTTTGGGAATATCATTCCCAAAAGTCACCAAACCCATTAAAATTTTATGAACCTTAATGACAAGGGGCGTAGCTTGGGATTTGTGTTGGCCTTAGCTATATAAAAATTATTAAAGTCCAGAGGTTATGGGTAAAATCTTGGCAAAAGTTTTACTAATGTTGATCACCAAACAGTATAACTTATCTTTCGTCTTGATGTATTTATGTTATTTATGTTATATTATCTGGTAGAGATTGAGTGTATAAGCAAGAATCTTCAATAATGATTAGCACTTGATTAAACACCATGGACGCACCACTATTTCTAACCAGAAACACCAAAAATAAGCCTGAGATAACCAGCACCAATAACAATAGTGTTAAAATAAATCCGCCTAACACCTCAAATTGATAAGACAGCAAACTACATAACCTGAACAGACATAGGTTGACATCTCTCTCCTTCCTCTGTTTACATTGGGAAAAATATGAGTTATAATTAGGTAATTATCTATGGTTAAAATTCCCCACTTATGAGGATGGTTTACAGCATTTCGGTTACCACACTATTAGAAGCCTAGGGAATTCAATTCAAATTATCCTTGGATACAATATATGTTTAGCCGGTTGTTGGGCCAAAACTTAGGTCTTACCTTATCATATATCCCTGAAACCTCCCGGCCCAAACCAACCATGTGTCCATGGTTTCTAATGGTTGTTTCCGTAAGGTGGCCTCGTGAAGTGGAAACGCTCTCTGTAATAAATCATCTTACATTTATGTTTACCAAACATCAGTTTGAATGTTGTGAGTGCACTAATAATCAGGATGCAAGTTGTCCTTTAGTTGACGGGTTTCCTTCAATCGCCTCATTACCAAAATCTGTATAGTTCTATTAAGGTATTAAGCTAACATTCACTTCCATTATATGTCTATATGCGTAATTCTTTCAGGTTTAAGCACTTGTAAAGCATATTTTTGTCAAAAACTTTGAATACCCCAACTTGCATCCCTGTAATAATAGAACTGTCAAATTTGCCTGTGACACCTTTCAAAAATTTGAAAAACATTATATATATACATATCCCAAGTTTGTGATTAACCTTGACAGTCAGTTTAATAATTCTGAATAGAATTATGGCAGAAATTCATACTAAGAACAGCTGATATGTTAGCTTTAATAGGGCAGACTTCAATAGATAAGGCTGATTAGTGGGAAGTTAATTATCTTGTTAAGATTAAGACTACAATTAAGTGAAGAAATAAAAAACACACTAAATCAATACTTTACTTTACAATTATGGTCGTACCTTTAAAATCCCTGTTGAAGTGCTCCATCTGGAGATCTGCTTCGTTGTTGTTTCCCTCCCCACCAGTGGCATTAACAGTCCTGGCCCATTTTAGTTGGAAGGCAATTTGTTGGGGTAGGGCCCCTTCAACACCAAGTAGCAGGTGGGTGCCTAGTATGAAATATTTTGTATGGTTCTTTTGGAAAAAATGAGGCATGAGGAACTTCCAGTGAAGGAGCATTCTATCCCCATCATTCTCTCGGATTGCATCACGGAGTGCTA
Source organism: Sthenelais limicola (assembly GCA_942159475.1). Classification (NCBI taxonomy): domain Eukaryota; kingdom Metazoa; phylum Annelida; class Polychaeta; order Phyllodocida; family Sigalionidae; genus Sthenelais; species Sthenelais limicola. The sequence continues at coordinate 33,819,496 of OW804098.1, forward strand.
TCCCGAATAGGCCCCTCATTACAACTGCCCGACTGTATTCTCTTTTATGGTCAAGAGTGCCAGATGCAAGAGAAACCTTTTTTTTGTGCTTTCGCACTGATCTCGCACTACCAGTATTGCAGATATTGGCCCGTTCACAATCAGGTGAACAGTACCACTCACCAGGGGGGATGTCCTTTTTGCGCATATCAATACATTGTGTATGGAACCATAGGCCCATTGGACAGTGGTCATATGAACATTTCAGCATGCATTTGTTTGGTGGCAGCTCTGTCTTGCAGAGGCAGTATTGCATGCTGGCACCTTCATAATTTGGAGGATCAACAAGGTCTTCAGTGTTATATCCCTGAAAACAGTCAAGCACGATTTTATGTGACACAGAATCTAAGATTTCTATGGCCTCGCCATCATCAAACGTGCCTTTATCGTTGACCCCTGACAATTTGAGATTGCCCATAGCTGCTAACGTGACATAGGCCTCTGTCACCATGTCCATGAACTCATGGTCATGGGCAAAATTGTGTTTCACATCGTCGGAAACATTTTGCCGTTGTAGTTGGTTACGCAGGTTAACCAACGTGCCCATATCTCTGAGGCTGTCCCCATGCCAGAGGTCTGCAAAGGTGTCCTAAAGTTGAAATGAAGTATATGACGATGTAATTGTGCACATTATTCAATAGTGACAGTCTATTTCATGTTTTGATTTAAGTTTTTAAGCTTTTCTATTTCTTCTCCCACAGTTGTTTAAAATTAACTATGTAGCATATGACAACCAATATATCTGGGAAAGAGTTCAGTAGTCAATTTTTCTATTTATTTTAAAACATGCATTAAGTAGGCCATTTTGCCTTAGACTCCAATACTAACGCCCTGTTATTTTTAAGTGGCCGTAAAAGAAAAACTAAGTCGGTTTGGTGTACTTCTATCAACTTTTCCCTAAATTATAGAGTTAGGCTTAATCCCTGTAAGTTTTATGCAATCATAACCAATAAATTATTATCTGAACCCCTGCATATACCTTAAACTGTTGCCTATGAAATATACCAAGGTGAATCTTACTTCGAGAATGGCCAGCCGAAGATGCCAGTCAGCTGGGGATGGAATTAGCGTTATGGGTTTGTCCTTCCACATGTTAACCTGGCTTTTAATGGCATTACTTCCACGCTCAACACTGAGTCCATCCCCAAATAACACGGTCGGCCGATACAATCCATCCTCCATTTTGGCGACATAATTCTCTTGGTAGTGGTAAAGAATATCGACCATATCAGCCGACCGGTTCTCATCCTTATTGAGAACACCCAGTGGAACCTGCAATATATTGGACCAAAATCTTAAAATTATCTCTTTTTGTCCTTTTTCATTTGGTCCAAAAGTGTTAATATTCATCATATTAACATCACATGCTCTGAATTTATACCAAATTTATTATAATTTAGGACGGGGGAGTTGGTTTTAAATGGCTTTTGGATGTTATCTATTGATAGATTACCCAACGTTTCTGCTTTAATCGGAGCCGGTAGTGCAATAAGCCTATAATATAGATATGCCTATTTTAATTTAGAATTGATACTTCATTGTATGATTGTATTGTACGCTACCATATGACTTTTCTGTCTGGATTCCTGGCTGTACTCATGGGGGATGTGGAAGATAACTTGCTCTTCCAGGCCCTTGAAACAGTCCATATACTTTATGAGGATGCGCTGAACGAGAACTTTCATCTCCCATATTAGTAGCTGCATGTCCTCGTTGTTTGGCAGCAGTCTCTCCAGCGGGATCTACAGTGGCAAAGATGAAACTGATTTCAACATAGGCAAAATAGCTTCAAATTAAGGTTGTCTGATATATGTGGCAGAATCATTTTGACATTTAAGTTCTGGTGTCCACAACCTGCCCATATAGCCCACATACCATTTCCGGAATTTTAACCCAAAAATACCCAAGGGATGTACCTGACAGGCATGTTAGCGCCGTAGATCGAATATGTCCCACTTAAACTCTCAACACATATTAAGGGACATAGGTACATGGTATACAGTCATATCTGTCTGTAATCATAGTCAAACACTTACATTTTCAATAGACTGTTGGGTAGGCATTGCAGTGTCCAGGTGAAGGGATGGTACCCGTTCCTTTGCCGCATATGCCTGAACCATGTTCATTTCATGATTGGAGGCACCCGTTCTTTCATGTCTTGCCACTGTCATGTGGTTCACATTATCAAAACATAAAGTGTAACCACACCTCGTTGGTGTGGTTACAGTGGAAGAAGAAGGTCCTGCAATATCAAAAAATCAATTATTAGTAAAAAGTTGGATACCATGCCACAAGACCCATTCTTGATACAACACAAATAATATGATACCATAAATTGAATCGTGAATCCTGACAGATTATTTAATCCAGTATATAACATCTAATATCAGGTGGATTATTTAATCCAGTATATATAGTCTGTGTGATGGGAGAGTTTTTAAGCTGGAAATCAATCTTCTCAACTCTCTGTTTAAATATCCAGTAAATTGACTTCACATTTGACAGAAATCCTTCTATAATCCTTTAGGCGTACTGCAACCAGCCTGGCTAGAAATCTAGTGATATCCTGCTATATAGATTAAAAATTCACACCTGCAAACTTCAGTTTTCTAGAAACCTTCTTCGGTAGTGGGGTTGCAATTTCCTCCTTCCACTCAAGCACTTTGTTGTCGTGGCCCTTTGCCAGAGTGTCCAGAGTTTTTCGGGCAGTGTCAATGCTGGTTGACACACCCAAATGATTGAGATTGCTGAATAGCTGTAGTGTTAGAGACAAAGACTAAAATAAAATTAGGCTATAATGTCACAATGTCAAGGTTATATAGCCATAGCTAAAAGATTAATGACAGAATTAGTTTTGGTTCGTAAGGTATTATTTTTGTTAGGGAATAAACATAAGTAAGCAAATCCATAAAGTGCTATAACTAACCTTTCTCTTGCACCCATTGAGCCATAAGAGAACGGCATTCAGGCGCTGAATTGCGTTGTGTTTCTTGTTGACCGTGAAAAATATCACGGACAACAAGGTGGAGAGGATTGGTGATATATCCTGTCTCCCGTTCTTGAGGGAACCCTGTCCCCTGGGGGTAGTGCATGCACCTGTAAAGTTAATTTGTATACATTATTAATGGACAGTTTTATTTGGTCCAGATGATTCGAAAAGTAAATGTAGTACAGACAAAAATGTGATGTCAAATGGACTATTTATGTAATTACCTGTCAATATAGCAGTCAAAATTGGACATTTCTCTTGGCCAAATTGGATGACTTTATGGTTGCTAAACTCTTTCAGGTCATCCATAGTGTGGATGGTTTTCATGGGGCTGGTTTGCTTTGCACCCTTTCGCACCTCCTGTCGGATAACCTCTGGTAAAACCTGCATGATGGAAAATATGTGATGTGAATGTTACAGTTGGAGTCTTAGACTAGTTTGTTTTCTGGTGGGGATAATGGCTTTGTACAATTAGATAACAAGTGATTTTTGTGGTCTTGTTTCCCTCTCCTCCCCTCCCTCCATTCTCAGTCCCTCCCATGCTCCTCTCTAGTAATTTTTGTTTCAGCCATAACATTGCCCTCATGTTATGTCCTATGCCATGCCCCTCCACAACCCACCTGGCAATGAAAGAGATGCTTAAATATGTATCCAATAATTTTGAAGTGCTTCTTTATAAGTAGACAGTTGTAAAACTCCTGCATAGGTTAGGATGAGTGCTAAATTGGCACTACCCCTCCTACACGATTGAATGGAACAATCTTTTATTAGTCGAAAATTACAGATAGATGACAGAAAAGGTTGACAGACTTGTGGGGGGGATTTAAGTATTCCTGATTCCCAGCTCTTCCAGCCGGTCCCTTTTAGAGAAGAGAGTTAACTAGTGGAGTAGTTCAAACGTACATGGTGATAGTAGAATTAATTGATGAGTTCATTAATACATAAGTGAGGGGTATATAATCAGCATAAAACAGTAGAGTATGCTGTAGTAATCTCAAGATACAGTGCGATTTCTGAGACAACACTAAGATAATCTGTCTTGACTGATTTATCACTGTTAAGTCTACATATAGGACTGTATTATTATCAATATTACTGATATTCGAGTATGAATAAGAGTAAAAAATCATAAAAATATATAAGTTTCGACAGAACATTGAGGTATTATCACTCAGTACAGGGTGATATGATATCAAATGATCTATCAGGTTTGTCTGACTGTCTGGTTCGATGTACTATCTCTCCAGGTCTGATACTACAGTCTAAGTGAGTAAAGTATAATCTAGTATAATATAATATACTGGGCTTGCGCTAGCCCTTCGCCACATCGCCAATAGGGAAAGGAAAATGAGTTTGGCGCAAGAAATTTCAATTTGGATATATGGGTTTAGCCACAGTGGCGAAAACAAAATATCTCTGATAAAATGATATTTTCAATAATTCCATTGCTTTAATCTGGTTTCTGTCTTATGACCAATATCATGTGACTGACCAGGGCTAATAAGAAAACATGATCGGATGAGTATACATATAGAAAATCTGTATTATCCTGCTGTATCTTTTCAATGATGGTGGATGCAGTAAACAGTTAATATCTTTGTTGATTTTGGGAGTTCAGAGCTAAGATTTGGGATGAAGGTGGGGGTAACTTGGGGCAATATGCATATAAAATATATAGGCTGTAAAATGTAATTAAAGGTGGACCATTCTTTGAGTTTTAATCAATTAATTATAACTCTATTGAAGTTGGTTGTTGAATATATTTTGAGTAATGTCTTCGTTGACACAAGTAAGAGAGATATGGGGCAATATGCAGAAAGAAATTAGAAATTAGAAAAGAAATATGACTTGTAACATACAGATCGGTGTAATTTCAATCTTAATTCGGCCAATGAATTAGGGAAAGTGAAAATAATTATGGGCAACGAGTTAATCTTGGCTGCTATTTGCTCAATGGTAGATTTTTTTTCGAGCCCTGCTGATTCACATTGACAGTTTTAGTAACATTTATACAAAAACCTGATTACAATATTACATGTACTTGTAAATATACCTATTTCGCTACCTGATTATAATATTATATGTACTTTTAAATATACCTTTTTCGCTACCTGAATACTAACACTCACTAATAAAAACAATATCTATGAGAGGGGCACATGAACAAATGTGTTAGATCTACCATAGTGGCCTGTTCATAAGGCCAGACTACTAGTTCCAGGTTCTTTACACTTTCAATTTGTAAATTAGATATGCTTCTTTTCATGATAGGCTTTTTCTATTTTTTTGATGAATGCATTTCTGGATTGCAGGGTGAAGGACAATGAAATGATGTATTGTATACATGACGCAATGACAACTACGAACAACCTCTACAATAGCCATGGTAAATTAGATTAAATCATTGAAACAGTAAACTGGCTTACTAGATTAGTGTAGACGTTGGACGTTATTGATAGGAATAAAATGATGTATTTAGTTACAGTTGAAAATAATATGTTTCCTGGACAAACTTATGTAAGTATTGAAATTTGGAGATCTCCTTATAGATGGAAATCGTAAAATGACAGTCTATACATAACATGTTGACGTCCATGATTATTATATACCTAAAATAGTAGCTAAAAAGTGCACCAAGTCTAGAGTAAAAGGAGTATGGGTAATGTATTTGATATTGCATCCGAATTATCAAATACCCAAGCTAGCTATAGTTCAATTCCAACATGATTCAAGGTTGACTTGTCACTGTAGGCGTCTAGTCTAGAGAAGTTTGTCATTATTTCAACTATTGTCCCTTTCCTTCTATAGGTCATGATTATTTAACATTTTTGGCATTGTCCAACCTAAAGTATAACGTAATAGGGATTGCAACATACCACAGCAGCAGCCCTTCGAGATCCAGCTGAACTTTTCAATAAGAGGCGAAGTCCCCGCACATAGTTGCCCTTTTGCAAATGGTTTATGGCTGCCAGTCTTGGAGTCAATCGTTTGGTCTGATGAGAAAGAATCATTGTTATGAATTCATAAAACCATTTAAATCCAATAAGTGTATGTGAAACATAGTCTTATACTAGTTTGTTCAACTGTGCCACTAACTCTCTATTTGCGGGGATTTTCTGAGGCAATAATATTAAGTCATCATATGCTATTTAGCTGAATCTATTTTTAAGTTAGCATGAAAGGAACAATTTACATCTGACACAGGAACCAACCAGAACTAACATCCATATCGAAATTGGTAAAGTTGTATGATAACATGCTATGCAATTTTTTAAATCTATAGAATTTGCATGAAAATTATTTGGATTCACTAATATTTTACTACTGTAATTAGCCATAATCTTTTTATTTAATATTACTGTGAAAAACTGTTTAGTATATTATTAGTGGGTAACCCCGCATTCAGTATGACTAATATTAAGAAACATACAAAAGAGAATATACTCTATCATTGTTTAAAATACTATGTTTGTCATTTGTAATTATCCACATACTGAATCAAATAACTAAGTAATTTATTCTATATCGCTTGTCTCATTTGTTTAGAAGAAGCGAAACCACAAGACATTGTGCAGCTCGATACAGTTTTGATGATGGTGAAGAAAGTACCAGGGCTCGCCATTAACGCTTGCCCGCTTGCTCCAGGAGACAGAATTTTTTTGTAATGAATAGTAAATATCACCGGGCAACTCGGGTGGGCAAGTGAAAATAGCTAGTGAATTTTAGACCCTATTTTCAGACCCTAACTGGCCTTGGCTACATTGCATTTGGAATGTTTCACACTGCTGGAGTAAGATCCAAATGAACATGCCATGGTTCCCGCGGCCCAACCAACCTAAAAAATTACTGACTTTTACTGAATAATTAGCCCAATTGTTAATGACAAAATATAGTCGTTAGCAGGTCCAAAAAGTCTTAAAAATACACAAGATTTTGGCCATTACGAAGTAAACCAAGAAATGAAAATGACTATGATTCTCACACTAAATATTGCAGTCTAGGGAGTGCAACTCCCATATAGGTGGCATGGAAGATGCTTCCCCTGGATTTCTGGTAGTGGAATGAGTGATTTTAAGGGCCATCTAAATTTATTTTCAAAACCACAATATGGTTTTATTTCAGTCCATTTTGCGAAGGACATGCAAATAATGCCAATTCGAAATTTGTTTAGGAAATGCCTATAATGACTCAGTATTGACAAGAATGTATAGAAATTATTTAATTATTTCAATATTCGAATACACTATCACTTTGTCTTGGACAACTTGTACATTTCTACAGAGCTCAGATACATATATTTTAGCTATCGGAGAATAAATGTTTTTTGTCTCAATATACATAATTAATGAATAGATAGGTCTAATAAATAGACCAGTGGGGTTTTTTTACTCTACTAGTCCTGCGGGCGCATGTATAATTTTAGTAAGTGACGACCAGTGGTCGAAATAAGGAATATAAACAGGTTGCCCACCCGGGCAAGCTACTGACGAAATTAGGTTGCCCGCCAGAATTTATGGTTGTGTATTTGTATTTTGTGTAGATATTCAGCCTAAAATTGAGTGAAGAGTGTTATTTTTAGGGGTTGTGCCACCTCTATAATGTTCTAAAACCCATCTAAGGTACATTTTGATGAACAAATAGAATCAGCAAGAGAATCTTTTTAATTTGGTTTCATAAATGGTGGAATTCGTGGGATATCTGAAAACTGTTGGAAGTTTGATAACATATGGATCTCAGTACATGTATTCTAATTTGATTTGTCAAGGCCTTAGAAGGAATATCTAATGTTTATTTAAACTTAGAAATGGTCGATTATAAGAGCCTTTCCAGCAGAAAATCAATGGAGATTTAAAGATATCAAAACAATTATTGTACAGAGTCTGTTTCGGGATTGTCAGAACTTGAAAAAGTGTATATCAGTTCCAGAAACTATTCAAATTTTCTCATGACTACAATTTACATTGGTAATTGAATTAATGTTTTCATAAAGATATAGAGGTCGATTCGGTAAAATATGTTTAGAATAGAGCAACTAAGTATATTCATTCATCTCAAATGTACCATCTAAAATTTAAGAATATGTGTTCAGAAAATATGCATAAATTATTTGATTTAAGATATGACGATATTTCTATGAAAAAATAATGTGGAAGAAATGAAAGATAGCAGGCTGTAGGTAATAAAAGAAATTAAAGACTTCTGCTGGAAATAGAACCACAAGAATCTTGCTGTAATTATAGTGGGCAAAACAACTTGCCCGCCGCGATTTGTACTTGCCAAATGGCCCGGGCAAGCTCTTATTTCAAACACTGCGACCCCTGAAGTACTACACTGTTTTATAAACTAAAGTACATTATAAAATGTCACCAGCTGAGGATATCGTTTTTATATGTTCTTTTTTTTTTATTTAGGTCTAGGCGATTATGACATGGGAACGCCTCACACATGTAACCAAAATGACAAAGAAAAAGCATCCTCCAACAGCAGGCCGTGATAAGAAAATTGATGAAACAATGACGATTAATAAATACTCACTGAAGAGGAATGAATTAATAAAAGATGTACCAATATATGCCCCCCCCCCATGCCCAACCAGATGACTACATTTCTCATTAAAATATTAACAATTCGGTGGGTGACAAAAACACTTCCACTCAGATTCGGTCCTGACCATGATATTTATTATAAATTTAAATTTATTAGTTAATGGCTTATATTTCTGTAAATAGCAAAGACAGAGCATGAAAAGTGCTACCCATTCATGCAGCTCGACGAGAATGAAGCCATGAGTGAAGTAAAAGATTTGTGAAAAAGCTTCTAAATAATTTACCATTAGAAACCAATACAAACTTATGTACCACTTTCGTGGGAATTGACCATATATCTAATATATGAGTAATTCTCCCCAGCGGGCAGCATTTGATTTCAGGAGACTATTTATTTTTAGAAAAATTAAATTTCGGTGGATCTCTACACCCCTTGGTGTACATATAGCAGGGAATATCAACATAATGCAGGGGAAGTTTGGGAAGGCTGGGGCATATATTTCGATTCCTACACCTATGATTCAGATACCTATATATTCCCTATTATTTTGCCTTATTTCGGCCTCATTAAACCAAATTAATCAAATGATTGAGTGTAAGAATGAGATATATTACTCACTAATTCGGCTAGCAAAATTCAATGAAAAGACAAACTTATAGAATGGATGTTGTCCGGCAAATGAGGGCCTGGTTCTAACCAGAAGATTGACTTGGTTTTAAATATATCCATTTTAGTACAATAAAACCACTGTTTGATCATGTGTGATTATCATAAATATAAGTTGTAGATACCCTAGGCTGGAAAAACCAATGATGCCCTATTGGGAGAATTACTCATGCCATAGAAATGTGCTAAAAATCTGCAATATATATGCAAATTGGGATGGTATATAACAGCGAATTTTGACGATTTTGGGGTAAGAACAAGGGCTGAAATGTCTATTGGCAAAGTAAAAAAAAATAGTTTAAATTGAATGTGTGGTTGGTTCATAAAACCCATCGTTTTGAATAGATGAAAAGAATAAATGTATTGCCACTCCAGAAAGGGTTAAAGCCATTATAGTTCAGTATAAATAAAAAGGACTTTGCATTAATAAAACACTAAGATAATTTACTTACTCCATCCCAGAAGGTATTTGGTAGCTTGTTTGGGGCCTTCTTCTTGGGAGTCTTTTTATTGGGAGTCCCATGTGGTGTTGCAAGTGGAGTTTTTTTGGCAGGTGTAAATGTCCTCCTCCTGGCCAGTTTTCTTTTTGGGGTGGCGCTAGTCCGACCTGAAGCCCTCCTCTTCCTCAGGTCTGGAGTGGGAAATAGGGGAGTGCAACGATCAGTCAGAGACTTGTGTGTTTCATCTACCTTTGCAACAGAATTCTCCAAATCTCTGACCAGATATGCACATTTCTCGCAGGCACGTCCCTCACTACTTTGTGGGGAAATTGCCACACCTTGATTATCCAAAACATCCTTCACAGTGAATGATTGCCTCTTTATCTTACTGTTTACTAGGACGCACTTTTTGTGCCCTCCACTTGTCTCAAACGTACAACTGCACAAAACACACCTATCCATGTTGAAACGTAGATCACAAGAGGCAGTATGTTCCCTCCAAGGTGGAAGTTCCCTCCAAAATACTAGCCGATTCTCCAGTACCCCCCAATAAAACAATTAACCCCAAGTACACATACCTTAACGTTGTATCAGGTATGAGATGTCAGTGAAATGATATCTAACAAAAGAGCCTTTAAAAGCAAAGACAACAACGCCAGTGGTGTGATAGTGATACATCAAGTTGTTTTTATTCATGCACATCTAGAAAATAAGCTGTTAGATGGATCAAAACGAAGGTTCAGGAATAAAATTGGAATGATATCAGGCCAGAGCTAAGGCCAGAGCTAAGCACATGTCAATGTTGTTTACATCGATGTAATTCCGGTTCCGTGGCCGCGCCCAATGCTCCTCTTTTCTCTCCCTCCTAGCAGGAGAGTGCACACTTCCTGCATTCAGAATGGCCGCCAAAACCGTAGATATAGCGCAATGGAATAAAAGGCCACCACACATGCTTAAAGATCCGAACCAGGCATGAAAAGTAGCGTAAGTCATTGCATTTAACATCAGGAAAGGGCACATGCAAAAAGAGAGGGCTGAATGACGTATTTATTTAGGTACCAATTGAACACATCGTTTCCACTGGTTATGTATAGTGGCTAGGCCTATCTCTATAACAGCAGTACTGTGTATAGAGATCGGCAGACTATCTAGGCTAGGCCTAGTGTTGTTAGATTCTTAGTAATCTTACTCTTCGAATAGTAGGGTAGCTGGTCCCTGTCAAACCAGAGCTTCTAACTAACACCACACAAATAATATCCACTGTCATGACGGGGGTCATGATAAAGGAGCTTAGTTAGGGGAAAACAGATATTGGCCGATACAATCCACATTTTACCATTTAAATGTGTTGTGTGTTACTCAACTTACTGTAAGTGTAACTTAGTGTAAGCCTACTGTCTGAAATTCAGACTGAATATGTACATTAGTCATTACGGTACCGTAACCTATATATTATTTGTAACCTAAAATGTCCTAGCTAATCCTATTTGTAGAATGTATTACGGTCTTGTCTATTAGTATATTATAACTTAAATTATTAGTCTTTATCTGAAAACTTTTTGACATGATATTTCTTTGTGATAATTTAATTTATTATTTTGAATTAATGTACTTTAGTCTTTACCCATGAAAATACATAGATGATGTCTGGAATATATATGTGTGATATTGACATGTATTATAGGCCTAGACATTTTGTTCTATCCATCCATGTATTGTATACATAATGTGGAATAGCCCTCCTGAAATTATAAGAGTTGAGATTGACAGACTCACCTTTGTTCAACAAGAAATAGTTAACAGTGATCAGTTTACATTTATTTATTTATTTCCGGTTCATGTAGAAGATTGATTGATGTCAGTTAAATGTAAAGTTCGAGAGGGAGGGATAGTAGGAGGGAGAGGAAGTGGAGACAGAAAACATGAAATCCCTATCCCATATATGACTGGTCATTCCATGTGATTCTGTTGGTCCCTTTAACACCTTTGCATATGAGGCATCTTATTTCGCAACTTGCCACTTTAATTCACACATGGTCTACCCTTTATTCACACCTAAACGCCATCCCCTCCCCCTCCCAGCCATTACCAGCATGATTCTGATCCCATCTGCTGATATCAGAATCAACAGATTGATTCTTCACACTGATATCCAGGATGGGAGGAGCCAAGATGCTATTAATGATTGACAGATCTCACCCCAATCCATTTAGATTGATGATAACATCAATCTAAAAAAAGTATTACCTGGTTTTCACTTCGCACCTGGCCTTACTTCAAGTAATGCCATTGAGCTTATAACTTTGAAGACGTGTTAAACTTAAAACTGGAAATATATCGAAATAATGATCCTGGAATCAGGGAAATCATTTTATAGTGGAAAATAAGGAAATATTATAGTCTCCCTGAAATGCTGAGAACCCTTCTGGCTTAAATAATGCAGGTCTACATAAGTAGGATAGGGGCATGTAGTTAATTCATAAGTGGACTTGTGATTCTTCATGATCAATTGGTGTTGGTGACATGACCAACACCTTGGCATTATACTGCGTTAGAACTTATGTAGGAGAAAATGTACTGAGGAATTGGTGACCTGAAAAGAGGTATGACGACCTTAGTAATAGTGTCATCAGAAATTGTCTAATAAAAAAATGAACTGCCATGGCTTGCTTCAGTTATCACTTATCGTTCCTGTTTCCGATTGCCAGGGTCGAGAAATATCGTCCAAACAACCTAGATGATTTGGTGTCTCATAAGGATATCATTAATACTAGTAAGTATTCTAAATATCTGCTCGAATTGATAGAACTTAGATGAAATCGTTTCGTGATTTACTAGTAATTGTATTTTGGTGAATAGTTTTAAATCTTCAAAGTAATTAATAAAGCAGGGGCAGTTATTAAGAGGAGTTGGTAAAGATCACTAATATTGAATAATAGTTATATTGAAAACTGCCTTTATAAATATTTATTCAATTTCCATTGATCACTTGTTTAAAAATCCACTATGTTTCCCATTTCTTTAGTTCGAAAGTTTGTCAAGGAAGATCGCCTCCCACACTTGCTTTTCTATGGACCCCCGGGTACCGGAAAGACCAGTACAATACTTGCAGTTGCCAAAACTATCTACAAACCAAAAGAATTCAATTCTATGGTGCTAGAGGTAAGGTACCGCTCGAAACCTAGCTACTACATGATAATGTATGTGTCTATTCCCTTGAAAACACTCTTCCCGCTAATATAATTGGGATCCACATGTGTGTACACATGTAACATGAAACGAATTTTTTTTTTAAAAGAAATTTTATTGGTCAAAGTTTCACGTAGGTGATAATTCTCATTTGCCAATTACAAAACTATTTTTTACAAAACTTTATATAATTGATTACTCCCATCTACCTTTTTACCTTAGTTGTTTCTTATATAACAATATATAATGTTCCATTAAACCTTAAATAGCGTGTGGTTCTGGGGCTTGAGTTACTTGATTCTAGGTAATCATAGTTTGAACGATGTTGTCCAAATGTTTTATACACTTCTCACGGAAATTGGCTCTCATTCGTTGTAGTTAAATGCGTCAGACGACCGAGGAATAGGGATAGTGCGTGGTCAGATCCTGAGTTTCGCCAGTACTCGAACCATATTCAAGTAAGTGGTCGCTGGACTCAATATAATGTCATGTCCAACTTATTTACACATGCATGGTACGTTTGAAATGTTGACCACTTTGTTAGTATCTTCGTGTGGTAGATAATCATTATTGAAAAAGAAAATTGACACTAAAATATATATAGTTATTCAAATTCTTTTGTTTGGGTTGGAGTTATATTTGTGTGTATTCCTCCTTCTCCTGTCGTATGAATATCATTCTTTTTACAATGTATGTATATAGTTCAGCAATTTCTTTGTTTGTAGCCAGGAGAAAGAAATTCCCCAGTTTTAATAATTTGTATTCATACTATTCTTACAGATCTGGGTTTAAAATTGTTATACTTGATGAAGCCGATGCAATGACAAATGACGCTCAGAATGCACTAAGAAGAGGTAAGATTTTAATTGGTTGAAATAATCAAGTCCGTGCAACAGCAAAAGTAATGCAATATGTTGATCCAGGGGGGTGAATGGCACTAGGGTAGAATCGTCACAACAGATAACTCTTTAACTAGGATATTATACCGTTTGCCCGATAATGAAACTTTAGGCTATTTAAAAAGGCTTCGCCCACCGCCAACTGCCCACCGCCACCCAGATAGTCCCGGCCGTGTAGAGACTGATAGCTCTACACGCCCCAACAAGTAGAGGATGAAAAAAAAAAGATGTGAGGCCCCGGCGAGCCTTGAACTCCCAACCCTCAAGCCTGGAGGCGAGAAGGTTTCCACTGAGCCATCTGTTGTAGATGGGAGAGCTGGTCTTCATTCTACGAGTGATGCCACATGGCCATACGCAGGGTAAAATGTCCGTTCATGCTTTAGCATATAGGGGTCGGGGAATCGGTTATTTCTCACTTATTATACCAGGTATACCTTGATGTATTGGAGGTAATCGCAGTCTATATTATTTCTCTAGACGTGGGTACATTGTTTTGGTGGCTTGGAAGTCGGGAAATGTGATTTTTGGCGGATCGGCGGACCATCGGGTTCTCTACTGGTATTGTCGATAAGTAAGATGGCGTGGGTCAAATCGTCGGTAATGCTTGAGGCATATGAATATGCCAGTGACGCCGGTCGGTCTAGTATTAAGGCTCATTGAAATAATGGTTAATGAGTGAAGAACAAAAATATAGACCAAAAGGCTTATTTTTCATACTATGGTGGTATGGAAATAGAAATAATAAATCAAATTTGAGCAATTTTACTACATTTGAGTAATTAATTTATTAACATAATTCTTTTGCAATGGTTCTGACATGGATTCAGAAATCAAATTTCACACAGACATTCCACATATTATATTAGTTATCATCATAATTAAATTGGTTTTGCCCACATCCTGAGTTAACCCCCTGGAGGAAGCACCTTAGTGGCAGTAAGGGAAACTAGCAAAATTGATTTGATTAAAAAAACGGATGTAGATACAGTTCTTACTAACACATACACAAAAAATAGGGACGGATTTTCAGGCAAAAATTGTTTACGGTTACAAGCATCAGTACTGAGTCACCTTAACGAGTTATAGACCGTAAATTGATTCATTTATTTGAGTGATTTTAACACTTGTTGTATGATGAGGTTTCGTACTCTTAGCATGTTTAAGTATTTTCCAATTTATCTAACCTGCCTCTGGCTCAGGGGATTTCATTAGAAACCAAACCAATACCTTGATTCTATGTTGTATGATTTATATAGATAGGTCATCCTCCAACGTAGAGCTTTACTCCTTGCGTTTCCTCAGTCCTCAGTCATACAAGATTAGTAGAATCTCTCCCTGCTTTGGGAGGATGAGATAGGTGTAATAGATCGAATAATGCTACTGATAAAATGTTTACATATCGCTCACAATAATTAGTTTTCTTTCAGTCATCGAGAAGTTCACAGAGAACACCCGCTTCTGTATAATCGGTAATTACCTATCAAAAATAATTCCTGCCCTCCAGTCGCGATGCACCCGCTTCAGGTTCGGACCCCTTTCCACAGACCAAATGATTCCTAGATTACTACACGTTGTTAAGGAAGAAAAGTAAGTACTTCTTATATTATTGGAACCGGACAGAACTTGTCTGCTCAGGAATATTGCTTGATATATCATTAGAACCGGAGATAACTTGTCTGCTCCGGAAGATTGCTAGTCCATGTTTCTCCGAAAATGTAATTTTTACATGTGTGATATATTTTTTTCATTTCGTTTTATTTCCTCCCTGGTTAAAGTCTCAGATAATTCCCGTATCGTAGTCTTAAGTAAGGTATCGGGTCCTCCATTGTAATGGAATTTTATTCATTAATTGCCTGTATGACAGAGTATTGTAAAATAATCAGAATTCGTAAAGTTGCTTCCAGTTCTAATCGCCGACAATTTATTCCTTCCTTCAGTGTTAACATTACAGAAGACGGCCAGAGAGCTCTTGTAACGCTGGCCAATGGTGATATGAGAAAAGTTCTAAATATTCTCCAGGTAATTATTACTTCTTGTGTTTATATTCCCACCGGATCCCTTCCCAATTTCTGTGCACGTGACATCCCCTAATAACAAGGCTACAGGTTGTTGAACTGCAGTCGTAAGTGGTACACTTAACACAATTCCAAGATCACCGAATTAATTGTCTTCGTGTGGTAGATAATCATTAATGGAAAAGATATCAAATTTAACACTAAAATATTAGTTAGGGACCCAAATAATGACAAGTCTCGGCCAGGAAAGGAATATCATAATGTAGTTTAGCTAATAGGTTAGCAATCCATAACTATTTGTGTCTTTACAAACTTTTAATTACATTTAAAATTTTCTTCTCCGTAGTCAAGGACCATATACATAAAGACCAGAAAATCCTTTCAGATGTGTGGCTCCTCTTTGTACATCCCCCTTAGGTACAAATAAAGAAAACTTTGGATTGATACCCGTAAGGAAATATCCCCTTGTATTGTATAACTTCCCGCCCCTCTATTGGTAAATCTACCCCCATCTCCTTCACTAACTCCCGCCCCAACAGTCCTCATTCTGTAAATTGAATTCTAAGTAGGTTACTTTCCCTTTGCAGAGCTGTTCCATGGCGTATGATGTAGTGGATGAAATTAATGTCTACACATGTGTCGGTCATCCTCTGCGTAAGGATATAGAGAATATTGTCAACTGGATGTTGAACGATAACTTTACAAGTGCCTATAACAGTATCCTTTACCACCGTTTATACGATAAAATGTCATTAATATCTTCCTATCAGGAGCTGATCTGATCTTTTTCGAGAATTTCTTTGGTGTAAATAGGTCGGGCAAGGAAATACATCTCCATTAATGGTAATCGCGAAAGATATTGAATTTATGATGTAATGTATGTAGACAATTTGGTTATTTCGAGTTAATGTTATTAGAGAGGAACATTGTCGATGGTTCTTACGAAAACAAAGATGGAAATATGTAGTGAAATAATCCTTTTTTTTTAACGTGTTTATTGACACAGAAAATCTCGCTGCTGCGATATGTTTCATTCAAAAAATTCCTTGACTTGTATAAGATATTCAAAATCTGAAAATGAGTAAGGGATTGGCTTTACAGGATATTCTAACCCAAGTGCATCTCTATGTCCACAGAAGTGAGTATATGTTCCTTATATTTAGAACGATATTTTTTTCCTCACCCTTTTTAAAGCGGGCTCGTCTCGCTTTTTAGGACTGGGTCGCCCCGAGCCTTGCCATCACTACGATTCTGCCTTCAATTTTGCCTTTAGATCTGGACGGAAATCCGAGAAAGCCGCAATTGCGGCTGACGGGACGCGTCCACATACAGGTCCGCCGGGAGCCAGTTTTTACGGTGCAATCCTAAAATGACATATCCTACTCACAGAATTGCCATGTTATAATTCGTATGTAAGCTTATCGTAGGCATAGGTAGGGTTTGGTGCTGCGTTTTGCAGCTGAACTGGTATTTTTGCGTACGATTGCGTGATAGGACCCCTACTTCGTCGTCAAACACACTCTTTCTCCTCCTCTTATAGTCCTTCCCAGAGGCCTTCAATAATCCTTCTATTTACTTATAATTACATTATATTATATATAATTCGAATAATTAAAAGCCCGCTTTATACAAGCTTATGCTTGTAATTCTTGTTAATTAAACGTCAATATTTTGCCTTAGAAATCGATCTATGTCCCGATCTCAATTGATCCTAAATTTTGCATACTTGTGAGCCACTGGAAAACTTTTGTTATGAATGTAACTAAACAGAGATTTCTCTTTCAGTTGACTTCCCGATTCATATACGCATAGAAATGCTTGAGAAAATGGCTGACGTAGAGTAAGTTCTCTTGAGATTTCATTTTATGTGACACAGGTTGTTCTCGAAACGCGTTTATGTTTATGCCAAGCTTAGTTCATTACGAGCGACACACTCTTTGATGTACAGACTTGGTCACCATTGTTAATAGGGGATTTGCATAGCCGCCATTTTAAATCTTGAATTGCATGGAATTATGGGACTAATGGTAGTCTGAAATCAAAACATGTCATGTTCAGCATGGACTATGTATCATGTTCTAATGTCAATATTCATGTGTTATACATGTTTCCATAACACAAGTCCCCATTTTTCCCATGCATTTGGTTTTCGTAGATCATTTGTAAAACCTGTGATATTGGTGAAAACATTCTTGCAATTTTCGATGGAAATGTTGCTAAATAGTTGGATGTCAGATTTGAACTGAATCCATCCCAGTGAGACATGCAACTCTCCTATTCCTACGCTTTATCTGTAATAAATGTTAATTTTGTTGCACTCGGTATCTGATGGTTGTGTTATCTCTTTGCAGACACAGGCTATCATCTGGCACGAGCGAGAAGATACAACTCAGTTCCATGATAGCAGCGTTTCAGGGTGCCCGGGAATTGGTCGTTAACGAAGTTTCTTAAAAGTGTTGCATATCTTGGTTAGGAATAGCATGCCAACATTAAATGTATTATTTTATTACTCGCAGGCTACCCTTCTATTAAATTAATTCACAATTATGTTCATGGCAGTTGGAGTATTGCAATGTTGGTATACATATATATTCAATTCTATTTTGCTTGGCCAACTACTCATTCCCAATGGGCGTTGTGAAGTGCTCATTTACAATATGCTTTGACTTATTTTTGTTCCCAACGATTATTGCTATTATGCCTGCTATAATAATCATTTTTATAAAATATGTAAGAAAATTCATGAAACACTAAATGTAAATATTAATAAATATGTACATAAAAGATACCCATCTCTAGTTAAGTGATCATTTCTCGACTCAACTATATCCTTAATTGTGATTACCCGTATTCCTTCTCTACAAATAACCTGCCCCACCTTATCCCAAGAGGTTGGGTCTCTTTCTTTCTCTTTCGTTAGATATATAATATAATATTTGAGAAGAAATACTCCTCTGAATACCGGTGGTGTACACGCTAAAAGCTCAGTCTACTTGGCATGTCTGTAAGGTGGCGACCTCTTTGGTCCCAGAGTCGTAATGGGCATGGGCACAAAGAGATAGTTTGTGGCATAGAGGGAGAAACCTGGGGCTGGTACAGAGGCGCCACCCCTTGTCAATAGAGCGCATCTATAAAACCACTAAGATGACCTAAACGCACATTCATGTGTGTCCCCGGTCGTAAAGTCACAATTTAGACATTTATCCTACTTTTCATTAAGTAAGAGTTTGATAATATTGAGTTTGTAACTAATATGAAAGTAATTCCAGAAGAACCACTAAATCTTAATACCTGGGAAAGCAGCTTTAATAGAACTCTAGAAAGTTGTCTTGTATGTTAATTCATTGTCCTCATCCCCAATTGGGTTCAGGGAGTGCATATATATGCATGCCTGTGAGTTGGTTTGATTAAAAGTCTTAAGAGGTTTCGGAAATTCTACCACCACTTGGGTTAAAGGGCAAATTTTCTTCCAAATTAGGATATATTGAATTTGATCCACGTGTGGGAGTGTTGGTGAACGATGTGAAATCACAAATTAATTGCTCGTGTAGAATCATCTAATAAGATTTCGATGCAGAAATTATACCATTCCGCACAGGTAAACGTTGGTTCCTGACTGTTTAGCTTAACGCTAAGTGCGAGCTTGGTAAATAATTATTAGCCTACTAGTTGAAATCCAAGTGGCTTGGGAGAAGTAGAATATGACATTATGAGAGTATAAAAGTGCTATTCCGCAGTTTTCATTTTAATCTATCTTCGGTTCACAACCAACTTTTAATCAGTATGTATGCATGCGTCCCCATTCCTCAAACATCATTTGGGGTAAAGACTGGGACGTCTCAGAACATTGTTAATCCCCATCTCTAGTAATGGAGTCTTGTGATAGATAATTTATGGCGCTTCCAATAATATAGGGTCTATGTATCTCCCTCCCTCCCCTTAAGCTTAGGGAAGAAAAAAGAGATTACGAGTTCTAGAAACATGTTATATGGAAGGGAAATAACTGGGATGAAAGTCAATATGCACTACTACTGAAATCAGTATTTTTGAAACTGAAAAAAAATTGTTGAATTTTCCCTACTATTTTCCCTACTAATTTTTTAACCTAAAAAAATTAAATTCTCAAATCTAAAAAATATTGTTATTCATTTAAAATAGACCTGAATGCTTGATATTATTAGGGATCCTAAAGAGTTTCTTTGCCAAAAATATTTCAGTATTTTTGTCATGACCCCACTTGCATCCCTGAAATAAGCATATAATGTATATTCGTATACATGGATTTCCTTTGGATTTATAGTAATGAGCAAATGGATTGCATTTGTGGCAAGGTAAGGGTATCCATTGGGAATTTCATAGGTAGGTGAGAAAGGCAAAATGTGTGCTAAACACTCCCAAAATTTCGGATGACTTAAAAAGGTCCTGGAAAGATATAGATATACATTAGCCCCATTCTACCGTAGGGTAACGTAGGTGGACCGGATCCAACAGAGGCGCCCTGAACGAAGCGTTAAACTTAGGAACTACTTATTCCCGGCTCTACGTGGCCAAAACTATACAATAATTGCTTACTTGCAAAGAAGTTGGATCTTGTCATGATATTTCAGGGCTAACTGACTCGTTATTCTTATTTTCACCAAGGTCGGATTGGCTTCGGGCATCCGAAGGCGGATTTCATGATTTTAATGAATCGTGATAATTGTGAAAAGTTTCTCGAAGATAAAACACCATTACTGTTTGGCGAACTTTTTTATTCGGGGAGAACAAAGTTAGTTTTTCTCATGAAGTGACAGGATGAAATCATTTATAGTGAACCTATCGACAGAGAACCCAATGGCAAGACAGTTTATAGCAGGGGATTTTCCCCCGAAACGGAACACCGAACACACTTACAAAATATATCTGATCCGATAAAAACTAAATTTGGAGCTGGTAAAAATTAAGTTTCCCACATGAAAAAGAAATTTTTAAAAACAAAATAAATTAATGAACCATCGAAAATCGACTGTTCGCCAACCTAAGGAGAATAAATGGCGTAGAGGACCATCTCGTACAAAATTCGAATATGATAAGCATCAAATAATACCAAATAATCATGCGTCAACAAAAGCACTGGTGCATTCAATGTTATGGCCCCTCTTTAAATCTTTTTTTCTGTTAAGACATTCAGTGAGTACCAACTATAAAACATTAGGATTTCTGGGCAATGTCAGCTTCCATCCAAAACAATTTCTCAAAATACTTTTGGCAATAATATGCTGTTATCCGTACAAATGCGTTTAACAGCTGACCAGAAATAAAACGTAAGTTTAGTCTCATGAACTCTTTACATCATTTCAGTTTCTGCGAAGCAAGCCGAACTATCTCGCTTCTACATAAATCATCTTAAAATAGAATTGGATAAATAATAATACAATATATCACATCTAGTGGCAATTAATACAGACCATTGTTTTAAAGCGCCAATAAGAATTATAACCTAATAAAAGGAGTGAGCAAATTCCACATTTAAGTGTCATGGGTTGTTGGCTCATTAGAGAAAGCACACCCACCAACATTAAATATGGCAGTCACAGAAAACAACTTCAGTTATTGCGGAGTGCCTGGATTAACCAACTATACGTAAGAGAATATGGAATTATGTTAAAGCGACAAAAACATAGCAGTTAACCCAGACATGCGAAGAACAAAAGTTGTCTGACAGCGCATTCAAGTCCAGTTTATTATGTAAAGTTCTACCGAACGCCACAAGGCTTCGCAACCAATCGTATATTGGACGAGGGAAGTTAAAATCAATATTTTACTTTTATACAGTGCACATCATTTTCGTTCCAATCACACGGATTTACTTTACAGACACAAATAAAGCAGAAGGAACAAGCAAGGTCAATCATGATATCGGTTATCAAACAGTTGTGTAGTTAGAGGTCAAGAAAATGGACGATACTTGATGAAAGGAAATTAATGTAAAAGTAAGTCTTTTCCCAATCTATCACAGCGTTTCCCCTATTAACATATGGAATGGGTAATAACGTGCACCTTTTGTTCGTATGTACTATGTGGTACCCTATTATAATTTGTTTACGTTATATTGGATGTATATCTGTAAATCAAAATGTAATGAGTACAGATATATATTTCAGCTAGGAAGTCTGCCAGTCACAGATGAACAAAAGGGAAATGCTATCGATTTTCGAATGAATGTGGTGAGATTGGAGATAAACAGTAAATAGGACTTAATTCGTGTAATTTACAAAAACAAGTGATGACACCCATAAGGAACAGATATTTTCTCATAGTTGATAATTCAAATGGATAAACGCTATCGAACGAATGCTGAGAATAAATCGGAAATGTTCTCCTACCTGTACGTTAAGCTTTCACAAACTCTGTGGTGAAATATTGTGACCTATGAGCGAATGCCTCAGTAATGGAAGTTACCGTATTGAACGTGTATGTGTACCCGAACGCATTGTTCCATTTACCATATTTACCTTTACAGGTGGATGAAACATACGTTCAGACAAATGAAACGAAATACACCCATTTTACATTTTGTAGAGACATGAAGGCTGCATGTTTAAGTAGTTTCATCTTGACCTCTCAAATACCGGTTAACAAGTCAGGTGATGATAAGTCTAAAAAACACTCAGGTTTAATAACCACCAATAGGGGATTTGCATAACCGCCATTGTGAATCTTGATTCGCATCATCGGCATGGAATTATGGAACTAATGGTACAGTTTAAAATCTATAGAAAAAAAAGCATGTTCAGCATGGAATATTTATCGATGCTCTAATGTCAATATCCATGTGTTATACATGTTTCCATAACGCAAGTCCCCATCTTTCCCATCATGCATTTGGTCTTCATAGATCATTTACAAAAGCTATGATATTGGTGAACACATTTCTTGCAATTTTCGATAAAAATGTTGCCAAAGTGTCATATTTCAGCAGAATCCATCCCAGGATGCACT
Source organism: Sthenelais limicola (assembly GCA_942159475.1). Lineage (NCBI taxonomy): Eukaryota > Metazoa > Annelida > Polychaeta > Phyllodocida > Sigalionidae > Sthenelais > Sthenelais limicola. Next base: position 33,842,261 of record OW804098.1, read on the forward strand.
GTAAGAGACATGCGCAGTGGCACATGCAAATCCCCTATTCCCTATATGTTACATAGAGTTTGGTGCAGCCTAAAGTCCACCCTACTCTGTTGTCCTCCCCAGTCAGGAATGAGAACGAAACACAGGTAAACCTCGGATCAATACGGCGCTTGTCGAAGGGGGACTGTCTATATCTATGTTGACAGTAATTGGCCTAAACATAAGGAACAAAGAAGGGGATCCATAGCATGGATATAACCACGAGAAGCCGTTGTGAGGAGGGCAGATATTGATCACAACAAATGATTGACGAGGCGTTTCACCCACATAAATTATAAGATCAGAGAGTACCCAGACACTGGGGAAATTAATAAAAGAATATATGGCGATGTGGTAATAATACCCATCATGAAAGTTAAAAGATCACACAGGTATCCCCTTCTACGTCTGAGCAACTGTTTAGTAGGCACACATGCACTCTCTCGCACACGCTATTATGACCCTCCTCTTATAAGAGACAGCTGTAGATATACATTACCTTCTTATTCTGTATGATATAGACAAGCTTAGCAAGTGATGTCTTCAATATGTCTTAACACCCTACAGTTCAGTAATTAAAACAATTAAGTGTACTTCTCCAGAGAGCGGATTTAACAGGACATAGACTCATCGGCTCGTAAAGAGCATAAAACACTTTCATTTAAAAGAATCGAAGAAACCAAATTGTAAAGGGGGTTCCATAATAAAAGAAAAGCACTAACGTTTTCCGAACGTTAACATGTCATGAGATGGATTAAACAAAATCTTAAGTGAGAAATTCAAGTGGGCCTTGGTTGTTGGCGACGGCACATATTTCCTGGGGTTAAGGTTTAAGATATGGATCTACCATCAACCTGTGTACAAAAATAAACTACTAGTACAATTTCAAGTTTGTCACAGATTATATCATGTGGGACGATACTGACTCCCAGTTCGCCAATGGAGACGAACGATTACTTATGAAAATACCCATAAAACATGGTGGTAATTATTCGTGTATTTTGACTGGCTGTTTCTAAAACCATCAAAATTGCGACGCTACTTCGTTTACACGTATTTGATTACCTCATAATTCAGAAAATACAGAAACTGCTATTTTGTTCTAATCCTGAGGGAATAACATATTAAGTAAAATAGAATTATTTTCATAATATAGACCTATTTTCATGAAAACTACAATAAAGATATTACTCATCGCTCAACTGCAAATTGTCACGAAGAATATCTTCATATTACAAGCCCCCTTATACATATCTTTTGAGGTAAAAATGATGCAATAATGATTGTTACAGAACCACGATATACACATACTTGGCTTCACAAAGTGGCCAGCCAAGGAAGCACTTTTTCCCTAACATGACACTCTTGCGACCTTCAATTATTTTATACATTTCTTGGCATTGAAGCATACAATGTGTCGGTAATAGGACAAAATAAGAACTCCCCAAACTGCATCTTTTCCTTAAGATATGTGCAGGGTATGCAAACATATGATATGCACAGCCATACATTCTACTTATAACAAATATCGGACTGGTTCGTTATTACCGTAATTAACCATCAAGTATCTGCAATGCCGTAGTTATGCTGGAACACGCTCACTCTCATGCATGTCTCGTCATTGTACACATATATGCAACATTTATAGCAATGCCTTTTACAAGTGAAAACAGACAACAATATCAGTGCCTCGTCATCTGAGAAGAACATGGGACAACATGGATTAATTTACTTCTTCTGTGGATGAAAATATCTTGAAGTTATGTCAGACCTCTGGATTATAGTAGTGTACGCTAGCGATGTGTTGAGCTCGTCTGTCACGGGTGTAACTGGATTAATAATCACTGGAAATACCTTGGTCCACATGTAATAATAATCAACTTGGCTTGATCACACTCTTCGTACTTTTAGAAAATCGAATTTTCAACCCAACCATAAACTAAAATAAAAAAAATCTTCAACATATCGATAGAAATGCTGCTTTAAACTCCGTTAAAATCATTGATCAACAAAAATGTATACATAAAATTGGTAAAATATCAACTTTCCAAAGAATGTTTAAGCATACCTTTAAACTATACAATGACCCAGAGTAAAAAGTGATCCAAGGTAATCAGGGCATATTATACCGATTCGTAAAAGTGAAATATTCCTTGTCCTAAGCACGGAAGGTGTGAACTACTCGGGTGACGTACTGTCGACAGATAGGGCACTCAGAAAGCTGGCGTCCACATTTTGTACATGTAAGCATATGTCCACATTCTAATAAGACACAGTCTATCACGGCATCCATACATACTTTGCATAAATCGGCTTCATTAGCGTCAATACCTGATAAAGATAAGAAAACATAAGAAAAACTTAATTAGTGCCAGAAGACGTCATATAATAGTGACTGGTTGGGAGTTTATTCAGAGGTTGATAATCAGTGAAAGAATTCCTACAGAGAGTGCACATGACAGTACATGTAAATAGTTTCCGTATTGAGACACTAAAAGGTTTACGAGATGAATTAAAAAATTTCAATCGATTGTTTAGTTTATCAATTGCAAATGATGATTAAATGAGAACCTACCATCTTCTCCGGCCTCCAATGCTGCAACAAAAAAGAGAACCAATTATATACCTGTATGGACTACAGAAGTCACCTATACAGTTTGATGAACAACATGGGATGACTATCTAGATGACGTCAAATCATTGACGAATATTGGATTTGCATAGCCACCATTTTGAATCTTGATTCGTATGGAATTATGGGACTAATGGTACAGTGTAAAACCTATAGAAAACAAGCCATGTTCAGGATGGACTATTTATCAATGTTCTAATAACAATAGCCATGTATCATACATGATTCCATGACACAAGTCTCCATCTTTCCCATCATGCATTTGGTTTTTCATAGCTCATTTATACAAATTCTGATATTGGTAAAGACATTCTTGCAAGTTTCGATAAAAATCTTGTCAAATATTTGACTGACAGATTTCAACCGAATCCACCCCATGATGCACTGTGACAGACAAGCACGGTGGCACATGCAAATCCCCTATTCTATTTGTTTAGATAGAATTATTGGAGACATTATGACCGCTTTGATTGTAGAATCGAAGGATAATTTTGATTAAACAGTTATATAACAGACAGGGAATTTTAAATATAAAAACAACATATCTGAGAAACTTACTGATTTCCCTTTTGGCTGCATTATCGTCCCACAATCGCTTGACGCGGGCAATAAGTTCCCACTTCTCTACACATCCTTTATAATCTACATAATTAGTTGCCAGTATTTCTTTCAGTTGTCTAACTGTAAGTTCGTTTATATCACCTTCTTCTTTTAACTCCTCTATACTAGCATGCTTCCGCCGTGGTCGGTTATCCACCTGTAACATAAAAGATAATTGGACCGTTCCATTTATTTCTAGTCAGAAGTGATGAATTTAATCATTTGCAAAGGTCATAATATTTATTTTTCAGGGGAGTGGGGGTGGGGTAACAATTAAAGGATCCTACATTAATGAATATATAGAAATCGGTAGATTGTAACAACGGAAAGAACGAATGGAGGAAGGTATAATATGGATGAGATCGCCAAAAAATGTACTAATCACTTTCGACAATCCTCTCAAATAACTCAAATTTCAGATAGAAATTAGGTTGAAAATAGAATTCAACACAACTGAACAGATTGCTTGAATCAACATAATACCGAATGTATTCAGATATAGCAAGTATTTGCCACATTTTATTCGAATTTAAAATAATTGACTAAATGTGTAGAGCGCTTGATTGTACATTTTCTGACGATCTGACCTATATATTATGTCATAACCGATAGATCGATATATATGCTTCATCAATACTCGATATACCGAAGATCTACACTATTAATAAGATGTGCCACTATTAATAAGATGTGCCGCTCCCCACACATCAACACGTGTAAAGAAAGGAATTAAGCGATGCCTGACCTCTTCTGTTTGGAGTTCCTCCCGTAGCCTTGTCTCAGTCTCGGCCATCTCCTCCCTCTGTCTTTGCTGGAGGCGTTGGTCTCTCTCCGTTTCCGACTCGTTCTCTTCTTGGGTTGAATCAGACTCGGGGGACGGGGCGGTTTCCGGCGGGGAGGTTCCATTTTGTGCCCTAGGTTGGAATTCGTTGGCATGAGTCCTCATACGTTCCTGTCACCAAGTGGATTTTTGAATAGAACAATTAGTTACACCAGAAGAACATTCTACAAATAAGTATTTCGTAGGGTAGTAATGAATATATATGTGTTAACCGATAGATCGATATGCTTCAGTAGGTCAATATTCATCAGGAAAAATACAAAATGTAAGAACACAGTTGGACATGTCGAGCGGCCCGATCACCTGACTACAAGTTATTACTCTGGGGTTTCATTCACTAAACTCCTCCCTCAAACATGCAATGATATTCGCCTATCAAAGTACACCACCTTTAAGTAGACTGACTGAGCCCTAATTAGCTAATCATTTTTCTTACTCCTCATAACAGGAGATATCGTTTTATAAACTGATTACAAAAGCATGAATAACAGGCGCAAAACAATCGTATACTTATCCTCATACAAATTTCGATTCGATTTAGATTTCCATTATAGCTAGAAAGCAAACGCCGAACTCAACAGCCGCCTGCAATTTCCTTCATTATCTAGGTTGTTTCACGGATTGTATTCCTTTTCACTGCCGGTGGGTGAGGCGTACGACAGAGACCAGTCAGCAAGAAAGAGAAGAAGACCAAGACACGAGGAAAGCAATGGAAAGAATTTTGATAACGACGCTTTAGCAGCAGCTCGCTAGTTTTGATTTCAGGGTCATGTCCATTTGTAATTAATGCCACCTATTAGGCCTGGGAAGAATTCTGCAGTTGATAGTGGAGAATTAACAAGATAGAGGGGAAACTAATTCGCTTGTTTAAAGGCGGGCTTGTGAACCACGCTGGAAAATAAGGCTAGTGCTGATAATATCAACCGTGGGAAATTACATTGAAGCGGATAATCAACAGCCAAATCGATCACCATATAGTATAGCCAACCTTCCGAATTAGAATGCGTTACTTGTTAGAAAGTCTGCCATTGTTAGATACGATTAGTCAGGGGATCAGTTTGTACATTGGATTTTGAGGTGTTTACATCCGAAATAGATATATTTTATATACAAATTCGGATTTTGGTGAGAATTTGCAACAAAGGTTTTTTTGTTTTTTTTGCAACAAAGGGGGAACTTTCACCTGTTTGTAATATGTCTACCACCTTCCCTCTCTGTCGCTGTTGTGAGCAGTGACAAGCCCTACATCCGTATGAAATGGTGCGTTTTTTAAAAAAAGATTACATCAAATGCAGTTGGTCCTTTCGTCTTCTACAATTTTCATTTGTATTTCATTTACATTTTTGCATACATGATAGATATATGAATATTGATATCGATAGACAAGTAGTTTGATGTTTTAATGTCAAATACTGACAACAAAAACACTATTCCTGACGAAATCTAGTTATCAAATACTCCCTAGCTGATTGTCAGAATAATAAGACAGCTGAACAGCTGGTTCCCTAGAGGTGGTATTTAATTAAAATTTGTTAATTAAGACTGCAAATGAAGTAATCTTCTTATCAACAAGCAAATGGATGCACTTATTGGCATCAGCTATTTTTGACAAACCTGGCGTCGAGGTGGCAGTGGAGGGGGCTCACCCGTGCTGCGATTCATTGCCATTTCGAAGGACTATAAAAATGGATCCCATTGAATCGATTTTTGTTTTATGGAACATTATATATATATAGGCTTCCAATGGTTTTATATAAATACTGTACTTAATGGATAGCGTTTGTTAAAATCCTTAGACAAGTATTAAAACACACACACGCCATTTTTTGGACAGGACAGTTTGATCTTAAGCATAGATGAAACTATAATTGGATTATTGTCTGGACGTATGACCAAAGGGGGTCAACTGATATTAAGGAAAAAGAAAGTAATTAGAATTTACAATCCCCAAATACGCTATTGTAATTACATTCATGAAATACAATGCACAGACGTCATTTAAATCAATGCATAAATTATTATCTGATATATCACAAAATCACAAAACAACGTAAGTCAAGAATTCCTCACACAAGTCGCAAAAAATGGATTTTGAAAAATGGATTTTGAAAAATGGATTTTGAAAAATGGATTTTGAAAAATGGATTTTGAAAAATGGATTTTGAAAAATGGATTTTGAAAAATGGATTTTGAGAAATCATTATATTGGAAAAGATGAGATCAAGATTCTAATGATGGTAAACGTTAGGACAGCTATTAAATATTTCCATACTTTAGGTTTGATATTCTTATTTTTGAAAAACAATGTTTGCAATATTTCTTGGTGGGCAATTACAGTAAAGCAACTAAACTATATTCCATATGATGACCTTCTAAACACAAGAATATATTTAATGCAGTCATGAAATTTGGTAAATTATATGACTTAGAGCGCTAAACCACCCAAAAGGGAAAACATTCCAACAAACAGATCTTGTGAATATATCACTTTAGAAAATCTCATTTTTTTGCGACTTGTGACTCATTTTCCTTTAACCCAATCGCATATCTTTAGATGGTGAAAAGAAGCCAGACCACACACCTGTAATTGAGCTGTGTGCTGCTGCGACGCTCGCTGTTCCCTGAAGTGTTGAGACGAGTTAGAGAATCGGAGGGCCAACTCAATGAGGTCATTTTTCTCTGTACAAAGCACCGTGTCGATACCCTTTCGCGTCAAAAAACCTCGCAGGAATTTACTTTCAAGCTTTTGCAGGTCGTGTCGTGTGAAGTTGCCTGCGGTGAGCATCTGGCATTTTGTGCAGCGTCGCTGTGAGGGACGACTCGGCTGCTTGATAAGGCAGGCAGCGCAGAAGGCTTTGCTACACTCGCTGCAGATTTTCTGGAGGAAACAAAGAATTGGATATTTGTTACTGAAGGAGACGATATTGTTTAAACAAAATAAGTCGGCATCTCAAACATCTTCATATCCTCAGCATTATGACTAAAGACTGATCAAATATCATTTTTTTAATTCTTTTACCCTCTTTGGATACTGGATGAGAGCTGTTACATATTGTGCGAGTCTGGTCCAGATTCTCAGATATGGGAAAAAAATATTTTTAACTGATCAAATATCATTCACGATTGTTATCTAGAAATATACTATATAAAGCGGACATAGTGATAGCAGTGATAGGAGACCATTTATACATCCATTTATAACAGCACTCTAATTACTAGTGTGATAATGTATCCTTACTGATAATCAAAGATGAACTGTAAATGCTATTCATCATCATATATATATTGAAACATGTACTTATATTATATGAACACAGAAACGAGAATCTTTTGTAAATACCACTGAATGTATAGTAATACAATGATAACAAAGGGTAGTTGTAATCAGGCTACTGACGAAAGAATTGTGAAAACCAGTAGACCTGTTTAAAAGAAATGAAAACGTTTTCAGATCAAAACCAATCTGCAAATAGAGAAATAGTTTAACATGGATTCAATGAGATATTTGTTTTACTAGGATAAAAAGTGGAAGGAGGGAGGAGGGAGGAGATCATGTTCAAATCAAAGGTAAACATACGTTTACCACGAAGCGTCAACAATTACCCCAAGAGGCGAGATGCAAATAACTCGAATATTTTCATCATAATCGATGCACCCACTTCTATTCAGTGCACAATATTCAATAAATATAAATAATACACGTCCATTTCCCTGGTTTTTATGACGACGCCGAGTACACAATCATGCCTCCAGCGACTACTGACCAGTTCAAACATTAACCCCGCCTCGCGTGTATCCGCTATAATAAAAGGTGCATCACCATCATCGTCCCACCGGCGGAATCAATTACAGCTAGGTACAGTCTAGGCCCAAAGATGAGAGAGTCCCTTCAAACGGAGGGAAAAGCCTCTCGCCTCAAACCGCAAAGTGTCATTATAATTCCATTAAGACCGCAAAATGGCATTATAATCTCATTAGAACGCTTAGTCCTAGGCCAGGGTACCGATTAGCGAAGTAGGTGTCTAATTACTGACATGCCAATCTTATCTGATCTGAGGGTTTGGACCTGGACTGGGTAGACATTTACCCTCTGTGAACAACATGTTCCGTCTAGAACCCCAATCTGGGGAGTTGCGTTTAAAAATCATGAGAATTGTCGGTGACATTTTCGAAGGCTCGTAGTCTAGAAGATTTTCTTGGAGCATTACAGTAAAATGCGGAAGGGACAGACTGTACTGGTATTACAGGACGCAGAAAAGATGAAACACTTTATGTGGACTTCTTCCTGAATCCTGAGTATCGTAAAGGGACATCGAGTACTTATTTATTTGTGTATATATATCAAAATTGTGCTCAAAAGTATGTATTAACACTGAATACATACTATTACCGTAGCACCAGTATAATATTCAATTTACTAATGACCTAGCATTGTGGCTATGCCCAGAAAACTGCGATCATGCATGTATTGGCTGGTGAAAACTATTACTAATGAGTCAGCATGAACGACAGCTGATTTTGGAATGGGAGATGACTCTCGCATGTCAAGCCCCAAGTGAAATACAATAATATTTCAGTATCCTGCCCATAATTAACTCAATTCACGTAGCCCCAGTTTTAACGCGAACAGTGCTGAATGCAACCAAGTACGCACACATTTGTAATTGGTTATTTATAGCACATTTACATGCTAACGTGTTTCTCCCGACTATATAAAAATTCTCTTGACTCTATACAGCTTAGGTCCAAACCCTCATATCTGATACGAATCAGTTATTGGACACTACTTCGCTAATCAGTTACCTGGCCTATGACTATGCGTTCTAATAGGAGTATAATGCCAGTTTGCAGTTTTGATAGAATTATAATGGCACTTGGCGGTTAGAGGCGAGAGGCTTTCCCCCCGTTTGAAGGGCCTCTCATCTTTGGGCCTAGACTGTATCTGAGAAAATATAACATTATATCTCCTGAGTTGCAAGTAACTCTATTTCATCGACTGGGTATGTAAGAGAGATAGATATATAGAGCATGACACTCATACCATTATATAACCGGAACTAACTCGGTAAGAATAAGGTAAGAAATATAAACTAGAATGTTTATAACTAATATAGAAACTTTATGGTTGGTAAATACATGAGGGAAACCTTCAATAATCAACCATGCATTGAAATGAAACCTATTGGAAGAAAGGTACCACAGAAAGAAAATACGATTTTTAATTGATTTAAATCTAACTGCTTATTTGTCTAAGACTACATTCCTATGTCCTACCACACCGGTACCTAGGTACTACTGGTACTGGGTAAATACTGATTCAATGATTTAATATTCTACCAGAAGCCCTCTGGTTTCTACCAGAATAGAAGGAAAGTAAAGCTGAAGGATCCAACTCAATCAAAACTACACCAGAAATACACTGACATACACAAGAGATCGGGTGACCTCAGAGCCAGATATAAGCCAGATATATAAGTACGGTTCGCCGAGCAAGTTATTCTTTAACTCATATCGTCACAAATACACATATTTATGTTTGCACAGATTACTATCTGCATGCAACGGGCAGAAATAAATCCCCCAGCGTAGTGTGACGCATTTACTTTTCTAGCATCGCACGAGTTCAATGTGATATAACGAAACATCTGAGACCAGTACTTGAGCTCGGTATACCGGGTAAGTGTTTCTGTAGTTCGCGGAGCTAATTCGAGTTAATGTAACAGTAGTGCCCGACCACGCCTGCAGAAGGAAGTTCATTATTTTAACAATGTGTAATCAAATTTCATAATTCCAGCCTCAAACGATATGTGGAAAGGATAATCTGTAAAAAGCGCAATGATAGCAAAAACACGCCGGAGAATTCATCAAAATAAAATTGTTTCATGAAAATATAAAGTAACTTAATAGGCAATTGTTATAACACTAAATTACTAACCTAATAATCTTAATTTAATTACACTTTTAACACAAAACGTTAATGGGGGCATCCATAGCAGCAGAACTAATAAGTTAGCAAGAGATGTATAACAATGTTATTTTTACGGCAGTAGTTTTTCTACGCCTGCACAAAGTGGGAGTGGTCTGAAATGTATCCGAAGAGGGAAAATAAAAGCACGTGATCTATGTATGATGATAGCATGAGGAAAAGTTAATAGATAGCTGTGCAAGAAACTAACGGGAACAGAAGTCTGCAGACCACTGATCTGGTTAACCCCGTATCAGGTTAGCTCATAAATAACTGATTACATCGAATCCCTCATTACACGAAGTGAGTGCCAGGAAATATCCACTGGTTTAGGTAATAATGAATAATGAATACTCCATATTCACGCTCAATCAATCAGGCATATGTAATTAACATGATCCTGGTATGACCATGCAACCATCATCAGCTGGTCTCCGTTCATGACAGCTCGTGTCAACCCTGAAGGGCAGGCAGTTAGTTCTAGGCACAGTCTAACTATATTTAATGCTAATGGTAGTCTAGGCTCAAAGTTGAGAGAGTCCCTTCAAACGGAGGGAAAGCCTCTGGCCTCAAACCGCAAAGTGCCATTATAATTCCATTAAGACCACAACATGTCATTATATTCCCATTAAAACACCGAGTCCTAGGTCCGGAAATGGTAAACCGATTAGTGAAGTAGGCGTCTAATCACTGACATAGCATTCTTATCTGATCTAAGGGTTTGAACCTAGACTGAATGGCATCTTGTACGCATTTAAAAGGACTTGTTTGTTTGTAACCATTTCTATAGCATTCAATAATGTAAGGTAAATGCATCTCTGTTTCTATTGTAATATGGTACAGATTATCACTCCTTGGTTTCCATAGTTTCACCTTACATCATGATCATTGATCATCGCGCTTGATCATACTATAGTTGTACTCTCTATATATCGCGGCCCCATTGACCGTGAGTCAACTAATACTGTCACTTATCTACATAGCTAATATCGATATCTCACAAAAACACAGTTAAAGGAGTAGGTGGGATATGTATAACATATGAACAACCACAAATCTAATGACTGCGATATCACTACAAGCGGAGCGATGGCTTATGACGATGGGTCGACTGATGCACTGGTAAGGTGTTCATAGGACTCGAACCCCGGACTCAAAGATCCTCTCGGTTTAGAGACTAAAGCGTCGGGAAGGGAAATGTGATGTGTTACAGGAAATGTGTCACAAGTCGCAAAAAAGGATTTTAAGATATCACCATATTTGAAAAGATGAGATCATGCAAGCCGATTCCAATGATAGTAAACATTAAGGAGATTTAAGAAGTGTTTCTATATATTATGTGTCATATATTTATATTTAAAAATAGGTTTGCAATATTTCTGTGTGAGCAATTACCAGTAGAGTAACTAAATATACTCCATATAGGATGACATTCAAAACGCAGAGATATATTTAATATAATGCCTTGAGATTTGGTAAATAGATCCATATTACCGAATGTGGTAAATCCTCCAAAAATAAGAACATCTGGATGAATAAATCATGATATTAATGACTGATGTAACACTGATTCATTGTATGGTCAGTGAACAAGTTTATCGACCAAGTATTATTTTCATTAATGTTTGCTGGAAGTAATGTATTGTCATAGACAATTATTGCTCACAATAATACATAGTAAACAGGTTTTACTAACCAATTATCATTATAACAGGTCTATTGGGTTAATGTCTTACACAAGATAATTATTACTCATTATATCACATATCATATTAATAGACTCTGTGGTGAGTTTTCATTGTAAATTGGTGTTGTATTAGCTTTAACTTGAAGACTAATGTATCCAGAAGTGGTGCTTTGTATTTTATTTTGTTATTCTGGAGATTGGAGTAGGTATATCCGATGGGCGGATCTGGAAGATCTGTTCGCAGAGGCTCCTGTCCATTTCATGTAACTGTACTGATCAACTTGAATAAAAATCTTTATATATATATATAAATCCCTTTGAAAAATATCAATTTTGCGTCTTGTGACTAATTTTCCTGAAACACATCACAAATGTGCTTGGAAATATAATAAGTGCAGCATATCTTCGCAGCTTCAGTCAATATGTCAGTGTTGCGTCCTATAGCCTTCTTTTTTTGTTAATCAACAATTCAGGTAATGGCGGACGGAATTTACGTAATGTAAACATTAATTACACCACCACCTTCCGGATCGGCTTGCGGCGGTCATCCGCCGGTACCTCAAATGCTCAATAATGGATATTGGCTATCTCCTCCAAGAAAAATATAAGCACAATTTGGGATAAATGGTAGGAGAAGGGTTGATAACTGAAAATTCATATACAAATTTTGAATAGACAGGTATTACGAATCTAATTAGAATGAAAATAACGGGAAGATTTCGAAGGGAGTATCCATCTTTACTGTCCCAGGTATTACTTGTAAATTGAAGGTGGAAGAAGAAAACAATTCATATCAACGTCGGTTATAACAGTGCTAGTCGAGTAACACTAGTTAATGCTAATTGCAATTAATTATTGAACCTGTACAGAAGGTTTAAAGAAAACATTTATCCACTGCGCCTAGTTCTGGACGTACTGCCGAAAACTAGCTCAAATGCCAACGAGAATACGCGTTGGTAATACCCTTAAAGTCTAACCCTAACCACATCCGTATACTACTATTATACTGGTATGGCATCAGGGCTCAAGAGGTACCGCACATGTGGATTAAACACATGGAAACCTCCGTGGCAACCTGTTTTTCATTCGCTGGCAATTCTTTGCTATTATGTTTAGCCTTAGCACTTTGATACAGGTGGAAACCTTGGTTTCAAATTTCCTGAAGACCGGGGAACCGGCAGTACGTACGTCAGAAGCAAACTCTCTCTCAGGTCGGAAATGGGTCGGGACATAAGTGAGGTGACTTTCACTGACGGCAAATTAAGTCAAACACTACTTCTATGCTAGCTAGAATGTCAGCCTTAGATGTAACACATTGAGACAGGGATTGATGTGATAAGAGATTTGAAAGATCACATTATTAACAAAATCCCTTACACATGGAATACACAACAAACTATGGCCTAGCACATCATATATATCCAAAAACATTTTTAAAAATATGCCACCAAACACTTAATTTGTTTGGTCAGATGAAAATGTTATTGACTAAGAAGAAAGATACGATGCATAATATATATATCAGAGAGAAGATAATTATAAGTATTTTATTTTTATAATGCCATAAAAACAAGCAAATTGTGACTATACCAAATTGAACTTGTAGTAAATAGTCACTTTCAGTCATTGACGGAAGTGATATTGTTATTTACTTTATTTTTGTAACATGCATATATAACATAAGCCGAGTTGAAAACCTCTCTTTTGCTGGGAAAAGTCGACTTACAGCGATCATGAGATCGAAAATAAAGTATATCCAATCCAATCCAATCCAAGATATGTGTGAGGTACCTTAAAGTAAATTAGATATATTTTCCTCTAAGGAGGCATTAAGGCATTCTACACAGTTATAAACCACGAAGAAGATATTAGCAATATCAAATACAAAGTATAGTCTGAGCTAAATACTAGAACTGGATTTGTACGTGATGCATCACACTTTTAAATAAAAGTTCCATCCCCAAACATATGGGACTGACGTAAAAAATACAATATTATTAGAATTTCAGAAACATATTAATTTTGTATAATATTAAGGTGTGATGGAAGTTGGAACACGTTTCGGTCGACCTTGCCCTCGAAAATGGGTGTTATATATGTGTCCTTTACATAACTAAACATACAGCACAATCAGCTTGCAGTTCAGCACTGTTTCTTGCAGTAGGAATCGAAGCTGTTTTAAACCAAATATACCTCAATTGAGTTTAGATGAAACTAACATATATTGCTGATATTTGGGTTTCTCCTGTATCCAAGACTAGTTTATATCTCTAAATTGTCTCTAAAATGAATTTTGTAGGTTTGTTTTCATGTGTAATATAGACTCAGCTATGACGTAAAAATGCAATAAAATAATTTCACATATAAGTATTAAGGAACTTTTGGGTGGGTGAGTGAGTAAGTGATAGTAGTCACAAGGCTCCAAAAATCATCATTCCGATACTATGAGTGGACATCTAAAACACACCAAGTGGCAATTCATTAGCCATCTGGTTTCTAGGTTGGAGAACTCTTTGTTTGCTTTGACAGCATCCCTCCATTGAAACATTCAATCAAAGCTTCATTAAAAGACAGACATGTTTTTTGCCAGGATGAAGGAAGTGCAAAGCGAATTCCCCACCAGCTGATGTCACCTCTACATAACACTTATATTAACAGCAAGGAAAACAAAAGCAGCTCAAGGCGTACGTATACAATATAAAGGCGAATCTAGAATATTAGAACAGCACATTTGCGATCACGAATTGGCGACACCGCGCGATATGAGTCACACAGGTGAGGAATCTAATTGGTAACAGGTGGGTATTGCGAGCCCCAACTGAGTGTAACTCGTGCATGTGTTAATTGCCAGCTCGTCACTAATTACAAGCTGTCCTAATGTCTGCTAACTACCGCAGTGGCTGGAGCAGTAGCTCGGGAGTTTTCGCCTAAGACCTCCAGCGCAGCTCAGTTTTAATGCCGTCCCTACACGAAAGGTAGGGAAAAGGGGAAAAGTGGGTGATTTTTTACTTCTATTCATGACAACCTTTTGCCCAGCGAGCCCCTCTCTGCAATCAACCATGGCGAAACAGGGCCAGTATAATCAGCTCTTCCTTCCTTCTATAGTCTGTCCGAAAAGTCGTTGACACTGGATTCCTTCTTCCCTTTAAGACTTTAAGAAGAGAGCTTCCCTTTAAGACTTTTAAGAAGAGAGAAAAATGGGGACTTTTGACTTTAAACTGTTGCCGTTTGCGACCGACCATGGTCAAATATACAGTGGTTTTGTATTGTGCTGTCTCTGTTTCATGTGCAGCAGCTGTTGTTTTGCTTAGATGGAAGCAAGAGCTGGTTATACTGGCCGTGTTTCCCCATGGTTGATTGCAAAGAGCGGCTCGCTGGGCAAAGGGTTGACAGTTCCTTGTCATAACTAGAAGTAAAAAATCCCCCCCCCCTTTTGCCTCTTCTTAAAGGCGCTAAGGAATCCTGTGTCAACTACTTTTTCGGACGGGCTATAGCCGGTCATCACCTGGATCATAGGTGATTAAGAGCTATGGCACTATGACGTAATACGTACGACGCTCAAGCCTCCAAAATGAATTCCAGGAAGCTCCAGAACATAAACAGTATACTCTATTTGAACGTTACTTTAGTATCTAATGTATCCGTGCAAAAACATGTTGCGATTAGGAAGGTATATATTATTACAATGCCAATCAAATGAGACACAATGTATGCCCATCGCACCAAATCTTAAGTATATTTAGAAATGTTATACTACTATTCAATCATTTCTTCCATGGATAATTTAGAGGGGGAAAAGATATTCTCTCGAACGTATCAATAAAAAATAATCCTTGCATTACTAATACCTAGCTAGTATATGACTCCTATAAAAAACACGATGCCCTTTATCTTAAGAGGTTATTTAATGCTAAGTTTATGTCTAATAATGCTAGGTTTATGTCTAATATGACGTTAAGAATGCAAAATCCCCCCAAAAACATTTAGCTACAAAAGATCAAATTTACCTTAATGGCCTACACGTCATTATATTACACGGAATAAAAATTACAATTTCCATCGAGTTATATGTACATGTATCACTTTGAAATGAAGGTATTCAAGTAACACCTGGAAGATTCTGATCATTTCTCCTTGGAGATGCAATAATACCAATCCGAAACGAACAAGCGACATGATTAATGTATTGAATATATTTTAGAATTTAAGATCAAGAATGTCAAAAAAACTAGTCGCAACAGAGCATTGCACTGAGTGACCGAATCCAAACGATCTTCTTTGTTGATCCGTTTAGATGTATGATATAGTTAGGAATCCTGCAACGGCTCACTGAATGTACAAATTCTCGGCGTGTGACCCCGTTCGTCCAGGTACATGCAGGTGGAAGGGTCAACAGAATATCTCAGCCTTGTCTAAACGCAGCTGTTACAGACCGAAGAAGTAACATCAACTCTCAGATCTCTTAAATACATTAACACTAAGCAGTAGGCCTTTCTAATTTTACAGCAAAAAAAACTATTTCTAACAGAGAAAAGTGGAAAATATTTAGTTCAAGCTCAGATTAGTAACGTCAAATTCTGCCAGTCGAGGACGAATCCTAAGTGTTCTTTAATAACCATTTACCTTAGGATAAACTTGAACTGCATGTGGGTTATTAAAAGTTCATAAAATTTTATATTATATATCGTGTGCGGATATTACTGGTAGCCATGATAATATCTCATTAAAAGCTCTTCATTTGGATATTTGCCGGTGAGATTTGATAGCTTGGATCGGTTTTTGTAACAGGATATTTTGGCAAATAGAAAAACAAATTAGTGTCTTTTACTTTGCTTTACTTTGCCATTTTATAGCTCGATCAGAACTAACTTGTCCTATTTTCAATACGACACAACTGATTCAACCTAACATGCAGACGTCCGATCATATTGTGACATGATTGCATACATGTGTATGAGGCAGATTATGTACACGAGAACCTTCTGCAAACAAAGCATAGGCCCAAAGATGAGAGAGTCCCTTCAAACGGAGGGAAAGTCTCTTGCTTCAAACAGTAAAGTGTCATTATAATTCCATTAAAACGCCTAGTCCTAGGCCAGGAAACCGATTAGCGAAGTAGGCGTCCAATCACTGACATACCATTCTTAACTGATCTGAGGGTTTGGGCCTGGACTGAATACTCGTGTAGGCAAAGCTTCGGATATATTATTTATTGTTTGTAATGAAAATTAGATATAAATACGCCGTAAATAAAATTCAACTTTAATATTTCTACTCAGGTCACCTCGAAGCATTACTAAACATGAGAATATTCAAGTGGTATTAATAGGTCAAAGAACTGTGTTGGTTTCTTTCTCTCCACATGGAACACTACTGTACATCTATTACGGGGCCCGACACGATTGGAGGTTGATGGACGATTGAGCTGTTTCTATTTAGGACGTATCATAATCTGAATATACTGTCTGGGGTGTCAACTATAATTTTCCTACCCCGCATGACCAGAGAAAACCTGAGTTTCGTAGCTAGGGCAACACGATCACGCCAATCTTTAGTTTTGTCGTTATTCTATAGCAGCATCAATATTCACCCTGTTCTTAGCAAATACCGAGCAAATATGATTATAAAGAGACTCTGTGATAGCAATAAAACCATATTTATAGCAATAAACCATATTTATCCCCGATTAATCCGTGATGACAATTTAAACATGTAAAAATACTGAATAATGCTTAAATATATCCCAGGGTTTAGCGATGATTTCAATGTGCACCGTGAACATTTTAGCAGCGCTTTTTAACTCTAAATATAATAATTTCTTAAGTTTCCAATGTTAAGTATAGAACCTTCTTCCATATTCTCAGCATGACATATACACATTACATTGCCCAACATAGACGGATAAAGAGATTAACAGAGCATATCAAACATACACCAGCCGATGAAGTTCGCGGAGCATAGAGGAAT
Source organism: Sthenelais limicola (assembly GCA_942159475.1). Classification (NCBI taxonomy): domain Eukaryota; kingdom Metazoa; phylum Annelida; class Polychaeta; order Phyllodocida; family Sigalionidae; genus Sthenelais; species Sthenelais limicola. Next base: position 33,859,971 of record OW804098.1, read on the forward strand.
ATACATGACCTAAATATAATGTACTATTATGTAGATATAAAATGTTATGCTGTGGGTAATACTTAATCTTCCTAGCTGGATCGTGTACAACACCTATTGCCCGAAAACAATCACAGTGTCTAGGCCAATGGACTAGCCAGGAATTATTCATTTCTGATCTTTTAACCCCCAGCTGTTCTGTCAGACTGTACGGTGCTCCTTATTACTAGGCAGACATATCGTAAGTATACACTAGTTGGGTATATATATGTTCGATTTCCAACCCGGAAACTAGGACAAGGAAGTAAAAAGAAATTAAATAGGCTATTGACATTGTTATATATATATATACACCACTGTTATTCAACTAATACAATTATTGGAGAAGAATGATAATAAGACTTACTTTTCTCTTGAAGAGAGAGAAGTTGGTTTTACATGCTTCACACGACATGGTTGACGAGTCACCTGGAGTTTGGGAAGAAGAGATATTTCTACTACTTGAATCGCTGCTTCGTGCATTGGAGTGTTGTTGTCCACACTGGGAGCCGCTACGTGGTGTAGTTTCGGGAGCTTGCGCTTTCACCGCTCCCGCACCCATAGGTCCTCCACACGCCGCTAGGCGCTGGGGGCAGTTTTTTTCCTATTATAATTATCCGTTCCTCTATAAAATAATCACTACTTAAATACTACCAAATAGCCCCGACGAATTGCGTTTCCGGATAAGGGTATGTGTGAGGAAGAGGAAGAAGAGGGAATGCAAGCGTTTTCTTTTGTTCTCGGTCCACAAACCCATTAATTTGGACGCTATGTACTGGCAATGAATAATTCCAAGGATTCCACTATCTTGTTCCAATAACTGATGATGAGTGAGGTTAATTCCCGAGTAGAGAGTGAGAGATGTGCACTGGTGTTTGTGGACTATAGACCTATGACAGGTGGCACTATTTGGTGTAATTATTGCAATGCATCCCCGACAGGCACATACGGTGACTGTTCCTTGGTAATTAATCCATGTGTTGGTTAATACCGTAGACCTCGTCCAATGTCTTTAATCCCAAACTAATGGAATAGCCAAATCTACGGGCCTTCGCCCCTGCAAAACGAATGAAGAAAGGTATAGTTCAAATGTGCTCTCGACCATTCCTGGACACATAATCTAAAAAGAAATCTCTATAAATTGAATAGTGTTCAACGTCAGTGGAGTGATTCTGATAGAAATATATTCAATGTAAAGATTTGTTCTTAGGCTTTCTTTTATTACTAGCGGATAACATAATATATATAATTTTAAGTATAAATCAGAGATATATTATTATAATCATAAATGCTGCTACAATATATATAATTAGCTTCTTAAATTCTACATGAATGATAGCCTCTCCAGGCAGTGATATGATAACATTTCTTCCGATATTATCTTATTCTGTTTTCTGCATTTATTCTATTCATCATTCTAGTATCCGCATCTAGACTAATCCATAGACCTCCGCAATGAATAAGCTGAAATAAGAGATGACATCATAATAAAAGAAAGCCCAATTTTGAACTCGTGACATTACAGCGATCGTCAATTAACTCTCACATACGCTGTGAATACGGGAGGTAGGCAGACGCTCTGACATTATTGCCTTATTTTTCAACCTCAATTCCCATCCAATACAGAGAAAGACAGATTGTACGCCTCATAGGTAAAGTAGCGCGAGACATCGGTGGAAGACGTATGTCAATATTACCGAAGTTTAGACCTTGATACGGATCACTAATGAGACACGTGATGGGAATTGATGTGCCTTTTGATGGGAGATCGATTCGAGCTTTAGCATGTCATCCTATGGTATTGACTGCGGCATATTGAGGAAACACGGCATACCAGTAAGTTGGATGAAAAATATACAGTCTAGGCCTGAAGATGAGAGAGTCCCTTCAAATGGAGGGAAAGCCTCTCACCTTTCACCGCAAGTGCCATTATGAGTACATTAGGACCGCAAAATATCATTATAATCCCATTAGAACGCCTAGTCCTAGTGAAGGAAACCGATTAGCGAAGTGGGCGTCCATTCACCGACATACCATGTTTATCTGATCCCAGGGTTTGGGCATAGACTGTATATTCCCAATAATGTGTCAACATAGTTAGTGGTTTATAATACAGGAATCAGGATGAATATTATAGCGAGTTGGTTGAAGGAGCGTGAATATATATCGTATTTGTTGATTTGCAACTGAGCAACGAACGGGTGCGACAATTCTTTAGTTTAGAAGCCACTGAAACCATAGTTACCATTAACCGTATCATTATAATCTGAAAAGCAACAGAGCAGCTGTAAACAAATAAATTCTAGTCCATATTTAGGAAGAACCGGGGAAAATAAAGTAATGATAATAAGGTGAAAATATTATCTTTCTCGCACAAACCGTTTGCGGGAGCGGGTTTTGCACATCTGAGTTTTATAAACCATAATAAAGGTAGAGATCTGCGATAATCAGTGGACGAGATTATAATGCTTCACCAAGATTAGAAGATACACATAAATTTACTACTATTTAAATTGGAGTCAACACAACAGTATATAATTATTCGACTGGAAGATGATAAATTAACATGAAAGGTCTTTTTTTTTTATGACAGTTTATGTTTTTTTATGACAGTTCCTCATCTGAATTCTTTTTGGTTTCAATTCTTTTTCATTATAAAAGGCATTGTTTTCATCCTGCACACTTTGACTTTCCGGCACAACATATACAATCCCACAGAAGACCTCAGAAGAGAAATGTTCCAGATTTGTTTTTCATTTTTTTAATTAACACAAATCACATGATCCAAGAAGCGCTCATTCTCAAAATACTCCCTTTGGCTTTGCGAAACAGGTATATATAACCATGTACGTAAAGCGATCTTCTACAACTAGAGTAGAAGGTGGGTGGAAAGGTGATGCCGACAAACAATGAAGACATCTACCTGCCATAAAGTATGGTTGACCCTATCGGGATAGGTTAAAACTTGAGCAGCCGCATGTATAGCCCTTATGCTTGATACGTAAAGGATATGAAACCAGAGTTAACCTCTACCCTTATAATATACATTCATTCCCTATCCACCCACCCACAATATGCACACCACAGACAATATTTAGCAGAGCAATGTCTCCTGATTCCAATAACTTCCTACTAATAACGGAATATCAAAAGACACAGGCGGAAATGAAGAACTGCAACAAGAATGAGGCCGGAAAAAATCCAATAGATAGAGGGAATGGAATGAGGTGCTAGTAATTGAATATTTATTGGACGACATTGCGTAGCAATCAAGTCCAATAGATATTCAATTACTAGTACCGAGTTCCTTTCACTATTTATTATATACTCCTAGCATAGACAAATATTGATATAAACCGGTCTTTTGGGTTTTGAATCGTCATAAAGTATCTAAAAGCTAAAAGAAAACCCAATTCGATTTTTTGTTGTACACATACGATAAACATATTTTTATTGCACTTCTCAAATGGAATGCGCATATGATGAAATGGTATAATGAATTTAATTATCTTAGTCTTTAGTAACTACATTTTTTAGCCTTGACTTCGTAATCAAAGTTAGATATACAGTCTAGGTCCAAACCCTCAGACCAGATAAGAATGGTATGTCAGTGAATGGACGCCTACTTCGCTAATCGGTTTCTTGGCATAGGACTCGGCGTTCTAATGGAAATATAATGACATTTTGGGGTCTTAATGAAATTATAATGGCACTTTGCCATTCAATAGGACCTCCTGGTAGAGCTATGATTAGCATAGAATGGGGTACCCATTTCCAGGTATTGAATTGAATTTATTGATGTAACTGTATTGAACTGGAAATAAACAATATACATGCATACAATGGAATTACATGCATAATGGCACTTTGCCGTTTGAGGCGAAAGGCTTTCCCTCCGTTTGAAGGGACTCCCTAAACTTTGGGCCTAGACTGTATAGTACATGTGTAGATAAGGTACATCTGCAACATTGAAGACAAAGATAAACAGGTGTAGAACACCTGCATCCCCTGCAAACATCACAACCGATGCGTGCTAGCATTTACAATGAGGCCTGTTTATGAATGTACATGTATTGGTGGCATGTTAGCCAATATATATTACAGAACTTTTCTAAATTTGGTGAAGTAGGTTTAATTCAGTCAATGACAGTTTTAAACAAACGAATATATAATTACAGAAAGATAGCCTCGGGGAATTTAAAAAAAAACTAGACTTCCAATATGAACATTAGATATAAATAAATAAAATTTAACTTTGACATTTCTACTCAGGTCACGTCGCGGCGCATTGCTGAACATGGGAATGTATTCAAGTGAAAGAATTGTGTCGACTTCATTCTCTCCAAAGGGAACAATAAACGATTACGTATTACAGTAGTACTCGTGGCATAGATCTGATAAAAAAACTATTACATCAAACTGTATGTATGGCTTTGGATAAAACCAAATTTCTAAAGGTTTGGGGTTGTTTTTTTGTTGTGATGGTATTTATAATCTCTTCTCCCGCGAAATGGTCGATTTGGTACTTTGTCCCCATAATAGGCCTACACCTACATTTAAGAGGTTTCCTTGATCAATATGGAATACTAGAATACATCATAGCTGAGGCCCTGGAAAAGGGCGAAAACACATATTATGGGACCTGGACAGGAAATCGATTGCAGGCACCTTATTGGCTTAAGAGCCTTTGGGTTCTAAGGCAATAGAGGTATTATTAAACGGTCCAACATACACACAGTATGAAGGCACGCTATGGAAAACTTGGGAAGAAAGAGGGATGGGACTTAACAACATCTAACAAGATGGTCCATCTGAGGATTATTTTTGGCGACGTCAATATTCCCTTGAGGTTGAACAACAACCATATCCAAGACGACGAATGCTGGATCAGGAGACAAAACGACACAACACAGCTCATAGAATATATTACACTGTGTGAGTATCAGTGATGTTGGAAATTGCTAACAGAAGTCCTAGAATTAAAAATAGTTGTGGATGGTGACTTTTTCATTTCACCTACGATGATTATATTTTTCTTATAATAATTTTATTTTACCTTTGATATTTTTTAAATTTTGCTTCAGAATTGTTAATTTCTCCAGAATTTCAATTTTGTTTCAGAATTAAAAAATCCACCTCAGAATTTATTAATTTTGCTTCACAGTTATAAATTCTGTTTTACAATTTTCTGTGTTAAAAAGTCTGTTCATAGTTATTTTTCCAATTCCAAAAAATAAAATCACGGAAAATTCAGAATTGGAAATAAAATATTCTGACCGTAAATCACGTGACAGGGTAATTAATCAACTTGAGGGAACATGGATTGTATCCAAACGATGTATAGCCTACCGTACCGATTTTTGATTTGATAATTGTTTTCAGATTAAATTAATCAAATAAAAGATACCAGATACATGTATAAATGGCGAATATAATCACATGATTATAAACATTTACATCATAACATGCATCTTAATTGTCTTGAATGCATGTAATGTTGCATCCCAACGATAGAATTACCAGGGGAAATAACTATTATGAATGATATGGATTAACCTGAAGAACAACTAATCTACAAAACTAAGGAATCGATTCTGTGGGGATCGATAGATTAAACTGAACAGGATTACATGTAGTGGAACTTAGACCAGACATGGCGAAACCTGCCGGACAGCGGTCCGTGACCGTTGAAAGACAAGTCGGACCGGTGAAAGTAAAGTTTCTCCGGTCCGATTGTCCGGTGAAAAATTTGAATGAAACGTTAGAGAAACCTTTGGAGGACCAGTGAAACCTTTGGAGGACCGGTGAAAGTTCCTTTTCACCGGTCCGACTGTCCGGTGAAAGTTCTAAAGTTTTCGCCATGTCTGTTATGCCCCCCTCACACTATACGCATCCGACGAGTTGTAAGCCTTACAACTCCTTACAACTAGTTTTCCAGTTGTAAGGCCCGTTTTTGAGCTGTTGTTCACGACAAAACTCAAGATTCAAATGTTGAATTGGATCGTTCAGTGTGAGTGCCAGTTGTGAGGCTTACAACTCGGTTCCAGCGAGTCGTGAGACTTACAACTCAAAAAAACAGAAAAAAATGCGTTGGGCTATCCGTTACAACGCATGTTGTAACGGTGACGTCCTTAAAAAAACACTTTATTTGCCTTTTTTAGCGGAGGGCTCCCGATTCGAGTCGGCTAGTGTGAGATGTAATAAGTCTTCAGTTGTAAGTTGTAAGTCGTACGACCAGTCGGATGCGTACAGTGTGAGGCAGGCATTAGACTGTTACAGTTAGAGTAGATAAACTAATACAGTAATAGTTTTAGATGGGGAGTGTATGTGTGTGTGTGTGGGGGGGGGGAGGGGGGAGGGGGGTTGAAACCGCCAAGGAATCTAAAAGATATCATCACTCCAAATAACAGTAGGCTGTATCGTATATTATTATTTCGATCTTTGTTAACAGGCAGATAACATTTTATTCCATTTACCAGTACGTACCGTACCACTGCCCTATTTTCTAAAAGTGTATGACCACCCTCTGAATCTGATCATGGCACACCCGATGAATCATTGAGAAGTAGCCTACCCCAAGTAACGTCACGGCAATACAATTGGCAGGGAAAGTCTCTACCTATGACTTGCCTAAACTCCAACCATTGTTAAGCCTGTTACTTGGCACTAATCTTTCTAGACAGAAACAAGGCAATGTTTCACCAACCTAGATCCAAAGCAGGCAGTAACGTTACTTGAACAATTGGATAAGGATAGAGTGACCCACATATTAAAGATATAGGCTAATGAATGCGATTGTGACTGAAAGACTATATCACAACACCTAGGCCTATTTCTGAAAAGGCCAGCCACCAACAGTTGGCTGTATCGTATATAGGATAATGAATTCTATAAATAATGTGAGGAATCAGGAAGATTAACAAGATGCACGGCTATGACTAACGTCATATATAATTGCAATGGGCTACATGTATACATAAATAAGTACATGTACACATAAGTACATGTACACATACATACATACATACATACATACATACATACATACATACATACATACATACATACATAGAAGAACCATTCTAAATTTCAAGTAAGCATGTGAATGTTAAGGAATTCTCCCAATGACACCAAGTAAACCCCACCAGAATACCTTAAAACAGCATATATTTAGAAAAAAAAATATTCAAATTATACATTTGTTAAAACAGATGTAAACTTTTCATGTTTAAATGATTGTAACCATACTACATACTAGGTCACCACAATAATAATAGCTACTCAGATTGTAGTTGTAAGGTGTAACTATGTTTGCATGTACATTTTGTACATGTACATTCATACCTACATTAGTACATACACCCACTGTCACCACTGCCACCACTACCACCACTAACACTAAGCTCCCACTCAGCTGGCCAACGAACCGTGACATAGCATGACCAGCACCACTGCCACCACTACCACTAACACTACCACTACCACTGCACTCAGACGAAAGTGGTGCATAGACGATAGACGACGATTTTCTTCAGAAATGTAGAATTCCAATGGTAACATTATACCTAAACACATTTAACTGCCCATTGCAATTAAAAATTAAATATAGGCCTATCATATATATACCCCGCGCGAGCAAATGCGTTTTGAAGCCACGAGCTGGCATTAGAGGACAATAGGCCTTAAGTGCTTAACACATATATATGTCTATAATTCTGGCAGATATAGCTAGATATGACAGGGACACATTCGGGAACGTTACAATCTTGTGTTTTACTTTTAGCCGCTGGCACTTGACACTTCCGAATATATTATAGATATAACGATGCGATAAGAAAAAGCAAGAGTCGACCGAAGAGATTGGCCTAGCAATATTTCAATAAAATTTAATAACAAATCGCTCCCTATCTATCGCGGAAGTAGGCCTACCGGTATACATTTAGCTGGTGTTTTTATTCAGATCGGACTTAGTTATTTAAATTACAGCTTGGGAAGGGGTTGATTCGGGTATTTATCTTTCCTTTCTCCACAAAATAGCATAGACAATATAGCCCCACCCACCCCCCTGGTTATCTCGCTCCATGATAAGGGAGCTTTAGCAAAGCTATCTCAGTAATGTGGGTCAGTGTGAGCGTGGCAATTGTTGCTGAAACCTCTTCCTTTTCCTTGCTTTATAATGATAGAAAAATCCACCAAGACACACGGTCAGGAATATGTCCTCCGTTGAAACCCGACTACATTCGTTGACAAGAAGGTGTGACCATCGCTAGTCAATTTCAAACTTGACTACAACAGCACCCACCACCAAACAGGAAAATAAACAATATTCGAACTTTCTTCCGCCTGTGCTACTCTCGGAAGCCACCCTCCATTATCCGCTAGACTTTGTATTCTGTCAAATGATTAACCTACCTGGCGTATATATGCAATCTTAAAATCCAGTAGCCAATATACTGTCTAATATTCCGCCGACCACTCAGTAAGTCACGTCCGAGCGGTTCACAGGTGTTGATGGCTGTGTTACCTGAACCTAAATCTAACGTCCTTGACCTTTGATCGAGAGTTCAAACTATAAAACCAGATGGCAGCACGAGTAAGATTTCTCTACCTCACCACCAGAGAGCTATAAACAAATCTATTATACGCTCTATGCTCACCATGCACCTTTCAATGAGTGCCCCCTGGCTCCTGACGGAGTAAACTTCCTACTTTCATCAATAGCTTTGGCAATGGAAGACCTGCGATAATTTAACTATTTTACAAGGGCCTTGGGCACCTGGATTGTAACGTTAGAGTCAGTTTTTTATTATTATTTTCATAATAGGAATCTGACCATTTACTAAACGTTTTGGTTTTTTTGTGTGTGTGTGGGGGGGGGGGGGGTGAAAATGGCTCCAATAAAATTTATTAAAAAAAAATAGTCTGCATGTGTGTCATTATAAATCGACAAGGATGAATGATTTCAATTGTGTATTCGTTATAATAATGATATTACCATATTTCTCTTAGGCTATTTAAACTGTGTGCATGCATACGGTAATCGTCAGAGCAGGTATCTTGTTCTAATGCTTTTCTGAATAAAATCAATTTAAATAAAATCAAAACTGTATGCTTTATAACAACATATCTTCTGTCACAATAAAATCAATGATATTCAGATGTTGCAATCTGATCAAATGGAGAACAAGTTATAAGTTTATTAAGTTAATCAATCATTTAATGAACTATTTTTCTGTTTAACTTTATAATCAGTTTAAGTTAATGTATATATTGTGCATTTCCAAAGGAAACGAATTCTACGGTCAACTATTTGTGCGCAATGGCAAGTCATAGTTAGCAGTTTTTGCTCCACTGAAAATGCTTAATATTTAATTAAAAGTGCTTATATTTAATTATATGTGTAAATTTTGTGATAATAATATTGGATAAAGAACATAACACTGTTTTGCCATTTATCAATGTTTATTAACATTTACTTAACCATAGTATCATTTCTGGTACAAATGTAATGTGTGGTCATTCATTTCCTGATCATTTAATCATGTATACTGGTTAACCTTGTTGAAACAATCTGTATTACTGTGAACTTAGTAACAGTGGAAACAATTACTAAATAGTAAAGATCACTCAGATTCAGGCATGGGTGGTCCTCTCTAAATGGGTTCCTCTCAAAACCTATACAGTGGCCTTAAGTGGCAACTTGTCAATCAAACAAAGATAGCCAATAGAATACAACAAATGTCAACCAATAGGATGTCACACTGGCCTTTAGGGATTTACTGCAGAGATGGTAGAAGGTTGTCAATCAAGCAGTCCTTGCATAGGTGCAAAGTTAGTAGTGTTGGTGTGAATTACATAACAGAGATGGGCATCGAGATATCCTCCCAGATAAGTGTCCACACTCCTCATACCAATCCTCAACACCAACACCTCAACATGTATCACATGAACTTGCTATTCAGGATGATTGACAGAATGGTACCCAATTCACTAACATTCACGAATTTCTTTTTTAAAAAAATACCGTAGAATGTAAAAAGGATGTTCTTGTCCTTGGTTGCATTAATTAATATAATTTGGTCGATTGTTGTTGTAAAGTTTAATTTTAGAATACTCAATCAACAAGGGACATCAATCAAACATAATACAACTTTGCGTATGTTGCCCAGCGTTCATATCTGATTGTAGCTCTTAAATAACAAGCTACGACACCTGCTGTTTAAGAAAAGAACTTTTTATCAACATCACGTATTCCTATACGACATAGACTGCTGCTGCCAGTCACTTAATGTCTCTAGGATATTTTCAATATAGTTCTAAATTAGCGTATTTCAGGCGTTTCAAACAATATAAATTTTAAGTCCGTTGGAAACCATTATCATGGAAATTATCGGCCCTGTCAGTCAGACGGGACACAAGAATCATGTATACATATAGCGTTCAACTCCCTCCATGTATTTAGATGATTGCTTCTGGCATTCTTATTAGCCTAAGTGAAAATGCTTATTGACGGCAAGGTATTAATTTACATGCACGCAGGAATTTAAGTGGGCACAGAAGAGATATTCGAAAATAATAGACAGCGGTCGGTTGGAATCATTGAACTATATAATATTCAGCCAGGGTCGCGGTCCAATAATTTGTCCTAAATACCATCTTATAAAAATTCCTTTGGTCTAGGTTGTATATGAGCGATTCCACCAAAAGTGCATCATTTTGGTTAAAATACAACAGCTCCTCCAGAAGCTAAAATATTTATCTGAGATTATTTTCGTTGTTATTTTCGGATCCAGGGGGAAAAAGTCGTCTAGGGGGAAGTATCCTACAATGTTTGTTTTGTTTTTTTAATCGTGAGGCCAAGAAAATGCTTATTTTTCTGCTAGAATCACCCATAAAACACGCAGATTTTCCTATCAGAATCTCTGTTTAAAAAATACAGCCAGTATTATTTGAGAAAAAACTTATAAATATTCTCAATATAATGCGTTTTATGGGCATAATGAGCCAGAGGGACAATTATTACTCTGAAATAATATGTTTTTTTGATAAAAAATCAATATTTTCAACTCTCCAATTAATTTCTTGATGATATCATGTAAAGTCAATTATGGGGTAGATTATGTCGCCGTAACGGGGGTCTAAATTTTCTTTTGAACATATAGACCTAAAAGAACTAAAAATGAAATCCCCCTTACCACCATTACTTATATCATTGTTTATGATTAGTACATCCATTATATTCATTAAAAAATCTCCAGCTAATTCCTTCCTACTAAATAATGGGATCAGAATTCTGAAAAAAGTTTTGGGGTATATTAATGTCGCCGTAACGGGGGTCGAGGTTTCAGCAATAAATAAATTAATATTAGCATAACTTATTTTCTATCAGCATTATAATGTGTAAGAAACCCAAGAGAAAATAAATAAATACAAATTTTTTTTTTGTCATACTTGAGATGGTAGCAACAAGCAAAAACAGTATGTCGCCGTAACGGGGGTCTAGAGGGCGCCCATGTCACCGTAACGGGGGTCTAGAGGGGGCAGGGGCCTGGAGGGGGGTTGAAACTATCTTTTTTTAAGTTTTCCCCACTATTTATTCCTCTAAATACCTAAATATACCTTATATCTACCTTCATAAACAACCAAAACAAGTATGCAACTCAACTGAACAGAAAAACGAGGGGGAAATCATGTAATTGATAATTTTGTACATATTCTAGATATAATTAATAATGGGTTTTATGTACATAATGGGCCAGAGGGTCAATGACCTATGACCTGTACCACTGCCATTACCATTACCATTACTGAATGGTTATTTGGCTCTAACTTTTCTTCTAGTTGGAATATATTCACAAACTAAAGAGCATTATGACCCTTATATCAAGATCTATCAGGTACACACAAATTCAAAACATTATGCATACATTTCCATTATTTATTTCCAATTAACTCCTCATTTATGTACAAATTATGTACCTTTCCCCTTTGCCCTTACTATTAGAATAGAGATCACTGTGTCTCCCAAGTTGACCTGACCACAATATTCATTATTAACGTTCCCAATTTCGTCTATATTAGTAGCAATATATCTATACTAGTTTATGTACGAAAAATAATAAATCAATGGGAGCAATTTAAAAAAATTGTGAATTTTCAGCCCTGGATAGCCAAATGTAGCATTTTTGGTGGAATTGCTCATATGACCAATTCCACCAAAAGTGCATCATTTGGGTTAAAATACAACAGCTCCTCCAGAGGCTAAAATATTTATCTGAGATATTTTTCGTTGGTATTTTCGGATCCAGGGGAAAAACTCGCCTAGGGGAAAGTATCCTACAATGTTTTTTGTTGTTTTTTATTCGTGAGGCCAAGAAAATGCTTATTTTTCTGCCAAAATCACACATAAAGACGCAGGTTTTCCTAGCAGAATCGCTGTTTAAAAAATGCAGCCAGTATTTTTTTGGAAAAAAACTTATAAATAATCTCGATATAATGGGTTTTATGTGCATAATGGGACAGAGGGTCAATGATTACTCTGAAATAATATGTTTTTATGGATAAAAAATCAATATTTTCAACTCTCCAATTAATTTCTTGATGATATCATGTAAAGTCAATTATGGGGTAGATTATGTCGCCGTAACGGGGGTCTAAATCTTTTTTTTAACATATAGACCTAAAAGAACTAAAAATGAAATCCCCCTTATCACCATTACTTATATCATTGTTTATGATTAGTACATCCATTATATTCATTAAAAAATCTCCAGCTAATTCTTTCCTACTATATAATGGGATTAGAATTCTGAAAAAAGTTTGGGGGTATATTAATGTCGCCGTAACGGGGGTCGAGGTTTCAGCAATAAATGAATTAATATTAGCATAACTTATTTTCTATAAGCATTATAATGTGTAAGAAACACAAGGGAAAATAAATAAATACAAAAAAGATTCTGTCATACCTGAGATGGTAGCAACAAGCAAAAACAGTATGTTGCCGTAACGGGGGTCTAGAGGGTCCCCATGTCACCGTAACGGGGGTCTAGAGGGGGCGGGGGTCTGGAGGGGGGTTGAAACTATTTTTTTTAAATTTTTCCCCACTAATTTTTCCTCTAAATACCTAAATATAACTTATATTTACCTTCATAAGCAACCAAAACAAGTATGCAACTCAACTGAACAGAAAAACGAGGGGGAAACCATGTTACTGATAGTTTTGTATAATTATTCTAGATATAATGGGTTTTATGTACATAATGGGCCAGAGGGTCAATGACCTATGACCTGTACCGCTGCCATTACCATTACCATTAATGAATGGTTATTTGGCTGTAACTTTTCTTCTAGTTGGAATATCTTCACAAACTAAAGACCATTATGACCCTTATGTCAAGACCTACTATGTATACACTAAGTTAAGACATTATGCTTACATTGTTATTACTTATTTCAAATTTAATTCCTCATTCATGTAGAAATCTGGACCTTTCCCCTTACCGTTAGAATAGTGGTCACTGTGTCTCCCAAGCTGCCCTGACCACAATATTTATTATTAACGTTCCCAATTTCGTTAATATTAGCAGCAATATATCTAGTTCATGTACGAAAAAAAATTAAATCAATGGATGCAATTTAAAAAAATTGAGAATTTTCAGCCCTGGATGGCCAAATGTGGCATTTTTGGTGGAATTGCTCATATATACATCAATATAGTATATTATATACACGTAGAGGGTTTTTTTATCCCGCATGTTCTCGGAATCTGTGATGTTACCAACCGTTTTCTGCTCGAAAGGAAAGGGAGGGGGAGGGAAAGAATGAAAGAAGCAGAGGGAGAGGGTGGGGGAAATCAGATAGGGAGAAGATGACACAGAGAGAAAAGGGCAGAGAGAAGAGGTCAGGGGAGACGAGAGGGTTAGTGTAAGCACAGGGAGAGAGAGAGAGTGAGAGGAAGAGGGTGACCATCCTCTGGACGGGTATTTACCGTCCTAAGGAACATATATAGATAAATAGACAAATTGTAATGTCCGATCGACAGCCTTAAGCGACTATGGGAACTTAATCTATCTAATCAAGAACAACGACAACAACAGGATCTAATGGACCTCGCCAGCACTCAACGTTTATATTCTACTATCCACACCTGGGTTGCCAAATATCACAGCTTCTCACGACAACAACCGACATACATAAAGGAAGCAGTACATGATAATGACATGTAAATACAAAAGGGTGTATAATATGTAAGTGTGAGACATACATAAGATAAGTACAACATACAGCAATAAAAAGTTTGAAAATACAGATACATTACACAGCACGACCTCTGTTGGTGACTAAAACCATAACCACGACCCGCGCGGCCAGCACCAATACACATCTTACAAAACCAAGGGTCTCCAAGCGACACCCGCTTGAGACGCGCGCGGGCGCGGCTCTGGTTCAGCAAAGCTAATCCATAGCCGCGCACCACAATGTCCCTCCCCCTTTCTTGAAAGGAGGGCACAACCGCTTTAGGCTTTCATCAAGAAAAGACTAAACCATAAGGTTAATACATAAGTAAGAAGGTAAAATAAGTAAGAATCAACAATACATCCGCCATCAAACATTATAAAAATCACAGAATAAATATATAAAACATAGGAATCCATACCGGGTTTGCAGGAATCACACGAACAATGGAGAGAACAAACACACAAATACATTGAAGTCTGTTGATCAAGTAACTCTGTCCATTTTGAAACGTTTGGTCCGTGTATAAAGAATCCGAGTGTCCTGGTTATTTTAGAAACACACACAAATGTCCGGTAACATCCTAATTCTGGAAACTGTCCGTTTGAGGCACACATATAGTAGGTCGATGTATAGCTGTGGTAAAAATTGTTCGTATCCGATATAGCTGTATCCTGAGAGTTGAGTTGGCCAGCGCTAGAGACTATCAAGGGACATCTATCCAATATCGCTCATCTCGTCTCGTCACCGCTGGGCTCATCACAGCTGGGCTAACCACTGCTGCATCCGGCTCGACTCCATTCCATGTTCATATCCAAAGTCTAAACAATTACTAACTAAAAAGACCAACGTCATACAAAGACTACAGACGCATCAAACTAGATCGTCTCGTAAGTGCCTCTAACATCACTTTCTTCATCTTTTAACAGTTCCTCCTCGTCAATGTCCATATTTTTATCTTCCTCGGTCAAGCTCCTCTCGCCAGAAACATGAGATGAACCAGACACATCCAATCCATCTTCCTGCGCTGAACGGTCTGGGTCCGACTGAGGAACATAAACAGAAGTCTCGAAAGCCGCTGGCTGCTCCTCGCCGACAGAGGTATTCATCAGTCTATTGAACAACCCGCTCATCTTTCTCACGGGAGAAGAGAAGAGCGGAGGCACTACCGACAGAGACACAGCGCTACCACCAGGCACCGGTGTAACACCTACAAAACCTGGAGGAGCGATAGGAGCATTACCCGCAACTCGACCAAGCACTCCGGGAGAGCCCTGTGCCGCAGCTGGGTTTTCCCCTAACAAGGCCGAAGCTCGTCGCTGAGCCTCAGACTCTCTGCTTGTTGACAGTGGCGTAAACCCTGTCATCGCATATGGACTGTACATAGGCAGAGGCACCGCTCGACTGGACTGCTGCTGCTGCAAAGCTTGCTGCTGCAACTTCAGTGAACGCTGCAACTGCCGCTGTTGCTCCAAGGACTGTTGCAACTGTTGTTGCTCCTGCAACTGTTGCTGCTGCAACTGTTGTTGCTGCAACAATTGTTGTTGTTCCAACTGCCCATCTAACTGCTGCTGGTGTAACTGCTGAGCGGGCAACTGGGACAGAGTCTGTAACATCATAGGGTTGAACCGCCTAGGCGAAACAACGTTCATTTGTACATTAGGATTCATTACTGAATCCCAATTATCAAAGCCTGGAGTTGGCTGTACACACTCCTTTACCACTACCGCTTTAAGTGGAGTAGCTTCCTTGACTGCAGCAGCCGCTGGCGCAGTTGAAATAATCTGCGGCAACGTCCGCGGCAATTGCTGCTGCGGCAACTGCTGTTGCGGCAACTGCTGTTGCAACTGCTGCTGCGGCAACTTCTTAGGGGACGTCTGAACCAAAGCCACAATAACCTCCTCCTTCATAGGTTCTTCCTGAACAGCCTGAGGGGTCGCGGCTTGCGACCTCACAAGAGAAGCAGCATGCTGTTGGAGCAGATCAGACATTATCTTCGCCAAGTCTGATTTCCGCACAACATCAGACTCAACGTCCTCCTTCACTTTCTCACTTTTCTTTCGTTTCTTTTCAGGCTCTCCGTCACCGCTTTCATAAGCGGTCAAGCGACACCTTAGATCAAGGATTGTCTCCCTTGATATCCTATCTTCCCTCTTATAGTAATCCAGCTGCCTGGTAAGATCCTCAATGCGGGCACGCATAGCGGGGATCTCTGCAGCCGCGGCTCTGATTTCCGCAATGTCAGCCACAGGTGCCAAAGCAGTTATCACAGCCGACCTAACCGCTTCTACCGAAATATTAACGGCCTGACTAATAGAATCGGAGACATTTTTCAAGCTCCTATCTACATCCATGGCGGCTGTCGCTAAATTTTCGTCTGTTGGCAGATAAGGCAAAACAGACACAGGAACATTGTCCGTCACACCCGCTCCATCCAACATACACCGATCAGTGGCTATTTCACCAGGGGCTCCGGCAGCAGCAGCTGGCTGATTTAGCGCCGCTACTGTAGAATTGTCCTTCGGCCGTGCACCAGTCAAGACAGCCGCAATGGTAGCTTGAGAGGGTCCAGGCTTTGACCAAGCATTTCTAGAAGGAGCAGGGGCATCGATCACTTTCCTAGCAGAAGCCCTCCTTGCTTCAGAGGCACTGGCTCTCATCTCCAGTTGCGCGCGATGTCGACCAATGGTCATCACACGATCCAAGTCATATCTCCCCATCCGCGCAAAACATACACAACCTAAGTTTGCAGTCTCCTGCTCCAAGACTCTAAAACTCCCTGCCATATCTTTTGCCCACTCTAGTCCATTCCTATGGCCAGTGTTGCGGTTGACCAAATGGCGCACAAGATCAGAACGCCTGTCCAATCTCACACTGCAGGAGTGAGCGTGTGGACACGTGTAAAGTTGCACCGCCGGGCAATGCTCCTCACACAAGTGGCGATAGAATCTCTCCCGGGTGCGGTAGACCTTAATCCCATTAGGATTAATTTCTTTACCCAGGTATCTACACCAAGTAAATGGGCACCTATAGCCAGGTTTCCACAGCAAAGGAGCATTGCAAAGGAGCATATATAATCTTATATATTTTCATAACTGGACTGGCCCTGAAGAACGACCGAGAGGCCTGAAACGTCGACCAGTAAAAGTCCAAATAAAAAAGTGCAAAACTCCACCCCCCACTTCTCTTACTCAACACAAGTCATAGCAAAGTGAAATTGAAATTCAAACGGTTGGCAGATCCCCTCCCAACATCTTATATATTTTTGTTGACATAATGCATTGTCTCTGTAAAATCATTAGTATAGTATAGAGAGAGTTGATAGAGAGCTGTTTCATTAATTATTACATACATATGTGATTTCCGGGGTGCTATTCAGGGGTGCTATTTGAAAAGTCAAATAGCACCTATGTGCTATTTGAGCCGAATATCAACAAAATTGATGGAAACCAAGGTAAAATACTATTAAAATCAAGTTCTCTTGTTGATTTAGTATGTAATAAATACATAATAGCACTCTGTTTGGTTTGTTATCGATCTCAACGTTGGGTCAAATTGCACTCCACCCCTTTGGGGTGTCGTGAGATTTGACCGAACGTCCCGATCAATTACAAACCTCCATCGTGCCATTAGGTATAATTGAATTTGCAACAAATTACTTGAAATATTATATAGTGTTACATAATATATGAGGATATATGTTTATAGACGATTGGCCGCCAAGAGCAAATGCTGAGTGCCATTGGACTAGTTGCAACCGCCATGATCAGTTGATTAGGTATTTTTTGCTTTTTTGCTTGCTTTAGAAACGGCACCTCCTCCTGTTCAGTATTATTATTATTGTCCTAGTGTCTATACCGAATCTAATAGTTATTAATGTCTCCATAACGCAGTATGTAGTGGCAAACGTAAAGGAGGTATTTGGCGTTCCATAAAGCCCAGAGCTCAAGTAAATAGGTCATCGTGCTATTTCAATGACCGAAATGCTTACAGACGAAGCAAATTTATACTCATGATGAGACCAAGACAAATGCTAGATAGGAAATAAAGGGTACTAGCTTCGCAAACGGGAAAGTGACTAGGTGAGTGGAATTTTGATTAATTAATTGATTGATTGAGTTATGTGTAATATGGATGTTTTCAGGCCGAAGGTAACATTCCATAGGTATAGATACATTCGATATATTACTCATATTGTATGGCCAGAACCTCCTTTATACATTGAATGATTGGTTGATATCATATTTCTTTCGTTAGGCTAGTGCACTAGAATAAGGTTATTGTGATAATAACAGAAATAGATTTGAAAAACAGTACCTATTGCAATTATTCACTTAACCCCAACATGCTTCAATAAATTAAACTATATCAAACTTATTCTCACTTACATCCAAGTATATATCTTCTGACATTTTCTTCAGGGTAGAATCTGAAAGGGCAGAATTGCCATAATGATGGGTAAAGTAACTACAGGACTGGTCACTGGACTGATAGTTGGGGTGGGTTCCTACCTCTACATGAAGCTGAGGAGACCCAGAGGCTTCCCTCCTGGACCTCCGGCTGTACCAATATTTGGCAGCTTTCCTTTCCTCAACATCGACACATCACCTGGAGCTGAGAACCAAACAATACAATTCTTTGAGTACCTTAAGGTGCTAAAGAAAAAATATGGACCTGTCTTCAGCGTTGCCATAGGACACAAGTAAAATTAATATTATATATTATAATAAGAGAGAATGTAATGAGCATATGTTCTCTGTGGACATGTACACAATAGTCACACACCTTTACTGAGGTAAGGACCCACTCAAAGGAAAGAGAAGCAAAGCTCTGAGTGGATCCTAAACCCAGTAAATACAAGTCATTATTGTGTACATGTCCCAGATATCGTGTGAGTTATATTCTATTTATGTATCATGATGCCAAACTAATCTTGCTTATTTGTCTGACATAGTTTTGTTCTTGCCAATGTGCTAAGTAAGTGACTCTCCTATTGGTTGAGGCGTTAAGGTTTCTGACGTCGTCTAACATCATTGTAACTAAACAGAATGACAAGGTGCTCGACCCATAGAAAGCTTTGTTGCTGTTGAAAACTTGGATTTCTGGATCATACGTGGATAACTTTATATGAAAGTAGGATTTCACTCTATAGTGTTGTGTACACATCCATATAATATAAAGCTAGAGCAATTTCTACAAAACGAGGTAGAAAAGAGGGTTTTTTTTATGGCGCATGTTCTCTGGTTCTGGTTTTACAAACCATTTTTTGTTATCTATAGAGGTCCATCCATCCTCTCCAGAGGTCGTCGTATGTGGTTTGTGAAGGTATCTGGGGTGAAAATGTGATTTTGAAGCTTTTTTTAAATTGCGATCTCTACACTCTATTTATAGCCTGGGAAAGCCCCTGTGAGATACTACGTCATTTTCCACAACCTACGTCCAGGGGGACCTAACTATATGAGTAATTCTCCCAATAGGGCATCATTTGGTTTTCAGAGATGGGGTTGGGAGAGAAAAACAGGTATGAAAGTCAGAGAAGAGGGAGAGGGAAAAGAGGGAGAGGGGGAAGTGTGGGGAGAGAGGGGGACCGTCCGGAGGACGGGTACTTTGCTAGTATAATATAAAAGTTTCATCCTAGACCTTACCTTATATTTAGAAAATCCACTTATCTTATGTTGCGTTAGCTAATTCTGTACTATAGTTTTAATAACATTCTGGACTGTAATCTTTACAGAATAAAATATCACAAGTTCATGTTCTAGTTCATATCTTTAGCAATAATTTATTCAGGTGATTTTTGATTCAGGTGGATAATTGTTATATCCAACCCTGCACTGCTCAAAGAGGCCTTTGTTACCATGGGAACCGATATTGCTGGACGCCCAGACCCTACTTCCCTTGTTAAGTCCTGGAATCCGTATGCACCAATATTAAGTATGTACACCATCAACAATAACAAAGCCTAAACGATACAAGTAAGATATATTAGAATAGAGCTTAAAGCTGACCTCCCAGAAGTCTGGGATAAAAGATCTCAAAGTTGACTTCTATCCTATTTCTTTAGCTACCTATTACCCTGTGTCACCTTGTCCGAAAGTTTGATTTGATTTGATAATGTTTTGAAAACATTAAACAGAGGTTCAAATCCGTTACTGGGCCATCGGTGATGGTTTATGAAAACCCAACCATATGTGGCAGCCATATGGTGGCCGATGGCAGCACTGAGTAGTGGTTGAGGCTCTATATGCTCTATACATAGTATTCACTGACGTCACGGCGCTTGCCGCAGCTTGCCATAATGTGGGTCAACTTTAGCTGGACATGAGTGCTCCAAGCCTAAAAAATGCAGTTTTCACCTCCGAAAGTTTTAGAGAATGTTATGTAAAGTATGCTGATAGGTTATATGGTCATTTTGGAGTGTGTCATAATGGAATAATAAGTATAATTGCCATTAGCAAACATTTGAAAGGGGAAATCCTGTCGATCTAGTGTCTCCCGCTATCTATGCTGCCACACATTATGGCTGCCAGTGAGGAGAGCCGCTGACTGGGGTGACGTCATGTGAATACTATGTATTGTACAGACTACAAAAGTGTCCACTCAGTGCTGCCACCTACTGCCACCATGAAAAGCAAAACGGCCAAACAAGTTTGAAATCAACGGCAGGATAATCGAATAAATCCTTGAATTTACAGCTTTAGCAAGCTTGTCATTATGTGACAGACCCCTGATTGTGAGTTTTGGTAACTAATTTGAAGGTAATTACAAGAAAAACGGGTAAAACCAACAATTGCGTCACTTGGGAAGGCGGCTTTAAGATTGACATCCTAAGTTAAAAAATACTCTTCCATATCAAATCAATCATCCATTCAAACATAGCATTAGATTGTCCATTATCATTATCAAGTAAATAAAAGACATACGTATTTATTGCTCAATGTTTTATATAGCTTATCACTGATTTGATTTTATATTTCATTACATTTGTTCTAGGTATTATTGATGGAACATATGATGAACAGTGGAAGCAGCAGCGACATGCTGTGTTGCAAGTACTTAGGAATCTCGGCTATGGAAGAAATATTACTGAAGAATGCATTCATGAAGAAGCTGACATTATGATAGAGGCATTCAAATCTAAGGATCAAACACCATTTGATATCAGTGACCATATCAGTAATGCGGTAGCTAACATAATCATCAATTTATTATTTGGTGAGAGATATGACTATAGTGATGAAGAGTTTCAGAAATTTAGGCACAGCATTGACGCTGCATTTGCAGCTGTTCAGAAAGCTATGGATTACATAGACATGCCGTTCCATCAGCTCTTTCCAAACTTCAGAAAAAGTGAACGAGAATTATATGATTCTTTCAAAATTTCGAATGACTTCCTTTTCAAAAAGATCTCTGAAAATGTTTTTGATGAGACCATCAAACAGCCAAGAAATTTCATAGAAGGGTATCGTATCGAAAGACAGAAGAACCCAGCATTGAAGAATCAATTGTTCCAAGCCCTATCTGACTTTGTGCAAGCAGGGCTAGAAACAACCACTACTACATTAGGATGGGCAATATACTTCATGATGGCTTATCCAGATGTACAGGCTAATGTACAAAAGGAACTGGATAAAGTTGTAGGTTCAGGAAGGAAACCAAGACTGTCAGATAGAGCGGATTTACCCTTCACCATGGCAACCATTCAGGAAATCTTGAGGCTGGGTACAACTGCACCATCTACCATTCCTCATGTGACCCTGAGGACCTGCCATATTGGAGGCTATACCTTACCTAAAGGTGTTGAGGTGAAAATAGAATAATTGATATAATTATCTTATAACCTTACATATCCATTAAATATTATCACATATCATGTTACTTATTATTTATGGGGAAAGGTATCTTGCTATTCTCCTAATACAGGTATTCCACAAGGCTCATTTAAGTCAGCAACTGACTGTGACTGATATGAAATGAAAGTGTGAGTTTAGTCTAAGAGTAATGCCTATATCCTTGATTAGATTTTAAACCTTGACAATAGTGATTATGTTGGGTTTCCATTTCCAGGTTATGGGTGACCTATGGGGCATATTAAGGAGTGAAGAGATTTGGAAGGATCCTCTTGTACTCAAACCTGAAAGGTTCCTTGATGAAGAGGGAAAGCTAAAACACTATGATGAGTTTGCTCCATTTGGCTTAGGTTGGTCATTTTATCTTGATTCTATCCATATACAACTATTCACCAAACCATGACGCTTATTTCTGTTGAAATAAATGTTCGACCCATTGCAGTTTGACATCATTGGAATTTGGCAGTTCCTCTATTATTATAATAAATAGTATGTTAACACTTGATATTAATTAGAAAATAATCATTGCATCAAAAACTAGTGGCTTGTGGTGGATGTCTTACATTGTTATGGCAATACAAATGGATGATCTTCAACATTGTTATATAAAGGGCTGATTTATTATTTTACAGGAAGGCGAGCATGTCTGGGTGAGCAACTCGCTAGACAGGAGCTCTTCATCTTCTTCAGTAACCTCGTCCACAGCTTCACATTCTCATCACCAGATGGCAGGATAGAGCCTGTAACCAAGGGAACAATAGCAGTCACACATAGACCCCCTCCATTCACTGTCATAGCCACCCTAAGGGATTGATGTTCACTGGCATTGTTGGGTTTATCATTTCAAAATAAACAGATTATTTTGTAAACGTGATTACCTCTCCAAGGGACTGGCTGAATCAAAGAGGCATGATTCGGATTATGACTCAGAAGCTCCAATGAAACTGTGTATTGTTGAAAATACCTAATTGGCCAGATTTTGGAGTTTTACCGCCGAACAATTGGACTCAAGATTGGTAGAAAACGATAGTACATGCATAATGGTTGTTCTTAAGCCTCAAGATAAAAAAGATAGTTGCTTAGCATTTTTCTGGTGAATGCACATGTATTATACCCGACGGGCACTGAATGCAATTGAGTGTGATGGCACTGTGATCATTTTGTGATTGGCCGCAAACCAGTGAAGTGTGATGTGTATGTGATACATATGGCTTTGAATCACAGTGAAATGGACAAGCCATTAGCCATCATTATGGGAAATCCATTGCGTCTATTTCCTCCCATGTTGTTGGTGGTCTCACACTTGTGTTTAATCAAGTTCTCAATCATATTCATTTATGTTTGAATTAAACATGTGTTACTCAACCAATTTCATCTACAAATACATGTTTTCTTCAGAAGTCAATAATATATATGGGTGTGATCTCAATTGCGCATATAATGCGCATTCAGAATTGCATCTGAATACTCATTATAATGCAGCCACAACAGGACAATACCTGGCACTGCTTACTCACCTGGCATTCACACTTACTCTCCCGCATCTGACACTCCTTTCTCTGACACTCATACTCACTCTCTGACACCCAGTCAAAGAAACCCCTATACATTTATTAATGTATATTATTATTTATTAATGTATAACTATAACCGATAATATCATATTAAAAATGGATTGTGTGATATTTGTGATGTGTTTTAAGAAAATGAGTCACAAGTCACAAAAAATGGATTTTGAGATATCACCATATTTGAAAAGATGACTCCAGGCGGATTACAATGATAGTAAACAGTAGTACATCTAACACATATTTCTATATTTTAAGTTTGATATTTTTAATTTTGAAAAATAAGTTTGCAATATCTCTGGGTGGACAATTACTAGTGAAGTAGCTGAATATACTCTATAGGATTAGTTTAGAAATGTATGGATATTTTTAAAACACGGTCCTAGAATTTGGTATATATATTCATACAATTCGGAGCATTAAATAACCCAAGAATGAGAACAATTGTATAAAGAAATCTTGTGAATAAAATACTTTGAAAAATATCAATTTTGCGACTTATGACTCATTTTCCTGAAACACATCACATTTGTATTAATGATTTGAATAATTTATACATAGAAAACAATTCTATTACATATGTTCGAAATTATGGGAATAGCCCATTACCCTTAGCCCTTACCATTATGCCACTGGTTTTCACCAGGTGGCGGTACTGTTTTCACCAGGGGGCGCAAATCGGAACTTGAGTGCATTTACAATTTCTTTTACAATAAAAGTGACGTTAATACAATTATGTGGCATTTATAGCACTATAGATATTCCACATCATGTAGATAGGAATGTCATGAGTGATATACTTCTATAGTTTATGTTTGTTATATACCTGTTTGATATTGAAAAATGCTGTGGTCAAAACACCCTAATGATTGTACATATAGATTGTCCCTATAGTGGCTTGGGTAAGCCAGAGCAAACAAACAACTGGAACACACACTAACATCACCTACAGGTAGCTAAACCTGCTGTCTTGGTGGATTGGAAAGAGATGACGAAAATGATTTTAAAGTATTATAGGTCTTACAGGATAAAAATAATGATTAAATAATTGATGAACTAACATGGAGAATTAATTATGAGTAATTTCGAATGATATTATTCTCAAAAAAGAACGCAATACAATAAGGTGGAAGTGCATAAATTATCCCACTCAAATGCCAGATGAATTTGCTAATTTTTGCATTTTTATTGCGGTATACCCTTAGCGTGACCATCTCGCGATCATTGCGCAATAATTATTGCGTGAAAAGCGTCCACTCTCATCACAGAACTATGGCGAGATGATTGCGCATTAAAACTCGCGCAAAATCGCGCTCATTTGCCCGTCGGGTACATACTTCTAGTTTTAGATGAATCCATTAAAGGATAGATACCTGTATTCAGTCTGGTTCGCAAATATTATATTTGGATAGTTTTTTTCCGTCTTCCTAACTTATCCTTGGTAATATCAAAACTATGTCATATCCATAGTATTATGAGATATTTGATCAAAATAGGGAGCACATTCATTTCGATGTGCAAATCCAAATCCAAAGTGCCATTTGGGTTGGCATCTGGAGTTTGTAACCCCAGGTCAGGGCCCCATGTCAACGTATCTATCATGGGCTGTGGTGACTGATACAGGGTAGTGATTGGTCAATAAAATGGAAATTAGTTTCTTTCCTGTCCACTTGGGGCATGGTGGCAGCACCTTATGGTGGCTAAACCCTTTCCCCTGGAATTTGAAATGAGTAAAGGCTTCTGACACATTCATTACACATGTTCAATAACCATTGAATGAAAATGTTGGTATTCAATACTTCAGATACTGCTATACCTATCAAATATAATTACAGAGAAAAAGTTTTACAAGATTTCATGACTACTCATTTTAACTATCTTAGCCACATACTAATCATCATTTGGAAGATGCCCGATTATGTGAACATTGGAAAATGAATTGGAGAAAAATATAAGGCCTTACAAAAGGAAAAGATCAACCACCATTGACATGGGAATTGAACAGGCTTACTGGTGATGAATGGGAAGCACAAGAAATTTACAAAATAGGCCTAACAATTATAGACCCATGATTCACATATATGACAGCAAAATCGGGAGCTGAATAGGACTTTTAAATTCTGAAAAGAATAATCAAGAAATCTTTTTCGAAACTGAATAATATTTTATATCACTTATGTAAGCTACTGTAGAAAATCAATGGCATTTCGCCCAGAGATTTGGTCTGTAAACTAGTTAATGAAGAAAGTCAGAGATCGGTAATCAATGTAGTGTAAAGAATTGCATTCTGGGTTGATCACTGACCCAATAACCTGACTGACCATGGCTGGGGCCACACACGCCACTCATGGTCCCAGTTGGGAGGGGAGGGACGCGCTTATAGGGCACTGACCATTCCACCCGGCCATACTAATTAATTCCTGCTGCTCTAATGTAATCAGTGGGTAGGGGGAGGGGGTAAGACGGAGGTGGGGAAACCGGTTTGGGTTTGGGAGTAAGGGGTGGGGAGGGAGGACAAAGGAGTTTATCTTTCACATGGACAACCATGATCTTGGCCTGATAGGAGTGAGGTCAGTCCACATAGCCCTGGAGGATGATCCAACGTCCAATTAGAAGGGGGACAGACCAGCAGAATATTTGGGGGTTACATCTTCTTGCATTAATCAGGGGTTCATATTTGAGTATAAATGAACTAAGATGACATGCCATTGGCACTATTTGCTTGGGCTGAGCTGACAACAGCATCACCAATCTCTGACTTCCTTCATTAACTAGTTTACAGACCAAATCTCTGGTCTGACCTTGGCCCGATAGGAGTGAGGTCAGTCCATGTAGCCATGAAGGATGATCCAACGTCTAATTAGAAGGGGAAAGAGTAGCAGAATATTTGGAGGTTACATGTTTTTGCATTAATCAGGGGTTCATCTTTGAGTATAAATAAACTACGTTGCAACTCTATATTATGCAAGTTGGCCTTGAGGGAAATAATATTAAATTGTTTTTAAACCCCTTGCCTTGAGACATTTCAGCCAATTCAGGGAAAACAGCACTATATGAAGTAAGACTCTCTATGCTCCATAGGCCTATCTCAAGCCACACTGTACAGCTCTGGTTACTCAAGATCTCATGTGTCGTTCAGGGACCTAGGTGCATTCTTCCGTTTTGCAACCTTAGTTGATTTCTCATTGTGTTTATGTCGGGAAATCGAATCAAAATTTCCCATTTTTGCACAAAATATGACTTAAACTCCCAATGGCAACCATCTGAAGGATGGCGCATCCTTTTCCTCATTACAGCTTTCTCTGGGGACTCTGATCCAGGCCGCATTCCTGCAGCTGAGTCAACCAACGTGCAAGCATGTCCATTGGATCTTAATTGGAT
This sequence comes from Sthenelais limicola, assembly GCA_942159475.1. Lineage (NCBI taxonomy): Eukaryota > Metazoa > Annelida > Polychaeta > Phyllodocida > Sigalionidae > Sthenelais > Sthenelais limicola. Next base: position 33,887,023 of record OW804098.1, read on the forward strand.
AACCAATGGAAGGAAGCGTATGTGCTCCATCCTAACGCAGAAATTCCTGTTTCCCAACAGGTAATGCCGGAACTTCTTCAAGTAGGTAAGTAACACTAGAAGCTTACACTTCATAGCACAGTAATTTTGTTGGGCTTTATCCAAACAATTCCTAGCCTATTCCTACCCAAGTACTTCCATCTTGCATCTGGGACAGGACGCCTGCCATGCCAAACCCACTAGCATTTGTGTCAAGGATAAATTTCCCTTCTTTGCAGGGATACCCCAACACCAGAGCCGCAGTCAGCAAATCCTTAACTCCTTGGAAGGCTGCTTCATATTCCGGAATCCAATCTATGGCCTTAGAGTACCGCTTTTCTTTTCCGGCTGTGGTCACTTTAGCTTGCAAAGGAGCGACAGTTTCGGAGAATTTTGCTTGAAACTCTATAATAGGAGGCAAATCCTATAAATTGCCTAATCTCCTTCATATCACTTGGTTTCGGCCAATCTGGGACCTTCTGCACTTTCTTTAGGTCAGCGCAAATGTCCTTGTGGGGTTGTTTCAAATGAACCCACACTGCCATCTCTTGGTTATGCGAAAGATGCAAAGAGAAACTGCCCGAAGCGTGTTGTCTAAGGGTCCGAAAGCTTTAGGACCCTCCTCGCCACTTTGTTACCAAACAACCAGACGGCCCGTCTCTGCCAACTGCTTCTTTGTACCGCACTTCAACTGGCGGAGGAACTGCTTTGGAGTCCAGTTGGATGCCTCAGCAACAACCTTGGTCTCCACCAAGTACACCCGCCAGAAACTCTTGCCATCCCATGGCTTAATCGGAGGCATTTTGTCATGGTGGCCCTCCTCTCCATCAGAATATTCATAATCAAAGTCTGAATTGCAGACGCTGGGACCATCATAGGTCAGGCCAACAACTAGTAATCGGTCTCCTGTGTGAGAGCGTTTCCACGTCTCGTTCCTCTACAGAACTGTCAGAATCATGTTGTTTGTGCTTGGTCAGGAACAATTGGGGAGGTGGGAACACGCTTGTCCTTGGACTCACTTCCCTTTGTGGCCAGCCCCATCAGGAAGAGCTACCTTGTTCCTGCGAGCGCCTACAGTAACCCCCTGTCGTTCGCCTTCTGTATCATTCAACACCAATTCTTCGTTCATTCTACAACCATCTTTGGGAGACAATGTTGCCCCCATAGTACCCTTTGAGAATGTCACCCTTCTATCTGTGTCTTCTGTGATCTTTGTGACTACAGACAGGTTATCGTTCACCGGGGCATACATCACTTTCGAATTAATGAAAGTGGATGCCACCGGAATTTTAAGCAGAGTCTGCTTGGCAGCCATATCTTGGATCATGCCTAGCAAATCATGCTCCAGCTCAGACGCTTTGCCTGTTCATTGGGCTCTTGCAGCTCACAGATCTGTGTCTTATAAATGTTTCCAACTCCATTGACTGCATTTGCAACCTCAACTCATGATTGATTTCGATCAGCTGCTGGATATGATTATGCATATATCCTCCGCTCATGCCTGCTCTTGTTGGCAATCGTGTCTTATCCCTCTCAGAGAATGTTGGAGGTCATCACTCAACATTTCATCAGGGGAATGCCTCCACCTGCCAAAAGCCATCCCTCCATACCTTTTGTTTGGGGGAAAATGCTGTCTGCCGGACATAAGTCCTGACTGAACGGTATATATATATATGGGAATGTGTCAACTTTTCGACTCTCCGTCTTGGGTCTATCCATTCTGAACCTTTCAGTGTGGGACAGCAAACCTTTTTCGGGGTCAAACTCATTGGTGATCACAGAGATATCTCTTACCCCCATGATACCATTTACAGCCGGAACTCTTGTGGTTCAAGAACTGGTTACAGCACCAATTGTTGTGAATTCACTTTATAGTAACTGGCGCTAATTACTGAACGAACAACACATGTTCTCTTCCGATGGCTACAGATCTCGACGAAGGCTAAAAAAGTCTCAACACAAAACAAGTCTTATTTGGGATTTATTGCCACCCATGACCAGACTGCAAGTCTGAACCAAGACCGAACCAAGAAGTGCTACAGTCAGGAGCAGGTCATTCCTGTCCTCTTACACTAAGAAGGGTGTTGCACCAGGCGTACACACTGTCAAATCACACAGTACATAAAACTTGGTCATACAGTGAAAGATTAGACACATTATGCCGCATTAGATACATTATAAGAATCCTGTAAATGGGTGGTAATAATAAAACATGACAGCTGTCTTTGAACTAGTACAATTCCAAAAGCTCATTCTGGGTTCTGCCAAGCGTTGACATGAGCATGGCAATGTGAAGGACATAAAACCATACAATACAATTGATGCGGAGAGCTATTTAAAACCTCTGTTCCACTACACTTTCTTTTTAAGGATTAGAGCACTGTACATATCGACCCCTTTTACTAAACCAATTGAACCTTTAATTCTCAAGGGAATGTGGCTGGAACCAGCAAAATGGTGCATACAACATTAAAGTTTTCTTTTAAACAAAATGTTTTCGAAACTCATTTTCTTGTGACACGTCACATATGATGTTAAACAAACCTGAACTGAAACAATAAGAGACACGACATATAAATATTATTTATTAATTATGAGTTACTGGACCCACTGCAAATCAATCAGGAATCTTTCTTAGAATTACTCTCATAGAGATGATGATTAATAAATCAAGTTACAGATATAAAATACGATCTAATATCTAAACATTTGGTATATCTACTACATAGATTACTGATCTGCTGATCTACTGATCTGCAATCTTTATATTTGAATGGTGAGAACCATTGTCACATTGATAATTCATAATCACAGAGGGTAAGGTTTGGTAATTGCCGACTGGAGAGAGTGTGTGTGTGGTGGGAGGGGGGGGGGGGCGAGAGAGAGATGAGGGGAAGGAGAGAGATCTAGTTCGGGTTCTAGGGATGGTTCCTAGCATTAGTATACTATCTTACTTGTCTAATATAGGATGAACTTTTAAATCTATAAAACATAACTCTCTCTCCTGATAATAAAATAAGAACGACGTAAATCGTAGAGAACACTCAGCATCACTCTCTATATAAAAGCAACGTTGATGAGAGCTGTCCACAAATAGTCAATTCTTAACTTTATAGAAGGCAATAAATTAGGAGCTGGCCATCAGGTAATTGGCACTCCTCCGGTGTGCTCACCTGAAACCGCGGGAGGGGGGGGGGGGGGGCTGTGATTGAGACGTTAGAAGCAGGTAACAATGAAAAGAAGTACCAGAAGCATACTTCTCACGAACTTTTAAAAGGTCTTATAATTTTCTCAAAAATAAATTAATCTGGTATAAATCACTGCCATCCTAACTAAAATAGTATGTGTCTCTCCATAAGATTTCAGTGGTGGGGCGGGGGGGGGGGGAGGGTATACTTGAGTTGAGTTTATTGAGTTTATTTCCTGATACATTAAAAATAAAGTCTGCATAGGCCTACAGTAGGCCTACAGTGGTCCCTATGTTTCTTTTCCAATGGAATCTAATTGTTTTCTGATTATTGAACACGATGAAGACGATCTTCACACTTATTAGATTCCATTGGAATTATAAATCCCATGAATATTGCACACAACAAACTACACACATTTAGAGCATTGAGGGAGCCTTTTCGGAGACCTCCCAATTACAGTTATTTTTACCCCCCGCCCCCTCCCTATCGTACTCTATATAGACGCGTCGCTATCATAGTCTTAAGGAACGTGCAGGCCCGCGTTCAGGCAATCTGACGTGAACCCAAGGAAGTTCAAGTCCTGACCTATACACACTCTACTCGGGATCTGATTTGATCTGATCTTCAGCAAACTTGAACGTAGGTCTGTGCATTTATATGTAAGCCTATAATCTATAAAAGATCCGTTTACAAAAGTCGTATGCACGTCCGTGTGGTGTGGGAGGCCGTTGTGAGTATTTAATCATAATATTATTTATTTCATGGCATTATGAGGCAAAGCATTCCGACTTGAGGTCAGCTCGTACAAATTGACGGTGGAGCTCACAATTATATATGAGTTGATGCAACAGGGATCTAGCCACCGCCGGTTCGAACCAGCTGAATACTGTTGGTTTGCAAATTGGCATGTTCTCACAAAATTCATCACAAAGGCAAATTGGAATTTAGCCTAAAGGAATGAAGGCGGACTCAAACTTCTGACGAGTAGCAGCAACCATTGAGATGTGCATGCTTGAAAGCAATCTACGGGAAAACATCATGGTACAGCCAATTAAAGTGTAAATGCAAGTGAACCTGGAAAACTAATGCCGTCCAGTAGAGCCTCGCACTTGATACAACCCGAACAGGAGCCATGATTTATATATTATTCATAAAGTATTATTTGTAGACAGCGATACTTCAACCCACTTTCTGAGCTAGGTTAGGCCATGCCATATGCCACTCCTATGTGTTAATGTATCATATTAAGGGCACTCGTTCTATCTCTAAATTTAGTTTGCATCGCAAATCAATGAATATTAAAGGTTCATTTCAAGCCGAATCCTGACGCAGTGCTTTGTGACGGAGTGCATTCATGGAGGAATTCATTCCTCAAACCACCAGGGCGCTCCTTCTCCAGCAGTGAGTATTGATTAGGTAATACACTATTACTCCTTGCCGGCAATAACATTGCTGTGCATTAAGCATAAAGGTCTTCCTCCATCACATGCTTTGAGAATATCATGTTATCCCAATATTGGATTACATGGAATTCATGACTGATATTAGACACTGACACTATATATTACATATTACACTAACACTATATATTACATATTATTGATATAATCTTATATCTGAATTTCAAGACCTGTGGTTGTCAATGGACTACGTTTGTATATGTTTGGGATACAATGGGTTGAGGAATGGCTTTACAACTTTAGAGAGATTTTTATTATTCAACATTTTTATACAGCAAGACATGACTATTTGTCAAGACCAAAGCTCACAGCATCTGTAATGATATTCTGCCTTGCGCTGTGTCTAGTGTGGTTTCTAGGTGCATGACTATATAATGTAACTAACACTAGGAACTAATAGTAATAACATCGAAATGATAGTATCTATCAACATATATACATAGGGTACACGGTAGATATACGGGCATTCCACTCTGAACACCATAAAGCTAGAATCATATGTCAGCATAATGTGTTTCTAGCAAAATCATAATGCACGATTTCAAGACCGATTTGTCACCTATGATTTGCGCAGCTGCACGATTTGTTGCACCACTGAAACGAGATTATACGACGAATCGTAGGTGTCAAATCGGCCCTGAAATCGTGAATATGTGCCCCCATGCAGCATAACTATGAAACTATCTATGGTCCCCATTGGGCTAGTTGACCTATTCTTGACTAATTAATATATAACTTTATAGTATATTCTATATATATTACGAGTCATAATCTCTGCACTGATCACGCATTTGTGTGTGTGTGTGGGGGGGGGCAAACTCACATTTCTCTCTCCTCCTCAAATATTTATACTGCACGGAGATATAGCCCCCTCTGACTCCGACTTCCTGCGCTCCAGAAATTAGTGTGTTGTATTCAAACATGTGCAAGGAGGTCTCATGGCAGGCTTCCAGCAATTAAAACATAATTCCACTGAATGAAAGCAAAATGGAATAGACTCAAGCTTATATGTATAGACTTGACAAGCAATTTACCGTAAATTTACAAAGGTCAAATTAGATCATGTCATGTTTTCGCCATTCCACCAAAAATCATTTCTGAATGTTTCCCAGTAAAAAACGAGAGCCAGCTATACCCAGAAGATGATGTCTGTACTTCACAATACACATAGTTGCTTCGACGTTGATATATCTAAGTGGAGAAACAAATAGGACAGCGAAATACACCAGGGACCTTCTGCTGATACCGAGGACAATCATGACTGGAAAATCAAGTTTTCAAAATGAAGGGAAGGATCAAGGTTATGCCTGGATCATCTGTCTTGTGTCCTTCATATCACAGTTTATGCAATGCGGCGTCATGTATTCCATGGGGATGTTTTACATTATTTTCAAAGAAAATCTAGAAAGTGGAAGTAGTGGTTCTGTCGCATTGGTTGGCTCAATCAACTGTGCTGCGGCTTTTCTAACAGGTAACTTGTTAATTTTTCTCTTTTATTTGTTACACGTACAAATCAATAATTTTCATCACAGATTTAGTTTACCTGGAATGATCACACGATTTTGGCAGGGTGCGACACGCAACAGACAAAACTAATTCTGTTACTGTTGCTGTTGAAATATTGTATTTATGTCAAAGCATTTTAATTTTCAATTATAGCGAAACTTTACACCAGAAAAACCCCACATGCATGGAAATCTCCTATAATATGATAAAATGAACTGTTATCAAAACATATAATTATTGATAGTCAAATTCAATCTGATGATGTCGAATGGGAAACGGTTTTAGCAATGAAAATGGATACCATATAATTATATGGCTATAGGAGCACAAGATATAGGGCAAAAAGATTGCGTGACCGATTTCCACATCATAATTAGATATACACCCTCACTTTCAGCACCTCTCGCTGGAATTCTATTTACCAAACTCGGAGGAAGGGCAGTTGGTATACTTGGAGGCCTTCTGGGATCGGTTGGCTTAGCTCTAGCTTCTTTCTCCACCGAAGTGTACCACCTTTACATAACGTATGGTCTCCTTACAGGTGGGTGCTTTTATAGGCAGAGCCTATATAGCTAATTAATATATTATAATACTCTATGTCAAAACAAACCAGTGCTCTACATCCTGGCGATATTGGAGATCTAGCTAGATCTCCGAAAGTGTATGGCGCAAATAAATCACATCAATTTAAATGTCAGGGAAATTGCCATGTAATGGCATACCTATACTTCATTATTGGAATTATACTGTCAAGATGCCATGCACTCCATTACATTCAGATTTATTTGGAATGATGGAACATATATACATTTATTAATGGAGACATTTAGTATAGGGAAATATTGTTTTGATGTGACGAGCATGTGATCCAGGGTGAGCATGGTGAAAAGCATTGCACTGTAATGTGGAAGTGTTGAGCAAAGGCCAACACTATTTTTGTATCACTTTTCTGGATAGATAAAATCATAAAGATAATGTGTTTATACCCAATAAGTACTAATTTAACCCATTTATTTTGACAGGGATGGGCTTGGCTCTCCAGTACAACCCCTGCCTCTCAATGATGGGCATGTATTTTGACAAGAAACTTGGAATGGCGAGTGGACTGGCCGCGTCCGGGTGTGGATTCGGTTCAATTGTATTCCCTTATGCAGTCAAATACCTGGACAGTGTCTATGGCTGGCGTGGGGCTTTGCTTCTTTGTGCTGGTTCTCAAATGCAGACTGTCGTATGTTCTGCATTATTCCGACCTTTAGAACCTAACACACAAGACATGCCTCCAGACTGCAGTCTAGAAGAAACCCGACATTTAAAACCAACCAGGAATAATGATGTGGCAAACGAAAAATTTCCTGACCAATGTGAATATCAAATTAATGTAGGGAACAACAAAAAAGCGAATATTGATCAAAATGATGGGTTCTTTTCCACTTGTTGGGACGTCCTGAAAATTAAACTTTTCCTTTTATACTGTATTAGCCAGTCATTCATGATGTTTACAATAACCATTGTCTACACGTATTTGGGTGAATTTGCGAAAACTGTTGGGTACACTGATTATCACGCTGCGTTTCTTTATCTAATGGTGGGGATCAGCACATGTGTATTTCGTACAGTTGCAGGATTAGTTCTACAAATCCCCGGAGTCAGTCCCATATTGGTATATTCTATATTTCACATCATCTTGGGTATCATAACATCGTTGTTTAATTTCTTCAACACCTTGCCTCTTCTGGCGATGTATGCCGTCTTCTTCGGACTGTTCACAAGTCCTTTCAATGCATACAATGTCCCCATCGTAGCCAAAATCGTGCCTCAGACAGAAGCAGCTGCCCACTTGCCTTGGTCTATTACTTCTCTTTCTTGGACCTGGAAGTCTCTTCGGGGCACCAATAGCAGGTTTGCTATATCTATCCATCTTTTATTTTAACTACCTTCTTAAAGGGCCGATGAGACTAATGATAAAACTAAAAACTTGAAATTATTTTCTAATAAATCGTCTTAATATTACCACTTTTTACATTTTGATGTATTTCAATAACGTAGAGAATTGTATCTTATGAAAATAATAAGTTGATAATGAAACTCGCTTTGTGTCATTATTTGTGTCATAGATTATGCAATTAAGTCGCTTATTAACATCATGATTCTTTTATTTTTTTTCCGGTTTAGGTTCGCTGAGCGAAGCTTTAGGACTACCTCAATGCTCCTTCTACCTTGCTGGTTCATTGATGGTTGTATCTGGATTGATAACGGCGCCACTTGGTTTAAAGGCATGTTGCCGTCGAGAAAAATGTTCATCGGGAAAACGTGTTATAGATGCTTGATTGTGAGAATTTAGACGTCTTTTAGTTTGTTTCTAGATGCTAGGAGAGTGATCTTTGTCCAAATGTTAGTTATAGTCAGTGAAATAGAGTGTGCCTATTCCGGTCAAGGCCCAAGCCCTCAGATCAGATAAGAATGGTATGTCAGTGATTAGACGCCTACTTCGCTAATCGGTTTCCTGACTAGGCGTTTTAATGGGAATATAATGACATTTTCCGGTCTTAAGTGAATTATAATGGCACTTTGCGGTTTGAGGCGAGAGGCTTTCCCTTCGTTTGAAGGGACTCTCTCAACTTTGGGCCTAGACTGCTTCATACATTTACATCATGATAAAAAAATGTTGGCATGCTGAAAATGGTCAACATAATCATCTCATTAGTTTTGAATGTACGACGAGAAACTTCAGTTATTGGATATGTCTGTTTAATCTACAATTGGGAGAGTTTATTATATATCGTGATATGATTTGGTGTATGCAAACTGATTCATTATTTTACTAAACATTGTAATTGTTGTATTCCATCACAAAACTGGACCAATTGAAGAAACCCACAAGGAGTATACCCAGTATAAACAAGATCAATAAAAAATACATTTGAAGAAATGTGGTACGACTTCTCCTTTCACACTAAACAATATTGCCATTATCATAATTACATAAATACACGATAGATGGCGGGGTAGAAGCTGGGCCCAAATGGTTTCTGTGACCATGCAGCTTGTATGTAGGCCTACCATGTTTAATTTTACAATAAGTATTTCCACAAAATATTTTATGACTATCAACAATAGTCATACAATCAGATGTAGCCGTAAGCCTATTCTGGCGATGACATAGTCAACACTACTATCTTAGCATTATTGTTGACTATACAGAGCGAAGCTTATTATGAGAGAAACTCAGTTTTTTCCCTAAAAGATCATTTCAGTAGCTGTTCATATACCCAGAGTAAAGAAATTAAAGTACAAAATACCGGTAAATACAATAAAATACACGTTTTCATTTCAGTATATGATGCCAAGCAGTAAAACCAATTGATAATGACTGCGTGTGCTAATGTGCATATATATTGAAGACAGGATATTTATTTTACATAATATGGTTTGGAAGCTTTTATTTTATTTGGCAATAGTCCGTAACTTTCCCTTTCAGATCAAACTGGCAAATAAAGATTGCGTGATCTACCCGGTTATATTTGATAGTCATGTGTGAGTGGTCAGAATGAATTAGGTCTAGATCTCTAGGCCTACTCGAATCAAATATACCATTGCCGTTATTAATATCATAATTATTAGTAGGCCATAGACTACCTATAAACCCTAGGTAGGCCGGCATACAGTTAGACATAGGCCTATATGTGGTTTAGCAATCAGGGTTATCCATGACCAAAATCTGTCATGTATCATCTACAATATAAAACTTGCGGATTTGACCATCTTAGCCACTGCATCACTTCATATCGATTGTTTGCTTTTGTGTGAATAATAACAACATTGGGAGCCTGTGGCTAGCAGAAGCAGAGTGGCGCAGTGGAAGCGTGCTGGGCCCATAACCCAGAGGTCCGTGGATCGAAACCACGCTCTGCTATAGCCTTTTTACCGTACTTAGAAACAACCCTTAATAGTAATCCCCAGCAATAGAATAATGATCCCTTTTCAGTGGTCTACCTATAGGTGTACATGGATTTATTTTTGGAGTCAGGGTAATAGCCTAACGCTGATAGACAGCTTTATCGAGAATTTGTTTAACATCAACGCTATGAGTGCTTAGAAACAAAGATAAATTGGGGAGGAAAATGAAAAGAAAATCATTTTAGTTTTGGGGAGTTTTGGGAAGCCCCTTGTGAAAGGAGCTAAGCAGTGCATATATATTTATGTCCTTCTTTAGAAGTGATATAGGCCTATATATTATAATAATATATATGCGATCCATGCATGGACAAATTAGGTGTAGGCCTACACGGGTATTACTATAGCCTATATATATTGGATTACAATAAAATGGGGTAACTTTGACCTAGTATATGGGATAACATTGACATACACCCAGGAAAACATTGTTTTTCTCTCTTAGCTAAAGGTTTGTTGGTACATACTTAATTTTATGCATTAAACGTTATATTGATGAGATAAGCTTCTGCACAGCAGGGAAATCTTGCCCACTTAACTCCCTCTTTTGTCGCTAGGGGGCACTGGCAAATAATTTTCTAATGTTTTGCGATAGTTCTGAACTTTCATGTGGGTTCTACTTGGGCTAGCAATAGGTCTAGGACTCCTTCAAGCAAACTACTGATAACCAGTGACTTAGGCATCACATACAATATTTAGTAATTTTTAACGTAAATTATTTGAGGCATCCTTTGTCGATTTTTGGAATTGTTGTGGTTTCACTGCCTTTTCCAGGGTAACTTTGACCTACATGGATAACGGTCTTGAAAATCCAAGATGGCTGCCATAAAGTATCCAGCAGAATTGGGGCCTACCAAAAATGGAAAGCTAAGGGAGTAATTACCATGTGCACACAGTTCATTAACCATTTATTTCAATTAAAAGTAATATGTAGAAATGCAAAAGAATAAGTTTAGAAGAACAAAAAAATAATGACGATATGACTTAGAATAAATAAGGAAGAAAAATATTAGAAAATATAATTGTAGGACAAAGTTAGCCCAATAGTGGGATAACTTTGACCCAGGGGTTTATCAAAGAATTTTAGTGGGTTCCTGAACCAGGAACCTCAAAACTGTATTTGGGCAAAAAGGGGCTCAACATAGGTAACAATTAATGCCTAACTGAGTGGAAAATAACCACAGAAAATACCATCCATTATGAAAAATCTTAAAGAATGGGTCAATGTTACCCTGTTTTACACGTTTTATCATCTAGAATTTCTGAAATAGTAGGCCTATAGGGGCTTACATAAATATCCCTGGCATATTTGATGTAAAATTTGTATCTCCGTCACTTGAAATTCAATACTTGATTTTTTGATACAGCCTAGTTTAGTATTAATGGTGTTAAAGGAGACTTCATAGCAAACTTCATTCCACAGCTCATATAGGCCCAAAATTAATGAGACAGCCGGCTCCAAAGGATCATTTCTATCAGATTCTCACATCTGACAGTCTGACATCAAAAGACAAATTTAGGTCTTGTTTAGAAGCCTATAGGCTACCATGATAAGCTTACATAACACTTAACAAACGCACCTTTTATATTCAGTGATTGTACAGTTGAAGTTTTAGATTTATCAAAGAATTACCGCGCGAATTAAGAAAAATAAGCAAATTTCACTAGTTCAGGCTAATCTGTTCGTAAGTATGAAAGAAAATCAGTACGTCTGCAATATCTTTATTATATTTAGAATTCAATTGATCTACAACAAAAAGACGATACATAATGCTCATCAATATACAAAATGTCCATCAGTAATTATGATTGCATATAAAAGTGTATTTATCCATCACATTTCTTTCAAACAATTAAGGGTTTATATTAAGCAATAATGAAATCACCAGTAAACATACTCGGATAAATTTGAACAGAGAATGATCAATATCAATCTGTACGAAAGGTAAACAATACAATCGCCTCTTTTATCAATACCATACTTAAGGGGTGGAGTGGCATTTTATTTGTAATACGATAGGCCTTCTGGTATTGGGTAACTCATGTATTGATAATAAAATTATTGCCACGAAGTAACTTAAGAATAAACAGATTTCGTATTTAAATTTGTGTTGAACCAATCTATTAAATTTACGCAAGCAACTCTTTTCAATTTACAATATGTGGCAGAATTAATAATTATATTAAATAAAAACAAAAGGCTTGAACAATAGCCACTTAACGAATATAAATCAATTTCATTTTAAACTCGTTGATCCACGTAGTCGCAGTAGGTCGGTGCAAGTGGTAAATTTGCTGCTGCAATCTATTTAGTTTCGGCGAATCCTATACCAATAAAAGAGGAGAAACTGTCGTACATAGATCTATCACATGTGACCGAAAAGTCATCATGTTTACCCTGTCCATTACCAAGTACAAGATTATTCCTTACTATTTCACAGACATCAACACTACCTAGCTTGTGGAGATCTGAGTGTATATATTGCTGAACGCTAGAGGATTTCCCTAATCTTACTGGTAGAGCTTCGTTTTACAAAGAATTTTGGCTATCATTGATCATACAATAATACATATGTACAAAGCATGATGTACAATAATCATGATTCTAGCTACGGTACTATATACTATACACTTTACAAATTGTAAGTTTAGTGTTATCACTCTCACATAATTTCGTGGGCATCTTAATTAATTGACATTAACTTCTCACATTCTTCCAACTCGAAGTCATTTATCCCATACTTTGAATGCTCAAAACTTCCATTTGGGTTGTTATTTCTTAAACCCGATGAACATCAAGCAATAATGAATCGTATAAATTGTCTGACAACATCCACAGAACAGTTCAAATTGAATCAATAACACGCCTTATATTTATTAGTTAACCCACTATCGCATAGATCATGGATAGTGTTCCACAAAAACACAACTCAACAATTGTACTGTGGTTTACCTGGAAGTTGGCTGACAGAAATACTGCTAAGAATTAAACGCACAGGGTAAAATATTCAAGCTAATGGAATAAGGTCCAACATTTTATCTTAAGGCCTGCTACTTAAGCAAGCGGACTACGTTCTAAAAATGGCTAAACTCTTAGCCTATATATTATAGAAGACGCAATGCGTAATAAATATAAATTCCCTAGGCAATGGTTATGAAATATAATTATGTCATGAAAGTCCATTCATTTGTAGACCCCCTATAATATGTTCAATTTACATATTCCATTTTACAGGATGTCTGACGGATAGTGTAATATCTTATAGTAAGATCGATAAAGCATCACAGCGGAGAAATTGGGGCAGCATTTGACCCATTCTATCACACACATTATATTCGTGACTTGAATGGACAACCGGAAGTAATGTGTTGACGTCTACTAACACAATACTGTTGTTATTTTTTTTACACATATAAGTTGCACACATCGGCTTACATATGGCGTACTTCTGTTCTTTGAAACACCTGGTGACAGAGACGTCAGGAAATTGATTTGTCACGTGACCTTGATGAGCGATGATACATCAAGATCATGTCTGGCATGCCGCAGTTCCTGGCAATCTGGATCGCTATTTATTATCTTAGATTCCTTCACTCCATTTTAATACAGTGGTGTATAATATTTCATTCTCAATTAGTTAGGGATTCAAGTTCCATTGAATGCAAGCAATTTATAAAGTCCATCGATTCCACTAAATGATAGAAATGTATTTTAGGCAATATTCGAGTAAATGAACAAGGCATATTTCGTATCATCTTACTATGCTGTTTGGTAGTATAGTCACACACTGGAAGTTGTCAAGCATCATTACATATAAGTCCAAGACGGTTGGTAATGGATAATGGTAACTAGTCCGCTGAACCGACTGTTGTGGGCATCGATTCAACAAAGGGAAACGAATATTGTTCACATTCAACGTGTAAAATTGTACAAACTTGGGTATAATTATTGTCCTATAAAATATAATGCTATTCGGCCCAGTGGCTAATTTTGTCCTAGAGCTCTGAAGGTTTGAATGCTTTTTCTGGAATGCTTATAACTCGCTATGGAAAATATCCAAGAGATTTTTCAAAATTATTCCCTGCCGGCAATCCCGCAGACATGGTAGAGGACTCATAATCAAACCTCAAATTTTGTAAAACTGAGGCAATTTCCGCATCCTTTTTCTTGCTCAATAATAGTTTTTCATTCATTTGGCTATTTTCACTATTTTTTGTTTGATCTCTGCTTCCATTTGTATCACCCTGTTCCGATCGCCCAAACGCCCAATTCGAGCCTTTGGGTGATTTTACAGGTGAATTATCAGACGAGGAACTACTTTCATCCATATATTGTGGATCATCAAAGTATTGGGAGCGGGCTCTTCTCGGAGGTAATCCAAATTGACTTCCAGGTTTCCCTCCAGATCCAATTTTATTTTCATCATAAAAAGTCTTAGGTCGATCTTCTGGTGTTCTCGCTCCTGAAGATTTTAGATTCATTGTTTCTGCTGGGGGCAAAACTCGCACTCCTGTACTAATATGTGGGGGTACCTTGGCGACAGGTTTCACAGGGGCTTCAGTAATCTCTTTAGATGGACTTTTGGTAGGGGAACTTCGACCAAATGGAGAATCGCGAGGACGACGATCGACAAAAGGGGAACCTCGCTGAGAGCTATGACTGCTGCTTGCAGAACTTCCTGGCCTCACGTCCTCCCTGGACGACTTGAACCTGTCCGAGGGACGTGGTGGCGGTCGTGCAGGTGGCTCCCCCTCCAGAGACAATTCTCTACTACCCCTGTGATGCTGAGGGGAGGAGGAGGAGGTACTTCCAATGGAGGAATGACCATCGAAATCACGCAGTCCTTGTCCAGGGAGGTTATGGGCACTCCCGGACGCGTGACCATAACTCTGACCCAGTTTGCTGAAACTTTGCTGATGGTTTTCTCTCTCACTGCTGTGTTGGCCACCAAATACTGACACTCTACTCACAGGCCTGTTAGCTTTCTGAGATCCGAGCCTATTGTTCAAATTTCCAATTTGGTTGTGCTGGTTTGCCAAGGTATCCTCAACCAAAGCTCGCGAGCGTGAAATAGGCATGGACTCACGCTCGATCGAACCGTTATTGTTATGAATCCTGTCCTTAGATGGGGAATCATGCAGGTATCTCCTATTATCTGAAGTTGATCCGTCCCTCTGAATCCTCTCTAATGTATTGACGGGAGAATTCTCGATGTGCCTTATGTATTGGTAAACATGGTTATTGTCTTCCCTGTCTGGGCTTCCTTCTCGCACTCTCGTCTCGTCTTTCCTTTCTCGTGGAGGAGACGTGGCGTCTTCTCGTAAACCTCCTCCAAAGCTCCTCTGGAAGTCCTCCTGTGTGAGCTGGTACACCTTGGACCTGGCCCTCACGCTGTCCCCACTCTGGAGTGAGGACAGAGAACCTGACTGGCCATATGAGCTGAGTCTAGCTTGTGACTGAGGGTCAGTAGGAAGTACTTGAACCTGGCCGTATTGTCCTCCTGTGCGTCTTCCCAATGACACTGGACGAGCTGGTCTTGGCGGAGGAGCATCATCCAGTGACCCCGACCTCGATCCCAGGGATGAAGAGGTCATTTGTCCTTGTCCAGGGCCAGAGAACTGTGGATGATAGGATCCATCTGTTGAGCCATCTGGACCAGGTAGATGGAAGCCAGCTGTGTCAGGATGACCAGCACCACTGACACCACCAGCACCACTACCAATACCTACACCACCTGTACCAGGTGCTCCCCCAGTGAAAGGTCTATAGCCAAAAACTCCAGTTTCTGTTGTCTCGTCTGATTTGTAATTATTGTGTAACGTATGCAGTGCTTTTACAATGCTGACTGCTTCCTCATCACTTGAGCACACGAAAGCATGCACATCTAAGGCCTTGACACCAGCCGTTCTTCTTAACACACATGTGAAAAGTGGTGGATGCGTCATCTGTTGGAGAAAGTGATATTTCTTCTCCAAAACTGAGAATAGATTGTCCTTGTTACGACTGTGGTCATTGTCAATGGGTTCAAAGGCACCCCTGATTTTCTTATCTGGGCCTCGTACTGTACAGAACTGAACACCATCCCAGAAGAGGATGTTGGGCATGGCATAGAACACTTGGGTGGGCATAGCAGAGGCTGATTCTTTATAAGTCATGGTCATTCCTTTGCCAGACATGACCAAGTGTCTTTCCTGGGCTGCAGGTCCTCCACCTGACTGTCTATATTTAAAGTAAAGTTCTCTCAGAGGCTTTTGTAGGACGCCTAGTCCCGTGGACATGTGACTTAGCATGCATGATCCCAGGTAGATAACATGGTAGCTATCGCCTCGGTCTACTATTGACGCCATTGTGAAATTGGTCTTATTACACAATGACTAATACAATGTATTTTTTTATATTGTCAAATATTGATTTCATAGGAAGCAGTACATGTTTGTGGGCGAGTCGAGCATGATGATGCAGATGGACGCAGACAGGGACGCTGTGATCCAACCTAACCTGTTTTTGAAATTCCTTAGACTAGAGTCTCGATTTTTATGGATACGTCCCTTGCTAAAGTTGGGTCAATGCGGTCCTCCACTTATTTGAACACCAACTGTTTATAGATTGGATCGATCATAAATCCTTTAGGATGACTTGACTTAAATGGTATTCAGGGGTCATTGTACAATGAAGGCACGCAATGACCGATTCTCTGCTGTACTCAGCCATCCGACGCCGTCACCTGGAAAAATAATGTTACACTTTAGTCCATTTGAAAGCTTGAGATTTATAGGTTGGCCAGAGTTAAGTACCATAGACTAATATTTCCATTCTATGAAATGCTGTGACGGAAACAATTTTCGTGAGGCAAAGTAAGAAAGCAATTAAATTTCTGTGGTTGTCCATTTTCTTTTTTCAAGTTGCCACCGTCGTGTGGCATTAATTAGGGATGAAAGAGAGTGAAAGAAAATAGAAACATCAGCAAAAGTGGTGACATAAAGACTCTTTAAAATCCATCAAGGGGAAAGGTATTGGCTCTTATGGTTTAACTGTAGACATTATTCTGACAAACAGACAACACAATGTGTACAACCTACTTTTGATTTATGTACCATATGTTCTACAACTCCCAAAGATGGAATTCGTCATCACTATATGGTATACAATATGTATACATGTATACAACATGGTTCTAAAGTGTAAGTCTGGCTATAGTGTCCTAAAATATATATGCCAGAAAAATATGTATTCGAACTCACGTGAATAGTTTTTGTATGTCAATGAATTTCAATTTCAACAAATACTTTCCATCGTATATACTGTCTATATACGTTTTAGGTTCACACAAAGAGAGAGAGAGAGAGAGAGAGAGAGAGACTAACACCATGACCTGTACTTTTATAATTTAGGAATTGTGCGATTGTTTGTAAATGTGGTGGGATTTTCAGACCATCATTGTTCCCAGTTTTTTAAACAAATTTTATTGACCGAATTTTCACAATTGTGTGATATCTCTCATTCGTCATTGAAAACTATTACCTTACAGTTTTAATATTTTAATGATACATCCATGAATTAAGAACAAATCAAAACCTTTTATGAATGTGTCAATTGATCACTAGATATTTTCAGAATCTTTCATACAAAATGGAATTAGAAAGCAGAATGCATCAAATTAAAACGCAGTAAATTTTGATTCAAAGAACAAATTATAAGCTTATTATAGAAATACACATTTTCCTTCAGACGTTCGGCGAATTTCTATGAGCAATTCTGTCGGGTTCTTTTTGTATGGTTCTTTGCGTGTGACACGAAGGTCCTATAATCGTAAACCGGATAATTATATATGCATCTAACAAAATGGAAAGTTGTTGATGGAAAGTTATTTTGTATTTTCATCATAATATCGATATATGTTATCGATATACGCAAAAGGTCCGGAACACATACAATGATTGGTTTCTTAGGAAACCTTTTGTGACAGTTGGACATACGTTTGTTGAAATGTCAACCTGGTTAAACAGGTTTGAATGTAGCAAACGATTCGAATCACACTTGAATATGGCTCGATGACCTGATTATGTATGAAGCGGAAAACGAAAACTTGTGCTTAGTGCTAACTAACATAAGCATTGCGATAAATCGTATGAAGTGATGGGATCTTCGGTCAGATAGTATTAATTGTGATTAGTGATCATGTGATGCTTTGCTGTAGCTGTCAATCTTAATTAGGCTAATTGCTAATTAAGGAATTGCGCGAGGAAATCTTATTGTAGCAGATGGCTCTCATAAATCAAAAGGAACACACTTCCCGGTGTCAATTTGACGTCGTCGGTCTTTTGTCATTCTTACCTTTGTATAAACAAACTATAATTGGTCTAAACCACGCAAGCATACGTACTTTTATAAGTGAACAACTCTTTAGAAGGCACTGTTCGTTGTTCTGATATCAAAGATTGTATACATGTACAGACTTTGCTGATATATGCAAAACAACTATTTTACTAAACGGCCGAACGAAAGTGGCAAAACAACACAGCCCTGGCAATTTGCCTTGATGCCACAATAAATATATATTGAAGGTTGAATTGACTGTGTCAGAAGATAATCCGCGGTCAACGTTGTATTTTCCTATTCTAAGTAGCAACCTTTGGCTGCGGTTTTTCATTCACAGGTCCTAATCCTCTAATTAATACGTTGACAGTTAATTGTTCCTACCTCGGGCTATAGGCAACATGCATCTGATCCGAGTGTTATGACAAGCCTAAGTACTAAGAATACGGGAACATTGTCCTGCATACATACGCGAAACCGTATAGTTGTACAGGTAACTACTATTCATGGCTATTCAATTTGTTTTATACCATGGCAACACGAGGCTGCTCTGCCTCTATTTTTGATGTTTACAGATAAATGAGTCACAAGTCGCAAAATTGGTATTTTCAAAGTGTTTTTTCACAAGATTTCTTTGTACGAATGTTTTCATTTGTGGGTTATCTAATGCTCCAAGTCGTATACATACGTGTACCAAATTTCAAGACCGTGTGTTAAATATGTTCACACCTCTCTAAGCTCATCCTATAGAGTATATTTAGCTACTTTATTAGTAATTGTCCACCCAAAGATATTTCAAACCTTTTTCTTCAAAAAAGAATATATCAAACTTAAAATATAGAATTACTTATTAGATGTCCTAATGTTTACCATCATAGAAATCGGGTTGATCCCATCTTTTCAAAATCCATTTTTAGCGACTTGTGACTCATTTTCCTGTAACACGTCACATTTGTGCATTAAAAAGATATTCGCGTTACAGATCGCGACAATGACTGCCCATGTAGAATGGCTGGGTAATTCAACACCCACACAAGAGGTAGTAATTGTCCGACCTATTATCCTTTCCATGTCCACACTGGCTGGGATCATCAACGGACACTTTTTGTGAAACCTCTGCCTGCTGTTATTATAATTCATGACGTATGAATTAATCGATAGCAAGCCTTAAGGCTAAAGTCAATCGGATTTAGTCACATTTTGTAGTAGAAACCACCCTATATATAAGACCTTTCTTTACCACCAAGGTAAACAGTGATAAAATGTATTCATCCCTGCACATTTAGCCTCATATGTGATGTGTTTCATCAAAATGAGTCACAGGTCACAAAATTGATATTTTTTCAAAGTGATTTATTCACAAGTTCTCCTTTTAGGAATGTTTTTATTTTTGGGGTATCTACAGCCTTAAGTTATATGAAAACACGAAAACATGTACCAAGACAGTGTATTAACTATATCCACACATTTCTAAGGTCTTTCTACACAGTATAGCCATTGATCCGCCCAAAAATATTCCAAATTGTGTGTTTTAAAATGAAAATATCAAACTTTAAATATAAAAATACTTATTCGATGTCCTTAATGTTTACCGTCGTTGGAATCGGCTTTATCTCATCTTTTAAAATATGATGATATCTCAGAATCCATTTTTTGCTACTTGTGACTCATTTTGCTTTAACACATCACATAATGATTCTTTCATGCAGCATGGATAATATATCATGCGAGAACATGCACTGGCATTGCCTATTCCGATAATTGACATGTGAATTCTATTGACTATTCAGGACGGTCCGACCACACATATCTTCTGAATGTTATTGTGATAATGACGACTAACACACATGTATTATATGCTCTTCACAATAAACTATGAGGCCCTCGGCTAGCCTAGATGAATGTATATGAATTAGTGTCTATACATGTCATGTACGATCAAACTCTGATAGGTCACTTGAGGCAGCTTTCGGGAGTCAGGTCCAGATGGTGTAAAGAGTGTACATCACACTTCAACAAGTACCATAATGTGGTTGAGTTAATTGAATAAAGAGGCAGATCATTGTGTCATCATTATCTCAAAAAACACCATCGACATAAATGCACATTACTAGAACAATCCCGCACCAGGAATATATATACATGTGATTTCCGGCATTGGCAAATAGTATTAAAATCAAATGAAATTAATAGGGGATTTACATAGCCGCCATTATGAATCGCGATTCGCATGGCATTATGGGACTAAAGGTGCAGTATAAAATCTTTAGAAAACATGTCATGTTCAGCATGGACTATTTATCAATGTCTTAATGTCAATATCCATGTGTTATAGATGTTTTCATAACACAAGTCACCGTCTTCCCCATCATACATCCCAGAATGCACTACAACTGACATGCGCAGTGGCACATGCAAGTCCACTATTAGGTGTGATTATTGGGAATAGAAAGTACAGGGAGAATCAGAATAATGGTTTGAAAGTACCAGTGTTGATATCTAGCAGTTTGACACGCCTATCGGTAACTATATCCGTGTAGAGTCATATATATATAACACTAATCATACGTTTCGACGATTTTTACCTGTCTCCGCGCGAGTCTACTGTGGCGAGTCAATAGGTATCATATTATAATTTATATTGCATACTTCCTATATAGATTAACTATAACCTAAAATATGACTATATAATATGCCATACTGCATGACTATTATATATTATATACACCATGCTAGACCGCACCTTATTAAAGATGACCACTATGCCCACATTGTTACAAAATAGGGGTACGTTGTGTCTTACAATTTGTCAGTTTCTGTAAATTTACTTTTCACACAATTCGCGTGATTATATAGTTTATCAGTTCTTGTCTTATAGCTTTATCATTATCATGTTTCTGGCTATTAGGCATATTGTTTCTCCACTAGCCGTATAGTTATAGGCCAGACGGCAAATGCAAATGTTCTTATCGTTTATTGGCAACTATTATCGCTATTTACCATTGATAGTGCTCGAATATCAATAACCTGCATGGTTCTCATGGATTAGTCACTGCTCCCGAAAAGACCGATAACTGCTCATTCTCAGTCACTGATATGTCCCATATTTCAGAAAGAAAAGTGTGCTCAGTATTCCAATACATTGCAATTTGAGTCTGACTAATCGCTTATCCTTCCGTTGAATTGTGTACAACCCCGTGGAAAGAGCCATATTGATAATGCACATAGTCAATTAAATATTTAATACAATCATCAATTGATGTACCCTTGTGGATCTTCAATTCCACCGAGACATGCAGCGGTCGAAGCCTGGAGGTCTAGGTCTGGGGGAAAATAATCAATCCAGAATACTGCCCCTAGGTATACCATGTCCACGACTATTCACACAAATGCAATGGGCGTTTGGACAAGTTACCATCACGTACGATCTTCAGACGGAAATGTCTATGGTAACTAGGGTAACTACTGGGGCAGTATATAATATATACAAAATGGCAAGCACACGTTTGTCATTTCAAGATTTGGTGTGCAACACTACATCGATCTACTCAGCAACGAAATCCAGTTTAGATTGAGCAGAAGCCAGAGGTTTTGTTATTCAATTAATAGTGATGATTACAATTATAACTGAGCGATACTTTTAAGGAGCCACCGAAACAGTGTTGTCCATGTGTTGAAAACGAAAAATGAAAATTCGGGAGCTGTACATAACATTTGAATAAGAATAATATGACCCCAAGAACGTAGTATTCTATCTATGGCTATATATTGAAAGCCCATCCTATAATATATTCCACTAACTCTAAACAGACGAAGATCTAACTCTGCCATCTATCCACACACACCAGCCCCCACTTTTATATCCAATAACACCTGACCAAGCCAAGCGTGGCAGTTAAAATACTGTCACAGCTGTTTGGCATGCATGTGTGCTATCGGTGTCAGCTGGCAGTCAATGTCAATGATCCAAAGTTGATCCTGACAAGCGATTCAATCTGCTAGTGACGACCCGAAGGCGAACCTGAACACGACAAATATATTATGCATATATATTTTTCATACGCCGGACCACACCCTGAAATGGGACAAACAAGCTAGTCCATAACCTTGGACATTTACTGAATGACATTGTTCTGAAGGTTCGTTTCCAGCCAATGTTTAGACGGAGTGCCGAGGTATTTTCTGTAAATACCATGTGACATAGAGCAGGGAGAGGGAGAGGGAGAGGGTCCACAAGCCGAGTGACAAACACTGTGTTTTCTGTTCAGGTGTTAAAAATGACAACACGTGCGACTAAACAACATTCAGACTGCCTACCTGAGAGCTGGCTAGTGATCCCAGTGTTTAGCTCCCTAATTTGGGTAAATTCTCTAGGGAATGCGTGTCGTTTAGAGGGTCCGGTTGGGTGTGATGGGAGCTGGTGTTATGGTGGGTGGGGCTAGTTCTATAGCAGCCCGAGTGATGCCCTGGCCAGACCGACTGCCTCTGCTTCTATTGCGTCTAGTTTGGTCTGTCTGTCTGCCACCATGCAACTGCATCTGCTTCTGCTTCTGCTGCTGTTGTGTTACAGCCTTCAATTCTACCATTTTACTGTGACAGCTGCGCAACCATCTGCTTAATTGGCGATGTTCTGGAAAGAAGGGTAGCTAGCCTGCTTTCTACTGAAACTACGTAGATCTTTTAGGGTCAAGTGTATATCTAGGCTCAAATGCCCTCTACCCTTATATTCGATTTAACTATAAGTATGTATACACCTATTGGGATGTTTGACATTTCAATACAAATAAATGTATGTGTCCTTTCTCTATGTGGCTTATACATGTGTGTATTCTTTCTATCGTACACCATGTATTGGGGACGGATGTTTAGAAAGTAATCCCATCAGTGCTATTTCATGTGATAATAAAATACCATGAAGTATTGCCTTGAAATATAGAACGGAGCCGATATATGTCGTGATCAAATTTCTAAGTCGCGAGATCACTTTGTTCATAGCAACTATACAAATAATTATAGTAGTCTGTACAATAAGGGCCATCAATTAGTGCAGAATAAAGATTAATTAGATGTATTCAGTGTCTCCTTGCAGACGCCCGATTGGCAACACCAACAAGACGTGACAATGTGTTGGATTACGGTCATGGTAATAATACCCAAACTTTCTAGCTTAAGTTGTCATTGTCGAGTATCATCACGTGGAATTCGCAACACCATCTTCAGTTACAACTCCGTTAAATAAGATAGTCATTCACAACACGAAGGACATAAATCACAGACAGGAGAATTCAAATCTATATGAGAAAGTACAAGAAAAAGCGCAGCTGTTCGGGAATTGTTATTTATGATTTATACCACGGCTCTATCGTCCTATACAGGGTACGCTCATAATGTACGATTTAAATATACGTTCACATTATGTGTAAAATATAAATATATTCCAATTTTACATGTTTAAAAGTACCACCTCTAGATCGTTATCCTATCTATATGATGCATCATTAGGGAGCTTCAGCAAGTCTAACATATACGTAAATGTATCTGTATCTCTGATATACAGACATACATTAATAAAAGGAAGAAAGAGATTCAGAAAAACATGGCGGGAAAAACGTAACGTAACATATCAAGCAACATGTTTCATCTCACAATTTATTTTTCATACATAAAAATGCGACAATTGACAAAAAAAAGATACGGATATGGTTACGTAATTGAGATAGGTTAGTTTGCGGAACCTCCCTAATAGTAAAAACAACATAGCAAGTGTTCAACTATACTGACCCAGCTATTTCTCTAAACTGTGCACGTCTCTGAACCAATGAATCTTAGGGGTATAGCTACCATCGGTGTCCTGGTCTCCTCGAAAAGGAGCTGAGGTGCAATTTCCCTTCAAGTTCAATGGGTTTCCCCGTCCCTATGTGTCTGCGCCGCATGGCCTGGATGATCACTACCTTATTAGGATGGGTCTGTTAGACTTGCCCCCCTCCGCGAGTGATCAACGCACTAACGCAGTTTGTAATTGGCTGGATCTGTATCGTGTTTTTGATAATGACAAAACTAATGTCAATCATTATTATCACAAGAGTGATAGCAGTATATACCACTTCCAAATGTTCTCAGTAGCGAAATCCCAGACACCGCCCCTCTATATAACGGAAATATGAGCTTGAGAATACATTTAACATAGATGCTTATATGAAAAAAACCCTTCATCAAGAAATTATAACCTCACGTAAAAGATATTTTTTGTTGGGGATTTACAGAATTCTGGCGCGAGGACCAAGCAGAGCATAAAATCTACGAAGACGTATACTCAGAAATCATCAAAATTAAGGGCTACCATTAAGGCGTTGACTTAATGGTAGATTGTTCCCTCATTTCTTTTGTAAACAAACAAACCACCGTGTCCAGTAGAGTCTGAA
Source organism: Sthenelais limicola (assembly GCA_942159475.1). Classification (NCBI taxonomy): domain Eukaryota; kingdom Metazoa; phylum Annelida; class Polychaeta; order Phyllodocida; family Sigalionidae; genus Sthenelais; species Sthenelais limicola. Next base: position 33,911,891 of record OW804098.1, read on the forward strand.
AACCTCCAACTACTGGAGAGAATAAACTTACTGACAAGGCATTAGCCAAATAAAAGTAAAACAAACGAACAAGACGGACATGAGAGCCTGACACAAAGCCCCAACTCAGTACCTCCCATATACTACTCACACTCACAGGGGGCGGTGCTTATTGCCAGCGAGCAATTCTACTGGAGTGAAGGAACACTAGGAGGACGCAGCGGCACGTGTGTGTATGTGGAGGCCCCCAGATCGCCCCTGGTCGACTGATGCCCTGACATCATCAGCTGCCGAGGATCAGCTGACAGAGAAACCCCTGGAGGAGAAGTTTTGGGCTACACCTCCACTTCTTATAGGCAGTGCTATATTGGTTTCATTTTTCAAATTTAAGAAAAAGACGAATTTCGACTGCATTTCCAATGTTAATTTTGGGTGTTTACGCAAAGGTCAGAAGAGGTTATCCTGGACTGTAAATGTATAACTTACTTTGAAAGCGTAATTATTTCAAAAGATACACTAAGTAAGATTTGCTTTGTTCCACATTATACATTTCCCAAGAAGTAACATTGTTATACCTTTCCCCCGAAGTAATGTCATTACACATATCATCTACACATGTTCTTTCCCATTCAACTTTAGTATGCAACACCCCATGATTCTATAGAACCGGAGAATGTACGTGTAGTCAACTATACCTGTATATAATTACATATGAACTGCGTTTATTCACAGGCAAACATTTATACAGTAGTTCAAGTTGCCTCACACCCCCATAGTGCACGTTTGCGGGTGGAGGACTCTAACCCTCTTTGATTGGCTCCTCCACGGCCCCACTCAGACAGATGGATGGTGAGCCCTGGAGACGAGAAAGAAGCCTCTCATCCCTGGATAGTGACAAAAGTGAGACCCAGACAAACGGGGGAGAATGGATAGCTCAACGTCTGTGCTCGCGTTGAGAGGATCGACTGCTGTGCCAACTATTATATATTCCTGTCATTTGTACAGAAGTAAAATGTAAATATTCTCTTTATTGAAGTAGATTGTTGGGGGCTTTCTTTTCATTACAAGATGATAGCATAGGTTGTTAATATATGTACAGTATAACACACTCTAGATCCAAAGCCTCAGACCAGATAAGAATGGTATGTCAGCCTATTTAGCTAATCGGTTTCCTGGCCTATGACTCGGCGTTTTAATGGGAATATAATGGCATTTTGTTGTCTTAATGGAGTTATAATGACACTTTGCCGTTTGAGGCGAGAGGCTTTCCCTTCGTTTGAAGGGACTCTCTCAACTTTGGACCTAGACTGTCGTTGTGTCATTGTCATGTTCGTATTCCAGCAGCAATGCATGAGTCTACGCTAACCATTGTTCGTGCATGGAAGGCCGTATTACAAACTGAGTTCATGCCATGTTCATAAGATGCCAACTGACCCCCTAGTCGTGTTGTTACGAGCAAAGGAATGACCTGAGAACCTTGGAATGCTTTCCATCGATCTCCAATGAAAGCTTTATCTCTATGTTGGGCTCTGTTTAGGTTTGGCTCACACGCTGCTGCGGTTGGCATGGTGACTGCCCTACGACACCCATTTGGTGCTAATTGATTGTTTTACTAATTGAGTCACGCCCTTGGGTATCCTAGGAACCTAGGAACCCCAAACAAAGTTTGAATCTGGCAATTTCGATAGATTAATAATCATTGGTCTTCGTCATCTTCTTCGCAATTCAGAAATATATCATTCAGAACTACAGTCGTAAAGACAGTTACAAGTATTACAGTAACACAATTGTGGGATAGTATAGGGTAAACCACTTGGGCCGGAATATTGTAAGCCAATAATTTCGGATAAAACAACACCTTGCCAGATCAATATGAGAAGTTGGGCCATCTGGCTGCCCTCCAGCTAACCCTGACATGTAAATCTAACTGCAAGTATTGATTACAGTCGGTAATTGCAATCCTACGCGTAATTGAACACACCCACGCATATATATCTACATCACTGTCAACCTTCCTGAATTTGTGTAAGATAAATTCGACTTCAGCTTAATCCATATGATATATTGATATTCCTATGGGGTTTTAAATAGATGGCGTCAATAAAAAAAAGATAATAATAAATATTTCTTTCAATGTTCTGTATTCTATCGGTCAAATTGAAGGAAGTATATAATATATCCAAAATAAGATATTCCTCGTATGATATCAGACGTAAGTCTGTAGGCCTACTTACAGATATATCTATTCTCCGGAGGGGGATCGCGTCTCTCTGCTTCAACTTACGAATCCAAACAAATCCATGTCACAATATCCCAGTATAAACTAGTTATTCTCTGCCGAAAGCACCATAACGTATCCTCTTTTAACCAAACATTCTAAGCGAATAGGCCTAACCATGAAAAGTTAGTCGTGTACCGTATTGTACTTCCACATCCTCTATGCTGAATATCTGGAGGACGAATAGAAGAGGAGGCAAAGTCAATATGACATGAGCTGATGTGTGGATACGTTACTATGGTTACTTGCATCCCCAGTCAATACTTGTCCAGGGTAAAGATGCATGCACGACCTCTACAGGGAGCGGTAAGTACTAGGAGAGTGCATTCTGCAATACTGATCCATGCAGAGCTTCTTGCTGCCAAAGTGAGAGCATGCATCCCTGCGTGAGAGACTGTATGGGAATTCAAGCACCCAGCGGAATAGGAGAAGTAGGAGGAGGGAGGGGACAATATGTGATATGTTTTAAGAAAGTGGATCACAAGTCGCAAAAAATGGAATTTGAGATATCATTGTATTTGAAAAGATGAGATCAAGCGGATTCCAATGATGGTAAACATGAGGACATTTAATAGGTATTTCTATACTAATAAGTATTACTATACATTTGATATTTTTATTTGAAAAAACAAATGTTTGCAATATTTCTGGGTGAGCAATTACTAGTGAAGTAACTTAATATACTCCATACGATGACCTTGGAAATGCATGGATATATTTAGTACACTGTCTTAAAATTTGGTAAATGTATTCATGCTAAAAACCGCGTTAAGCACCCTAAAAATGAAAACATTTCCACAAAGACACTTTGGGAATAAAACAATTGGAAAAATATCAAGTTTGCGACTTGTGACTCATTTTCATGTAACACCTCTCCAGAATAATGCCACTAATGCATAACTTTCCACGATTCCTGGCACAAGTATTAGGTTAGAGTATAGAGTTTGAAATGAGATATTATGCCTAGGTTGTTCCAAAGAGCGTAAACTTATTTATATCCAAGCTCCCTGGTAGTTCTAAAGAGATCGCATGCATGCTTCTTTCCGATGGGAACATTCCAGAGAAAACAGTTGGATTTTTATAATCCTTTGGACGTTCTGCTTTTTAACCTAAGTAGACGTCATTGTAAACAGTTCATTGTAAATATCTAAGGTGATCATGTTCAGTTGTTGGCAGACTGTGTACTAATGAATTCACCTCAGGATTATTTAAAAAACAGACATCGTTGGTCATCTGTCAACAGAATATCTATCAAATGATGTCAATAGAATATTCCACCTATCAAGTTTCGTGAATCGCTAATTTAATTACAATGTGTGCCTTTATGTTCTTCGTAGTGCAACTCCAATTTTCGTGTTGGATGATTCTAACATAGCAAGCCATAGTGGCGCTAATCTATTTTCGACATCCACAATTCTGATTAAAATAGATCAGGTTAATATACCATTATCGTATACCGTTATTTCAGCAAAATGAGTCACAATTTAAGTCGCAAAACTGGTATTTTTCAGAGTTATTTATTCACATGAACTCTTTCGTGGAATATTCTTGTTTTGGGGGTACCTAACCTTGTTAGTAGCATGAATACATGTGCCAAGTTTCAAGACAGTGTATTAGATATATCCTTGCATTTCTTAGGTCATCATATAGATTATATTTAGTTACTTTACTTAAAAATAGAAACACTGACTACCCATCCTAATGTTCACTATCTTTGGAATCCGCTTGATCTCATCTTTTCAAATATGATGGTATCTCAAAATCCATTTTTTGCAACTTGTGACTCATTTCCCTGAAACACATCACAAATAAAATAAGCCCCCTGTCTGAACTCCAACCTATCCCCAATTGACCTTTAAGGAACAGGGTCATTCAGTGTATATTGCAACCTCTACACTTTGATTTGACCTCATGGTGGTAGTCTGTTTCAATTTTCTCTAGTAAAGTTGGTATATTTCCAAGACATATAGTTCCAGACATAGTTCATGAGCTTTAAAATGTGTCAATGTCCATGTCTTTTGATTTATTTGGAATATCGACACAGTCCATCGCCCAAACCCTCAGATCAGATAAGAATGGTATGCCAGTGATTGGACGCCTACCTCGCTAATCGGTTTCCTGGACTAGGACTAATGGGAATATAATGGCACTTTGCGGTTTGAGGCGAGAGGCTTTCCCTCCGTTTGAAGGGACTCTCTCATCTTTGGGCCTAGACTGGACAAACGAAATCGAATCCTCTAACTTCTTGCCTTTGTTTCCTGAATGTCGAACCATTTAGTGAATTCATATCATGTCTTAGAACACTGGCCTCTTCTTACAATGCGATATTGTAAGTGCCCTGTCTCGTAACTGATCAAATAGACTATTTGTATATTATCCTTTTTATTCGGTATTGTAAGGCGATTTACCATCTTGGTGAGACTATCGTGTCAAGTATGTGTGTATGCTGGCAGACCTGCCCGACAGGTGCTTAGCAGTAGTACTTTACATACAGCCTAATCTCAAGGATGGGAATAACCTGAAATACATTTTACGACGTAATATGTGTATAGTAACAAATAGTGAACCAAAACGTGTACAGATCCACACCGTTAATCACATTAGTGTGTAGAATCTTTACATCAATGTACATAGGCATATATATACACAATATATATATTCTATAAGTAAGAATGAGGTCTTGCATATTTTAGTCCATTCACCGAGTCCATGAGAGGACCAGCATATTCTTTATCGTAAACTGCCTTTATATCCACTCAAAAAGAAATTAATATAAGTTGTTCAAAACACATTGTAATATACATGCATTGGTCTGTGGCGAATGCAGTTAAACCGGTTGCTGGTCTACGTACTTTAAACCGATGGATTTTTAAAAGGTGTACAAAGAAAAGGAACATTTAGAAGCGATTTTTACAATAAGTTTTAAAGTTTATTATCATACCTTAATACTCCTCGCACCGAAACCTATATGAATCGTGATTGGCTGAAGCCATTTTTTCCGAGGAATTTAAAATCTTGCAGGTCGGTTGATAGGCATGGTAGGCGAAAGGAAGAACGCCCGTTCCCAACGGTTTGGACAATGACATCATATACATACAAGAGAAGGTGATCCTTCATTGAAGATTCCTCTTAAAGATCTTTTTACCTTACTCTTGATAAAAATGTTTACGCGTGGCATTCCATTGCCTTGAGGTACAGGAATACAATACCTTTTACGTGAGCTAACAGATTATGAAGGACCTCTGGAAGCCTGTCCCCGGGTCTCCCTCCTCGATCCCTTGCCCAGGAAAAACTTCCAAATATATTCAAAGGATGAGACTTCGGGTTAGATCTCTCCAAAATGGAAGTATGAGGAACTATTATGAATGGAATGATCAGTATGTGCCATTCTCACCTCAATTCAATACAGAACCTAAAAACTTGATGGGAAGAAGTTGCACTCATTCTCGCATTCATGAAAGCCATTTCAGGCCTGACTTTATATCAAAATATCCCCAAGCAATGTACAACTTTCACACATACCTAAGACCTTATAAAGTACAACATATTAGCCTTGGGATGTTCTATAGAAATAATTGGACGAAAATGCCGGAAAATTGAGCCCGCGGGTTATTGAAGCCCAGATATACAATACACCAATATTTGATATATATTTTCATCAATTCTATTCAGGGAATTATACAAAGAAACTATTATTGTCAGATTCCATCCCAAGGACATTGATTCTAGGCCTCCTTTTATCTATGGTTCAGGACAAAGCGTAGGAAAATAACACGCCTTATAAATCTTTATTCTATTCTCACCATCAAAGAAATGCCATTGGCCTAATGATCAGACCTAAGGAAAGCCTGTAGGCTGGGGCTAGGCACCCACAGTCCACACAGGAGGAAATACTTCCAAGAATTAGTCAACAGGTGATTGATCATAGGAAGTGAGGAAGGAAATGCGAACTTCATTATTTCTACAGAACGTTTAACGCTCAGGGACGTTTCCATGCCGTGATCTCATATATATTGTTGCGTAGTTTTCCGTTGGTTGTCATAGGTTATATTTCCGCATGGGATTATTTATGAGAAATATGCTGTTCTGCAAATAGGCGAGGTATTATTCATATTAGGGTCGTAAACAGGAATATATCAAAGTACGTCTTAAGGTACAGTGTGCCTCTCCTTGGTATTTAAATATTTCAGAAAGCAAACCGTGTGCTGACAATCTAAGTTAATGATGTGTGGGTTTATGAAAGTATGCTCATGCAGATAATTTAGCTAACTAAAAACAAGCAAACAAAACGTGGGCAACCATTTATCTGAAATGAACAGTCTAGAAACACACTGATTAATGTGTATAAGGTTTCTCTTTTTACTGCACCTGTTGTTGGAGACACGTGCCAAATGTAGCCACAAATAAAAGCACGTATACATATCAAGATAGTATAGTATTCTATCCATGACTGTGTCTACCTGAGTGGAATAAGGAGCTTGTGTTCACAAAAACAAAATATAGAACATCATACAATACACATCTATATCATAGTATGATATTCAGCAACGCCTTGGGGCAAAAGCAAAAACATATACATGTATGCAGCTCATACGAATCCTTACGCATTTCTCACTCGCAGACATTCAGTCGACATATCTAGCTTCATTACTGGAAGATACATGTAGTTCCTGAGTATACTTGAAGATACATGCAGTTCCAGAGTTTATATAAACTAAATATGCAGTGTGATGGCTTAAACATATTTTCAATAGTATATTATATTATATGATTATTAGTGATGACCATAATTATTTGATAAATTGAATAGGGACTGGCCATTCTTGTATATCGCACTGTAAGCTGAAAGCACTCAAAATTAACAAGTTAAACGATAATGAGAGTGAATGCTTCTAAGTTTAGAATTTACTCATTAGTATAGTCTGTATTTAGGCTTGTACACTTGGCGGTCCAAGGCAAATATTTTAGTTTGTAGTATAGTGGGTATATTGATCAGACAGAGAGGGACCAATGGACAAATCTTGTTCCATATCTGAAGCACATGTCCCCAGATGTCACTAGTCTTTGAATGTTGGCAGAAGGTCATATGAGGGCACTATGTACAGGGGCCATTATTCATCTATATTGACCGGTGAATGCAACTCGCCTGTATAGTAGGGTTTGCAATGTAGCAAAATTAACTCCCGTGGGAATTCAATGCTGAAATTGATTTTATTGCATAAATATTTCCGTCAGGGTCCAAGGGTTTAGGAAATCATGGGTGCCATTTTTTTTTCAAACTTTTACATGCCACCAGGGGGCGCTTTGTACCCATTTTTCCACATTTTGCACCCTGACATATTTATTATTTGAAATACAGATTTGTGTATATTAGATTAATTAAAGTACATAAAAAGACCTTTTCAAATATGTATCATATGATGCAATAGCATAATTAGGTGATTTTCTATGATTTTTCAAATATTTATCATTTTTATGAAATTCGCGTTTAATTGGCATAAACCCCCAAACAGCCACTTCTAACTCAAAAGCACTGCATCTGACAACTAAGTCAATATTAAATGTCTTGTAGAGTGTAAAAAGGGCTATCATTTGGTATAATTTGACAGTCTTTCAAACAAAAACTCTAATTTTTATCAATTTCTTTGAAAAAAATCTAGATTCAATACTAGCACTTATAGTCAGGCAGCTTAAGGCCAGATTTGAGATGGGTGTGGATGTTTGGAATAAAATCACCAAATTTGGTCCATATGCTATTCATTTCCTTAGCTTTCAATTTTTGACAGAAGCATTTTTAAAAAAATACATTATGGCTGCCATCTTGGAATTTGAAGAACGCCATCATGTAAAAAACTATATATTCAAATATCTCAGCTTCCAGAAAACATAGGCTCATGATCTTGGTGTCAAAACATAGGTTTCCAGGGTCAAAGACCACAACTATACCATTTAGAAAAGTATCAGATTGTATTTATCAATGAAAAAAATGTATACATGACATATTCATTATGGACTACAGCACATGTATGCTGTTTATGCTTGCCCCCTTTCTCACAATGGCAATGGCATATTTTAGACCAATTTCAACTGGCCTTTCAGCACAACACTTTGCACCATATCCCATTTCATACTTGTGTGACTATAGATAGGCTGGTTCTCTGAAGGCTTTACAGATTAAGGGCAAACCGCCAGGAGCATTCTAGCCATCTGTTAAAAAAGGTAGAATTGAAAATGGTGCCACTTAGTCAGAAATTCATGCCTTTTTGGCAGATCCATCAGCTCAACTGCACACAACCCTTACACAGCTCTTGCCCCTATTCTACAAAAAGCAGCTTTTGTTTTGCTATTATGATATGGCATGGAATGAATGAGCTGCACTGTGCTACTGAATTCTCAATAATGTACATATACCAGTAATTACCTTTGGCCTACCACTCTATAGATACTATTGACAAGTTTACATGGAACTGTATTCTGACTGGGTTCTGACCTGTGGAGAAAAAAAGATCCTAGAAATATTTGAGGGACTGCACTTAGAGATTGTAAAAGCAAGAGAAGACAAACAGGATCTGGATGGACCCATAAAGTTACAGAACTTATCATGTACAGAAAAAAAAAGATTATCGATCATCCATCATTCTTTTATGAGCTGATTAAATAAAAATGTCAGTTCTCTTCCCTTTAATCTCTTCCATTGCTCATTGACAAGACAAAAAAAGCTAGAACAACCTCCAAAGGTTACTTCAGAATGAAATACGTCTGCTTGATATTCTACCCATGTTAAAGCAGAATGATTCCCCTGTATCTATTGATGTGAGCCTTCTTAATGGAGCTGTTTTAATGTATTTGCTCCCTTCTAAAATCACAATAACAATCAATATGATTAGGCCTTTGTCCCAGAAGCATAAGACAACTAGGGAACAGGGCCATCTTTTTAAATGACCCTCCAACAAAGGGAACTGTTTGCATGAATTTTAAACAAGATCGACCCTAAAACACATCTTCAATTACATATATGGTGACACAACCCTTCTTTGATGAACCTATGTAATCATGGCAGCAACTGCTCATGAGAAAGTAAAGACTAGGGATGCTGATTCTTTTACAAATTGCTCCACCAAATGCCTGTTGCATATTGATGACATATAATGATGTTCCATAATAGGCAAATTCCATCATCTGATCATCCTGTGCCAAATTGTGAACATTGGGTTGCCTTTGGTAAAGGCAAGCACTATATAGGCATATATATTCAAATCAATGTTATCTACAAAGATTTCTGTAGAGAAAAATCCCTGCCACTTCCTGTATTTGACCATGTCATTGGGGTGATACCACGTCTACCTTCATTGGAAGAGGCAAGAAGTCACCATGGGAGGCACACCTTTGCTATCAGGATATGACACATGCAGTCACCAACAGTCCATCCTTAAAGAAAGGTAGAGGTCAGTGCTTGACATATCAACCAACTGGAGCACTTATCCAACAAGATAGCGCCAGTGACCATGAACATTGAACGTTTTTTGACATATTGGTGAAGCCACACTGGAGACACTCATTGCATCCAAGGATCATCTTTTGCAGCATTCTCAGATTGAAGCAAGGAGCAAGTGTCAGCAGATTGGACTGTGGCCCCAAGAGTGGAAGCATGGGGCTGGATTACCTAGTTCCTGTATGACAATGTTACTAGCAACCTATAAAGCTTCCATTGAACTAGACTAATGCTTATGCCAGAGTAAAAGAGTGCTTACTGACCAGTTGAAACTGCATTAAAATTTGCCTTTGCCATTGTGAAAAAAGAAGGCAAGCACATGTATGACATGTACAGTAGTGTGTGATGAATATAATTTTTTGTATATAGTTTCTGTGTTGATAAGTATAACCTAACCATTTCTACTAAAGGTACAGTTTGTATTCTTTGACCCTGAATACATAATGTTTAGAGACCATGATTGAACTTGTTTGAAAGCTGAGATATTGGTAGATATAGGTTTCTATGTGATGGGGATCAGAAAAATCCAGGATGGTGGCCATGATATAATTTTATGCTTTTCTAAATGGTATAGTTGTGTTCATTAACCCTGGAAACCTATGTTTCGACACCAAGATCATGAGCCTATGTTGTCTGGAAGCTGAGATATTTGAATATATAGGTTTTTACATGATGGCGTCCTTTAAATTCCAAGATGGCGGCCATAATGTATTTTTTTAAAAGCCCTCCTGTAAAAAATTGAAAGCAAAGGCAATGAATAGTATATGGACCAAATTTGGTGATTTTATTCCAAACATCCACACCCATCTCAAATCTGGCCTGACTTTAAGTGTTGGTATTGAATCTAGATTTTTTTCAAAGAAATTGATAAAAATTAGAGTTTTTGTTTGAACGACTGTCAAATTATACTAAATGATAGCTCTTTTTACACTCTACAAGACATTTAATATTGACTTAGTTGTCAGATGCAGTGCTTTTGAGTTAGAAGTGGCTGTTTGGGGGTTTATGCCAATTAAACGCGAATTTCACAAAAATGATAAATATTTGAAAAATCATAGAAAATCACCTGATTATGCCATTGCATCATATGATACATATTTGAAAAGGTCTTTTTATGTACTTTAATTAATCTAATATACACAAATCTGTATTTCAAATAATAAATATGTCAGGGTGCAAAATGTGAAAAAATGGGTACAAAGCGCCCCCTGGTGGCATGTAAAAGTTTGAAAAAAAAATGGCACCCATGATTTCCTAAACCCTTGGACCATGACGGAATTTTCTGTGCAATAAAATCAATTTCAGCATTGAATTCCCACGGGATTACATTTCGAACCCCACTAGTACCATAGTATAACTTGTGTCAACATGATCGAAATTGTCAAAACAACTTGTTGGTTTACGAAGACACCCTATTGTCTGTTTTCAACAACTGTGTGTAGTACTTTAACATGTTTTTAAAATTATTCTTTTAACAAGTACGCAAGCTTTATACATGTATCGCCATAATTTGCACAGGCTTTAGGTCAAATCCGGCATGGCAGTGGGGCTTTGAAGGTGTAAATACTGTGTCTGGGTAATCATTCTTATTTTTTCGAGTTATTCTGACGTATTCTGCGGAGATACTTCGTTCTTTGTAGATATACGCATCATTTAAAGATCGAACCAGGATCTGTATAATTAACCAAGGACTGACATTTAAAACATTCGGACTCCGTTTAGTGAGTAACATCATAAACATAAAATTTAATGCATATAAGGGTTGACAGATATAATCTCCCCATATTCAGTATACGCTTTTGATTCATCACCAGGAATTAAATATAGAAATTCATATGTAAAAACGGGATTTCAATTAAATTTAGTACACGCAAAAACTGTTAGGATTGGTAAGAAGCATGAGTAACATACCGCTTCCACACAAAATGCGCCCACCTTCCATCAACCTCCGTGCATTTCCGATAACCTATGTCATATCCTTCAGAGATGTAACTTAGTAGAAATAATACGTAACATACATGTAGGCCTATACATAAGGAAATTAGCGTTCCAGTTGGTGTCAGTGTATTCTTTGTCTTTTCACATCATGTGTAAATTAAGCATCAGATCTTTGAGCTGATGACAGGAAAGTCGGACTAATGAAATGCAATATGTATTACCTGTTCACCCGATGATATCCAATGCAATCTAACGTGTGGTACTGAGTATAGGATGGGCAGACAATTGGGTGAACCAGAAGGAATCTAAGGTAACCACAAAACTAACATAAAAAGCTAAAAGAGCGGTAAAGGTATAATGTCTTGCTTTTACCATATATGGGTACGTACATCTTGCTAACCGACTTATATATATATGTCTCAAGGATATGAATCATTTAAACGCCTCGTCCCCAAGTCAATACAGCCAAAAATATTGCAAACATGTATGGGGGTCCTTACGGCGTTGGTTCTGTTAGATTCAATGATTAATTTAAAAAAATAGTAATTGGGTAGGCCTACTTCATTCTCATTAGTTTTTTTTAACTTCGCAGCACTGTTGGTTTTGTATGCTTAAATAGTTATTAGTTAAACCATAATAGGAATATCCATGTGGGATAACTCGAAAAGTGGTACGCATATATATATATATATATATAAGAGATGTGTTTCAGGAAAATGAGTCACAAGTCGCAAGATCATGCCGATTCCGATGACAATATTATTTGTAAATATTATGCACATATACACAAGGTTTTAAACATTAAGGACATTTAATAAGTATTTCTATTCTAGTTTTGTGGTATTTCTATATTTTAAGTTTGATATTTTTATTTCTGAAAAAAACAAAACGTTTTCAATATTTTTGGGTCAATAACTACTAGTAAAGTAGGTAAATGTACTCCATAGGATGATCTTAGAAATGCATGGATATATTTAATTCACTATCTTGAAATTTGGTACATGTATTCATTATAAGACCCCACTGATAGATAGCCCCAAAATGAAAACATTCCGATAAAGAGATCTTGTGAACAAATCGCTTTGAAAAATATCAATTTTGCGACTTGTGACTCATTTTCCTGAAAAAAAACCCCATATATATTTCGGATATGATACCTAGAATTGTGAACCTAGCACCTGTTGCTGCCATACTCGTGAAAATGTTGATGATTATCATTAATTGCATGAACACTGTACGAAGGGTGATAATTTAATATACCTGGTCGTAGAATACAGGGAAGTTGATGTACTTCCATGGTGAATTTGTGTTACACCTGTCAGCCCCGTACTCTAATGATCTACATCCCAACAGAGGTATTGAATTTGACTGAATAGGTTTGGCAATGCCTACATGGGGAACAGGCGAATAATTGTTACCCGGTAGCGCTATCTTTTGTTAGAATCTGCGGCAAGTATTGAATGAATGGAGGAACTATGATTTGACAGAACTTAGCACATTCAGTCATATGTACGTATATATGTATATAACCTTCCACGGTGGAAAATGCATATTATTCTGAATAAATCATGATGGGCTTTTAATTGACCGACGTACGTATGTACAACATATAAGTGCATGTACGTACATTAGTCTGAAATTTCAGATATACACTGAATACTAGACCGTCTGAACAAGCAATTCATAGCCACATATGCCAAGTTGCTGGGTAGCATCTGCGACTGTTTGGAGGTGGGTATTAAGGCTACCTGGGTGGGAACATGTCATTATCGAACACTATACCACAAGTGTTATAGTAATTGTTTTCTGTCGGCTCATTCCACCACTGTTTGACTGGTGTCCGCAGGGTCATATCCCCAATTTAAGGCACATGTTCTTCTACTGGTGGTAAAATGTTTCGATGTTCAACATTGAGCCAGCCAGAATTGTCCCAAATTTCACTCACAAAATAGTGTAAGAATTTTACAGCAATCTACTATGTTTACCTCCAGGGGCAACTAGTGAAAATGATTATACAACATGTACTGATTTTAGGATTGATAATGGTGTCCAGGAAGATCTCTCATTTTAGGATGATAGCCCTGGATATATTCCCATGAGCGGGCCAGGTCATTATTAGAACATTATAATATTATGCTAGTATATCTCTTCTCTAGGGAGTAGTGTTACATTATTTGTAATTTATACAGATCTATATGAGTCGTATGTTTTTAGATGATAAAATACGACTTGTTTTACTTATAAAATGTGCCTCGATCCCCTCCTGTTCACAAAACGACGAACATCTAACATCTGTCAGGAAGTCAATTCACTATAATATTTTTATAGTGGTTAAACTCGAAAGGAATCAATGATTCACCGTAGGGATGTATGTCCCCCTTGGAGGTCATTTCCTGTGAGTAGAGAGTTTCTATTGAATGTTAATTATGGATGTGGATGGGAATTAATTGTGCTTCAGTATACCTATTCGACAACTCACATACATACAAGGGCTTCTATGAATATCTAACATGTTATTAAATGCTTCTCATTTTTACTTTTTTCCCCATTACACAAAATCAATCCAAATAGTGATGTTTTAAAGGCAACAGAAAAAGGCTGGAATTATTCCCATTCTATATTCTTTCCGATTATAACATAGAATAGCTTAGACAACTAGAATACTTTACAGCTCTTTCTAAACCACCAGGAGAACATTTTGAGGCAATATTCAAAGTAGCTTGAATGTTAAATAATGACAACTATTCTGTGACAAAAGCTAAAGTGAAAAACAAAGCGTTATGTTCTTCTGAGGCTTTAAGAGATGAAGAAGAGCATTGGTTGGCACTTGAATCGTTTCTTTGCATACGAATAATGGCCCTTCTGCCTCATGGTATTAGAAAAATATAATTATGCAGGGAGAGAAAAATAAAGGCGTTGGTCAACAGTACCGTATACTGATGAAGTCGAGATGGCTTTCGTGCTTTGTACTGACCCCTGTCTGGGAGGAGCAAAACATGAGTTTACTGTAATGGTGAAGTCGAGAGGAATGTTAAGTGTTTCTCCAACCACAAGTACGTTCTTGTTTCTTGTGTTTTCTTCCAGTAATGTCTTTGCATACGGAGTGAGCTCTCCCAGTACATGCAGGAACCAAGAACAAATCACACAAAAGTCCATTTAAAGAGATTTTTTGACCCAAGTCTATATGTATACGGCTCTCAACATTTAACACTGTTCTTTCACTATTTTAGTATACCGGTAATTAAAACGAACAGCAGTGTCATAGAACCACACATACCCTTCATAAATTGTTATTATACACTGAATCGTCAACTCATTTCCAATTCTTCTGAATTTAACGTAAAGACAATTAGATTAAAAAACGTACAGCTACAAAACTTCTTTCAAGCTTCATTAAGGCATAATGGTACGTACAGCAAACAATTAGTAATTTTGCGAAACAAAAAATTAATATCATACACTCGAATACCTTTTTTCAGAAAAGGCCTCGTGGGAAGTTTTTAAATGACAGAAGCGGGTCAAATTATCGTGATACTGATGACCACAATATTATCTCTTATCCGGTGACATTAATTCCTCACGCTATGTGAATTCACGATAACAATAGAAGCCCCAAGCACAGCATCATATGATCAACAATTAGGCTCCCTGGGCAACCGACGTTTTTACCTCTCCGTTGGGAATTCTGGAATACCCGTGAGAACATCGGTTCATGCAAAAAGCGAGAAGCTATTTGAAACACTCATCAATTTGCCGCAGAATTAAACTCTCTGATGTGCTTTCATTTACCATGAAACAAACCGATCCAAAAAGGGTTATTACACTTGCTTAATAATTAGACCCTGCCCACACACAGCCGATTTGCCCCCCCCCCCCCGATTTGGGTCTTCCTATGAATCCTATGATTCCATTTCAAGTTATGGTTTATGTTTTTGAAATAACATAAACCAGGATTGGAAATGAAATCATAGGATTCATCGGGAGACCCAAATCGGGGGCAATCGGGGGGAGGGGGGGGGGGGCAAATCGGCTGTGTGCGGGCATGGTTTAAGGATTAAGGGTCAATATGCTGTGTTGAAATATTGCAGATTATGCAATTTCTGGAATGGATTCATGGTGTACATTCATGATCAATAATTGTATAAACTTCCAACTTACTCTGGTTAGAATTCGCTTTCAATACCTTGATATGATTCGATATAGTTGATAAAAACAAGGTGGATTTGAACTAAACGAACGGTTTGGCCACCTCTGACATTTTACTTTACGTACAATTCAATCATTTCTCTCACGCTTTTATATCCAGGAGCCACCCATGAAATTTGAAGGAACTATCGTGATTGCGGAGATATATAATTATATGTATGTTGCGAGGGGAAATACGTGCCTGTGACAGCAATTTCCTCTTTAACGCATAAAAAGCCTTTCCAATCAATATAATCGAGAATATTCCACCAAACAACTCTAGTATAAGAAAAGTATCAATTTCAAATCGGGGCTATGACTGGCAGAGTTTGTTACAATTAAATCAATGATATAGTAAAGAGGTAAATTATGTGAAGTGGATTCCTACGTCAGTATCGATTTATATCGATTGGAACATAGAAATCATATTATGGGGTGGCAGGCCGATTGGTATATAAAACCAGAATTGAGGTCTGAGGGATAAGGGAGGATCGAAAGGGGAACATTTTAGTTCAATACACACTTTTTAATCCAATGGTTTTGGATCGATTTTAGTCTTCATTGAATACGGCACGGGGGGAAGAGTGACATTTACTTACTTCAAGTTTTACCCACTTCATGCTGTTACCTAAATTTATTTTACATACAAGTGTAATTTCTAATATCACTGTTCCAACAAATTACAATAATACCGGATTTGGGTCAATATTAATTGAGAAAAGTATTGGTTCCTGTCCAAGTTACTTGATGAAAATACAAATTGTAAAACAAATAATAGTAATTGTGCCACTTCGCCCAGACATTATTTCCATATTTAGAAAATTGGTCAGATTATAGATCTTTATGTAAACATTGCATGTTTCATGATGTGTTGGTATGTTGGTTCTATTTTTAGCTCGTATTTTGAACAAGGTACACATCGCAGGAGAATATTTGCATGTCAATGGCACCCCTTGTTTACCGTTGTGCTCACATGGAACTTTTCATCTTTTTCTCGTCGTGCAATGAGCATTTTGCTTATTCTGATTCCAGATATAACCCCCCACCCCCACCCCAAGGAACGTCAACAGTCATTTTTTTAAATAGTCAAAAAAATGCACAATTCTAAATGTGTGTCCATGTGCATCGATTTCTGTGGCCATGCACATATTATATAATGTATAATATAACATAATGAATAAGAGAGAACTCCCCCTATGGCTGACTGGAATAAATTACAGTTTTCCTTCCAGCTATTTGCTAATTCGATTACATATTCCAATTAATCTTTTGGCAATGACATATATATCCTTTCACTAATATTAGTACTCACCGGCCTCACGAGCAGCAGGCCTTTGGTAGTATACTTGCTATAGTCGCATAGCATGAAAAGTTAATATTTCCCACCGCAAGACCGCGGACGTATGTCTTGGGCCACCATAATGCAGTGTTAAAACGCCGACAATCAAAAACAAAACCTGCATTAGTAGCCGTTCAAGTATGGCTAATCTTCAGATAGTTTAATACCTTTGTTCACCTCAACTTGGCTTAAGTCAATAATTCCAGTAACCACCGGTCAGTCCTATCTATTGTTATATATAGAAATCCCATAATCTCCCACAAGGGAACAAATCAGGGAGTTATCAAGTGATATCAGCACGCAGTGGGACTTGGTAGTTTGCCAGAATAATTAAATGAGAACGCGCATTTGTAAATATTATGCACATATAATTATTTATATTGGTCGTGGTAAAGTCATCAACAGATGATGGCCCCAGAGCATACACCAATTTCAGGTGTTCTACCTGTATAATAAGTGTATATATTCGCAAAGAAGACATGTTACATCGCGTCACAAAACACTGTAGGGCATTGTTCAAGCGTGAATGTAACAACAGTGGAATATTCAAGGGTAGTACTTATCAAGTATTATACTTAACGCCGAGCAATTTGCCAGCCATGAGCTTCATTTGCATGACCCCCATATATATTAAGTTTAATGGGTTTCTTGGCCTTAATGTTGCTTTTTGAACGATGCGATACGCATCGTTGTGAATAAACATCCACCAACTTTGCACGCTCTACCGCACCATAACCTATTGAGAAATATTGCAGTTTAGTTTTTTCCAACTTTCATCAAAATATAAATAACGTGACTTCACACAACGCTGGTTACGTTAATATTTTTTTTTGTATTGGTATTTTAATGTTCAGTGCATGTGACTATACAGTGTTCTTCCTCATACATAGCCCACTCTAGGCCCAAACCCTCAGATCAGATAAGAATGGTATGTCAGTGATTGGACGCCTACATAGCTAATCGATTTCCTGGCCTAGGACTAGGCGTTCTAATGGGAATATAATGACATTTTGCGGTCTTAATGGAATTATAATGGCATTAAAACTGATTTACCAATAATTGAAAATTGAAATTGAAAATTATGTAGGGACACTCTTATAAGTTAAATGGGCCTCACTGGTATATAGGCCATATATAGGAAAACATTAGGAGGGGCATAATATGTTGGCTCAAATGCTTTTCCTATATTGGGATACGATTTGGTACTGGTTCTAGTGAGTGGGTCGCTTGTGAATAGCTATTACTTTCTCCCAGATCATGCATGCAGATCTTCTGAGTGCACTGGGGTGTGAAGAATATGTATATAAATAGAGAGATCAGTCGTGCTCAGATGTCTCCCTTCATGAATATATATACATATACATCGAAAACACAATCATATATTTGTACACCGGGAATATTTATGGCTAAGTCCTTACTGTGATTTCTATGCCCGGCTTCGTTAAGTTTTGTAGTTTTCATAAACTTTCCTTGAAACTCCCTCAGTTGCGCGGTAAAAAGAAGCCAGCTGCACGTACAGTATAGTAGACACCAACCTCAATTAATGAGTGTCTAGTATGTCTGTCAGCATCGCCCACATTGGCTGGATTTTTCCATCAATTTTATCAGGTGTAAGGGGGTCTATATATGTTTGGTGACCAACACCTGTCTTCTGAATGATGTGCATATATATGTGTGAATGAAGAAACTCCATACACCAAAACCTTCACATCCCGTCCACGGCCATTGATAAAATACCGTCTTTATCCCAAAGCAGGTACAGCTTTAAGGATGGTTCTATGAAAGTGATGGAAGCGGACATAAATCTGGGGATATACACTTCTTAACTACATGTATATAATGCCAGTTCGGCCCATGTTGCTTCTCAAATTCACGCAGTGAATATTACCCCAATTTGTTAGTTCTAAACGAGGAGTTTGAATTGAGGCTTGCTGATTTTTTCTTGTTTATGACCCCAAAATATACCAGGCAAACTGCAGGTGTAAATGTAATTACATTGTTTATTGAAAGTTCAACTAGATATGGTTAATATGTGTACCAGGACAAATGTCGAGTTCTATTCCTTCCACACGTCAATAGGTGACTTATCACTAGTGACTTTTGATTAATCAATATGAAGATATTGACATTAAAACTAATTTCAAAGTCCCTTTATTGATGCGTATAATTTAAAGACATCTAAATCAGAACAATATAGTCCGCTTCAACTTGAATATCTGTACTGGCATATGTCAGAGGATTTTGCCAATCTGTTAGATTCATTGGAGAAACATTGTTGAATGAAATGATAGATTAAATGGAATCCGTTGACATAATTTTAGCGGATATCTCACAACTTCATAATCAAGTTAATGGAATGTATACACATTCTTCTGACACTACTGGCAATGACATGTCTCAGGCCATGTCGCTCGTGTTGATTGAAATCCTAAAATATTAAGATAATGGCTCGATTTACTATATTCAAATCGGTATAAATTCCCCACTATTACAAGGGCTTCACTCTGGCATTTATAAGCGCTCGGATATTCCCCTTGAACCCCAGCCCTATACTTAGTGTATACAACTCTAGCAGCCACTCCTCCCCTCCCACGTTGTAACCACCACCACAGACCAAATACTTCCAAACAAACCGTAAAGACATTCGTCCTAATGAATGAAATATTCACCTGTATTTGGTTGGATGTCATCCGAGTTAAGGTATCCTGGGTCCAAGTAGCAAGGTCAACCGATATAATATGGAGGATGTCCATGTGTTGTGTACTCTATGCAGATATATAGCGTCATGTGGAGGTATGTGTCAGTCACAGAGAACTTGTAAGGCAGAGACCCAGGTAGACGGTTTACCTGTGGCTTGCCCGCCTTCAGGTGTTCTCTTCCGAATAAGTACCCACGGTGAAGAACCAGGCCTGAGGCAAGAGTTGGTGGGCGCAGGGGGGATGACTAGCCAGAAGCATTATTGACCACTTACGTTATAGTAATGTCAATGTCAATGCCAAATTATAGGCCTATATAGATCTTCTCTAACAGCAGCCACATGCTTTAACATTGTTTGTTCTCTAATTGGGGATAAAACAGTTTCCAATGCGACTTTTGAATATATGATCAGCATCGACTACTTCTCAGATCATTACAAATGGTATACATAAATTACAAAGTTCTTTCTTATTGTTACCCATCAAAATATGAATGAGGGAGAGCTGCAAAAGCTTTTCCAATTCGACTGTTCCATTATCCTTATTTGGCCATTTAACATCACCACTATTAAGCCGCATTGTGCGTCTCGTGTATGTAGCCTAAAAAATGATAGCTTCTTTATCAATCATTAAGAAAATACTTAAACTCGACTTTACAGGTCTAGATGGACAGGGTGTGAGAGGATAAAAATTACTTGCTACTAGTATCTCTTATTGTTCATATCCTATAGTAGACGCCCGACTTTAATCATTCATTTACTAATAGCATACATCAATAGGGAGGTTCCGCAAGCAAACCTATCTCAATTACATAACCGTATCCTTATCTTTCTTTGTGAATTACATCGCATTTTTATGTATACAAAATAAATTGTGAGATGAAACATTTTGCTGTATATGTTACATTACTTTTTTACCCGCCATATGTTGCTGAACCTCTTTCTCCCTTTTAACGTATGTTTGTAGATCAGAGGTACAGACTTGCTGAACCTCCCCAAGATGTCACAAAAATACACAAAAATCTGTTTGGGGAGTGACCCCCCCCCTCCCCAATATCCCCCTTTCCCTGTGTGCCAATGCTTGCTGTGTAGCGGAGCGCTGCTGAAACCTTCTTGGCGCGGGCTGAGCTTTATTAAAGCGGCTGCTGCAGACCCAGCTATAGGCAGCAAGGCCTCCCCGCTTCCCTCCTCGTGGTCCAGGGGACTCCAGCACTTTTATATGGGCCTTTTAGGTGTGGGAGGAGAAGTTGGCAGTGGCCTGGATGCCCAGTCATGCAGCAGCCCTGGGTTTGTTTACAGGGGAGGCAATGGTTCATGACTGGGGTGTAGAGGAACCAATTTGGCAATAATGGCAGTATTATAGAGGCGGAGGTAGTAAATTGGTGGCCAGATGAAACATCGTGACATTTCGACACTGATCCTTACCCTTTAGGATTGTTCACCCACTATTCATGTTTGTCAATGCCAACAGGACAATGCATTCTTTTTATATGCCATAGTTTAACAGAAGATGAATTATTTTGTTTAATGCATGTTTCAATCGAGCTGTGAAATCGTTCTAATTGGTTTAAATTGTCCGGCCCTTGTTCCGTGAATGATATCCTATAATTATTCAATAATTATCATTCCATGCTGATAAATATTTTCAGTTTTTATGTCACTTAAGAAGCATATAAGACATGGATTTAACTATTAATATAGCTCATAGGGTCATGACTTGGATGTAAGATATTGTGGTCAGACATATAAATAGTGACACTGTAATCTACCACCTGATACCCCTGACCTGATTGTGAATTGGTGTTCAAATAATTCACCCAAAGAGTTGACCCCTACGTGTGTGGTAGATCATAATCCCTGACAAAACATGGGTGGGGAACTTTTCCCTTTTAACACAGTTTCAGAAAGGTGTTAAATTGAGCGCGGTCCCTTAAAGCATTGCACATTGAACCACATTTCCTGGCACATTAGAAATGACAAAAGGTGCATGGGGGAAGGAAGGGGTCCCCACGCACCTGCCATTGAACCTATATGTGTCCCCCCTTGTTCAATGGGGTCTATCCCAGGACCTGGGTTAATGAAATTCTCGCCGAGTCAACACAAAAGGTTAAAGCCCTTCGAACCCAAGGCAGCGCAAGTATGCATCACTTATGAAAAGATTGGGAGCTATTGGAAAGCTCTCCAGAGTCAAGTATTGGCCCGCTATAAAAAGGAGTATTGATCAGCTAGGGGGTTTCCAGTCTTCTCTGTTGGTCAGAAAATCGGTAGACCATTAGTGGGGAAAACTGCAAGCTTATTATCGTCAGGTAGGGCTGGAGAAAAGCAGAGACTCCTGCCAAATCAACGTGGCAAATCGTTATGCAACAATGATCTTGTGTGTTTTCCCGAGGGTAGGGTATACCACAGCCATTTGTGTGCACTTAGTCCTTGTAGTGCTTGTTTTATACTGGGTAGAACGTAATGAGTAATGCCAACTAAAGTTACATCTGAATATGCAACAGGTTAACTAATGATATTATGGTTCATCGTTGGGGATGGTCCGCTATATAGGTTGTTAATCAGATATTGGATGGTTGCTTAGAACAATACTAGTTATGTATTAGTGAATAGAACTGATCGACGTAGTAACTATGTACATAATTGTGACGTTCATTCGGAATAAAATTTAATGTACAATTATCATAAATTGTCTTTTATTGCAGTCGGAAAGTATACAGATGTAGCGAGTAGATCCTGTTCAGATCCAATATTCTCTAAACTATGGAAGTAAGACAATCTTAGCGTGCAGAGTATTATGCTCGAATTAATATGGTGATATGTAAAGTATGACTCTCTTCTTTTATCATTATATTCTATTTGTTAACATTTGTCATAACTTCAATATGTATTATGAGAATGTTAAACCACAATAACTGTATTCACTGAGAATAGCGTTCTGACTAGATGTAATGTGCTGTTCAGAATTATAAATATTTTCCAACAAACAATATTGAATTCTATTATGACCCATCATAGGATTACAATATTTGTTGTTGTTGTTACTTCTATTATGTCGAAGGGGGGGGGGGCATAGTCTGTGGGCCTAAATCCCGGTGTAGGGAGTATTTCAAGCCCTACTGGACCGACCGGCGAAATGGCACTGCATAACATGCATGCACTGCATAACCAAAGCAAGAACATTCGCCATCACTCCTTCGGAGATGCCAAATACACTATACAACTTCCTCCATGATCAGGAAACCCCCTCTATTTCTCATTGTCCAACACCCAAAAGTTACATGAGTGCCTAAGTTAGAGCCTTAGGGAGAGATTGGACCAAGATTTTTTAGCTCTTACTGGTATAATTACTGCATAACAGACCTCTCGCGTTCACGCTTTATCTGCATGAAGAACTTGGAAGCCATAACCATGCTTGTAGGCTCGTTTCACACCCTCCCACGAGGTAGCGCCACCAGCAGGCCACCCAAAACAAAGCTCAAAGGACTGGCCTCTGACTCTGGAGTGGATGGCATTGCCGTGTGGTCGGCAATGCATCCACAGGGATTAAACCTAAAAATATAAATGATTTTGGACGCGTCGGGAGACGCCATATGGGGAGAGGGAAGCAGGTAGGGTGTTGACAGTGTTAATCTTACAAAAGAATCCATATTTATGGACGTAAAATGCCACAAAATGACGTTGCGCCCCCAGCGCCCACCTGGTGCCATCATACCCTCTGGACACGGTATTTAGATTCTAATAGGAGTAACAATCAACCATTAGGTCAACGATCTAATGTTTATTGCCCCTATCTCGCATGGTCTTATATAATAATTTATAGTTTTGTCAGGATTATGCCCTAGTGTCCTATATAGATATAGTAAATGGACATTGTAAGTCTAGTGTGTGATTGTATCCATTGTGTACAATCAAATGATATAATATATCATAGGACTACAATATAATATTATTGTAAAATACACACCTCGTGAATACATGAGTATAGAAAGGGAAAGGCCAATAAGTGACTGCATTCCAGGCATAAGAAACAACCGACAAGTTAGAAACACACTAATATGGCTCAGACCAATATCCGTGTTGCTCAGATAGGGGATATTTGAATTCATTATCACGGAAATTAATATCATATAGGGTTAAATATATGTCAGATTTACAGTGACTTGATTTATAATCATAACCTACCTTTCAAACTGCAATTGGACCTATAAAATCCTTGGGTTATCACGCTTTGAATAAATCCACATTTCCTCGTATGTATCAGATGCGCACTAACTAAATCCAATAGCTCATGTAGCAAGGGATGAGAGCGATGCATGTGACTGTGAGGCCCACCTGTTATGTTAGTTCAGGAAGCAGATTCCCCACAACACTCATGTTGAAGGACATGTCTGACTCACTTGTCTGTGTCACTTAAAGCCGCAATGATATAAGAATTACACACCGTGACCTATAGGCTACATTACGAACATATCATATACTATACATCATTGCAGTAAGGTTTATATATTGTTTTTGTGTACTTAAAAAAATAAATACCGTATCCAATTACACTCTGTAATTAGATATACACCCGGAAGATGAATAGTATGACAGTATAATCTGCCCACTGCCACCCACCGGGGACGTCATAGACCGGATACAATACCGATTTTTTTGTATATAGTTAAGCTGGTGATCATTTGATAGAAAGACGACGACAAAACATGCGTGGTTTATTGACAAAAGACAATGATCTACACATCTTTGGTTCGCGAACGCAGGATATTTTTGTGACTCATTCTTGCGGGTCTAGTCTGGCAGCAATACTTTACATCGGAGGCGTCTTTTAGGAAGGGCTCATTAATAGCTATTGAAAGTACATGTACGGTCGGGGCGGGCCTAATTGTTTCCTATTCATTAGGCCAGATGAATACCCTCCACATTACAATACACGTATACTAACAATAGGCATTTGGTAACCTCCAATGTAAGATGTTTGATTAAAGAGTGGTCGTTGTAAACTTATTTTCTTTTAATGGCACAAAATTTGTTGTCAACTTTTGACGGACTAATTGGTTTTAAATTCTGATATACCTGGCTCTGCAAGAAGTATAACCAACAATTCCATAAATAGTGATACCTTAATCACGGGAATTTATCAGTCACGGAAGAAAACACACACAAATAAAAACTTACATTTATCATAGATCCCATATCTACAGATTCCTTTGTTCTGTCATAATCTTACAGATAAAACCGTCACATCGATACCTTTGTACGTATTCAACCTCCATGAAGATAAGAATAAGATATATGGCGCCATTTGATGGGTATAGTACATGTCTTACACTCCTAATGTATGCAACAGTATCTTTGTCCTCAAGTGCACCACTTGTTTAGGGCCTTCTTTGATACGATTCAATTCTTTTTGTGACCATTATCGCCAATTGCTTTCTTGAAATAAATTGCGCGGTGTATATATAGGCCCTACTTAGCCTGGTATAGCCTATAATCTGAACACATGTATGCTAGCTCTATTTATAGCTGCATATATAGTATTAGTAGGCTACAAACGTCAACATTAGAGATTGGCTATAATGCAATATATAATGCATCGAATAACATGTACGTATATATACGCCTACATGTGATCATTTGTATGTCTCAGGTAGGCATATATGTAAGTATTTTTGATATTTTTTTTAAAAAAAAGCTAATTAAGATATACTTCATAATTATCTACGTGCTGTATTGTTCTAATGTTAGCCATACTTGTAACCGTCCGTAGCTGTTAGGTGAGATTTAGCTAGTTTTAGTGAATCGTTACCGCCACTGTTAATACTGTTGGCGTGTGAGAATGCGCACCAGGCCCTACTAATCCCTCTTGGTAGTAGGTGGCTCTACCTGGCTTGTTCGACGTCAACTCTATGGATCCCTATAGTTAATTGTCTTGGGTTTTGAGGTGTTTGGTGGGAGGGGGCTTATTGTGTGTTTGTCCACTCAATACCGGTACAAGGTAAATTACAAACAATGGCGCCATGTTTAAAAGTACTGCGCCTTTTTTGTCTTTGCCGAATTCTCAGCTTTCCAACAATGAACAAACATCTGATACTCTTATTTCTGCTGCTTCTAATTCCTGTTCGATACCAGGCTGCTAATACAACAAGGGCAAATTTGTCATTCCCTCGTAAGTATAGAAAGTAACGAAACAAGGTAATCTTTTGTAATTATGTTCGACGTGATTTGACACCTGCCTGATTTCGGGACTCACTTTGTGTGTCTCCATACTATCAAGTTAAATGAACTTGATTATTTTCTTAAAACATAATATCCGGAATAGATTTAATTAGAGGGTTGCTTTTATGTCTGAATGGTATACATCATTATTATTTCTTTTGGTGCGTATTAACTATAATATAAATTACTCATCCTATTGGAACGGGGCGAACCATGCACGTACGGTACGTAGTATACCTAACAAAGCATATACTAGTATGCCATCAATTATATGTATTAGTATTAACGTGCACGGTACCTTTTCCTTCTGAACATATATAATTATTTGTTGTCATCCTTTCTTAAAGACTGTTATATTAATAACCTCACATTAAGTATTTTACAAAACAGCAATTGCAAAAGAAGGCTTAAGCAATGCAGGAACTGATGCAGAATCTCCGCCCAGTCCATCCCCGACAGAGGAAGTAGTATACAGTTCGGCATTTTGCTCAGGCTGTGAAGTGATCATCATTGGTTTTGTATTGTGCGCCATGGGAATTACAGCAGTTGTAACAGCAGTTGTCTGGTAAGGAAATTTATATTTACACATGGCTATTAGTCCTACCTGGTTATGTGTTTATGTCTCGTCATTTATGCATGTTCAAGTATTGTGGAGAAACGTATTCAGGAGTTCAGTGATTTCACCCAATGGTTAACTTGGTGTCTTTGTAAGGAGCAATATGTATATATTTTAGCCGGTATTTTAGGTATAGTTTATTTGTGAAGTCTGTTTTATTTTAATAGATTCTACTCTCAATCTGTTGTGCTATACATTTATAGGAAGAGCTGTCGGAGAGGAGAAAGAGATACGCCAGGGCCGGCGAATTCGGTGAGTGTGACCGATACTATCAATAGGGGATTCGCATGTGCCACTGCACACTGCACTGTTACATTGCATCATGGGATGGATTCTGATTAAATCTGATCTACAAATATTTGGCAACAATTTTATCGAAAATTGCAACAATGTTATCACCAGTATCATAGCTTTTATGAATGATTTATAAAAACCAAATGCACGATGGGAAAGATGGTGACTTGTGTTATGGAAACATATATAGCACATGGAGATTGAAATTCGAGCATTAATAAATAGCCCATGCTGAACAAGGCATGTTTTCTATAGATTTTATACTCTACCATTAGTCCCATAATTCCATATAAAATTTAATCAAGATTCAAAATGGCAGCTATGCAAATCCCCTATTCCAAACTACGGTAATCAAAATGGGAATTGGCTTTGGGCGCTAATTGATCCGCACTAACGTGACTATAAGTATAATTATTGGGGATGGGCCTGTAATCTATTGGGTTTAACAATTTCCATGTTTTTGTTGTACATATGAAATGACCATTCGCTATTAAAATCGACTAAACTAATATCAAGGCGACGGGTGAAAACATTCGTCACAAATACTGCGGGTTTTTTTTCACTTGAAATATTTAAATTGTTGCTGTTGTTACTTTTATTATGTCAAGAGGGACACAGTCATTTGGTCTAACTCCAGTGTAGGGAGAATCTCAAGCCCTACTGGACACGGTCACTACATTCCAATAAGAGTATCTATCACGGTCCTTTTTGAATGAATTGAATAATTGTATTGGCCTTTAACTGAATAATAGTACAAATAATATCATATTATCAGGGCATTATGGTAACCATTATTATGAATGCTGATTCTATAACATACGAGCCTACCAATTTGAAAAGTTTTTATTTTTTCATGAAATTATAAACACTTCAGAATAGACGGCGCCATAGTGCCCTTACGGTGAACTCAAGGCTTCATTTGCTGGACGGTGGGTAGA
Source organism: Sthenelais limicola (assembly GCA_942159475.1). Taxonomy (NCBI): domain Eukaryota; kingdom Metazoa; phylum Annelida; class Polychaeta; order Phyllodocida; family Sigalionidae; genus Sthenelais; species Sthenelais limicola. The sequence goes on from OW804098.1 coordinate 33,939,861, forward strand.
TGATGGGCGCTAAACCTTTGGAGGGGACCCTAACTAGTGGCCGGGTCACGCGCTAGCATTAGGGGTTGCATTAGTGACAGAAGGTCTGGCTGGACAATGGTGTTTCTATTGTTCCTTCCTCGCTGATAATATCTGCACTGGGTGCGACGTCCTGACACCTGCACACCTGTGTATTTCATGGGTCAGATCTTCAGAAAATGTACAATAATCAGCTCTACAACTTTGGTAACTTCTTCTAAATTAGGCTGAACAATTATAAATGCTATGTATATCCAAGTATCTTTGGCATTGAGTTCATTAAAAATATCTCGTTTGTTGTGTTGCACTGCATTTTGAACGTCATTTTTCTTTTAGTTTTACATTTGGATTATTTGAGAGGATAGGTAAGGGCGAATTGTATATATTCTGAAGACCTGACCCATTTATGTGCTCCGTGCACTACTGGGTATATTGTGAGAGGTGCGAATCGTGTTCATATTCAATATATCTTATAACATTCTATACATTTGTGTTTGAGTAAATCATGTTGGACGGGCGACAAATAAGTGTGACAATTGTGACAGTCCATATAATAAGTTATGCTTCTTTCGGCCTCATTATCCAAGCACTCCATTGACAATAGCCCCAACACCATCGGGGGAGTGGGAAGTGACGAGCCTAACCTACAACTACCATCTGTCCTCTCCTATAGAAACTAATACCTTGTATTAAAGACGCTAAGCTGATATCGAATATCATCTCAATCCTATCAATATGGGTAATCTGTAACTCGATGAGGCTCTTCTCAATGAAAATCCTTTTTTATCTACAGCCGGCTATCTATCGTCCAATGGCAAACATCCCTGATAAGGAACGACACTTGCATCTTTATCACAAAATTGGTCTGACATCCCCAAACGCCTTAAATAATGGTAAGTTCGCAGGAATGTATCTTATATACATTATTTTTTGTATCTGTGCAGAATATAATCACAATCAAGAGGGTAAACGATTTCAACAACCGTTATTTCTTAATCTATGTCCATCAACTCCTATCATAAAAAGAGTGTTAATATCAACTCACCGATATAATTGTTTACCAATTAGAGTTCTGACTTTATATTCAAACATGTTTTGAAAATTATGTTAAAACGAAGTAGGTATGGTAAGCATGAAAAACGCTTGAAAGAGCGATACATTCACCTGTTTTCTGTAGATAAGGAAATATAAATGTTTAAAAATAATCTGCACTCGAATGCACTCATAGATGCTAGCACGAATGTAATACTATAGGGTGTACATGAATAGTTATCTTCCTAGAAATAGACCATGCATTTAATGTAGCCAGTCCTGTTAACGATTTCCTATATTCATCAGAACCCAAGGCCGACCACTACTTCGCTGATTTACCTGCCGACATATGCAGTATTTCCGTTGTCCTCCAGTCATCCGACGGCAAAACCATCGTAGATACAAACAATAATGTTGAATCGAAATCAAAGAACATGCCCGTGGATTCTGACAGTACTGTGGACTATAAAAGCTGCCCAGATACAAGTTTCCTGTCAACAAGCCCGCCCATGGACCTGGATATTTCTACGGACAGTAACATAAGCAATAATGCCGAACAAGATGGAAAAACGAAAATCCCTTACTCTCAACTTAAATCGGAGTCAATGTGAACTGTGACCCACGTTAAACCCTTAAGGTCTCTACTTATGTTACATTATCGAAAAGCCAAAGGTTATAGATTTCCATAGGAAAATAACTGTTTGATACTATCCAATGAAGTGACTGAAAGTGACATTGTTAACTTATAAAATAGAAACAAATAACGAAATAAAATTTGCGGTTATACAATTTATTGTGAACATTTGTTAGTGACACAGTTGCGATAATAAGTCATGGTAGGGCCACGTCGAGTGAGAAAATATTACCCGATAACAGGTCTATGTAGAATATATTTCTCATGAAAGATTTTCTTAACCAATGACATTTCTCTGGAGCTCTACCATCGGAATAACATTCGCGTGGACAGCAGAAACTAAAGTCTGTTACAGAAATGCATCATTTTGACCTCATCGCTCGAGAACAATTTCAAAATGATATTTATTAAACCGAGACATTTCTTAATTTACATAGATAATATAAATCATATCACTCCCATATATTCAGCAGACACTCTGTTTTCAACATGGCTATACTTGGAACACCTAGTTCATTTCAGTGAAGAATCGCTCCCACTTTGAATATATACAAAGTTATGAATTGACAAATTAACGTATTATATTATATACATAGCCTAATATGATCAAAATATTCGTGGGATATATCACATATCTTGATACTCCTAAGATCACATACAATTGTAGACCATAAAATCAAATATACTCGACCATATGAATAGGAAAGTTTTCACGTTTGAACAAAGAATTATACCGGGAAAATGCCAAGAATAAAAACAACCAAGGATTAATAGAAATCCTGTAACATTTCAAACAGTATCATACAGCACATCGAATGCATGTCAATTAAATCAATTAGCCTACGGGGTCAGTTATTTCTGTGGTAAATGAAATAAATAAATCTGAATAAGTTTCGGCGTTTCGTATACTGTACATTTGTAAACGTCTCTAAAATAACAATGGTTGGTGCTTTGTGTAACAAATATTACACACGGTCCATTATAATCGTTGGGAGACCTGAGACTGGGATGGATGTGAACTCAGTGCGTCAGTGGTATATATTTGCACTTCCTTGGTGTGAATACAATCGACAGCAGAATCGTGACTTTACAGTAGAAAGATAAAAAGTAAACGTTTGAGATGAAGTTGACAACCACTTTGAAATAACGTTCGCCATTTATAAATTTCATAATCATATTTTATGCGAGACTGCGCCGGAAGTACATGTCATGATTTTTAAATGAACAGTCGATCATCGACGGGGCGATCGATGTAATTTAGAAAATTGAGATTCAAACTATTAATCAGTAACTCGCAAAAAAGTAAAAATCGTTAAGTTAACAAAACTTTCAGACCACTGAGTTCTTCCAAACTCTCTCTGCGAAGAGGCATCTAAAATAGATAATTTATAAACCCAACCCGTATTATTTGCTGGAGTGGGTATTTTATATGGGCGCGTGAAATCATCGCCAATTTAAAAGTCCTACAGGTAGTTTTCAAGCTGATCAGTTTTCCAATCAGCCATGTGAATTGATATTTCTTACACTGTTCTTGGAAAAATATGTTGCTCTTTATCCCTTCAAATAAGTTGAGATTATGTACAAGTTCATGATCACAGTTTTTATCTACCCCATGTTCTAAATAGCTGTGCACAAGTAAGCCAAAGCTGGCCTAAGGGACTAGGAACTTCACTGATTTAGACGGTCCATTACTACCATGAAATATATATTTAAATAAAGATTGATTATCTCAACCACCTCCCTATATCTACAGATGAAATAACCCTGATACAATCAGGAACTACTGTGAATAATTGGCCATACACATATTTGTTAAAAATACACATTTAAGCAAGTCCTAATTTGAATGATACATATATTATGTGTGTATATAAAACAGTCTAGGCTCGGAGTGTGAGAGAGATGACGCCTACTGCGCTAATGGCTTTCCTGGTCCTGGAGTAGGCGTTTTAATGGGATTATAATAACATTTTTCGATTTGAAGCTAGAGGCTTTCCTTCAGTTTGGAGAGACTCTCTCAACTCTGAGCCTAGACTGAAAAGCACATAATATCAAGTCCGTAGCATAGTGCGACATTTTGATACACGTATCAGTTGTTTCAGTGTTTTGAAGGCGACCACGATTATTCGAGGAAGACAATTTAATTTCAAGTCTCTTGTAGTCTTTCTAAAATAAACGTTTTTTTTTTTAAAAAAGGACACTAGATACTAACACATACTAACACATAGGAAAAGACTAAGAACATGATATTTGTGATTCACACATTCTGTATAGCTCTGGGGTCAAGTTGATTGGCCATTGTTTCCAATTCCTCGAGGCCTCTGGTTGATCTCTCATACTTATGGGCAACAAGCTGGCGATAGAAGTGTACGGAGAAGAAAACAAATATCAGGATTGCAGGGACTATGATGGCTGTGGAAGCAATAGCAGCATTTTGGCTTTGGCTATAGAAGCGCACCCAGGCTAAGATAGCCATTTGTGCCAGGAAGAGAAGGATACCAATACCGGTGGAGAATATCCAGGCCATCTCGATATAAAAGTTCATCTTATCATGAGGAGACTCACTCACAGCCATTACATTGTGCACGTTGCTCACTGACTCCATATTAGGCAGGATGCAGGTGGAGATCATGAGAGCTAACAAGTGAATGGCCACCACCAGAGTAGTACACACACTGAAGGCCACGAGTAAGCTGTCTGGTACATCCTGGAGATCCGCCTCAACCATGGCAACCTGAAAAAGGATATACATTTAGATTTTATTAATCCTTTACTAATATAATATTGGATTGATCACCAGACAGTCCACATGAGTGTCATGACGTAACTCACGAGGGAGGTTCCGCAAGCAAACCCATCTCAATTACATAATCATATCCGTATCTTTTTTACGTCACATTTTTATGTATAAAAAAATAAATTGCGAGATGAAACATTTTGCTTGATATGTTATGTTACGCCCCCCCCCCCCCCCGCCGCAATGTTTTTGCTGAATGTATTAAAATTTTGTATACACCCGAGATACAGATCTACGTTTACATATAGGTTAGACTTGCTGAACCTCCCTATAACTATCAACAGATTACTTATCTACTTCCTCCAAAAAATTGTAAACCCGGAACGTAGAAAGTACTACATCAATCCTTCCTACCCTACATACAATTTTGTTGGTTGAATGTTTTGGAAATCAAGGCATTCAAGCCAAGCACTTCTCACACATGATTATGAATATTCAAAAGGAGAGGGATGTCTAAAGCAGTCAGTAGCAGGACTAATTAATTAAACTCTTCATTTTTGCCAACGTAAAGTTTATAGCTATAGACCTGTGCTACCACTAGTACCAGAGATACCAATAGCTCAGGTGCTTCATAAAGCTAAAGTCTGTTAGATGATGTTAGATGATCAATTATGATTAGGTGGTATACTTTCAAAAGAAGTTTGACTTATGAACCAATACAAGGATAAGTGTTGTTTATTGAATTTTGTTTAATATTTAAGATGGATATTGGATGAAGATATATATATATATGGTACATACAGATGTCACGAATTTAGAAACCGTAACAGGGAGAAACAAACAAGAAATGATAGTTATTTGCAAGACCAAGAGACCATTTTCAAATGCCATCCCCATTGAATGGATCCCCATTTCAATTCAAATATTCTTTATTCCATAGTTCATCACTGATCTCGGTTTGGACGAAAGGGTAGGGATTCCTGGGGTAGGCCTAGCTCCCTAAGTGCCTAACTATAATTGGTAGACATTGTTGATTACATACATAGGTCTAAATATTTAAACCCTGCAGCTAAAAGTAGGCCTAAACTTATTTTGAACTACCGGTGTGACATACCGGTACGGTACGGTATATGAATTTTATTCTGAGACTGAGTCAGATATGTCAAATCAAATAATAAATCAATGTAGGCCTAGGCCTACTGCCAATACTGTAGAGAAATTATTAGTTCGCGAGAGAGGGTTGGGTTCCCAATATTTCAGATGGAGAACATTCAGAAGTTCTAAAATCAATGACTGACAGTGAGTTGGGATAGCTCCGATGGAGAGCTTAAACCTTAGAAACACTTTTGAATATAACTATTAAGTCGTGCACTCAGTCAGCTAAGCCTATCTAACACAAGTGCAGTGTAAATGTAATCATGTTAGTTGTTACTTGTTAGGGATGGCTTAGTCCGACTTGACATAGATAAAGCACCTATGCCATGGGGAGCTTTCAAATGCGCCGGTCTCCCCCATCTAACAACGGTAAGTATACAGCGAGGGTGAGAAATAAATATGAATCATTGTCAAACTTGTATTTACCATTGCAAAACCTGAGAGTAAGGCTGAAGTTCTGCTCGATGCCTTTAATTTCGCCCGGGCGAGGAAGAGTCGACGCCAAGAAAGAGCATGCAAAGTGTGTTGGTTGGACATTTCTTTAACATATGACTTCGCTAACCAGTCTGTATAGTTTGTAGTCATAATCAGGGGACTATCTCCTAAAGTCAACACTTCCCTGTGGACCTTGATCTTTTTTACAACTTGAGTCTGAGCTACAGGCTCGGGTTGGCAAGTTGTGTTTACAAGCGCAGGCGCACTTCCGGTACGTGTCACGTGATGGTTTGACCTAGTTCCTGACGTCACACCCCGGGGTTGACATGTGAAGAACAACATGTCTGTTGTTTGCCAGCCGCCCGGCCTTTAAAGTTTCCTCTTTTACACACTTAGGATTTATTCATTCTATATAAGAAAAATGGCCGAAGAAGTAGATTCAGCTAGGCGATTGGTTAGTACACTTCTTTTACTTGCAGTATCCTCCCAATCCATAAAACCACTGCTTGAATCGGGGCATGCGTTGTTGTCAATTTTGCTAAGAATCTCAGCATGGGTTGCATTTGTCAGGAAAAACTTTGTTCCTAGATCAGCTGCGCGTTTCCTTGATAACCATCGAATAGCCTTAGAATTTTGACATAAGCATTCTTGGATCTCAAAATATTAGTATTAGGGTAGTAATAGTGCGTGTCCATCGAAAGAGACAATGCACTGCAGTACGTGTATCTGGTCACGGATACGGCTCCTTTGATGACTTGGGGGTAGAGGGGGAGCAGTACGCCAGTGCGAAATGAACAAAGCACTGCTTCAACCCTCGTTAGTGCTCTAGGCCAAGGTGAAAGGCACCCTTTGCTTGACAAGGTCCTCATTGTTCTTCGCTACCTTTGTCAAAAAAGCCTGCTTCACCCAATGATGTGTTACTTTGTTTTCCATCCAAGCACAGCTCCAATATTGTGCTGCGATTTAGTTTCTAGCTGTGGGAAATTTACATCATTGACATTGTAATTAAACCCTAAAACCCAATATTTTCTCAGCGTACGGCGACTTGATTAGCCATGGTGATCAACAGATTCCTATGATTTGTACTCCAACAAAGATATCTCCAGCATACCAGGGAGATATATCAAATGTCTGTATATACCTCCCTGACTTCAAGGCCTGAGCCTAGGTAGCTGTTTTGTTTCCTTGTTTGTTTTACTAACAATTGCAAGCTATTGTAATCGACTGCGCACCCTTCGCTCAACCAGACCTAACTGTGGGGGAAGCAATTTAATATTATGTACGTACTGGGTAAATTAATCCCAACGGCGACCAGTTTCATTTGGGTTCTATACTGACCGACTGATGCTTAAATACTCTATGAGTCTATCATGTAGTATATCATTCTCAACATTTCATTGCGGTGTAATATTCACAATTATTAAATTCATCAACTCGGCCTGCCTGTTATTATTTTTTTAGGGAGGATCCAAACACTAGGATACGTTTAGTTTAACAGGGACTGGGAGGATATGATAATGTTTTCCCATCTTTTTTTTTTTTAAATTGTATTAAAGGCCAATTACATAATATCTGTTTAAAACATCAATACAATTTAGCACAAACAATCAGGCTGCCTTAATTGAGTTTGTTATTAAAAAAAACATGGTAGTCCAAAATGTATACCGTGCTGTTGCGATACGTTAACTTGGAAGGTTCAGCAGCAAGTCTTACCTAAACGTATTGTTTCATCTCACAGTTTATTTTTATACATAAATATGTGACCTAGGCTAATTCACAAAAAAATATACTGATACGGTTACGTAATTGAGATAGGTTTGCTTGCGGAACCTCCCTATTAATTATCTCATTTTATTGTGAACATAGGCCAGAATTATTCACCACATTCAGGAGCTACTCAGGGAAATAGATATTTATTTTCCTCTGTATTTTAAAGATGATAATGGAAATGGTAAAGAAACTATCTAAACATACATAAGGGGGAGTGGTACAATATAATTAAAAGGAGAAATACTGGAATAATGAGAATTAGTATTATATTGTTTGATATTTGATTGGATAGAAAAGATAATATCTTCTCAATGCTATCTTAAGTTCTGTGATATAAATTTTGAAAGCAAATGGCACCGAAATATGGCAGCCAATCCTAGCAAGGAACCAATCCTACCTGGCTTCACTGAGAGTTGCTCAATTGATATATTACTCATTCTTCTGTAGCTGCATTTTGTTGGACTTTAAAGACAAAAGCTAAAAAATAATAATACAGATTTAGTGAAATGTAGTGAAAATAATTCACAATTACGAAAATATCGTGATGGAGGGTTTGAGGAAAACCAAATTCGGTTTTACTTTTCGCGTGTCACTGTGTAATACTAATTTAAAGGATATTAAATATTATCGCCTTATCCCTCGGGTGTATCATTTATCGCATCTTTTTATAAGATATGTTTATTGGCCAGGCATTTAACAAATTATCAAAATACGCATAACCAACTATATAATATTGTGGTTGTTTTCATGCGTTGCCATATCATCACCGAAAATTACAAACGAGATTCCTCGAACAAATTACATGTAAAACCTAATCACAGTCACATAAGTCCTACAAATACTATCATATTATACGAGTCCATTACAACTATATTCCTACCCAAGAAAACAATTTTATGTTGATTACACACGCATTCTCACCTAACCAAGTCAATCGTTGTTCAAATCTATACAACTAGACTCCTCAGTTCAAGTGCTTTGTGACTCATTTCTTTTGTGTTGTGAATGAAACACTTTGGTTTTTAAGTTTGGATTTTTTTTGTATCTGCGTGATGACAATGGTACTCCCTTCTGTTTGCAGCGCCCAAAGGAGCGCAAGTTCTACACGGATGAGGGGCTCGATATGGAAGAGATCGAAGCGAGGAGAAAGTTTTGTGTGGAGGAGAAACTCTTCTCTCCTAGATACTCCGCCACCTTTGTCAAAGAAATGAAGGGCGATGGTCAGTTCTGTTTATTTCAAACTACACTCTCGTGACCTAAGTTTGACGCGTTGATAAAAAGTGGGGAACTTTTTACTTTTTTTTATGAAAAATTCCTGCCAACTCTTTGCCCTGCGAGCCACTCTTTGCAATCATTCAACCATGGCAGAACACTGCCATGAGCAGGGCCAGTATAACCAGCCCTTCCTTCCATGGAAGGGGAAAGACAGCTGCTGCACATGAAACATAGACAGCGCTGTACAATGCAGCTGTATATTTGGCCATGGTGGATCGCAAACGGCGACTCAGGTGGCTAAGGTTTGAAGTCCCCCACTTTTCTCTTCTTAAAGGAAAGAATGAATCTTGTGTCAATTACCTATCGGACAGACTATACCACAACAGAAAAGCCAGGAAGCTTTCAGAATGAACGTTCCACCTGAACTCTCTCCTGACTTAAAGCTATTATGAATAGGGCCTACCGTAGCCCTGAGCGCTAACATTTTACTTTCAAGAACGTCTTTGACATTTGAACTGTTCATAATGAATGATTATGTATTATTTAATAATAGATTTATTATCGGAAAGAAATCACCTTTTTGTCCAATCTTCACTGTGTTTACTTCTTGCCATTAATTAGTAAATTGATAATGATTTTTGGTCTTTTTAACAGAAATAACACTGAAATATTTGCAAGAACATGGCTTCACAGCCCCACTCCTCACGAAAGACAAAACCGGTTTAGGAATGAGGTACGTTCTGTTTCATCCTATTTTGATTCTTGACATTTAAAGATTCATAATATTTAATTCCTCACTCCGATCACAGATGTCTTTGATGATAATTATGTGTCAAAGACCAAATATATTCCTTGTTGTATCTTGGTATATTATCAGGGAGTGTATACCTCCGTGGTCCTATTTATGGTATTGTTAGTCGAGCGAAATCTATTTTGGTTTAGCTACAATGTTTGATTCCATGATTTTTTTAAATTTGATTTTTTCAATTCCATGCAGAGTGCCGAGTGAAAATTTTAAGGTCAGCGACGTGAAACAATGCGTGGGTAAGTTCTTTCGAGCATTTACTTGATTTTCCTTCGAGGATAAATTATTGGTGGATTGCGTTTTTATTCCCCATAATTCCAATTTCAGTTTGAACCGATACATAAATATGCTTTATTTTATAACCGCGGTGATCTGTATCAGATGGATAAATTCTTTCCTGAAACACAGCAGCTATCACATTGTTAAATTATTACTGATGATAGAATTATCATAATCTTATATCATACCTATTCTTTCATTAGGGAGCCGCCGTCAGTTGGATGTGATGGATGTTAACACCCAGAAAGGTTTAGAAATGTCGATGAAGGACTGGGTTCGTTATTATGAATGTGCAAATCGTGATCGCCTACTTAATGTCATATCACTAGAGTTCTCGCACACTCGCCTCGAGAACTATGTGGAACAACCGCTTGTGGTAATTACTGCCCTCTTATATTTGAATATGAATTATGCCTTAATATCTATACACACGCATACAATTTGTTATTGAACAGAGATTATGTTTTAGAAGCAGTTTATCATGTCCGGAGTTCAAATGGGAGGTTTGTAATATCAGCCGTTGAACTAGAAGTTACAATAGGGCGTTTGTAATGGCAGTGTAGTATGCCAGAAGATAAACCAGGAGATTGTATTAGCAAGAGTGTATACGATGATTCATAATAACAGCAGTGTATGTCCCAAGTCACAATAGATGATTTGTTATTGAAGCAGTATAATGTCAGGACTTACAATAGTGGCATTATGGGTTCCTACATAAGTACTCTTACGAGTAATACGAGTTATGGGAACATGGGGAGTTTTTCATATGATTTTCCAAAAAAAAATAGGCGTGTTTCCAATTTACCCCTCTCCCCCTTACCTAGATAAACCTAAAAACATGTCTGATTTTGGGGGGATTTTCTTTTTACAAAAAAGCTAATACAAGCAGGAAAACAGGTTTTCCTAACTAGGAACTGTCACTAGAAACTGTCAAAAAGCACATTTTCCTTGTTTAAAACAACTATTGTTGTAAAATAGAAATTTTTTCAGTTCCTGGAAGGTGGTTCCCTGAAAAAAAAAAATAAAAAAAATAACCTACCTAGTTTTCAGCCAGATAAATCCGTTGTGGGGTGGGGGGTGGGGCTAGTCAGAAGTTTGTGCCCACTTCCATTTTTCACATTTCAAAAGTTAACCATGTTCTTTGTAACTTAGCATCGATTTTTATGTCTTTAACGCAGGTGCGACAGTTGGATTGGGTGGACAATGCATGGCCACGGTTCCTGAAAGATTCTCAGACAGAATGTACGAATATTATCGAAAAGATGAAGTATCCTAAGGTCCAAAAGTGAGTTGCAACTGTTTAATCTACTTCTTAAATTTATGCAGATCCCAAGACAAAGAGTACATCTATTGATCTCCTAATCTCCTTGCTCCAGTGTGGATCAAACTGTTAGATCTCTAAATAAAATCATCCTAGTGAAATATATTTATCCATTAATTATCGATATCTTAGTTGGTAGCTCTTAAGGTTAAATAACAACAATCTGTCCTTCCAGGTACTGCTTGATGAGTGTCAAGGGGTGTTACACAGATTTCCATATTGATATGGGTGGAACATCAGTATGGTACCATATACTTCATGGCAAAAAGGTGAGACTTTTTAATTGGTTTCAATCCATGTTATATGGCTAAGTCATGTTATTGCAGTTGTAACATCTCTTCGCAAAACTTCATCCCCTGGATTGAAATTGAACGAGTATACGTTCCCAGTGCATCCGATTGCCCTATCCGAAAGTATTTCAATTCTTTTCATCTCACAATGTATTTTGTATACATAAAAATGCGACGTAATCCACAAAAAAAAAGGTACAGATACGGTTACGTAATTGAGATAAGTTTGCATGCGGAACCTCCCTATTATGTAGGTTCTGTTATCGCTCTGCCCACTTGGGCTGAGTTGTTCCTATTGACACTTGATATCTTGGTTTCAAATATATTAATGTTCGCACTTGTATACCCTAGAAAATCTCCTTTATCTTTTGTTATGAGTTATCCAAACATGCATCATACGTACCTCTACATTTGCTTTTCCAGACCTTCTTTTTAATCCCGCCAACAGAATGTAACATACAACTCTACGAGCATTGGGTCCTCTCCGGTAAACAAGGTGATATGTTCTTCGGTGATAAAGTTGACAAGTGTCAACGGATCGACCTGGAAGAGGGATATACGTTCTTCATCCCCACAGGTATGTGGAACTTTGATTTTTTGTATTATTCATTTAGGGCTAATAATTATATATTTAACTATTACAAAAATACGTTCTATCCATCATGGATGTTTTCAGACGTTGCCTAAAAGTTTCCAGATGTTGTTATTTTGCTTATCGGTAAGAAGAGGAGTGGACGAATGAGATGATAATATGATAATATGAATGTATGATTAATTTAAAATCAGATTCTGTGTATAATTCTTTTTAAATTATATACTTGTGATAATTTTTCCCGGGCTACATGAGTATATCGGATAATAAACTACTAATAATGTAAAATTGCTTGAGGCAAGTTAAATATTGGGGTGATTAACATAATGAGATCTGATGTATGAGTTTATTACATAGTCAGTATGATGTAAACGTATACGGTATGATTAAATTTTACAATTGTGTCTATATTTTGATGAGCTTCACGAGTATATCAGTGTAATCTGAAATTGAACTCGAATAACATTTTAAAAATATCCCCTTGGACATTCATTGATATCTTTAGCTGCATTTATTTCGAAATCCATCTCCTATTTTGTGACGATCAAACGTGAAATAAAATGTACATCTTCACCTTAGGTTGGATTCACGCTGTCTATACAATGGAAGATTCCCTAGTGTTTGGAGGAAACTTTCTCCACAGTTTAAATATACCTATGCAGCTTCGTATTGGAGAAGTAGAGGATAAAACAAAGGTGGGTACTGCTGAGTAGTAATTTTGCCTACGTATTTTGCTATGAATGCTATGCTTATAATGCTATGATTTTAAATGTATTGAAATAAATATTCACGAGCACAATTCTGTAAATTATTTCATTTTATTATGACCAGAAGAAGGGTAATCCTTGGACACACAGAGGAAGATATAATGTGTTAAAGCTGCATACACTTCCTTAAGTGTTAAGAAAACTAACCTGGTGGCCCTTAAACCTAAGAATATTTGTTGACTATTAGCTTTCTCTTCTATCCCTTTGCCCTCCCTCTCCCCGCCAATTTTGACCAAGCATTGATCTACACACATATTTATAGTATGAAATACTTTGAGAGGGACCATTTCTTGTCAGTACTGCATTGAAACAGAAATGTATATGTTTATTGAATAAAAGTTTTTATTATATATTCGATTCCTCTACAGGTTCCCCAGAAGTTCAGATTCCCATTCTTCCAAGAGTTACACTGGTACTTACTGGATCAATACTCGCGGTGCCTCATGGGGAAAAGTTTCAGGATTAAATCGGAAGAAGAGCTGGCTGCTGACGCCGAGGAACGATTGAAGAGTGGAGCCACAGAGGAAGGTCGGGCTACAGGCGATGAGGCTGTGGAGGAGAACCAGATGAGCGATGCCGCCAAAACTGAAGAAGAGAAAGAGGAAGTTATTTCACCGCCCAGGTCAGTTTTTAAACAGGTTTCTTTAATGACCCTGCTGGAGTCTGGTGGCAACTTTGCAGGTTTAATAAACGGTCAGCGTTTGGAAATGTAATTTGTTATTATATTTCGAGATTGTGGTCCTCATCATAGAGGGATTATTAGTGTTTTATTATTCATTCGTTATTCAAAAGCTGAGGGGTATCATGCACTAACTCTCATGGTAATGAGATAAGAGCTTCAGTGGTCACTGGGATAGCCCCAACTGACTACTCTATTACTAATTATACATAGTGGTACCAATCATGTACAAATAAAACATAATAGTTAATGAAATGGATATATAGCAGGTTCCCATGGTATAATATTCCATATTACTTACCTGTAGTGGTTATCTGTAAGACTCGGGAAAAGGTGAAAATAGATGAAAAATATGTAATGAATCATATATCTGTTAAAAGTATCCAGTATAGGAATCGTCTATAAAGTACAATATAGATGAAGGAATTGTTTGTTCACACCTAAACGTTTCTGATGAATATGAAACCTATATTGATTGACTTATGAATATTATAAGAATATTGTAAATTTTGTAAAACCCTAATGACCCCATGATCCTTGAAATCGCATGATCATTGAAATGTTCTTTAAAACACTTTATGATATTATATCATTGTACTTTCTTGTAGATATCCCGCAGAAGAAACCACATATGCAAGCAGTCCACTTCCCGCATCATCTAAATCTCCCTCAGGCCCTTCCCCCAGTGCATCTCCCCGCCAGTCTCCTGTGTATAAGAAGGGGAACGAGGAGAACACGGCCCCGCGGTCCCCTAAACCACCCAGACCTGAGAGCAGGTCCCCACGGTCTACCGACTCGCCCCTGCCCGGCGTCCGATACGCAAGATCGGACTCCAAAGAAGGCAAGAGAGCTGACCAGTCACCTGGGAGGAAAACAGAGGGTGCTGCTGAGCCACCCGCCAAGAAGCGATCTGACCCAGACATCAAGACCTATTTCAACCAGTCTAAACTGATCAGACAAGTCAGTGTTAAACTCGAGAACTGTTTGCTTGCCGGGGACAGGACAAAGTTTCAAATAGACTCGATGACTTCTGCTTCTTCGTCCTCTGGGTATGGATATGCCAGTGGTAGTGCTAATTACGCTGGCCTTGGTCAGACCAGGCCTGGGTGGATCCATCTCACGCAGTGGGAGTTGAAAGGCCTGAGGGTGCTTGTGAGAGCGCTCGAAGATTTGGCCCCCAACAAACTGTCGGTCCCCAAAGATATCTCCGATCACCAAGCTCTTATAAGAGAAATTAAGGTAGGGCTCATTATTTCTACGTAACCTTTCAATTTACGATCATTCATATTTTATCATTGAGATGAGTTGCTTTCCCACTATCCATAACATTATTTTTGAAAAAGATTTTAATTCTCCACAATGTAACATTTGCGATATCTTTCAAGTAGAGAAAATAAAGTTATTTAATAGCATTACATCGAAATATATTTCCTGGATTTAATATTTCTTCAATTAAACTTATAAGAGGTAAACCACCTATACAAAGATTCATAATTACATATCTCTCATGACTCCTTTTTTTGTATTTTTGGCCAACATGAAAAGTGAAATATACACAACATACAAGAAAACAGTCAGTCCGCAAATGTAAAAAAGGGGGGTAGGTCATCATGTACACACGCCGGTCTCTTTCAGAAAAACTTGATCGGGACCAAATCAAAATCATTTCAAGGCAAATTTCTGAAAACATGTGGATTTAACTCTTTCATTTCCCACTAGATGGTATTGTAGAGCTAGTGTAGTGTTTCATACCATCTCACAAGATGATAGCCGTGTTGTTGGTTAGTACAGTTACACCTGCATTATTGATAAAGGTGTATTGGTTACAAAACGAGAAGATTTATATGATTTTTAGAATTGTATCTATTTACATACTGGCCACCCATGAACCTGAGAGCAATCAAAACCTTGCAGATTTTACTCACTGCATTTTCAACGGTTCCCTTTTCAGCGAAAGTATTTATCTTCCTTGGATGATGTAGTAATTAGAAATGAGCCAAAGTTTATTATATTTAACGGGAGCCTGAGATATACTACCTCATTTTTTATAATCTATTTTTGTCTATGGAATCTTTCTATTCAAGCACTTTGAGTTGTAAGGTTTTTTTCATATCAGTGCTATTTTTTCTGGAAAGATTTTCAATTCAATTCAATTCAAAACATTATTTATTTGTATCTAAGGACATCATAAAAATAGGGGCCATACATCTGAATATAAATCCAGGTCTTCCAGTATGTTCCTTAACTAATGGGTGGGGGTCAGAATTTAAATTAAAAGTAATTTACGGTTGATTATAGAGTCTGGGAAACAAAGTTTGGCTATTGTTCTACTAAGGTCTATTACTATAAAGGTTGGTTACAAGTGAGTATCAGTTGCAAAATGAAAGAGTATGATAAGATAACATAACACAATTTCACCTTCTTAACTAGCTAATAATATATATAGATTGGATTCTCGATCCAATTTCTGGTCATGATGTCTAATGTATAACTGCTTCACTCTCACAGCGCATGCTGCTTGACCATGCAACCGACGACCCCGAGGCAGCTATTACCGGTGAAATGATACTCAAATGGCCACCTAGGAAGGTAAGGTTATACATTAACAGTGACTCGAGGACCTGGTCTTTCCCCATACTGTTATTTCATACAATATTGCCTTCATTATTTCCCACTGAAATGGTGCTGAACCACCTAACATATGCCAATATTTTTATTCGGGGATTGTATCTTCCTTCATGCATGCCTAATATAAAGTGTTTCAAGGATGTAAAATAGACCTGTTTTCCTTGTTGTGAACGTAAACCAATTATAATGCGACAAACTATTATGATATTTTTTCTGTGGGCTTTGACTAAGATTCTAATCCCGTCTGTATACCTCGTGAATATAGATCCGACCTGGTGTTCAAGCGAGTTCACATACCAATTTAAGGTATTTCAATATATAGCAGGAATTGGAAGGCAACTCAACGAAACACACCTCCCGTTAGTTTGTCTTTAGCATTTTATTTAGTGACCCCATTTTTTTATTTTTTTTTTACAATTCAAAAATTGTATCCAGTCTAGCGACCCCATTTTAATTAATTAATCTATTAATCTTCACAAAGTGGACACATGTTTACAAATAGCATTGTTTTTTTGCAGGGCAAAAAGACTCGGGCTTCAGCCAAAGGAGGTCCTAGATTAGGTGCTAAGAAAGCTTGTATGGCGGCGGCTGTGGGGGCCACAGCAGCGGCTGCTACCATTAAGCAGGTGAAGGAGAAGGGGCAGGAAAAGGGACAGGAGAAGGACGCAGCAGCTATCCGGAGAAGGCGAGTGAGGTGTAAGGTGTGCGAGGCTTGCACCCGGGGTGACTGTAGGGAGTGTCACTACTGTATGGATATGAAGAAATATGGCGGCGCTGGCAAAATGAAACAGTCATGCAAAAGTCGCCAGTGTATGATGGTGAGTTGACATAAGTTTTGATTATAAGCAGGGAGTTATATATAATGTGATGTGTTACAGGACAATGAGTCACAAGTCGCAAAATTCGTATTTTCCTAAGTCATTTATTTACAAGATCTCTTTGTTGGAATTTTCTCATCTTTGGGAAATGTAGTCCTTGAGGTCGCGACAGGACAGTGTATTAAATATGTCCATGCATTTCTTTAGCTTTAGCTACTTTAATTTTAAATGTCTACTCAGAAATATTGCAAACTTTTTTTTCAAAAATAATGTTTACTATCATTAGAATCTGCTTGATCTCATCGTTTCAAATATGATGGTATCTCAAGATCCATTATTTGCGACTTGTGACTCAATTCCCTGTAAAATATGACATATTTGCCCTTCTTCAGGGACCTTTCCGACAACTTAAAGTTGTTAGTGGATGTATAACGTATTTTAAATATATATGATCATACCACAAAGCATACAGTAACCATACCAAGGCTGTCTCTACTCCCTTGATAATACCACCCTGCTAAAATAACATTTTCTACCCAACGTACATCACCCCTTCCTGTTTAGAAAAGTAACGTGGACTTTGGTACCTTGATATGAATATATTTGACAGATCATAATGTCAGCTTCGACGTATATCGAAAGTATAAATCCTTGGTAGAAATTAGAAACCAAAAAGTATATACTAGTATTTTCACGATTGTAAATAATGTAAAGAAGGACATATACATTGTGACATGTACATGACATGTAAGCTAGTTGGCAAGCGTTTCTTTTACAAATTAATACTGCCAAATACGTTTGTTTGTATTTTACTTTTCGTTTCAAATTCTTTAATTTTAAGCCTCTGACTAATTTCATTCCATTAACTCGCCTTTTAGCCGGTACTTCCCACGTCTGCAGTCTGCTCACTTTGTGGAAAGGACGAGCGCATTAAAACTGAGGGAATGATGGAACCAGTGACCACGCTCATGGAATGCGGCATCTGCTGGGATATCATCCACCCCGAGTGTATCGGTGCTCCCAATCCAGACTCTATAAAAGACGGCAGCGTGAATGAGGATCTACCCAATTCATGGGAGTGTCCCAAATGTTCTGGTGAAGGACGACAAGGGGTTCTCAAGGTAGGCTCCATCAGTTATATCCATACTAATATTGCTTAGAGCAGATCATAGAAAATATGCTCCAGATGAAAAGAATCGATTTCAAATACAATAGGGGATTTGCATAGCCGCCATTTTGAATCTTGATTCGCATGGAATTATGGGACTAATGGTACAGTATAAAATCTATAGAAAACATGCCTAATATCAATATCCATGTGTTATGCATGTTTCCATGACACAAGTCGCCGTCTTTCCTATCATAGATAATATATACAAGTTCTTATATTAAAAAATAAATTCTTGCAATTTTCGATAAAAATCTTGCCAAATATTTGTATAGAATCCATCCCATGATGCAATGTAACAGACATGCGCAGTGGCACATGCAACTCCCCTATTGTTATACAAGGATGTGGTTCCAAGGTTATAAATAAGAGATGTAACACTTGTTGCTAGTTTTATTTCTAAGAGAGATGGCTGGGAGTTTATTTTTTAGTTTCAATCGATTCCCCACATTTTACATAAGCATATCTTAGACTGAGAGTTGATACTTTTATCTTCAGCCTCGAGTATTCAAAACGGCGACTGGTAAATGCCGGTTAGAGTGTCGCCTCGGGTCATCGAGCAGCGAAACGTCATCAAGGACTGAACTTGAGGAGGAGAGGTCCCCACTTTCGCATGATGAGCACGCGGATAGTAGCTCTAAACCAGAGACAAAGTCTGAAGATAATTCCACCAAGCAAGAAGGTGCTGTCAAGCAGGAGGATACGCCAAAGAAACATGTGACAGCCCGACTTGAGGGCGGAGAAAGTAGTCCAAAGAGCACTCCTGGACGTTTTGGAAGGAGAATCCGCGATGGATTAGAAGGAGAGGCGTCTCCTGCCAGGAAAAAGGTGACTCACTCGATTTTCTATCTTCTATTCAGTCTAAGCTCAAAGATGAGAGAGTCCCTTCAAATGGAGGGAAAGCCTCTCGCCTCAAACCGCAAAGTGCCATTATAATTCCATTAAGACCGCAAAATCTCGTTATAATCCCATTAGAACGCCTAGTCCTAGGCCAGGAAACCGATTCGCGAAGTAGGCGTCCAATCACTGGCACACCATTCTTATCTAATCTGAGGGTTTAGGCCTATACTGTCCAATACATTGCATTTTGAGTCTGACCAATTGCTTACCCCTCCTCTTACTTATTCCCATTATAACCTACTATGGCGAATTAGTTTAGAGATTAACGAGCTTTAACATTTCTATTGATCACACCTTCCAGAAACAGGTCATTATATTATGCCTAGTGAATAAATTCAGCACTCTGAGGCTTAGTAATCTTATTCCTCCTCTTCCTCCCGTACTTAAATAAACACTAAAGACATTCGCCATACAATAAATTCGACCCTTGACGAGTTTTTTTCTAATCTCATGTAACTATTCCCGGCTTTAAAAATGTATTATGCCTGGAAGATATCTGCCATACCATATGTATAAGTAGGCTCACAGATAACAAAAGTATTCATTCTTTAAAACATTGTTATTGTTTGCAGTCGCGTGCGGGAGGAGAAGAGACGCCAAAGAACTTGGGTAGGAACAAAGCAGGCCGCGGAACCTCAAGCAGAGGTTCTTCAGGAAAGCACACATCCAGAGGACGCGAGGTAGTTATACCCCATCGCTACCTCACCTAGCTGACTGCATGTTTTTAGAAGCTCCTAGCACTTATTTGATTTGGCTTAGTTATAAAGGGCCTAGTCCATTAAGTCGATTCTCATGCGATTTTGCGCCGCAGAGGATCCTTTTGCACTAAATTTTGTGAGAATCGCATGAGAATCGGCTTAGTGGACTAGGCCCTTAACTTACACTTTTGCTCATAACAAATGGGAAAAGCTTGAGGTGTACTGGTTAGTAGTAAAGGCCTGGTCCACTAAGCCGATTCTCATGCGATTTTGCACCACAGAGGACTCTCTTCCACTAAATTCTGTGAGAATCGCACAAGAATCAGCTTAGTGGACTAGGCCCTTTAGGGGTGACTGGGTGCTGTGGCCTCGATACTCCAGAACTGTATCGTTTAAGTTAAATAATTGATTTAGAAAGTTGTTGGTTGGTTGTACAAACATGTGTTATACTTATAGGAATTAATTAGGAATATTTAATCTCACGTTGAGAGGGACGTGATTCGCACACAAAACATACTGCTCAATTATTCAAAAATATTTGTTAAAGAACGGAGGTATTTGTTGTACATAATGTAGGTTGTTGTCTATCTCCTGCTGTTTCATGTCCCTACCCTAGAACCATTTTGTCATATTGTTGGGCCGCCAACCTGTTTTGTTTCTGGATTACAATTGTTGCAAGTTCTTCGGCTTGAGTTGATTCAGCCCTAGGTTAGTCATACAGATTATTAGGTTAAATGATCTGTATGGACCTAAGAAGTTAAGTCCATACGATAAGTAGTGTACTAGTTCTAACTTCAGTGTTCCGACTCTTTAAAAAATGAATATCTTTATTGGTACATCCTGACATTCTAGTCTTTTGTGAGACTGAATTTATTGAGTCAATAAGAATTTAAATTGAACAAGGCAGCTAAAGCCAAAGTAAACTTACTTGTTTTTCTATAGAATTGTACTATTACAAGATATGTACATAGGCTTTTTAAAATATTGTTTCTCGATTATACATAGATATATACACATGTATGTTTGGTTATATGGTGTATAGTAATTCTTGTTGGAAGGTTTATGAATAAATTTGTTTTCGAAATAATGTAGTATAATGCGTTGTCATTTTTATTGTGTGATATGACATGAACTTTATAGCTGTTGTTTGTGTAGGTGTAGTTAGAGTTAGTCAATGTAGTGTTGTAATTAGTTGGCGTCACGTTTTTTAAATTTCCTTTAAAATGTTACAATCCTAGTTTTTGTGTTTCTCATATTGGTTCTATCTATTCTTTTCTTTTCCGTTCCAATTCCTGCACTTGCGATGTTAAACTTCCCAGCTCATTCATCCCTTCGGGTATTGTACGGGATGTATACGTTGGTTTATTTCTTCCATTAGGTAGGTTCAGCAGGCCTAACCTATACGTAAACGTATCCGTATCTCCGTATATGTGGAAACATACCTTAAAAGGAAAAAAGAAGTTCAGCAAAACATGACGGGAAAAACTTAATTAGAATGTTTCATCTTACAATTTATTTGTTATACATAAAATTGCGACGTAATTCCCAAAGCAGATACGGATACGGTTACGTAATTGAGATACGTTTGCTTGCAGAACCTCCCTAGTACTCTATATCCTTGCTAACCTAACGCACCTTACTGATCTGCTTCATTTGTTTTGTCTCACCACCAGCGGCGGAAAGGCGGCCTTTACAATAGCGACACGTCCGATTTCTCCGACTTCGATGAGGACATCCAGAGTGGATCCAGTAGCAAGGAGAGCAGTCCTGTCCGCAGTCAGGGACTCGGACGTCCTGGACTTCACGGCGAGGACGACGTCTCCAGTATAGACGGTGCCTCTGTGTCCAGTCGCAAGCGCAAGGAGTCATCTGTGCCGAAGCAGGCCACTTCTGCACCTTTAAAAGTGATCAAACTTGTGCAGCAGAGGTACGCCGTGCGCCCTGCACCAATCCCCACTCCAGCCAAACATGTGGAGACAGCATCAGGTATTAACCATGCGCTAGACCAGGAAATCTGGTTGCTCGTCTTCAGGTACATGTCCCCCGTGGATCTCTGTGCCTGCATGCGTGTGTGCCGGACTTGGAATCGCTGGTGTATCGACCGACGCCTCTGGGCATTCATCAACTTGTCGAGGCGTCGGATCACGAGGGACGTGTTGGTGGGCGTGGTACGACGCCAGCCTGTCACGCTTGATCTCAGTTGGACCAACACAAGTCGGAAACAGTTGGAGTGGCTGGCCGCGAGACTGCCGCAGCTGAAACACCTCTCACTGGCCGGCAATTCGTGGGCTGCACTGTGTGCACTTTGCTCCTCCTCTTGCCCCTTGCTCTACTCCCTCAACCTGAAATGGGTCTCGGGCATCAGAGATCCATGCATGAAGGATTTAATTTCCCCACCGACTGACCATCGACCTGGGGTGGATGACTCGGTTTCCCGCCTGCACCGCTGCACAAAATTGGAGCTAGCAGGGAGTGACATCTCAGATGTGACCCTTATGGTCATGACTCAGTACATGCCAAAGCTTTCCTCATTAGACCTGAGTTACTGCACCAAGATCACAGATGCTGGTATCTCTATTTTAGCTGCCCAGTCGGCCACAACCAGACAGAACCTGACGAGTCTGGATCTGACCGGCTGCAACCAGTTAACAGATGCTTGTTTTGAAAACCTGAAGCATTTCACAAATGTTGTGAGTATCTGTCTAGAGGCATGTCCTGAGGTTTCCCTCGCTGCTTGCCACAACTTCGTTACCCATACGGTTCCACAGCGAAACCTCGTGGTCAAGCATGAAAAATGTATGTCCGTTCAGCAATAGTTCACCCTTAATCGTCGTCAACACTCAAAGGCAAGGGCAGTTAAGAATAGGGGATTTGCATGTGCCGCTGCGCATGTCTGTCACAGTTTATTCCGGGTTGGATTCTGATGAAATCTGACATAAAGATATTTGACACCATTTTTTTTTTATCGAAAATCGAGAATGTTTTCACCTTGTATAAATCATCTGTGTTAGCCAAATGCATGACGGGAAGGATGGTCACTTGTGTAATGGAAACCTGTATAACACATTGATATTGATATTAGAGCATTGATAAATACTCCATACTGAACATGGCATGTTTTCTATAGATTTTATACTGTACCATTAGTCCCATAATTCCGTGCGAATCAAGATTCAAATTGCGGCTATGCAAATCCCCTATTGAGGTTTATCATCATGAAAGGTTAGAGTGAGCCTCATGCTATTTATCATAAATTCCTATTTATGTACACAATGGTCTCAACTGCTTTCGCCTATCCTAAAAAAAGTTTTAGTTGTGTAAAAGAAAAAAGATGTCACTTTATTTTTTCTGTCCCTCGATAGCATTTTCCGGTGATGTCATTGCTGACGAACGGTGTTCATGTATTTTTTATGTAATGAATCTTTAAACCATCTCGGGAAAAAACATACTATGCCATATCTTCCTAAGAATGATTACTCTAATAACTGGGATTCATATTGCATGCCCTGTGAATGTATTTACTCATTAAGCAGGGGGTTAACTTATTGAGACAAATCATATTCGTGGACTAACATTGTGTAAAGAATCACTGGCTTAATTTCCAAGCCTACATTTGAGTTCTCCTTTACATTATAGATTCTGGGTTTAAATGTTATTCTGAGCGATTGCTGTAAAGAACATGAATATCTTGACCTGTACTCTCGTTAAACACAATATTGTTTACGCACGGTAAAGTGTACAATGAAGGCGAGAGCCAGAACTTTGAAATGAACTAAGCCCTTCATCCTCTTAATCAAGAATTAACTACTAAGGTGATTAAAGCGCATAAATGGAGTAATCGTATTATTCGTGATGGAATAATTAAAAGAGCTGCATCTATGTATTGAACGTAGCTTGACAGTATAACTTATGACAATAGGAACGGCATCGGGTTCATTGCCCTTTCTATGCTACATGTTGTAGACTATCCAGTACTTAGCATCGATATTTTGTGATTTTGTCGTCTTGTGTCTAAATGTAAATTATATCCATGGTTCGCATTTAGTTAAAACGAAAACAACCAGTTTGAGATTAGAGACATGTTGAGCTATTTAAAACAGAAAGGCTGTCATGGCATTTGCAATTATTTTTCAATCACAATCATTTTTTAACAATATTTTCTGATCCTATATCTAACACGAATTCCACTTGCAAGGTTTTTTTTGACAACAGCTTCTAAGAGAGCGAATAGTTTTTAAGAGTTGGATTTCATCAACAAAAACTACTCGGGTGAATATTTTTGGAAATCTTCCTCGTTTGTCATGTTTATTTACCTCATCCATTGATAGGAAATTTTATAGGTTTTTAAACTTTAGGTCTCGCAGTAGTATATATTGAAAGTTATCCGTTATGACAAGCCATTAATGATTGTGTTATTTCACAATTATGTTGATTAGGTAGTTTCGATATTTTCAAATGTTGTAATTGTTATGTGCATGTGACTGTTTATCATACAAATAATATTTAATTACATATGCATCTGAGTACGGGTCTTTTTACTGCTCAAGTCACGGTTTGATGAATATTAATGGCCGCTTTTATTTCGGTTGCTAAGAAGTTCAGGGTACTAATTTAATGTGTTGCCAAATCTTAAGAATCAACAAGTGTGCACCGGTTATCATTCTGGTTCGGAACGATCGAAATGTAAAAAAAAAAAGAACACTTGCAGTCTGACGAGGACAATATTTTTTAAACTTTCCTATTTCAAGTCAAGCATTTCGCGTGAATTCTGGACAAAATTGACAGCTGGTTCATGGAAAAAGCCAAAAATGTATCTCTGGTTATGTAATGATGTTTACAACGATTCTTTCGACCATTGACAATGATCACGCTTAAAGGCAATCAAGGAGCATGTAAAAACAGGTACCTTTCTCAAAATCCGTTTTTGATAATAGTGTAGCACTATGTATAAAACAGTATTAAAATAATGTGAAGGGGCCATGTGAGTTATAGTTTGCTTTGATCCAACTGACACTTTCGTTGAAGACGCTGTTAAAACGCTTCATTATTTGGTAACTACCGTGTCACTCTTTGGGACTTTCAGTTCTTAAATTGCAGAAAGGGTAATATTTTATGTATACAAAATATAATATATCACGCTTATGTCGGAATGTGGGGTGGCCGAGTGGTCTAAAGCGCGGGGTCGGCCCAGTGGCATGAGCATGTTGTAGGTTCGAACCCGGGCACGGCTACAATTTCACCTCCCCCCTCCAGGTACTAGAAGGAGACCACCATTACATTACATTGCGGTGATCTAGTCCTGGTAAAAAAAAATGCGACAAACATTTTATTAGCTAGAATATTTTCTAATTTTCTTTTGCAACTGTTCACAACTATTTCATAAGCTAGAATATTTTCAACTTTTTTTCTCATTCGCTGGCCAGCTGGTGTGCCCCTGAGCGACATTTCTTTGAAACTAACACGAAGAGCGACGGGCCTCCCATGTTTTAAGCTTTATCCTACTTGAGCATACTCATCACAGTGCGCCGCCAACGGCAAAACTCTGCAACAATAGCACTCCAAAAGGCACAGGTCTGCTCTGGGATAAACCCTTGCATCCAGTCTATGCCCAAAGATGAGAGAGTCCCTTCAAACGGAGGGAAAGCCTCTCACCTCAAACCGCAAAGTGCCATAATAATTCCTTTAAGACGGCAACATGTCATTATAATCCCATTAGAACGCCTAGTTCTAGGCCAGGAAACCGATTAGCGAAGTAGGCGTTCACTCACTGCCAAACCATTCTTATCTGATCTGAGGGTTTGGGCCTGGACTGCATCGGAGTTGGCATCTGGAAGGGAGGACCTAGGCAGGTACACCGGGCGATTTCCGCAGTGATTGGAAGAGGATTCCCTGTCGTTGGGAGGAGTGTCAATAGATCCTGGCTTCATTAACTGGCACCCCTCAGGGGCCTGTCATTGTCACTCATAGCTCCCCCATAAGAAAAAGAAAATGGCTGACTGGCTCCGTTTTTTTCTCAAAAGACGAGGCGGCAAAGGCTTTGGTGAAAAAGATATCCTTGAGTGTTGCATCAGTTTCAACGTGACTAATTGGTGAAAAGATGCCTGGCGTAACCAGTTGGGATTCTTTGAGGATAAAATCGGGGCAATATTTTTCCTAATCAACTTCCAATGCAAAAGCCACTGCTGAAGTTGCTGTCACTTCGACGAGAAGGCTGCATGTCTTGGAGGAATTGGCCCATTTAAAGTTCCTCTCATAAATGATCTTAAATACTTTGTTACTGACAAAGTATTAGGGTAAATTTACTTTATGGTTTTAGTTTTATTCATTAAAGCTAGGAACTTTTGAAGAATTTGGAATCTGGTTTGTAGAATACGTTGACCAATGAAGCTAGTTAATCCTGAAACCTTAACATGTGCCTAAATAATTTATATTCCACTCAAGTAAGAATGGCCACTCCACTTTAATACAAGATTTGAAAGTAGAGGAAGGTCAATCCCCTCTGCCATTTTGCTACTACGAATTATTCTATCCAGGCAGCGTTTAAGCATGGTTCCTTGA
This sequence comes from Sthenelais limicola, assembly GCA_942159475.1. Taxonomy (NCBI): domain Eukaryota; kingdom Metazoa; phylum Annelida; class Polychaeta; order Phyllodocida; family Sigalionidae; genus Sthenelais; species Sthenelais limicola. The sequence continues at coordinate 33,966,360 of OW804098.1, forward strand.
ACCTACTGTATAAGGGACTTATATATCATGGATCACTTGTGTTCTAAAAAACGCTTGCTTCCACATACTGCACGAGTAGCGAGTCGAGTCTGTTGGCAATTAGTATGCGGAGGGTAAGGAAGGCCCGATCGAGGAGTTCATATTCTGTAATTCGGATAACCACATTGGCTTCAGCCGGTGTGTCAGGAAGATTAGAGTCGAAGCACAAGGTCCCTGACATTGTCCATCACGCCATGAAAAAACCCCCACTGCCCTCTACTACTTGACTAGAGCACGCCACTGGCGCGTGGTGGCAGCACAAGACCGCCATGGTGTGCCCATCAAAGGATCAGCTGGTGGTGATGGTGGAGGAGGCGGCGGTGGTGGTGTGGTGGTAATGGTGGTGGTGGTTGTGACTGCTTTCCCCTACACTCCAACCACTCCGTCACTCCCTTAGCCAGCCTGGGTGGTGTAAGAGTGCAGTGTGCTCACTCAGTCAGTCTTAGTACCAGGAACTCCCGAGAAGGAGAGGGAGAGGAGGGAGAGAACGCCTGCCTGTGGATGTAACAGCAGCAGTAGCAGGAGCAATAACAACACAGGGGCACCATGTCTCCTTCTGAAGGACCTTTAATATACCGACACACTTCCTCCTGAGGCAGATATTCTTGAACAATTCCATATTGCATTCGCTATATTGTTATATAGGGACTGGACGATTAAAACTATTCCTCTACCTTCAACAATATGTCATTGTTATACGGGCCCAGGATGGGAAACTAGGGTGAAATAACGCTATTGTCGGAGTGGAACACGTTTAAGAATTGTCACCCGGGAGGTGAATGAGTACCAACGGGATTTCACTGCATGAAATATGTACAGGAATAAGAGAACGCCCTGGGGATTGTTATAAGCGACATTGGCAGATAGCTTGGCATGTAAACATCAAGCTGTAAACATCAAGAGAACAATCCAAGGTCTTATCCAGGGGCGTAAGCAACACACTAATGCTCAAGACTCTGGTTGGTTTATATATAAATCACATAAAAATTACAGCCATTGCACGGAGTATCTCTGTCCAAACGACTAGGAGCACATGCCGTTGTCCTCATTTACAAATAAACAAATAATTGTTAATGTTTTCAGCGGACCTCTACTTTAATTGTGGATAGATACGTTGAAAACATTCCTCTCAATACTAAAAAGGTATTTTATATATGCCTCTTGAAAAGATATGAATGAATCTGAGCCAAGTCACCGCATCGCCCCAGAGGTAAACTGCACCTAAGAGCTAATGTCTCTCCGTGAAATACTGGCATCCAAAACATAAACATCAACTCAGCATGGGATTCCCTCTCACCATTTAGTACTTCAAGCGCACGACTACCAGTCTTTCCACCGCTGGATGAGTGAGAGGTAAAAAAAGGCCCTGGATTCCAGAATTTTTATGTTTCCACTTGGCTGCTATTTGAAGCCGCCCTACCACTGCACTGTATAACAATAACTATTGCTTCCGACCACAATCGCACCATTTCCACCAAACATGCTTGAAAAATGCGGATACCAAATGTTGACAATTAGCAACTGGCATGGGTGGACCTGTTCTCATGACATTCATCTAATGGAAAACTATCTAAGAGAGGCTTAAGTAAGGAATTAACTTCACCTGCGAGGATGACAGGTTGGGCCATCGCATTGCTAGTGTTTTTGGCTCGGCCTTGGGTCGCTTGTCAAACTGGTAAGTTTGGTCAAATACTCCTCACAGTATATAGTATGAATGCTTTTATTCCAGCTGCATGAGCGATTCGTTTGGGAGACTGGTTCAATATGCCCGTGTCGCCCAAGTGAGATCGAATTTTGACATCTCATCACATCACGACACCATAGGTCTTAATAACTTTTGTCTCTTGCTCACTTTTGGGCTTCGACTCTATGATGTACGTCCATTTTGTGTTTGGTATATATCATGACGTGGTTGGTTTCTGCCGGGCCTTTCCAGTATAATCAGGGGGATTCCTTATCCTAATACTATGGACAAACTTTCCCTGAAGGAGTTGGTTTGGGCATCTGGACTTTGCCGATACTATAACTGCCAATATTGGATGGGATGGATAGTCCCTTGGGATTTCATAAATACATTCATACAATAATGGTAGAAGATAAAACGGAGTTCTGGTCCACGTTTATCAGGTTTTGGCCGGTACAATGTGTCTCCTGGGTGTCTCCAAAGGGTATCAATGATTTTCAACATTAAATTTCACTGTCTGTCCTAAGCATTCTCGCTGAAAAACGCCCTTTCGTGAAATTTAGATTGAAATTAAGTATCTCATTCAATGAAGCCAATTTATATTCGACGAAGAGACAGAAATGGGAGAAACGTACTGAAAGGTGTCCTATATTCGACCACTCATAATGGAATTTATGTAAGGACTATATTTCCTCTTCTTAGTCAATAGCCAACAATATATCACAAAAGATAAATTCACGTGCCCCTAAACAGTCACTTCAACATCGTGTCTATGAATGATTTAATAATAAACGATCGTTTTAGGTAATCCTATTAAGCAAACAAAGAATGCGATCATATGCCTGGCACCATAGACAACTTACCAAGGATATTTCATTAGATGCAGGTAAAGCCCAGTGCATACCATGCAGGGGAAAGACCCAATAACACTTACATAATATCCAGTCCTTCCCAATCTCCTTGTAACCCACGAGAATCCCATTTGTAAGCAGTGTTTTAGGCATGAAAGGGCAAGCCGCTTCCGTGGATACTTTGATGTTCTTTGAGGGCACAAAATATAGATTAGGATTGAGTCTGGAGTAGTGCCCACGGGGAACTCAGCCGGGAGAGGTGGTTAAACGAAAACGCCTTCTTACCAGCTTAGAACCTGGTTCATGTCACTCCTCCCTTCTTCTTAAGACAATCTAATGAGTTGAGTTTGATCGTCTTCTATGAAGAGGGATCTACATAGGAAAGGGAGCCTTTCTTTCCCCAGTAGATGTTCCCGATAATTAATTAGTATTGATTCTTACTCACCTAGATTACTGCACTGAATAACATGTCGTCACCATGATGGCTTATTGCTAAAAGAAGAAAGAAACGGGGGACGGGGAAATTATATGATCAAATATATTATATCAAAAGAGTGTAATGTTATCCAATCGTGAAACTACGAAAAGGAAGCCACAAAGTAAATTGCAATTCATAGAAGCCACTCACAAAACATTGCATAGCCGTATAATTCAGCCTGCATGCTCTAAGATAAATTTCATTACAAAGAAAAACAAAATGGTCCATTGAAATAGCCGAGGCAAGATATCAGATGTCCAATAACGATAAAAAAAATCCAGAGCTATGTAATATGATAGACAATATTGTCGGAATATAAAAAGGAGCTTACGGCAAATCTGTCTAAGTGGGAGTGATAACTCAGTCAAGGATTATTTTCTTAGTGTTCTATGTCACATGAAGATATACGATTTCGAGCACCATCGACTGATTTATTGTAATGGCTTTGCACTTATTCTGTATAGGAACTAAGCTTCACTGATTCCCTCCCCGGAGTCACATCAATCAAGAAACAACTGCTTTTAAGTCAAATTTAAATAGACATTAAAAAGCAATTACTATATGTAAAAACAGTCCCCCCTGTGCTAATTCCAAAATGTATGCTTCGTTAACTGTACAGAATCTATCGCCAACACCGCTCTGCACTTTCTTTGCTTTTGTGGGATTGCCTCTTGTGAAAAGGACAGCAAGAACCCATTAGGGATTTTGCCTGCCCGAGCTGAGTAATCTATTTAACGTTAGAGGTTCTCTGCGTCAAACTCATGTTATATGAAGAAAATTGACTGATAAATACATTTGAATGAAAAGCGTAGTTTGCTTACTACGGACATCTTACTTAACGATGTGCGTATAATATCTAGTAGACATGTCTGTACCTTATATGATTTCACTTAACATTCACCCCCCCCTCTCCCCATCGGTGTTATCTTCATTCATTTACTTAAAGTTTGATTACCAGATATCTTGCAAGGCTAATACTCCTGAAACATTCTGGAAATACCAACTGTTTATAATTGAGGTTCTATTTACCTTTCACTATCTCGTTTCTTTATCAAAGGCACTAACAGCATAGCCTACATGTGAATAAAAATACCTTAGGAACACGGCACTCGACATTATACCGACACTCTCTGCCAGGATTACTTGATAACAGGAGGCAAATGTGCAGCCTCTATGATATAGAGATCTGATACATCTATTGTCACTTACCCAAAATAATGTTGTTTTTTCCTCTTCCCCTCAGACTTGAACTGATATCTATTATATACATAATATTCTAAGCGACTGAAACTAACGAGTTAGTTAGCCGATTTATTATACATGCTTTCAATCATGAAAATAGAAAAAAAAACGAGTTATAAATTTGAATTTTACCGGTAATCTTAGCAAAAAAACCCAGATTGGTTGCTATGACAATCCCACGTAAATCACTAGTGAAATACGCACTATGCGTAAATCACTCTAGATACGCTGTTTTCAGAGCAATGCCTGTATAATGAATAATATTTAATATATTATTATTGTTTCCCTCTTTCTGTGAATCCGCAATACACACATGTTCATACTGCTCAGTTTTAATCAACAAACTTACAGGCGCATAATATGCGCGTCAATTAATCATAAACTATATTTTGCATAATGCGATAATAGTGAATAAATCTAACTGTATAGCTTTCAGCACTGACGGATGAGGTCTCGAGAGAAGGAGGTGGATGAGGGGAAGTTTCTTCCAGTTATAATTGTCCCTGAGAAAAAATACCAATTATTGTCGACCCTTACTTGATGATGCATGGGGTATATATAAAGTCACTTGCAGTCGCACGGGAACCTTTTCAAACTTTAAATGGCTATATCTTAAGGTCAATAAGTAAATCTAAGTGAAGGAGTGTGCACCCCTTTTGCGTCTATCATTTGAATAAAAAAAAAGCTCTTTCACTCTGATGTTAATCCATATTTGCTAGACTGAGAATCGATTAACAAAGTAAGGCTTTTCCAGGACCTCAGGAAACAAATATTTCAAGACACGCAGAGAGATGGGCGTCTATCTCTTATAGTCTTACCCTTCATCTGTCTTGGCAAGGAACATTACATGCCACAGTAAACAGCTCATCTAACTGTCATTATTAATAGCTGTATTGCGTATACATCTACCCTCAGTTGATTAAGTTCACATTTGACATCTCATCGCTTGTCTTTTGATAACAGCGCTAACCTCTACATAGGTTTTGCTGGCGTTTTACCCTATACCTCTCTCTCATATCTGACCCGACCTCATCACCATGACTCACTGAATATGCACATTGGAGGTATCGGCGCAGAAATATATCCCAAAGTCTCCTCTATTAAGTCCTGTTCATATTGATGATATCTGGCCCTCGACATTAACACCTTCTGTGACTAGTCTCTTTGAGGGAGTGGCTCATAATGGCAGCCCATGTGGCCGCGAGCTGCTAAATGCACTTACATCATTGCTCACTTCAATAAGGCGCGGCCCATAATTCGCACACCACGCCTTTCCTTTCAAATATCACCAGCTTAAGGTGATTTAAAGCGATTGGCTGGAGGCGAGGGGGCTGATAAATTGAATAAAGCCATTATCTCCTAGGGCCAGTTTCACGGCAGGGCCATCACTGGTAGTCCTCAGAGATGTAGATACCTTATTAAATTCCAACGCTTAATTGTTGGTCACAAACGGGCAGGTTATATATCTCACCGTTTGCCTCGTCCAATCAGCGATTGGATGATTTGAAAATAGATCTTTATCAAATGCTAAAAAGCAACGTCGGGGTTGTGTCGCGATATTTTAGATATGCCCCATACAGGAAGTGGTGCGGATGAATTGCTAATACATGTAATCGTTTAATCTTGCCACCCCTCACTTGTAATGAAAATAACGAGGAGGACATATATTCAAAACAACAATGGTTTTATCATTCATGTCATGTACATTTTTGTTTGGGCGGCGCTACCACTCGAAGCGGATTGCAGTATCCATCACTGCTATCATATCAATCAAACTTTTGTATTCAAATAGCTCTCTAGTGATCAACTAAGTTTCCTCAGAGAAGGAAGTCAGCCAAACACCGAATGATTAATGGGGAATTAATGCTGTATGCCCAATTCCATTAACGTTCATCCTACCATATCTTTTCCATTTTGATTTTACTAGTGTCTCTGTCAATATTACATGTCTAGTACTACTGTGTTGGTACTGATGCACTGGCGATGATGTAACCTGAAATTTATTTGATTGGACTATGCAGTCTAGGCCCAAAGATGAGAGAGCACCTTCAAACCGAGGGAAAGCCTCTCACCTCAAACCGCAAAGTGCCATTATAATTCCATTAAGACCGCAAAATATCATTATAATTCAATTAGAACTAGGCCAGGAAAGCGTTTAGCGAAGTAGGCGTCCAATCACTGACATACCATTCTTATCTGATCTGAGGGTTTGAACCTGGACTGACCTGAAATTTATTTGATTGGACCATCAGGCCTCTGGGCAGAACTTTTACAAGAAGGATCTGCAAGTGGGGCCCGTTGGTCCGCTTTCTCGCTAACTATTTCTCATTTGCTAGCATAGCATGACATATCACACGTGGTTTAAAGGATATCATTTATTAATAACTACATAGTCAATCGACAACAGACAAAGGATATAGGGCATTATGAATAGTAAATAAATGCTCTGAAATAATTATGTATATTTGAAGGCTGCTGCTTAGGAGGGAGAGATCAGAAATGACTTATATCTGTCTTTCAGAATGACATGTGTAATTCTCCCAGCATGAGCAAAGACACCCGGGGGACTTAACATTAACACTGCACCGGAAGAGCTATAGCTGTGCTTTTTCCAGAGACACTTCATTAGAAGCCGAAAAATAAACAGTCACTTGGATCTTTCCCTTTGTTTGTTTGAAGGCAGCTGGGATTCTTTAGTTGGGTTGATAGATAATAGCGCAGCGAGCGACACACCTGCCTGCCACAAGCCTCTCGCTCCCGTAGAGCTATACAGTAGTGGAGATTATAAATATAGGCCTACATGCACACTTCCAAGTCAGCATAAAACCTGTTCTACTGTTCACTCCCGGACAATAATTCATAGCGTCTACTTCATGTTGGTTCAAGGCTGCTCCTACATTTCTGAAATAAAATTAGTGGAAACTGACAAAAAACCTGATGGATGTAAGAATTCGCGCGTGAAGGCATTTGCCGACTGTTTCACTCTTCAAAGGAGCCGAGAATCATACCTCAGACTGCATGGAGTATTAGGGAGGTTCTGCAAGCAAAGCTATCTCAATTACATAACCGTATCCGTATTCTATTGTGAATTACGTCGCATTTTTATGTATAAAAATACATTGTGAGATGAAACATTTTACTTGATATGTTACGTTACGTTTTTTCCAGCCATGTTTTGCTGAACCTCTTTCATTCTTTTAACGCATTTTTGTATATGAGAAATACGGATACGTTTACGTATAGGTTAGAGTTGCTAAACCTCCCTATTCACCTTCCATGCTCACCCAGCGTATAGATGCGGTCGGTGTGGGGGTTCAAAGTTAAATCGTTATTGCGGAGTAGGACGGCCCACCTGCCAATGATTACCTGAATGTTTAGCTGGGTAATGAAGAAATATTATGCCATGATATAGATTGGCTGGTGGCTTACGAACAACAGGTAAACGCGGATTGGAACTTAGTCTTTCCGAAATGGATAATGGCACCTTAGATGTTCTTAGATAACCGAGTCTGGCGCCGGGGCTGAAGGTTATTTTGTTGACGCTCACTAATCAATGGCCAGCCGAATAGTTCCTGCGGAGAAGGATTGGTGTTGCCAAGAAGCCTCATTTACAGTGTAGGCCCAAAGATGAGAGAGTCCCTTCAAACGGAGGAAAAGCCTCTCGCCTCAAAGCGCAAAGTGCCATTATAATTCCATTAAGACAGCAAAATGTCATTATAATCCCATTAGAACGCTAATCCTAGGCCAGGAAACTGATTAGTGAAGTAGGCGTCCAATCACTGACATACCTCTGATCTGAGGGTTTGGACCTGGACTGTTTAATCCTCTCAACTACAATCGTTTACTGTTTTTGTTGTATGATACAAACATTGATACATTTCGGATTGACACTTAGGCTAAATTTATAATTTATAATATAACCTATTTTACATTTTATGAATCTTTACATGTTAGAGCGAAAAGAGAATACTCCTAACTTGAACTAACGCTTCATACATTTTACCGATTTTCTCACCAACGCACTCAGCCCTGACCTATGAAGGATAAATATTTACAATAACACAGAACAATCCATATTATGAATGCCACCTCCTGTTTGCATTAATAACAATCAATGATAAATCACATTCCCATGTTAAAACAAAAGGCATTTTTCTCCTGCAGATCATACATCCTTATTTGAAAAAGCACTGCCGCAGACTGAACTTTCGCTTTGTCGCTGCGTTAATAGACTAACCGCAGTTCTCACCCCAAGATTAAATGTCATGGCGAGATGTGGCTTCGCGTGCGTCATGATCGACGATAACATGGCGAATGGTTTCTACTTGCTTGAATTAATTATACAAGTCTTTCCGTCACGACTGTAAATAGGGATATGCCCTAATTTCTAGACACGTCGGAGGGTGCCAATCGGAAATCTAATGCAGTATTAATAGACTTCACTTTATACCTTTAGATTCTACTCCAACCAATAATAATAATTCCTGCCGGCTTCAGGCGGCATGCATGGGAGTAGAGGGGATAGGCATATACTCTGCATGAGTCTTGAGTGACTATTTCACATTGTCCTAATATGCATATGGAAATCATTATCTTAGATATTTTTGGCATTCTAGCAGGCGTCAACGACTGGGTTGGGTTCACATGGTACTTTTTCAACTGAAGATTTGTATATAAATACTATAATACATGTTCTTTGCATGCGGACAGTATACACTTTATAACTGTACAGTCTAGGTTCAAACCTTCAGGTCAGATAAGACTGGTATGTCAGTAATTAGACGCCTACTTCGCTAATCGGTTTCCTGTAATGACATTTTGCGGTCTAAATGGAATTATAATGTCACTTTGCGGTTTGAAGCCCTCAGTTTGAAGCCTGGACTCTCTCAATTTTGGGCCTAGACTGTGTAGGAAACAACTCTTTGTGCCATTATGACAAACGTACCCGTTGCACCATTCATGATTCCTTTTTATTATTAGTGTTGCTGGATATCCCAAGGGCATGGAAACTTATCTAAAAGGCTGAAACCATAAAGCTTGAAGACCAGTCTCGGAAATGAATTCTCCGACTCAGGACAAGTTATATCATGGTTGGAGGCACACATGTATTGGCCTGTGCCAGGGCTATACAGTGCATTAAGTATTAGATGGAATGTTTAGTCAGATGAAAATCCTTTTAATGGACTCACATATAACTTCTGTGAAGATGGCATAATGGGTGGGGGTAGGATGACTTATCCAAATGCTACGATACACCCAGGAGCCATTAGAATACGAATAGAAACATTTGCCTAGTTGCCTCGGGCGTCATTCGAGCCTAGTGCACAGGAGTCTAACCAATTCTACACAATCCTGACCAGTGCATTTCCATTCACTACTAGACATACCCGTTATAACGTTAACTCCGCCCGCAAGCATTTGGTGGGGAGCAGAAATTTTAAATCGTTTTCTTTTTTAGAATTAAATTTATTCAGCGAATCCTCATGAAAACACCTCTCACATACCTTTTACGGTCCGTTTCTCGCCAAAACTTTTCGGCAATACAGTGGAACCTCTTGATTGAGACCACCCTTGGGACTGAATGATTTGTGGACTTATAGCGAGGTGGTCTCATTAGAGGGGTTAATCTAATAAAAGGAAAACAATAGGGACTGGGAGAAACTGGTCTTAATAGAGGGGTGGTCTCTATAGAGAGGTTGTCTCTATGCGAGGTTCCACTCTAATAATAAATTTGGCATAAGCCCATAATACATTCTACTGTTTCTTACTCTTTGTTTTCGGGCCCATATTGGACCTAACACTTCATTAGTGGATTTCTTTGTTTTCCTTTGTGGATTTTGTTTATTATAATGTGGCCCCGCAGAATATATGGGGACCAACCGTTGCAGTACATTCCAGTGATTGATACCTGCTAATAAGATACTCACTACAAAAGCAAGGCTTTGCTCGTTTTATCGACTATATCGATTGCTTTCTACTGGATCCATTGCGCTATTGTGTATTAATGGCTCATTTAATATATTTAACGCCTCACTTTAGCTACACGTTTCCGACTTTAAGTGTACCTACATTGGACAAGAGCCATCTATCCATTATTTACCACTCTGAATGGTCGGACAAAGCGTTTTCATCGCTCGAACACGTTTGTAAATTAACCGTTATTGTCTCTCTTTATGTCATGATGGTGAGGCTATCAAGTTGGTCAATATAAGACCATAGGTCATAATTGTGTCTCCTTTAAATATTGATTATCCAGGTTCAAATGAACCTTAATTGTGTCTCACATTTGTGGAAATTGCATTGCAGTTGACCTTGAGATGTAATAATCAGCTTATCATATACAATCTAAAAATGAAGTGTCAAATAAGATGGTTTTTTTCAAAATAGGTGTATATTAATATATTCCATCAGCCCTATTTAGAAGTGGATTGATCGAAAGCGACGCCGACAGAATTACAAGAGCCCCTTTCATGCGCTCGAAAGCGGAACCTGTATCTTGAAGGTTGCATGTTTTTACCGTCTTTTGAGCCGGGTCGTTTGATATTATTCTTGACGACACCAATCTAAAATAAGATAATATTATCATGAATGTATGGGTCAAATAAATATCCATGGAAAAAATTGCTTTCTTTGGAATTCGGCACGAACTTTAAAGAAAGAATGCTAGTGTTAGTAAACCACACATCAAATACATCACGTACAGTCACGAATTCCACGTCACTTCAATATTTGTGATATGTTGGGATATATATAATGTACAATCTGGCGTGATTGATGTACCAAGGTCCTAGAGATGGGAATTAGATCATTCTTTTTACAGGGGAGGGTCAGCACTTGTGGCCTTTCTGTGCTAAATCCTACTATCAGAAGCAGAATTATGGCTTCAAGTCATTTATCACAGACAGTTCTTCCGACACTCTAGACTAGTAGTCTTTAGTGACTGCCTCGTTCCCCATTTTTGTAAAGAAGACAGCAAGTTAATCCTTGAAGGTATATCATAGCCACCATTCTCGGTAGATCCAGAGAATATTCTTTGTGAAATACCATCGTCTCCTGCTGGATCCCATAAATATATATGTCTTGTCTGCTAACATGCAACGCTTCGGGATTCGTACTCCTTCTGATGAGCATTAATACACAAATCCGAATGTCAAAAACTCACACCCCATGACATTTAGCTAGGATAAGCAATTCCCTGAGGGCCACTAATCCTGACCTTTCCTCTCATATTGAGGGATGGGACAGAGAGGGGATGGGCGGAGGCTTGGCCACACACTGCTTCTACGGCTGCTGACCAGCTCCGGGGTTGGTCAGAGATGCCCCAACGGTGGTCAGTGGTATTCAGTATGATTGATCGGTCAGTGGCACTGCCCTTCAACTGAGCTGCCACTCCTATAGGCTGACCATTCCATTCCAATCTCAAGGGCATGGATTTCTTGGCTGGCGATACCCCTACAAAGGGCTGGCCTAGAGTATTCTAGGCGTGGATGTGCTGAGGACAGCACACATCACTCATGTATTTGAGAAAGCAGTAGAAAAAACCCAATCTCCTTGAATATTCACCTGCTACCTCAAGTTCGCGCTATATTCGAATTAATCTGTAGGTTGACAGAGTTAAGAGCAATTTTCTTCATGACTTTAGCCAAACATCAATAACCATATTGGAATATTACCATGTTAGCTTTCTTTTGACGTCTTTATATTATCTTGGCAAGCATGACCAATTGCCATAACAAACATATAAGGCATAGCATGAGATAGAATTACCCCATTGTAAATATTCATATAAACAAGGAGAATATATTAATTCCAGAAACATATGCCGCCTAGCTAATTACCAAGCTCTAAGTAATGAACACTCTACAGCAACTGAACAGCAAGGCCATACTAAACTCATATATGGTTTTATGGGTAAGATTTTCAGAAAATATACAATTAGCAGCTGTACACATTTAGTAAATACTGCTGCAATTTGGTCAATACTATAGGTAAATTCGAGTATTCGGCGCTGCATCGATTCTAGCAATCTGTTTGGTTAGGTTGAACTGTATTTTGAACTTTATTCTCGTCTGAAATTTGGGTGATTTGAGAGGATTGGTGAACGTGAATTGTACATTTTCTGGCGACTTCACCCTTAAGGAGAAACTGTTCATGAAGCCCGTGCACTACCAATCCATTCGTTTTCCAAGAAACCCCCACATTTGACCAGGACTTTTAAATGCAGGTCATATTTTCAGGCTTCAACAAAGAGTTCAATAATAGCTTCAATACCAGAGTAATACATCCCTAGAAGGGCAATGCACCATACAGGAAACTCCCTCTTTTATCTGAATTATGGGTCGAACTATGCCCCTAAATCCACGGGCTTATGTAGGCGCTCTATTCCCTGCTATTATCCACGGTCTTTAGAGCAGAAATCACTCAGATAATGTTTCCACGTTCAGATTTAGTTCTGCTTTTGCAATGGCCCACAGTTGATAGTTGGTCTGCCAAAGCGTGGGGTTGTTGTATGGATCAGGAGATCGGTACGAGTACATGTGCATTTCACTGTGTCTAAATGCCTATTGAAGTAGGGGAAATACTGGTTCTAATGCCTAGAGAATATGCCCTGTGACTGCTATCACAAAATGACCCAGCCACAGCTATGGGGCAGAGGAAAAAGGTCGTATCAACATTTAAAATAACCTTCAAAGCAGCTAGATATATTCTACAGGAGCGTTATGATTTATATGAGTGGTTAGGTCGATAGACTCCTTTCCGATGTCAATATTTTGAAATGATCTGTTATACACTTGAAACATTGCTGTGTAGAAGGTGCTTTTCGTCCTGTATTTGATACATTTCTGTATATCACATAACACATCAGCTATCCTTATAAGAAGTGAAATAAAATGGAAGGTAGGCATGTATGACTTTCCTCCCTTGAGAACTCTCGAAAATGGTGTTGTCACTTCTCAAAATTACCATTTCCGGTGTTGGGATATATCATATCATTTTATTGCACAAGTAGACCAAAGATTTCTCCCAGAGAAATGTGACAGTCAATCTACATCTATAGGCCTTGGACCATTCTACTCTTTTATATATATCATTTATCATCATGTAGGGAGTGTAAAATCTTCCGTTGCTCTCAGGAATTTCCTTTGAGCTAAGAAACACGGAGGTATACGAATCGATTTAAAGCCAAAGGAGGCATTAGCCAAAGGATTATCCTCTACGCCGTAGGGAAACAGTGAATCGATGTTTGATAGAATGAAAGAATTTAGTACTCAGAAGTCGGAAAGATGGCTAGAGGGTAGAGCACTCTCTGAAATTACATCACTTGTATTTCATCGATTGAAGAGAATTTAAAGCCATTAAAGCAATTGATTGCTAGTGCGGTTTTTAGTGGGAAAGCAATATGGAACAAAGTGGTTTACATTATACACTCAGTCTCTCAATATCCTTCAAATGAATAGCCGGACACTTTCATCTTCATAGAAGGTCCCTGTTGATCAATGTGTTTTGCAGTTCTTATAAGTCTGATACAATTAAGTGAACGACATACATAATAGTGAGGTTCAGCAAGTATAACCTATACCTAAACCTAAAACATAAACGTATCCCTATCTCTGATATACAAACATACGTTAAAAGGAAGAAAGATGTTTAGTAACACATGGTGGGAAAAACGTATAGTAACATATCAAGCAACATTTTCATCACACAGTTTATTGTTTGTACATAAAAATGCGACGTAATTCACAAAAACGATACGGATACGGTCACGTAATTGAGATAGGTTTGCTTGTGGAACCTCCCTACTAATATTATCCTCCCCGGTCCGTAGGACCATTATTCAAACCGAACCAGTTACATACTATTTACCTATAGTGTTTTTATCCAATGTAATAGCTCTGGAAAAAGGCAGTAGCTAGCTCCATTCTGTCCCACCAATATTAACCTTAAATATCATTGGAAAATTCTAGTTTATGCATTACCAGCTGACCAAACAACTAGTAAAACAGCCAATACAGCTCCCCTGAAAGCCTCTCAGGGTGTATTCGGCCTGTGCTCACAGTCTACTCCGTCAGCATTATTCACCCTGGGATATAAATCCTTGGTTTAGGGTTTGATCTAGGAGGGAGGGACGTGATATTCACGTCGATATGCGACTCTGGATATCAGCCTCTTCATCTAGTCCTCACTCTTCTCTCTAAATGGATATTCATGCGTGCCCTCATTCAACCTCCAGGAGATATTGCCTACTGGCTCTTCAAGGACTCCCCTAGACCCTTTCTGTAAGGTGATAACAATGATTTTATCCATTCACCCACAGGTTTTGAGACAAGACTATAACGGGTTCCCCCAGCACTTCGCTGAATAATGCACCACTTCCCTCTTGTTCATTGTGACGGTAGCTCCTATTCAAACTATGTTATGCGCTCAAGGTACAATGCATGCGTCCCACACCTAACACTGAACTCAGGTGCGAGCCTTGCTTGCTTCAGAGGGCTTTAAATACGAAATTCTTGGCTAAACTTCTGTTTTGTCTCTGGTCTGGTGCACAAGGTCTACGTGGTTGTAAACTTGTTCACATATGTGATGTGCTTCAGGAAAATGAGTCACAACTCGCAAACAATGGATTTTGAGACATCATCATATTTGAAAAGTTGAGATCAAGCGGATTCTAATGATAGTAAACAGTAATACATCTGATAGGTACTTCTACAATTTAAGTTTGATATTTGTATCTTTGTATTATTTCTGGGTGGGCAATTACCAGTAAAATAACTAAATATACTCCATAGAATGGCCTTCAAAACGCACAGATATATTTAATACAATGTCCTGCAATTTGGTGCCTGGATTCATATGACTAACAGTGTTAAATCCTCCAAAAATCAGAAATTCCAATGAAGAGTTCTTGTAAATAAATCCCTTTGGAAAATATAATTTGTGTGACTTGTGACTCATTTCTCCGGAACACATCACATATATACTTGGAAGGAATATGAAGAGAAACACCGCTCAAGAAGAGAAATGTGAAAGTGAAATCAATGGCAGCAATGCTGGGTTACCTTCAGGCCAGTTGGCAATACAAATACTCACACACTTTAACAGTAGTCAATATAAAGCGAGCCGTTCACTCCCACCTTACTTAAACACAAGCCATAGGATGGATATGAGTAATCAATGAAGGATTGCCCGCGGCTCCTGCTATACCGCCTATCTCTGGACCGAGAGATGTGTAATGCTCCCTCGCTAAGGTGCAGGAACATTGGGCCGTATTCATTATTTATATCTGGGGCACCTCATGGGTCATGATCGGGTTCGATACACCAGACATACATATAGTACCCATTTTGGTGTTTGAAATGGATAAAACGATTGGAAGTCTAATAATAGTAGTTTGATAAATGGGTTCAATACTATTCTGATATATATTCATGAAGTGTTTCAGGAAAATGAGTCGCAAAAATGGATTTTGAGATATCATCATATTTGAAATAATGGTAGCAAGCAGGTTCGAATGATAGCAAACATTATGACATCCAATAAGTAATTCTATATTTCTTGTTTTATTTTCTTATTTTGAAAAAAAAGTTTGCAATATTTCTGGGTGGACAATTAACTAGTAAAGTAGCTCAATATACTCTATAATGTAACCTTAGAAATGCATGGATATATTTACTATCCACAGTCTTGAAATTTGGTACATTTATTCACACCATGAATTAGGCTTAAGATACTCTAAAAATGAGAACATTCCCACAAAGAGATGTGAATAAATCACTTTGGAAAATATCATTTTTTGCGACTTGTGACTCATTTCCCTGAAACACGTCACATATATTTAAAAGTCACTCGTTAACATTATGTATGTACTATGATGACTTTTTCATATAAAGGTACTTTCGCTTTGTATTTGGTATGAATAGATTTCATGCAGCAAATGAACATGTATGAATCCACACATAGGTCAAGGGGGACATAATGAAATATTACTTAAGATGGTCAGATGAAAGGAGGAATATTAATTATATCGGTCGTACGCATGAAATGCCACTTCTGAGACTAGATACAGAAAGGAGTTGTTTTTCCCTTTTTGCTACAATTTATACCACTGAAGAATCATTCGTGTTTTGGACGTTTGTTTGTCAGACGTGGCCACTTAACGATATTCTTCCAGACATGTACCCACGGCCATATTTCTTAAAGGCGGACTAACAAGCACTCTTATCCTTCCATCATATTCCTATGAGATGGGATTCCTTCATAGAATACTTCATTAGGTCCGTTTGCCAAGCAGCCACATGTCTGGTGGTTTTTCCTGCTAAGTACCTCATCCCTCTCTGCTGGCTTAACAGGACCACTTCACACACCTCCTCTGAGTAAGGTTCACAACCTCCCCCTTGTCTGACAGACACAACACGCGTCGACCCAGCTTCAAACACTACTAGCCCTCATGCTTGTCAAGCCTGTGACTTTGAAGGAACCGTGTGAAGGCTAGAAAAGCCCAGCTTTATCTACACTCTGCTACAGCTGCCGTTGAGTATCGAGGTAATTTCCTTTTTCACGTGCCGACCCGCTGCCGCATAATTCTGACTGTGACGGTGCCGTTTTCCTAAGCTCAGAGCCGCTCTGAGCAATGCATTTTTCAGTAGTCTTGGTATAAGTAGTTGTCCTAGCGTGAGATAGGTAGAGAGGGGGGATAGCGCGTGGCCCCCTTTGGTGAAAGCTTGCAGAAAGGAGCTTAAGAAAAGAGATAGGATCTTTCTGATGCCACGACACTTGGGACGACCTGGGAAGGTTTTAATGGAGGAATGTAGCGCTCTGATTGTCCTTTGTCAATGCACGCCCTCCTGGGATGAAAGATGGAAGATGAAAATCAGGTCATATAGGCTCAAAGCTGACACTTTCAAGGCATCGGATTATTTAATATCGAACAGATATGCTCGTAATTAATTGGCACTGGATCTCGAGGTACGATAGCTTTGTGTCTCACGATCTTTCCTAGACATAGATGTTGAACATTCTTCAGTTGGAATGAACTAAATGAATCTCTTTCAGGGTTCCACCAACCAATTAAAGACTGAATGATTAATATCCATCAACATAGGTTACATGCTTTGTTATGACATTATGAAAGTCCTGAAGGCAGTATGAATTTGATATAAATGATATATAAATGCGACCTGAAGTTTTTCAATGAATAATAACTGAAACTATGGAAACAAGCATTTCAATAAACCCAGATACTGCAAAATTGGTGATGCACTTTTACGTCCTGAAGATAATGGAATATGAAGCATTGGATAACGGCTTATCATTTGAGAATCATAACCACTTTGATAAAAAAAACATGCTATTGCCATTTCAGCTGAATTACCAATCTCGAAATTGAAACCTGTCGTAATTATGCTCTTATTTGCTGCGATGGCTAAGCTTGCCTCAAATTACTGTCCTTTTTCCCGATGACAATGAAGGCAAGACTCTTATACTGGGTGTTTTTCTTAACTATTTCTTAACAGACGGTTCTTTCGCCTGACTATATATCGATTCGATACCATCACGATTCTAAATAATGTTTTTGGATTGCCTCGACACTGTATCGGGTAATGTTGCTTGATAGCAGCAACACGCACACTTTCCAACCGTTGCATGTTCCATTCACCTAACAGTAAAAGGTATGGCGATCTATTAAACCGGCTTCTGAATTAAAAGCCTTGCCTTTTGTTATAAACAATTGGGCACACACCATCGATGCTGTTGTTGTTATGGTATTGCCTATACACATACATATAGAAATAACACACGCTAATTCCAGATAATTGTAAAATGTGTTTTTAATGCTTTGCACTCAAAGTAAAATACCATAATGCATCTATAGCAGAAAAACAAAAACATCGAGATTTTTCGCATAAAATGGTTACTATAATGGCTGGATTGATGATCTTACTTAAGATACCGGCGCTGGTAATAATGATCTGTTCGCCGAGATAAAATTAAAAGCTTCAAATTATCAGCCGAACATCATTTATTTAGGTGTTAGCCAACTTAATTCATTATCCCATCCATCAACTGTTAATTCTCCACAGCACTCAGTGAGGATGACCGAAGAAGCTCGACTGAGTATAAAAAAAGTGCAGCAGACCCGTTGCTTTTAGCCCACAGAAACAGTGGTCTCCAAAAAAAAGCTAATACGATGCAATAAATGTCACACCCACGTATTTGAGCCATGTGATAGTTTCATCGGTGGAATCATCTATGCCTCTGTCTTATCTCCCTAAGTTAGGTGAAGGTACTTGTAAGCGACAAATATTATTTTACAGTGATACCGTGATGCGAATAATTCTGATGTGTTTCAGGCAAATGAAATGTCACAAGTCGCAAAAAATGGAGTTTGAGATATCATCATATTTGAAAAGCTTAAATCAATCGGATTCTAATGATAGTAAACAGTAAGACGTCTACATTCTAAGTTTAATATTTAAACTATTACTCTCCATAAGCTGACCTTCAGAACGCATATATATAGGTTTAATACAATGCCCCCGTTGCATAACAATCTGCGAGTAGCGTTTTCAGTGTTAATTTTGAGCTCGCCGATTGTTATGCAACGGGGGCAATGTCCTGCAATTTGGTGCCTGGATTTATATGACTAACAGTGTTAAACCCTTAAAAGATCAGAACATTCAAATAAAGAGATCTTGTGAATTAATCCCTTTGGAAAATATAATTTTTGCGACTTGTGACTCGTTTCCCTGGAACACATCACAATTGCATTTTGCTCTCAGTGGCTGCAGGGATTGGGGTAATGGGGGGTATGCATGCAGCATGCTTGGGTCTCTGCCATATTTTGTAATGGGGATTCCCTTGCCCAGTGTCATAACACTTTGAATACTATCATATTTAACTAGGTTACAGACCATTACAAATCCAGAAACTCATGTTAATATTTGGTTATTAACTTTGAGACCAGAACTTTTCGTTTTATATTTTTTAAGAAATTTTATTGAGTCCAATTGCATATTCATGCTACTCTCCTGGAACCCATTCGAAATAATCGAGCAAATTCACGTTAATATAAGTGATTCTTAAGCATTTAACTTATAAGTTATACATCAAGATTTAGATATTTTTCAACATTAATAGACTTTCCCTATACATATTCCCCATACTTTCCTATCAGTGAAGTTATAATCAAATGAATTGAAATGGATGTCCTTGTTCTTTACTGCTTTTGTTATCGTGTGTCCCAGTTGTTTTGCTTAGACATTTGGCATTTTCTGCCTCTTGTTTTCTGCCCTGGCAATCACACCGGGGCTTAGTACTTTACGTCCCTTGGCAGGCGCTGTAAAGCCCATTAACTGTCTCTCCCCTTATCTGGTCAACCACTGAGCTCCGTTACATGTAGGCAGAATCCCACATATATAGGATATGCTTGTAGACTTTATCGATATCGATCTGAGTGAGCTTCATCGGGGACATAACTGGGAGTTCGGGATGCTCCTGGATGATGAGTATAGTGCTTCCTATTATATGTGTATACCGTTTTCGAAATATTACATATATATGTTCGGTACGGACAACCAGGCTATCCTTGCTATATGTTGTGTTACCTGTGTGTAATCACAAGACCTGCCACAAACCATGTTTGGTAGACGTAAACAAGTGCACCACCATTCTCTACCTTCAATAATGCTATGCTGAACACGGGAACTATTGAATGAAGACGCCATACCGGATGATGGACTCCTTCATTCACTCGTCACAATACTATGTATCTCATAAAACATGATGCTAATGGCATGCTACATGGCATGCCTATTCACGTATTCACCAACCTGTATATATTTGAACGAAACACATGCCAAGCGACTATACTATGAATTGAGATAGGAATACGTTTCCAAATGTAAGTCTACCTGGATCCTATTCGGAGACCATTTTAGCCCTACTCAAATATGAATGATCCTTAATTGTGTGTTACGCGCTATGTTGGGAAAGTTCGGACATGGATCCTATAACGCAAGAACTGCTGACCAGTACGGATTCTATCATTTGTAAGTTATCTATGCGATGTAATCTATCCTATGCAGTTCCTGAAAAGACAAAAGCCTTGAATGCATTAAGCATATAGCTTATCAACTCCTCAAAGAGGTGCATGCAAGTTACTTATACACAGTCATGCGAGATAGTTTATTCCATAGCAAAATGCTTTCTTCCACTCTCTTGGTTCTGACAGTTTTGATTGATGAAGGCTTGTGTGTGAGCCTGACTTTGGGAGAACTTCTCAACACGTTTATAACTATGAGCTGCTTCCCATAGGTCGAGTGTCCACTGTAAAAAATGTTCAGATATCCTGAAGCTTTTTTCTAGGTATGATGTAATGTTTCTGCAAAAATTAAATTATCTATGATAAGCTTCTCCTATATCACTATAGAATTACGGAATAATTTAATTTAATAGGTGGATAATTTGAGCATCATTAAATTGTGTGAGATCTTGCATAATAAGAACCTAGTAAATTTGATCTTTTTCGAGGTCTATAACTGTTATTATCTCCTGAACAGTTTTAGGAATGATAAACAAGTGGAAGTGTTGGCAATGATTCTATGTTTCAAATGAAGCGTTCTGCAGTGGGATGAATTTTAGAGTGTACAGTGTATATCATGGTATATGGGTCTTATCCTCGGGGCACCCAAGAATTCATAAAGAATCTTGGCGCTTCTCCAATACCCTAATGGTGCCGGAAGGCAATGGTGGGTTCTACTTCTGAGTAATGGGTCTTCTCAGCCAAATGCATACTTCTCGATAAACTTTCGTTCAGAATTCTAGCACAGAGTCCAAAGGCTAGGTAGTCTAGAAGTGAGATCGGTCATTTAAAATGTATTGTTTAAGGATGGTAATTGCTCTCCATTGATGCTAATTACATTATACTGAATCCACTTTTAATGAACCCTAGTTAATGATGGAATCTTATGATGGGCTTGTTTGGAATAATTATATTTTCTGGTTGTTGTAAAGAAAGGTATTTCCATATCTATGGTTGATGGTTTATTGCATCCGTATCTATGATATTCAACAAACATTAATAAGGAAGAAAGAGGTTCAGCAAAACATGTCGGGAAAAACGTAACGTAACATATCAAGCAAAATATTTCATCTCAAAATTTAGTTTTTATATATAGAAATGCGACGTAATTCACAAAAAAACATACGGATATGGTTATGTAATTGAGACAGATTTAGTTGCGGAAACTCCCTACTATTCTTTTATTCTTGTATTAGTTTACCGATTTCAAAATCCTGCTTGTACCATGATCACGGACATCCTCAAATGCGCCAACACGTTGTCTGAATTATAAATGAGCACTTCTGTAAAGTGAAAATTGTATGAATATTCCAAAATTAAATTGTCAATTAGGAGAGAGTAAAAAACTCTTAGTTCTAGCTGGAAAGTCTTTCATGGGAAAAGTGTGGAAACTTATTGGCTATGGTGCCATTGAAGAAAGTCGGTACGTGGTCGAACTTCCTAATAGGCATATATTCCCCATCTTAGCATTATTAACCCTCAACTCAGACAGTATCTTGTCGACAACTCCATTAGCTCTGTGATTACAAGTAGTCTTCCCGACCTCCTTGCTGCATAATGAAATTACCAAGGTCCTAGTGGATTAAATACATCGCCCACTCGAATAATGATATCACTCAGACCTGTGGTGACCATTTTCCTTGTAAGTAGTATAGAAAAATTGGGCACATGAGCGGGCACACATTTAGTAAAAGGAGTAGTAGTATATGGAAAGTAGACTTTCACACAGGATCTCCACACCACCGAAGTCATTCGCAGTCATACTTCACAGAAAATGCATGATACTTAGGATTAGGTGTTAGAACATGGTGTGGCTTAGGGAACTGAATGTATTCTAAAGTTCGAAACTTTGGCATGTTTTAGATTAAAGGATGAGTTTGGGAGATCCTTATGAACGGTTTCTATATTTTTAATGCACTTAACACTGAAAGCGGTCTCATCAGACCTTGTACACGTGTATTTAGCATATATATAAAATTCACACCTTTAAAAGCCATTCTTAGCACATAAGCGCTAAAATCACGAATATAAATAAGCAATTATTTCATAAAAAATACTGCTTCTCTATGAATTGAACAATATACAACAGCACCTTGATGCCAATTGCCCCCTCTACCTGCTTATCGTTGGCTTTGAAAAATATTCACTCTTTACAAAGTTCTTTAGAACATCACTTCTTTAAAACCTTCCCCTACTAAAATATAAAGAGAAACAGTCCACACGGCTGTGGAAAGTAACTTGCCTCAACGAGACTTCCTGCTTATATGGTTTAAATTGAATCACTCAAACGCAGATCTTTTATTTCTGTTTCCTTATTTTTAACAGAACGCCTTTGAAGCTTTGGAAAATGTCAAAATGATAAAGAAAACAAAATTGAGATAACTGAACATCAGCCTATTCATTATGCTATTAAGTGCTGGATATGAGACTCGTAGAATTGCATGTGGACGTTCGGTTCAAAGAATTGATTTATTGCAATGGTAAGAATGGAGAGATATTGGGGAGGTTCAGCAAGTCTAACCTATATGAACGTAAACGTAACGTAACATTAAGCAAAATATTTCATCTCACAATTTATTTTTTATACATAAAAAATGTGATGTAATTCACAAAAAAGATACGGATACGGTTACGTAATTGAGATACGTTTGCTTGCGGAACCTCCCTATTAATAATGTATCATGCAAAATCTATCAGATAGGCATGTTGTCAGAATGATGAATTAATCAGCGATATTTAAGATTTACCACAATGATGAACGTGTTTTCAATAGCAAGATAAAGGGATTGATTATAAACGTTTAACTAATTTCGCTTACCACGAATTCTCAACAGGCTTATTGAAATCGTAACATCTTGTACACTTTATTCTCTAGAATAGTCAACTTGACGAGCACAGAACTCCTAAGTAGGGGACAGGGACATTGCACCAATGAGTATAATTTATGAACTGTTTGAAACACATTAACCTTACCCGTTGATCCTAATTCAAAGCACCTCCTCTGGGGTTATTCCCAGTTAATGAATATTTATTAGGTCTGTCCCGGTAACATTTCAACCTCCTCCGCCGCCTTCTTGATTTCAGGTTTCCATTTATCAAACAGGCAGACCATTTTTGTAACCATTCGCTGGTCGAAAGAATTAGCCCCAAGAGTTTTTAAGCAAACAATCCAGCTAAGGCACGGAATGTTCATTGTGACCCATCAGGGACAATTTGGCAAAGTGATTTGTGTCCACAGGTCTTGGTTCGTGAACCGTGAGATCTTTGTTATGCAGTGTTGCAGTATTGCCTATCCTAGGTACGATGTGCGCCGCCCAATTCATTCAAATGTATTCATTACATTATTGCGCAATACATATGGACATTCATTTTACTTTACAGTAGAAGAGGATTGGAAATATATGCGACCATAGCGCAGGAATAATCCTCTATCATCCCCATGTTTCAGGAGGTGGATAGCTGATAAATAGAAATTCACGAATAACGCAAAAGAAACATTCGAATACTTTTTGAATTAGCAATAATCAGTTATATGAACTTCATTCAAACACATTTAAAACTAGCTCTCCGATATATATATAAGTAACTTTATTTCCATTTGCATACAATAACGGACAGTCATGGCTTATAATGTGGAAATGGGTGGCTGTCCTCTGTCCTTGACAGTTCTTCCGGACAAACCCTATATAAGTGAAAAAAGCCTATACAAATGAAAAAAGCCTATATAAGTGAAAAAGATCATATCACATATATTTCTAATAATTTAGAAGATAAATATATATCCAATAAAAAAACTCCTATAATTGGCGTGAGACCTAAAGATAATTGAAGCATCATTGCAACTGATTGGTGACAAGGAATCCTGTCAATTGGCTTCGTTCCATGCAACGATCTATATTTTTTGGAACTTGTTGATGTGATGTGACGGATATTAACCTTAGGGCAGTGGTGGGGTATAGCTGTCATTAATAATAATAACAATTATATGATTTCATTGCAAGTTCATTTATATTTTAAGACAGTTCTTGGTGGCCCCAAGCAACGCCATTGTTGCGTGGTAACAACGCAAATTACTCTCATGAATAGATATAGGCCAGTAGTATAGAGCTCTGCGTACTCACATACACCGGACAGTAAAACCAGTACTTTTATTGTATATATGATGTGTTCGCGGGAAATGAATTACAAGTCGCAAAATTTATATTTTTCTCACAATGATCACATTTATTTCCAAGATCTCTTTGTAGGAATGTTATGATTTTTTGGGGGTTTAGCACTTTAAGTCATATATGAATTCTTGTACCAAACTTCAAGACAGTGTATTAAATATATCCTTGCGTTTTGAAAGTCATTATAACTATGGAGTACATTTAATTACTGAACTGGTAATTGTCCACCCAAAAATATTGCAAACGTTTTTTCAAACATAAAAATATCAAACATAAAATACAGAAATACTACTTAGATGTCATTAATGTTTACTATTATTAGAATCGGCTTGATCTTATCTAATCAATTCTGATGATTCTGATGATTCTCAGCATCCATTTTTTGCGACTTGTGACTAATTTTAACACGTCACATATATTTACTGCTCTATATTCATTAAACCACTCTCTTTCTAGTTATACTATCGAATTCTGATTTCAAACGAATCAAATTAATATTTTGGAAATATCTAAAACAAAAATGTTTTGTAAACTCGATCTAGCAGTATTCGGAATATTCGTCTCAATGTATTAGTATGGAATGAAATTGTTCTCTTCAAGATCGAATTATTTTCCACTTATTTAGTATGAGTTTCAGGTCTTGAGTTCTGTGCTCGTATGAATACATATTAATCATGTGGACAATATATGCCTGCTACTTGCTAGTTTGAATTGAGGCTAAAGACTGAGGATTTTCCAAGTGCTAATGAAGTTCAATTTTAGGGAGATGAGCCCTAGGGTCCTTTCTGAGCATACATAATTGATAAGCCTCTTAAGAAAGGGCAATCGTAAACAAGGCATAATCACTGCAATAACGGTCTATCTATGCGTCTTCAACTACAAAAAGGACTTTAAATACGCATGATAGGGGGGATAATTAATGGACTATTTCCCGTCTAGTACAAAACCCCTAGTTTCCCTTACCGATTCATCCTCATATTGCATCACAAACAGACTTTCTAATCGTCCCCTACAGGCCATTAGATTAGGCAGCCTAAAGCTAATTTGGGAACTCAAGTTAGCTTGAACTTCCGGAGAGAGGAACACACAAATTCATTGAATGAGGCCTTGTGGTTGCTCCTGAACGATTTTCAGCCTGAATGATCGAAGAGTCTGACAATTTTCAATTTACTAGCCGTCCTTCCCCAAAAGATCTTTCTGGAGAAAGTTCCAGACCTTAGCGATCGTGCCTTTTCACTTTTTATGATTAACTCTTGAAAGCAGAGGGGCTTCACAAGATGGAGATACATCCTGTTCTCATTGGGCTCAAATTATAAAAATGATTTAGTGTTCAAACAATTAATGGGCTTATATCTCAATCCTTCATAAATCACTGCACTTATTAAGAGGACATTTCCTGCCCTTCGAGGGGCCTATTAAAATCTATGTAATGCACTAAAATATCCATTACACATGATATATACGAATAGTGGGCGGATTACCATCGTTGTAGACTGCTTCCAGACGTGCAGCATCACCATGTTACGGTGATTTGTGACCCTCGAGCACTGGTGAACCATACCAGCATGTTTTGACACGATGCTCCGTAAAGAAGATTGACTAAATCTCGGTTGACAATAACAATCATGATGTTCCCAGGGCAGTGTAAAATGAGAATGTGGCAAGGCATATATAGGCCTAATCCATGTAGTTGATACATATAAGAGCAAAATATCATGGCATGGTCTTAAATTAAAGCCGCATTCTCAGTTAACGTGAACCACTGAACCAACATGTTTTTGTCAGACTGGTTTTGCTACAGGGTTTTTAAAACTTCCTCATTTGTATTTGGAGAACCCGCCTGAATCCCTTCCTATGATGACTTTACTTATTATCGCTCATCGGCGGCCATTTTCCTTCAGCCTATTCCACTTCCAATTCTTGTATAAACATATAACAGCAGCAGAAAATTGATAAGTCCAGTCCTATGAGTCATAATATGAGTACATTCGGTAAGATTTGTTTTGTCTTAATAGCCGAGAATGCAGCTTTAACTTGACAATGGTTGCAGTATTCAATGAAAAAAACGTATTCAATGATACGGTTTCATCAGGTAGACCAATTTTGCGCATGTGGTCTATTTTGTTCAATAAACCAGGTACAGTTCACAACTCACAAACGCTTGACGAATAAACTATTCATCTGCAATGTATATGTGATAACATTACGTAACATATCGCGTTAGCTTGATTACATGAAGTAGAATTCTAGGAAAACATGGTTATTTGAAGTAGAATTCTAGGAAAACCATATTCATGGCTCAATTAGGTCTCATTGTTATCTTAGAATGACGACATATTGATGATATGTTTTTATATAAGTTGCTCAGAAATCATCTTTCTGCTTTCAAAACCTTATTGTGCTGTCATGTGGAACAACAAACGGAGAGTTATTGATACATCTTTTACATTGATGTCCTATACGTAAGTGTGCTAAGTTGATGGACTAGGAACATGGTTGGAATTGACCAAGCCTATCTATACATCTCAAAGTAGAGGTAACAAGGTAAGTGCATCAAGGCACAATGCAAGGATGGCTCCGTGATCTCCTTTGTGAAGAAATAAGTAAGAGATACCTATAGAAGGACATTACCATCACCTGGGTGACATCGCTATATAGGACCTGGGGCAACGGTTAATCCGTCTTTATATGAAGGATCAGACCGGCTACAGGGTGTGTTAATCCCTGGTGGCCATCAATGGACCTTATTGACTGGCTCCCAGATCATCCAGGCCTCGTTCTCATTCTAGTCACCAGGGCAAATTGTCCTGGTACCCGGGTAGATGGGTGCGGTCTGTCAGCGGTGGCGAGCACCTGGGGATTGGTGCCTATATACAGAGCCATTCATAAAGGCACTGTATTCGTATAGACCGTCCCTGGATAGGCTGACCACCATACAGGAAGGAGGCTTCCATGGCCCTGCTTTGCTATCTACTGAGGAATTTGGTCTTGGCCTCCTCTTTTGTGATAGCAAGGCATATATATTGAAGTAGGTCTGTTGATAGAAACTGCTGATTAAGGACTCTTTCCTTGGATAAATTGCAACATCGACACCTGCTCGACTTGGTCTTCATGATGGATCCCAACAAACTGTTTAATCATTGGAATTTCTTTTCCCCAAATGAAGTTTTGTGTGAAAAAAAAGTCCTGTACTGACGATTTAACCCCTAAGCCTTGAAATAACAATGTATTAGTTATCAAATGCTGTACATACATGCTACGTGGACATGAAATATACATTTTGTAGAATTCTTCAAATCCTAGATTTTAAAGGAAACATGAAACTGTTTATAAATACATCGCGTGTATAATGCCTTCCAAGTAAAGATATTAGAGCTAAACTAGTATCGTTTCCTGAATGTGTTTCCAGTCTGAAAATCAAGGTTACACGTGCCAAAATTTAAGATTAAAAAAACTAAATGCATAATGCATAGGCCTATGCCCCTGGTGTTTGAAATAGGCTGAAATGTCAGCAATGTGTTCTGTTTGTGCTTTGTGCTGCGGCAGTTTCGTCTTCGTCTGTGTTTTGTTTTTCCCGAAAGCGTGTAGCACTGAGAATCGAACTGATAAAATTCTCCAGAGAAATCTACCAGCAATTGGAATTCATGTCAGTGGAGAAAGAGGAATAATCTAAACCTAAAGTGGGCAGAGCCCATCGGCATTGGGAAGAATTATAGTTTGGCTACGAAATAGAACATAAGGCCATCTGATAAATTACTCATCTCGACGCACTCCAGCAACCCGTCTAAAAAATTCCGAAAATGTTACTTACTAAAAACAGTATAAAATTGATATTGAAATTAGTCTAACTTCAGAGTTTTAGTAGAGGTCACATATTCATTTTAAAAGTGCAAACATATTCGGCGCGAGTTACCCTGATGGAGCCGAAAATAGCACTGTTTGTTTATTGGTTGTATTCTTCTGGGGCACACAGATGCACATTCTCTTCTGTATGAAGTTGCAACATAGTAGCATAGTATCACTTTGTACTAATGCATGTTTTAACCACCGAGTGGGAAATACAGGAATCGTTGCCTTTGCCAGCGCTTCTGGATGAAACGAAGTACAGAGACTTCTTGTTCCACTTCATCAACAGCATCCTGTAAAGTAGATAGCCTTTCTCTTAGCAGCACCCTAGTCATCACACCGGGATCATGCATTATGTATGGATATTTGTATCTAGAACGATAGGAACCCATACAACCAAACCTAATCGAAACATTAGTATACAACAACCAAATGATTATAACATTATCTGTTTGGCCTGAGCAAAAGCACTTCTCAGTACACAGGACATTCAACTGTAATTTGAAATAGATAGGTTAGTGGCAATGATACACTAGGGAGGTTCAGCAAGTCAAACTTATACGTAAACCTATCCGTATCTCTGATATACAAACATACATTAAAAGGAAGAAAGAGGTTCGGCAAAACATGGCGGGACAAATGTAATGTAACAAACATATCAAGCAAAATATTTGCTCTCACAATTCATTTTTGATACATAAAAATGCGACGTAATTCACAAAGAAAATACGTAATTGAGATAGGTCTGCTTGCAGAACCTCCCTATTACTGTGCTATTCGGGGTATATAACCCCAGCTTTAAGTTTATAATTATGGTGATTGGAATCTTTAGAACGATGTTCCTTCAATCTATCAAATGATGTAAATCGGATGCGGAGGTTTAACAGACACGTTTATAGTAGTCACCCACAGAAGAGGACATGCGCTGCACTGATCATATTCGCGATATCAGACTAGCTTCCGGACAAGTGAAACATGATATGATTGGCCTGTCGTTAATATGGGAATGATTTTCCTACCCTGGTCAAAATGATATGGAGATACACCGAAGTTTGATGCATTGGTGTGATAATGACTAATTCATTTGACAGGTTGATACAATAAAAACAATGTTCATATTATCCCATGGAAATTCAATTGTAATATGTGAATAAAAGTATCTCGGATGTTTCTTTTCAAATTTGCTTAAATACAGACTGATTTTTTTTATGCAGTCTTGGTCATTGATATCATATATTATGTGGGTCTCGATCAAAATATGACAAAATGTAAATCAGTTCAATCCCCAGTTCTCTAATACCCTAGTTGCCCTTGCATTACCCCTGACAAAATTGATGGGGTTTGGGAATGAATGGACTGGTTTTCGTCAAATGTACGTCAGGACGGGATCACCCAGTATTCTGTCAATGGAAGCATAACCGGATATGTGGTTTGTGTTGTCTCATCCATCATCATTATTCGCAGATTCTCCCTGACAGCATACACACATTAGGTAGGTATAGGGATGTATAACTATCATGAATCTCTACCATTTAGCATAAATCATTTATTGTGCACCCAACGCCCAGACTTGGCCAAGGATGCACTGGCTTTCATAAAAGTCTCTTCAGGGCAGTGCAGTCGTGATTGATTTAGAGTATGGCACATATTTACGGTACGATAAGAGCTGACACGTTCATATAGTTTCGTCTAGTGTACATTAGTTATTAATGGTTAATTTACCTCTCATTCATTCATTCATTCATTCGGTAACAGTGTACTAACGCTGGACCAGTCAGTCACATTGCAGCGAGCAGTAAAATATCAGGCAAAATACGTGTGCATCCATGCATTTATAAAGCCTTATCAGCCATCTATCTATCAGTCTCCATTTGTGTATCCCGGTGGTATTATGAAACTGAATATTTCCTCGATTCAGGTGGTTTCAGGATCCTTTCCCTCCAACCACATATTGTCTATGAAACTCTTCCGTCTATGTGCTGAGTGGATACATGATATCGTCGCAAAGTATTCTGATAAATGGCAGCCGATTGTCATCCGTTGCCTCTTCAGAAGTGCCAAGGACAGAGCTCCTGAAGCAGATAATATCTTGTGGAAGGTGATAAACATACTTTTTTTATCAGAGTCATTTTCGACTGATACTCTTGCATGCAGTAGATGCTTCTATCACACGAGCTTCAATAAATCGCCTACGCAAGAACACTGTCTCCCCTCAAACACAGTGAAATTACATTAACTCATGTGGAAAAAACTGACATGTTTTCTCTTCTCTGGGTGTGGCCATCCAGATAGCTTCTTGGCCAACAACGCATATGCCGAGGTTGTCTTCTCCTTACCTGAAGTAATTCTTCTGAAATTGAGCAATTCCCCATTCCTGTCATGCGCGTGGTAAATCGACACAAGGAGGCAAATACGTCAGTAATAAGCCTACTGAATCTCCGGGAAAATCTTTAATATAGCCACGAGTGTGGCACACACCGGATCTGCCTGAAATGCCCATATATCAACTCTATCTATTCCCCTTATGGCCTTTGTGAACCGCTCCGTACCCGCGTCTGCTCTTGCAAATACAGCGGAAAAAATACACAGTCCTCTCGACAAGATTCTTCCCTTTCCTTTATCTAAAGGGTTATTTGACAATGCTACTGATTACTGAGGTAAATATGAATGAGTGATCATAGAAACATCGCACATGTTTGGACAGATATCCATTGCCTGTCTGTAAAGGAAGGTTCTGTGGAGGTTTTCCACTATTACTACAATAGTACTAGTTACAACTCTTGCCCTATCTGTGTTCACATCGTAAAAGAAACAAGTGCTACTACATCTAGCGGGTCCATGTAAGACTGCGCCCACCTGATAAAATATCGCTAGAATTCAGGTGGTACTTTACTACCCTTGGTGACCATTGAACCGCTCCAGTGCTTTCGAGAATGTTTTATGGCTGGACATTGGCCTGACAGCCAGGGTAAACTGCTGAGCAAGGACCAAGGACATACTGGTGAGGGTGAGGGCAGCAATCGGGGAGTTGCATAGCCGCCATTTTGAATCTTGATTCGCATGGAATTATGGGACTAATGGTTCAGTCTAAAATCTATAGAAAACGTGCCAAATTCGGCAAGGAATATTTATCTGTGCTCTTATGTTAATATCCAAGTCCCCATCTTTCCCATCATGCATTTGTTTTTTATAGATCATTTATACAAGCTCTGATATTGATGAAAACATTCTTGCAATTTTCGATGAAAATGTTGCTTGCAGTCAGATTTCATCAGAATCCATCCCAGGATGCACTGTAACAGACATGCGCAGGGGCACATGCAAAGCCCCTAAAGGGTGCCCTACTTCTGGGTCCCTAATTCCCCCTCCTCGAGTAGCCCCTTATCAAATGCATTTATGTCCACATTATGCCGACTTAGAATCCCACATTAAGATTTATAGGGCGATGCACTCCCATGTGAAAAATTCATAATCATACGTGTAGACGCGTTCCCGACCCCTTCTAGCCCTGTGGACTCTCTTGTCCCCTGTGTGGCTGTATTATACATAGGCCTCTAGCCTTATAATAGACCCTAGCGGTGGAAATAAACATCGCTTGTCCAGAGAGCAGTCCCAACCGGATTTATGCTAGAGCCCTTTGGGCCTTACTCACGCGAGACCTTGAGCTGGTCAGACGAATATATGATTGAGATGTATTATCGCCTGCCAAAATGGCAGAACGAGTTCCCTATGAACTGATAACCAACCTAACGTAACAGTTCTGTGGGCTAATTGCCAATGTACGCATGCGTCAACAAATTGTAAAATTCCAGTATGATCGCTCGGTGATATATCTAAATGGATTTGTTGTATGCTTTTGCTGGTCGCTTCGAACCACACAAAATGCCACGCGGACAGAGATTGCCGCTTAAGATACAAATGAACTCATCAGAAGTGAATGGTTGAATGAGGAATGGAACAGGATTTCATTTTTTCAAGTGACGTTTGAAGAGGCGAGGCTCGACTTACCGAAACGGGTCAAGAGTTAATTGCCTGATCCACTGTTGCAATGAGCTTTTGATTCTTTGATTTAAAAAAAGAACGCTTAAATTAACGATTGTAAAGCTGATTTAAACTTAGTTTCAAAGTTTCCATCGTAAACGTTTATTTGAATCACCGTTCTTATTGTAGTTTATATAAACGATGGAGATAATGGTCAAATATATGTTACAGGAAAATGAGTCACAAGTCGCATAAATTATATTTTTCAACGTGATTTATTCGCAAGACCACTTTGTTGGAATATTCCCATTCTTGAATACATGTACCAAATCTCAAGACTGTAATTAAATATATCTCCTGAAGGTCATCCTAAGGAGTATATTCAGCTATACTTTACTGGTATAACTGCCCACCCAGAAAATATTGCAAACTTTTTTTCAAAAATCATATTTTCAAACATAAAATATAGAAACACTTCGATGTTCTTATTGTTTATCATTATTAGAATCAGCTTCATCTCATCTTTTCCAATATAATAATATCTCAAAATCCGTTTTGTGCGACTTGTGACTCATTTTCCGAAACACATCACATATAGATAAAAATACTAACTCCGTAATATGCCTCTTAGTCCAGCGGTTTCATGTAACCCTGACCAATGGCAATAACTGATCAGAAGCTTCGGTGAGATAAATGGAAATGGTTTAATTTTGACAAGTAAGCACAGAAATAAGTGATAACGTTCATTCTTCTTTTACATCTGACGCTATCCTGCAGAAGGCGACTAAACCTAGAGTCACGCGAGAGTGTTCTGTAAATATCAACAAGGCTTTTTTCTCAATTCCTCCGTTATTTTCTACTTCACAGCCAGACGTTGATCTGGCTGGCATTTACTTGAAGGCATGCTAATGAAGACTCCTAATATGAGCCCGGTATGCTTGACAACTGCTATTTTTGTACATCAAAGATGGTTTATTTCCAGATCAAACGCAACATGCAAAAAGAACCCTGACCTTCTTTAAGGATATAATACTGGGTTTAGAAACAAATCTTTTTACATATCTAGTTATTTATAGTTGATTTAGTTTACTAGGTCAATTTAGACACTGGATACTTCTCGTATTTATCTATGTGGTGCGTTAATAAAAGCACAATCATCGGGTATCGACAGTACCAACTTAACTCCAGACCTGTATTTAGCTTGCAATGGTAGTCAAGGAAGGGTAATGGGCCAGTCGTGTAAGCCGGAAGAGCGATTTCCTGTTTGAATTGTAATTCCCGGAGACTCGAAAGAAGAACACATTCCAAATCGAAATTCGTGAATGTAATATCGGTTCACGGTGCAAAATCAAATCCCCATTGTTCTACAAAGTGAAAATTAAGTCTTGATGTTAAGTAACTGTAGTTTTGATCAAGTCATGCAAAGAAAGAAGATAACAGGAGATAGAGGTTTGTTAAATAACGTAAATTTGTTAGTATTAGACCTTACCTTATTATTATAACCTTAATGTTTTCTATATTTACAGGTGAGTACTGGAAACGGTCTTGAATAAAGTTGTGTAACCTATCTGTAAGTATATAAATCTGTGGATGAACTGACCCACATGGCTTTATCCTTGCTATGATTTTCATATTCTCAAATCTCATTTTTTAAATATTGAAATTGGACAGTTGTTATTACAAAAATGATATCGCACTCAGCCCGCCTTTTCAATTTCAACAAGGTGTTGTGGTAAGGAAAGCGATAAGCTCTACTGTTCCCTTGAACACTAAAAAGGCATGCCTTTCACAACCTTCAGCGGCCATTTATTGATCATGCGTTCACGTTGAAGATGAATCGGCATAGGGGACCTTTATCAAGTGACGGCAGGGTGTTAGAGAACTGTCAGTCTGACACTGACAGACAGGAATGATGCGTAAGATAGTCTCTACAAGGTTTGATTAACTGGTGGTGGGCGATAATAGAGCGTGTGAGCGATAATACCAGCAGGCGGGCGATATTGAGTGCATTATAAGAAGCCGTTGCTATCCCGCCATGCTTATCAGTACTGATCGATGTGGGGAAGGGTGAGGGGCAAATGAAAATCCCTAAAAGCTGTGATGTGTATTTTGGTCTCTGTGATAACACCTCTCCATGAATAGGCCTATGCTTGGTGGCAAAAAAGGAAAAAAATATTCTGGAAAATAGTCATCACGGTCATCACTATTCTGGATATATTCGTGTAGGTTATCCTGGCTCTAGCGAGCTTCTTAAATCCTATGTCATAACTCCATAATTGAGTGGAAAGAAGGTTTAACATAAATGAGATCCACCCTCGATCTTTATCTCTTGGTATAGGCCTACTCTCCAAATTCCAAATTAAATTAACTGTAATACAGTTGAATCGAAAATAGAATATGAATCATATTTCATGTGAAGAAAGCGCTGGTCCCAGAACGAAAATGATTTCAATAACAATCTATTCGCCTGATTAAATTCGGCGTCTGTTTAGGGTATGGTGTAAAGCTAGTACAGTATAGTAGAATCTAAACTGCAATGCAGACAATCAGACTCGAAGTATATTCAGAGTGGTTCTCAAAATTACTGGTTCTGTTATTTATAATTATGTGTATTATATAAATATGTGTACGGTAGAGGGTGTGTGTATTTGAATTTGAGTCTGTGCGTGTGTGGAACTATTCCTTTAGGCTAGATCACCTCTCAAATTCCAGTGCCGGCACCATTTATATCAACCAGAGTTTCATGCGGACAGAAATAAAGCATGATCGATGCCATAAGCTTGCTGGCAACATTTGGTTGCAAGCAGCAGTCGGTCAGAACTCACAACCTGTAACCAAAAAAACCTCCGGATGTTCGGGGGCGTCGCGGAAGCTACATGGAGCAATAATGCAGGAATGGTGTAGACCGGTAATCCCTACATGTCGCGTGGCTACACCATGGGGTGAGTTGGCTTACTTGGCACCTTCCCCGTTAAGTGCCTTGTGAAGTAGGAGGAGCTCGGGAGGTTGAAGGTCCATTGCCAAGTATTGCCTGTAAACCTTCGCATCGTGCTTCACTGGCGTGAGCTATGGATAGTTCCCTGCGAAAGAAAAGCTGGTCCGAGGCGGTCCCCAAGGGAGAAGGGAACCCTCTCCCTCGCAGCAGCAGTTGAAAGTTTTTATTACGTCAGTATAGTTTTATTTTCGACCTTGGAGCCAGCCATGTTCGACCACACGAAGCTTTTTTTTTAATTCCAGAAACCATTGACTGCCACTATTTTCCGATCTAGCTATCGTAATGCGTCCATGAATGATTTGCGTGCTGAATTCATAATTGAAAATATATAATATTATGAATCAAAAGTCAAAATGGGTTCATGTTTTCTACAACGCGAAAACCAAATTCATCAGGGTTGTCGCATGTTATGTACTTGTCAAGATTCGACCAGGGGGTCTCGGGAATATATATTGGACGATTAGCCCTATATGGGATCACGGCAACAAACAAGGCTTTTGCATGGAACCTGAAGGCAATTGCTGATTTGGGGAAAAGTGGATGTTGGACCAGGATTGGCTTTATGTGGCACACCTGGTGGTAGCGGGAGACATACGCCGGGAATCAGATACAAATCAATTTAGGCTCAATTTGCGGAAGGGCATCCGTCATCCAGATCTAAGTCCGCCCAGGATGCTGAGCTTGCAAGTGGATAAAAATCGATTTGGCCCAATGAAGGAGTAGTAGCGCACTGTAAGTGTAAAGGCGGCCCCTTATTCATCAGGTAAATAATGACCACTTTGTGGAAGTGCTGCGTTCAATTACGCCGAAGATACTTGAAGTTATTAATGAAGACGTTGCATACTTCCTTCCTCCTTTCAATTAAAGCACAATGCTGCACTTTCCGTCGACATGCAATTCCATGGGAAGGGCAGCCTGTCGCATCATTAGTTTTTTATTATACCGTGGAACAAAACGATACAGGCAATATCATTCTACAAGTGGTTACACAATGAAATAGTATTTTTACGATCATTTTTATCATAAATAATAAGGCCAAACCGGTGACCTTCAGGAGAACTGGCTAATCAATACAG
Organism: Sthenelais limicola; assembly: GCA_942159475.1. Lineage (NCBI taxonomy): Eukaryota > Metazoa > Annelida > Polychaeta > Phyllodocida > Sigalionidae > Sthenelais > Sthenelais limicola. Next base: position 34,002,802 of record OW804098.1, read on the forward strand.
GGATTCAGAAATCATGACAGAAAGGCCTATATATAGATATTATTGCAAGGTCATGTCGCTGGCAGATGATGGCCCATTAATCCGAATCGATTTCACAGGAGCGGATTAGAACTAAAAGGCATCTGTCCAACCGAAATGTTTCGTTGGGCCAGCGCACCTCAGGTCAATGATTTACTTGGAACTATTGGAAATCATTACCAAAAGAGTGTTGAGCTTTAAATATAGCTTTTCCATATGGTCCATATTTAAATCAAACACTTTGTTTGTGAAAAGACTATTCATTGGACATCGAATGGTCTGGATTGTGAGATTAAATCAATATCAATGAGTCTTTATTATGATAAAGCACAAAAAGGATTTTCATGTTTTGTAAACAATCCTGTCAACCAACGGCTCTGCCTCGTTAATCCAACTGTAGCAGGGAAACAAAGGAAGGTAGCACACTTTGGAGCATTGCTTTCTTTAAGCTAGAATCTCATCTAAAAGGGAAAGGAACCCGGGTGGGTAAACGGGCCAGATTTTCAGAAAATGTACAGTCGCAACTCTGCAAATTTGGTAACTTCTGCTGAAATTCTGCTGAAATATCATTAATGCTATACATGTATATCCAAGTATCTTTGGCATTGAGTTGATTAGAAACATCTCTTTTGTTGTGTTGAACTGCATTTTGAACGTCATCTTTCTCTAACATTTGGAGCATTTGAGAGGATCTAGGTGAGGGCGAATTTTACATTTTCTGAAGATCTGACCCATTATACATTGGAGGAGCCCTTCCAGTCCCCCTCTCCCTCTTTCACTGCGCTCTCCCTCCACCTTCTCCTCCTCCGTCTCCTCCCCCACCCCTCTGCCATTGGTATGGGGCTGAGGACACTGAGAGCCTGTGGCAAGGACGCAATCTAATCCCCACAGGAGCCCACCTCCAGGCGCCGGGATAAAGAACCAGAATCGCTCTCATTAGATTTACGTGCAGTGAATGGGAACGCAAGTAATTCTATTTTGGCGGTAAGACCTGTGTTCCCCGGGCGTTCTCTGGAGAGCCTGTTTCTGTGATAAGCTCTAAAGTGTAGGAGAGAGGTAGGGGTTTGTATATTTGATAAACGGATAGAACGGCCGGGCGGAAAGACGGATATTCACCTGACTAGGTCCTGTCAAAGTCCAGCTGACTGGGAAAGTGAGTTCATTTAGTGAACAGCCACACATGTGATAAAGGTAGTCAAAGAGTTGGCTTCTATTGAGGAGGCTGAGGTGGTGAAGATGCTTCAAACTCCTTGCTCCAAGGAGGTCCTTCCAATGTATAATGCTGTAACCATTTGTGCAAAGGTTACCCGACCTATTGAGCACGGTGAAATCAAATTGGTCCCTAGAGTCCCTTAGGAAGTAGTTGTTGTCTTTTTGGCAGTCATCGAATTAGTTAGTTCTGCATTAAAAGTCAGCTCGCTCTTTAAGATGCTCTTTAAATCTCGTGTTGATATGCTTAGTATGCCGGGAAATATGACTAAGGAATTTCTTTAGTAGATGCAGAGGGATAGAGTTGTGAAAAGAACCTAGTTATGAAAGGAAAGAAAATAAGTGGATTGGAAGGAAAGGAATATGAAGGGGCAGGTGTTCAACCGTTGCCTCTATAGGGCCCTCAGTCCATGCATCGCCCTGTATTGTGCATGAAACCAATGATAGAACTGCGCTATGGAAATTGGGGTAAGTGGAAAGCTTTTAGCCACATAAACGTGTTACTGATCGCTCTTCAGCGTCAGTAACCCTACAGATAGCCTTAATGCTCAATAAATCATAGCGACATCCTTCTCATAGCGTTACATTCATAGTCGGCCCATCTAACTAGCAGAGCCCTATCATGCCTCTACGAGGAAATTGCGTTCTGTGGCAGAAGGCTTCATCTCAGTATTTGTTCTCCCAAACCCATTGCCAATTACAATGACTGCCTTATTTACTCTGCGATATGAAATGAAATGTGACCCGTTTGAAATGAGATATTTATCTGAGGGCTTTCCTGGAGGTAGCTTTAAGATTTAAATGGAAATAAAAGAACTCCTTGTTAATGTGTGATGATGATACATCTGATTTCTGAACGTGGGAGGAGGAATGCTAGGATAAAAGGCTTCAGCTGTCCATCCTTTAAGTAGGAATTACATTCTACCCACCATTCTCTCAACTGATCACATCATCGCTGACTACTAATAAGATTCAGGCAGTGGCGCTTTGATATTCAATGAGTCCTTCACGGAAGACGTAACACAAAACTGCTCAAATATGCATGGGCTATTGAGCTCATACACTGCTTACGTCACCATCATGTGCACAAGGTTGATGTTTCTCCGGAGTGGTGCCTAACTCGTGTTGACAGAAGCGCAGGCTCTTGACGGCAGTCCCTCCCGAGGGAAATTAGCCAAGCATTGTTTTGTCATGTCAACAACATCCACATCGCAGGTCCTGTCGACGAGGGTGTCTGAGTTACAATGGATGCCATGCTACCGCCAATTGGTCTGTTCAAGAGACTGGCCTTAAGTTTCTCATAATAGAGAGCCCGGACCAAGTGAAAAGTTGCGACATTCCATCAGTGCGACGCATGGCGGCAGGTCCATGATGACTGACTGATGTAAAACAAGCATCCTCTGCCGGCGCTTAGTATTATACTGGCTCTGTCTTACCGTCAGAAGGAGATAAAACATTTTGAAATATAGTTTTCAATTGAGTAAGACATCAGTCAATCCCAAGCATATCATTTACAGTACCGACTCAGAAAGATTTATTCCAAAAGACTGCAGTTGCTTTTTCTGCTAAAAACGAATGGACAGTGATTAACTGGAATTCTGAATTCTGATGCATTGTATAGACTGCATTCCTGGCACATACTACCACAATCTTAAATCAGCTTCGATGCCTGCATGTAAAACACAGGCCACTGTTCAATGAATCATACAAGGTTGTGCGGTTGATCGCAATTTTGAAATACAGCCAGTTCTATTATAAGCGACCACTCTAGGGCTTCCCGCCAAAACTTATTGTCCTTCCGGCGGTAACATCCGAGAGTTCGAAGCGATGCCCTACCTGGTGGCTGGATGCCCTACCAACCGTAACGACTGGTGCATGTGTCCATAAAGCACCTCCCCAGAGCTTGATTAAACGTTTATGTCTCTAATTTCACGCTGGTTTGCTCCTAATGCTGCCGCTGCCACCCACCGGAAATAGCCTTCACGCCTCGGGCTGATAAATCTCATTTCTATGTCGCAAAATGCACGAGAACGGAACGAGGCTGTGTTTTAATGTAAATTGATGGACTTATAATACGTGATGATTTAAGAGACATATAGGTTAATTTTGGAAAGATATTTAACTTGATTCTATTTTAATGACACAACAGACATGGTAATTGCCAAGGCCTCCGTGATAGCGCTAGGAAACGACCTCTATGAGGCAGTGCTCCTATACTGCTCGACACCTGTATATTGCCTTCAGTGCCCATAGTACACATGGACTCTCCAAGTGGCAACATCAGTAGCTTTGCTTTGGGGCCCACAAGTCCTTCCTACTGGATTAAAGCATGTAAATTGACTGACCGAAGTAAATGCTGGTCGATAAAAGCGTGTGCGAATGTGATCAAATTGGTAGCATGCATGACGAAGCTCAGTAATCACAGAGGGAGAAGAGAGCAGATCGAGCAAATAACCACAGTCAACTACTGCCTGCCTCAGACAGACAGACTAGCTAGTAGGCCAGCCGAACAGGCAGCCTCAGCAAACAGAGTTCTCTGCAGTTCTACCCAAATAGTAGGGCTCCTGAGAGCTTGGTTAATATCGGATTCTATACCGCCGACTGCATGAATCAACTTCGAGCATTAGGCACAGCGTAGAATTCGATTGTAATTACAGGAAGCATATATTGACATATTGGATAGATTTGAGGAAATGTAAGTGGATGATCAAAATGTTTGCGTTTAGATAATTCCTTCCAACTTACACACGATTCCACCAAGTTTTACTGCACTGGAATGCAAGGAAAAGATGCATTCAATGGATGAAAAATCAAGAGGAATACTTCATAAGCAAAAGTGACTACATATATATATGCTTGGGCGACCACGTGTGTCTTCTAAGTGATATCCCATTGGTTGTAATGGTCTCAGCTGCTTTCTTCAAATACATGTCTCTACGGTCCTTCAAATATGTATTTTGCTTCACAAGTAGCAAAGTGGTACTAAGCCCCGCTGGTAAAGTACTTCTCTGGCCTTGAGAATGACGTATAATTATTGAAGCATTTTTATTTGTTTAGTTTGTTTCTTCTTTACACTGAAATTAAGAGTTCCTTATCTCAAAACCACCATGGGACACGTTGGAGATTCTCAGATAGTACCAGGGGGAGGATGAGAAGTTTGCGTTGTCAGTACATTCCCGGATATCCTGGTCAAATAAACCCTTTATTTGCAATTCAATGAGCCACAAACTGATCCATGGTAATTATTAATATCCGTTATATTGGTTACAAGTGCGCTGAACCAATTCATCCGAACGAGGAAAACTCTTCTTCCAAAGGTCATGATACAGAATCATGATACAGGGGCATCAAATTCTAACCACGTCAAAACCGATTGCTTCACAGGGATGGTTATCATAACCTCAAGCAATCAGCGAACTTTGATCGATTCGAGGAAAGTAAATCTCTATGACCTCAGTCTAATAGAAACTCCACATTTAATACCAACATGAATAGGCCCACCGCTCATCCATTCTAGCCGCTTTGTCGTCAAGAATTGGCATATCTGCCAAACTGGAAACCATTTTTCATCTGTCAATATTAAAGAAAGCAAATGTTGCCACCCACCCAATATGTGGGGGAAAACCTCCCACACAAAATACTCTCACGCCCACACGGGGTACCACCTACCATGGTCTCCTCTCTCTGCAATAAGGATGTTTATCTCCCGAACGTCATCTCTATTCCCCCATATGTAGTTGGTGTGTAGAGGGTTTCTCTGCCTCTCTCTACCGGGTCATTTTGTATTCATAAGCGTAAGGGTGTACGCTATAGTCGCTTCATTCATTTACCTAGACAGCTATACCACAAGCAGGAAGGTGTAAAAACCTCCGTCGTTACACCTCGCAACTCTCACCTCATGAATATGCATGACTGTAAAAGCCCTGTAGGTTTATGACCGTCATTACTAGGACCCATCCATCTCCATTGTTACGGCGCGCAGATTTGGAGGCGATCATGTGGCCTCTGAATTTGAACTCAACCATGAGCCTCTGAAAGCAGTAGCTGCAAACACAATGTTTCTCTCAGAGCCTATGATTGAAATGAAATATGGCGTTGTTAAGATTTAATGTTGTGAAATGGTCTTGTCTGCTTCTACCACTTGGGTCTGTAATGGCAATGAACCATTGGAAGGGGCTTGAAATTACTTTGGAAAGACCCAATCGATGATCTCATTTCGCAGACAGATCAAAGAGATTCTTCCGGGCCAAAGAGCTGTTTCCTAACAATGGGTATTGAGTCGGGCAGGCGTCACATTGGGAAGACATGTTTTCAGTTTCAGACAGTCCTTGGATTTCGCAAATATAATTCTGTTCGACAAAAAGTTTCCAGTTCCTCCTTACTGAAGTTTGCAGTGTGTCCCTCATGAGGCAGTGGATCGAACACTTTACTTGCACACTATTATAAGGTGGAAAGCTTTTCTTACTTCCCTAAGTCTCAATGAAAGGCTATCAAATATCTTACCACACAGCTAATGGTATAGGCGATATCTGCTTTTTAATATTTCCTTGAGATCCATGCATGAAGATATTTGCGGTATATAGTTACTCACGTGTACCTAATACACTATTTACTTCGAACATAGAACATACATGTACTTTGCTTGAATTTGATTACACGAAATTATGCGAACAGTCATAGAAAGATCTAGGCTACATCTACGTTAGAATTGTATTCTCAGCTATTACAAGACACAAATCGCACCAAATTTACTCATATTATGACTCATATGACTGAATTCATCAATATTCTGCAACTTATATGTTTATATAAGAATTTGAAGCAAATCGACCGAGAGAAAACAGTCGCTGGTGAGCAATACTATGTGAAGTCATCGTAAGAAAGGATTTGCGTCCTCCAAATTACAAATGAGGACGTTTTAAAACCCTGTAGCTAAAACAACCAGACAAAACCCTCCGAAATTTTATCAAATGAACTTTAGATGTGTTGGAAAAAAATTGAGCATTAAAGTAGAAAATATTTAGATTTCGACCGACGTTAACTGAGAGTGCACCTTTGATAGCAGTCTCCAGTCATTTAAATTTAGAACCAGGGCTCTGTTGATGCGCCCGGCTTAAGAGTAGGTAGCGTTTCCCAGGATTGGAATATTGACGATTATTACACCCCTGTGCTGTTGCTTCCTATACCTTCAGCATTGTATGTCACACTTGGTCAAAGTTGTGCATAACATGTGAGTTATGTCACCCTGGGGACATACAACAAGTAGGTCCGCCCAAAACGTAAATTACTTCTTTTATTTTTAATTATTTATATTTTTTATTTATTAATGGGGTGTAATAAATATGGAACAAAGCTCGGGTGAAGTCTGTACACTTGTTAGTGACCTCGGGAGCACAGAAGATCTCGGGCTAACGCCCTCTAACTTCCCGCGCTCCCTCGGTCAATAACAAGTGTACAGACTCCCCCCTTGCTAGGTTCCATCTATTTATTATTGTTCATACGTTTGCTGTCAACTTCTTTCCGAAGAAAAAACCCAAAATAATGGCTTTTCAAAGTCTAAGACTGGATGATGGCATTAGACATGTGTTAGGGCCTATAGAAGTAATTTCCCCTCATGAACGTTTCTTAATGGTGAATTTTTAAGAACAAACACAACTGGGTTATTAGGGTTCAGTCATCGTTTTCTTTCTTTTCCACTGACAGCCTGGACAATTAGTGACCGCTTTAAAACTGTTTAACAATTTAATAATAGATTATTATCCCCCCAATGAATTAGGCCCTATTAATCAATCCCGCCACAAATATTCCACTCGTAATCTCCTTTGATCTGAATATATCATATATTTTTGTTGTTGTGAATAACACATGAGAAATGGATTAAACAACGGTAAACGGGTGTATTTTGGATAGGCAAAACACCAAGATATTGAGAGTATGGTCAAATTTTGTACCCTTAAACATTAAATCACTAATAATGGCAAACGTCATGATCATAGACCAAACTCCATCCAAAACTGTCTTCGGCGGCGACAAATGCGTCTGTTCTCCCGGTGTAAAGTTCCAATTGACATTTTCTTAAAAAGATCCATCGGTGGACATTTACTCTTTTGCTGGGATCGTTCCCCAAAGGTTGATTTGTTTTCCATTCTTTTATTCTTACTTTAGAGACCAGGGGCTGAATATCCCCAGGTGCGCATCTTGGTCTCTTATAGGCATCGAGATGGAGCAAGGCGAAACATAAATAAGTCTAAGCAAAAGTATACAAAAAAACCCTGTTATGGGAGTAGACCTATACGTGCATACAGTACTTTGATGTACCAAAAAGAGAGGAATGTATTCTAGGCTAACCTACGTTTAATTCTGGCGCCATCGGTCTGATAGCCTCACCACTGTTTATCTGTATTCATTCAAATTGAATATCCAAATTGAATAGCATTATAATAACCTTGCCAACGACTTTGTGATTTCAAATACAGTACACCGTATTGCCAAAAAGATTGATACCTAGTTGTTGTTGTATGCGTAGGCTGGTATTCTCATGGGATATACAGGTCTAGCTATGTGTTTTTTTCGGTCAAACGAATTATTCAAATAACAATGATTACGATTGGGACTATTTTTTAATATATGCGGGCAATATGGAAAAAATGCGGGCAAGACGGGCTTTTTCAATACTAGGCTCAGTGCTTAAACGTATGAGTGTATCATACCAACTCCCCCAAACGTATAATAAATATATATTATGGACTCCATGACAGACAGCTTATTAATTGTATTGTATATTCATACAACAAGACGGGACTAAGTGCCTCAATTTGTCTCTATTATGTATCTCCAGCATTACTGATTGGAGATAATAGGTTCTTATTATTCTATTACATACCATGCTTGAGCTGAACTAGCCAATGCTCCCTAATAATGCGGCCGACCCTTCTATGTATTTCCGATGGAAGGTTGTTTGCTCGGTGGCCCTGCTGGCTTGCCAGACCCCAAAGGAGGGTCTCATGTCAAGCCATGTGATAGGCTCTGTCACAAGGGTACTGTGGGACAGCCAGAGGCTGCTTGGTTCCTCGACTCACCCTGGGTTACTACTTGTACTGCATGAATGGAGTGAGATCTATAGCATAGATATTCATTGTTTACAGCCAGGGTTTCCATAGAAAAGCATTCAAAGAAGAATTACTGTTATGTTAAGATAAAGGAGAGTAATGGCAATGTGTGTCATCTTCCTTGGGTAAAATAAAAACTGCAACAAGGGGATTGGCATTCTGTAGTCGAGCTGTTTGATTGGAAGGGCTTTTTTTCATTCAGGAATTGGATGTGATCAAATAGAAAGAGGATCGTGACTCAAAGAGTCACTTTTATATCAAAGCCTCTCTGGTCAAGATTGGTTTGAATTAGGGTCAATAAAATCTTCGAAAGAACACATGGGAAAAGTGAGTCTGTGCTCTTGTTGAATGTTTATAACTAGGTGTGTTTTTAGCACCCCTATTACTGGCTAGCCCATGGCCGACCAGCGACTAGAACGCCCCATCCATCGCCTCGGTCCCCGGGGCGAAGCTGCTGGCGCAGTGACCGACTTGGTCGTATTGATTTGTCTTATCTTTATGGATGAATGGGTTGCGCCAGTCACTACTCCTAATCTACTATTATGTGGGGCAGATCTGTCTGTTTGGAACTGGCCTGAATGACAATAGGCACATGAACCCTTAGTAACAATAATAGGAAGTATTGCGGCTCAATGGGATTTAACAGTGTTGATGCGCCTATATGGTGTGCTAAGTCAGCCATTGTTGAGGAGGAAACCTCATGAAATCTTCAGCTTTAACGAAGTCACTTGTGCGAACTTATCAGAGAAGGTAACTATGCATTGAAACCTTTCATCGATTAACCAGATTTGATAAGATTGTGGTTGGATTGATTTTCACTCTTTTAGATATTATAGGATAAAACGTTCGAAGGAGTTGGTATTCATGTCGAACCATTCAATTATACCACCTTGCTGTTGTCGTACTACTTTGCATTTGTTTTAATTGCATATTAAATTTGGTAGAATTTGATTAAGTTGTAAAGTCTGCTAACTTAGCAACGCATGAAAATAATCACCATTGTGGTTATGCGTATTTTGTAAAGAATTTAAATGTACAAGGCTAATAAACAAACTATTTAAAAAAAATAAAATAAAATAATTAAGGGCTTCAAATATATATGGTATGTTGCGTTTACATATAGCCACGTTATGAGAAATGTTTGGATAGCCACATTTTGTTTTGGAAATGTTCTGTGCCGAACTATCCGACGAAACGATGGGAGGAAAGACTACGCTTATATCCTCATATTTTAGCGATGAAAGGAATGTTATATAATCATCTCTACACGGTTCTACACTGGATGAAGGCATAAAGCAAATGGGTCAAGTAAACAGAATTGTTTTCCAATATATTCTGAACATGCAATAGGCCAATTGATACAACGCTAGACCTAATTAGGTCATAATGAAGCTTTTAGGCGATATCATTACAACAATAATGGATTTGACCTGGCATATTATTATTCCAAAAGGTTATATATAGCAAATTAAAATCAATGCTACACTAGAATAGAATGGTAAAAATATACATCTATAGGCTGATAGGATGACAAACTATACACCGCCCTCCCCGCCCTCCCTATATAAAAATGATCTCAGGCCAATCGCGGTAGTATATACTGCACGAAGTAGGGTCGAAACTGCATGGTTGCAGGTTGGGCAGCCTCCACATCGTCTTAGATCAGACTTAACCGACTTGTCGCATCATTATCGTGAATGTCAAGCTCGAGTCAAGGCCTTGAACAGTTCATATATAAATATATGTGTGTGGTCGCATCTTACTCCTTAATAAACCTCCACCCATAATCACATACTTTTCTCCTATATAGGTTGTACTTACCGACATCAAGATAACATTGTAACACAGTAATTCAATGATGAATAGCTTCACTTCATCATTGCAATTTGATTCCTTTTGACACTGATTGTGGAAAACTGAATCCCTACACTATACAGTAGATGTCCGGTGTCCCATTTGTTGGACAATTTTAGGAAACACAATAACAAATATCCTACAGTGGGGATGTATGTGCATCACGTCTTCCCACTTTGGAACATTACGGACTTTTCATTCGAATGCTAGGTCTATAAAAACAAATATAAAATATTCACGACGGGAGATAGTGGTTGCGTTGCATGTCTGTGTTTTAACAAATTTGCCGTGTCTGTACAGAATTGGAGCTAGGATTATGTGACCTACAGCTGTGATTGGGCCTCCGTTAATGCAATTTTCCCAGTAGAGAGTCAGTCTTGGTGAATGTTCGTTTTACGAGAGGATTATTGTTTTAAGAGCCCTTTTTCCCATAGCACATGACCAGGACAGGTTGGGCCTGTTTTTGGAGGTAAACACATGGTTTACAACGCGACGTTAATTTCTCGAACTTGAGGAACGTCGTTTGTATTCTTTCTGGGATGCCTACCAAACTGAACTATTCCACCCTGACTGCATGCCTGAAAGCTTTACGAATGTTTCATACTCATGATGGTTAAAGTAAAGACTAATATCTAGAAAAGATCACAGATCATGTTACAGCTACGCGAACGCAATCACGAAGCAAGGTATAGTAGCGTTGCTTGACATCCAAGAGAAACTATGGCATTGCTAGCTAGGGAATTTCACGGAGCTAGTGTTATGACTCCCTTGATGCTATTCACAAATGAAAGCCCATTAGGGGCTCGGTAATAAAGTGAAACGCACATAGGTTTTAGGATACATGGGCACGAGGTGCATGAAGAATAAGCTTCGTACAGATACGATTCTGTATACTATAAAGCGGAAGGGGCTTTCTCTAGGTACGTTTTGAGTACGGCAATTAGGGAGGTTCCGCAAGCAAACCTTAGGTCGTATTTTTTGTATAAAAAATAAATTGTGAGATGAAGTGTTTTCCTTGATATGTTACGTTACGTTTTCCCCATCATGTTTTGCAGAACCACTTTCTTCCTTTTAGCATATGTTTGTATATCAGAGATACAGATACGTTTACGTATACGTTAGCCTTGCTGAACCTCTCTAATGTTACCTCTTTACCGTAGGAAATGATACCTTAAGAGGCTAAGGCTTTGCATATCGATGGAAGGAAATTAACTCAATACTTCAACTCTGTTTAAGTCACAATCAGGGATATCCTTGGGTTCTGTTTCTGAGCGTAGGGGAAACATGTGCTTATCCTTTCCTTGGTGGAGTTGTTTTCCTTACCTAATAACCCAGATAACTCGGATTTCCCTCTTTTAATTAAAATCCTTACAGACCCGATTACCGCTCGAGATTGAAGCAGTAGTAATATAGTAATATGACACGGTTTGTGGGGATGAACTGCAACTAGAGAAGGGCGAACCTACTTAAATTGGCGCCATTTCAACATCGGTCTATTTTCGAGACCAAGGGCCTGCAAGGTGCATTGTTCTTAAATTGCACTCTTGGGAAAATATTGCAAAACATCCGGTAGTGGTAGAAAAAAAGGAAGTCTAGTGCTTAAACCGCAGTTATTCTGATTTCAGGAAGGTCTTCAAACAGACTGTTTTGGAATATGAGTCATGTGCTGTCCATAGACAGATGTTACTTTGGTTACAGAGAGATTCAGTATTGGTAACCTTTGAAAATATGACACTGATGAATGGGATTATTCGATGCCGGGTCCAACCAAGGTCACACACATACGTTGAACTGAGAGTTGAACACGCGCGAAACCATTGTCGCGATATTTATGCCGTTAGATATGTATTCTATCCCGTCAGATATTTTACGAAATTGCATTTATTACATGTTTCGCCATTTACTGCAAAAAGACAACAAATGACGCCTTTGCCAAACCTTTCATGGTTACTAATTTTAGTTACCTATTTTTAATGTATGCATTATGTATTATCTTTAAGATTCGTTGGAACAATTTAAAACTTATAATAAAATCAAAGAAGCCCCAGAGAATGCGATTTTGAAATATGTGTAGAGTAGATCTTCAAATTCACGCAGCATTGGGAATATAATATAAATTTATATGGAGAGAGAGTAGTAGTTTCTCATCTTTAAACACTACTATTACTCTGTGCCAGGGCAATAATCACAAAAAGATTGCCAGACGGCTTGGACAAATCCCTTTGCAATATCAAGGAAGCCAATAACTGTGTTCCACAGCTCTCAAACCCTTGCCTCGATCTAAAGAAGAGATCAAATGAAACACCTGCTGCTATACTGATCTCAATGTCAGCTGGTATGGGGTCTCAGCCATTGATTTATTTGGCAGGGATTTCCGAATCCAAGGGATATCGACTTCGAAGCATTTCCTTTCTTCAATGAAATACAAGCGCCAGCTGGCGTCTCTTGGAGAAAGATTGGGTCCGTATTTACAATATATTTACCAGAAGATCGATCAATCCAAAATACCAAACAACTTGTTATTTATCTAAATCCACATCCCATGAATCATTTCGGTTCACAGGAAACTTAAGAATAGCGTTTCTGTCATTTGAGTTTACAGGAAACTTAAGGATAGCGTTTCTGATCAAGGAATTCTAGACCAATGCATGGCCTAGACCTTCGGGCCTACTGTATTTAATCTCAGTTTAGAGCGCTTTGGATGGAATTCTGTTGACACTATAAGTGTACCAACCGTGCCTAGCTCGGCCATGTGCGTCGTGGGATTGTGAGTCGCGCTCTTTTACCCCGACCGAATCAATATGGAGGTAAAGAGCATCTGCGTTACAGATTGAATAGAAAGCAAGCCAATATCTCAGTGTCAGTTCACCTTCGTCCTTAATGCTGGACCACTATTCACATAATAAGTGAGCTTTGTGGGGGCATTGGGTTCGCTTGGTTACGGCTTTCTGATACATGCCAAAAGCACTATCCTAAAAGGCCCCCCTCTCCCCATTACTTATACAAGCGCGTTTCGTTTTTTCCCTGTGCACAATTAGTATTCGCCACATATATAGACGATCCATCATTTTCGTTTATTTCTCTAGCGAATGTTTTGAGGAAGCATTTGCCAGACTGATTGAAACTTTCGAAGGGCATTAATTGAAATGAAGGGAACTCATTTGTTAAAATCAATACCAGATGGAAGACTTTTGTCTAAGCCCCCTAAGAGGATTATGTGTGTCGTGCCAGGGATTGGGTTTTCTAGCGACTGTTGTCAAAATATCCTCTTCGGCTTCAGAGAATACTGCGGCCATAAATTGACACCAGATGGTAATTTATCATGTCACATTTTGCTTGGACCAGGAAATAGGGACCATTTTGATATTAATACGCTATGACGGGAGCCAAATCCACTGGAAAGTACCATTTCAGAGATACAATTACATCAAAGCTTGAGGAACTAAAGACTCCTGACGGGCATCTTAAATTCCTTCCAATATAAAGCTCTTCGTTTCAAATGGTCATGATTGTCTACTGCTGTCTGAGCTACGTTATCTTTTACCATTCAAAACTATAGTGTTATAGACTTAATGCAAGTATACTGATAGAGATTTATCTTTTAAAAAAACAGTCTTCCCAAGGATGTTTACGTTAGATGGACCAGATGCGCTCTTCTAACTTGGTGGGCATTTCAACTGGGGTTCAATAACATCACAATAGACAGAGCTCTATGATTGGCTACAATAATTCCACAGATATCAAAAGGAGAAAGTGCTGCTATCTAATGAGAGACCTGCCCAAAGGCGTAGCTGCTGGTCGGGACGAAAGAGGCACTGATATAAGGGAAAGAACATCTTTGATCTTAGGCTCGTGTGTTGGCCTAGAGTTCCCTCTGAAGCAAGTCGATTAAAGACTCGTCTTAGTGCCTCAGATTGTCAGTATTGTGGCCACTCGAATCTTGGAGACAGAAATAAGCATGTGTAAGTTAAACCAGGTACAAAAATATGCATGTTTTGCCTAAAGAAATAGTACTACCACTAACTCATAGTATCACAGCATTTCAATGGCGATTACCATTTAAGGAGAATCCTGTGGCCGTTACAAACAGTCTGCATAACTAAAAATTAAATAAAATAAAATCCAGACGTCAAATTAGTTCCATTTAAGAATATGAGGCATTGATATCTTTTTTTGGTTAAATACATTACCCCATGTACCTCTGCCTCACGGTAAAATATTTAGCTAACGAATCTGGGTCACTGATCTATATGCTGATATGGTACTCCAGAGTTCTTATTCGTATCCTCCATCATTCACATGTACCCTTCCTCACTTGCCATACATACGCGGCCATCCTAATTGGAAGCTTGAGGAGAGTTCTGACTGGAAACTTCCCACTGGACAATAATCCATAATAGGCTTTCTTCACACACCCTGGGAAGAAGACACGTGCAGGCGTGGCTCCAAGGCACTGTCAGATCCATAATTTCATTGCACTGGTTTCTTTCTTTTACGATAGTATCGAAGGAAAGAGATCGCCTTGGGCCACCCACTCATTCATTTCATTGTTATATTTCCTATGAATGGAGCGGGTATGTTAATGCCATGCAAATCGCATTCAGGAGAGAAGGTTTTGCTTCCCATTTAAGAATGGGACACTTGAATTGTGAGGATATGATTGATATAACCTGATAGTCCTGATTATCCGTATCATGACGGCGTGGGAACGGATCGCCTGTGGGAAATTTAAAATAGCAAAGTGCTCTGCAGTGAGTGAAGTTCCTTAAAGAGAACTGGTATCAATGAATTCTAGGTGGGCTTTTCAATGATTCCTGCTTGGATCCAGCCTTATTCACTACTGGATTTTCTTTGTCAACGGTTCTGAGGAATCCCCTTCCAACATGTCACATTTTCCATAATTGCGGAAATGACCTTCTTTGTTTATTCAGGCAAATAGTATTATGTTTTATGGAATCCAGGACCCACGAAGAAGGGAGTTTCCAACCATTTTGGGGCCCTGTTGTGTATGGCTTCTTTTGGGTTGTTTCAAAAGTGTCACGCAAGTGCCGATTGGCAAATTAAAAAGGATTTCATTCTTTGATTCTTTGAAAGGCCTCGAGACTATTCCAAAGAGGCTGTAATTAAAATTGTTCCCTGTCAAACTTTCTGATGATGGTTATATCTTGATGAGCACGCTTGGTATGGCATGTTGCATAATTGGAGCAGAATCTAAGAAAACCACTTATCCATTAACACTTATCCATTACGATTAATAACCGTACCTTCACCATTTAATGGTTCTATTAAAGTAAATGTATTCAATTAGTTGAGCTATTTTGTATTATTGGTAAATCTGCCTTTAGTTATCAAATATTGTTGAGTGTGCATGTAGTCATTTCTTTGACTATATTTATTGTTGGAATAGCCCGTCATTTTCGACCTTAGATGTTGAGTATCCGATGTGGCTGGCTCCAGAGCGCTAGAGGGTCCTATGTCACCCTCAGAGGCTCTTGGAATCAACTCACTGTCTCCGACAGTTCTCCTCCTCATCTTCCCTCTCCTGCATTCGGTGTAGACGAATATGTCAATGGCTGTCTTCTGGAAGCAGAGGGTATAAGTAGGAAATCTACGTTAGAGAACTAATACGTCTATCCCTTGTCATGAACAACATAGTTCAGCACAAAGTACATGTCTCCTACACAAAATCCTGTAAAGGTTTTATATTTTTGCTTTCTTCTTAGCCTTGGATTTGTGGAAGTATATCTTACATGTTTGTTTATTTACCCAGTTTCTAGTTATAGATCTTTAACCATGAGTGGCCTTCCAGCCCTTCCAGCCCTTCCAGCCTGTCAATATTGTATTGGCAAATGGTCTAAACTGCCAAGAGAAGGTGATGTATCACTTAAGTCACATGGACTAACTTCGTTGAAAAACGTCAAAATATATTGACGGGTGGTACAGCACCACAAAAACATGAAATGCTGCATGTCTTGTCAGCAAATTCCTTTCTTCCTAATTTTCCTCTTAATCACTACCGTCGTCGACTTCCTATATTTTCCCTGTCTTCTAAGCCCTGGTATTGTGGCAGAAGGCTTTGAGACCCATTCACTTTCTGGCAGCAGCAAATTGGGATGAAAACATGGGAAACTCACCATCCCACGCTTTAGGTCGGGGCTAGCAGCTTGTCCTTCCTCAAAGTCATTAGGCTAGTTCAGTCATGGCATCTTCACTTTCCAATTCAGCGCTACATGCAATGGACTCGTTGGAACATCATACTTTCTCCTTGAAATGAGGAATCAACGCTGATTAGAGAGGTGCAAGGGTAATATCGAGAGAACCACTAATAGCAGAATCCCCCAGTGGCAATACTCAATCACTCCTCGGTGCCTAAAATTCATGGTCGATGGAGATAACTTTTGGCATTTGAGCCGCATCTAACTTTTACCCTTTTCCAATCGTAATAACCAGGACGGCACATGAAAAGGTCATTTGGGATAGGTTTCCTGCTGGCGACATGTTCTTAATGACAGGGACGCCATTACGCCTATGGAAACTTGTGCGCCGTGAGACACACGGTAAGAAACTCGGTAAGGTTCTTAGCTGTCCAGAGTAATTGCTTAAGGGAGGAAACACGGCTGATTAAACGAAAAAATTCTCTACATTCCTCATCATTTGCTGGGGGAAGCATATTATGTCAGCAGTCTTAAGACCTGACTTCTTTCAGTGATGGACGTACTGCGACATTGTAGAAGTTAATCTAGCAAAAGAGTTGAATGCCTATTCGAGCAGTTTGTGAAAAGATCCTCGAAATGTGGCGGTGTTCATTGTCTGTATAAATAATTGAAATCAGACAGACCTGTATTCGAATTCTAGTTTGTAATTACCCCATTTAATGAGTCACAATCTTATATGATGACTCCTGAGAATAATCTCATAATTATCTGACAAGGTGCACCATGAGTGCATGCATTTTAAATAGACTTTTACCCCTAAATATATTAAGACGATGGCATATATGACATATGGCGAAATGGAGGCCACAAGTGAAAAACCTCCATTTTGTCCACCGTGTGTGCATAGAAACGTTCCAATGTATCAATGACGAGTTTGTTTTTTGTTTTTATATCACAAGTCCCCCACTTTGAATATGTATCGATCCCAAAAACTTGATTGATCATTATTTACCTTTTCACAACCCTCCGACTCTGCTAAAAAAACGTTGCGTCATGAAATAAGCGTCCTTGATTGGCGCAACTCGATTTACGCGACCAATCAAAACAAGTCCCTTCGGTATTGGGCATATCACACATGTGTTTGTACGTACGTCTACACATATCAAATCCTATCAAATAGGCAGAACTCACTCATTTCAGACTATATGATAACACTCAAACTTGTGATATAAATATAGTTATTGGGTCAGGTGCCCCATATAAATTTAGTGCGCACGACGTTTTAAAGACCACACGATGGAACAAAGTATATATTGATTCGTGCTTTGAAACGAAGCTATTCTGAGAGAGTCTAGCCTTTCACAGAGAGAGAGGGAGAAGGAGAGGGAGAGAGATGTTTCGAAGGAGGAATCGCGAGACAGAGACAGAGCGCGAGCAAGCGAGCTAAAGTGAGGAAAATTTATCAATTCCTTTGCCACAACGTAGAATTAAAGATCTAAGTGGCGTTTCATGAAATAGGGATGGACTTGTTCCATCCTCTAAATGAATTTTGGCCCGCCAGAGGGATATTTACAAAGGTCCCACCGCCCATCTGTCGCATGACAAACATTTGGTGCATTAGGGACACTTGATCTATTATTCATGCACCTCTACTTTAACGGCGGTCTAGCCAATGATTCTGTTAGATCATTGAATCTATTTGATAAGTCACTAAAGTGCATGGAAGAGTAGAATCCTTCGCTGTGCCCCTTCCTTTGGGTGATGTGAGACCGAGACACTAACAATGTTTTCTGTTGCAATATATTCCTACATGAGTGTATCCAAGAATAATTGTGATGTCTTCCAGGAAAATGAGTCACAAGTCGCAACAAATGGATTTTGAGATATTATCACATTTGAAAAGATGAGATCAAGCAGATACTAATGATAGTAAACATCAGGACATCTAATAAGTTTGATATTTTAAGTTTTGAAAACAAAGTTTGCAATATTGCTTGGTGGACATTTAGTAGTAAAGTAGGTAAATATACTGTATAAGATTACCTTAGATATACATGTATATATTTATTAGACTGTCCCGAACCTTGGTACATGTATTCATGCTACGACAAGCGTTAAGCAACCCAAAAATGAAAACATTCCCACAAATACATCTTGTGAACACAATATCAATTTTGCGACTTGTGATTCATTCTCCTGAAACACATCACATATAATTTAGAGAGCTATGTTGCACAGAGGGTCAGAAGGAATCAAGGTATAGTGTATTTCTCAAACATAAATATTCGTCTGACATCGTCCTGAGAGCTCTACGAAATGTTCCACCGTATCATTGACGCCATCAGTGTTCCTTCTTGAATTTATGGATCAGATCTGTCGCTTTTTTATGCTGGGAAAGTATCTCTCTGCTTGAATCAATTTTTCTCGCAAGCGGCTCACTTTTTCATCGGGAATTATTTCACCGCATTTTCAATCATCGGCACTGTATCATTTGTGGACAGTCCATGAGCTATGAAAAGCTTGCATGATCACAAAGGCCGTGGTTGGAGAAGAAAGTATGTTTGATGCGCCCGGGTGTCTCCGTTTTCTTTCCTGACATTCATTTTCCCATCAGGAAATAGAGCACATTCACTCTGTCTGAGGGGCTGGGCCACATTGAATTCGCTGAAAAGAAGGAGCTTTGCGTTTCGCGGTCCCTTCTTTCCTGAAACGGGAGGCCTAAGTGTGAGTTGGTGTGTGAGAGAGTCTTCCTTCTTGCATCACCCACTTTAGGACGATAAAATCACATCTAGCTCTGAGACCAACAGCTTTAGGTTGATAGGATGGAATTGAAAGGCCATACATTGGGTGATAACTAGAGTTCCACATGAAGTGTTGAAAAGGAGGCGCAAACTGTCACACTTGTATCCCCCATGTCAACAACGACTCATTCTGGTACATGGTTTTGGGAAATTCTCCTCAAAATCAAAACAGTCTAGGTCCAAAGATGATAGAGTATCTTCAAACGAAGGGAAAGCCTCTAGCCTGAAACCGCAAAGTACCATTACATTCCATTAACACCGCAAAACGTCATTATAATCTCATTAGAGCGCATAGTAAGGAAACCGATTAACGAAGTAGGCGTCCAATCACTGACATACCATTCTTATTGGATCTCAGGGTTTGGACCTAGACTGAAAAGGTTGTGGTCCACTAATGTATGGAGTAGTTTAATACCTCATATGATAAATGATAAATTCATATCTAACTCCTTAACCAATATATTACCAAACATCAAACATGAATGCTAATATTTTAGCTTTAGAATATAAGAGTGGAGGCGCATGTTAACTGCAACAACCTATACAGCTCTGGCTTGCAGAACTCGATGCTGATATTCATGATAGAACGTCAGATGCAGCCATTCAATTACAGGCACGATTACAAGATATTAATGCTCTGTGATTCTTTGCGATCCGCTTTGAATCGACTTACTGTAATCATGCAGTTCCAATCGGTCAGTTTGGTCTGCCCATGCAGTAATCTGCTGCTGCCTAGATGGATCCCAATTTCGAATCCAAACATGCATACCCATTGAATAAACTTACAATTTGGTTAAACTGGTTAAGGTAGTTAAAATGAGTAGTCATGAAATCTCGTGAAACTTTTTTCAGTGTAACCATATAGGATAGGTTTGACCATGTCTGAACTAGAAAGGACTAACTTTGTGTTTTCATTCAATAATTCTTGAATAAGTGTAATGAATGGACGAGAAGCAGCTACCGATTTCAGATCACAGCGTAAAGGTTTCAGCCACCATAAGGTGCTGCCACCCATTTAAAATGGAGAGGAAAGAAACTAATTTCTGTCTTCTTGACCAATCATTACCCTGTATCAATGACCACACCCCAAAATAGAACCAGTGCCCTGGGCTCCTACCTGGGGTCGCATAACTCCAGATGTCAAGCCAACTGTCACTTTTGTATTTTAGCCCTGACACCGAAATGAATTTGCTCACTATTTTACCAAATATCTCATATACTATGGATTATATAGTTTTGATGTCACCAGGGATTGGTTAGGAAGGTTAACATGTACCAGACACTAGAAGATTGAGTAGAAATTCTGTTACTCGTGTATCAAGGCAAGAACAGTGAGAAGTGTCACTTTAAGGGAAAGCCCACAAGATCTGTATGAGTATATTCCTAGTCCTGTATACGAATTTACAACTATGCGCAATACCCCACTTGCCATAGGCCTGAAACCATTGGGTTATAAACAATATCTTGCTTTGCTATCTACCTGATGTCATCGATAGATCAATAGTTTTTTGTACAGTACTGATGGTGAAAAGGAGAATCATAATGACAAAAATATAAACTAATACCAGGAGTTGTAACATTAAATTACCTTTTAATGCATGGGTAAAGATCACTCCATTTCCACTTTCATATTTTGTAAATTGTGTAATGCTGTACTCTATGCGACTGTGGATCACTTCGCAAGGACTTCTTTGCAAAGCATACATTCCTTTCACTAGCAGTACCGTGATATGGAAACTATTCATTCTCATTCTCAAACTCGTACACTGCAGAAAATTAGATATCTTCCTCCTGGCATTTCGTTGTTGCTTTCATGAAAAACAATTTAGAGCAGTTGGTATTAGATGAAATTTGGTAATAATGATCTTACATTAATGATCATCTGTTTCATGTAGTTCCAGCTTATTAAGTTAAGTTGTCCCAGTTCATTGTTGGAATGGATATATTAAAACTTAATTTGTTGGTTATCAACCTCTAGGGATGTATGCCTTGGCTATTGTGAAACGTTTTCAATCGAATCCTCGAATCCATTATCGATTTGCATGGAAAATCCTGGGATTGGGGGTGCAGCCCTTTCATAGATAGAAATAACAGTTACGACAGAGTCAGTAATAGGATAAAATATTGTTAATAATTTAAATTATTTACCAATGTTCTTCCAGCATTGAAATCACCGTAAATATGCAGTGACTAGTCTGGGATATATAGACATGGCTGATTTTGTTGTTTCGCTTGAGTCGATTATCAATTTCTGGGGTTACAGGCCTATGATAATTTATTATTATTGCATATGTGATGGAAAGCGAATACGTTGTTAAGTATACTTTCGTCACGGGGAATCTAATTGAAATCACACGTCTATGTACAGCACAAAACGAAATGTGTAATATATTCATATGAGTTTTTACAGTGTAGAGGAGAGGGGACTGTCATTGACAAGGGCCCCGTCTCTCAGATAAGAACTCAGCCATCTGGAAAATTAGCACTATTTGGTGGAGCCAGCAGTCCGACAGAAGTATTGTTTTATCAGACAACAAACGTTGGGAGAAGGACCGAATCAGACACAGCATCGGCCGGCCTGCATATCTATTGGTTACCGCATTTCCTCGGAAATCTGTGCTCCCATTGCGTATATAGTCTGGCTATAGTATTCCCTTTTAGAGATTATTCTCCGAACGTGGTCGAACAGAAAATGTATTGATGTGACCCATTCGCTTTTGCCTCACTTCAAACTTCACAGACAACGACAATAGAACAGAATAATTGTCGCCAATGATGTGTTGGTACTCTGGATTTCATTGTCACTAGAAGCAAGTCTGAGAGTCGTGACTCTTTAAATCGCCTTGTGCAATTTTGTCGCCGTCATGATTGCTTTAACACGAAAACAATGTACCAATGAGGGTTCAAACTGGTCGTAAGGTTCAAGGCATTGATAGCTTATTATACATTATGGTTCACCGTATAATGGGGTGTGATATCGCATTATCTTAGGGTTAGCTTCAACTGGTGAAGACTAGATTTGGTGTTGGTAATAGGGGGGTCAGCAAGTCTAACCTATACGTAAACGTATCCGTATCTCTGATATACAAACATACGTTAAAAAGGAAGAAAAGGGTTCAGCAAAATATGGCGGGAAAAACGTAACGATGAATATCAAGCAAAATGTTTCATCTCATAATTTATTTTTCATACATAGAAATGCGTCGTAATTAAAAGATACGGATACGGTTACGTATTGAGATAGGTTTGCTTGCGGAACCTCCCTATTGGTTGGGTATTCGGTATATTGATGGTGAACAAAAGCAGCACTGGTAGGATATTAAGGGGTTTTTACGGTAGCGCGATGATACAGTGTTGGAGCTTATCTGTGGCCGAGTCAATCTATCAAGCCACATACAGGCAAACCGCGCGTGAATTGAGGATGAAGCATTTTATAGTCTAAGCACTGCTAAGACTAACCTCATCCACAAAAACCAACGTATTAAATAAGAGGCTTCTACAAAAATCCTAGTCTTCTAGAGGGAAGTATATTATTGTTGCCTTTACTTTGGTAAGAAGACTATTCGATGGCAACGTATTCCAGCTGTCTATTATAGTATTGTGCCAGCTATCTATTTCATGGACTAAATTAATGCACATTATTATACACGCATTGCTCTGAAAACAACGTATCTAGAGTGAGTTATGCATAGTGCGTATTTCACTAGTGAGTTGTGTGGGATTGCCATGGTAACCAATCTGTTTTGTTACTAAAATTACAGGTGAAGTTTAAATTTATGACTCGATTTGTTTCTATTTTTATGATTGAAAGCATATATATAATAAACCTGTTAACTAACTCATTGGTTTCAGTTGCTTAGAATATCGCACTCATTGCTACGCAACTCGTGCAATATTCTCCCTCCTTCAGCCAACTCGTTAGTTAACCTGTTAGTGTATTTAGATAAGAAAATCATTTGAAAGTAATTAAAGAGGATGAATCTACATAGCTTTAGCCTCTACCTTGAACCACCTTAAGTAGAGACTACAATGAGTAATGACCTTTATTTCTGGCCTGCACTAATTAGTGCACCAACAGGAAAGAAATGTCGGTCATTAACCCTTACATATATTTAATCGGCATGTTCACGCCGTCCGTTATTTGTGTCATGAGTAGTATATGAAATGTGTAGAAGTTTAGCCTACAATGTTCGAATCTCTACTTACCTGGTCTTGTACATATAATTATATAGGAAACCACCATGGATTGGATATTACAAATAGATAGATACGCACCATTGTCTTCATTACTGATTCGGCTATAACTTTAGATCTTTGATTACCTGTGTCTCGTAATTGAAAGGGTTCAATTTCACTTAAAAAGTCATACACTAATTGTTGCTATCGAGGCGTAGGGCCTACCACACCGACATCCAAGGAATATAGCCTACCATTTTTAAAAGAAGCATTTGAGTATGTACAAAATAAGCCAAGACAAGTCTTTCAAATGATATTGTTGTTTTGTAACTGTTCAAGTTACATGACAGTCTAGGCCCACACCCTCAGATCAGATAAGATTGCTATGTCAGTGATTAGATGCCTACTTCGCTACTTAGCCTGCTTCGCTAATCGGTTTTCTGGGCTGGGACTCGGCGTTTAATGGGAATATAATGACATTTTACGTTCTTAATACTATTGTAATGGCACTAAGCGGTTTGAGGCGAGAGACTTTCCCTCCGTTTGAAGGGACTCTCCTAACCTTGGGCCTAGACTGATGAGACAGCAGAGCCTGCCTAGCTGAGATGTGACAATGAGATTAATGAAGATGCACCTAATAGCACTGAACACAGAAAGGACAGATCACAAATAGGAGGGGGGTGGGCAAATTTATATTTTAACAAATATCTATTGCCTTCCGTGGTGGGCTTCCCGAGGGATTCCAATACGCCTGACCAGGATCGGTAATGGGCCAATAAACATGGCGGACAACTGATGGTTACCCTGGCGACGGTGAACTCTCGCGACCTCTCGCGGAGGTCGTGATCACGGATAGGGACCTCGTTCCCCCGTGTCAAGCATGGAAAGGGCGGCTACTGTCTGTCAATATATCTCTAAGGTCACATGTGTGCGCTGGAGGCGATCAATGAACTCGAATCATTGGTCTCAAATAAACATAGAATAGATGAGGAAGTTCGTAAAAAAACGCCTGAACCGGATCTAGGCCTTTATATGATACCATCTTATATACCCATATCCTGAAATGATATAGCAATTATTACCCCTCATTACGATGAACACATTCCCTGAATCCTCCCTATAAAAAGCGCTCTTCAAATCTGGTGTTATTTTTCAGGCATAATAGGGACTTCATCACAAAAAACAGATAGAGTATTTGTAACCGTCGCACACAGCTGCATGATCGAGCAGATCAAATACGGATGTCGCGTGCAGTCATTATTTTAATTGAATTGAACTGAACATACCTAGTTATTTTACATCAATCAGATCATTTTTTTGTGAGTTACGGTAATGAAACCATGGTAATTGGCTTGAATGAAATTGAATCATAATCCAGTTGGGTCTTTTACAGGGAGAACTATGGCGGCACAATCGTTGGCCAATGATGCTAAAGATGGAGCTTTATTAAACAGGATTTTCAAAGCTATAAAGGGCCCGTTTTCCATTTCTGTAAGATGAATTTCATGCTTGGTATGAAAATCTACATGCGGCACACCCTGACCTTTGACTCCGAGGATCGTGGCTAAGTTATCCACAGCCTGTTTATATTACTAGACTAGGGAGCGGAACCAGTCTTATTGCCTGAACATTGGTATATATACGGACTTCTCCTTTAGGCCAAGTACCTCACTTAGTCATTTCAATTGAATACGGGATCTAAGGAGATGTCCGTGTTGAGCTACACTCGAGGGTGGAGTGATCTGCCTGGCTTGGAGTGTAGTCTCACAGGGTGGATCTCGGTATGAAGAGACGTGATGAACACAGAACCTGGGATTATGCAGCGTTCCTAAATCAAGCCCCAATGATGTGTATGGATCAATATGGAGACGACTTTCCTTGCAGAGATTCAATTTGTATTAAAGGCGTCTACATGAATCTAAATCAAAATTTACTTTGAATCTACTTGGAAGTCTTAGACTGTCTCCTTTCTTTTCTTTTCTTGATTGAGGGGGATTATTGTCAGGATGGCTATAAATGTCCTGTAAAATACAAATAAGGGATGGCTTCGGAGATCTGATGGATGAGATTGGAATTTATGAGAGTATGTATATATCAGAAAGATATTTAATACCGTGATAAATCTGTTGATGTAATTACTTAACCTAACTATGATGCTTTCAGCTATTTTTTGGCTATTCTTCAACGCAAAGAGACATGATGTTAGAAGCGAACGATACACGCCATACTAACTCTAGTCAGAATGAATCGTTCTAGCTGATCGCGGCTTCCAGTAACGATGATTCTCTTCATAAAGTATAAGCCCTCTATGTGCAGGCCCCATAAATGTCACCATTATTTTTGTTTACCAGATAAATGACCGGTCAAGGGAAATAGCTGTGCTGGTACATGTGAAACATAATGGTCTCTGTTTGAATCATTTCTCCCCCGAGAAAAACTAAAGACGCCATTAACGCAGTGCAAGAAGGTGAGAGCGGGATTTGTTTTTACATGGCCTTGCAAATGCAAGGCAACATCACTGATTTGTTGTGTTTTCGATTCATCGGGAGAAATGACATAGTTATTAAGTTCACCGACCTGTTCATTATTACTCTTCACGAGACAAGGATATCGGTGAGAGTCACAGTCCACACGGAAAGAAGGTTAACAACCTCTCATTGTACTCCCGAGGAGATCTTTATAACACGATCTCGGGGGTACAATGAGGTTTTCCATTCCTAATTATCCATCTCGGGAAGGATTGATTAACCTAATAAAACATCCCATTGTGTATGCAGTGATGTGTGCCCAATATACCTAAATCCTGCTGATAACTTTACAGCAGTGACAAAGATTTATATCATCAATCATGTGTTATGCAAATCGAACACTTGCAATGACTTCTAACACCATACAGATGACAAGGGAGATAATCAATGAGTCCGCTAATTAATTTCATAATCTAGCTACTCACGGGTCGGAGCGATCCACGTCGGAGTCCAAGAATTCATTAGTAGGTAGCTGGACTTATTACTGATGTTTGCAATCACCAAAGACGAAGCGGTATGTTATAATTAGACCGTGACTCGGAGATAGATCAAGGGCCTACAGCTAACTGTCACGATCCTTGTCAACAGATAGATCCCTTACATACAAGGTAGCTTTCTTGCAATGTTTATTGTAGAAGGTTCCTCTGGGACATGTTGTAGATATGTGAGCAATCGATCTGTATGGATAATGATAGAAGAGGAAGCAACGTATTCCACGTACTGAATCGAATGATCCTGGATTCCGCCATCCGCCTTTTGGTATAATGTAATTGTTTATATATAATCATGGCCCTTTTTATGCTAGAAAACATATACTTGCGCAGCATGCGCGTACATATAAGCATATATATATTATATAATGTGTAAGTAGTATATAAAAAGTAGAGTTAGGACATGGCATTACAGATCTATATATATATATAACTTAATATATAAGACGCATATTATACAGAGAAGAAGATGTAATTTCACCTTTTGAAAATCCCGACATCTCATATTCGGTCTCTCTCGTTGCTTTCATTCTCAATGCTGAAGATAATCAATCATTCACCAATACACACATCCAACCTTAGTTGATTGTGGCACGTTTCTAACTGTTCATCTGATTAAATCGCTAAAACAATCCAGCCTACCAGATCTTTTGAAACGCCCATGATTAAACCACTTTTTTACCTTCTATCCATCACGCATATTGATAAAGAAGGACTTCACCTGGCTTGGAGTTGATACTGCTATGATACTCCGGTTTCTAGTGGTTATCATTAGCATAGACTCTGTAGTAGTTGACGCCACTACACTGAATATTATGTCTTTTGCTGTCTGAATCCTAGATTCTTTAAGACACTTAATAATCATTGATATCCGCGTTAGCTCGCGTTGCTCATTCAGGATTAATCTTAGAGATGCTCGGCATGGCACCTTCGCTACTGACCTGGGTCCTCATGGAAATGAATCTTTTCTGATTGCCGCTTTGTTTCTGTAGGTGTCGCCAGACAATCAGAAATCTTATTATCATTCTCCTGTAAATCATCTCGTACTTGACATATACGACCCTTTATTGCAATTCATATTCTGTATTTCATGTAGATAACGCTCTGACGAGCAGAAACATGATACACCTTGTCATAACAACAAGGAAGAGAATGTAATTTGCTTAATGTAATATGTTTATTCTCGCTAGAATCTGCATGCAAGATGCACCTCAGAACATGGATCTGTGAGGTGATGTGTTACAGTAAAATGAGTCACAAGTCGCAAAAACTGGGTTTTTAGATATCATCATATTTGAAAAGATGAGATCCATCCGATTCCAATGGTAGTAAACAGTGGGACACCTAATAAGTATTTCTATATTTTAAGTTTGATATTTTCTCTTTTTATAATGACCTTAGAGACACAGGGATATAATTAATACACGGTCCTGAAATTTGTTGCATACATGTATTGATGTCACCAGAAGCATTAAGCACTCCAAAAATGAAAACATTCCCACGAAGACACCATCTGAAAAATATCAATTATTTTTGCGACTTGTGACTCATTTCCTTGTAACACATCACATAGAATCTTTAACATTCACATCCTTGGTCGCAGCAAATCCATTTCAATGGGGTATATTCAAACATAATGATTCCGTACCATCACAAGTACGATGGTTCCAACTACCCACACTATCCAAGTCTCGGCAAACTTTCAATCGCTCTTCACCCGAGGCACTCCCTACCAGCTGTCTCGCTTCTCCACGTCTTAATTAATCCCGATCCTGACACTCTAGAAACTTATCAATTGCTTCCTGGATTTAATAATGGAGCTGGTGTGCCCTAGAGGGAGAGCATTGGCACGCCTGAGTTCGTGGAAGTGAAATATTTCCAGCATCCTTACCACGCTACCTTACTTAATTAAGTTGCGTGGAAGACCGATATATATATATATATATATATATATATATATATATATATATATATATATATATATATATATATATATATAGACCAATGCTTAATGTTGAAAGTATAGTTTAAATTGAATCGAGTTATACAATTAGATAATCCATTTCTTCTTTTTAGATTTAAAGTGAACTATAATTGGTATATAGCCACCGCCAGTTGAGAGCTGAATAAGTCTAGATTAATCTTGGCAATATCCATGCGATACAATGTGTGATGTGTTTCAGGGAAATGATTCACAAGTCGCAAGAAATATCATCATATTTGAATACAAAAAAGTTTGCAATATTTCTAGGTGGGCAATTACCAGTAAAGTAACTAAAAGTTGACCTTAGAAACCCAAAGATAGATTTACTACGCTGCTTTGAAATTTGAAAGATCACACATTATGATTCTGCCACGATTAGATACCACTTGACATACAGTGTTCACTCTGAATATTCTAGAATCGTTGGTAGAATGGGTGTGACACTCTAAAATTACACTTGTAATTATGCCGCATATGTTGATGAACAAGAACTACTGGTATGTCTGGCATGTATCACATAAGTAGCCAGTAATGTCTCAACAGGAGGCCACCAACTCGGTAGGAATAAGTAGCTGGAATAACTATCATTGCAATAATTTCTATTGCAATGTACCGCGTACATATTATAGATGTGCGTAAAAAGCCCATTTAGAAGGCTTGGTCCCGTAACACTATTATCTTCTCTATTGAATTAATATTTGATAGAGTCCGTGTACAAGTCTATATGAGTTTTTAAACGTTATTTTTGTCAGGCTTTTAAATATAAATCCAAATAGACAAAGCTATTGATTGTATTCAAGTGTATTCAAGTCATGTTTATATGTTAAAATGAATAGAAACGTCTTAGAATAGTTTATCATGATCTCTGTTTCTAATTTTCTTTTATTCAAAACAAATATGTTTCGCATCACTTGTAAAGAGCTAAGTGCAATATTTCATCATTAAAATCCGTCCCGTAGCATAAGATATATCAACTGTACGTTTGTGCTGCCATTTCTAGTCTCGGAATATTCAATATGGTTATTATATACGACTGTTTAATCCTGGGTGGAGTACAACGTTTTTCTTTTGGTGTATTGGTAAACCTTTTTCCTTCTGTGAATTAAGTATATATCAGTTTGGTATGAAGCTGGCAGCAACGGCAACCAAGCCAATCATTCTGTCTAACAAGTGAGATATGAATCTTTCATTACAACATGCATCAAGCCTCAGAAGCAGCTCCCAACCATCCTTATAACCACAGCAGGCAGAGAGAAGGGACTGCGTGCCTCGGCCAGACAGTACTGCTTGAGCGAGCCTTGTTGAGGATAATCACACCTTCAAGTGGTCAGAGGAACAATAGAGTCTAGTTCCTTGAAAGCAGAACTCTACTTTGCTCAAGGCCATCGACTAACAAGAGAATCCACTTTATAGAGCACTTCTACTATTATGGATCACCGGGTGATATGTGGTTGTTAAGGAAAAAGCAGTTCCTCCGTACGATTCACAATACCAGACTGTGTTGGAAAAGCTTCCGGAATGGTTGTGGTTGCTGGACAGTGAAAGATTTCTGTCAACACAATGCCTGTAGCCGTTTGTCCGAGTCCAAGTTGATTATATATTCTAAGTCTTTATTTCTTCCTCCCTTTTCTTCTCTGAGAGTTGTTGCCACTGTCACCTATTCATCATATCGATTGACTCTGGTGTCCCATCTGATTGAATGCCCAACATTAGAGAAATAGAAATGAAGAGAAGCTTGGAGAGGTGATGTGGGGAGGGTCTAGCTCGCATGACAGTGTTTTTGTCATTATCATTGCGGTCTGCCATGAAGAGAACTCTCTAATGGTGAACAATCGCTGGTGCCCATGGGATTTCGCCGACAACTGATCGCGTCACGCGATTAGTCACATTCAGACTCCCATTCGATGTATTGCTAAATTGTTCTGTTTTACTAACGATTGGCTGGAGGAAAAATTAGAAGTATCCAAGGAGGATGTTTGTTTCATAGCAGTTCGTGCAGACACTCTCCATGATGTTCACTATTAAGAGGTATCAATAACCCAAACTCCTATTAATTTATCAGACCACTGATGAGGCCATAACACACGCAGGAGCTAAATGACGAATCTGTCTCGTCCTCCTTTACAGTAAGAAGTGCTTTTTGTGAGGACAACATAACATATATGTGCAGCTCGGCATCTATTTTCTAGCGTCATTAATCTAGAAATTTAATTATGTGTTCGTCATTTAATATGGCGATCTTGAATTGCACGGTCCTTCTCCCTATAGAGAGGTTCATGGCTCTGACAAGTTATTTTATGACAGCATCTGCCCCATTCCTTTGTCCCGTATAAATCAGTTTCCCTTGGGCTATGTCAATTATCACATATATGCCCGATAATAAACAACAGGTTCAAGGGCCGTTATTAAATCCGGAAATAACGAATAAATCTATGTAACAATACACCTTCTCCTTATCCATTTATACCCGGTACAAGATCATTTAGGATGGCGATGCAATTGCAGGTACAGCCTTTGTTTTGTCCTGCACTCTGGCCTAATGATATATGTTTATAGTTAAGCTGTTGCCCAAGGCCCAATAGCTCTCCAATACTTTCAATGTACGCAGACCGCACGTCGGGATAATAGATATTAAAATCTTTGTTGACATAGCGTTCACCCTCAAGCCTGCCTTTAGTAAAACGAGGCACTTGTGCTCATGCGCTGATCTAGTTTCCTTGATGACCGTCGGCGCATGCGTAGAAGTCGCTGCTCAGAGTGAGGCAGTCTTGTGGGGAGGATAATGTTGGGATAGATTTAGTCTCCACATGCAACCATCTTATAACATGAGGTTATGGCCACTTTAGTAGTGATAGTTGGTGGTCCAGATATGGGCATGTGACAACTGACCAGGATGATGGGACGCTTATACAAAAGATGTGACTGTTCGTTGCCAATAAGCAATGTAAAGAAGCATCAGAGGAAACAAGGTACACTTATAGGAACATTTTTTTATTCCTTTTGTGTAGTGCAATACAAGGTTGAGTTTACGGATAGGACAATACCAGCTATAGTGGCGAATTCTTGAAACCAGGCTAGGCCCAAAGATGAGAGAGTGAGTCCCTTCAAACGGAGGAAAACCCTCTCGCCTCAAACTGCAAAGTGCTATTATAATCCATTAAGACCGCAGACTGACATTATAATCCCTTTAGAATGTTTAGTCCTATGACGGGAAACCGATTAGCGAAGTAGGCGTCCAATCACTAAATACCATTCTTATCTGATCCGAGGGTTTGGGCCTAGACTGAAACACTTGTTTAGCCGCCATAAAGAATGCTATTTATTACAGGCATTTTTATTTATCACACTGCAACGCGACCGCAGGAAGGGATTTTCGAATGTAGTCCGGAGGATTTTTATTACCCCCTTCTGCCATTTTAGAAAATAAAAGATGCACATGTAGGCAGGCCTTTATGCAGGCAGCTTCATATTTACTCAGTGCAGGGGCTATTGACTTTATATCCTCTTCCACATAGAGCCCGGTTATTATGAAAGCACAAATGTGTCTTCATATCCTGACGATTATTTTAGTTATTTCTATAATAATCGATATTAAAATGTATCAGACATCTCACGACACTATGCATTAGTACAGAGGCTCTGGTCTAATCAAAAGCGCTAATGGATTCGATCGATATCGATTTTACCAATGAATTTGTTACAATAAAATTACGCTGTCTTTGTAGCGTGTACAATGTTGAATCCTTTGCTTCAGACGGCACAGTGTGTCGGCATCTGTAATTGCATCGACAAATCGATACATACTGCTTCAAGGCAAGATTTCAATTAGGATAATAGTGAAGAAAACAAAATTTAATCGGGTGAATAGAAACAATGTTATGTTCAATTACATTTACCTCGCGGATGGTTCGTATTGTGGTCTGGTAATTCCAATTACGCCTTCGTTTGAAGCGAGAAAACAATTCACAGCTTTGAGATAGATCATAGATTTTATGGCCGTCCATTAATCAAGTTATTTAAGTCATAATGCAAAATTCCATTAAGACTCCAATTGCCCAAGTGGCTCTGTACTAGTTCTGTCCACATGATGAAATTAGCATTGCGTTTTTCTTATGGCACGAGTGTAATAATTTAAGAGTGTAAAGAAACCAAAGGAAGGATTTTCACAATACGGTAATAGGGGACTTGCACAGTCGCCATTTCGAAACAGGATTCGCATGGAATTATGGGACTAATGGTACAGTATGAATTGTATATGTGCCATGTACAGCATGGACTATGTATCAATGCTCTAATGTCAATACCCATGTGTTATACAGGTTTCCATAACACAAGTCCCCATCTTTCCCTTCATGCATTTGGTTTTCATAGATCATTTATAAAAGCTATGATATTGGTGAAAACATTCATGCAATTTTCGATCAAAATGTTTCAAAATATTTGTATGTCAGATTTCATCAGAGTCAATCCCAGCATGCACTGTAACAGACGTGCGCAGGGAGACATGCAACTCCCCTATTCACGAAGGTTTATACCTTCTTACTTATTTGAAGTATTGAAAACTTTTGCCCAGTGAAACGACAATTGAATATCTAGTCGCGTGCAGTAATTCCGGAGGGATCTGCAAAATAGATGAAATAGTCACTAAAATAACGTTCAGGGTGTGATCATTGTGTCGCTCTAATGTAGCACGATTCCCCTGATCCGATTAACTTATAGCCAGCAAATTCATGCCTAATATGTCTGATATCCGATATACCACTAACTTTCTCACTTCTCATACGGCATATACCACATGCTACGCTCAGCATATCATTTAAAATAACTTATATCATGTTGTCATGCTTTACACGAATCGATTTTGGTTGATCATATTATTTTAATTGGCTATCGCCATATTTACAGACGTTTCTTTTCAAATTTATTTGTGCGTAAGCAGGGTACATATAGCTGACAATTGCCACTTCATCCCACCATTAGGGAGGTTCAGCAAGTCTAACGTAAACGTAAACGTATCTGTATCTCTCATATACAAACATATGCTAAAATGAAGAAAGAGGTTCAGAAAAGCATGGCGGGGAAAACGTAACGTAACATATCAAGCAAAATGTTTCATCTCACAATTCATTTTTTATACATAAAAATGCGACGTAATTAACAAAAAAAGAAACGTATACCGTTACGTAATTGAGATAGGTTTGCTTGCGGAACCTCCCTACTAAATCTATTGTTAACTCCTGGTGTTAGCAGCGCTGGCTATTTGAATGAAATAAGACATTTCTCCTCTCTCTGAATAGTAAGTTAATTGTGCCAGTTCGCTGGTCGATAAAACGTAACTCTGTTGTATATAAATAGATATGCCCCATAGATGATTAGGGATACAGTAGTGTGCACAGACCTGTATCGACAGGAGAAACAATAGCGGGCAATCAATAGGTTCCAACATATAGTGGCGAATTCTTTCTGCTCGTTAATTATAACATACAAGTCATAGGACGATTGTGATTCCGGTGATTTGTATTCTTTTGCTAGTGATTCAAGAGTTGCATATATATTGAAATTCTTAGAGAATATGTAATACTCGATTTCTAAAGATCTTTTTATTTCCTAATGAAATCGATTATGAGAATGCTCTGTGGATAATGTGAACAAGGGCGTATACTATTGCGGGTTAACAGGATACTATTATGCATGTATACGCAGTTGTTTAATATTCTGGTATGTGTATACAT
Source organism: Sthenelais limicola (assembly GCA_942159475.1). Lineage (NCBI taxonomy): Eukaryota > Metazoa > Annelida > Polychaeta > Phyllodocida > Sigalionidae > Sthenelais > Sthenelais limicola. Next base: position 34,036,859 of record OW804098.1, read on the forward strand.
GTCAAATCAATATGTAACAATGAATATAAGGTATATAATCAATATGTAATGTACTAAGATATGAAGTAATATATTGAATGATCCAGATAGTATACGATAGGCGTCGCATGAAAACAGTTGGATAAACAACTATGATGTTTTTCTTGTAGGATTTAATGCAAAGTGACTTAAAACTGAAAAGAAAGACAGACAAATGGAAGATGAAAGTAAAAATGATTTAGGAAAGAAATTTGGGTACGCATCCACCAAATGCTGAATCTCTAACAGAATTCTTTTTCTTTGCAGGAGTGCCTGAAGCTTCTCCGGGAGGAGAGGAAGAGAGCACCACAAGCTTACGTACACAAGCTCTTCCCAACGAGCGGGGAACGGCCCCAATTCCTTCCGGGTCACTACCCACTGCGGCAACGAAAATGTCTTTAACAACCAGGGTTTTCCTCTTCTCCAAGATACACCCTACAGACCGACAGCCCCCAACGCCTTCACACAAACTGAACACTGCCCCAGCAGCAGACAAGAACACGGAGAAGAGAAAGCTTGGCTCTTACTACCGTACACAATACATGGGGAATGCCACAAAAAGTTTCATCCAGAACACAACTGCTGCCAGTACGTCTACTTCTCCTCCTTCTTCTGCCACCACTTCACCAACAAAGTCCACCACCACGATGGACAACAACATCACTAAGGTTTTCAATCAATCACATATCAATATGCAAAATGTTTCCATGACAACAGCTTCATATCAGGGGGAGGACATGGAAAAGATCCCATGGCGGCAGGGCCATACACATCACAATACCAAGCACTCTCACAGGGACAATACTGATGATGAGGAGCCCACAGAAAGGACTGGGCCATATTTCCGCCCACCCAGTGCGATTAGTCATAAATATAAATTAAATTCTAAACAATTTCGTGTAGACCCAAACCAGCCACTTGAAGATATAGACCCTGACTGCTGGCCGCACTGTAAAAACTCTACACGCGGCAACAAACGAAAGCGAAAGCATAGTTCTTATAAAAAGAGGAAATATTATAATTATAAACTGCTCTACGACACATTGAAGGTAAGTAGTAGCCAGATACGTGTGCACTAAGTGCATAATGTGTATTTGCGTCAGGTCGTCAGAAAATGTACAATCAGCATATCTACACATGTAGTAAATTCTGCTGGATTAGACTGGAAAATGGCAAATACTGGGCATAAAACTACTTAATTTATACAATTTGTTTGGTTAAGTTGAACTGAATTTTGAAGCTTAGTTTTGTCTTAAATTTGGGTTATTTGAGAGGATTGGTTTAGGCGAATTGTACATTTTCCGGCGATTCCACCCATTTAATGATGTTCTTGTTTGTAAAGAGGGATTCGAGTTTAAAGTGCCACCTCATGTTGTCTAAAAGAGCGATATCTATTCTGTTTCTCCTGTTCTTATAGGGCTCAGTATAGCATTGAAAATGATATTATTTTAGCAATTACGTAAGACTGTGTCGCGACTACTGTAAGTACAAGACACTCTGGATCAGTCTAGGACATTCATTCTTGGATGAGGTCTGCATATCATCGCGTGTTTTGATAATTTCTATTGCAGAATGACAGCCACTTCCGTTTACTAATTTCTTTCTGATGGACAATCAGCAATTAAACCCGCTCATGAACATATATACACACAGCCATCCGTTTTTTCCTGAAAGTGTAGTCTTACAGAATTAATACGGAGTTCAACTTTATATCATACTTTTCATAAATTTTGCCTACTGGGATAACTTAGAATATATATCTCAGAATCCATTTTTTGCGACTTGTGATTCATTTCCCTGAAACACATCACATATGTCCCACGAAATGCAATGTGAAACTGATACACGAGTGTAAGGATTATAATTCCACTTAAGATTCTACCCGAGCAGTACCAGTAGCCTTCGTGAAGAAAGGCTTTTAGAGCCTGAATCGTATCTACTCTACCTCCCTCCAGCTCCCTTCCCCTTGAATAGCGGCACAAAGGGGGGATCCTAGGATTCCTGGCATCAATCCCCAGCATGTACCCTGAACACCCGAAGACCCCTGTGCAAGTTCACGCTGCCCTCCATTCTCATTTTGGTGACTGACTACATCTAATATGTAGCAGACAGTCTGCTTCACCGCAGGCCTCCATTGCAGGCAGTAAAAGCTTTGGACAGGGGGATGGACTTTAATGGTTGGACATAGTCAGCAATAATTCGTCATTGCACAGAGGTTTAACGGGCGGGGCCTCTTCCACTGCCTATGGTTGGTCAGATCTTCAGAAAACGTACAATTAGCAGCTCTACATATTTAGGAAATTCGGCTAAGTTAGGCTGAAAAATGATGAATACCGAGTATTTCTGAGAATATTTGGTATCGAATTGATTTAAAGTTCTGTTATGTTAAACTGCATTTTAAAGCTCATTATTTTGTGTCTTAAATGTGGGTTATTAGAGAGAATTGGTGAAGGCGAATTGTACATTTTCTGAAGATATGACCCCTATATGTTGGTCATTGATGATAGGACACTGGGGGTGCAGGAAAGGCTCCCTAGGTCCACTCAAGTAAAAATGTCCAATAATGCGTAGTTGGCGGAAGGCAATCAAGGGGAAGTTTAACAGGTCCAGGTTCATTACAGCTTTCAAGTGTACTTTATGCCTGTTATTCTAGAAGTCATTTTCATTTCTTATAGTTCCTTCCTGATAGATAACCTTTCCCGCTTCTATAGATATTCTTACACCCGTAGATCATTTAAAGTGATTTGATAATCTATAATTTAAAAAGATTGTGTGGTGTGACAATCTTTCCCCGCCGATATGGCTAAGTAAGATTGAGACAGTTGAATCAAGAATGTGATATGTTCTTTTGTAACTTGTCGTCCCTCATGCATTAAGTTAACCATATGTGATGTGTTACAGGAAAATAAGTCACAAGTAGCAACATTGATATTTTTCAAAGTGATATATATTCGCACGATCTCTTTGTTGGAATACTCTCATTTTTGGGGGTGTCTAGTGTTAGTAGCATGAATTCATGTACCAAATTTCAAGACTGTGTACTAAATATATCCATGCATTTCTAAGGTCATCCTATAGACTATATTAGCTACTTTACTAGTAATTATCCACCCAGAATTATTGCAAACATTACTTCATTTTCAAAAATAAAAATATAAAACCTAAAATATAGAAATATTTATTATTTGTCTTAATGTTCACCATTGTTTATATTCGATTCATCTCATCTTTTCAAATACGATGATATCTCAAAATCCATATTTTGCAACTTGCTCTGTAACACATCACTAATGCCTGCCGTCTCCGGACTGCATGCAGGACACTCCATGGATACAGCAGATGATTGCCACAATGCTTTCCTCATTTTTTTTTCGTTTTCGGAGGCGAGTCCAGCAACAACAACTGACTCAGTTCCTCCACCTCATTACACATGAATCAGGGAGCTAATAGCAGGCCAGAGTGTAATGCATTCGGAAATCCCCTGTCAGCACACCTTAATAGGGGCAATAAATCCCGTTTTAAAGTCGCAGGCCCGAGAGGCCATTATGTGCACAATTGGAATGATCCAAAAAGGAGTAGGCAATGAGATGATGGTAGGAACATGCTGCATTACTTTCTTAATCTGTAGCCTGTATAAAATCCTACTTATTATTAAGCTATAAGATACTGAAATAGGAGATTATGGTACATATGTATAGCTATGCTACTCTTGTTTTTTTCTTGTGGTGGTTCATTCTCAGATTGACATTTATAAATGAATCCTGATTGATCCGTGCTTTAATTCTCATTGATTCTCTAGGCTTAGAGGCACGGCTGGTATCAGCTCTGTCTAAAGGGATCTCAGCACTCATCAATCTCGTGACAAACACAAGATCTATCATTTAAAGACGTTGTGACTTGAGCGGCATTTGTTCCTGCAGACCCCTCGGGGAACTATCACTCACTGAGCATAGACAAGGGGAATGAATGCCATGTCACAGATAGCAGTTCCAAAAATTAGTAGTTTCATAGGGGAGCTTCGTCCTTTCACTTCGCCTTGGCAGCACTTCGCATATCTAAAATGCTAAAAGAACTCTCGTGTCGACGCCAGACAGGGCTCTTTAATTTCCCTCACAGTATCTATCGATCCTGTACGAGTGAATTGTATTCGGTAAGAATACATCAGGGTACACATTCAAGTGCAGGCCAAGATGCAGGCCGTTTCTCTACTGAGGAACTTGCCTGCTGAATGGCAGTTCTAGATCGGCACCATGTGCCGGGTGTCACGCACATTAATTGACCTGTTTCTGTTTGAATAGGCGATAAAAGGCGAATGGAACCCAAGCTTATTCCGAGCAGTAGTGCAAGCTTCGGCACGAAAACCCATAAAGCAGAGGTAACACCTGGGCGATAAAGGTCTTTGAAGGGGGAATGGCCTAGACCTATTCGCCAACTATCCATTCCTTGCCGTTTGTGTTTTACATGACGACTGGTGTAGAACACTTGTTGGGTTGCCTCAAACAAGACGATCCCTTGTGCTAACATCGAATACATAATTTATGTTCGGATTGGCACAATTGTATAGGTTTGTTTAATCTGGATCTCTATTCGTACCTGATAAACCTACTGGTAATATCAGAGTAAATGCATTGTAATGAAAGGCAATAATTATTGTGATGTGTTTAAGGAAAATAAGTAACTAGTCGCAAAATTTATATATATTTTTCAAAGTGATTTATTCACAAGATCTCTTTGTAGGAATGTTTTCATTTTTGGAGTATGTACCGTCTAAACTCCTATGGATGATGCATTTGCCAAATTTCAAGACAGTGTATTAAATATAATTATCCTTGCATTTTCTAAGGTCATCGTATAGAGTATAATTATTTATGCCATGATAGGTGTGCGTAGGCCTATCCACAAAAACATGGCCAGATTAGCCTATTGCATATGCATGCGTAGATTTCACTAGTGGGGGCTGCTTTTCGAATGCAACCAATTTAGTCCCCTCTTTTGATTGGTTGTGTAAATTTAGTTGTGCCAATCAATGACGCTCATTTCATGACGCAACATTGTAGGCGCTTGGTTTTGCCGAGTCAGAGGGTTGCGAGACATTAACTGAAGGCAAATAATGATTAAATAAGGCTAAAATATATATCATGGCATAAAAATAGAACCCAACTCGAGATGGATCTTGTGCGTTATTTTTCCGTTTTTCCCTTGTGGCTTCGCCACTCGGGAAAAAAAGGAAATACAACGCACTTGTGTTTTGTGAATACGTCACCCTATATCCATCTCTCATTGAGTTCTATCTTATTAGCTACTTTTTTTTTTATAGATCCACCCAGAAATATTGCAAACTTTTTTTCAAAAGTAAAAGTATCAATTTTAAAATACAGAAATACTTATTAAATTTCCTAATGTTTACCATCATTAGAATCCACTTGATCTCATCTTTTTATATATGATATCTCAAAACCCATTTTTTTGCGACTTGCGACTTATTTTGCTGTAACACATCTCAATTGAGGAAACAATTGAATATACCGCTCTTCAAAGATTGAGGGATGTGTCACATATTTCACTATATATCCAGCGTGTATCTATATCTCTGTGATCTTTATCTTTCATTTCCTGGGATTAGAATATCTATACGCAGTCTAGGCCCAAAAATGTGAGAGCCCCTTCAAACGTAGGGAAAACCTCTTGCCTCAAACCTTAAAGTGCCATTATTATTCCATTAAGACCACAGAATGTCATTAAACTCCCATTAGAACGCCCTGTCCTAGGACAGGGAAACCGATTAAAGAAGTAGGCGTCCAATCACTGACATACCATTCTTATCTGAGGGTTTGGGCCTAAATGCACAAATATTGTGCGCAACAATAAATTTCAATTTCAGTCCAGTCAATTTGCATTCATCGGAGATATTCAACAGAACAACTCTTCTAATTGTCAATGAGATGAAAACCAGACGGCTCTCGTTGTCATAATTAGATAATTATATTATAGATATTTCTCATCAGCGGTTGCAAATTAAATTTGTAAAAATAATGTGGGACATTTCCTGACAGGGCAATTAAAGCGCACGTAGTGGCCCAGGATTTTCTTGCACATTTTAAAGCCATTAGCTCCACAATTTATGGCCGTCCAATTAACCAAGCAGAGGCATGCCATATATCATAATGGCACATCCAATGCTTTATTTAAAGTAAATCATCCTTCGCAACAATCTGCATGTTGGCAATCATTTGTGAAAGGGGTCTATTATTTTACATGTGCGTAAATGTCCTCTCGCCGTGCCTCTAAACCTATATGTCATCATATTAAATGCGCTTCAATATCCTGTGCGTCGATGCTTCAGAATTCAATATAAGCCAATTTAAGGCTCATATGGCGTTGAAACCTCCCATGGGCTCCAACCGGAAGCAATTGCTTGTTAACAAATTACCTAGGGGCTAGAGAAAATAATAATTGGTGGGTTGTATTATGAGCTATAGCCATGTGTACGGTATGACATCTATAGCGTATTTCATGAATGCTTTACATGGGGAAATCTAGGTAGATCTATAGTGATACTGGATAGTGCTGTACACATGTACACATGTATTTGGATTTTCATGGGACCGGGCGAATTCTTTGGCTATGTTTGATGCCCTTGCTAGATAATGCATTTATCCTGGATTACCACCCGGATTACCATATTCATGATATTCCATGCTGTGCACACATCAGCATTGCATATCTACATGAACTCTGACCTATGTAGCCACGCGTTTCAGCCACGCACATCTCGTTTGTAACCTTCTGACCTCTCCTTCCATCTCATATCACCAGATGGCATATGTATACTGCCCCCACATCGACCATAGCCTTGCCACTTATAGCAATCACCTGAACCTTTGGGGCTTACAAGTTTCAATCAGGATAGTGTGATATAGTTGACCTAGGTGGCGCGTGGGTCGGCCATCATCGAGGGTTTGATCAAGTGCTCCTGTGGTTGGGCTGATCTCCAAGGTTGGCAAAGCCGCAGTCGGTGGATGTGGTCGACTGCTTTTATGGCCCACCCTGTGATTGATTAGGACTGGGGTATAGGCAGATGGCGACATAGGAGATTATCACGAGCTATGGTATTTGTTATATCATATCATAAATGAGGATAAGAAAGGCGCCCCATAACATTATATCTGGTGGATTTGCCAGGGTATAATTATGTTCTTCCCTTTATAACTAGGATTTATCTTATATTGTATCTCCAATAAGAGCATCGTATACATGTACACGGTGCAGTTTTTAAGGCTAACGTCCTTTGCACATAGGAGTAAATTACATCGGGCTTGAAAAACAGTCCATATCGCGTCACAATATCGCGATGTAGTATCGAAGGTAGTCAACCATCTAATAAGATCGATTTAGTATGATAAATATTTTCTGATACAAAGTGTAGGCCTAGTATCATATGCACAGAATTATGCACGGCCTCTGCCGCATTACCTCCACCAGTCATTAATCTTTAAAGACGTGGGTTTTTTTCTAAGCCATTACTGCACAAATAATCTTACTAAATTTACCCATAGTTTGACCTTTATATATTATATAGGAATGCAGTTACCAAAGTTTTATTGCTAGTAGACCTATATATTAACTGAATGCTGCTTTAATTTGGAGAAGACAGCCTTTGCCTATGAGACAATGGAAACAAGAGAAGAGCTTAATATCTTATTGATCTTTTAATGATTGCTGGAAGTGAATAGATAGGTCTAATTTAGGCATTTATAGATATAATTCTCTACGATAGATTACTTGAAATGCGATACATTGCCTATACATTGCCAAACAGGTACAGATGGTGTGTGTTAACCATTTTATGCCATGATAGGTGTGCGTATCCACAAAAAGAGGGCCAGGTTAGCTCATGGCATATGCATGGGTAGATTTCACTAGCGAAATCTGCTTTTCGAATGCACCCAATTAACTAGGCTATTTTGATTGGTTGTGTATATCTAGTTGCACCAATCAAAGACGCTCATTTCATGACGCTGGTGTCATGATGCAAAGTTGTAGGCGCCCTGCTTTTGCCAAGTTTGCCAACTCAAGATGGATATAGTATAACGCATTCACAAACACTTGTGCATTGTTTTTCCGTCTTTCCGTCTTTCCGTCTTCGCCACTCGGGAAGGACGGAAAAACAACACACTTGTGTTTTGTGAATACGTCACCCTATATCCATCTCTCGTTTTTTTCTCAGTTCCATCTCAAAATTCAATGATATCTTTGTTATTAATATGAAAATGGAGTTCTCTCAGCTCTATGGCATTGTCGGCTAGACATCAACATAAATCTGGTCGGAAATCAGTAGAGTACCTTGTCAAACTTTTTTGTACTAGCATGGACAACTGATGAGTGTTCCGGTTATTGAGACGCTCTGCCCGATAATGGCCATCGATTTATGTAAACCTTGGTGGTCTATCCGGAGGATTGCTCAGAGGTCAATGACTTCATGCGTTGAGGAAGGTTGAGGAATACAATTGATAAAGGCTATTGGAGAAAATAAATGGGCAGCGGATGCGTGGAACACAGGAGGAGAATGCCCGCACTAAAAGGTCACTCCAAGACAAAACTGGAATGTTCAGTACATTTATTTTCTTGTCCTTAACCTCAGGCTGCTATGTTTGTCTGAGAACTCCACTTTATATTGGCCACGGAGTGGTGGTAAAGTTAGACAGGTCAAAGAACTTTGAAAAGGATTGTCTGACATCTAGGATATAGATCTCTCAAGTGGGGTCAAGGACTGGAAGCGTTAGTTAAAGAACTTAAAGTTTGAATAAACATAGAAATAAATTTAACAGTAACAGTAACAATGACAAAGAGAATGAAAATATGATGATAATTATTCATCAGGAGTTCATTGACAAGTGACAATTAAAGGCATTGATTCTTGCATTGATGCTGATTAGAATTGGTATATATACGTTATATATCATTGTTCAATCTTGGTGCAGTAATTCCATAACCATCAATCCAGAAAGACCTTTTATTGGAGATCGATATAGGCTGGGGTCCCTCCATGGAGTAGTGACAGTGCAGGAATAGGGGCAAATCATCGGGTCTGTCCCCCATACGTGTGTGTTACTGGCCCGAGGACGCTCTGTGATATTACATTATACTTGTAAATAAACCCTTTACCTGATTTATTAGGAGTCTCAAAGGGGCGCCCCACATTGAATGAATTTCCTGCTTTCCCAGTCTGGAAAGAAACGCTCAAAGAAACAATATATCAAAATGACCCGTCTAAGGGTATGAATCGCCTAGCGCTTTCATCATCATTTATTAAGCAGATCAGTTACTTTCCTCAGGAAGACTTTGTGAAGAATTCTTTGTTTACGAGTAATTCATCTTTGGGATTGAATAATATATATATATAACAGCTGAAGGGAGTAGCTGAGGAGTGAACAAAATAGCTGTTGGAATGAGTTATGTGCTAGAACAATGGGGGTTAACTATATCTCCGGGAATGATATCCTTAGATTACAGGATATAAAAGTACAATTCGTCAAGTGTCACAGTTTCTCATTGCATGAATATTACAGATTGTAAGTCTCCAAAGTGCCCATACACTCCCACATTGAGTCCGATATAATCTACATGAAGAATTATCTTCCTGGGGATAGACATCATTGTCTAAATCGAGAAAGGAAGGTGAATAATAGTGGATGGCAGATAGTTCTCTTTCATACAGAAACCAATGGAAAGTAGCAGAACTAACTACTATCCTGTTGACCTTTATGCTGTATGTGCCAGGAGTTATATGTTCTTGGACCTATGACCTTTCGTCTATGCAGATTGCGTGATAACACTAGAGGTTTTATATAGATCCCATTGCTGCTGCCCAACATGCCTTACTGTGGAAATTATTAGATATTTATCACGACTTTCTCTACATACTCAAATATATTTTTTATTATGGGTGCATTAAAACAATTTCGAAAAGGGCCACCCTCTAAACATATTTTAAAAAACCTTTAACTTACTAACGCTAGTTGAAGATACGTCTTGTACATGTATACATACATTTAAGATTTTCCAATGTTCGAGTTGAGATATTGTATAGGCAATTTGCACCAGCCGCTATTGTTTATAACAGTTAATATTTAAAATTATGTCGAGGCATTTCACGATGATAATGGAATTTAAGCATGTATGTTTACATGTATAATATGAACAATATGATAAACCTTTCCTTGTTTATTCCAAATACGTAATGATCTCATCGAAGGAGCATCATTCTACGAATCCAGAAACCGAATATGTGGGAGATATACTGACTTACATCGGATCAGATATAATAAGGGATTTTAGCTCAGAGTAATCCGCTGGAGGACTAATCTCTGTGAAGAGATATCCTATTAATTCTTAAGTGCGGAAGGACTGCGCTATGAATCAAATCGCTGGATGAGAACCTGGCCGGGAGCTTAGGTCTGACTGGTGATGATTGATAATGTGACAATATCGGGGAAATCATTGGTAAATTATGGAAATGAATATTCTCCACCATGAATCAAGTCTGAGCTGTATGGATATGTGGCTCATGCATGGACTAGGGGAATAGATTAGTGGTAGATTATTCATCCGATGGATTCATGGTAAGAAAGATTAGGAAACCTTCCACATGATGGTTGACATTTATGATGCATAACTCGGTTTAGCCTGTCGGTTTACTCGCCAGAATACCATTATAATTGTATTTAGGCTAAAAGTCAATATAGAATAAACTCAATGAGCCAAAATGTCCACAGAAAATAGGTGGGAGGGAATGAACGAGATCTGAAACCGTAATACAGTGTAGGCCCACACCTTAAGATCAGATAAGAATGGTATGGCAGTGATTGGACACCTACTTCGCTAATCGGTTTCCTGGCCTTCTAATGGGATTATAATGGCATGACGCATATATAAATCGCCAAGTGACCGCTAACTTAATTGAACGCTTGGCCATGGGAGACTTGTTAAATTGTTTCAAGGAGACTCCTGAACAAACCATTATTTATTATGATTGCGCCCTTGAAAAAAGTAATCAAACTGTGTTTTGTTTGCCTCATCAATAAACAGTTTACATTCCAGCAATCAGATTTTGATTACGAACTAATGAATTGGGACTGCAAAGAACCAATTCCATGAATTTCTGATTTCTGATTATTTTCGGCAAGTTCATTAATGGCTTGCTACATTTAGGCATAGGACTTCTTATGTGATCAATACATCACGCTTTCCAAATCAATTTTTATATTTCTTGCGTCTTTCCTCCACAAACATTGAAAATAGAAATATTCGGGTTTTATAGGACAAGCAACTCGCGTATCTAAAAAACGGTGATATTCCTCATTGTTTTTAAGGCATCGGATAACAAAACCGGAGAACTAACTTTTTAGCCCATCATTGCATCAAATTCACCCAACTAAAAACCTTCCAAGTCATCAAATTATTTTCCATTTTTAAGGAATTGAGAACTCGATGTTGATTACCAACCCAAAAAGGACACTGAGAATGGCAAAATAAAGGATGTTGTTTATAGAGTTTGCCAAGTTTAAAACGTTGATAATGAAATTCTTAAAATCCACCATAGAAGGTCAAGGCCACGAAGTAAATATTATGACAGTGATAATTCTTATTTTGTGACAACTTGTCATTAACAAACAAGGTGGCAAAGTCAGTGTACATTTGAAGCCATCAAATCATGTGAGAAGTATATAGACTTAGACTTGATGCGCTGGCATTTACACTGTAAGTAGTACATGAAAGTTTCCGTATGGTCTGTGCATATTTTTAATTTGTTTGGTTGAAATATTCTTTTATTTGCCGAAGTTGTAAGTGCAAATGGGTTGCAAACATCCGACCGGAATAACTTCAGTGATATGAAAAGTCACCTCTTTATTCTTTCCATTCCATCTCAGTTAGAAGCAAATAAAAAATCGACCATCAATTATTCCATTAAACAAACTTCAATCCATTTCTCCATCACCTATTTAATGTTCCCGAAAATACATGCAGCTTTAGCTAAGCCAGTCTGTTATGAGTTGTTTTAATCATGCCTGGCAGAGAGCTTCCCATTACATTCCTTTTGGACCTCTCTTAAAGCCAGGCTAGAACAAAAACACTCATGCGAATTGCTTTGAGAGACCGGATTCTGTCACACCTCTACAGTCCGCAACTGCTCCCCCGTGTTAAAACAGACAGAGTGTCAACTTGATTAAGGATTCATTTTTCACACCTGTTTTACCGTGTCCGCGGTACCGACCAGCTATTGCATTATGAGAGATTATGGGATCTTTCTGTGCCGTGTATTTAGTCTCACCAATCAGGCAGAGACTTTGGTTCCTCATTAACATCATTAGGTCCGTAAAACCATGCATCCATTGCGCAATGAATAGCGACCTGCGCAGAGGATGCGCACGCAGGATTTCGTTTCAATGAAATTAGTTTCTCCTTGCTGAGTCCTTCGGGTTAACATCCGATTTAGAGATGTTTAGGGCATTGATTACTCAGTGAATGATATTTGATCCTCTATTTTTGTTAGGAACTGATCAAATTTAAGAATTGGTTGCATGAACGATAAATTAAAATACTTAATAACTTGTATTTATGCACTCTCATAATCGAAGTGAATCCGTCAATCTGGTAATATAATCCCTCAATGCGAATGGTTCAGGTTTATCATGAGTGCAAGAAAAGCAGGAGGCACAAGTCCTTTGTTGGGAAGTCTTGTCATGAACTTGAGAGTGAAATTATCGATCGAGACCAGAAACAATAGAAAGGAAACTTTTCACTTGTTGAGGCTCCATTATCTCCTGGTAGTCAGACACCTCATGAATACGAATGATGAAAATGAAGATTTGGTAGTAAATTAAATTCAAAATGCAGCGCTGCTCGACTCTGAGGGTCAACAAACAAGAGCAAACTTAATGAAGGTAACATTGGAAGGATTGATTTAAATATTGGCAAGCACTTTCAGTAAAAAGGTATCCGTTGTCCATGATAATTGACCATGTTTTAAGTTAATGAGTATTTGTCATGGATTCGGACCCTCTGCTGTCTGCGAAGGAACATTAATTAAGGCTTTATTCTGGAACATTTCTGTTTTCCCAAGCCACATATTACGTTGCAAATAAATTCCTCGATGAAGAGGACGAAAACATAGTTTTAGTAATTGTAAAATTTAACGGAGGAACATATAATGCACTCATTTCTTTCGAGTTGAGTATCTCTTTTGGTGGAAATAACTGTCAATTCCGATGGTATTTTACCCAGGTTTATATCAGTTTTATTATAATGCTAAGCATCCATAGCTTTGAGTTAGTGAGTCACTTTTCGAGTTCTCGCCGTATATATTTGTCCCAGTAGCCCCATATTTCCTGGTTCCCGCAGAGAACGAGTTACAGTGCAATTGACCTCGGGCCCTGTCATATACAGTGGGTACCATTGAGACTTAATTATAGGTCTCAAGGCGGGTCCTGTTGCGATGGATGAAGAGACATAGCAAACAAGTCGATCCTGACTATTTGCCGGCAGAGCTGATTTCCTCCCGGATTGTGGAAGGAGTGGAGAGATCGAGGTTACTGTCAACATCTACATTATAGCATTGGATTGTCTTTTGCAATGACAAAGGATCCGATTGAACTGTGCAATGCTTTAAATACAGAGGAGTTATAACTCATTTAGTTTTTCATAGGCTCGGTTTGTGTTATTTTAACATTATATAAGTTTATATTTATTTAAGTCAGCTCAGGGGTAATAAACAACCAGAGGCAGATACTAAAACGTTTGATACCCTCCATTTCTTTAATGGATTATGGACATAGTCCTCTGAATCGTTCCTTGGTAGCTCAACTATACCCGCCAGGAATTGATGCAATCCATAAAGAAGATAATACCTTTGGCTTGTACTCGGGAAACCAACTAGAGCTGCCTTGCAATGGAATTGCCTTATTCTGTATATATATTGAATACATTATATATGTTGATTACAGCGAGCAGAATTAGAACCGATAAGAGAAAGGCAATAGAGACATTGTCAGGATATACTTGTCACTTGTCAGGCTGTTGCTTGGCAGGCTGGTGGCACTGGTGGAATGGCAAGCAGGATGAAATGAACGACATGCAGAAAGTGAACGGGTCAGATTTATAACCAGTCCGGCAGTGACTCTTGGTCGTTTGCTGCGGGACTAGTGGCAGCGGGAGGAACGATTTAGTGCGGACCTGCGGTGGAACGCTCAGTTTGAACGTGGATCTCGGCCGCTTCCGTCTGTAAAACCTTGGCGTAATCAGATCATGTCGGATGCTTGTCAGATCAACCCCAAGCCTAGCTAGACACTGACTTGAAATACATTTCAAATACTTATCCGAACACCGGAAGAAAGATTATGTCAAAGTGCCACATGCATGCATGGTGCTTTGCAAGGATCGGGCGAGGGAAGGGTCACCCAGTATCTGTTGGGTTTTGATACCAGAAATGGTCAAATGTTGAATGAAGCTGTGATACATCATTAAAATTTACGGTTTGGAGAGAGCTTTTGCCTTGCCCGTTTATTCCGAAATCATAAAAACATCATAGAAGTAATTTCATCAAATAGAATCAACAGGCTTCAAACAACTTCTACCAAATACTTTGTTCTAGTGAGTTTGTCCCTATATTTTCTTTTTTAAAGTCTACATTTCATGGTTAGCCTGCATAGAATTGTGAAATAAACAACTTAAACAAACAGTTTTGGATCTCCGCGAAGCATGTCAACAAATCCAAAGGCATAGGCCTACAGTGCAGAGGTAAAGTGAGAGCTATTTTTAGACAACTACATTTTTATGGTACGCCTACAATAAAAATATTTTTATTGCACCCCACCTATTGCACCTCTCAAGAGGGATGCGCATATAATAAAGTCATTTATGTTGTAAAGATGTATAAAATTCAATTCACAGTCTTAGACATTACAACTGCATGGTTCTGGTTGGAAGGCAGTGGGTCTATTCACCAAGGGCACAATGGCCGATAATGTGGTTCTCTTATCAAACTTCTACGCTCTCCCGGTCATGTTTGGATTCCATAAACGACCCCATCGCCATCAAAAGGCCCCATCAGCTTTATCTAAACAAAGTCAGTTTTGATTCAATCATCTCCATCCGAGTAGCCATTTGTGGTTAAGCAGTTTTTTCCATCTCTAATGAAACCAGTGTTTGTCTGTGTGGGCGCCTGAGATGGGGTGTGTGTGACCGCAGATAAGAGAGGTTAGAGGATAGTTTGGGAAAGATCGACGTGCCATTATGTTGAAGAATACCTAGAATGCCAATAGAAATAGAAGTGAATCTACAGATAACATATGACTGTTCCATTCTGCCCCCCTTTGGATTGGCAATACCATGTTTGTGGAGATCCATCTCCAACCATCAGCAATATTCTTTTCAGTCTAGGCCCAAAGTTGAGAGAGTTCCTTCAAACGGAGGGAAAGCCTCTCGCCTCAAACCGCAAGGTGCCATTATAATTCCATTAAGACCGCACAATGTCATTATATTCCCATTACAACGGCGAGTCCTAGGCCAGGGAACCGATTAGCGAAGTAGGCGTCTAATCACGGACATACCATTCTTATCTGATCTGACAATATTACTGAATTATTCACATTTAGTTGTCAGTGAGGAAATATTTTTATAACCGTTTACAGAACCTCAGTTATCTCATAGGGAAATGTGTGCACAAGCGTAAAGATGGCGATGGTTTATAGTCCTTACATATACAAATGCTTATATTGGACAACGGTCTTGGGTCATAAATATATCTATCACTGCGGGAGATCTCTTGACTTCCACTTTGATCGCTGACCCAATGTTACCCCATCACCTAAGGTGCCTTTGAACATGGCCAACACAAGGACTACCATGGCCTCTATGGATGTGTAAAGAGCCCTTGTTGATAGCCTCTTCTGTCAGAATCTGATGGGCAATATGTGCCCCAACTCTCGCCTTCTTGCTAATACGAAACATACATAGAGGCCTTATCTCGTCTCATACCCGCCGCTTCGTAGATCCCTATTCCACATTGCCAGTCATTCCAAACCTCCAGAAGAGCTGCTATCAAATACATAATAAAAATAAATAACATAATGTTTCTCTGGTAGAACACACTCGTTATTGTCACTATTGGTTTTCTTGTCGATAAATGTATGTGGGAAAATGAGTCCCAAGTCGCTAAATTGATATTTTTCGAAGTGTTTTATTCACAAGACCTCGTTTTTAAAATGTTCTAGATTTTGGAGGGTTTAGTACCTTGTCATATGAGTATATGATATAAACTTGTAAACTTTAAAAAAGAAAAAAAAAATACCTGAAAATATAGAAATACGTATTAGATGTACAATTGTTTACTAACATTAGAATCGGCTTGATCTCATCTTTTCAAATATAATGGTATCTCAAAATCTATCTTTTGCGACTTGTGACTCATTTTTCCTGAAACACATCACAAATATAACTCATGAATACACCCCAATAAACCTTCACAAACTTCACACGTCACTTCACCCTGGATAGGACATGGCGCCCTCATGGTGTCTTTGTCAACAACCGTGATACTGCCTATTGATAAATGGGTCAATGTACAATTGGCAACTCTACACATTTACTAAATTCTGCTAATCTAGACTGAAAAGGGACAAATGCTAGGCATATAAGTATATTTTGTATTGTTTTGATTATGAATATCTTTTTGGCTATGGTGAACTGCGTTTTGAACTTCATTTCTGTCTTGAATTTGGTTTATTTGAGATTGTGAAGGCGAATTGTACATTTTCTGACGATCTGACCCAAATGCCTCTTTATGATGTGACATAATACAAACACATCATCTGATCTCTCAATATTATTGAGAGAAAATACAATGTGTTCTGAATGTACCCCTCGCTAGAATGCAATGTGTTCTGAATGTGCCCCTCGCTATAGTAAAAGCTTAAATTATACAACGGTCATAAGTGGTATATATTTGAGTTAATATAGATTTATGCTCTGAGGGTCATACTTCTTTGTGTAAACCTCCGTCTACGACTGTTATTACTAGAGTGGTCTAATTTGAAGCCTGACAAATGCACCATGAAACATCTCGCCCGATTTCTAGAAATACAATATAACTCTTTCAAATTGAATACATTTGATCAGCACATGTATAAGAAAGCATTGCACACATGTTTTCTAATCGTGACTTTATAGCGTCGCTTGATTGAAAGGGTATCACAGAAACAATATCAATAACTAACACAGCGTATCTTTTTTCTCTTTTCAGGGCGACCTCCGACGACAGGAGACAGAGTTCTACGCATGGATATTTGGTGCCACTATGCTTACTCTCGGCTCCCTCACCACCCTTACTTCCTGTTTCGTCTTCTGTTTCTGCAGCGAAAAATGGAAGAAGCGAAGACAACGACGACGCTTTGACAAGTCAGGGCAATACCAGCGTGTAGATAGTGTCTCCTCCATGGTGGACAGTCACGTAGACCCCCTGGAGCACCAGGACCAGATGGACAGTGTTACCATCATCTGACGTGAGGGGACGCCACTTCGAAGCGGAAGTGAGCAAATGGAATTATTTAACACGTCACAAAGCATAAGGTGGTGACTTGATAGTGTCACTGATACCTCTAGAAGTTGCTGATGCCATTGGCGTCGTGAACTTTGTGTCGAGGGAGAATGACTCTTTGTTATTGAGTGGTTCCCTCGGTAAAAAGCAGGACAGTTCGTCTAAAAATAACCTCAGCATTTTGCGAGGTTGCCGAAAGGAGAACTTACTAACTTAAACAGGCAGACCTACACTCAATATTACTCTGAGTCAGACTAAGAATCACGATGAGTATAAAAACACTATCGTTAATAGTCCAACATGCTAACGTCAATGATGGTGGCGTTGAAATCATGGTCGTTATAATCCATGCCTGTTTCGTATGTGTTTGAAACCAACTCGCTATAATTGAATACACAATGACACATGCTTGCCGGAAGAAGACGTCTTCGCTCATTATGCAAGTTTACGGGTTGCCTATCTCTGGTATTGGTTGTCACGGGACGAGCACGAATCATAGGTTCACTCTAATACTTATAGAAGCCATGTTGGCTTCTGTAAGAGGCGGCTTGGCTTGAAAAACGTCAAACGTAGCCAAAAATGTTATGATACTTGAAACACCGCCATAAATGTCCTAGTTGGCGTGTCTCTCCAAATATTTATTTGACATTTGAACAACTTGCAGTGGTATAGTTGTATTTTTAAGCCCAAATAATTATATTTTGTGAAAGAAGGTTGAAAAAGGAGTCAATATTTACCTGGAGTAAAATTGAGACGGAACAAAAATGTTGAATTTTACTTACAACATTTGTCTATTATGTAATTACAATTATCTCTATTTAGCATGTACATATTATAAATAGCTCTCACTGAAGTGTATGTTGATAAATAACAAGTTCAACTAAGTTGTGTTGTATGTATAAATGATCAGAGGAATGTCTCAAGCGGAGCAAATCTACATTTTTACAGGTTGACTACTATCGAGGAATTTGGCTTGAATTAATTGTATTCCTTAAGAATTTGTAAACCATGTACATAAACGTGAATCGAATCTCTTGAACTCATTGCTGCTCATATCGTTTATAGAGACAGATTATGTGGTTTCTATTAATTTTAGATGGTTATCTGTCACTTCACACATGTTCCTGCCGAAAACGTATCACTTTAATTTTCATTTCAACACAAAGAGCGAAGTTCCTATTTTTCTAGAAAGAAGCCAATTGTCTTGGTGATACACAGTGGTGCCACATTCATGTAATTCTAAGGTAAAATATAAAGTTATTTACAGGTGGGTGCGAATAAAGACAAGTTGTCTATGTCAATGACGATGTCGCCATACCCCACCATGTTCAATATATTTGCTATTGTAGAACCTAAAGAAGAAACGATCAAATTACTTCAGCAATTGGATATACTATACGAACGTTTTTTCTTTGTCTATTCCATCCCTGGTAGCATCGATTTAAGCATAAGAGATCAAAAGGTCTTCATGTACTTTCATGTAGTAAAATGTACATAGCAGCAGTGTACATTATTGATTCATACAGCACACCTGTAGGTGAGATTATGTACAGCACGATGATGTAGTGTTGCCCCTCCCCTCACCTCCGAGTTTTAAACACGTAAACAGTTCAGATAAGAAGCCTTTGCCAACAAATAATTAACGAGCCACAACAAATGGATCGCCTTGTGAATGGACCTTTCTAATGGACCCTTAACAATAAATGATTGTTCTGTTTTTGAACTTTTTATGAAACAGGGGAGGCGAAGGAGGAAAGCTTGTTTTAACGAGGCTCAATACAAGAACCCTATGTATGGACTTGTGTTACTATTCTTAGATCGCCACTGTATCTCATGCACACCACGGTCAATTTAATAAGCATACATCGCCCCTATATAGGAGAAATCCCAGGTGTCTCCCCCATTTGTTGCATGTATATTTCTCTGGTATGATGGTATGTGGTGTCCCTTTGAACACTCGGACGGAGAGAAGTAATGGTTTATATCGAATACTATTTCTAGAAATAGCATGGGGTATATGTAACTTTTAAAATCTTTGCTATGTATAAGTTCCCAGGTTCAGAGGACGTAAGATCAGTGTCAGGATAAGGAATATTCACAGGAATCTGCTGTTTGTAAGCTATCATAATATACCGGGTTTATCCAGAATTCGACAAGAAATCGTTATGAATTTGAATGCCTCAGAGCACTACTTCAACTCAAATTCCAAGCATTCGCAAATATTGTTTAGATACTTTTATATCCTTATAATAATTCAAATCCAAGTTAATATTACCCCAAGGTCTAACCTTGAAACTGATCATATTTGATTTGGAAGAAATAGCACAACTCGCTCTCGAGTCCTTGATTATTAAGCCCAGTTTTTCCTGATCACTGCAGCGAGCCCCAAGGAGGATCTCGGAGCGTAAATTGTTTCATAAGGTGTGCTAAAATGTTAAGCCAGGGTGCCCGTGGATACTATATTTGAGTGTAATCAGGTGAAGCTAATTATCCTGTGAAGTTCTAAAGATGAAAAGCAAGCTGTAATTACCCTTTAGAGGGTCTTGATTGGAAACATGTCCCCGTTTATCATCTGGCTGTCTTCCCAGTTTTTCAACGGACAAGATAATTATTGTTGTGGCAATTCGTTGCATGCAGATCCGATGGTCTGTAATACTCTTTAACGTGTCCTGTTATTGTTTTATATTAAGTTCAGAACTGTATATCACCAGACAATGTCACATGATCGTAGCAAGAAGGAGAAATGATAGTGAGTTTATAATCTGTAAAATTCCTCGACTAATCTCTCATTGATCGGTCTTTGGTAACCATACATTCTAACTGGGACCTTAAATTAACGGAACATTTCTTTCCTTTCCTTGTGGGGCGACACCATGTCTTTAGTTGGCTCTTTGCCAAGCCAGCGAAATGTCTTTGTAAACGTAGCCTTTGTAAATAAAACCCTCAGTCACGATTGAAGTCTTTTTATCTGTTTCACCACGAGGTAATGACGAGCAGGGAGCTTAGAGCATCTTCATCCGCTCGCCTGCAAAGTTCACAGGATAGACATAAAGACTAGCGATAATGGAGGCCCTGGATGAAAGAGAAAATAGACGCAAAGTTTGATGATCCACAGCAAGAAGTTGGAGAGGAGACTGTTGTGTAAGGTGTAAGAGATGTATACATGTCACTTTAAGATATGTTCCAGAAGTATGCGATATGAAATATGAAACTGCTCGAGCTTTTTAAAAATCCAATTCTCTATAATTCACCAGGCTATACCGGAAGTTAGGGAAGTATACAAGAATATTAGACACAGATCGTAAGAAAATGTACAATTCTCCTTCTCCAATTTTCTCAAATAACCCTAATTCAAGACAGAAATGAGATTCAAAACACAGTTTACCATAGCCAAAAAGATATTCATAACCAACACAACACCAAATATACTGAGATATACCTAGTATTTATCCCCGTTTAGTCTTATTTAGTACGATTGACTAAATGTCAAATTCCCCAACTACAGCCATGGACCAGACTAACGCATAATGCACTAGCATAATGCACTAGCTATCCAGGCCCAGGGAGGGGCTAAAGAATTAAAATTATAAATGTGTAGAGTTGCCAGTTGTACAGTTTCTGATGATTGGCCCATTATAGTAGACGAATGCCTAGAATGGTATAGAAATAATTATGATGACATGGGTTTTCCCTGTCCCAACCTTGCATCCTTTTCCGTGTATCCGTGTTCCAAAGTAAGAGTTACATACCTAGAAGGAAAGTAAATGAATATTTACGTTCTATTCGGCAGAAGACAAACTATCAAGGTTTAAGAATCATCGCTAAGGAATACATTTCAGAGTAGTGTAAAATATTGTACGTGTATTGAAGACACTTATGTGCCATAGAAATAAGGAATGTGGTCAGAAATCGATCCATATCGCGAGAGGGTACATCCTTTGCGATGCTGTAATGCACTGAAGCATGCATGTCTGCCATGCAAATAGACAAGACCTGTAGACAGAATTGAAGGGCAACATGAAAATAAACATCTTTATGAACATGCAACATAAAAGCTGATCGAATTTCCACAGGGAATAAATCAGAATATTATGTAGTGTACATCTGGAACACAGCACAAAAATGAAAAAAAACCCAACCCAACCCTTTAGCAAACCTCACAGATGATAAATATTATATTCAGTTGCTTTTAACACTACTCTATTATACGATTCAACTGGTGATGGGAGGTTGGGGTTCTGACAATAAAAGGAATGCATACAAAGAGACACGATCGATGAAGGTCATGATAGCACCGTTACCAGGCACTTCAGGGAATGCCTCGATCGTTACTTCAGACATATGGAAACCTGTGTCAATGATCGCTAAGATAAGTATAAAATAAGTTGCTCCACAACCCAACTGATACCAAAGAGAACTACATTGTAAAATTTATCAAGGACACTTGTAATTGTGATCTCTTCCAAAAGATAAATACTTACATTTTATAATATAATTATGCGTTGGGGAGGACGATGTATAGAAAGATATGCGTGTACATACATATGGATGTATACAGATAGGGGGATGACAGTGGAACAGTAAACCGTACCTGGATATGGCTTTGCAACAACAACCACGCCGATCAAAGGAGCTGTTGAGTGATGGTTCCAAGTTTTACCTGGATACAATGCAATATAATATCCCCACAATGACTATGATGGTATAAGATTCTCCTCAAGGAAAGCCCATAAGACAAAGGGCAATTGAATAATTATAAGGAACTCTGCTAAAACTAAGACATATATCCTGTATTCTCCCCCAAGATCGTGGTACATCTTGAAGCCGTATGTAGGTATACATGTATACAATCCAGTCAGGTGGTTATATAATTATATATTATATACATGTTACTTAGTGAATAATAAAACTATAGTTGCCAGAACAGTATCATAATGGCTAATGCCGAATGTAGAGCAAACATGCTTATATATCCAGTATGTGTGCAGGGCTAGACAGTCCGGATTGGCATATTATAGAAATAGAATAAATTTGAATCATTGAATTGCCTGTGGCTAACACAGAGGCCTTCATCAATAACTATTTTCCCCATTCTCCTCAATCACCATGAGGAGAAGAATGGGGGATTAAAGTCAATCTGAAATGACACGAATCAATGGCTAGGCATAGTGTTTATGTGTTCCCAATAGCCAGTCTAATTGGTTAAGTGTATGGAGCTTTAGACTTCCAAATGGAACATTGTGAGTTTGAGTCCCAGGGCAGACAGCCTTTTTACAATTTTCGAGTCATTTCTTTTTTAAATTTTACTAATATCTCCACATCTGGGGCTTGGTTTTCTTTTAAACTCACACATTTAGTTGTTAGTATCATTCCCTTTGAATTGGTAAAAGAATTAGAGAGGCTAACATCGAATTAAGCGAGAAAAGTGAGTTAAATTGGGTTCTGGGACATAATATAGTTTCTCTGGACCAAAGCTTGGGGTGGCAGTATTAAGCTTGTGTTTATTTTCGGATAAAACTGTTTTCGCATAGGGCCATGGCTCGTTGAGGATAATCCAATAAAATAAGTGAGATTAAATTTGATATCTCTGAATGAATAAGGTTGATTAAAGTTCGCAATATCAATATTTGATGTCACTTTCTTTTAGAATCATGCGCACATACACATTATGTTATACATCATACAATATAATAGTTCAGAGAAAGAAGTTCTACCCTCCCCAAAATGAACCCGATAATGCATGGAAGTGTTATGAGGGGTAATTCCTAGCTAGAATACTAATTCCGAGGTGTTCAGTAAAGTTTAAAGTTAGAGTGTTAAGTTAAAAATAACACCAGCAAAGTTCCTACACTGGTGGATGTTCAGATGTATGCCAATAGAACACGTTCCTCCCGCTATTACCCACTTGTCTGGCGCATGCCCAGAGGCTAACATTACACACCAGCCAATCGCCTGAGACCTGACCAGTTGTGGAAGACATTCCGAGATACAATGTGCGCATGCACAGCGACTGTACTGCCTCCAAGTGTTACAAAACGGTACCAGCACAATCTGATTGCGCCCAGTTCGGTAAATATGGAGAAAGCGGGAAAGTAGAGGGTAAATATTGACTCTGTCACTTGCCGAAAGTAATGCAAGAAGCGCCCATTTGATGCGACTTTGCTGGACGTGGTCGTATTCGCACTCCACTTTCTAAAATATTTTTGCCACGCATAGAGCTATTACTCCCTGGCATAAATGTGCGGACGGAAGTAATTCTCTGGCAATCATATTGCCTGAAGTTCTTCATCGTGACGCTCAACTAGGAATGATCATTAGTTCGTTAAGAGTATATTAAGCTTGGAAGTGTGCATGGAATATCATATTGGTATAGGTATATTGAGAGTTGCTAATTAAACTAAGTGGGATCATATATAATATTTCGCACGTGGCTATTCTACGTCCTTCTACGATTAACTTTGAGCTGGTGTTTCCTCTACTGGTCTCAAGAATAGATGACTTAAATTATTCATACGTCGGTGCAATGAAGTGGTATGTTGGTGCATCAGATCTCCTGATTACAAGATTGATATCTCTCCTAATATCACTTTACTCATCATTTACTACTTGGTAATACCGCGCCTATCTTTTATGATGAAGCAGCAATAAATATTCATGAAAGGGTACGACTCCCAGTAAGTCTGTTGCCTGATAGAAATCCTAATATAGTTTTTCCTTTTGCCGAAGTAAACCACGGGATACTGTTTTGATCCACGCAAAATATTGCTGATAAGGTGCAATATGATTATGAAGTTAAAATCAAAGTGGCTGTGGGCTGATTAATTGGGAAAGAACCCATTCTGTTTTGGAACTGAGGATCACTGGACAAGTAAAAATGTGACTCCGGTACCATATTGTCTGGCTCACCATAATGTTCATTTGTAAATTTGAAGCGACGTCAAGTCAGTATAATAGCCCGCTATATAAAGATATCTTTTTTCAATTTTATCCACTATTTTTGTTATGGTTTTTTAAAAATTGGTCTTGTACATTTAAATTCTTTACAGAATACACATGACCACAATGGTTATTATTTTCATGCGTTTTGAAATGATCAGAGAAATGTGTGGCTTGTAAAACCATCTATTTTTACGTTGGCAAAGTGTTGTGAGAAGGGTAATGCTGCCGTTTTGCTGGAGTGTCCATCTTGTGTACAAAGTGCTCATATGACGAAAATGTATCACAGATGGGGATGTAGCCTCACACTAATGTGACTAATAAATAGAGAGAGGGTGGCACGACCTGTCCTGATACCAATACCTTGCTACATTCGTAAGGCTCAGTTTATGTCACAGCATCTGACGTGCCCAGCATTTGGAAGTAAAGGGACAGTCATTGATACACAACTTCCAGCACCAAATACTGCGCAAACTATAAAATAATAACCATTTCTGACCGGATTTCTCTGTCACATTGGCCCATGGTGAATGCCATTGTGCAAAGTAGAAACGCTGAACCAAATAATGGATAAATCTGTTCTAAGGAATAAATTAACATTTGGCTGCTTAAATAGTCCATGGGCCAAAGTTTGATGTCTTGTACAAGGAATCTGCATGCAGTATATAATATATGATGGCACAATTACGAACGTCACATGTCTTGTTTCGTGCAGTACTCGCATAGCGTCGTAAATAATTGCGGTCCAGTGGCCAAATGAAATATCGAGGGGTTGCGTTTCTCATTCAAATGTAGTTCCCCTTCGTTTACTAAGACCATTGGCTGTGTGTGCAGTCTTAGTTATTTTAATTAGTATTTTATTTAATATTTTAATTAGATACCCCGATGAAGGCACAACGAGTGTCGAAACGTTGGTACTACTGAATAAACACCCAAGTACTCAAATACACTACTCAACGTTCAGTCCGCGTGATATTTACAGCACGATGTGATTGGCAGTACTTTACTTTATCCCCGTCATCTGCTCTGGACGATGATGGTGGTTGATCCTCCCTAAATACTTGTATCTCTTACACGCTATTTTGTATTAAATAAATATATACAAATCTAAAAGTGATCTTGATCTATTGTTAAAGTAATCCTGAAATGAATGTACGTCCTGTATACTATGTAGCATGCGCTGCATGGGTGAAACTGGCATGCGCTAGAGAAGAACCGGGGCTCCCATGTGCACTTACTTTTTGTACTAAGAGGTTGTCAATAAAGAATTCTCTTACCTTATATTTCAATAATATGAACTTTGGAGGATCTCAACCGAGATTAAGATTTCAGGATGTAATGTTATACTCCGACCGTCCTTGGGGTTTAGTCATGCCTTAGTTCCTCGTGGTATCTCTCATATAATATCCCAATCTTCTTCATGGTGATATATATATACCAGAGTGCTATATAGAGTGCCAGAGTTATAAACCTTCTTGGTAACATATGATTTTAAAATGCAATGCGATAAACACATCTGTTTATTTAAGATGCAATTACATCGATGTGCTGACAAGCTTTAAGTATATTTTTCAGGGAAGTATATGTGAACTAAAGCTACGTAATGTCTTTATAGGGAAGAGCTTTATAGGGAAGCCATGGATAGTGTTTGCGCCAAATTAACATCTTCTCCAAAGTCAATGTGATGCTTGTCAAAGACACTGTGTGCGTGGACTGACTGATAATCAACCCGTACATGTCTGTCATTTCCGGTCGGAGGCTAAACGGAAATTAAACTATGTGTGTATGGGAGAAGGGAACATATACTAGCCAAGCTATTCTTCACCTCTTCCCTACATGTTTCACTAGGACACCCTATCACCACGAAGTCTAACGCAGATCTATACTCTCTATAGTATAATTAGAGAAAGGCTTGTTATTAGTGAAACGTATTCGTGACTCAATCTCAAGCCTGGGTTCCACTGCCCCGCTACTTCTCCGGCTTCTCCTCCCGCTTCTTGATCAAAGAAGCGGGAGCAGTAATGGGGGATTAACAGGGATGGATGCTATTGGTTCCCACTACATAGCCACTTTACTTCCCGCATCTTTTGGCGGATTTTAGAAGCATAGAGTGCTCCCGCTACTATACGTGTTTGATATTTAACAGCCGCTACTTTGTAGCCAAAGTAAAGGCTGGGTTCCACTGGCCGGCTACTACTCCTGCTACTCCTCCCAATACTTTGACAGTCTATTGCTCCCGCTTTTTTAGAAGTGGGAGCAAGCAACTGAAGCTAACTAGAATGGGTGCCATTGGGACGTTACTTCTACTGCTACTTCTTCCGCTTCTCAGAAATGTGAGCGGACAACATTTTATTTTTACATGTAAATGGATGCATCAAGTAACATGAGGGGTAAGGTAGAGTGGTGCTATTGCCCTGCTTCAGCTCCCATTGTGTCCCGCTACAAAGTAGCGGCATCTTCAAATCAAAGATGTTTGATAGAAGCAGGAGCACATTACGCCTTGAAAATGCTCCAAAAGAAGCTGGAAGTAACATGGCCTTGTAGCGGGGCCCAATAGCACCCATCCCTGTTACTCTCCCACTACTCTTCCCGCTTCTTTAATCAAGAAGCGGGAGAAGTAGCTGGCCAGCGGAACCCAGCTTTAACGGGAAGTAGCGGTAGCTGAAGCGGGGCACTGGCACCACTCTAGGTTAGTCCTCATGTTACTTGATGCGTTCATTTCCATGTGAAAATAAAATGTCATCTGCTCAAATTTCTGACTAGCGGTAGAAGTAGTGGTGGAAGAAACATGGCAATAGCACCTATTCCAGTTACATTCAGTTGCTTGCTCCTGCTTCTAAAAAAGCGGGAGCAATAGACAGTCAAAGTAGTGGGAGGAGTAGCGGGAGTAGTAGCCGGCCAGTGGAACCCAGCTTTCAAGCTGAATAAAGTTGCTGAACCTTATAAGTTATTATATATGTGAGTGATAAACCTATCTATAATAATAAGCTGAAGCTACAGGGACCAAGAAGTGTCATTATGCTAAAATGCCGCCCCCCCCCCCATAAGTAAAGTATATAAGGAGTGACAGGCAAGCTTGGGAAATTGAAGTTTTATTTATAAAAGTTTGAGGTATAAAAGTTTTATTGAAGTTTTGTGATATAAAATATAGACTGACAGGGGGGACTGAGAGCATTAATGTTTATATGCCTAAATGTGATAAGAGATTAATTGACATAACATGAATAAGTTAAAAATTTCCTGTGGAAATAGATATGTAACCTTATACATATATCTGTCCAGTGTCTATACAAAAGTGACCGTTGTTTACATGTTCCATTCGAGGCACACAAATGGATGAGTCTGATTTGATGATAGTCCAGGTTGCCATGGTCACTGGGATGACCCAGAGATTGAAGCCACGCCCCCTCCTGCTCAGCTATATTCCTTAATGGGATTCATATCCACATAAGAGTTTTATATAAAAAGTTGAATTGTTGCAAAATGGTTGATAAAATTGTAAACTTTTAAGAGATTGAATAAATAAAATGTAAATAAGTTGGTGAAATATGATGAAATAGGTGTGGGGGTGTGGGAGAAAATTGGTTAGATTTTTAAAAAAAAATTTTTGACTGCTGGGAGCGAAGTGACTAGAAGTTGGGGCTTGGTGGCAGAGCGCCGAGTGGCTATAAATAGAGTGGTTAGTGATCAAGGAGGAGAGGGGGCAAACCCATGATGCGGATGCATCGCTACATACAATGCTGTCTATATGTTTCTATTCTTTTTTCCTCGATTTTCTCTTCTTTGTCCTCTCATGACTATAGCCTGGGGTATTGCTGCTAAACGCTCAACAGATCGTTTTATCTTGTCGAACAAGGCCAACTCAGGCGTATTCGCATTCTCTTCCATAGCTCAAAAACATGTTTTAAATTGCAAATGAACTCGCTTTTGTGAGAGAAATCTCTATGTCCAAGATCGAGCGGGTTGTCCGCCAGTGTAATGATCTAATAGAAGAAGATTAACGAACGTCTGATCTTCATGAGAAGAACGAAGCAACTGTTTAATGGTAAAGTAAGATACAGGCTCCTCCAGGAGATTACATGAATAGTAATGAGTGGGCGGAGCCCTTACGTAATATCCATGGCATAGCATGTATAAGTAGACTTGCACAGTCCTAGCTAGTTAAGTATAATTAGCGATTTTAAGTAATGTAATAATAGGTGAAAATTAATAATAATATAAATATAATGAGGTTACACAATGTTACGTAATGTTACATAACACATCATCTCACCTTGCTTTTTCCCTCAGCTTTATGAAATATTTTTCCTGCAGTTTCCTGATCTTCTTAAAGCTGTTATTGCCGAATTTACTCATATTGTGACTTATAGGAATGACTCTTTCCATATTCTTCTGCCTTGCTTTGTTCATACAGGAATTTGAAACCAAATCAGCTAAACACTGGTGAGCGATAATGAGTGAAACGATCGCAGGAAAAGAACTTGGCGGGTCCCTGAAATATGTGGATCTTTATGAAGGCCTGTAACAAAAATAATTGAACAAAATCCTCCGGCTTTTAGAGGTGTTGGAAAAGAATGGGTCAAAAAGTAGTTTTTTTGACCGACATTAACTGAGACTGCCGCTTTAATTTACTTCTTCCCAAGAAGTGCAACTCGGGACACTCAAAACATGTCTTAATGGAGACAAACATAATTTGTCATGCTTTCTCCTGTCGCAATCTTGAACGTAAGTGTTTCATTTTCATGTAGTTTTCAGGAGATTCCAATTAATGAATTGTCGTATTCTTGATTCGTGTACAATAACAACACAACACGATGGTTCATCAAACATGTTTGGCGAGAAAAGTCACTTGAATAGCCTCTTCTTCTATGTGTTGACAATGGCTTAATCGGCGTTGATAAACATTTACCATCCCAATGATGTTAGAAATAAATAGAAATGCCATTTCGGAAATCATATTAAAACCCACACATCTAGTTCCATTCGAACAATAAGCCAGCCTACTGTTTGTATGGGAAAGATTATGGAAGTATGGATTCTTTTAATCATTTATTTCATACCGAACATCTGATATTTCCTTCAATCTATTATAACTCCCCCAGCAGCATAATATATGTGTTGTGTTGCAGGAAAATGAGTCACAAGTCGCAAAAAATGGATTTTGAGATATCATCATATTTGAAAAGATGCGATCAAGCCGATTCCAATGGGATAAACATTGGGATAGGTAATAAGTGTTTCTATTTTTTAAGTTTTACATTTTTATTTTTGAAAAAGAAAGTTTGCAATATTTCGGGGTGTGCATTTACTAGTAAAGTAGCTAAATATACTTTATATGATGACCAAGAAATGCAAGTTTATATTTAATACACTGGTTTTTATTCAATACACTGGGAAATTTGGTCCATGTATTCATGCCACCAACAAGGTTAGGTACTCATTTTGCTGAAACACATGACATATCTTTTTCGTCTAGCAAATGTTTTATCTCGTGTCTCTATGTAAGTCTATCTGGAGTATAGGTTATTGAAGTTGTAAGTCCAGGAACCCAAGCATATTCCTTCACCTTTTCATAAAAATTGCTTAGCGAATGATACGAAAGGAAAAGCTGTCATTTGGTAATATTGCCGCAGTGTTTCCGGGCATGGCATAACGGAGGTTACTTTTTTAAGGGTCGACTTTGATATATGAACCTAAGGCCAACAGTTATGTGAGGAAAGCCGAAAGCATGAGAAATTGGACACCTGAGTGTCTATAAGAATGGGATGTATGATTTGAAGGTGTCACTGTCTAGAATCAATGCCTTTGCTTGAGCACTTGTGGTTGGTTGTATAAGTGTGAAATGGTATGATACTCGATAGTATAAGTGTCAGTATAAACTTTAGTATAATACATGAAAAAATAGGAGTAAAAATTTTTTTTTTAACTTCGTCTTGGTTGGGTGAATACAAAAAGCAAAAAACAGGATGTCATCATATTATTTTATATATTAGGGCGACTGATGTTTACTAGTATTCACTATGGATGTCAATGGGGGGAAAGCATATAATTATTATCAGTTTCTATAACATTTTAGACAGAAGAATGCGATTTTTTTCTTGTAAATTTCTCCAAACATAGCTGACGTACATATTGTTTTGTATTCAGAAATGAAAAAACAGGGTTAAATATACTCGTACGAAAATCACCTGAATTTGTGAGACCGTGTCTGATGTCTTGTGAATAAATTTACTTCCAAAACGTGAAAAAAAAATACTTGGAAAAATATTACTCAGCTTTGAAAGTGACAAATGTACCTGTTTTTTAAGCTCATCATGACACAAGTTCGGCTGAATAACTTTTTTAAAGTTCAATGACCCCGCCCCCTTGTTTTTTTATTGGGAGTATGAAATAATATGTCAGCCATGCATGTGCAGATTCTAAAGGAAATCGCGTGATTCAATCATCTAACATTCTAAACAAATGGGGAAAAAAGAAACTTTTTCTCATTGACTCCTTTAGTGAATGCTAGTAAATTTCAATGGTCCCTGAAATAAAAACTAATTCAATGACATATGGTTTTTATTGGCTTTTTGGGTTCCACCAACCATGTTTTTTCTAAATCCAAAGTTTAAGAATTCCATGATTCCTTTTTTTATTATTAAACGCTGGCATTTCCTGTTAAGGAAATGCAATCCATTCTTTTGCCATTCATCATAAGTGCGAAGTATGAGTAAAGGTAGATGTGCTTGAAATTTTAGACAAGTGACACCAGCAGTCTTACAGAGGTGGTTCCTTGTATGATTGCTCTCATCTACTTGGTTAATGGGAGTGGTGCCATTCTTTTTCAGTCTCACCAAGCCAAATATGTGATGTGTTTCAGGAAAATGAGTTACAAGTCGCTAAAATGTGATTCATTAAGTGATTTATTATGTTATGATTTTTCAAGGGTTTAGCACCTTAAGTCATATGAACACATACATCAAATTTCAAGACATAAAATCAAAAATAAAATATAGAAACACTTATTAGATGTCTTTAATGTTTATCATCATTGGAATCGGCTTGATCTAATCTTTTCAAATTATGATGATATATCAAAGTCTATATTTTTGCGACTTGTGACTCATTTCACTGACACACTTCACATATATATCCCCCATGCCCCACCCACGACTCCCACACACCAGCACAGGAGGGTGGCCTTTTTTTCTTTTAGTGAACTCTTTGATTTATGGATTGGTCACTACCACAGCAATGTGAAACCTAGTCGTCACTTATGACATGCTCTAAAAAGGCCAACTATTTTAGGCAGGTAGATTATGCAAGCCTGTTGACAAAACAAATGTTGCCAATTAAGGCGAGGTTACTGTTGTAAGTTTTCTGTTCTGTTTCCCTTTGAAAATGAATGAGAGAAATACAATCTGTAAGGAAGTGTATTCTATAAACATCTGCACCCTGTGAACTGTGCCATACGCCATTTGCATAGAGAGATGCAGCAATCTTCATTCATCATGATTTCTCTCACCAAGTCACCAAGAGGCCCACTGTGTGGAACCAATGATATCTAATATTTATTATAACTAATACTCTGTGAATTGAATGAATCATTACTATGCATGGTATAACGTCCAGACTGCCATGCACTCGATAAACAGCTATACGTCAAGCCCATTAGCTCGGGAAGGGTCTGTCAGATATGAATACTTAAGGACTGGCCATTACTTTCAATCGACATAGGTCAATATGCTTCCAAGGTAATTATTGGACATCCGGGATGTATAGAGAAATATTGCACAGTTAAATTTACATGCTTTAGGTTTATCATGTTGTTCCTGATCAGTTTTGTTCTTTATGCCTTTGGGTAGTGGAAGGGTGAACCTGTAAATTATATGGATGATAGCACCACCCATATGCTGAGAGTAAAGGGGGGAGTATGTGGAAGAATGAGTGATGCTTGTGAGATATTATCAGAGTGATGACCACAGCTTGCTTGCTCGCCCCAGGCACTACATACTAATCATAGATTATCTGCGCTGAAGGCAAGCCAGCTACTAATTACACACCCTCGCAGAAATGACCTCCAGAGTGACCTGGGTTGGGCGAAATACTGCGGCAGAGGCACAGCACAGTGTGAAAAATGGGTCATCACTGCTGGCGTGATTGGAGGAATTTACAACCAACCAAAGTAGAGAGGGTATATATGTGATGTGTTATAGAAAAATGAGTCACAAGTCGCAAAATTGATATTTTTCAAAGTGTTTTATTCACAAGATGTCTTTGTAGGAATGTATTCATTTTTGGGGTACTTAATGCCGTGTGTAGCATAAATACATTTACCTAATTTCAGGACTGTGTATTAAATATATTCATGCATTTGTAAAGTCATCTTATAGAGTATATCTAGCTACTTTACTAGGAAATGTCCACCCAGAAATATTGCAATTTTGTTTCAAAAATAAAATATCAAACGTAAAATATAGAAATACTTATTAGATGTCCATCATTGGAATCGGCTTGATCTCATCTTTTCAAATATGATGATATCTCAAAATCTATTTTTTGCGGCTTGTGACTCATTTTCCTGTAACACATATGCACAAATATAAATCATAAGGACAAATAACCTGAATAAAAGGATAGCTGCATGGGAGCACTTTTATGGTATTCAAATGAATATGTTGCCAGTCCCGAAGTAATATGTATGGGTTCGGTATTATTCAATGTAAGCTGTTACAGACCGTACCACTGCCATACTGGATCGTTACTTTTATTTATGAGTATACACGTTTATTTAGTTGGGTACAAATCTTCTAAGTAAAATGAGAAACTAATAGAAATACATTGAAACGCATTGTATAATAAATAATTGTTATTTATGAAAGCGAAACAAATACTTTATACAAGCAAATCATTCAAAATACAGCAGAGACATTTGTTTTAAAAATAAAGTAAATAGTAACTATATATATATGTGATACCTTCTGTATAGATTTGTAAGTCAGGCTAAACAGCCAAAGAGCCAAGAACAACATTAGTTCAACTTCCTTGTAAATCCCTGCAGTAATGCCTATTATAAATGCATGTAATATTGATCATGACATAATGTTTTAGTATCAATTCATCTATACGATGGAGCATCGCTATGGGCATGGTCTGGATTTATGTTCTCATTTATAAGCGGTTAAGATAGCGGCGGTTGTAGATGAAAGAGATAGAAGCTATCTATACGGAAGAGATCCTAGCGAGGATCGTGGCCAGAGCAATGCCTTCCTATGTTGCCCTTGGCCCTGTGCGTGTCTTCTGAGCACAATAGGGACATGCCATTTGCAACTCAGGAGTTGTGAAACCACTTCGAACAAGTTCCTTAATCGATCCATCCCGTCGCCTGAGAGTATGCATGCGGGTATAAAAGAATGAAGATTACCACTAAGAGAAGTGGCGCCTTAGTATGAATATAGTATCAATTTTGTATGGAGGTGTCTAGTAGTTCGTCTGGGAAATGCATTAGTCTAACCAACAGTGAAAACTTCAACTAAAGAGGGCGACTATAAACGATAAAAGCGATTATTATGGAGGCCATTTTTTTCTCCTCCATTGTCGTATATACAAAGAAAAGGAGATAAATCTGTGCATAACGCCAGCCTTATAATATTTCCCCATTCGTATTATATATACATAAACTCATTTTCGGTGGGTTTCTTATTGTTATTATTTGAATTAAAGAGATAAGCCACCGTCAAATGCACTGCTTCAGGCAAGAAGGAACTAATGCATGAAAAAGAAGGAGTCACACTATTATTTTCAAACTTTGTCTTGAGAAAGAACATGATTGGGTGAAAATGAGAAGCCAACAAAAAATAGAATTCATTTTCATGCTAGGATCCACAAAATTTGCAATTGAGGTCAGTGGGGGAAAAGGATATTTTCTCAGTTTTTCCAAGATTTCAGTCAGATGAATTAAATATTTTTTCTTGAAAATATTTCTAAACATAGCTGACATACAGATTTGAAGGAATGAAAGAAAAGGTGAGCATAGTCTGACAGATATTATTTAGCTTTGAAGATCTTCAATGTTCCCCCTTTTTTTAGTTATCACGATTCAGCCGAATAATCCTTTCAAAAAGCAGGTGACCCCCTGTTTCAAGAACCGTTTTCCGTTCATATTATGCGTACGTAAACATCCAGATGTTGAATATTACATTCATTTCATTTAATTATATTTTATTACATTCTATTTCACAGCTGTTTTATATCTGTTAATGAAGGCTTTAGTAATGGGGACATTTGCACTAAAATCCGGCCCTATAATATATGATAGTAGTAACAGGAAAAACGTATACATTTCGGTATACATTTTAAAAAACAGCTTAATATCAGATATAAATTTTACATATTATATACTGCTCCACGATGTTCCTTAGACAACTCACTAGACTTTTCAAATGTTACCTTGTATGGATATTGCATTACAATCATTCCCATATAAATGATTAAACCATCCGCAGAGCACTAGCCACTAGTCTCATTGATGAACATTACATCATAATTATAAAGTGTAATTCATACATAGGGCCAAGCTAGTTAATGCCTTATAGATCTTTCTGGGCTAAATCTTCTCAGTAGGTGGATTGATTATATCACAGGGAAGTACCAGTTTAAATGTATGTATGTATACCGTGATCGAGAGAAACTATTCGATAGAAAAAAACAATTAACGTTATGAACGTAAAACCTTTATGAACCAACATACTTTGCATTTGATCGTTTCCTGTAGCCGTGAGAAATTATATGAGAATAATGTTATTATTAAAAGATGTGCGTGATAAAAAAAAGCGAAAACAAACCACTTCAAACTGTCCTGTGCTGAGTCCGCAAGTATGAAAGTTATTTGAATTGATTTGAATCGAAATTTCTTTATTTGTCATTAGATATTACATTAAAATGGGTCTTCCATTTTCCTTCTCTAATAAGATCATGGACTATTAAGAGGATGAAGACCAATTATAATCTTTTAGATTTCGATGTCTCAATCATTGGACTGTCTGGCCGATTTTTAAGGTGATTTTATTTAGTTGAATGCTGAACATATCCCAATTTCAACATGTCTAATTTTCATGTAACTTAAACGTCATGAACTCCTAAACACATTAAAAGACTGAACATTTACCATGAACATAAAGTGCTGAACAATTGACAGGACTGAACTACTCATCTTATATAGTGAGAATGCGACTTGCTACTTCTTCACAGTTACAGGTTTTGAACAAGCTAATGTTGTTTTTGTAGCTAGACATTTTTTCATTAATAAACACATTAACGCAACTTTATTGTACTTTTCATCATTTCATTAATTAATATAATACCCGCCAAAATGCCCCATCATATCAACATCAACTGTTTGGGAAACTATATAGAGTGCCATAGAAGTGCCCCTGAGTGCACACAAGTGTCACAGTGTCTACACGCGTAACACCACACTGGGTGTTACACCCTGCAACACCCGCATGTGATGTAAAAGGAAAGATCTTTGTAATGATACACACTCCCCTGATGAAGACATAATATCTCGAAACGCGTTGGGAAATAACCTATTAGTAACGTACCGGATTGTCATTTGTAGGTGTTATCCTTATTTACACCTTTGTACCAATTGTTGCGAGCATCTGATGGATGAGCAACGGAGGTGGTGACAGCATCTTTCCCCGTGGACCTTCCCCCCGGACCTTTTTCACCTCTTAACCTGTACCTAGAACCTTTGAGATGTTTGATATGTGTAGGAAAGAGGCTGCGTCTTAGTTCTGTAGATGCCTGAGCGGACTCTTTCATGAAAGAGTCCTCCCAGAGCGGACTTGGAATACAATTGGAATTCAGGAATGTACTCTTCAGGAATGGGAGTCCGTTCAAGCCAACGCTGGGAAATAGAGGCACAACAGCAAGTGGAGGATAGACATAGAAAAGACCCCCTTTACTCAAATTTATAAATTGAAAAAATCCAAGAATCGTTTGAGTTCTTCTTAAATACTATGTTGATACTAGCCAGAAATATATATATGATACCTTTGTTGGAAGACCATTCAATAATGATAAAATGTTACATTTGAAATGTAACGGTTATTTTCAGTCAAATTGAATTTCTCACAGTTAGTTTCTTGATTAATAGCTTATTCATTTTGTCTGGGAATTTGATATATTCATATATTTGTAATGACCCTCGGTAAACGCAGGGGAGGAGAAATAAAGACAATAAGAAGAATCTATATTGTAGTTACTGTTTTATTTAGCGATGGAGATTTAGACATAGTACAATTGGGTAAATAATATAAAAGGTGTTGTAAAGGTAAGGATAAGGTATAAAAGAAGTAGGTAAGGATAAAATGTAGTATACTGGCTTTCATTGCCACCTTGTGGCCACTCTGTACATAATAAAAGATAGAAATAATATGTGCAAAGCGCGAGGAATACATGCGCAGCATGCGCGGCTATGTAAACCTATATTAAATCAATCGCAAGTCAAGATGTAAGTAGTAGAATGAAAGTAAAGTTATCAAACCTCAGTTAAGGCGCCTTTGTTTCTCAAACGCCTTATTTTACAAGGTTTGACATGCTATCATGCTATCTCTTGGCCAAAGTTCTTCCGGGAGAAATTAATCATGCCTCCATCTAATCCCCTCTGGAAGATAATACTGATTAATTTATGCTGGACAAACACAAACAGACACAGTTTGGTGTGATTTAAGAACAACAGAGATGCTATCGCTCTGGCCACAGAAATATACCTCTTTTATTCGAACGTCGGAATATTTAACAACCGCTTCATTGTGATTCCTCCAGAACATTAAATGTTATGGAGAATTCACAAATGGATTCACCATTTTGGGCCGTCGTTCCTTGTTTGGATGTTATATTCAATCAAGTATAGCTTAACTATGTTTGTTGTGCTTCGTAATAATGGAGATGTCACTCAATTCCGGGGTCTGTTGCATAAGAAATCCTTAATTAAATTGATCCTTGCTAAGCTATTTGTCCTTGTTAAGGTAGGAAATCCCTACTGTAGTAATAACGTTTAGCAAATTCCTTCCCTCAAGGTTCCTTACCAACTCTTAGCAAGAAAAAGTAGCTAAGGAAAGAAAAAATAAAGTAAACTTGTTGTGCAACAGGCCCAACAATGTGAGCACGTGTGTTCATTATTGTTCTTTTTTAAAAAAAATTGCTTATACCTTGAATATTCATTTCCAAAAGCCAATAAAGGCATATGCCTTCGTACAAGTGAACTAAATTGGCTGTAAATATATTTATTTAAAATCCTACATGAACAGGATTTAGGTAAGAGCTATTTAAAATATTATGAAGATGAGTGGGGACGTTGGCTTCTAGTCAAATGAAGGAGGGGCCTTATTGCATATTTTATACTTGGCTGAATTAAACAATGCATTATTGATGTTAATTTCCTCCTCTGAAGTCTTAATGTTGTGCATGGTAAGATGACTATCCTCTCTTAAAAGAGGGGCAACCGTCGTGTGATATTTATAATTAGGTCCTTGCTTTAGTCCCTACAAAGAGATAAAAGTGATTTATGCATGACCATTCGCTTGTAAAGACACTTTGTGGGGCCCAGTGGATGTTATCATTCCACATTAATGCCACCAATTTGATGCATTCTT
This sequence comes from Sthenelais limicola, assembly GCA_942159475.1. NCBI lineage: Eukaryota > Metazoa > Annelida > Polychaeta > Phyllodocida > Sigalionidae > Sthenelais > Sthenelais limicola. The sequence continues at coordinate 34,075,049 of OW804098.1, forward strand.
TCCCATCCTGAATAACGTCCAACAGCAACTTATTCCACCTTGTTTCGGTCGTTTGTTAGCCCATGTTCACAATGTCAATGACATGCGAACTACTCGGTGAACTTATCGTAAAATAGCAACTGGTCATTTTAGCATTATCATATAATAGCACCTTCGACATTTCTTATTCCTTATTCAGCACTTTTCATATTGCTTTGGACCATAAAATATTCAGATTTTCTACAAAACGATCGCATTGTCTGGGTCTCGATGACGTACATCGGTAATTGTTATTATAATATAAAGACCTTTGCAGAAATATCAATTTTAGTTAGTTAATAATTTTCTTATTTCCTCCCTGTAACCTTTACTCAGCTATATTCACTAAAATACGAGCGAATGAAAGATCTCTTTCTGGAAGGGGACCAGTCTAATAATCTTTGAAAGCGGGTGCACACAAAAGATATAGAAAAATGATCTCAATGATGATTAAATTCAGGGGGTTATATATATAATGTATGTACGTATTATAAACGCATTAATTTTAATGTGATATATTACTGTAAAGTACCACATCGAATTCTTGAACCATACAACTTGCAAAATGATATTATAGCTTCCCCAGTATTTCATGGAAAAAGATAATCAAGTCGAATTCTATAACGCTTCAAGTGTTGAGTGGAATATCTCATTGTTAAGCTTGGACAGCTTCGCGATGCATCGCATTATTACCTCAACTAAGCTTATATCGATTAAACTTCAAGTGTCAAAATCGATTAGTGCCATAATTCGCTTTTATGGGGGACTGGAAGGGACTGGTAACAAGATGATTCATTCTCTATCAGACTCATAAACTGAAGTTGGTGGGATGTGCCAGGCTCGCTCTTCCCTCATCACCTTGATTAGTACCGCCTATATGTATGTGATCGATACAGCTTACAGGCGCTACAATAGAACCTGCCCCTTGATATTGCTCCTATGTGATGTGTTCCAGGAAAATGAGTCACAGGTCACAAAATTGATATTTTTCAAATTGATTTATTCACAAGTTCTCCTTGGTGGAATGTTATCATATTTGGGTATCTAACTCTGTAAGTCTTATGAATGCAGGTATCAAATTTCAAGGCAGTATATTAAATATATCCTTGCATTTCCAAGGTCATCCTATAGAGTATACTTAGTTACTTGACTAGTAATTGTCCACCCAGAAATATTGCAAACTTTAAATTTAAAAAATAGATCTATCAAACTTAAAATTTAGAAATACTTATAAGATCTCCTACTGTTTACTGTTATTGGAATCGGCTTGATCTAATCTTTTCAAAGAGATCTTGTGAATAAGATACTTTGAAAAATATCAGATTTGCGACTTGTGACTCATTTTCCTTAAACACGTTACATATAGGACCAAGCCCTTTCGCATGATCTACTGTTTAAGACGTCTCCTGCACGACAGAGGGGAGGGGGTTGTGCATAACGATATAGCGTGAAATCCTATCATCTAATAACGTTATCGTCATCCACGTGTACCATCCGGTTTTTACCAGTAACGGGGCTTCCTATTGGTCGGACTCTGACAGTGTGACTGTGTTTAACTACAATGACGTCAGATGACATCAGAATCCTTAACGAAGGAGCCAATAGGAGGGTTGCTTTTGCAAAAACAAAAGAAAATAGCGATGTCAGAGAAACAAGTTTAATACATAGATTAGTGTGGCATTGTACTGCATATATATACAGCATTGTGATATAAAAATAGAGTATAACTCGCATGATATCTATACATACATGTACAGTTGTATTTCCGCAATAGCCAGTTGTTATGTTTTATCCTGTTAAAGATCCTCTCAAAGCTTATTAGATTCTCTCTTATTATTTATTGCATTCGCATACATTTTCTCTTTCAAGAGGTTGTCATTATTTGTAGTAATCTACGAGAGGTTTTCTCGTTTCCATTAGGCAATTGTGAGAAACAGATTTATTGAAATGTTTTCCCCATACAAAGACATTCGATATGTATAACGTTTTACATCTGTCATCTCTCTAGATTCGAGGAATGTAGCAACTTCATCCCACTGTATTCAGGTATATGTTTGTGGGAATGTTTTCATTTTGGGGTTTCTTAATGCTTCTTGTAACATTAATACATGGACCAAATTTCAAGACAGTGTATTAAACATATCCATGCATTACTATAGAGTATATTTAACTACTTTACTAGTGTTGTACACCCAGAAATATATACATAAACTCTTTTTTCAACAATATTAATATCGAAATTAAAATATAGAAATTATACGTATATAGATGTCCTACTGTTTGTTTGCTATCATTAGAATCCGTTTCATTTCATCTTTTCAAATAAGATGATATATCAAAATCCATTTTATTGCGACTTGTGACTCGTTTTCCTTTTAACACGTCACAATTATGATACAAAGGCTGGTCATGAAAAATACTCCAGTATCTTTGCCGAATAATAATGTACAGATCCCCAGCGACGTCTAAAATATACATGTATATAAATCACCATGATCGGGAGCTTTATGGAATATTTTGTTTAATCAAATCAATTTCTCCTGAATAAATGCCAAGCCAGAGCCTATATTATTGCAGTTACATCTATTTAAGATATATTTTCATGACCGTTTTCCCCAATTGGGCCTAGCTGAGTGTGGATGGTTTCAATAGGCCTAACTCAAACAATATTCATTATTTCACTTCAGAACTTTCGGAAATGAAATTATTCGGCTCAGAAACCCAGAGGACCTACGATCCTTAGTACTTGGGAAAAACGATTTTGTATGAGCATCTTTACAAATGGCAAAATAAAAACAAGATTAATAATTATCATACTTCTGTCAACTTTAGTGAGATGAATATGGACGAAACAACCTTTTTAATGTATACATGGTTCAAGGATAATGTGCTTTTTTTTTTAGATTTTAAACTAAAATGATGTTCGGGGGGGGGGGGGGAGCATTAATTATGTTCTATTACGTGTGCCTAAATCATTGCCGAAACCAAAATTGGAAGAACACAAACCCAACATTTTTTTTTATTATTTTAAAATTTCAATTATGGTGGTATTTTCTTTTTGTCAATAACTATGTGTTATATAATTATGTGGTGGTACTTTGTGCCATTCGTGAGTTATTTTTTGCCATCAGTACATAATGTGTGGGGCTGAATTGTACATAATGCCTGGCATGCCGAATAACAAAAAGTAGACCACAGGACTTCATGGTAAAAAACTGCACATTTTATTCAGTTGATGTCCCAGAGAGGAAGTAATGAAGAAGAACGATCTTTCAAAGATTGTGTGGGTTTACCAACGACGCCCCTCAGTGGTTATTTCAAATGATTCTCTAGTACCTTTATAGTGAATAATGGCTCATACAAGCCTATGTTAAAAGAAGTTTGGAGGACGCTTTACAGCAGATACCTAACACACATAATATTATTCCGGACATAAATTCGTATAATGAGTTGAATAGGACTTTAAGCGGTCTTTTTTATCACTCGTAAATGGCCCGCGGGGATTTTATCTGTCTCCAGAAAACTGGTATTTTATTCCGAAAAGCATTTAAAAGAACTAGTAAACATTTGTCAATGTAAGTTGGCCTATGGTAAAAACGAGTTTTTGAAGTGTTAGATGGATGTAACGCTCATGAATCAAACCCAATTCCCTATAACAAGGTAACAAGCTTGATAAAGAAGGAAAGCTTACATGATTTCCTTGCGCTCCCGAGGTGGTTTTATAATCGGCTTCAAATGGATGCGTCTCCAAGTGAAGACAAGTAACTCGTGCCCTCGTACGCTTCTTGATCATACTAATTATTGAAACCCAGATCGTTATTATTTTAGGCTAAGTGGCTGGCACGAGCTAAAAGAGGCTTATCAGGGGATGATCAGAATGTACGACCAGCTTAAATTGGATAAGAGTGAATATTCCCAGCCGTGGATTTGTTCTCATTGTATACTGGCTTTAAAGAAAGGTTTATTGAAGCTTCTGTTGAAGTTTTAAACATTGTATCAGGAAGATCTCACCGAGAAGACCACAATGAAGTTGTTCTTTTCATATCTTATTGTATTTTGCGTACATTAATAAGTCGTATAGTTTCTTCATATCAGACAGCAGTCCAGGCCCAAACCCTCAGATCAGATAAAAATGGTAGGTCAGTGATTGGACACCTACTTCACTAATCAGTTTCATGGCCTATGAATAGGCCTTCTTTCTAATGGGTGTATAATGCCATTTGCGGTCTTAATGGAATTATAATGACACTTTGCGGTTTGAGGCGAGAGGCTTTCCCTCCGTTTGTAGGGACTCTCTCATCTTTGGGCCTAGGCTAACAGTAGTATTCTGCTTTCGCTGGAGACAGTACACATGTCTGGTAAAACAGTATGCTGAACGATGCATGTATTTAAGCCGTCTTATAAATAGTATTGTGGTAAGTACAGGGCATCCTCCTATCAGAGGATCAGGCGATATCACTCGAAGAATTTTCGATCACAATTAATTAAGCCTTGGGGTCCGGACACATTCATGAATGAGTTGTTGGGAATCAAACACCATGGTACCGACCAGGATCGCTATTAGCACCTAGTAATAGGAATAGGATAATTAAATCTATTCCAATTTGAATAGCAACCACATGGTCTATTTCTTCTTCATTAACTGCACCGTTCTCAGAAATTAAGATCTCAGGAGGAAAGAAGGGGAATGGAACGACGGAAATAAAACATTCTGACCACATCCTGCATTTGTTTCGTTTAAGTATCCTTTATAGGGTAAACAACAGTTGAATATTCATGCGGTGAACGACGAGACAAGGTGTGACACCAACCCTTGTACGACCGCAAATGAGCCTCGGATTTGAATATATTGGTTGAATATATCATTACTGCTTTTACTTAAGTATATCATTTCATCGACGGTGCACATTTTAGAAAGCTTTTCCACTGATGTAAATTCAAATCAGGACCTAACTTATAAATGGTATTGTCCTACAGATATCCCAACTTATGAACTCTGCAGCGTTCTTATGCAGTACTTCTTAGGAGCTCCTTAAGGCTTTCGGTCGCCCTCTCTAATTAGCAAACAATACCTAGGACCTTTACGTTTGCCGTTTCCCCTAATTAGTCTATTGTAACATCTTCAATTGTCCCACTATGATCAACCGCATGGGTAGATCTGTTTGATGTTTGCCGCAAAGGCTTTAATTGGGTAATTATCACTAGCAGAATATCAACCGCAGCTGTGCCATAATGAGGTTGTGTTTCATAGTATGATTGGCATCGAATTTGTACATTGTACATGTATGTGTTTAGACGGTGTTGCGGTAAGGTACCTTTAGATACTAAGAAGATGGTAAAATAAAAAATATTGCGCTTCTTAAAATATCGCTTAGTTTTAATGGATAGCTTTTACCCTTCTGCCAGTAAGTGTTCTTTAATCACATTATGCTTGTTAACAGTAAACATTAAACTTCACATTTACTAGCTATCCCTCAGCTGTTCCCATTGAAAATAGACTGCCCGAATGTAATATAATTATAATTTCAATTATAATTCAAATGTGCTAATTTTGAAATTACAGTTGACTAGGTATGTTAACTAGTTAGCAGGAATGGTATATATACTGAAATAGCACGAGATCATTAGGTATATTACGCCGATAAAACTGTCAGACTGTGAAATGTAAGGTGGTAGTCTATCAAAATAAGATTCAAAGCCTAGGTTCGAGCTTAAAAGAGGTAAGGTTAAAAATAAGCGCGGATTTAAGTGCCACATGTGAAGAGTTATGCTCATCTCAGAATTAATTGAGTTAAAATAAAGAAAAATGTGTTTAAAATCCTATCAATATATGTACATCATACCCCTACATGTGAGGGACCAAGAGTGAAATAGTGTAATGAAGAATACATTTTAAATTCCATGTCAGTCAAACGTATAGACAAGCCATATAAATATAAGCTATGAAATGTTATCGAGGAAGAAATTTTCCTTCTTTCCAACGTTGAATTATGCCAAAATGATCCTGGTGGAAGCAGTTCGGAGACCAGATTTTATCTAGGTCAGATAAGCCGTTTGCCGGGTAGTTTCTGAAAATTTAATGTATGTAGCCCCTACCCCTGTGAGCGGTTGGAGAGAGGTTCGATTAAATCAACGACTATTAGCAGCAAGGAACGAGGTATGTATTTTTAGATGTATAATACTTGTGGAGTGAAGTGCTTTGTTGACAGGCTGAATAAAACCATGTTGTTGTTTTTTTAAAAAAACAAAAAAACTGTCAGACTGAATGTGATTTCTGTGGCACATAATCCAGAGCCCAGACTCACTGACCGACCACGATTTCCTCAGTTGTCCTTTATTAGCTCATGTAAGAAGAAAATGAGAGAACTCAGCGGTCATGTATTGACAGGCCAGTCATCATGTCCGTCCGCTTCAAAGGTGCTTTCTCCTCTCAAATGTGAACCCCTTTTTTATTTCTGGGCATAAAACCAGCCATTGAACCAAGGCATTAATTAGTTTAACCACGGATCAAAGATGATGGTGATGATGATGATGAGGGAACTGGATGGTAATTGCTGCAAAGAGTAAAAGGCTGGATTATAGTTGTCAAGTGAAATAGAGTGGCATGGTATGCATGGACAGATATGAAAATGTGGGTTACTTGGCAGAAACCCTTTGTCCTGTTATCTATAATTTATTACATAAAATATGCCTCATTCGTCCTACTGACAACCTACGTCTAAGGGAGAGAACATGAGCCATTCAGTTCATGAATTTAGTTCGAGTGAGATAACCACAACTAAAACGACCAGTAAATACTGATTTAGTTCATTAGCATAAAGGAACACTTTTTCTTTTAATGTCATAGGTAATGATCATGACGCTTGTTTCTGACCTTTAGTTTTAAGTGAAGACATTTAACGAAGGAAGCCATGTTCAATATGTAATAAGGCGACCTTTTTATGCATCCGTAAACTAGTTATCGTCATGAGGATATCTTGGCTCCTGATTATATTTTCACCTTGGATTTAGTTTAGGCCTGCCTGTTCAGGCCAGATAGAATAGTTTTGCAAAGAATGCTTCGCATTCTAATCTCTGCTTCAACATTCTATGTAATATTCTATAATGCCTTCCTCCGTGCTTTGGGATATATATTCATAACTGGTAGTCAGCAAAATATTCCTTTTTTAGTAGGTTCCCAGGGGACGCATGTGCCAAGATCGTTTATGAATGGAAGAACGCATATACCCCTTTGGAAATATAATTAGGTTTCTGCGAAGAAGAGATGAGAATGACATGATTTTTTCATTAGATCTTCTTTAGGAAGCTGTCCGCCATTTACCAGCCTCTAAATCATATTAGCCCGGAATGATCCTTCGTGATAGCTCTCTTACACATTTGGAGGGACTGGGAGGGAGAATGCCATGTGCTTGCTATTGTTTAAATTTGGGAGCAGGTGGCTATTGTGGGGCTTGATATAATTTTCTATGTTCCAATAAGTTTCCCTCTGGTTTCACGTAGGAAGACTGCTATTATAGCAGACCTATAAACGCAGGATTTGAGGTAGATTTACGGCAAGCCTTTCCCTCTTACCTGGAATATATTTTACAGAGAGAGTGTTCGATGGCTGATCATATACCAGAATTATCCCTTGATTGTTCACGAGTAGCTATCTCTGATGGTTTAATTATTTGAAAGACAATATAAAGGGCTAGGGAATCATAATGATTAAATGAATGGCATTCAATGATAGGATGGGCCCAATAGCTTGTCGCTAAATCATCAGTACTTACGTGTACCATTAAATTTGATTAACAATTACGACATTTCTCCTCGTAAATCTATATGTGTGGGCATGCTACTATTGAAGTATATAGCCTATCGTACATGTGATAAGTCCTTATTCCAAGCAGAGAAACGAGATTTGATTTCCACAACATTATAATATAATATTAATAAATACACTTTATTATATATATGCTTTCAATCATGAAAATAAATAAAACCGGGTTAAAAAACATATTGGTTGCCATGACAACCCCACATAGCTCACTAGTGAAATACGGACAATGCGTAAATCACTTTAGATACGTTGTTTTTAGAGCAGTGCTTGTATAATAAAATACAATAATATGTGCACCTGACTTCTTATTTTGACTTACATCGGGAATACCCTTAGGAACGAGTTACAATATTATGGCAATGTATACTTTTGGTAATAACAACTCACTCACTGATACATCAACCAAAGCTCAACCAAGATCAAAGTTAAAATTATTGAGCTAAAGGGCGTATAAAAAGTTGTCTATAGATACATTTGCGTGACTTCCGATGTTCTCTGCAATCGACTGGATCACATGGCCTGCAAAATCAATAAGAACACATCAAGGCAATAGATAATAAATGACCTTTGGAAGTAGTGTTACTAGGTAACGTAGTGGTCATTTCCTGGACAAGGAATTGGTGTACTGAGTTAGATATTACGTGGAGACAATGACCGTAATTTACTAAACCAACAGTGATACATCCGAATGCACCAATTCACCAAGTTCATCAATGTATTTGATGCTAAATTCAGTATTTCGATAAAGTTCAAATTAATGTTGGCCTTTTCCTGCCTGTTTACCTGTCTCCCACACTTTCATACTTTGATCAAATTATGCATGGGTAATTAACCTCGGTCTTATCCAGGGAGAATGTGTAGTATCATATGACATTGGCACTGTTCAATGCCAAATGTAAGGTTCTGTAATATGGTCGTATTTATAAACAGATAATTAAGAATGAGAATATCAATACAATTACGTAGTTTTTGTATGATTTACTACCCCAACAAGGGATTTACATAGCCGCCATTTTGAATCTTGATTCATATGGAATTATGGGACTAATGGTACAGTACGAAAAAAAAGCAAACATGCCATGTTCAGCATTTATACCACGATCAGGGGTTGTACTTGCTGTAAATGAGTGGATGTATGCTATCGTGTTTTGTCAAATGGATCCACACGTGAAAATATGACGTTTTTTAAGCCTAATTATAAGAAGGCTCCCTATTGGTTGACGTTACACTCGCTCATGACGTCACCCCCATTTGTGACGTCATATAAGTCAATGCTGTCGTTTATTAGCCAATCAGGTATACGCTTGTCTAGCGCTTTGGCATCAAAAAGCAACATGGTGGGTCATTGGAAAGATGCGAGGTAAATAGATAGTTTAATTGTTTATACGATTTATTTTTAAATATGAGATCGTGGTATAAAAATAGGATGTAACTACTGCGGTTCCTCGTGACATCCCTGGTCGAAAAAAATTGTTGATATCGTATACGGTAAGTCAGAAATAAACCTCGTTACATCCTATCATAATATAGTATTTATCAATACGTCAATATCCATATGTCATACAAGTTTCCATAACACAAGCAATGATATTGGTGAAAAACATTCTTGCAATTTTCGATAAAAATGATGGCAACTATTTGTATGTCAGATTTCAACAGAATCCATCCCAGCATGCTCTGTAATAGACATGAACAGTGGCACATGCAAATCCCCTATTGCATCTATTGCAGATGCCCGCCCTGATGTCCATACTGGTACAAAATATCAAGCTATTTGGCTCTATACCAAACTGATGATGTATCTTTCCCAGATCGTCTGCTATGTCCTAGAATATTTTCCCATCACGCTACACTGGCAGTTAGATAAATGGTCTACCTTTAGAAGATAGTGCATAGACTCCCTAAGCTTATTCCTTCTGAAAGCGTAAAGTTAATGCTTAAAAAGTAGTTTCCTATTTGTGATGCATTATACGTTATGTGTTATATACAGGAAAATGAGTCACAAGTCGCAACATTGATATTTCTCAACGTGATTTATCCACAATAACCCTAGCTCAGAATGTTTTCATTCTTGTGGTGCTTTGAGCTGCTAGTAGCATAAATACATGTACCAAATTTCAAGACCGCCTATGGAAGACATCTATGCATATCTGAGGTTAGTTACCCTAAGGCGTATATTTAACTAAGTTTACCTAGTTTACTATAGTGAGTGACTATTAAGAAATATCACTATCTTGTGTTCATGCATACATAAATATAGAAATACTTATTATATGTCAACTGTTTATCATAATTAGAATCGCCTTGATCTCATCGTTTCAAATATGATGGTATTTCAAAATCCATCTATTGCGACTTGTCACTCATTTTCCTGTAAGACATCACTTTTTGTCAAATTAAAGTATGCAGTTTGTAAGGCCTTGACTATAGAAGAACGGTATGTCGTAGACCCTATATATAGTGCCATCTGCTGACTCTTGATCTTCCTACACCAGTAATGGACTGCTTGAATGCGGCACATCAGACTGTGCAAATACGCCCTTCGTTTTTTCTAGGAAGCCAGCGAGTTAGGATTAATCCCGGTGCCTCATGCTTGAATGGTCAGAGTAGCTGTTTGGTAGGGCGGTCAGCCGGTGAGACCAACAAGGAGGTCTCTAATTCTCAGAGGCCCCATGTAAAACATGGCTTACTTAGGCATTCTCCGCCAACCCTGTGATGAATTGAACCATTAGTGGGGAGAAGGACCTGCTGCAGGTCATCTGAGGCAGCTATAGGGAGTGACTAGTGGGGTACAACTAGTATAATACCAACTCGGCTCGCTTGGTAAAATACTTCATTAGCGAATAAGAGTGTTGCCCCTTGGTCATACGTATACGTATAAAACATTTCAGGTCGATCGCTAGGAGGCGGTGGGAGGAAACCTCCAGCCCGCATGAAGAACACCATTGGTCCTTTATATCTTGTCTTCGATATAGAGCTTGTGTCGGCGTCTAACTGCATGTAAGAACACACCATGAACAATCTGCAGTGGAACCTCACATAAAGACCTCATCATAGAGACCACCCCTCTATTAAGACCAGTTTTCCCAGAATTATTCCTTCTTATTATTAGATTTAGAGCTCTCTAAAGAGACCACCTCGCTATAAGACCAAAAATCATGCAGTCCCAAGGGTGGTCTTAATAGAGAGGTTCCACTGTAATTACTTTTCAGATTACACTAATCATAGCATATATAATAATTATATCCTAATCATCTTGTGATCTCTCATCTCACCTCATCTCATTCCACCAAACCCTTTTATCATTATTATATTATATAAATACATACTAAACACATCTAAATAAGCAAAGGCAACAAGCCAGGGTCGAGGTGAAAACCAGGCATTTCGCCTGATCCTCGATTATAGACGGATGGCAAAGGCCACACCCTTATGTAATCACCTGGATAAATAAAGAATAAAAAACGAGATTTTGATTGTCATCGTCCACCATAAACCTTGTTTAAAGAAATAACAAAGCTTATGGCTTGATTGATTTCTTCTTGGTTCATATAATCAGATAGGATTTGATCACTATTTCATAGAGGCAACTTTGTTGATGGGCATGCTGTCGTCTGAAATTTCGGTTAGATGTCATAGAATCGTAGATCTAGATACCTTCCTATGTTCTGAAAGAACCATTCTGATGATGGGTGGCATCTCCAGAAAATGTACAATCGCCAGCTCCTCACATTAAACTAGGCTGAACTATGATAAATACTAGATATGTCGAAGTATACTTGGTGTTGCGTTGATTCAAACAATCTATTTGGTTATGTTCAACCTCATTTTGAACCTTATTCTATATCAGTCTTAATTATTGATTATTTGAGAGTATTGCCGAAGGCGAATTGTGGACTTTCTGGTGATTTCACCCACATATAGATATACGAAAATATCATATTGGGTCCATAGGCCTATACCAGAGGGGCAATGGCCAGCACCCCCATCCCCCTAGAATACCACTTCCCCCACCCAGTCGACCTTTTCATGGCCCGCTTTGAGCAGGCCCTATGATGCCTGTGAGGGCTAGATAAGGGCCGGAGTGGGAACGCTTAGCCTAGCTTGTATATGGCGGGGCCAAGCAAAACAGGGACCTTAATACAGTCCCCGGACCACAACAAAGGTCCTGCAAAGTTCCCACCCTCTCATCTCCCCATCCAGACGCCAGAGGGGGCCACCGTGGAGCTTAGCCTATGCATATAATGTCAATAACATTAACTCGCCTGTGCATTGCTATAGCTATGCTGCTGCTTTCTAAGGCAGCCAGGCAATTGCTGCATCTAATCCCTCAGAATTTCTTTTACTGAAGGGAGGTCATGTACAGCGGGGGCGTGCTCACAGAGATAAGATAGAAACAGAAGTTCTTGGGATCGAATATCATAAAACCCAGGCATTTAGCTGCCATTGTATTTATGACCCAGACTGTTAGGGGCATACAAAAGAAGGAATTTGGCGTAGTTCCTAATGTTCACTGAACCAATATACAGAATTCTACTCTCAACAACTATGGAAAAAAGCGTCTTTCACAGATTTTCACCTTAAAACACACGAGAATCAGAAGTATAGGATTATGATAAACAGTGCTATAGTTTGGATGTCCAAATTTTCATTTAACAGATACAGCTCCAATATATCTTATAGTTCATGCCAATAATAAACCTCCCATAGAATAGGACATCTGAAAACAGAATTCTTGTATTGATACTGATCATTTCACTGCATGAAGTCGGGTTTCAATGCTTTTGAAAATGGTCACTTCAATATCTTCTTGTAGCCTGTTATGATGTTAAAACCTCTCATAGAATCGGATACCTGACATTGGGGTCCTTGTTTTGTCATCATTAACTTACGCATCATTTTACTGCATGAAAATGGGCCTCTGTGCCTTTAAAAGTTGTGACTGCAATATCTCATTGCACCCTTTTTATGCCACTAAAACCTGCCATAGAATAGGATACCTGAAATGTGGGTCTTTGTATTGATACTGACATTTCACTGCATGAAATCATGTCCCAAGGCCTTTGAAAATTGTCCCTGCTATATCTTGCCCATGCCGATAAAACATCCCATGAAATAGGGTACCTGAAATCAGGATACCTGAAATCAGGTCAGAATCCTTGCTTGGATATATTTAATCATTTCACTGCATGAAATTGAGTCTCAAGGTCTTTGAAAATTGTCACTGCAATATCTTATATGCCTATGCCGATAAAACATCCCATAAAATAGGGTTAACGTGTACCTGAAATCAGGTCAGAATCCTTCCATTGGTTGGACAAATTGATCATTTCATTGCATGAAATCGGATCTCAAGGCCTTTGAAAATTGTGACTAGACCTATTCATGTTGATAAAACCTTTCATAGAATCGAATACCTGAAATCGGGTCCTTGCATTAATATACTAATCCTTTCACTGCATGAAACCAGGTCTAAAGGCCTTTGAAAATGAATATTTTCACTGAATATTTTCAAGGTAAACTACAATGACAATTGAATATATAAATAATTTCCTCATCACATAGATCATGTGTTCTATTGCTTATAGATGATCAAATAGTTATTGTTTTCTTGATAGGCCTTCAGAAATAAAGGAGACGCTTATTGGGGTGTTATTTTAAGATTACCAGGTTCAAAGCAGACTCTGAATAAAGGACTCTGCACCAAGGGCTATTTAGAGGGTCTGTATCATGTCTGAATGGTTCCTGAAACACGATCCTTGGATGTTTACTGTTTGTAGTATTGCGTGTGCACTTTCTGAACTCTATTCAACGAATTCTTGTTGGCGCTATCTAAAGACATAAAGTCTATGCATAAGACATAAAGTAATTTCACATAGCTATGGCATAACAATTGCACCCCTGAAGGTCACACTTTGGCCTACAGAGGGAGGTCGAACATTTCTACTGTGCACACTTTAATACTATTGATTAGTACGTTTTTCTAGATTTCCATGATTTCGTTTTTGGATTTTATCAGAACTACTGCATGTTATATCTATTCATGATCATATTACCTATAATTTTAATTGAGGACAGCTGATTTAGATTTCTCAGAAATATAGCTTTGCTTTTATTTCCCATTTAAAGTGTAATAAAAGAGTGGATTGATGAATATGGCCAATTCCACCAATTTGACAACATTTGGCCCCCTAGACCCCCCTTGGGTACCCAAAAAAAATTTTTAATTAACCAGTTGAATTGTTATTTGTTATCAACCTTATATATAAGCGCATTAAACTACCAAATATGGAACCATTCTGATTATTAGTTATTTTTTACAGGGGGTCGAAAAATAGGTCCCAAATATAAGAAAAATGCCAAAAGTAGCATGGCGAATAATGGTTCATATTTCTACATAAATGAGAATTTAGATTAGAAATAAATAAAACAAATATGCACATAATGTATTGCACTATTTTGGTAGACTTGATAGGTCTCGACATAAGGGTGATAACACTTTTTAGTTTGTGAAAATATTCGAACTAGAAGAAAAGTTACAGCAAAATAACCATTCAGTAATGGTAATCATAATGGCAGCGGCAAGGGTGACAGGTCATTGACCCTCTGCCCATACACATTATATCACTCATTATATTTAGTTATATATATCATTTATTACCCTTGTTTACCTGTTTATGTTGATTCAAATACTTGTATTTAATGTTCCTGTTCTGTTTAAGTATTTAGAGGCAAAATCTTCAAGGATAAACATTCTAATATTATGTATATATGTTAGAGATATAATTTGTGATATTATGTGACAGTAGGCGTGACGGCACACGACGGCAGGCGTGACGGCACACAACACAACGTGACGGCACATTTTTTAAGCATTTTGCTGTAAAAAATCATGTACAAACTACTCAGAAATTATTAATTTCAATCCACATAGATTCATTATAAGCAAAACCAATAATAAATGTCAAATTTAACGTTATTATTAAAGTTATGCCTTATAAGGCTCTAAAAACCCTAAAATAGGCGTGACGGCACACGACAGGAGCTAGTGTACCCACCACCCTTTGTCACCATGTTATTTCTTTGCTACTATTCATGAAAGACACAAATCAATACATTTGATGTTCCATATATGTATAATCCCATGCATTTTATCATTATTCATCATAATTTGATATAATTTTTATTTTTTTATTTTTTTAATCCACCTTAGGCACACAGCGTGACGGCACACGACATGGGGGGTGCCCCACACAAAAAAAATCTGTTTTTTCATGGATTTTGGCCAAGAAATATTTTTTTTGCATTTTTTTTTTACACAGATCATGTTCAAGTAACCTACTATCACAACATATAAGGAAAAATGTCCAATTTTGATGATTATTAAGAAATATAGCTATTCCACGGTTTAATGACAATTAAAAAAATTGATTTTTGCCCCAAAAATTGGATTTTGAAAAAAAAATCAAAAAAATCTCAGGGTAAAAAGGCTAAAAATGTGGTTCCACCGGTTGGTGGAACAATCCAGTCAAAAAAAACAATCCAATTAATGGTAAATTATTTATATTAAGCCCATTTAATCACTTTCCACGGTTGGGGGCCAAATGTTGTCAAATTGGTGGAATTGGCCATATATATTCGCGTGCACCTGGATGAACAAGTCAGAACGACGAGTTTTAACAACAGGTACCGCCATGAACCGAATTCCTACATTCATCCAATCGTCAAAAATGATGTCCACCTTGAGGTATTTGCTGATTGGTTTGTTAACAATAAAGAAACAAATATTTGTTGTTAATATTATTAAATTTTTATTCAGTGAACATGTAGTCTATGTGGGAGTATTGTAGACTTATAAATGAGTATTAGGGTATTTTTGTTTCAAGTTCCATAGAGTTTTGACATGGCTTATACCTTTATTCTAACAGTGTTGATTTCTTTCTCAAGAAATGTTTTGAAACTTAGTTGACTATCAAACTCGACCACCCGGTATTTGTATTAATTTACTGAGTCTAGGTTTCATTATTGATGTGATATGTAGTTTGTTGCTTTTCATTCTTTGTGCTAATGGGGAGGGTTTTATACTTTGAAGTATTTTATGAAATTTTGTTTGCATCGCACCATTCTTTGACTCGGTCCAGGTCAGACTGGAGTTGGATTGTTTTTTGGTACCCCTCTATCTCTTTCACTATAGAGAACCGTAAATCTCGTGTAATAGAGAAACCATTCTAATAAAGGTATAGAAGCTTTATTTAATTTTCCTTGCTACTGGCAAAGGTACATGTGGACACCTTTTAGTGCTCTTCTCCCCCATTGACATGCAAGTACTCATAACTTGGCACTCGGCACTGGGTTCACTTGCAATATCCTTCAAGAAGTATTATCACGGAGGTACATCGCGCATTCTCAGTGTAGCATATATGTATTTTCTAATGTAAATGAGTAGCAATTTGCATCCTGCTGGAAGCAACGTCCTTTATTGCCTTTACAAAAGCTGTGTTTAGGGAATGGCTGCTTCTGTTTTCCGTATGAAGTCTATGTTCCATTGAAAGATGTCTTACATGTGAGTTTTTATCTATATAAGACACATTCTAAGATTTATAAATAGTCTTTGATGATTTAATGCATCCAATATCTTAGTACTCGATGGAAGTATCATTGTTAGCGGTTTCAAGAGCAGGTCAGGTACCATAATAATATAGTGTAGACCTATGGTCTGTATAACCCATGTTATAGAGTGGGTTTGATATATGTACATGCGATTTGCACAATGGTTCGTTTGTATGTGGTACCAATGTTAGTAAAGCTTTTTGTTCACAAGATGATAAAGAAAAATAGGGAGCAGCCCGGTTATTTGAAACCAGATAGCGTTTCTCAAACGTTTTCTATTATGTATACACAGTTGTTCCCATCAATATAAATTTCGAATCTCTTGTATTGCTGTTCTTCGTAAAATTTGTGTTGAATATGTATGCTCTCTGAACGGTATAAAATATGTATGGCCACCATTATAAAATAAATGGGATTGGCAGGGTGCTCTTTGAATGGGGAATATGAGAGTTAAACTTATCCTTATGCTTCATTATACCACAAATTATAACTTGAAAGATTGAAGGCAACTCAACAAACCATGTAATTAATTGTTTAGGTCTTTATTTTATTTGGCGACTGTGACGCATTTCACCTTTCTTGGGCTTCTTCAAAATGTTGTTTGGGTTAACAAAGTTTAATGAGAACACAAGTTTAGTGTTTAAAGAAAATAATGTCAAAGCGCCTGGTCCACCAAGGCGATTCTCAATTTATCGTTGAGACTATATAACTTTAGAGCGCCTCCCTGGCCCTGTGGTTAACAATTTTTGTGAATACTGACACTCATGGATGTATACTCTGTGGAATTTCTTGTTCTCATGTTGCAATGGTGATATTGAGTTTAAATGAAGATACAATCAGGATATACTGAGAACATCGTATGACTACGAAATGCATACACGTTTCCTGAATAAAATATTGTTCAAATCAAAATCAAATTAAGCGCGTTGTAAGACCATTAGTTGAGTTTTCATTTGCATGTATGTATGTATAGTTTCTTTGGAAATCTGTCGTGAAATCATATCCACAGTAGTATTGACCTCTCGTCGTCTAAACCTCTCAATCAGAGCAGACGTCACGTACGTCAATGACTTGCCAATGACCTCGGCGAATAAGCAATGGCCCTGGCCAAGGTCACATCCTACTTCGGTTACATCGCAGCTGCAACCTCTGATGTTATTCGATGGAAGGCTCGATCCAAGTGGCTTGGTTAACCGTCAGTGGGTTGGGTAAACGTGACTGACTGACTCTGTGGGCAGTGTGTTTTCGACCGATACACGAGGGAGGTTCAGCAAGTGTAACATACATGTAAACGTAAACGTATCCGTATCTCTGATATACAAACAAACGTTAAAAGGAGGAAAGATGTTTAGCAAAACATGGAGGGAAAAAAGCAATGTAACATATGAAGCAAATGTTTCATCTCACAATTTATTTTTATACATGAAAATGCGACGTAATTCACAACAAAATTGGGATATGTTTGCTTGCGGAACCTACCTATGGACTGAAAATCTCCACTTATTCATAAGTATGCATTATAAAAATGGTTTGGAGCATACTGTATTTGGTTTTCGATCCAAAACTTATGCCATGAATTTTGTACCTGGATTATTTTACCGTGTATTGAAAATACCCTCAATAGGCAAAAGGTGTTTCAGTATGTGCACAAGATCGGTGCCATACGTCATCTGAATTATCAATTACTCATATAATTGAAATATATTCTACATTATTGCTGCATGATATAAAATATACATAACATGGTATTTATAATAATGATTAGAAGAAGTCCCATTTACTACCTGAGAAGATAAGTATAAATCACTTTAGATCCAAAATAGCAATACAATAATTTAGAACTGATAGAAACAGAATCCCACCCTAAGAAGCAAAGACAATGAACAGACCCGCTGCCATCTTCTGATAACAACAATAACTGAACAAACGTAGAGGGCGCTCCTGTCCAATCCGACCCGTTACAGGCGTCACCTAGTGTCTATACTATTGTACTTCGATGGGAATGTGGTCGTTCATGCACGAGTTTTATATTCCAGGTTATTCCCATTTATATTTAGACAAATGTATATGTATGTAGAAACCCACCCATACGTGCCTTAATTGTAGTGCATTTTTCAGTTTCCAGTAGTACTCAATGACATTGAGTTTTAAATAAATTATCTTGGATGAAGGTTCAATGTGAACCGAAACGTTGGTATACTTTAAATAACATCATTCAGAAACTATAGAGTAAGCTGCACCTCCACCCCTAACTTCGGATAATTTACTATCATGTATGCGGCCTATATTAACTCCTTGATTGCTTCTCAATATTTTAGACGCTTCACATCCGAATATTTATAACGTAGCTTAGTTAATGTCATTTCATCTTCGCTGATGGAAGTATTGTGCTTTAGAGTTCCATTCCTGAGAAACCTCAATTGCCTTCTTGAAGTGGTATCAACTAGAACTGAAGTTATGGAGTCCGGATAAAACATACATTTTCTTGCACAGACCACGCTCACGGTCCTACCGGAATCCTTGCCCCATATTATATATAGGGATAACAAACTTAAAATTATATGTAAAGTGTCCCAGGAAGATGAGTCACAAGTCGCAAAATTGATATTTTTCGAAAAGTGATTTATTCACAAGATCTCCTTGTAGGAATGTTTTCATTTTTGGTGTGTCTAACACATGTACCGAATTTCAAGACAGTGTATCAAATATTTTCATGCATTTCCAAGGTCATCCTATAGAGTGTATTTAGCTACTTTACTACTCAGAAATAGGCCTATTCCAAACATATTTTTCAAAAATAAAAATATCAAACTTAAACTATAGAGATACGTATTGAATATCCTACTGTTACTTTCATTGGAATGGGTTTGATCTCATCTTTTCAAATATGATAATATCTCAAAATCCAATCTTTGTGACTTGTGACTCGTTTTCCTGTAACACATCAGATCACATTATTTTCTGGCCACCCAGGCATTGAGTTGCATAGTGCACCAGCGCCATGCATATGGGTTTATTTTGGTTTGATATGAAATAATAACTACAAACACCGTGATACAAATATATTTCCACATTAAGTATCTTAACTTTATACAGAAAGCTTTATTGGTCTCCCTACAACAATATATCAAATGAAACTTAATGTCGTTAATAAAAGTACATCCAGAAATAATATTCGAATCAATAAAGATTACATATTTAAATACTATAGAGAAAAAACAATTATTAGTCCCGATATCCTTGAGAAACACGCACATAGTGATGTCTAATTTAATTAGGACCAAAGCAACTTAACATGTTGCAACAATGCAGTATCTGAAGTTTCAAATATTGTACATGAATATCAATGCATTTAAAACATAATCGTTAATAACTTTCTCATTAGGGCAACGTTTTACTCTTGGTCGATAACCAACTCTATACAGGGCAGCCAAGCTAACGATTGCTTCTGCGATTTATTTAATCAGACCAATAGCATTGGAATAATGAATTCTGCTAATCTGCTAATAACGTTTTCCCAGACGCCGTCGCGAATACGCAAATAATTTCTCCTATCAGTATTCTGAAGCTAGGGAAATACTTGATTATTCATGGGTTGACCTACATATCTCTTGCATACATTATAATTGAGATGTGTGATCAATATGTTTTTTCTTCTTCACTCGCTCGCTGACTGATGAATTGCATAAAGATGAAGGTCAGTGCGATTTGCTTCTGTTCGAAGTGGGTATTGTGCGCTGACAACTTAAACGATACTTGTCATGCATAGAGCCTGAAGTCTTGCTGCGATGCAATTTTATACTCTGAAGATTTGGGTTCATGGCCCCAATGTCACCTTGTTGTCATACATTTGCTATGTATTACTGCCACAGTCATATGCAAATGTATTCTTTTTCTTCTGTTATTGACTAAGTGATATGCAAAGCAAAATCGTAAAGCTAAAACTACGTACATGTATGTCTATGGAGACACTTTTATCAAGCATAGCAATGTAATTTATCATCATGACTTATTTAAATCACTCTTACTTACAAGCTTACAATATAAGGAAGCAAAATCTACGGCATGAAGCACGAAGTAT
Source organism: Sthenelais limicola (assembly GCA_942159475.1). Classification (NCBI taxonomy): domain Eukaryota; kingdom Metazoa; phylum Annelida; class Polychaeta; order Phyllodocida; family Sigalionidae; genus Sthenelais; species Sthenelais limicola. The sequence continues at coordinate 34,095,580 of OW804098.1, forward strand.
AAATGTGTTTAACAATTGTAGTGCTTTTACACACATCATTATTAAACGATTGGCAAATGTAAATTTAGACATATATGACAACGCCATTTGTAATAGTAACATAATCATCACAGAACAGACTTTGAGTCAGTTTTCAACAGTTGGAAGTATTCCAATATAATAACAAAGGGATGAATGTGAGGTTTTAATTATACACTAAGTAGAGCAGGTCAGATGTGTACGCATTATATAACCGTATCAGGATATGACTGCCCATGAGGTAACCTATAACCGAGGAGATCGTCTGGTCCCTGCCTAATATAGGATCTTGGGTTAAGAGGAAAACTTCAACTCAACATGGAAGGTTGATTCTAACAATAGCTAAATAGTGAGTACGTTGTCCTAACAGGAAGATGATGGTCCAACATTAAATTAGGGCCCTTCAGAATTACTGAATCTGATTCCAGGCCCGTGGAAATGATTCCGTGACATTCCATATATGTGATGTCTTACAGGAAAATGAGTCACAAGTTGCAACAAATGGGTTTTCATATATCATCATATTTGAAAAGATGAGATCAAGGTGATTCCAATGACGGTAAAGATTAGGATAGCTAAAATGTATTTCTATATTTTCAGTTTGATATATTTTCTTTTGAAATAAATAATCTCTGGTTGGACAATTACTAGTAAATTAGCTAAATATCAACATAGGATGATCTTTGAAATGTATGGGTATATTTAATACATGGTCCTGAACCAACAAAAAGATCTTTTGAATAAATCACTTTGAAAAATATCAATTTTGCGACTTGTGACTCATTTCCCTGGAACACATCACATATGGAAGTTCTGTAAATAAAGCTCTGTGCAATGTCTATCCCAGTGGCCTGGTGTCTGCTGAGCCTGGAATGATGGATTCATATTGACCCTTCACTTAGAGGCGGTGCAATAGGTTTCAATGCTAAATTATGCTTATAGATACATATCATGTGTTCGATTGGCAAGTAGAGTAATAAAGCATTGATTTAGAGTCTATTCCTTTCTTTTACATGCGTATGTTCAACCTAGCGCCTCAGACATTGGCTTGGAACATCATTGTATAACATCAAACACGAACCTCCTCCAGCTTATTAACTTCATCGTGAATTTGGCTGATATAAAAGTGGATTAAGGAGAAAAGACATTTGCTCTAACATATAAAATAGACTGCACGGTTTCTGCGCAGTAACACTCCATTGTATACCGTAGGCTAGTTTTGTTTATCAAATATTCTATTAATGGAAAAGACACCCTCAGATCATGTGGTTCCATGCAACGAAACCTCACCTTATTAAACAAAGAACTTGTTTATCGATAAGGACAAATGGAAATGAATAGTGATTATATATACATGAGATAATATGGTGGCATAAAATGGTGTCGGGTAGAGTACATTATTGATACCACGTGCAAGGCAGTTAGATTTTAGATTGAGCTTAACTTACGAGTGAGTAGCACTAATGTCTGCTCGGTAAAGCTGACAAAGAAGCCTATCATTCATAAAATGAATGGATTGAAAATGTAAATGATTCTTACAACTAATGGTTGTATTGAAAAGCATGAGAATGAACAAGGCAAGTTACATTGTCCTTCCCCTTGCATGCCCCTCTCTCTCTCTATGTAGTTTTATGAGTTCAGACAATATTTCCTCAACAACTAGAAAGTCAACTATTTCTTTTGTATCACAGTGGCAAATTGCACCGCGACGAAACCCTGGTTGGTCATGGACGATTTCTTGTTGTGGTCTCATTGTAATTCATTTAATGTGATCCCCATCTTCTACAATCTACTCATGACTATCTCTTGCCTATTGAAGTTTCACCATTTAACACCAGTTGTCGCCACGCAACATAGAAGCCAGCCATCAGAGTATATAGCCAGAAACAAGCTTTAAAAGAGGCACTATCGTGGATGGTATTTGGAGCTGTATTTGTTTCCTCGTCCGGCTCTGGACATTTACCTTTATGCCCATAAGCCACGAAATAATACTGCAGATCCAGACCAGTCGGAGAGCCACAGCTACTCGCTGCAATATACCAGTTCCTGTCCTCGTTTGACTTTAGAACCCTTCCCGACGTGCACTCTATGACTTTGACTCCGTTCTCTGTCTTGTTGCTAACGCAACCAGAGCTAGAATCGTAGGGCGAAAGAAGGATCACTTGTCGACTGCGTGGGTCAACCATGGATTGCTTTTGAAGGCAATTCATCCGGGCCCTCAGGCCCAGGACCTGTTCCTCCAGGTAGATCAGTATTTTGATGCAGCATCGGTCTTCTGGATACACAAACCGGTAAAAGATCTTTCCTCCGGATGACCTCAGTTTAAGGGTCGCCAAGTACCCATACCAGTTGACAGATTTTGCCAGATGACCTTTAACTATGCATGGCTCAGTTGACGTCTCGCTCTCTTCTTCTAATAAAATTGCATCACGAAGGGGATCGGACGTGTTGAAAAATAGAGCACACTCAAGGGGTCCTCGACTGCAAAATACAATCAAAACATGCATTTAGAAAACATGGTCGGTTCGATATGAAAACGTCATGAAATTAGAAAGTATCTTAAACCGGTGGTATATGTATATGCCATGTCCCAATGATATTTACTTGAGTATAAAAGCAAAACAATGATCCTGAAAAAGAAGACAATGCAACACGAACCACGATGGAAACTATTAGCATGTATATATATATCAATTGATATTATTTTGTTTCAATATCAAATCATCAAGTCATGTAATTACAGGTCCCTGCGATCATAATATATCATATGAAGAGTTTACAAACTTCTCGTATGAAAACGCTTCTTTTCTTAAAAAATAAATTAAACATCATTGTTACATTACCAGTCCATTAACACACCCTGAGAGCTTGTATACCCTGGGGGAAATAGCAACTTTTATATACTACTTACAATAATAAGACATACGAGTACGGAGTAGAGTTACGTACTACATTTGCTATAGAATGCCATTCAAACCCTCAAGTTACCGACTGTGAATATATACCCCTTGCATGATCTTTCGAGTTTCTCTCTCTTTCAAACCACCCACAAGCAAAATCACGACAGGTGCCCTGAAAACGGATACTTCATTAATTATTCTAGTTGCCAATCGTGAAAACTGCAAATGGAAGTGCTTATAAAAAGGGCACGTCAGTACTTCTCACCTCAGGGGAAGATATATATATATACTCTGCAATAAGAAGTCTTTTTACATTTTATGTATCCCTTGGGCTCGATCCATATAGTACATTATCCAGGGGAGCAATCGTTTTCTCCTGACCTCTCTTTACTTATACACCAAACTGATATAAGAGCTCCTCTCGAGAAGGATGGTACTCAGGGGTGAATATCGACAGAGTGAGGGAGGTCTAAGAGCAAGGGGCGTATAGAAACGATAAACCTCCTAAGCCACGAAATATATTCAAGCCATAATAGTTTAGAAGTCTCTTACATTGATTTAAGCATCACGGATTAGCATTAGGCTCCGCAAGCAGGCTTTAGATAGTTATTTCTTAGTTCAAACTTCTGAATACCATTCAAACATTATAATACTGTCTATTAAAAACTATGTGTTACAGAGAAATAAGTAGCAAAATCTATATTTTTATGATATTTATTTACAAGATCTTTTTGTGGGAATGATTTCATTTTGGGGATGCTTAACGCTATTTGCAGCACGAATACATTTACTAAATTTCAAGACAGTGTATTGAAGATGCACCATATCCATGTATTTCTAAGGTCATCTTATAGAGTATATTTAGCTACTTTACTAGTAAAAATATCCACCCAGAAATATTGCAAACTTTGTTATCAAAAATAAAAATATCAAACTTAAAATATAGAAATGCTTATTAGATGTCCTACTGTTTACTATCTTTGGAATCGGCTTGATCTCATCTTTTCAAATATGATAATATCTCAAAATAATTTTTTTAGCGACTTGTGACTCATTTTCCTGGAACACATCACATATAGGTTATTTACCTATCTGTTAGCAAATCATAATGTTGATAGATACGATGGCCTAATTCATCCAATTTAGTCAGGGTGTTATATAGAACGTGATATGCTCTACCATTCACCATTAAACCATAAGCATACCCAGGACTTGTTTCCATCGAAAAAATGATATGTCAACCAAACAGAGATCAAACTTGGTATGTTTCATCAATGATTTATGCTGGCGTTCTGTGACCTCGTGCACACGACTCCATGGTGGGCTCTGCAGTCTGGATTCAAAGGCACTGGTGCGGATGGAATCTATTGGTCAAGGTTCGTGGTCATGGCGAATTGATGTGACATGTACCAGACTGCCCATTGCAGATATGGCTTCAGACCATCGCTAATAGCTTTGTGATTTTTGGCACCACTACCTTGACCCTTATCATACTTCCACCAGCCTAATTTCATTATAATGATCTAGCCATTGTTCTACCTATTCTTATTGATTACAAAAATATCCACTATACTGGAATACGATGTATAGAGCTAGACTTCTCAGCTTCAGACAACGCACATGTCCCTCGAACAAGAGGCTGTAACTAAAGCATTTCCCTTAACCATAATTCCCGACACATTCCATTTTAACAGATTGCATGGGTAGATAGTGGCTAGTCAGATAGGGGACCATTCTTTCAATCAATTTGTTAAAGACAATTGCCTGTACCGACACATGTACATTTTACCAATGTTATAACTGCCTTTTTGTGCAATTAACATTTTCTAGCACCACAGTCAACTTAAATTTTGAAAATTGTCTTTTGCATTTATTCAAAAAGCCTTGCAGGTCTCAAGATGTTCATACAGTTCATGCCCATTCTATCGATTTTCATCGGAATGTTTAGAACACTGGCAGTGTAGATAATACACAGTAAATCCCTTCTGACCGCAAACGATCCGTCTTAGTCTGACAACGATTTATCAGGGTTGGTATCATTATAAAAATGAACGAGCCATTTTCTCCATGTGCAGGTTGGTTCTCAGGCTCAGCATATCTGCAGCCAGTCACTTTTTTGGCTTTCAGGGGCGTACATAATTGACGCGTAGTCTTTATCTATTCACTATAATATCTTAGAATAATCCTCGGACATCTTCCACTTTCTTTGTTATATCAACAGCAAAGCATAGTATAGTCTCCAGAATTTGTCAAAAGGAATAAAAACAAACATGATTCCTATGATTTGAATTTATTCAAGCGTATATATGTGTATGGTATATAAAAACGCCTGACAATGTATTGCCACTTGCACTATATATTTTCTTCTATCACAATGACTAGTTTTCATGCATGGTGAGTCATAGCTCGGGATGTACAGTGATATTGAAACATGCCTCCTAAGGCATGTCACTCAAGTGGAATGAAATACGGTCGCAAATAGCTTTGATATAGCCTTGTATATCGGTCCCCAGTATGTGCAGCCGTAACATTGGGGATGTTGATCGAGAAAATGATTTTATGGAATCAAAGCTCGTTTATATATAAAAGGTTGTTCATAGTTCTTCTTCCCTTTGGATATTTTGATATATTCTTTGAGAAAATGTAAGAGAATAAAGCCGTCTATATGTCTTAGTTCTAGCTACTTTGCCTTCATCTTTTCATTTTCATCTTAGGGTAGAACAGAATGCCGATGTTGTGTTAGATTAGATATAATCCATGCCCACATCTTCTTTGGTAGTAATTAATGTGAAGGCAAGCCCATCTATATAGGATAAGACTGTCAAAAGTCTTTCCCTCGTTCGTTTATAAAAATGATATGGTGTTTTAATACCAAAGTTCCTCTGATAAGATTCCTTATAGGTACATCTTATACCATCTTTCAAAAGATGAAGCGTCAAATCCTCCCATCGTAGTGATGCTTATATTTTTGTAGACAATATTAATCGGATTAATCAAGGGAAACAGACTCAAGGAAGAGAGAGGGCATGAAGGCTACATATATAACACATACATGTATACATCTTCTTCCCATAAAAAAGGATTCAAACTCTTGTTAAAATTGACAAGTCGCTATTGGAAGGAGGGACTTCGTTTATGAATAAGGATATAATTATACACGTAGGCTATACAGAGAGGAATTAAACATGTGAATGTGGAAGGTGAACATCAGGCCGGTTCAGCGAGTCTAACCTATATACATACACTTAAAGGTAAACGTAGCCGTAGCTCTGATATGCAAAATGTATGTACATTAAAAGGAAGAAAGCGGTTCAGCCAAACATGGTGGGAAAAGTGTATGTAACATATTAAGCAAAATGTTTCATCTCACAATTTAATTTTTGTACATACAAAAGCGACAAAATTCACAAATAAGATACGTATACGGTTACGTAATTGAGAGAGGTTTGCTTGCGGAACCTCCCTAATATACAACGGAACTCTTAACATTCATGGGCTGATATGAGTGTCTAAAAGGATCCATTTACCCATATCATTTAAATATTGGTGTTTTCCATTCAGTAGCTTTGATGCGTCTAGGCGTATTCAAGGGAATAAAAAAAGCAATTTGAATTGAAATCACTGGCACTCAACTATATCGCTCTAATGTACCCATGGTAATATATATATAACATGGTCTCATTTCACCGAGGGGCGGCAAAACTGGAATTACATCAAACCGATGATAAAAGATCAATTTAATGGAAGAATCAATGGAACTGACTAAGCGTTCTGAAACGCTTTGAGGGTTTTGGCCATTAAGAGAATTACGTTTGTCTTGTTCTCGATGCCTCCTACAAACCTATGCGATGAGGCAAAATACAGTTAAAACCACCAGCTCGATTTAAGAACTCATCCTTGGGAAGGAAAACAATTTCCGGACACTCTTCAATCACCTTTTTTCTCGTCGTTCTCGGGGATTAAAAGAGACAAAACTCCTTTTCGCGAATGAGGGTGAAGCTGGGGAATCCACAAGCAATTGGAAGTATGGCTCATGGAGTATCATTCATCAGTGTCAGTTACCTATAAGTGAAGCATGGTTATTGACTTGTAGCAATATTCCAAGCTAAAACCGTATATTATTGAATGCATGTACAGGGATATAATGATATTCCTATCAGGCTCAGTCAATTCCGGAGCAGGTGGCTTGTCCCCATCGCGTACAGTCTGGGCGCAGAAATGCGGAGATGGTTTCCAAATGAAAAGGATAGACTGAAATGTTTCATAAAGGCCTAGTATAATATAATGACGAAATGACTCTCCATTATTCGGTCTGATCGGAAAATGCGTTTACCATTGGGGCATGACTTTAAAATGTTATTTTAAAACTTTGCTGGCAGTTATAAAAACATGCCCGAGAGCTGGAAAAATTCATAAATATAGGTTTTAAATTAATGTCTGTGGATACCAATGCTGCTCATAAACAATGAGCAATCTGGTAGAACAGCGGAAGGCGTTAATAGGCAAGTTGTTTTCATCACTCTCCAAGGAGAGCGCTGTAATCCTACTTCTCCCTGGAGGAAAGCTAAAAACGACAAGTCCCCACCACTCTGTCCTAGGGGTATGAGTTTCATCTCAAGTCCAGCAGGAAGGGAAGCTCAGATCTGAACGAATGCCGCCTTTAGGAAATGAATTAGCGTGGTGAGACCTAAAAGCAGGCGATAATAGGAGGCGTGTTTTGATGGCGAGGAAAACCCTACGGAGAGAAATTGGCCATGGTGTGTCAGTGATTTAGTTTATGAGGCTGTTACAAAAAGTGGCCTAAGATCATATTACAGGTTATCTCAGGGGATCATGTTCCATCAGAAACTGTATATCTGGGGTAGCCCAAGGCGCCGGTCTGCATGGTAACACGTCGGTAATGAAATACAGGTCCTCAGATCATCAACGAGTATGTAAAGCTTAGGTACACCACAGAAAGAAACCATCAAATTGATAGCCATGCCCTTATAATATTAAATATTAATTCTAATACTTTATTTGCGAAAAGGAGAAGAAGAGAAGGATGCTGGAGCTTTACAAATTTAAGAGATGCTGATATTCTATATTAATCCTCATCTTGACAGCATCGCTTTGAGATCTTAAGATATTTGTGAATCTGAATGGAGTCAGATAAAATCAACATTCTCATATCGCGGGATCTACAGAAGAAGGGTAGAAGTATTAAAGCTATGGAGTAATGGCTGAATATAGCATTCTTCAACGAGGTATTGATGGCATTATGTGGATTTTAAGACAGCCTTTAAAACTAAAACCAATCGCTTGAATGATATGTGAATCTTTCCCTGAATAAAAAATGTGAACCAAAAAAAACCCACGAAATGTAGACCCCTTAGGACCATCCTTTTTTTTGTATAGGTACATGCAATAAAACCTAAAAGTTCATACTCATCCAAGTCATCGACGGTCAACTTGTCTAAGCTTGTATTGTTTTTTCCAGGCAAGATTAATGCTTTAGTGACACATTACCAAATTATTCAAGCATAGCAATGGGACTAATGAAGACAAATCAATTCGGGTAGGCAAGATTTTAATCGCAATGCATCTTTGCAAAGAGGACTTAATTGATTCTAAAGTCAGAGGCATTACAATGTGAGGTTTTCTGACATTTTCGACTGCTCGTTGAGCCTGAAGTTTTAAATGGTAGTTTTGATGAATGAGTTAAAGAATGCCCCCCATCCCACTGAATGATTTCCATCCTGCCATTATCCCATACATCATGTATCATCGTAAACGGCCTGTATTAAATCTGACATAAAATTTCACACCCTCTACTGCATACTCATATCCTGAGCAGTTGGGCGGTTGGGTGAAACTGAGACATTGTAAATTTATTACATTTTAGTTTGAATCTGGTCTGATTTTCGCAAAGCAATCCCCATAACTGAATAAGCAGTATTTATGTTAAAGGATTTTGACAAAGCTTCAAGTCCTCTTTCAAAGAAGGTTGGTGAAGAGTGCGTGAGCCCTCTGAAAGATTGAATTACTATAGTTATTCTAAATAAATCCCTCAGATCTATAGCACTTTGGCGTGATCGATTTTCTTAATTGATTTCATTTTAGTTTAAGTTAAGTTATATTTATTCAGCCAGGCAACATATCCAGCAGAGGTTATTCTCACCCCATCCTAATAATTATAACAAATAATAGAGGAACTCTATTTTTACAAGATAATGCATGATGATTATTCCATCCAAACATGTAACAGATCCACATGATATATATGATAAGCAACACGCATTCAATTCATGATGGATGACCCGAGATCTACTCAAACAAAGGTTCTTGTGACACCTTTTTCATGTAGTGAGAATTCTTCCTCATGTTAAGGTCCGGGGGTTAAGGTAAGACTCAATGTACTAAGATAGAAATTAGGCTACAAAAGACCATCAACATAAATACACATGCACCGAACAAAGTATAGCACCTAAATATCTAAATCTGTTCAAAGCTCGGTTGTGAAGTAGGTGAAGGTCTAAATTTACTGGGATTTGGTCTACATTATAGACACCCTTTAAACTATGAATTTATTCATGCGAGTCTTATCCAGCGATTAGGACACACACACGGGATTTATACATAATAGATTCTATTCTTCTCGTGGTGTAAAGCATTAAATTGCTGATATTGTTAGGAATCTATATGTGAGCAACAGTAGGAGGACCGACTCTTACTATAGTTCTTAATGACTTTTGTCACTTATATTCATCCCACTTGCCAAGGGGTAAGGCCTGTATTAGGGCTTAACCTCAGCGTTGGCAAAATACGTACCACCCAACCAAATAGAGCTCAGTCAACACATCAATTATCAATAAATACAGCGTGTAGTTGCCCAATCGATCAGCTGTCCTCCCATCCTACTTGCTTCACCCGAGTCAATTAATAACGGTCTTTGGTTGAGGCGGAATGTCCAATATCCCATTTGTTCCCATGCCACAATTAACCTTCAGTGAGAAGGCAATGATAGAACATTATCATTCTCGATGGCTTCCCATTGATGCAATAACTCCTCGTTCCATCAACTCTATTTTATGCGCCTAGCTTCTTTGGAAGCTCGCCCGAGTACATAATCGTTGCTTTCACATGCATTCAGACATTCGCATACAATTTTCTTTTGTTTCCCAAGCAGCGAAATGGGACCAACTATGTATTCTCAGACGCCAAGGATCGTTTCCCATAATGTGTAGGTAGTATGGGGAGATTCTTTTACATGATATTCTTAAAATGGTACTGTGTAGATTATTGTACAACACAAAAGACTTGACTGTCACGGTACTTGGCAATTCCCACTAATGTCAAATATTTCAAAATATGGATGATGATGTCCGTCTTTTAACAAGAGGTTCCGGTATTATGTCAAAATATGGGTGATGAGGTCCGTCACCACTCAAAGAGGTTCCGGTATTATGTCGTCAAAGACGTTGTAGTTTTGGGGGTAGAAATTGATGGAGGAGCTTTCATTCATGAATCACTTGTCGGAGAAAATATACTCCAAGATTACCTCGATATAACATTTGTTCACTGTTTTTATGCATACGACAAATTTCACTTTACTCCAAGAATAGATACATCCTAAACCACCCGAGGTGTTCAAATCAATATCGAGAGTGGTTTTCGGAACCTATAACAATTTGAGCCTTCACTCCCAACATCGACAAGGTTAACCTCTACCACTTTACAGAATAACATATATCTTTCTCCCATTGGTTACTAGTTAGCCAATGGGGTTGCATGAATATAAACCGTGCTCTCTTCACCTCTTCACCACTCATTTTTTTTGCCAACCTTCCACATGCCCCTCTTTTTATATTCATATTCATACTTTTAATTTATATAATCGATCCATCGATGACAATATTCACAAGGATCCCCCTTCCCATGCCACGTCATAGCTAGGCCCATTGTGACGTCATCAGGTATTGCAACATTAATAATTCCATGCCTATTGTGACGTCGCACCTGTACTATTCCTACCCACTAATATACCTGTTACCGCACTGTGCGGACGTGTATGCCTTTGCTAAAAGAATTTTTTCTGTGGAGGAATTTGTTTTTCTGACATCATGGGCAAGGCGAAATTGTGTGATAAATGCAAGGAGATGCAAGGTATGCCCTGTTGGTGCTAATTGCCAGAGATCTGACTCGGGAAGTGATTCTGCTAGTGGGAATACCGCTTTGGAGACAAGAATGAACAGTCTTGAGACCATGATGGGGGATCTTATTTCAACTCTTCAAGCCAAGAATGTCACAGCTCTTCCATCCGGATCAGATACTTCTAGCAACGATACTGTTCAATTCCGAGCTCGTAGTGAGAGCCCGGCAGATTCCATCTACAATGTGGGCGTGACCAGGAGGTCAGCGAGAAGGGATAGGTCGAGGTCACGATCTAGGACTCGGTTGCAGCCTTTTGATCCTAAACAAGACTTAGAAAAAGGTGAATTGATCGATTCTTTTGAGAAGTTACTACTCATTAACCTTAAATTAGTTGCTAAACTCGCTACGGATGGCCGCCCACATGATGAGGTTTTGGGCGTTGTCAACCATTGTGTCACTATGTGTGACAAGGCTGCCTCTAATGTTTACTCTCTGAAGGCTAGTGTGTCCTATGATCAAGCAGTAAGGGCGAGGGCCAATAAATCTGGTCTTTCTACCTTCGCAGAGGTTAGACAGGAGGAGGTTTTGCGTCACTTCTCTTATGAGAATTCAAAGAAAGCCATGGTCACCAAGTCGACCGAGCCTGCAAGAGGGAAAGTGTGTTACAGGTTCAATAATCCCGGAGGTTGTTCGAAGTCTGCATCTGCATGTGAATTCCCACACAAATGTTCGTCATGTGGGAGTGCCGAACATAGTGTGCGCACCTGTGCTACAACAAAAGCTTCTAAATAGGATGAGGTGGGTCGTGGAGTAGTAACGAAACACATTTTTAATGGTAAATCAGGTGATGGCAATGTTAGTTTACCTTATGATGGTGTTTTTGTTGATAAAAATGCGAGTTACGAAGTAATAAAAAATGGCGACGGTGGTGTTGATTCGGAACCGGAACTTTACCATGGTGACCAACCGGAAATCAATTCACCAGGAACTGTCATGGCGGACTTGGATGTTGCTTCCCACTCGGACATAACTTCGACAGGTAAATTATTCCCAATTACACTCCCGACCACTCCTCCTACCACAGATTTCAAAGGTGTCTGCACTTATTCTGAGATTCGTACAGTTTTGACTGACTTTGGTATTTGTAACAATGCTATTACCGATGAATTTTGCCTTTTTGTATGTCCTGCTTCGCCAAATGGACGTATCGTAAATGTTTACGCTGGTTGTGCTTGGGGTCGTTGTCGATGTGTACATGACCTCGGTGGTAATGCTGTTCAATTGAAACCCTGTAGATTTGCATACTTGTTGTTTTGTTTATGTGACGATATTGCAACCTATATTGATGTGTTTTATGGTATTGTTGATGGCTTTGATGTTGTTGATACAGAAGTCGAACCATATGTTTGTGATAATTATAACTCTATATTAGACGAGAATTCCAAGCAGAAAATGAATGACATTATTGCTCATGAATTATCTGAGGGTTTTATATTGATATCTGAGGATGTGCCTACGTGCATCCATGCTTTAGGTGCTGTCCCCAAACCAGACGGTGGAATACGCCCCATCACCGATTGTAGCCGTCCGGTGGGCATGTCCGTCAATGACCACTGTTATATATATATATATTGTATTTTTATTCTGAGTCAAAACAGTTACATCAATTTTCAGAATAGGATGCCAGCCTCTCCCTAGGGAGGTCTTCCTGGTGGATCCTGGCTCTAATACCTGCTATTTAGTAACATGATATCGGGATGTAAAAAAATGATCTGTTCAACCCAAAGCAACAATTACATATAGTGTAGTAACAATCAATAAATCAGTCCCCGCCCTGCCCATATTTCCCTTAATACAATAACCCCATAAAAACCTACTGACTAGACTGTACAGGCAATATGGCATATATTTGTTAGAATGACATAAAATAACTTTTATCGATGTATCGATCTTACAATAAGGACTTACAAGCCTTCTATATTGGGTTATCAAAATATTATTCTTTTGATAGATACTCATCGAAACCACTTCATGTTCATCATTAGTGAGTGAGTTTTCTTATAAATCTGTGGACGATGCCGTACAACTTGTACAAGAGAACTCATATATGTCAGTTGTGGACATCAAGTCAGCATACCGAGCTATACCTATTAACCCGGATCACAGAAAGTATTGTGGTTTTAAATGGAATTTGTCTGGTGTTGACACAGTATTTGTTGATAATCGTTTGTGCTTTGGTCTTCGAACCGGGCCTTGTATATTTAACCATGTTTCGAACTTTTTTGCTACATGTATGAATGTATTATTCAAATTTCCCGTTGTCAATTATTTAGATGATTTTTTTGTCTGTAACGAGAGTTATTCGTCATGTACATTGCATCGTGATACCATTATATGTGCCCTTAGATTTTTGGGTTTCCACGTGGCGTGGAAGAAGGTTACCTCCCCCTCTACCCAATCTACATACCTTGGTTTCTGCATCAACTCAGAAGACATGACTTTATCTCTACCTCAAGTGGATAAATTGTGTACCCTTGTCACAGAGGTAAAGGACAAGCGTTATTTCTCTAAATCTCAACTTGAAAAGTTCTGTGGGTACATCTCACATTGTGCCACAGTATTCAAGGGAGGCAGGACCTTCTGTAGGAGATTTTTCGACCTATACAAGGCTATGGTAGTGAAGCACTTGAAAAGGATTCCTATTAGCACTGATGCTCGCAAGGACCTTATGTGGTGGTTATCCTTCTCTAAAATTTTTAATGGTGTTTCAGTGATTAATAAGCCTAACTTTGAACTACCCATGATCTCAGACGCTTCTTCTAAAGGATTTGCTGTATTCTTGGGTGGAGATTGGGCAGCAGGAGCTTGGAAAGACTGCTATATGCCTTCAGATGCCCTTTTTGATAACCACATATACCCTGCCCCAGGAGAAAATGACTTAGCTAGCAATATAAATATACAAGAACTGTATCCTATTGTAATAGGAGTGAAGAGATGGGCTCCTTTGTTTAAAGACTGTGTAATTACCTGCTTCATTGATAATACCCAGGTGATTGCCATGCTTAAGAATGGTACTAGCACAAGCACTCAGTGCATGCAATGGTTGTATGAAATATACTGGACTTGTTTCATTTTCAACATAAGTCTGAAACCTATTTATATTAAATCGGAGCATAATGTTGTAGCTGATTCTCTTTCAAGACTACCCTATTTGAAGGACAGTGATACCTTGCCGAACATTCTGAAAGACACTGGTTTATGTTGTTTTTCTTCTAAATCCTGCAGGGCTAAGCAAGTGGAAGGCCCAAGTACTCCTTCTCAAGAACCGCTCATTAGCACCAGCAACTAGGCAACAGCGGTCCAGGCAGTGGCGGCTATTTCAGAAATTCAATGAAGATCATTCAATGCCAGTCACACCTATTACCCCAAGCAAGTTGTGTGCTTTTGCAGCCTTCTTATCTCATCTTATGAAAAGCTCATCTGTTTCAACGTATTTAGCTGGAGTTATTGCTCACGCCAGGCTACTTGATCTGGACTCACCACCTATGTCTCACCCCAGCATCAAGGCAGTATTAAAAGGAATTAACTCTCTCCTGGGTTCGGCTTCATCTCCAGCGGTTCCAGTCACCCCTCCTCTCCTATTGAAGATGTATAATCATTTGGACTTATCCTCATCCCTTCACTTGTTGTGCTGGGCTTCATACATCTTTATGTTCCGGTCCCTTCTCAGAGTGGGACACATTGTGGAGTCATGTCACACACTTAGACGCCGTGACATTACTTTATATGATGCTGGTCTTTGTGTCAAGATACGTTCTTCAAAGACTTCTACTTCACCCTTCTACATTAATCTGTATCCAGCCTCATCCAAGCCCTTATGTGCTGTATATTGGATTAAGAAACTGTTGTCGACGCATCTGCCTAGCCACGCCCAGTTGTTCTCATGCCCAACGCACCCAAGATTTACTTATGATCACTTATCAGCGCATCTAACAGACCTTGTACAGAGATCTTCCCTAAAAATTCCTCTGTCATCACATTCATTTCGACGTGGAGGTGCTAGTTTTATGTCATCTATTGGCATCCCAGTAAACCAAATAAAAATCAAAGGAAACTGGAAGTCTGATATTGTAGATTCTTATATAGTCCCTTCTCATGCTGATCAGGACAGATTGGAGAAGTTGGTGGTTGATGCCTTAAATAACATGCGATATATTCTTATTCTCTTTGTCTGTTTGGCCTGTTTGGTGAACAAACCTTGCACCTTGCTAGGTTTCTGGCCATCCAGTCTTCTCGTCCATCATTATATATATAAGGATCCACCGTCGACATATATATAATCGATCCATCGATGACAATATTCACAAGGATCCCCCTTCCCATGCCACATCATAGCTAGGCCCATTGTGACGTCATCAGGTATTGCGACATTAATAATTCCATGCCTATTGTGACTTCGCACCTGTACTATTCCTACCCACTAATATACCTGTTACCGCACTCTGCGGATGTGTATGCCTTTGCTAAAAGAATTTTTTTCTTTCTTTCTATTTATGTATTGTACTTGTTATTGCTTATGGTGAATAAACCTTGCACCTTGCTAGGTTTCTGGCCATCCAGTCTTCTTGTCCATCATTATATATATAAGGATCCACCGTCGACATATCTACCTTTATATTTACAGGTGTCGAATGAACAGGTCCAAATCTAAGATGTTACCAAAAGCTACCAAATGCTACTACCGTATTTCCCCATTCATAAGCCCGGGCTTACATTAATTTCAAATGGTGATAGACCTTTTCTCTGTCTCTCTCTCCCTTCTTCTCTATCTCTATTTCCTGGGTATGATCATAAACTGCCTGTCTCTCAGCTCTCCCGCCCTTGATATAACACTTCAAAGTGTTGATAAGGGCGTAAAGCCACCAATCTCTTTCACTCACTCCAGGCTTATATTCGGGGCGAGCTTATATTCGGGGTAAGGATTATAGTGCTTATTTTACCATAAGAATCTCTTTACCTCCCGGCTTATAAACGGGGCAGGCTTATAAACGGGGCCTGGCTTATAAACGGGGAAATACGGTATACACTTCAAACCAAGACGGACACCATTTCCACCACACAATAGTATACCCTACAAAGTGATATACTGGGATAACAAAACTAAGTTCATCCATCAATTTTATCAACAAACTATTTACAATCAATTTACTCTACTCAATGATTTACTCAACTCAATGATTTTATTGTATACAGGTCTATCATCCAATTTTACCCCATACAAAATTGTAATAAAATCATTTATCTCCAATCCGGTGTTGGCCTCCCTAAGTTTATGTCACAAGAATGGGTAAACCATAAAGTCGGCGGCTCTCAAACCAGACACGAGAAGCGTGAAAATCACGCCTGCTACTCTCAGCCAGAACAACCCGCCAATCCATAGTAACCACAACCGGAAATTGACTCCCTACAAGGACTTCCGATTCATTTCCCTTTAGTATGCTCAAGTCCTGTTGACCTACGTCAGATAACGATGTATGCCGACTCAAGTGTCTGCGGTCTTGTGTTGAATCAAAGGCATTACCTATATCTTTTTAGGAAACACGATCGGGATCAGTGGATCATGATCGGTGAAAGGACCTCCATTTACAAGTTGATGTCGCGTTGATCAGGTGTAAATTTTGCGAAATTGCTAAATGCGCAAACTATCAGAGTAGAGACAGAAATGCTGTGAGTAAATATTTTACATTATGGGAATACCACGACTGGTTAATGTATGGGAACATTACTTTTTACATCCGATGTAGTTTTACTTATTTTCCACAGTCAAAGTTAAAGCTCTATGTACAAATGGCGTGTAAGTACACAGTCGTGCTTTGGCTCTACGCTACAGAGCCTCGCAGTCAATAAACATGCAAACACAGACGCATTCAGTCACTCAGGTCTGGAATTTTGGATGTTTTTTTTCACTGACAAATATGACGATATAACTTCTAGATAATGAAACATCTAGAAATTGGGCCTTTAATTAGCTTAAATTGGATACACCATTCAAATGGGTTCAATGTCTTGATTCATTGAGTGGAACTGTGCTGAGTAATTTCCGAACACATATCACAGTTCATGAATAGTTAGAAAGATGATGCGGAACAAAATGTCGCTCAGGCTTAGGGCTGAAGCATTGCATTATTGGAAGGATGCGGGAATGACGCCTGTATGGATACAGAATGGCGCCTATAGCATGATAGTGCATAAGCGTCAGTCCCTGAGAAATTCTTCATTAAGAAGCCAAATATTTGGGATAAGAAGCATTACAGTCATTAAACTCTTTGGCGTTATAAGACCATGGTTTTCTAATTCAGATTCTAATCGATGTCTATTTATTGGTACAAATTACCCGATTTGACGCCCAACGTAACCTGACAACCTTCCCATGTGCAAGACCTCATTTTGAAATATGATGCTTAAATCGTGCTTAAAATGAAAAGGGCATCTGGAAAAATGTTCTTTGCCTCGTTCTAAGTTTTCTGTGATGCATGCATTAGCTGGGAGAAATGGAAATGTTCTCAAATTGCACTGTTTTTAAGTCACCTTACAACGCTGCTTTCATCTATGCATTCTGTTCGAGCCTTCGTAGCCAGAGCACGATCACTTAATAGAAGTTTTTCAGACGTCTTTAAAGTCAATGTCCTGACAGCTCGGCTTTTGTGAATATAAAGTTATTAAGTTATCAATTGATTATAATTTGCATGCTAGATAATCTACACGACATTACTAAGAATTATGTTTGGAGACTAAAGATACTCAGTCTTAATTTGGTCAAAACCCTCAGATTAGATGAAAAAAAAGAAGTCAGTAATTAGACGCCTACTTCGCTTATCGATTTCCTGCCCTAGGACTAGGCGTTCTAATGGGAATATAATGACATTTTGCGTTGTTAATGGAATTATAATAGCACTTTTCGTTTTGAGGTGAGAGGCTTTCCCTGCGTTTGAAGGGACTCCCTGAACTTTGGGCCTAGACTGTACTGGTCAGGAGAGCCATCTCTAGGCGTAAAGCCACAGGAAGGCAACATTATAATGCTTCGGATTCGTCAATCCATATGTGTGTACACTGACACGGGCGGCAAGACTGCGTGGAAACTATTGCAGCGGTCGATCATACCGCGAATGATATTCTTGCAAAGAGCCCCTCTCTCTCCCCCCATTAATTTTCTGTCCGATTTTCAAGATGACTCGGGAACCAGAGAGGAGGCGGTTTGAGGATGCTTTCGGGAATCAAACGGGCAAATACGGAGGGGCACAGGAATGGAAGGGTTGGGAAATCGATGAGTCCTCGACTCCATTGGCGTCATTATAATGTATTATTTGTCTGGGGTGCCGTAGAATTGGCAGACAAGTTTTGGTTGGATTAGAGGGGGCAAGAAGAAGTAGCTTTATGTGTATGCTTCGGCCCGCCAAGTGTTCCCCAAAGCACGCCAAGGACGATCTATTCATAAGACTTCCTGATTCGTCGTTGATGTGAAGTTTGTCTAGGATCTTGGCCTCGCCATAATTTGGGTAAATAAAAGTGTTTTATATTTCCTGGTGCACCACGGCAATGAATATTCGCGCAAATAGTAAAGAGGGTCACGATGGTGCTGGATATTCACTGGACAGTATTTTGCCGGCCGTCATACTTTAAGTGTTGCCTCAAAGTTATCAACATATAAACTAGGAATTCTTCAATTACAAGACAAAATAACAAATGAGCCAATACATACGCCAATATTGAGTATATGGTTGAATCGAAGTGGATAGTTACTGTGATGATGTATTGTGAAACCTGAGTTGGGGAATAGCTACATCATGGCCTTAGGCCTGGTTTGAAAGGTAATCTTGATATGTCCAAGTATATGTTATATTAGATATGAGGCATTCGCACAAAATGTACCCCAATGGACCCAGAAAAGGATAATTGACCAGGTTTAATAATTGAGGTTTATACTTAGGCGGGATTTAGAACTTAATTGGAGGTCTAACCTAGTTTGCTACTGAGTTGAATAATTACACAAGATGCTTAATGCTATCCAAAGTTTGAAGCTTGAAGCATATTAGTGTGAATGGCGTTTTACGATATTTTGCCTACACACACGTAAGACCAATACGTCTTCAGAGTTGCATTTTCTTAATTTACGATTAATTATTATTATTACTAAAAAATAAATTCAACACCAGATGGAACCTTACGCGCATATATTTCTAAATTTCTTAGTTAGATCGATAATGATATAACACTGTCTACGGATTATATATGTCTAAATGAACTTAAAATATTTAGATTATCCTCGATGTATTTTTCTCTAATGTTTAATTGGGAATGAGAACTATCATGTTTATATGAAACTTCGCCAATAAAATTTATCAAAAAAAAATTACTATTATAACTATTCAAGTTTCAGGCCCTGAAATACACTCTACTTAATTGATTGATAATGTGTAATGTAGTCATGCTGCTTTTTAATTATCAAACTGTTACCATGCGTATATCAACAGAAAAAGACAAGGACTGTCCCCAAAACACTATATTTTTGGTACGCTTCAGGAAAAAATCTTTATCAAGCGTCTGTTTGCACGGCTGATCGGCCAGTGACGCCAATGCATTTTTCGCGCCAATACAGGTCTAGCGACGGGTACACAAGTACGGTGGCCCAACGATTCGAATAGCCTGACACAATTATACATTTAAAGAATCATTAATACAATTTGTGCGCCTGCTTCATAGTTTCAAAACACAAACTTAAATCTTGTCTATACATTATTAAATATTCATGCTCTCTTTGTTTTCCCTTAAGATAGAGAGCAATAGGAATAGAGAGTGAATTTGAAGAAATAATGTGCTAGAGGGTGGGGTGTGGTACGTCGCTCTCCTATATCGCTATACACTCTCCGACACTCTACCTTCTCTCCTTCTCTCTTCCCGCAACGCATTATCATGCGCAGATATGGCAGCTCAGGCTCTCCTCTTCTCTCACACGATGGCACTATTGTTACTCTCTCTCCCCCCCCCTTCTTCTTCTTCTTCTTCTTCTTCTTCTCTCTAACACAATATATATCAGTCCATTTATCTATATTCATCTGTCTGACTAACTGTCTATCTGCCTGTCTATGTGCATGCCTCTCTATCTGTATGCATGTCTCTCCACCTATATCTGAATCTCTGTCTATCTATTTATCTGTCCATATATTTACCTGCATTTATCTATCAATATTTCCATTAATTTAGCCATACATCCCTGAAGACATCAATCCATGCACATTAAAAAAGAGTCGTAGGGATTGGTATTTCTTTGACTATACATTTAAGCTTCATGTTCATGCTAGACTATATGGTGTGCGGGGAAATACTTTCTACAGTTGTGAGGGGGCCCAAAGCTAAATTAAAACGATTTCGAACATATATATTATATACAATAGTCCCTGTATGGTTCCAATCTGGTTGGAAATGGCAGGAAAGCTTTCCAATTTGAACAAACAATTGTGCAGTAGTTGATGGGGTTCGAGTTCTATAATTGTATTGCTAGACATGACGTGCATTGGGAAAAGTCACATCCACTTTAAAAGTAGACTTTAGATTTTGTAAAAAAGGAAAAAGAAAAAAAAGAAATATTTTAAACCCTTAATATTTCATGGGGCTGTGACATCACTCATTGCTGACTGCGCACTGCTCTATGGCTATGATTTACGGCGCGGAAGCATACCATCAATTTCTTTCTCGCTCGTCTCATTGAAACCAATTGGTTCTGGCATGGCACAAGATAGATTTCCGAAATGAGAGGACGCTGGAATAAATGCAATTACCCTGAATATTATGCAAATGAAATTTCCTACTTAATTATTTTCTTAGCTCCGGTCCAGTTGTTGATGTCACCGAGGCAGCGCCATGGTTAAAATATACTCTAATAACAGTTATATGTTTGGCACTAAAAGATTCTTATTTGCCATCATCACAAACGAATAATCTTTGGCTTCATGCTCAAACTGACCATGCTATCCTACCTTTGTACTAGTGGGAACATAGCAATTATGCCTATTTTATCAATAGCTTTTTTAACGTTAATGGAATCAGTTAAAGGCTCAACAGGGATTCGCAAGAGATCATGTCAAAAAATTAAGGGAAATTGATATCACAGATCATTGCAGATAATTGGTACATGCATTGTGCTAATTAACCAGCATGCGCATAAACCACAATTTCGGGGAGAGATCGATCCTCATCTCCTGAATCGAATGGATTGATGTACTTCCCATCATTAATCACATGTAATGAGCTGACGCAAATGAAGCCTATGTTTTACCTAATGAGGCTAAACTACTAGGTCTTATTGCCGGGCGTAGTAGAGAGTGAAACTGTCACGTCAGTAATCACCTTCCTTGTGAAAATAGAGGACATTTGTAATGTGTTTAAGGAAAATGAGTCACAAGTCGCAAAAATGATATTTCTCAAATGAATTTTAGAGGGTTGAGCACTTTTAGTCATAGAAATCTATGTACCAAAGTTCAGGACATTGTTTTAAATATATCCTTGTGTTTTGAAGGCCTTCGTATTGAGTATATATGTGGTTACTTTACTGGTAATTCACCCACCCACCCGGCCCACTCTCCCGAAGTATTGCAAACATTTTCTTCAGAAATAACAATATAAAACATAAGAATATAAGATATAGAAATACTTATTAGAGATCTTACTGTTTACTATCATTGGAATCGGCTCGATCTCATCTTTTCAAATATGATGGTATCTCATAATCCATTCTTTGCGACTTGTGACTCATTTTCCTGCCACACATCACATTTGCCATGGAATTTCGAAGGATTAGTTATGAATAAATGAATGACCTACTTCGAAGTGGCTCAATAAGTTAGTTCTGTGAATAACCTATTATAGGAACTGAAATTGGGGAAGGACCATCCCTCTCATTATGATCTGAAATCTAAATGTCAGATAGGCGACAAAGAGTAGTATTCACTCTGAATCATTCTAAGGGGCTACAATGAAGAGCTAATAAAGAGAAAGGATTTCTATTTATGGAATCATTAGAGTGATCAGATCTGACTTCAAAAGACAAGACAGCAGTGGTCGAAGAAAGCACGCTTCTGCATGTCTTGTGAGTTGGTTCTGGAAATATTTAGCACGTGCGTACTGCCTTTTGTTTGTTGACAGAGGAGTCCGGGCTTGTTACGCGCAGCAATATTGTTGTTTAAGCAATTTTTACCAGGGCGCACTGTTTTTGATTGGCCTGTGTAACCTTTGCGGTCTATCTATTTAGGGAAATGTGACATTTTCTGTTAAGTATTATTGACAAGTGAAGCTTTCTGAACCATTGATTAATAATTGTCAACACACGAGCTAGATGACCAATCTGCACCAAAGCAAATCTTCCAAACGTTTTACGATTAAGGGGGGAGCAAAGAGGCACAAGATATTGGTATCATTTGAAATTTGATCTTTGCGCATCAAGAACCATTGACTTGATGAGGAAGCTGTGAATGCCCCATCAAGGTTCAATATGGGTGACAATTCCATGTCTCTTCAAGTTTGTGACATTTTGCACACCGATAAAATGTATCGTTCCTTACAAAAATGTCTCTCGCTGACGAAAATATAGAATTTACATTCTTGCATTTCACCATGCAGAGGCAATCTGTGCAGCATAGGTTAGAAGAAAAGGGAGGAAATTTCACTTGATATATGGAATCAAATCTTATCGTGTATAGTGCAATGCACCCTATCAACGTGTATCAACGCGTTATAACAAATACGAATATGAATAAGTATTGATTGTACTTCTGCACAATTGGATTGCGTTTCTTTGTTGTATACCAAATATTCCCCTCCGCCTACTATACTACCCCAGTTCGCATATATTATATATGACATAACCCTATCTGTTGTGATTACTATAGGAACTAGCTGAATGAGTGTATTTCTTTCCAATATAGTAACGTTGTTTGTATCAAATAGTATTGCTCTATAACCTCCTTTGCAACAATATAATCCTTAACTAAAGAAACCTTCAAATTGACCTTACGCCAGTCATTATCCGAGCATATAAAGAGATATAAAGTTGTCCCATTCCTAGCAATCTCCATTCCACAGAAATGTTCTGTGTTCCCCCGTTTACCCCTGCCTACGGCAGATGTCTATGATGGCAGGCGGTACAAGAGGGGGAGCTTAATCTGCTCAAAGGTAAATGAATTGGATCAGGTCGGAGACTTAGGAACTAGAATACAGGGGAATATTCATGAAGCTATCAATTTTTCATGACGGTTTCCTGATTGTTTCTCGTCAAGATCCTCCTTGCTTTAAGTAATTGCAAGGGATTGCCACATCCAGATGGACCCGAACTGGTAGGAACTATATAATACCGTCCTCAATTCGATCAAAGTGAAATCTTTGCACCTGTCCGTGACATAAGCATGATAGAAACCGATGACCGATAGGATGATGTGAATGCAATTTGTGCTTGACAAAAGCTTTCATACAAGCCTTTAAAAGGAAAATACGGCGAGATATTGCCAAGAATCAACTATACCTTTTTCAAGAAATATAACGCACTAAAATGATTTTCTACATCAAGTCGTATTCTTATGATTGCCATAAGCCGAATCGAGGAACTAGGGCTATACTCACAGAGTTAAATGCGTTACAGATGTTGTTATTACTCTAGAACATGCAATGGACAAGGCACACACATACGAATATGTATAATCTGTGTGTTCATTTATAGGGCAATAGATCTAGTCTGAGTGCAAACCAATGGCTATGCTGTCATACCGTCCCAGGAGAGAAAGACCTCTGCGAAATTATTTTTGTTCCCATCTGTTGGTTCAGCCTATCCCTATAGAAAATATGTGGGTTGTTTTGCTTTCTATGTATTTCAATGGAATAGATTTAATCGAACTAACCCTATACACTATAATTATGAGAAGAAGTGTTAAATCTGTTCAGTGTGATTAGTTTCTTATTTAATTTTAGTTCATCCATAGTGACTACCGTAATGCTGACATACACTGTGTAGTCCGAGATATATACCGACGTAGCTGTCCGCAAACCAAAGGGAAAGCTATATGTAATAGATAGGGTTTGATGTTACACTCTTCCTGCATAAGACGGATCGACGGAAATTGAGATAGAAAAACATAAAGGGTGCCAGCTGGTTTTGGATGTGAGGTGTATGTAATTAAAAAATAGATGTATATAATTGTAAGACTATGAATAATGCTTTTCTATCATGATACAAAACCTATAGCTGGGTAAAAAGGATACATGATTGTCTATAGCTTCGACACTCAGCCAAATACAATGACCAGGTTGAAAAAATGAGGTCACAGCAGCAAAGTTCACATTGACGTCTCTGTATCCAGTATCATGTGATTGTGTATGAGAAGATATATATATGGTATGGTGCACAATACAATATGCACCATATTTCTTTCAAATCAGTTTTTCAGGTTATAATGGGGGACCAAATGTCAAAGGGTCGGGTACAATAAGACTGACAAAGCAACACCCATTTCCGTACAAAAATAAAATATTCATTCATATGACATTTTCTCGGGTTCACTGAACTACAAAAAATTTAATTTCTCGATCTCTCGGACCACATAATACAGAAATGTCAAAGCAGATTAGAAACAAGATTTAGATTGTGATGTATGCCTCCATATATAAATTTGTTTAAAATAGACATAACGACTTTAGTTACTTATGAAATAGATTTGCTGGTCTGCACAACCAATCTCTATTTCGCAAATTCACAATATTGACTTACCTATTAGTAAGTACCCCGAACACATACAATTTCATTATGAATATTGGAGATGTCATGCGAAGCGAGCTTTTAGAAGTAGATAGATCGATACTATGGATTACTTAACAAGAATGAGGTGTAATGGTGCCGTCGATATACGGAATAAGACATATGAGGGTGAGGGAACTCAAAAGCCTATAACTCAGCCCTCCAAATATAGACATAGCGCCTTTCACAATTCAGGCGTGTACCTGTTTTGTGCAGTGCCTTAATCCAGCAGCCGAGAAGCGGCGAATGGTTTTATTTTGACGATATTACATTCATGGAACCAAGTGCATAGAATATTTGAAAATAGATCGACTAATTTATTACTCTTAGAGGGTTTATTGTTCATCAAAATGATATTTTCAACCTCGAGAAAAAACATGTTCAGACTCCAAACAGGCAGAAGGATTCCGAAGTGGCGTATTGACAATTCTGGACAAATGACGCAGCTTTGGATGATAAAGTGTTTCATTTCTGATGAGATGGGATTTACCATGGATGTTATTTTTGAAAGCTGCCACCATTGATTGCACTGAGTAATATTTGCAAGTCGATGCATAATTTTCCCGTATTTGATCCTAGGATCTCGGGAAACCTATGGTTGTCCAAATCTACTGCGAACCAATTGTCAGTGCATCTCATTCATCAATAGGATTTTGTAAAAATAGGATTATTTGAATTGGAAATGGATGGCAATCGGATACTTCCATCATCCCCATTGCCAAGTCATCGTGATTTATCTATGGAGGCAATCATGACTGTTATGCAAATTGACTATAGTATAAGAGTTTGTAAGGACCTGCTTACTAAAGGCAATGATCCTAATGCATGTCATTATAAATTACATGTTCTGGCTAATTTAAAATCTTAAGTGCATCCCACTTTAGACGGGGAACTATTAGTATTGATAACAATTTAAAAGTATGTATCTCGTTCTGATTTATCTTTACATTCTGATATATAAATAGAACACCAATGAGTGTATAGATGTTTAAACATACATCCAACAATTCTATAGTTATTCACGAGTCGCGTCGACTCGTACAGAACTGCTGCAGATAACGTTTGTGGGTTCAACCCATAAAGTTGATTTACATGAAAGGGATGTCACTTCAAATGATAAGTGTTCTACGCTAGAATGACTTATCACCAGTAGTGACCCACATTCCCTGTGATTGAGCCGCAGGAACTTAATTGAAAGTCGTGAATAGTCTGTTTTGTATTTTTCAAAACATCCGCAGTGAACGCAAGGCGCGTAGGGGCTAATCTGCAGCTATTGGTTGAAAGAGGGAAGCAATTTCCATTATGATAAAATTCCCAGCTAATTTCCGTCTTCTTCATTTCAGTGGAGTCCCCACAAGTTCCTTTATTGAGCAACTGTAGTATCAGCAGTGTAAATACAAGGTTACTAACGAGTTGGTTGTAGGAGCATGAATATTCCACGAGTTGCGTATAGCAACGTTCGAGTGCAATATTCTAAGAGACTGAAACCAACGAGTTAGAACTTTGAAAATGGAAATAAATCGAGTCAGAAATTTGAATTTCAGCAGTTATCTTAGTTAAAAACAGATTGGTTGCCATGACAACCCCACATAACTCACTAGTGAAATACGCAATATATATATATGCGTAACTTACTTTAGATACGTTGTTTTCAGAGCGATGCGTGTATAATAACATAACATAGAGTGTGTTTCGTTGTCTAAACCTTATCTGTTAAATCTGATATGCAGTTGCGAATCATATGGTACAATGCCTCTGCTTTCAGAACAGTTTAATCTTCTTACAAAATATTAATCTTGGTGACAACCAGAATCCCACAATATCCAATATTGGTCTCATTCATCTTCTTAAACTTGCCACTTGCCACAAATTATCACATTAGAAAGCAAGTAAAACATAATGAAAACTTCGAGAGAAAGATTCACGCCAAAGTGGAAATAGGAATATCGTCTTCAGTATGTAAATCTTCTTATCGACAACACTCATTCATCTTCTTAAACTTGCCACTTGCCACAAACTGTCACATTAGAAAGCAAGTAAAAGATAATGAAAACTTCGAGAGAAAGATTCACGCCAAAGTGGAAATAGGAAGATCGTCTTCAGTATGTAAATCTTCTAATCGACAACACTAAGGCTCACAGAAAGAAAGAAAGAATTAAGAAAAATAGTGTGGATTAATTTCGCTGGGAATGCAGCTTTGATATTTGCAACCCGAAATGCTTGCATTGTTTCTGTGGGGATTCATTTTCACTTATCGGGCTCATGATTTGTAATCTGTTCAGTGGGAAGGAAGGGTGAAATGTATTAATAATTATATTCTCATGGGCAAGTGACGAGAGTGATAAGAATATTGTTTCTACGATATTGTGCTCAATAAAATGTATTTTAAGGACGAGGCAAATGAAAGTAAATGATATGACATAATACAATTCATTTAGCCTGTCTAGGACGTATCAAGTTTTGAGATTCAAAGATATTACCAAACCTTACAATGGGACACAATGTTCATTTACCCTGTTCTGAATATGCCAACTGATGAGATTAAAATGAAAATAACAAACTTGACATTAGAACACATATAGATCTACGCTTGATTTTGGATACATCAAGTGATGAGATTCAGAGAAGGGTACACTTAAAACCTGATAATGGGGTTCATGTTCACTCGAACAAAATATTTCGACACATAATATTATGCATAAAAATGTATTTAAACTAATTCGAAAGAATATTTTGTGGAAAGTGAAGTGGTATTGAACCATCAATATTTGACAGTTTCTATGTCAGTTGCCAATCAATTTCAATATCTTGCGTGCAAGAATCTATAATTAATTGATAAATCATTTACCTCCTTCAATTATCCATTTAATCTGGGACATCATGCAAATACGTATTCAGGACTCTTGCAAGGGCCATTAATCTTATTAATAATTGTATAGTTTATGTCTAGCCATTGCAACGGTATAAAAAAATATTTTCATTTCAGAGGGACCTGCGTTTGTACAATCAGCCTTAATTAACTTATATACTTTCTAAAGAACGCTAAAATTGTCTTTTTGTCCTAGATATATTCCTTTCTCAGTAACTGTAAATAAAGCGTTTCTACTATTGATCTACCTATAGTTGGCCGGTGTGGCTGAAACACTGTATATAATTTCTATTGCATCACATCTAACTCTCTTTATATTAGAGAACGTATAGCCTTCATCTCACATACCTCATCTCATCTCATCTCATTTCTCCCTTTTTTCTGGGTTTATCTTGTTGTTTTTTTACGCCAAATGCTTGGATTACTTTTTGCAAATTTAAACAATAATTTAAACTTCACCATAGTTCCATTGTATATGTACTCTTATTTAGATTAAAAACAAGGACACAGCGAAAAACACCTTTTTAGTGAGGGTGTAACTGAATTGTCTTAAACCTGAATGAAATAAGTTTTTAAAAAAGTACGATTGGTGGCAAGTACGACAAAAATAAATGTAAAAACCTCCACTAGCAGGTGATTGACCGAGATATCAGAGTTAGAGTAAGGAGTAAAATGAGTGTGTTTGCAGTGCGGATGAGGGCTTGCTGACAGGTAGGTCAACACAGAAGACTCAAATCATCCGTGAGTTTATGGTGATAGTATCTACGCTTCATATAACACGTTATGTCAGGCTGATATAAACGCCTCTCTGTGCCAGTTATCTGCTATGGGGTTCTCCCACCCAGGTTTTCTTGTCGAGGGGGGGGGGTGCAAGGCTAATATCTAAAATATCGCAGTGAGTATAGTGGCCAGAATGACTTATCACCAATTTTTTTAAAAGTCCATTTAAGGCAAATATCATATTTAAGTTACATAAAAAATAAAAACACGTACTATCCAGCATGGATGTTTTCAGACGTCGCCGTTATGTTAAAAATAAAGTGTTATAATGATATCATCAGAAATGTTTTCCTAAAACTCCTCATAACATCGAGTCAAGTTAGGTAAGTTCTAGAGAGCAATTATCACTTGGTCTTAATCTTAAAGATCCATACGATCCTAAGTCGAGGAATATCATTATAGTTACAACAATCAAGTGCCTCATCCAAACATGTATTTATTATCTGGCTACTTTGAAGCTGTTTACATAAACAATATCAAACTCTTATCCTAAGCAAACTTAATACCTCAGAGTTTTGTAGAATGTGTAATTCATTTTTAGTGGTGGTGCTGTAATTTCCAAAACTGGGTAAGTATTTCCAAAATAATCCAAATAATAGCTTGAATCTAAGATATTATATTCGGTTACAATAGTTAGTCTTTAAATGTCTTTCACTGATATGGATCCGTTTTGCATAGGAATATTCACAAATTATAGCTATATTTATTTGTACCTATTTATTGATATCTATTAGAATATAATAATGTATTCATTATTTAGGCATGTGAAGATAAAACATCCATCTATGACATTTACATTGGCCTTTTATTTCGTTAAATTAATTCTATCATGGTTTAAATGCTGGTTATTGGTGCTTAATGTCCCACAATACAAATCCTTCGGGCGCTTTTTACCCTCAAAACAAAGTTAGTTCCTGAATAAGATGACTGGTGCTAATACTGCTGGGGGCTCTTTTCCATTAGATAGCACAATGTTCTTATAAGGACACGCTAGGAAGTTCCCTCAGGGAGTCACGACAGTGATACACCCGACAATCCTCTCCCTGTGTACCACCATGCAAGCACATCACAGGCCTCTGTTGTTATAATTATTTGATGCATCCTGCAGTGTATTTCTGTCCATGTTTCGGGTATCTGGGTCCATGGTATTGACTCCCATCCCTTTTAAAGTTTAATATGCTTGAATCCATAAACGTCGATAAATAGGTGTGATGGGGAAAGGGGAACAGGTACATTACGAGCAGGGGGGCGTGGTTAGAGGCGATGGTATGATTTTTCGTCAACAATTCATTATTGTAAGGTAGAATGAAGAACTAAGATAGTATTTAAAACTTAAGTCAGTTCGTTATCTACGGGTAGGCACATACTTTGATTACATAATATCAATTGGACATGGAATAGTTACTATCAGAGTCACACAGATGGTTCAAAATAATTAAGAATTCCATTATTGTTAATGCTGTCCTGACTTTAATTATTTTTAACGTGGGTGAACTAATAGCCTCTCTAGTTACTGAGTATGTGATAAATAAAATATCAACAAGGCACACGGACTGCAAATGCCACAAACCAATAAAAGATGTCACTACAATCTTGAACTCGACCATGACTGACTTCTGTTGATCCAGCCATAAATTGTTCTAAACTAAAGTCGCCACACCGCAAGCAAAGTTAAAACAATAAGCTTAGTACGGCACATGAGGTGAACTCTTTTGATCAACCTTTTGCATGTTGTCTAGAAGCTTTCCTATAGTGTTACGTGTCCATCGGAATTCAGGGTACTTTTTATTCCTAGTAAAGTGTTGTACGTAGTGGGAGAACATTTCTTCTAAACACAATAGAGCCCTTAATTCAAATACATTCACTAGAATGGCACCATCTTAGCCCAATGCAGAGGGCATTTTTCTGATTCCTGATAGATACCGCCAGTTTGATCGAAATTGATGCACCATGGAATAGATACTCCTAACAAGATTTCTATGACCATTTTATCCAACGCACCCAAACGAAAATTTCGTTGGCCCCTTTAATATGCATTATTCTCCCAAGACGGGATGCAAATGACCTTTCTTGTCAAGCTAGCAATGCTTGGCCTCATGAGGGTCATCCCAACACCAAAGCAATTGATGAAGCTAGTAGTAGGATTGAGTAGTTCCTTTTATTCCTGAAGGGGCCACACCCTAGCCACCAATTCCTGTCCAAATAATTCGACCCTAAAGAGCCAATCAACTGCTAAGACGCAAGTTATCGCTGTCTGCGCAGGCGCCGAGGTCACGTTATTGAGCATGAGAGTGTGTAATCCCGTTTTGGACCCGAGAAGACACGCGAGTTCTCGAGAGAGCCTCCTGAAAGCGCCAAGTGGTGTTGGGAGATAGTGAGAGGTCATGGACTGAAAGGCAGATGCTGTCTCTGCAAGAGGCAGTCGTGGAAGGAAAGACTTTCCCTTGACACAAGATACTTTTAAGCAAATAACATCTTAGAGTGCTAAATTCAATCAAAATGAACTTTGATGGAGGGGGGCAGGTTCAAAAGACCAGCCCTGAGAGAATGAGCTTTTTCTCTACTCTGTAGGATCCATAAAACCCAAATATATAAAATAATATATCCTTTTTGTGATCCTCCCTTTTAGTCCTGGCACTGAAACAATATTTCTCTCCATCACAAGATTCCCAATGCCACATTTCTGATTTCAAAATAGCATAGTTTATGTACATCCAAAGTGACCAGGGATGTTACTTTATTTGGGGATGTTCCTCGTCAACTGCTATATACTTTTCTTTAAACAAACATTAGTTGATTCCTAAGATGACCTTTCAAACACATCCATTATTACAGATTTTCTAGCCAGGCGACCGAAATGTGGTTTGCCACCGAAATGTGGTTTGCCCATCTGGGCCCCGGTAGCACCAGACACAGAACAGTTCCCATTTCTCTCTGTGTTGACCATCTGAGTCTAGCACCTCTCTACCTCTAAGACATATTTGATGAAGGAAATTGAGCAATTGTGGTACGACAGCTCGCATGTACCCCAGTCCCAATTACAAGTGTGTTTTCCATGGGCTCGAATGGACTTCGTCAATCCACCGGTAAGACATCTCATGTGTAGTTTAGTCGATCTATACATGATAGTAATTTTGTTTCATAAGACATTATTTGTCTTAAGCGTGTCATAGTGTGCGTATACATACACTGGACAGTTTCCTATCTTCCTAAGGTTTTATCAGAGCCATAGTTTATATAATAGCTGTTTGCCTATTTCCCATTCTCGCGTGTTCTGGCCCAGCCAAGCTGTTCGACAAGGCAGAAGTTGCCATTGGTGCCACAGCTAATTAGATTATCAGTAAGTGTGAGGCCAAAACAACTCATCAACTGTTTTTGGCTCTAGTGGTTGAGTCTCATATGTTTAGCTAAATAGGAAGCAACGCTTATGGTTACGAAAACAGAGATGCTCACAGTATTTCTTCATGGCATAATGCCCCTTTCAACGCTTATCTCCCGCAACCAATGTATTGAATTCCTTTCATGAATAATGATTTGTTTTCAACAGTTTATATGAGGGTTCATTTCATAGCTGACGTTAGACAAGAGGTATTATATTAGGTTTACCACTGTTCCGGGTATTCAATGAGAGAGGTATGGGTCCACGGGTGTACAGGCAGCACAAAACTCTTCTGAAAGGTGATTATTCGAGTGAATGAACACACTACTCCCAGGGTAATTCATTACAGATCAATTTGAAATCCCCACAGCAGAGCCAATACAATGGCTTTCAGGATTTCATTTACTTTTTTCGGTAAGATGTGTAATATAAGAATACTGAAACACATGTAATGCCTTCTCTTGATTATAAATGGTAAACCCCATTGTTCTTGGCATAATCGTCTTCTTTTCGCTTCATTCTGTCATACGTTATCTTCGCCTATCCAAGCAGTATACCATACAATTTCACGGGACACAGTTTTGGAGACAACTACAATTTATGTGATAAACATTCCAGGAGGTCATTCGACTTGGCAAAAACCATTTAGAAGCATTGGAACCGACAGAGGAAAAAAGTGGGCATCTTGACCAGAGGGGTTGGTGGAAGGGCCCTGACCCCAATTCACTTGATTCAGTGCACTTGGATGAGAAAGCAACCATAAAAGCTGCCCATTCTTGGCACTTTCAGGGGGCCATTCTTCATTGAGGCAGACTAAACCTAAAAGTGTCTAGACCCTTAGCACCAGCGTCACTTTGAAGCAATGGACCGTTTGATTGTCCCTGCTAAGGCAAAAATATCACGGTAAGGCCATATACGTTACATCATGTACAATTTGTCAAACCACTCTCTCATACGAGTTCGGCAGAAGTGATATAGAACGCAAAGTAAAAATGTCAGCATGGGGTTTAGTCTCTAATGAAATTCAAACGGGAATTTCGATCGAACAGATCTCGAGGATTGTAAACTTGTCAGTTAATATCCAGTGACATCAATTCAATGTGAAATGCTACCATCATATTAATATTGTGTCTTTCAGGCGAGTGGCAGTGAAATGATGAAGGTACTTAATTGTTTGAAAGAATGTTATTTGAGTCTACTAGTGATTTTGCTATTTCCCACAGGTTTTAGATTGTAAGCATATCAGAATCAACTTTAGGCACGGTTGAAAGCTAGATGTTATCCAGGGTCGAGCCAGAATATAGATTTGCGGAGGTTTTTGAACCAGTGACCTTCTTTAAAGTGTAGACTACGCAGCTATCACGAAGTACAGTCTGTAATTTGCTCAGGCTTTTGTTTTTGGAGTCAGAGATTAAACTAGCAGTTCATGGGGGTTCTAAAATAACAGCCATATCCACTATCAATATTTCTCATGGTAATATCGGTAAACACCATCTAGACTCTACACAATCCAGAACTTTCAGAAACAGAGGCTGAAATATACATCTTTATCTCTAGAGTAGCAGACTTTTATTGTCTTTCTTACTTCAGTATCGATCGTGTTTTTATTTTACATTATTGAAAGGCAAATTAATAAATGATTGAAGGCAGTTTGCAATAAATTGTACTTAATAGAAGACGTTAAAGTTGAATAAAGTAAGGGTGGTTGAATGAAGAGTGAAGAAGAAGTATGGTTTCGAGGGGATATGTGGAACATGAGATATACAAGATTAATTGTAAGAATATAACGACATAATTATTCAAAAGGCTTTTTGTAATTGTTTGATCAAGTATAAAACGGAAAGCCTAAATGAAGTCTTATCATCAATTTCAGATTGTTATATATTATTCATTCAGTATTGAGATCCTATAGATTTGACGCTCAGGACCAGCTGCCGCAAATCTACTCACGTTAGGCGGTGCTTATATTAACTAACACTTAATCAAGTATGCCGACCATGGGATCGCACTCATGTGTTTTATATATTGAATTAGTCCACGGGTGAGGAGTCATTATACTTTACCCTGCCTTGTATTAATGATCATTGCTTGTCTTAAAGACATTGACCTTATCAAGTGGTTGTGGGCGCTACCTCTTCATGACTATGACGCACTGTAAAACTATTCTTTTTCGCGCGGATGAATTTCCGCGCACTAAGTACTTTGACACCTTTTCGCGCCAATTTAAATTCGCGCATCAAGGAAGCCTCACACCTTGTTTATGCAATGATTATTATACCTTTCGCGCAGGATTTATTTCCACGCACGAAGGTTGGTGCGCTAAAATAGCGGAAATAAATACTGCGCGAACATTAATACGTTTACAGTGTACAGTAAGGGCGGACTATATAAAATTGCCTGCCTGCCTCAGAATGCTTCCAGGTTATGGCTTATTGCTCCCAACTAGCTTTTCCCTTGGCCCCCAGGCACCAGAGCCAGGGCAAAAAGCTAGGTCCTGGGTGATTAGTTCCGGGGTAATCTTTGTATTATATGTACGTGTGTTCATGCGAAAGTGGTAATTGAATGGGGGATTTTTAAGCTTCAAAATCTGATAGATGGACCCCAAAAAGAGTATGTTTAATAGTAGACAGAGTTAACAAAAATACTAAACCAATCAATGCTACATTTATATCGGGTATATGTTAAAGGGATAAGTATAGACTGGATTGAAATTAGTATCTTCAAGTAAGCTGATCATATATATATTATCAACTGACAAATTCCAAAGCTCAGAATAGGCATCCAAATTATATATATATAGACCTATGGGAATAGAGGTTAAACTATTCAGCATTGGAAGTCATTAGAGAGAAGGAACACAACACAATCTCATCACGACCTTCCTATACATACAATAAATCAATGATTAAATAAATGCGCATAGTTTGTTGGGTAGATCATATCCCTGTATGATGTCAGGTCCGCCGGACATCCACCCTTGTACATCACACGGCACACCACCACAGAAATTGCCCGTGTCACACCTTATATTGATCCTGTTAAAAAGCTTCCCACCCCAGCAGGCATGGGCGCTGTTGTTGTTGTTGACCAGAATTTAGGTCAGTTCTTCAAGAAGAGCATCAGTCACAAAGTCCCCAGAGGCATAGGAATGCATAGAGTGCCACAGTCAGGTCAAGTCCTTTGGGACAATAAAGAGTGCCTGGCTATAACACGAGATATCAGCAGTAAGACTAGGCACCCACTCAATGCCTTTCCTCCCTCCTTTCTTCAGCGAAAGTATTGATGAACTTCATGGATTATGGGCACCAAGGGGGAAGTTATAAAAACTATTACAGACATGAAAGCACTGTTAAAGTGATGAAGGCGAGTTATTTGTTTCTTCACCTAAATATTTATTCTTCCGAGTCCTTTCCCTCTTCTATGATCATGAAGCTGAATACTTTCTATAGAGGAGATATAAAGGCACTCCACACTTTCCTTGGCCCAATCGGAAGCGCCATAGATCATGGGCGCTTCAGACGAGTGGAGTTATCAAATGTATAGAGCAGGTTTTCGTCCCATTGTAGTGTTCATCGATTCATTTGCTCTCACGTGGCGTTGACTAGCAAGGCTCTGGGAATAGATTCTCAGTGAATCATTTGAAAGCAATCTACGGTGCCATCTATCTACAGAAAAATAACCTGTAAAAACAGAATGTGGTGTGCATCCACGAAGACGTCGCCAACAAAAATCTATAATGCCTGGGTCCTCAGCAGAAAAATAGTCATGGTCCACGGGAAGCTACATTACCAGATGACTCCAGAGACTGGAAGCAGTAAGGAGTTAGTTTTATTGGCTGAAAGGTGTCATTCGTACTCTAGAAGATATCCTATCCACAATATGACAGATAGCTTGCTATATGACTTTCCAGCAAATTGAACGATTCAATCCATTAAACAACTGCGATAAGAGATTGTACGGTTGTTGTTTCATTTGCCTAAATTTATGTACGTTAAGATGATATTTGCTATCAAACAATAAATTTCACATCTCTCGAAGGATTATTTCAAAAAGAATCCAAAGCCATTGACAACCAATATCTGAGTAAAATAACAGAATAACGGATTGGTAAATTCCCATTTTATATTCTCAATTGGAAGATTCCATGAGAGTTACCGCGCCAAGAGAGAACTCTATTAATTGTGTGACTGAGCCTTTTAGAGACTGATCATATCCATCTGATTGATGCAGCCAACCTGTTTAAATGTTTTATCACTCCCATGCGACAGAATGCCACTGCGCATTAAGCCACAGTTGGCTTTGAAATCGGAGACGCGTTTCAATGTGGTACCAGAGATAAAACTGATAGTCCCTGATTTGATTGTTTATTTTCCGGTGTTCGATCAAGTTCATTGTCATGTGGAACCCGATCATGCGGTTACCAACGTGCTGTCTCTACCAAACAAGAACAAGACAATCTTTCTTATAGTTGGCAGAGAGGGGGCTAAGTTTACCATTGATATTACTCTGGATGGGATTATGAGAAGGATTAAAGGTGGATTGGTTGGTTCTCAATGTGATAGTCACAATATGGATTTGTTTGCTTTCCATTCTGCTTAAAACCATGCATCTTTCAGAAACGAATATATTTATTGCTTGCCATATTTGCCAGTGTTTACTTTGCATGGGAAATGGCTTACACAGTAAATTCTGAATGTATTTGGTATCTGTGAGTATCCGGTATCCAATGTCAATTAACATTATAATGGTAAACAATTATAAAAAGGTTAATATTACATTGAGTGTTTTGTAATATTCTCTTAAAAATGGATTTTCATTAATGAAGATATTATGCATGGCATATACAAGATATTATCATTCGTGTGTTATCAAATATACTCTTATCATTTTATGTGATATATGTACAGGTACGTGAAATAAGTATAGAGAAGATTATAAGCGGGGTTGGGGGGGGGGGGGGGGAAGCTAGGTTCTATTAGATAGATCTATCTACAGTAATCGACGCCAAACTCTTCTCAAACTTCAAAGGAGTTTACCATAAAGAAATTGCTTCAGTCTATAGAGGGATTAGATATTTTATGAATACACATATTATCTAGTGTTCTTTAAAGCGAAAACGTTAGAGAGAGCTTTCATGCCAAGCTCCTTGTATGACATAACAGGTAACTTTCGCTGTGATGTCTAATACGTTCTATAGCGGCATTGAAAGTCTTGTACCGAAACTTGCAGTTTAGAACTATTTCGCTTTGAAATTATTTCATGACTGATTATATATTGCACAAACGTTCTGAAGATCTCCTATAAATATAGACGAAGATTACAAATCCATATAATAATTATATCCATCCATTCCAACCAGTATTGCTGATTCTGACACAACACGGTGACCCTTCATTCATATACTACTTACTCCATTGCAATTTACAAGACGTTGTACAGATGATTCGACACAGAACATTCGTGATCTATTTATTCGCTCATGTAATCGCACTGCTTGTGCGGCATTCTTGGGTAATATCTTGTTCTTACCATCGCGCTTGGGTGCTGTGTGTGTCCTAAAGATGAATTATTTCAGGCTGGGCATTTCTGGGCCAGTTTAAAACAATCAATGACCCACTTCTTTGTGATTAATTGCCCCCTTCCGCGAAGATATCAGGAAGCCCATTTAACCTTGTTATCCCTGTGGGATCTCCATGTTAATTCACCCTAGACCAGGCGTTATCTACTATATCAATGTTGTCATATCTATCGCAGAAAATTGCGCCCCGCCTCAAGGGATGAACGAAGATAGAGTACCATATGTTATGGGGCGTAGATGGGAGAATAGAAAGGAAGCGTTGGGGGCGAATATATCTTTATCGAAAAATCGTGGGTATATCTAGATATGCAAATTATAATGATAAACATGTAGAGTAGCTGTTCGGACTTTTAATCTACATTTTCCACCTAAATGATATTTCTACAGCAGTGAGCTATCTCGATATTGGAGATTCCTTCCATGCAAATAGATGTTGCTCTATTTGAAAAGGTCTGGTCATAACAAAAATCATATTCCATTTATTTAGTATTTTAGCATTTCCCTGCAAAAGTATATAGACAGTGACCTATCCTTTCATAAAAAAAGTATGTTTTATAGCATTTGTTGTACATATAACACGCAGTGTTGGGAAATAAGATACACAGAGTCGGAGG
This sequence comes from Sthenelais limicola, assembly GCA_942159475.1. Taxonomy (NCBI): domain Eukaryota; kingdom Metazoa; phylum Annelida; class Polychaeta; order Phyllodocida; family Sigalionidae; genus Sthenelais; species Sthenelais limicola. Next base: position 34,133,688 of record OW804098.1, read on the forward strand.
ATACACACATGTATATTGCTCGATATGTTTTTGTGACATCTAGACAGTCTGAAAGTTAAAAAGGCCTTTAAAGGAGTTTTTCCTATTTACCCTCCCTCGCTGTACACATCCTCCTATAGGAATGTGATAAGCGGCATGGAACCTTTTATATGCACGAGGTCCCGACTCATACAGAGATGGGTGAGCGGGCTGATGATGGAATCCTGTATATCTTCCTACTAGATCCACAATGTGGTGATTTCTGCCTAGAATAAATTGTGATTAGATGGATAAACTAATTAAAGAATCTCCATTGCCAAAGGCCTCATGCAATAAGCAAATTGAATTCCAGCGGCGTTCCCTTGTAAGACCCTGGATTTAAGGCATCCATTAATGCCGCGGTCCCCAGTCTCCATTATGTAAATGGTTGCTTCTGTTGTATCGGTGCTATGTTGAATGGCCGGGTTACGGGCCTAAATGACGAAAGTTTGCCTCATATGCTAATGTTGATTGGATAATTAGTTGGTCTGAAATTTTATGTCCGTCTTGCAGGAGTGGGCATCTATAGTAACTATAAGTCCCAATGTCTCTAGGGACAATAGACAATGGTTATGGGAAGTACGAATCGGAATCGAAATGCGCTGACGAATCGGTATTTAGCTATTCCATTCTCATAACTATATCGTTACCTTTATGGCGTATTCGCAATTTTGAAAAGCACCGATTTTGCTACCGCTCATGTTATTCCATTTGGAATTTGGGGACATGTATTGATACTACTGATAGCACTCAACCGTTCAAGGGTGTGAGGTTTTAACAAAGAGAACTCGTGAATAAATCACTTTGAAAAATAGAATTTTTGCGACTCATTTTCCTTAAATACATCACATAAATTTAGTCTATTATGCCTTCCTTTGTATTTGACTGTAATATACCATGTCTATGGAACTTCAATCAGAGTCCAAAGAACAAGTACAAGTATAAATAGTTCCATGAGATTATGAAACATTGCTGAGCACAAAGCTGCTAGTCTGATTAGCTCATCTTCAGGGAGGAAAATTGTATAAATTGATATTCGACTCAAACGATATGGTTTCTTGTGTTTACCGGACAGCAAAGGTAAAAAGAAAAGGTATTTTCGATTGAAAGCTGATTGCCTTTTTTATGCGACCATCTGGGATTTCAAGAGGAACGCTTTTAGAATATACATCACTCGGAAGGCTGACAATTCCTTCTGTAAGCGAATGCAGGCTGTATTCCTTGCAGCAATATGAATTTGATATTTGCAAGAATATGGAGATACATCTCATGTGACTGCATGAGAGAAGGTAAATACAAACGTTAAAATATATTCTTTTGTAACAGAATATGTATTCAGTTAATACATATCAAAGCAGTCTCACTGCATGCATGCAATGATTTTAGTCCTCTCCTGATATACACTTTTCACTTGCCATTACCTCATTAGATAACTCGATGAGATGTTATGCATCTGGTATTTTGAACTCTTCGAACACAAGTAAGAAATCAACGGTCAAGAGTCAGTTGCATGTACATCTCCGGGCAATTTGCCCCCATTGACTGAGGCCCAATGCGAAACCCATCTAATCACAATCTTTGTTACAATAGAGATATAAGAAGTCGTAGCCACCTTTGATAATATCATCTAAGAAACTTGCTGACCTTAGCCAGGATCAAATATCACTGAAGTAGAATTGTCAATATGTTCTGCTTTGCTGTCAATATTAGACTCTTACTTTGACAACCAAAGCTGGCTAAGCTATATTTACATTGCAACAAACGGTATACTTGTAATTTATTTATCTCATCCTCATGAAAGTCATCACTGGTAAACTAACTAAAAAGACCCTAAGGAGTTTATTAAATGATAAATAAGGTCTCCAAGTCTGTATTGTAAAAGGACAACCATATTGGGATGCATTATACTTGCTTCTTTTGATAATATTAATGAAATGAAAAGCTTTAGCGAGCAAATCACAAAAATGAATGTGTTACCCAAAGTAAACTTCCAGTAACGTAAATGGCTCAAGTTATCAGAAAATGTACAATTCGCCTTCACCAATTCTCTCAAATAACCCATTTAAGACAAAAGTGTGCTTCAAAAAAGAGTTTTACATACCCGAACAGGTGCTTTAAAACAACACAACCCCAAATATACTCGGATAAACCCAAAACTTATGATTTTTAGCAGTATTGACTAAATTATGTAGAGCTACAAATTGTAAATGTTTTGAAAATCTTACCCAAATGATGATGCAAAACGTCACTATTAATGAACTAGCGAAAGATAGGATTGATGAAACGAGAGACGTCTACCTTCCCAAAGACGATGCATGTTCGCACAAAGTGATATGCATACACATGTTAAAGTAGTGAAATGAAAGAAGTGATTAATTTAAGAAGATATAATTATAGGTTAATGTCACTTTCTGTGTACTATAAACGATATAATTAAGCAAACATTGTATATTCAGCAAAGTCAGTTTTTCTCATGTCATGGCAAATAAAGATACTATTATTATCATTATCAGAGTCAGCTATATCGTTTCATGCGGCCACCAGTCCTAGGGGCCTATCACTTAGGGAGGCTACTAAGATCTTTTCATCCTTCTCCAACTAACCATATCATACCCAATGCACTTGTTTTAGACTCCTCCCCGTTGCATTTGGCCCTGTCTTCTCCCAGGCAATGTTTGGACATAATAATGGCTGACAGGGGCAGACAGGGGGCGGTTTGCCCCGTCGAAACACACCAACAGACATGACCTCAGGTCAAATCTATGGCGCCACCTGGGGTCCATACGATCAGATGCTGAGGGCAAGGCAAATCTGGAAAGTGTCGTATTGCCCTATGGAAACACATCTATCTGCTTGCTGTGCCCCCTGAGCAGGGGTCGGTTCTTTTTCCTGTGTACCACGACTTTCTATTACGATATCCATATCGTATCAACCCGCGGTTGATATAATAGGTATATATAGGCAATGGTTTATACGCAGGTGTTAATGAAATGTGATATACGAATAGGGGATTTGCATAACCGCCATTTTGAATCTGGATTCGCATGAAATTATGGGACTAATGGTACAGTGTGAAGTCGATGGTAAGCATGTTATGCTCAGCATAGAATATTTAACAATGATCTCATGTAATTAGCCTTTTTTGTCTTTCATGATTCCATGAAACACGACTACATCTTTCTCATCGTGCATTTGGCTTTTATATATCATTTATACAAGCTGTGATATTGGTGAAAAGATCCTAGCGATTTTAGATAATAATGTTGCTAATATGTGTATGTCAGAATTGAACTGAATGCATCCCAGAATTCACTGCAGTCACTGCATTCGCAAAAAAGGGCACTTAATATTGTATTTTTTTCAGCATAATCCCCTGGTGTCTATAGATCTACAAAGCCATGTTCATCATGACATCGTGAATTTTAGAACTAAATAAAAAGAAAATTTCTAGATATTTACAGATAAATTTCTGCATGATTCTGATGTGAACCACTGAAGAAAAATCTAATGGATTTATGTATATGATTTACATGAGATAATATTAAATGAATTCAACGATTTTATCCCAATCAGTGCAGTATTGGGGATACGCTTTTCACAAATACTATCAAATTAGGAAGTCTGGTGTTCGATTAGTCTTCGCTTAATATACTGCCCTGTGGATAGGACCTTCCCTTTGAAGAGATGTGATGTACGTAGATCTATATGGTATTCATGCCAAAAGATCCATAATAATTAAAGCCATAGATCTCCCGACTAGAATAACCTGCTATTGTTTTATTAAAGTCAATGCCTTTTCTCGATGTCTTCCTTCACTAATCACACTTCATGGCAAGCTTGAATGATCACAAAGGCCTAGCTAGCGTGTTCTTCAATCTGTGAATCGCAAGACTCCCTAGACGCCTCTCAAACACTGGATTCGGTTTAATGGACTGGAATAATCACATTATTCTCGCTAATTCAACCTTGCAAATGTTTTAGTCGCTCCCCCTTGGTTCAGGGTTTCCATTTGTTTCCGATTTACAAACGGTAGAAGTCGGTGGATCCTAGAATTCCAGGTCTAAAAGAGAAAATGGGATAGCGACTCCAATATTTGCTCTAGAGCTGCTTCGGACAACTCGAACAGATTTCTCTAATGGACAAATGTGGCGAGCAAAGGTTGTTTATCACAGCCTCGTGACGAATTTATTTCTAATACTATTTCATTCCACTAGTACACGCTTTTATTCCCAAGGCAAAGTGTGCACATTTTTCGAATCGTATTATCACTCGTAGGTAATATTCATATAATGGGATCCAATATTCACAGGGGGGGGGGGGAATTAGTGACTGAAAGCCATTATTGGTAATGAATTTAAGAGGGGGTGCTCATAATGGTTAATCGCAGAGTTAATCAATTGTACAAGTCATCTGAGGACTGGAATCCAATCTGCCAGCGAAGCGGCGTAGGAAACGTTTATCCAATTTGTAAGCTAAGTCAAAGAGCCGCTCCCATCAACCCTGTGACCCGCCATCAAACTTGCCATTAGAGTTACTCAACAGACCTTAACACCAGGAAACATGACTGGCATCATGATCGATGAATCTGTAGGAGTGGATCCAAAGCCTGCAATGGTGACTGGCTTAGGATAGAGATTTATCCATCAACGGTAACTCGGGTTAAAAGCACCAGCAGTCGATGTAAATAACATGGAATGTGCCGGGTCTGCTGCCCACTAAAGTGGACAAAGTAGGGTTGCGCCGAGTATTATTTGTCATTTGTTGTCAACCTCTTTGTGTCTAAATCCTCGTGGTCCATTCCATTAAAGTCTATCTAGCGGCACCCAGAATTCACAGGGGAACTTTCCGCAATTATAAACTCAGCACAAACTTCGAACAAACTCGTTCGTAGTAACGCTCTTGGTAGGACTACCCAGGTTATATTGCTTTAGTCATAAATGTGTCCGACGTAGATATCTATTATACATAGCATGGGACGGTTGTCGTAGAATCTATATTTGATAGCCAGAGAAGGAAAATACCGATACACCATATTCTTCCCAGTATGTATGTGGACAACAGTATTTCATCAGCGGTGCAGCATTCTAGGCACGACCGCGAATCATACACCTGGCTTCCGTTGTATATATAATTGAATGTGATTTGCTTGTAGAAGTTCGGCAGAGTGCCAGTAGGAGTCCCCCATCTACGGATCTACGATCACAATAAAAGTTGTCTTCCGTCAGAAGCCCTAGTTAATGTAAATAGTCATCATTTCAAAGAATCCCCATGCAGCGACATGGGCGATTTAGTTGTTGGGGCAGATTTAAACGCCTGTACTTTATATTGATTACCCTTATTCAAACCCCCTTTTACCGTGCCCAGTCAGCTTATACCAGTCTGTGCCTTATTGTGCCTGTGCTCCTCTATATGATTTAGTCAGATAGAGATGCTGTTCCCATTCATTGCACAGTGCTCTTATTCCCAGGACCACTTTCATGCAGTGGGAAACCGATGCACTATAGCATCGCATCTCCATTTTGAGTTCCTCGTTGGTATTGCTCGGACTCGCAACGAGATCTTACTGGTCATTTTCTTATTATATATTATTTAATAACGGGAACACATAATTACGAATATGGACGACGGCCTGGCTTTAGATACAGAGCTAAATAATGAGGTGAAATGAACGTTCTACCGCGATCTGATTCCCGAAGGTCGAATTTCTTTATTGGATTCTATTTCTGCTGAAATGATGTCCTAAACACGTGTGTTCGGTCTTAGATTTAATATAAGCGATATTTAGATGAAAATCTGCTTGCTAATAGACAAAATATTATTAAATATATTGACTCTAAAAGCAAGTTTACATAACCTTCTAATCGCTGAGTTGTTATGGCATTAACAATACTTAGAACAGAAAGATGGGGCACTGATCATCAATATGGCACAGTTGGAGGAGTTTTACTATATCATAGCAAGGGTATTATACTTAACAAACCTACTTATGAATTACTACCATCCTGTAATCATTTTCTGTCTACAAGAATCACTCCACGATTTTGCACTACACGTACACTATAGATGATATACATCATTAATCGACCATATAGCCCGACTTCTTCGAACAATAGAAGACGCCTACAGTAAAACAGATCCATGAGACATCGAATACAATCCAGACCATAATATCGACTGGAACGACGCAAGTAAACACCGCCCACATGGCTTGGGAATCATGACAGATATGGCATTATTATTTTGCTTTATGCGAATTTTACGCTGCCCAATATGCAGGGGAATGTAACTAAAATGTGTGGGCATGTGATAAACACCCTGACACCCACAAGCATCAAGATCCGTTATTACATCACTAACCAATTACATGTTATCGGTGATGGGCTCTGCGTGCACTACATGTGCACTAACATGGCTAAACACGTGTATGGGAATTTGTATATACGGGTCAGATCTTCAGAAAATGTACAATTGGCAGCTCTACACATTTAGGGAATATTGCGAAATTAGTCGGACAAAATAATGACTACTAGGTTACTCTGAGTATATTTGGTATCTACTTGATTCTAACAGTCTGTTCGATTAGGTAGGACAGTGTTTTAGACCTTATTCTTTTGTTAAATTATTAGTTTATTTGAAAGGATTGGTGAAGGGGAATTGTACACTTGCTGACGACTTCACCCATATCCTCTTTATGGAGACGCAGATCAACCTTTTAAATTCATCCAAAAGTAGTGACCAATTATATCCTTGTTTGCTAGGGGTAGATTGACGAATAATTGAATATGGCATACATATATATATATTATCAACAGGCCGGATTGAATACATTTTATGCATCCGAAATGTATTCTTTTCCTTACTGATTTAACAAACATATCAATCAAACTTTGGATGCAGTATATATGTGCATTAAATGGACAACATTTTTTTTGTAATACGGAGTAGAAAAAACATACTTCACCTTTCCGACGCCCCCTTTATCTAAGCAGTATTTTAAGAAAGCAGCTGCTCTAAAGGTAACTTCCATTGTATTATAGCATATGAGCTCATTACTATTTAAAAATAGAAGCCTGAGACACGGCGAAATGCGTCTAAGGTCCCCCATATATAATGCAATTGGAATTCACTCCAAGGTTTGTCCTCAGTTGAGTTGCCTCTACTTTACTCAATTCACTATTTATAAATCTTGAGTGATATTTCCTCACCGCTTTGGGTGTGGTGAGGCAGCATTGAGGGAAGATCTGATGATAATCAGTGCGCTCTTTATATCCTCATTCATATAATAACTGGGATCCCGGGTGGTGTATACGTCAGTCACGGAATTGAGCCTATAGATAAACTCCCAATCCAATGCCTTCTTTATTACATTGCTTTACTCAGATGTATTTATTGATTTGCGTTGAAAATAAATATAGTTTAAATATGTATTGAAGCACGTCATGATAGTGGGAAGTCTTAACTTTGATTGTATGCAGCTGCTTTAGTCACAGAAATAATTTTATATAATGCTGAAATACAAGGGTTAACACTTTAACCCTTCCATTTCAGAGACATAATTATTCTATTTCGGAAATTATCACTTGAATAGATTTATAAGTACGGCGTAGGCTAAGAGAATGGTGACCATAGTGCCTATCTTGCTTTACAAGACTCTCATATTTTCTTCTCCTTTTGGTCAAGGCCGGAGAAGATGGATCGATTGGAAAGCATTTCAATGGACCATAATGTATTAGTCATGAGCGGTTAGTAAGGGACGTTTACCTGTCACCAAGGGTGGGGGCGTCAGGTGCATGTCGTTTTGCAGTTCTAAGGACCAGTAACACCAAAATATCCGAGGTAATCCCTTGCATTTCTTCTTGATGGATTGCGACAAGGTCAACTCCCTTTGAGCAGGACTTAATCTATAGGGGTTTAAACACAGGTTTAGTCATCGCCACAAATAATTAGTCGGCCCAAAATATGTCGGTTCTTTTTGTAAACTGTTCTTTTGTATTTTGGCGGTCAACTTGTTCGATATGTTGCCATTACGTTCTTTGAAGATAAATACCAGATCTATACAGACACCACGTGGAGTCTACCTGTCAGAAGATTATAGAAATACGATTGACCCTATTCCGTTTATAGTTGTTCCTTCAGTCGAACTGCTGAGTGTTCCTGAAAAGTTAATGAAGATGTTGTTCTCGTATGGAACATCTCAGCTTTGCAAGTCATAAACAAGTTGAAGGATATATCTTAAGGGCCTAGTCCACTAGCTGATTCTCATGCATGCGATTCTCACAGAACTTAATGCAAAAGACTCCTCTGCGGTGCAAAATCGCATTAGAATTGGCTTATAGTGGACTAGGCCCTTTATTCAAGATTCGTAATTAGGCAAACGGTAGTCACGACTTCTCTTTTAACGGAAAGTCGAACATAACTCCTGTAAAGCAATATCCATAAATAAATGGATGAAACCGAAAAAAGGCAGTTTGTCCATACTACAAACCATTAAATGAGAGACAAAGGCTTATCTGTCTGTTAAGGAAGGGCACGCATCTTATTTAAAGCTTAATTGACGACTCACGCTACTCTGTCAAAGATTAGATTCGTTTTCTCCCATGATGACCTTTCGTTCGAGGCATGTAACAAGCTTGTTACAAGAAGAAAGTCAGTATTACCTTAATGAGTTCTGTGTACACTTTACTGAATTGTATGTTCATCCTATATACTGCATACATAGACACTATCAGCCTTTGGAGGTTCTTTGTATTTGTAAACGTTTATTTCTGATCGTAATAAAAATAAGGGGACATTTCTCCAATGGTGGGAGGTTTTCAAGTCCCCTTTAATCATTTACATGAAGTCTTGGGCTGTGAACAAGTCTTCTTTCATCGTGGACGAAAGTGGTACACAGCAAACTGTGGTTTACTAACTTTTATAATTTTTTAAATTCTTAATAGCAATTACAGTAGACTTTAACTTAGATTTATCGCATACCAGCTGTCCCCAAAATCAATACATTAAGGCTTATATATAATATTATCTGAACATTTTTTTTTCAATATAGCTATCTACATCGAGCCTTTTCTTTCATCTGAATTCACCTATATATATACAGAACATGAAATGATGAGGACGCTCCTGTACTAGGCATAGTATTTTACCATTGATAAATTGATTCAGACATTTCCCACACCCGGCCCATTGTGCAGATTGAACGGAGCTGCCTGCGAATCCGGCCTTTGCGTGACTGAGGTGCGTGTGATTCCACGAGGGACAACTGCACAAAGGCATCCAATTACAAACAACGGTTTAAAAGTTGAATCTCTCTATACACCTTCCGCACAAAGGTTCATAAATGGGATGTGTTTCAGGAAGATGAGCCACAAGTCGCAAAATTGATCTTTTTTAATGTGTTTTATTCACAAGATATCTTTGTGGGAATGTTTTCATTATTGGGGTGCTTAACGGTTTCTATAGCACATGTACTGAATCTCAAGACAATGTATCAATATTTATGCATTTCGAAGGTAACCTTATAGAGTATTATTCAGCTACTTTAGTAATAAATGTCTACTCAGAAATATTGCAAACTTTTTTTCTAAAAACTAAAATAAAAAATATCAAACTTAGAATATGGAAATATTTGTTAGATGTTCTAATGTTTACCATCATTACAATCGGCTTGATCTCATCTTATCAAATATGATGATATCTCAAAATCCATTTTTTGCGCCTTGTGACTCATTTTCCTGAAACACATCATAAATGGTTCTCCAACTGCTAGCTGGATTCAGGCGGCTCTAATTGATAGATATAAGCAAATATGAGAGCAATCCATCAGTTGACAAACCACATCTATCTTATAATGTAGATTGAGATTATTTGAGTCATACGTGCACGATTATTGCACCGTTTTACCCATTACGCAAATTGATTGTCCCTTGTCATGGAACCGACTAAGTAGTGTCATTTTAGAACTCGATATAGGGCCTAAATAACATACAATATATTGTATGTTTTTCATTCGAAGGTTTTTCATGAATGCAGTAGAATATGCAGTATTTTATTGTGGCGGCAGTATGTGAAGTATAGGATTGGGCATAACATGTCGAGTATGAAGCGTTATCTTATGGAAGTTACAAGCAATGCCATTCAGAAACCTGTTTGAATTTTCCTGGAATACTAGGGGATTTTAATCAAGTTTTTCAAAAGATAAGAAAAGATAATATAAATTTCATAACCTCCTACTAATTTTACGATACGATCAGACAAACACGATCTCAATAGGAAATGTTTATTAAGTAAGCGACACGACCTCATTGTCCGGGAAGGACCTTTTAAAAGAGAATTCTCCCAGGTCACCTCTCTTAGCTGTTCTAGAGAAGATTATGTCTCCGGCTGTCGCCTCTGGCCACGTGCTCAGGATTGAATGAGGCCTCGTTGGCTGCCACATGGATGAGGACCTTGCGGCGCATTTCTTCGGGGAAAATGGATTGTGTTATTTGCTGACTATAAATGAGGACAGGGGAAATGATGGCCAGGCGTGGAAGACATTTATTAAACCCTTTGCAATCGGATAGGTCAACGATGATGGATAAGAATAGAACGATGCAGAATTTTTATTGATGATTTGACAGCTGGCAAAACTTGTGCTGATAGGAATTGCACTGGTTTTCCATGTAATTTTGACCTTTCCGCTGCCGAGAAATATAGGAAACATTTCCAAGGAAACAGTGATATATGACCTTTAACGTCCTGTCTTGAATTAGCCTGCAGAAAGTAACATACATGACATGAGTCAATTCAAAGTCACTGCGCATTTACCTCAGTCATAATCTATACATTATATATGCTCCTGTCTCTGCCGGTCCTTTACATCAGTTTTTTTAATCACGAGGAGGGTTAGGCACACAAAGAGATTGGAGTACGAAACATTAGCATGGTTAAAGCGAAATATATCTTGTGTGTGTGAACACTGATGGTATAGCTATGCTTAGTCACTGACTTGAACTAGGCTATAACCACCTAAAACAGTGACTAAAACAATTGATAACCTCCATTTCGGGCCTCTAACTCGTGCACTATTTATTTACTTCGCCTCGGGATTATACACTAAACAGTGCACCAACAGCCCCTTAATGTCGGTCAGTAATTTACTCTATTGGCTGACAATGAAGGTAACAGTGCGCTGTATTCTTTAAAGTAAAACACTGGGCTGGAACAATTGCAGGTCATACAGCTCAATTATGGTTGATAACTGGGAACCCGCATTATAATACTGGTTTCTGGGCAATGGTGTTGCCAGAATCAATCAAGTAATTTCTTTCCCGCTCTCTCCATACCCTGTCCTGGGTACTGCCATATTGCCCTATGTATGACACTAACTCGGGCCTGTTCATTACCGGTATATGTGGTCAGTGCGTGGTCATGGTCTAATGAGTGTGGCAGTAAATAGTAAGCAGTACAGCAGGTGCAGCAGAACAGATAAAATATTAGGGGGGCAAACTTTTTGGGGAGGGGGGGGGGAGTGGAGGCGGGGCAATGGAGGGTGACTTTGCATTAGCCTCCAACAGTATAATATAATTCACACAATCCATATTTTCCCCCTACTAATTTTGCCTCTAATACCCTGCCCACACATAGCCGATTTGCCTCCCGATTGTCCCCCGATTTTGGTCTTCCGATGAATCCTATGACTTCATTTCAAATCATGGTTTATGTTATTGAAATAACATAAACCAGGATTGTGTATTAAATCCTAGGAATCATCGGGAGACCTAAATCGGGGGGCAATCGGGAGCCAAATCGGCTATGTGTGGGCAGGGTCTAAATAGGGGAGACATTAATATTTAATATATTAATGTCCTCTTATTGAGCGGGGAATGAATCACTGCTGACCACAGGAAGTGACCACTCACTGACCAGAACTCCTCTCCTCCAATCACATCCCTCCTCGTCCACTTCGAATCGAGCTCTGGAGGAGGACAGATGTCCAGCCATAGTCTTTAAAAACCCACCCACCTCCCTTAAAACAGCTTCAAAACTTAAAACATCTCCAAGAACTCTCGTTCTCCTGGGGGGTGGTGGTGGCCACGCCCCCTCCAATACACAGCTGATCTCTCTCTATCTCCAGCGGTCACAGAACTCAACTCTGAAATGAACAATAGACTGACAATATAGCCTACCCCCCCCCCCACTCACGAGGGTGCAGGCCCCCCTACTCATAAAATTTCCCCATACTCGTTGAAATAAAATCTAATATACTTAAATTCATGTCTTGTGTGCTTAGACAAAACTTACATTCACCTTCATAAACAACCAAAACAAGTATTCGGGCCAATTTAACAGGATCACAGGGTGAAAACAGTATCATCTATATTTTTGTATATATTCTGAATATAATGGGTTATATGTGTATAATGAGTGTCCATAAACTGTGACCTGTGCCGCTGCCATTACTATTACCATTACTGAATGGTTATTTTGCTGTACATTTCCTTCTAGTTGGAATATTTTCACAAACTAAAGACCATTATGACCCTTATATCAAGACCTATTATGTATAAACTAAGTTAAGACATTATGCTTACATTGTTATTACTTATTTCAAATTTAATTCCATTTTTGGTGGAATTGCTCATAATATGTATGTGTGTGTGTACTATAGTGCCCCCTTGCCCCCCTGGTTCTGCTGTGCCTGTAGGTACACGTGGCCATGCAACCCAGTAAACATGGCTAGTCAACAAGGTGTTAGTGAGAATGAGGAAGAGGTAGTTTATTTCAATCCTCTCTTAGGGGTTGAAGGCTACCAATTCAGGCAAAGAATGAGATCCCTGGAGTCTTTCCTTTGCCTGAAGTTCAGGTGTAACACCCATATGCCTTGCAGATAGGCATCAATTAAAACAAGAGTTGGAGCTGATTTGAGACAAACCTAAACAATCTCTACCTTAGGCTAAGAGACGGAAGTGAGCTGGCGCTCTGCTGACGTCATATTCACATAGCATTCTGGGAATATTGTTCCCGCCAGCATACCGGATAATAGCCACTTAAAACATGAAGAAATCCCTCCCCAATGACTTATAAATGATCGAATTACATATTACAATGTACAGAACATCAAATAGTAGTTTTTTCCAACATCTGACATGGTATTATACGCAGTCCAGGGTTCCCCTTTAAGCAATTTTAATCTGTTGTACAGATCTGGTTCGAAGTAATTGTACTTGCATCAGCCAGGTTATAGAGGCATATTCTAAAGTTAAATCAACTGCTGGTACATTTATGCAGACCTCTCCACTGTTGCACTATTCAAAATGTTCAATATGAGGACCGTATCAGTCATTTACTAACTAACAGCTTCATTTTATTATTTACGTTTAAATAAATACATTTGCATACATACCCAGCCTAATAAAATAATCCTTATACAGTCTAGGTCCAAACCCTCAGATCAGATAAGAATGGTATGTCAGTGATTGGACGCCTACTTCGCTAATCGGTCTCCTGGCCTAGAACTTGGCGTTTTGATGGGATTATAATGACATTTTGCGGTCTTAATGGAATTATGATTGCACTTTGCGGTTTGAGACGAGAGGCTTTCCCTTCGGTTGAAGAGACTCTCAACTTTGAGCATACGCTATATAATATATATATATATATATATAACCTTTAGGCTGGGGAAAATGTCCAATGAAATCATATTAAATACGATGGTAAATTGCCATACATATATGTGTGCTCCATCATATAGTAGGTGACCCCTTGAATGGGGAATGCTGTTTGCGTAAGTACAGAGGAGCGTATCACTCTGTACAGCTATCTCCAACAATATCACAATGGATGATGAGTAACTGGGGGACCACTCAGGTGCACAGAGCACAGGCGCTCCTCCACAATATCCACCTCAGTGTTGACACACTGTGCATAGCTGATGATGTGTTTCATCAGTTGCCTGCATTCAAAATTCAAGCACTGAGCGTTTTGAGCTGCTAGATATGAATGAATGAATGCGCTAAACACTAGCAACTTCTGCTGCCTGTGCAACAGAAAACAGAATGCGATCGAACGCTGAGGCAAAATGTATGGCTAAAAAGCGAGAAAAAAAATGTCTTTAAATTGTTTGATGAAACGATGAAGCAAACTGTGCAGAATTGAATGAGATTCTGCCTTCGAATATTACTTTTAGAGATACACAAGTTAAGATATTAAAAGTTGTTGCTCTCATAAATAGGATTAGATCCAATTTAAACAATGACAATGTCCGTCATTGCCACAGACGCATTTTACCAAGGCTTTGAAATGTCCCTCCTTTGACTCAATAAATGTAATATGATTGGGCTAAACACTCTTCTCCTATATATACCGTATATTATTATATTATATTGGAGAAGCGTTTTAGTTTAGAAGATTATATCTATATACTTCACCCTAAGCCTGACACAGGACATATTATTATTATGGAAGATAAGTGTTGCATGATATCCTGCTGTATTTTGCAATATTGCGAGATACATCTCTCTTTCTACTTTATTGCCTATTTTCGTTCTGCCTTCTCAGGTTCCCGCTTCAAATAGTCCTTTCTTTTCTTTCATTGACCCTTTCATGCAGTGCTATAAATACACACAGAAATGTGCATTGCATCGTCTCAAAAACAACTTGCACTTTGTCTTCATGTTATGTTCCAACTGATAGTTCATCTTGCTTTTTTCCCAATTGAGGATATGCATTTAACGTTGACCTGTTACTTCGATGATTCGCCAAAAGAACACCAACTGGCACATTTTTACCCTGGTGACACCCGAAACGCAAATCAAAATCAATAATACCCTTCGCACTTTAAGGGAGACAAATTGCAGTTGTATAGTTGCCAATAACTAGCGCCCACATCGTGGCATCTCAGCACTAATTGACCACATACTGGACCCAACCGCATTATTGACCTCGCACCATCGAGAATTGCAGAGGATACAGTTGATCCGACAGACTCGCTTCAAGAGCTACTAGTGACTGGAGGGTAGCTGAAGCCTTGCAAGTCAATAAGTCGCGTTGTTCGCAGGATTAGAGGAATGCCTCCTTTACCAACCCTTCAACATCAGCAAATTATCGATCTCTGAAGATAAATCTTCCTTTTAAATTAATTAGGTTAAAGTCGCAAAATAAACCCTCCAAAGTCGTATGAGTTTAAAAGGTATTCATAATTTTACGATACTACCTGCACAGAATGTTTAGAAAAACAGTTACTGCGTATAGAATAATCGCCACCAACACTGTATAGGGATGACTGAACACCTTTCCACCTTTGAATTTAAATGATATATCAATTGTATTCACTTAATGCAGTCTATTCTCAAAGGTAAGACTGCATGTACCCACTCAGTCTCGAGTAATATTTATAGTTACGGCATCGCTGGCGTGGTGTGTGTACCGGCTAACCACTTATCAACGCCTATAGCGGTAGAAGGAGTCAATTCCATCGCCTCAGGCGATTAACAACAGCTCCAAACTACCAAATAAGGCACCTTCCTCCTCTTCCTTTAACCTGCTGTGCGTTTCCTCGAAAGTCATTTTTTTCTAGGCAGTGGTTTTGTTTCAGTTTTATCGTAATGAATTGGAAACCTTTCCCTCCTTGACCGCAAACATTTGTTTAAAAATGCTTCTGCACAAAAGGGGCATTTATTGAGTAATTGCTGGGGATGAAAAAACATTACTGTGCCATGTTCTTCAAACAAGTACACTGACCTCTTCTTTATCGGGTTTATATCGTTTTTATTGTAGGAGCATCTTAGATTACATTATAATGAAGCTACTTCGGCACGTGCCACAACCCGAATTGCCTCGTCTTCACTGGACAATGATGGTTTCGGGAAGGATAAGTTAGTCGAGTGCTTCTTTATCATACTCACGTCTCTCATGGCGAACCTTAAGAACAATGCCTTTCGCGAACAAAGGTTGCAAGACGCTTTCTATGTACTTGCAAACACAAAGACTTCTGTTAAGGCTGTCTCTGGGTAGCTTGAATGATTCAATAGGTCGGGGTTTTTATTGTGTTACATTCACTCGCCCTTTCCTATTCTAAAATTATCCAGTTATAACTCACATTATATATGCATATAACTTATTGGTATAACTTATGTGTACATGAATTTATTCGCTAACATTTTGATATTCTTTTGCAGTGAGTAGAAAACCTGGATCGTGTATATATTATATGGAGAGTAGTAAGGTTTATATTTTGTCCATATATGGATGCCCTGTATAAGGTATGATGTAAATTTATATCGAATCGTCGGCAAGCTTATAGATAAAAATAATATAATCCCCCATTGAGTTTTTATTTACATACAGCTTTGGTGTTATTCCTCTATCTCGAGCGTTATAGTAATACCTTGGGAGTCAACTTAGTTCATGACCTCTGAGGTGTCCCTTTGGAACGTTTGATATCATGTTTGCATGCATGTTTGACCCTGATCGACCAATTCTCCACATTTTAAGACTCCATAAAATCTCCATAATCGCAGCTAGAGAACATGGACTACGACAGAACCAACTAACATCATAAGGTTACCACAATCAAGTATTGCAATCAATTTTATCCTGACCTTTTGACCAATTCGATTAGAAATATCCTATTGACTGATATGTGACCACAAAATATCAACCGGATCCCCTGGAGGCAGTGCAAACATTATGTTCGGACATCCCGCATCCCCATAGTCTCCTGCCAGACTGCCTGGTGCTCGCTGGCCCTGCCTGGCTACATTGGTATAAATACAAGACCCTGCCAAGGCGAAAAGTTGAAAAGTTGATCAGGCCCCGTTAATGTCAGGTCCTGATTTCCCAAGCCATTCAACACATGCACATGAAAGGGCAAGCGTCCAACCCCCCCTCATTGCCAACGAGGTATTTATAGTCCCACGGCAGAGCGATGCTTTCAGAGATGGACACAAAAATTGGAATGAATCCATTTGGACTGAATGCTATCAAAGTCGTAGAGATAAGGGGAACTGGCAAGTATTCTTTTGCTTGTTTTACTTCAGAATTAAGTCAGTGACAGATGTGCGACTATGCAAATTGATTCGGAAGAAACATTAACCAGACACAAAGACGGGTTTGAGCATTATTCTCCCCATGTGAAACTGTTGTGAGAATCTTGGATAAAACTACCTGAATTGTCATTTTCGCTAGTATTCTACTTTGCATCAGTATGGGTAATTGCGCCAAGAATGTCTGGGCTGTGTCCAAGAAGAAATCAATTGCCACTTGAAAATCAATCATGCGGTTCACCAAAGCGAACCTTTCTTGAACGTGCAGATTGGGCATTGCTATAATTACAATTTGCTAACTCCCTTGTAACTAAATCCCCACGCACTTTATGAACTTGAACAATTGATAGGTTCTGATTATTAAATTTCAAATCTGAAAGTACTTTGTTGGTTCTGTTGACAAATACACACTAAAACTCAATATGTTAACTGAATGTGCATTTCTAGCAAAAATTGCTGCATTTAAAATCTTGTGACGTCTCTTAATTAAAATGTCTGGTGAACTGAATGTAACCAATGTTATGTTATACATGGATTCATCTCCTGTCATGCAACACCATGGCTTCAATGCTGTAAACTAGTCTCATATTTCACATAACTAGAAATTGATCATTGAAATTGCTAGCAATAATTAAACAATGGAAACATTGGGACAAACCTCTTTAACTTAGCTTTTTATCATTTCCGTTTCAATCCCGCAATCAAAAATGAACAACCAATTCCGAAAAAAAAATAAAGATTAACTCCAATTCAATACATCAGAGTAGGAATTATGTGCCTGATTCATTGATTTCCCTAGAAACAAAGTAGTCAGAGAGATTGCCGTAATAGATAATATATAGTATAACTAATATTATTTTATCACATTTACATCATTCATCAATAGTTCAAAAAGTGAGTATTATAACTTCTTGATGATAACAGTCATTTTCTTACCCAACATTTTGCGTACTAATCACCCAGGCATTCTCAAAGCACACTAATTTTATTCCTTGTCTTTGAGCTCATATTTGCGGCCTTGAAAGTGACGTCCAGGGACGGGTAGGATAAACAACGCCCAGGCTCTAGAGCTGCCTTTGATAAGGGAACCACAAAGAGGTGGGTCTTGTTCTCCTGGTAAGCCTAACCTAATCATTATTGGCATTTCATAGGTGTCAATGCAGGCGGCCTCTTTGATGAATAGGTTAAGACTAGGCGTCAGGTGATGTTAAATTATTCATGCCTCTTCTCGCCATTGCTACCCTCAATCTAACTATCTTTGTACAGGGGCAGTGTATCATTGGCACTTCTACTAACAAGGAGCCAGAAAACTAAGCTTTACGTTTTTAACTTGATCCCAGGGCTTGACCACAATTAATCCTTTGGAATGAGTTTGTTTACCGCTATATCCTTGAATGCCTATCACTCAACGGTAACATATTTTTATTTACACATTAGCATCAGACCAGAAAGAGATCCATCGCAAAACTAGAGAATGATTTAATAAAGGAAAGCATTAGTCATTGCACCATGAAGAAGTTTATAAAGGAACCTATCTCTAGGTGTAATATGTGATGTGTTCCAAAAATTATATTTTCCAAAGGGATTTATTTACAAGATCTCTTTATTGGAATGTTCTGAATTTTGGGGGCTTAGCACTGGTAGTCATATATATGAATCTATGCACCGAATTGCCGGACATTGTATTAAATATATCTATGCATTTTGAAGGTGATTCTATGGAGTATATTTAGTCATTTAACTGGTAATTGCCCACCCAGAAATAATACAAACTTTTTTTCAAAAGTAAAAATATCAAACTTAGAATGTAGAAGCACCTATTAGACTTCTTACTGTTTACTATCATTAGAATCCGCTTGATCTCATCTTTTCAGATATGATGGTAGCTCAAAACCCATTTTTTTTGCGACTTGTGACTCATTTTCCTTTAACACATCACACTTTTTTTTTCACTGGTACAAATTTAATTTCTTTCAATAACCATGTTGATGCAATCACTGCCTAGCCCCCATGATCCCCGTCCAGCACAATGTATCCACCCCCTCCTCTCCAGCCTGTCCCTGTAATAAAGGCTAATACAAATAGATAAAACTCTCAACGGGACCCCTTGCGCGCATCTGGTAGCCTCGGAGCAAATGAGTTTCTCTCTCTTGAAACTCGTTACAGTCATGATTCATGACAGAGCGACCCGCTGGTGATGAAAATAGAGAGAGCATGGCAAAGGGAATAGACCTAGCATGCCAAATCTCATGTCTTCTATATTGCCTATTGGTCATAAGAGCTCGTAGTATGTTGATTAAAGTGGCTGTTTACCTTATAGTGTGTTACACCGGCTGAGGAAGGGTATTAGATGTTCTTAAACATGCGCCTAGCTTGTTTGCAGCTTGTCCACTTGGGACGGTCTTCCAAATGGAAATGTATCGCAGGTGTTGGGGCTCAGCCCTAATGAAATCTGTTACTAGAAAATAGTCTGTCGAACAACACCTCGTCGGTTACACTTCTGTGACGAGGCTCCAGTCGAGGAAATTAGTCAGGGGTCGAAGCCGAACACGACCATTCTGGAAATGTGTCTACCCTTAATACTTCAATTTTTGCTTTGGCATTTTATTATTGGAAGGGGAAGTTGCAGGTCATGTAATTTGGTGGTTTGAAATTTTCTGGTAAGTAGTAAGACATGTATCGGGCAATTTGTCTTTATGCTAATTAAGTTGTGAGACCGGGGGTAGGGACGCGGATATAAAATTAAAATCAGCAATATGCTATCAGCGCAATCCACACATTTGCACTGTTATCTTGCCTGAAAGCTCTGTAGGCCCCTTCATGTGTTGCATTCAGTTTACATTTGACATCTGCATGAATGTCATCACATGTATGAGAAATGCTCTTATACGATAAATGAAATGTAGAAAGTGACATGGAAAAACTGGGGCGTTGAATCTATAGCCTTTCATTTGATATGGCCTATCTAGAACCTCTAAACGATCAGATAGCACAACATCACAGTTTGTCCCAATATAGTATGCAAATTTAATTTGCATTAATTCGTGTAAAGTCTTATTCGTATTTTAGTATCTTACGTAAGGAAGATGGGGAGTGCGACTTCATCCAATTGACATGCTTCGCACGGTTGTCATTTTAACTAACGCGCTTGACCACAGGAGAGATATGATAGTTGGTACGCCTGCATCTTATATTTAAGTTGAATAGATATGTAGGGTTTGCCATTTAATTCCTTATATGGTTCAATGTGTAGCACTATGATAAGAGCATCTTTGAGGTATTAGAATTCAATTCAATTCAATCCATGCCATCACATTATTTTGTCACCATATTTTGCTTCGTCACTATCCCAAAATTACTTGTTACAACAATGTTTGCATTCCAATGACTATTGGACAAATCCTCATTTGTGAGTTTTAGATACACATAACTAGAGAGTGGTTATCATTTCAGCTTTCTTTTCAGTTGAACAGTGTTAAGGCCCTCACGTTAAGATATGTAGTGGGGAACCAGAATGTCTCAGTCACTTTCTTTTTCAAATGTAAAGCCAATAGGAACTTTTGGGACAGTATGGAGAAATGGTTATTCAATAATCTAGACAATTCCATTTCAAATACAGATAGCTTTGATTACTTATTTTTGATTCATGGGTGATTCACAAGATGCTGGTGTTCTATGTATACAAAGAGACACTTTTTGGAGATGGTCAACGGAACATGTTTGATTTTCTGATATTGCTTAAGGGCGCGAGTTCTTTCGAGAAGGAAATTACAATAAAAACAAACTACCTTTATTAGAAAAAGAAAAAGCGAATTAAAAATCTTTTTAAAAAGCCAGTGAACGGTGGCAGTAGAACTAACCCTATGTCGTATAGCTCGGCATGACTTGACCAGAATGTACTTCTGGTATTTCTCCAGAAAAAAATAATACTTATGCTCGTGATCTGCCCTTTTAGACCAAATCTGGTCTAATCTGTGTAGTACATCGTCGTTATCTTATGCCGTACAAAAAAATTAGTATAGAGATATATGTGTCGATTACTATAATTTAGATTACCTTTTAAGATATTATTGATG
Source organism: Sthenelais limicola (assembly GCA_942159475.1). Taxonomy (NCBI): domain Eukaryota; kingdom Metazoa; phylum Annelida; class Polychaeta; order Phyllodocida; family Sigalionidae; genus Sthenelais; species Sthenelais limicola. The sequence goes on from OW804098.1 coordinate 34,154,806, forward strand.
TACAGTTAAAGGACCCATCCTTGAGTAAGTTACATTATCTATCTAATTCATAATGTAGAATCATAAGATGGGTCTCAGATTTAATCAATTCTTGCTTTACTTTATAATAGGCAAGGTTTCGTTTCATGAAATGTATCACGAATGTGAAATTGTCTCGAAATAAAATCTGTTTAATGGTACAGGTTGTATTAGGGTCATATAATTTAGCGGGAAATGTTCTGACATTGACAACTCAATGTCTAAGGTGCAAATCTAAAGCTGATATAATATAAAATGAAGAATCTATTTTATTATAAACTGATGAATTGCCTTGTTCGCCATGAATATGTATTCCTTTGTCCTCCAGGAATGTAGGTCGAATTTACCATATTACTCAGAATTTTCATTATTACTTTTTCTTAACTAATTCTTAGTTTAAATAAAGAAAAAAAGATATGAGTCCTTCTTTAATATCGTTCATATTGTATTGAATAAACTTGCAAGCTTTCCCAAACGATAAAACATGCATTCATGCTGAATACAAATACCCTTACACATAATGGTAAGACAAATTCATGCCTGATGTTGAGTGCCTCCAGGGAAGAATCTGCATTGCACATCATGTGTCAATGATGCCTTATTTTAGGTTTTTCTGCCAACCCGATAACCTGGAGGCCAGTGGTCCTTTGCCCTTACCATTTGTCATTTGTCATGTATTGTCGTCCGGCAAAGAACTGTCCAGTCATGCATTCTCTCTGAATGGGACTGGCACTTTTAAGAGTCCCAATGTGAAATGCCATTTTCCAAGATTACAGATGCTTTTTGGGTCTGTTGTGCGATATGGATCCCTCCTGAGGATAACATTCCCACTGCTTTATAGATAAGATCTGGCTATAAAACTTATTCTGGCCGAAATAGGGACCTGGCACTTCGTCTCATACTTCATGCATAGATCTACAATATTGCGATCACAAAGTAGTTTGATATAAAAAAAAAAGCCTGTTCGAGGATTACACTAATAAAGAACCACACCCATCCCTAGAAACTACGAACAATTGTGTAGTAGTGTCGCCGTTTAAAATGTCAACTTTCCTTATACTACTCACACTTTTCCCTTATACTACTCACGCTTTTTCCTTATATTACTCACCCACTTTTTCCATATACTACTCACATGCTTTTCCCGTATACTACTCACACACTTTTCCCGTATACTACTCACACTTTTTTCCTTATACTACTCACCCGCCTTTTCCATATACTACTCACATGCTTTATCCTTATACTACTCCCCCACTTTTTCCTTATACTACTCACCCGCCTTTTCCATATACTACTCACATGCTTTTTCCTTATACTACTCACCCACGTTTCCATATACTACTCACATGCTTTTTCTTTATACTACTCACACGTTTTCCTTATACTACTCACCCGTCTTTTCCATATACTACTCACATGCTTTTTCCTTATACTACTCACCCACGTTTCCATATAACACTCACATGCTTTTTCCTTATACTACTCACATGCTTTTTCCTTATACTACTCACATGCTTTTTCTTTATATTACTCACCCACTTTTTTCTTATACTACTTACACACTTTTTCCTTATACTACTCACATACTCTTTCCTTTTTTCTTTATGATCTTTAGATCCAGCGCGTGCACGTTGTGCGCGCTTTGTATACCTCGAATATCATTTGCGCATTGTTGTGTATATAATGTATTTATGATTATCCACAAGGTAGAGCTGCCTTTCACGTGTAACTTCTTTAATATTACCACACCACCTGTATGAGTAGTATGGTTTGGCCATATATTATCAGAGTAATAATATTAGACGGTTGTCAATATTATCTATTCTCCTCCTATAGGCGATTCCCTCGGTTCATTACAATTGCATATTAATTCGACTTACCAAGCATTATTTGCTCTTCGCCTTACATGTCGAATCAATGAAATCACACATATGGCACATTCACATATCCAATACTAATATTTGAAGTAGGCGACAATAATCTGCGCTGTATCTATTCATGCCACTTTTCGGATTAACAACTTCAAGTTTATCACAGCGTCCATCCCATTTCTGTATTAGCTTCCCATTATCACAATGCTTGCGTAAAAAGGTTTGGTCCAACCTTTTTAATCTCTCTGCCGCTGGGGAACATGGACACACAAAGTGAAGCATTTATATACCTAAAGGAATTGTTACTACCAGCGCACTGTCCCCTGGGCGCTACAACCAACCACGCAGGCATCCGGGCGCTCTCCCCTCTCTTAATATATCTTTGTAATGCGATGCCCTAAAAAAGTTCAGATTACAAGTAACGGCTGGCTCAGAGAAATTTTATAATCATGATGCTTTGGGATTATGCACAGACACAGTAAACCTAGATTGGATGCCAGAAAGAAAGTATATAAAATAACACTTATTTCAACATTAAATTGTACGGTTAATATGGATCATACTGATGGTTTGCAATCATTTTTATTGTGAGTTTTATTCAGGATTCATTTATTTAGGGATAGCACGGGGCATGTAATGTTGGGAAAACGAGGTATGGGATTTGATGCTGTGACACTTTCAATAGTTGAATAAAAAATAAGAAAATAAAAACAGCTGATCCACATTGAATCCTTAACAGACTATAGGAGGCATGACTGTCTAGTGGAGGTCCTCAAGGGTTTTCCGGCATAGAAGAGGAAATCCAGATAATCCCATGATCCCTAAAGATTAAGGTAGTGGGGTGGGCAACATCCCTGTGTACTACTGGCCAGCCTCAATCCGACCTTGGTCAACTGCAGCGAACCCGCCTCTACACTTGCCTCTGCAGAGGGCAATCATGTATACGCAGTTTCCCCCATATCAGATGGAACTGCAATACTCAAATCTATCAGGACGAATATGTATTCATCTTTCTCACTGTGTATAAAAGTCATACTTATAGTGTGAGAATAAAAACGTATTCTGAATTGGTATGGTAAAAAGTATGGCAAAAGTAAACCGCAAATTGCTTCAAAATGTATAAGACCCTGAGTGCTCGACCGCCAGATAATTTATAGAAATGGGTCAAATCATCAGAAAATGTACAACTGTACAAATTGGCAACTCTACACATTTAATAGAATCTGCTAAATAAGACTAAGCAGGGATAACTAGGCATATCTGAGTATATTTGGTTTTTATTGGTTATGAATTCATATCTTTTTGGCTATGGTGAACTGTGAACCTCATTTTTGTCTTGAATTTGGGTTATTTGAGAACATTGGAGAAGGCGAATTGAATATTTTCTGACGATCTGACCCATATACGTCCTTGAGGACGATGATACACTGGCGATCATAGGTGCGATATAGTTGCCATGGGTAGAGCCGCCCCTGACACCTTCGTCCAATTGAGTCCTCGCCAGCAGGCCAGGCCAGCTGTGGCTCAACTACGACTCAAGCTGTGGCCTCGATGACCACGCCGCCGCTGTAAAGGGGATGTATAACGTATGAGGATAATAAAATCACTCCTACCGCAGTGTCTTAAAGGAAGAGCTTTATATCAGTGGGCTCTTGGTCATAAAGCAGCGTTCCCCCATCTTAAACAGACCCCCTTGATAAAGATGCACTCCTCGTAGTTAATGTAATGTTATGAGGGGGGAATGGTACATGTGGCGTTCTATCTATACAATGCACGAGTGGCTCTAGCTATGATTACAATTACGATATGTGCATCATGCAATGAGTTTTATTTAATTGCCCAAGACGTTTTATTGCATTCGATCTGTCTACTCGTCCTTGGATAATTTAATAAAAAGAAACATTTCCCTGTCTTTTACAATTGATGCAATGAATGGTCTTGTATGAGAAAAAGGCAATGTTAGATGGATGATAGATATATATACAAAGCTAAGGTATTATAAGTGTAACTTGTCAATTACATTTCGAATGCCTCTTTATGAATACAAAGTGTATAGAATGTTTCGCAAACACGTAAGGAAAAGATACTGCAAACTCAATTGCTCAAATTTTCTCACCAGACTGACAAAACCTGGTGCTTTTCACATATTGCGTTATACTGCTTGCTTTCTACACTCTTAAACGGGATTATTTGGCCGGGGGAATTCTTTTAGCCTGAAGTAATGCTGGAGTTTTATGGGATACCTATTTTATTTTGCACGTCTGATGCTTTGTTTTCGTGACTATCAAATGGCTTCTCCAGAATGCCACTTTCAGTAGTTATTTCATATTCTTGCATCTGGTTATCACGATAATGCATGCATGTTAAGTACACCGTTCATGTAAGTTGCATTTATTTCCTCGAGGAGTTATCGATGTGCTGCGTGTATTCGGCAATGCTCATGCACGTCTATAGTCTCATGACAAAGATCGCCGTATCTATCTCCTCCATGTAAAGATATACCAGCCATGTTGACTATATGTGATGTGTTCCAAAAAGATGAGACACAAGTCGCAAAAATGTTATTTTTCAAAGTCATTTATTTACAAGATCTCCTTGATGTAATGTCCTCAATTATTTCAGGTATCTAGCTCTTGAGGTCGCATACATTTATACGTGTACCAAATTTCGAGACAGTCTATTAAATATATTCATGCATTTCTAAGGTCATTCTATAGAGTATATTTTGCTAATAGTCATTATCCACCAAAGACATGGCAAACTTTGTTTTTCAAAGACAAAAATATCAAACTTAAAATATAGAAATAGTTATTAGATGTCCTAATGTTTACTATCATTGGCGTCACCTTGATATCATCTTTTCAAATATGATGATATCTTTAAAAAAAATGTTGCAACTTGTGACTCATTTTCCTGGAACACATCACAAATATGTTTCCAGGAGCACGATACAAACAGCGTCCATTGCATGAAAGCCATACATGGTATGGTGTAGGCACACTATGAATTGCTTCAATGCTACAGGGCTCTGGTATAAAATTTTACCAAAGGGATCTGAGACAATTACTTTTCCGTGCGCTGTACTTTTGTCTACCATCCTTGAGTCATCGGTGACTGCGAAGATCTGCATTCTTTTCCATCTCCCCCTCGTTCTCATATATATATGCATAGCGATCACATACCATGCCTAAACACGTTGCTTTATTCTTTGCATAATGTACATTTATCGTGATGCCTGTCTACACTTTTAGTACTTAGAACTTGGATATAAAGAAAAATGATAACCGGGGGACGACAAAGCGCGAGGAGGAGAAAAGACTCGTGTGCTGCTGCAGATGTTTGCAAGACCTATGGCATCTTTGTCACTTGATAGGTACATCTCGTGACACGCAGCAAAAATATCCTTACTAAGGATAGTTTTTCCTGATGTCATATAAGACAACTGTGGCCATGATCGCCTCGTGCGCATGGCAGCTAAACTCTGAGGCGTCCGTAGCATTGGCTACTAATGGAACGGCTACATGCAAATTGTTAATCTTTGGCCTCTCCTTTTCTTCTCTCTCTCTATATATACATACTTAGAACCTTGGCTATTCACTATCTGCTATCACGGTATGGGCTACTAGAAACCCTGGTTTTCTCTCTCCCTCTGTCTCCCACTCTCTCTCTCTCACCCTGTTTCTTTCTCTCTTCCCATGTATAGATCTATATAATAATAAAGAGGGCGATAAATAACAAAATCACCATGCAAAGTGCATTTTTCTATCATACGTTAAGATAAGAAAATAAAGTGATGGTGGGACTAGAAAAAAAATTATATTTGAAGAGCCATGTGATACTTTAAGAGTGTAGCAATAGCCTCTGAATGCATATGTTAAGGCAGTAATTGGTGTTCATGATCGGCAAACAAAAATAGCGATCTCCTAGATAAGATTAGCGTGATAGTTATTGCCATTGTGATAGTCGCTATATCCCTACCTGTCGATCAGGATAATATATACCCATTAGGTTCTGTCCTAACAAAGATATTTGTAAAATAGCTGCAATAGGGGATTTGCATGTGCCACTGTGTATGTCTGTTACAGTGCATCATGGGATGGATTCTTTTGTAATCTGACATATTAGTATTTGGCAAGATTTTTATCGGAAATTGCAAGAATGTTTTCACCAATATCAGAGTTTGTATAAATGAGCTATGAAAACCAAATGCATGATGGGAAAGATGGAGACTTGTGTCATGGAAACATGTATAAACATGGATATTGATATTAGAGCATTGATAAATAGTCCATGCTGAACATGGCATGTTTTCTATAGATTTTAGACTTTATCATTAGTCCCATAATTCCATGCGAATGGCGGCTATGCAAATCCCCTATTTATCAACACTATTGGATATTATTGTATATTGCCTGACCTAGTGAAGGAGTTGATCTGTTTCATAATTATTATAGTCCGATTAGTTGGACGACACAAATACTTGTCGTTTTATAGCTTTGATGGCATCGTTTATCCATCAAGATATATATAGCTGTAAAAGTAATTTTCATACTCGTGCTAATATAGACACTTCTAAACCTATAACGCCATACGGTTATGGACATTGTGACATTTATTGTAGAGTAGTCTCCGATTATGGGCGCCGAGAACCATTCTATACCTATCATATATTATATGCCCTTCAAGAAGTGATTCTATTTGTTATGGTACGTGTACCATAACGGTTCTGTTAGTATATCCCGTTATTGTGTCCCTCATATAACATGGACATAACATTTGATCATATGGTTCATCTTGTACTCCGGCATTCTACTCGCTTGCTCAAGTCCTTTCACACCAAAGCCTTACAAGAATATTATATCTGGTTTATGATCTGAAGAGATAGGTTATCCTATCTTAAATATTAACATAACCCTTTATCATTGGCACATAGTCAGGAAATTAAACGCCCAGAGAAGCTTCTCGTGCCACAATAATGCATGGTCTAAAACTGCATATTTATGGACTGTGGGATTGGGAATATCATAAAAGTAGAAAGGTTTGGGGCGCTATAAAAAGGCCTTTATGTCATGTAAAAGCCTCCATTTTGTTCGAAGATACGCAATCTGACATTCAGAGGAAATTCGTCCCAGGGTCTTTGTATTTGTATTGTAGTCGCACTATGGATGATCTGGTTGGAATGACAAGGGTAACTAGACAAGGTTCCCTTGGTAACTTAGATGGTAGATCACCATCATAGACATGTAATTGGGAGGTTGCTATAGCTTCACTATAAAGCTAAAGGATCGTTGGTTGCAGGTTTGATTACCGCCTAGGGGTAGTCAGTGTTTTCTACCATAGTACACTACAATTATATTGGTTCTATGGCTAGACATTAACATAGGGCTACAGTGGTCCTCTGTCCAAACTTTTAAGGGGCAAGTGAAGAAGCCCTGGGCAACTTGGGTTGGTGTGACAAGGCACCATGTAACCATGCCATGCCACCGGCACCAGATAAAAGGGATGCTGCAGGTTCGATTCATACCTAATAGCCTGTAATTTCTACCTGGGGTTATTACAACTGCTGTCGTGACTAGGTATGAAACTGCAATGGGCATCAGTCCAAACTTGGCAGGGGACGTGTAGCTGAGCGACTTGGGTTGGATTGATAAGGGTACATGGACAAGGCAGCCCTGGGAGCTCAGCTGGTAAAGTACTTCACATGGAATTGGAAGGTCGCGGGTTTGAGCACAGGTCTGCCTAGGGCAATAGGGGATTTGCATGTGCCACTGCGCATGTCTGTTACAGTGCATGCCGGGATGGATTCTGATGGCATTTGACATACAAATATTTGGCAAGATTTTTATCAACAACTGCAAGAATATGTTCACCAATACCATAGCTTGTGAAAAGGATCTATATACAGACTAAATGCATGATGGGAAAGGTGGGGAATTGTGTCATGGAAACATGTATAACACATGAATATTGTCATTAGAGCACCGCTAAATATTACATGCTGAACATGACATGTTTTCTATAGATTTTTAGACTATACCAATAGTCCCATAATTCCATGCGAATCTAGATTCAAAACGGTGGCTATGCAAATCCATTTATACGCCAATCTTGTCTAACTGGGATGACAACACTATCGCCCTATCACAACAATGTGGACGTCATGAAAGTCAACATGAAGTTAAATCAGATTAAATCCTATCAATGGGAGTGTTGGACTAGAAGTTGCCGCTTCCCGAGACCATAAAGCATACCCTTGGGACTCCAGTTAAAGCTTGTCTCAAAATATTTCCAAAATAAAAGAGGAAACTGAAGATTGCGTCCCAAAATGGCCTCAGGGAAATAATGGACAAAAACGATTCGAAGGCGTTTTTATCGGGAGTGGAGACACAACTAGTGTATTGAGAGGAAACATTGACAAAAGGAAGAGATCAGAGATGGTGTCATGATATTCTGTTTGGCAATGCAAACGTCACTGATCATTTCCGCAATGGTAATATCCTCCAGTTGAGAGAAAGTCGAAAACTGGCGCCCAGTGTTGTTACCCTGAGTCAGAAAAGGCACATTATTTTGTTTTATTAGATTGCAGAGAGGAGAATTGGTGACTATATCGCAGAACTCAATCAATAATGGTACACACCTTACTACCGAGGATACCCCGAAAAGAGGAGGGAGAAATTGTTAAAGCAAAGAATGTTCCCCCAAAGCATATCTTACTACCTCAAAAGTTAGCATATGATATATATTTCAGTGGTGATGATGGCAGTATCTTCCCGTCGTCTTTTGATGTGTTACAAGTATTACCTGCACTTGTTCCAAAATAACTATGCCTTCAGGCGAATATCCTGACTGGTGCGAACTATTCTTATTCAGTTGTCTATGGGGCTTTTACATAACGTTCTTTTAGGAAACCCTATACCACGGGATTTCCTACCTCCAGTATAATGTTTTTGCTCAATTATCAATTAAAAGTATGATTTTTCGTTTAACGAATGCACGGGAGGGTAAGGCACTGCAGGGAATAATTCCTTGTTCCTTTGACAACGTGACAAGGACGAAACGGTAAACTGTCTACTTTTAAGAGTTGCTGTTGAAAGACACATCCTCTCGTATTAAATAAAACATTGCTTTTCTTTAGCCTGGAATTACATCCTCATGTTGGATGAAGAAACGGATATTTTCGGGCAGTAAATCTAATTTCGGCTCCATTACTATCACTATGAGAAGAGATAAGGTTATTTATACAGTTATTTTAAAATGTATTTTGATCCAACAACTCCTATACCGCCTTATCCACGTGCACGTTTACAAGAAGCTCTCTACCTATGGTCCAGGGTGCATACCGTTGGGAATCCATGCCATTTTCGTTCAAAACGAGCGACAGTCATGCTACATAGCTCTGTAGGGGCTGCTTAAAAGGATGCTACTTTGATATTTCAGTTCCCTGTGCTTTCAGGTACCTTGATGCAAACAGGAGACATCTCTACGTATTATGTCCTCTAATAAGTCTTCCATCTAAAGTGCACCCGGAGAATTCAGCCAGTTTTACAGTTGATTTGGCCATGGCCAATACATATATATTACCCTTTGTGCTTTTGTAACCAGTAAGATTGCTTCGGCTGTACATGTGCTAGACATGACATTGTATGCAAATCGCCCGTTTCCCTCATTCATCATTAAGAGAGGCCTATAAGGCCAGATAATCCTTAGCCACATGGAGAGATCAATACAGTGTGTGTGTTTGGGACATTGTGTTCTCAAAGATTTACCTCGTGTGAGAAGTGCTTATTCCCTCCCCAGGTCTCTTAATACGGATGTTCGTCTGCCATCTTAGATTACGAGCGTGCTAAGGGAGTGGGAAACTGTGGGTAATTGTTCAGATTGCGTGTGAGGAGGAGTACAAATATCCCCACTTTTTGCGACCGTCTTGATAAACATTAACAGGCGATGCGAAATGCGATACTTTTGTGCTGAGGAACAATTATCGCATTTCGATCAAACATTTTACCAATGCATGTTGTTCAAAGCAATCATCAGGAATCATTTAATTTCTATTTTTAAAAGGGCTGAAACGGCCACAGAATCCCTTCAAAAAGGCCGTTCAAAAAGATGGCTTTAGAAGACTATAAATTTCCTCCTTCATTACCATCTGATTTATTTGCAGATAGGGTTGCTCCCTTCAGAATTGCTTTATAATGGGAGGACTATAGATCAAGGAAAAGGACGCCAGCACCAAAGACAAACAACTGCAATGCTCTATGGCAACTATACAAGCAAGATATAACCCGGCAATCAATCAAAGACACATCGACTGTGAAAGCAATAGTTTCCATCTACCCAGCCTGGGGAAGGCATAATTATAACAGCTCATTTCCCCCAAAGCACCTGGTAGACATGGCAAGGGAGACGATTAGGAGGGCATCAGCTGCGCTCTGGTTCCGTGCACGTGCAGTCTGTATTATCTTAATCCCACAGGATTAATAAAAGATACCTTTATTCTGGATTAATGACTCTGACCCGCGTCTTGCTTCCAGATCAATCAAGACAAGGGCCTTGCTGTAAAGATGGGCTGTGTCAACAAGAAGAGGGAGCCTCAGCTGTCCCAGATCAACACTGAGGCAGGGAAATCATACGGATATATGGGTCTCTGGCAGTTTAAATAAGATTCACATTTCTTCTGTTTCTGACGCTAGGAATTCTCGTCACTTAGACTTAGCACATACATGATGTGTTTCAGGAAAATGAGTAACAAGTATCTTATTCACAAGATCTCTTTGGACGAATGTTCTCATTTTTGGGCTATTTAATTCTCCAAGTTGTGTAAATGCGTAAAATTTCAAGACCGTGTATTAAACATATTTATAAATTTCTAAGGTCTTCCTTTGGAGTATATCCAGCTACTTTACTAGTAATTATCCACCCAGAGATATTACAAAATTTGTACTTAAAATATAGAAACACTTATTTGATGTTCTAGTGTTTCCCATCATTAGAATCGGCTTGATCTCATCTTTTCAAATATAATGATTTCTCAAAATTCATTTTTTGCGATGTGTGACTCATTTCTCTGTACCACATCACATATGTAATATATCTGTGTATAATGACTTGGCACTTAGAACCATGCTACGAAGCAATTGTAAAGGATCTTTTCACAAATAATTTGGCGTCAGACATAACAAATTGAATGCTTACCCACGACCATAGCGAAGACTTGTTAATTAAACAATAAAAGGAGACTGTGTACCACGATCGACGGTTGTACACGCTGCAAATGAGTGAATACCTGTCATCGTATATTGTCGAATGTATCCACGCGCAAAAATATGACGTTTTTTAAAGTCTAATTATGAGAAGGCTTGCTATTGGTTGACGCTGCACTCGCTCATGACGTCACGCTTATTCGTGACGTCGTACCCAGTCTGTGCTGTCGTTCTCTATTATCTTGTTTAGTGCTTTGGCATCAAAAGTCAATATGGCGGATCCATGGAGCGAACCGACGTAAATAAACAGTTTGTTTATCCATTTAATTTTTAAATATGTGGTCGTGGTATAGAAATACGATGCAACTCGGTAGGGATATCACTCGAAGCCTGCAGTTTCTTGTTATTTAAAGCAGGATGTTGTTGATACCATAAGCCTGGAAAACCCAGTTTATTCATTGCCCAGCTTATTGCTGCTGGAAATAGATCGTACTTTATTTGTGAACAATCAGCGGTTGAGGTTACAGCTTGCAATGTGTCTTTATTCAATTGACATCGGAAGCAGGTATTTGAAGCCGTTGAGCCGGGTGGTATTGGGTATCCCCTCGTGAGACCATGAAATATCGTTTTTCTTTCCCGGTATAGGCAAAATACGTTTGGCCCTGTGTATACAAATGACGCACCACTCCATTGATTATAATTGCCGTTATGTCATGGCGAACTTGAATTAGCGAAAGCTAAATTGCCAAAATTATATTTTCATTTGGATTTGCTTCTTGGATCCCTAATAGGTTTAGGGGTACCACAATCCGATTATCGTAGATAATTTTTCTGTCAATCAAATTAGATAGCATTAATTGGCTTAGTCCAATGTACATATGTGCCACCCGATCCAATAACAAAACATGTCAGTACTAAAATGTATACCAATGCTGGGTTGAAATTACTATGTCAAGTCTCATTTTCTTACAGTATCATACAATGTACACTGTCCAAGTCCAATTCTACATTTTCCATGGTTCAAATTAATTACACGTACTCCACATAATTAACACGATGGTCCACGTGGATGATGCTGTATAAATATTATAACATCATTAATCATTGAAATGGCTGTTACCGTTGAAGGTGATTTTGAAATAAAGGACACATTGAATTTTAAAGAGTTCCAGGTTTATGGTGGATTCACCACTGCGCATGTATGTTACAGTGCATCCTGGGATGGATTCTGTTGAAATCTTACATACAAATATTTTGCAACATTTTTACCGAAATTGCAGGAAAGTTTTCACCAATATCACAGCTTGTATGAATTATCAATGAAAACCGAATGCATGATGGGAACGATGAAGGCTTGTGTTATGGGAACATATGACACATGCATGAATTTAGCATTAAAGCATTGATAAATGTCACATGCTGAACATAGCATGTTTTTTTTATAGATTTAGACTGTACCATTATTAGTCCCATAATTCCACGCGAATCAAGATTCAAAATGGCGGCTATGCAAATCCCCTATTCTCAGGCCAAGCCGTGGAGCAAACGTCAGCCCAGCATGCGCCTGCTACAAGAGTATGTATTCCCAATAGGCATGATGGCCTGACCAATGAACTTGTCCGCGGGCCCTGATCTCACTCAGCTGTCCATTCAGCTTGCAATCAATGGAGACAGAGACTCACATGGGCAGCCATGGACAATATTAGTCCCTTCTCTACGGGAGCCTGGCTTTCTTAAGTCTGCTTATAATACATCCAGTGACCGCTAAAGCGAATTTCCCTCGAGGTTTGGTCATCGCAAACGTATCCCACCAACTTCGACGCCGTATTTGCTTTTCCTCCGGAAATATGGGGAAAAGTAGTGTAATAGCGGAACTCCAATTGAGGAAAAAACGGCGGCAACAAATTTTGTTGTTGCCCAGTAATTTGTTGCAACAAATCTCCCACTCAGAAACAACAGTTACCAGAGAATATGGCAGCCCAACTAACACTCCATCATTTGCGTTTTCATTGCAAACATTAAATGAACTGTTGTTAAGGGGCAACAACAAAATGTGTTTTTACTCTACTGGAGTCCCGCTATAAGGGGAAATTCATACATTTCTGGGATGATCAAATTCGATACATTAAAACTGTTTTGAGCGTTATACTTTGTAAACTGATTCTTTATGTGTTATTCATGTATACGATTCTGTCAGTACGAAAGATACCCTGGATTTATCACAAAGATTATCTAATCCCGCGGTCCAATCGGCCAAGAGAATGATGTTTACGACTTAGAAATATTGATGGAGGAAATATTCGTGGGCACGAACCGGACAGAAAAAGAAAAGGTTCTGCTCTTGGGAATTCTAAATGAAGCAGAATACAGTACGAGAGAGAGAGAGAGCGTCCCACAGCCACTTGGTTTCCTGACTCCTGTGGTCTCTCGCAAAGTCCCATAATATTTGCTCAGTGGCCATTGACATGCAGAGGGAAGAAACTTTATACACACTGTGCAAATAATAATCAGCTTATCTTTAGGCGCCCGGACTATCCACACCTTTGTACATGAGGCATCAATGAATACAAATTACTGACCCAACAGGATACATCAGCGTTTATTTGAGCGAAGTTATAGACTTCCATATTTGCGCATTGGGATATCTGTAGAAAAATTGTTCAAATGATGTATTAATTGGTGGATATTGTAGTGTGGAAATCCATGTCCCCATAGATCTATGCGTTTGGATTGTTGTGTGATATGTTCGGATGGCTTTTCAAACCCAAGTACCTCTGAGGGACATTTTACCCTTGCTCTCCCTTTTTATTTCTGGGCAACTGGAACTGGTGTTCCTTTGTTGAGTCCCCATTTGCGTTGTTCGCACGCTGATATTTTATTTATGGGAGGGAAATGAACCAAAAAGTCCTACTTCAGTTTCTATCAATCTCCGCGGTGAAATAGGCGACCACGTTTCACGAAAATCTCCCATACCACACAGAATTGTTTTTTTTATTCACACCGTAAAGAAAATAGAAAAACAAAAATATGTTGCAAGCGTTTTAAGATCCATACATGTAGGCCTACCATCACAACAAGGAATGGGTCACAATAGTATATATAAATGCCTTCCTGTGACCCATGCTAAAAAGACTGACCTCTTAATACTAGAAGTTCTTCATGGTGCAGTATTTTAGCAATCTTATTTTTGACAACGTGTTTTGGGAGAGTCAAGCACTGTAGATATTAGACACATTTTATTGTAGAACTCTCACGGAATAAAGGCTGTTATATCGAATATCTTCGCTTGAGACACTGATAAATGCGTTATTGCTCACAGTAAATTAAATAGATGGGGTTCGCTATGACTTTTTCTCCGATACGTATCACCAGTACGCCTGCCAATAAAAAGTGCAGCTCCTTAAAGGTTATTTCCACATATATAGTTGTATATGTATACAGGCTATCCAGCGCAATATTTGTCAGGTTTATGCCCTGCGGTTATTGCAAATTCTCATGTCCGTATTGTGCCCCTTTCCGCTCGGTGACTATACAATTAAAACGATCAGATTTAGGCGATGAGAAAGGGGAGCGAAAGATCCTTCAGGGAATGATAATTCTAAGGAATGGCCTCGGTTGCATGGCGTTTATTTGGGGAAGGATTGAGAGGCCATAAGTACAGTGCTGCACCGTTGATGTTGTATCCCCTCTTGGCCCATTCCAAGTCCAGCCAAGGCCTCCCAATGGACCCTCGGAATATATCTCTTTGTTGATTGATCATACCACGTTCCTGCCCCTCCGGGAGGAGTGGATTGACGTTCTATATTTGTCGCTGCCTCCTTGTAGAGGTGAACAACGGTCCTGTGCGTTTGACTTGAAAGTATATTCAACTGACTTTATACACAAGAGGAAGATTCGAAACTTTGCTGAAACACGTCTGACAAAGGAAGAGAAAAACGCTGTTAGTTCGATCGTGTCGTTCCAAAGGGGCAGTATCATTACTCATATTCTTTAAGGGTAGGGAAGTTGTAGGGAGAGGTTCAATATAAGACTCATATAGAAGCAACTATTTTCACGTGATCTATTTGAGAATAGGGAGGTGCAGCAAGTCTAACCTATACTTAAAGTATGAACGTATCCGTATCGAAACTTACGTTAAAAGGAAGAAAGAGGTTCAGCAAAACATGGTATGAAAAACATAACGTAACATATCAAGCAAAATGTTTCATCGCACAATTTATTTTGTACACATAAAAATGCAACGTAATTCACAGAAAAAAGATACGGATACGATTACGGTTACGGAACCTCCCTAGTTAACGGTGTACCCATTATCCTCCTTCCTCAATCAATTTGTGATCCCATTTATTGGACCATCATACTTTCTCTCGTCGATTAAAAAGATGATTGAATACATTAACGCTGTAAGATCTAAAATGCAATGTCGTTAAACTTGCAATTGGTGGGCATAAACTCAAAAAGGGTCTGTGCCATCAAAAGTTTCAAATAAAATGGGTACCGCATGAAAACTTCCCTGGGGGGATGGTGCCTCTTTTTATAACAATTTTTAAATATGTTTATTGGCCTGAAATGAAATAATAAAAAAATATTTGATGAGTCATACAGACAAAGTTAGACAAATGGCTTATCCATTGGAATTTATGAATACACATATCATAGACACCACAGCCTATTGTCCTTGACGGTTGTGTTCTTTCAAATATACCATGTTCAGAATCTTCTTCTATGTTCGGTGTTTTAAGAACTATTCACCTTCCTCTATGCATGAGCAAAGTTTCAGATGCTGGCCTGACCAGGCCCTGAGGACGGTCTGCTAAACATCGATAAAGATGTAGGCTGTATATTGACATGCTATCTAAAGGTAGCTAGGAATGGGTTTTTTATTCTATCAAACATTGCCTACTTGAATCAATGTATTTACCTGTACCTGTGTATACAATATATCTTCTACACTTACTGACATGTTTTCAATAATAGTACATTTGTTATTTACCTCGCTAAATTCCTAATTGGTTCATAATATGACTTCCCGCATTTATTCCATATGGGAATGTATTACCAATGCACAGAATCTATATGTGTGGATGACTGCAAATCAGAGACATATTTATTGATGGCTCGGTAGAGTATTGGCATTTACACCTTTCAGTGCCCTGCACTCATGCATAATAGATCACAGTAATAATGAATGATAGAGCAGTAAATGACTGTGGTCGGCTCGAGTCCAGTTGGTAGTGCACGGGATAACCCATAACTACCTGCGAGGTGTTTCTGACAGTTGAATCTACTAGAGATATAGTGGTACTCTCAGAGTCCTGCTTCCGTTGTGAAACGGAAAAGAATTCAGTGCATTGGTCACCACTAACGGAAAACATCAGACCCTGTTCAGTGGAATTTTGACAGAAGCAGGACGATTCAGCCAGACACAATGAGAAAATCATTTGTTAAAAGCCCAATAATCAATGCTACCTTACGGTATATACAACGATTACACTATTGACTATAAGAGTATCTGATTTACGGTAAGTTATGGTCTTTATCATAAAACAAAGGCATCGATCCTGCAAGGTGCTCTTTCATATGGTGATATCTTCATTGCATCTAAGCTTGGTTTCCCCCGTAAGGCCTTTATTGCCTTCACTAAAAGTGTACTGCAGAACTCCAGAGTTAGTTCTCTCTTCAGGAAGATCTTCAGGTAAAAGGCCGTGTCATTTATTGCTCTCTCATTGCCCTCATACATCACGCAGGTCAAGAATGTCCCCATGATGAGAGACAGGAAAGAATGGTAAATTCTGTTTGGGATTCATTCCGCATAGAAACCGAATATACGCCGTCGGATAAATCACTGCATCGTTAATCTATCTGACATCTGGCCTATCCTCCATCATCCCATTTGCACTTATATATAGATCTGTAATCATGACAATAAGAATACAAAATAGATCAGGAAATCGCTATGTCATTGAGATGCATTATATTCTTTATTTGATCGAGGCTGGCAGTACATCGATCGTTCTAGTGAATGAAATTATGGAAATAGTATGCATTGTCATATCTAGCCAATCTGTTACCTGAACTCAAGAAATTTTAGTTTTTTAAACAAGATGTTTTGATGCCGAGTTTAGAATAACATCAATGCTATGGTATCCATAACCACTTGGCTTCACTCTATAGGCCCAGACCGAGCAATTATTCAACGTTTCCATTTAGAGGCTGCCAACCTTGCTTCGCGGTAACATGTAGGAAATGAAAACCAACAGTCAAGTTGTCAAGTTTAATTCAGTGTGATAATACTCTTGGGAAAGAAGATACTTTGTACATGGAGTAGGACTCAAAATAGTATGTCTTCCTTCCATTTGACCACTCATGAACAAGCCATACTAAGCTAAAGTGATAGTGTACATGCAATGCTATTTGTATTTTGAAAGCTTCCAAAGCCTTATTTTAAAATGGCCACTGCAGCATATGATTGTGGAATGATCACCAAATCCTTTAGCCGTATGATACTTTCCAACTTTGAAATGTAGTGTCCATCGTCATCACCATATTTTGAGAATGCAATAACTCACAAAGGCAAGTCTATGCATAAATATTTTTCATTTTGCTTTTAATATGAAATATGCGTGAACGATATATCGTTTCCATATATCAGTGAGTCTAAATGTGACGATTAGTAACATAGGTGCTCACGTATAATCTTTATACCATTCCTGAGTACAATTAAGATTCCAAATAATATCTAACCAATGAAAAAGAAATCTCGAAACATCTTCAAGACTTTCGCCGATATGAACAAACTAATTTTCATCTGAAACGTGTTTGTGTGTGATCATGATGACCCTATTTAGGATTAATCAATGAACTTGTAAGGTCAAAGTGTGCATTGCCTTTGATTGTAATTATTTTACATCAGAGGGCTTTGATTAAAAACACCGTTATAACAGTTCTCAGTCAGTTAATTGCCCTGCGAAATTAAAAAGTCTATTCTTATATCTTGTTTGTGGAATGAGAATATCTCCTTCAAGAAGTTATGGCTGGCGCTAAAGCAAACAGTCTTAACCACCGAGATATTCTACTGTTCATGTCATAATTCGGTCTTGTTCTATATGGTCAATACTTGACCTGACGGACTGAACCCCACTGTAGAAAAGGACACTCTATTCTCCTAGACACATTCGCTCATGGGGATTGTTTGGTCTCGGGGAAGACTATTTGTTTCCATCTGCAGATAGAACCTGATCAGAAAATCCGTGTGTGGGATTACAAGTTTAGTCATCTGTCAAATGCGCGGGCTTTGATGTTAGTCAGGAATTCGGTATGCAAAGAGAAAAAGTGTGTGCATCGAATGATTTCACACAATAAAACGGTAAATCAATGGGCCTTCTTTACATCCTTTCTCTCCACATTCCGCTTATTTTGTGGAGAGATATCTAGACTCCTTTTGGGGGTTATTTCGGGGAATGGATTAAAGGTTTGGCAGAGCGACTTAATCCGGTCTACAGGCGGGAATGCTTTTTGCGAAATGTATTGCCAGATTCACTGCAGCTTCCATAATGGAACGATACCGCTCACAGCGGCACAAATGGGTCAGATCTTCAGAGAATGTACAATCTGCAGATCTACACATTTAGTAAATTCTGCTAAATTAGGCTGTCAAATGGTCAATACTTGGTACATCTGAGTATATTTGGCATTGCCTTGATTCAAACAATCTGTTTGGTTATGTTGAACTGAATTTTGAACTGAATTTCTGTCTTAAATTTGGGTTATTTGAGAGGATTGGTGAAGGCAAATTGTACATTATCTGAAGAATTCATCCAAATGCTTGCTGCACATTCACAGTTCAAACGATTTCAACAGTGAATGGTCACATTGACGGCAATGTTGGGAGTGTATTAATGGGGGTAATTGTAAGTGTCAAGTGAAATATTACGCCATCGCTCGCTTCGACGATGATGGTGAATTTAGGTTATATACCCTTCATGCATGTACCGGTTTAATACTCTAGTTACAGCACTAGCTGCAGGTTAGGGATATCTGGACTTTAAGGATTGATAAATCGATGGCACTGATATAGTACATCTAGTGCATGTTCGATTTGGCACTTTAGACAAAGGGACCCAAGGTCTGTAGGGAATTGATCTTATGTATATCCGCTATATTGATCTTTGCTATTCTAACTATAAGGCTTAGAGGGTGTTATAAGGATAAATACTACATAACCAAGTTCCCATATCCTACTGCCTGTGTCCCATATTGTGCGCAGCAGCGTTCTAACAGAGATGCTTAAGATACAAGTATTGCTAATCTTAGTATTATTCAAAGATATTCATATTTATACCTCTACCATATCCATATTTATACCTTGACTACTCCACACCTGTACCATATCCGGGCCGGAAAGTGGTGGCAATTGGAGATAGGGTGACTTGAGTCTGACATCGATTAGTTAGGGGAGAAGATATATTTCTGTGTCTTTTAAGTGACATTTTAATAAAGCAGGCGTTGTCAGTAATGTCAGACAGGTATCTAAGCAATAATTTAGGCCATGAAACCTGTGCCTATATATACATGTGATATCATATACAAAGCCAAAGAAGGGTGTGTTTTTTGTATAATTCAGCTTAAGTTAGGGTCAATCCCTCCCTCCGAATACAATATTGTCGAATGTATCGGAACTATTTGAAGTTTAGATATATACTCCTGTGAGCATGTACAATTATTTCGACGGTATAACTAATAATTTCCCTAATAAAATGCAAGTTAATATATAGATTCATTGAATCTTTAACCATATATATATATATATATATATATATATATATAGAAGTCGATGCAAACCTGTATGTCTATCATTTGAAGCACACGTCGCTGTAATGTGCAATATACGTGTGAGAAATAATGTAAAGCAATATATTTGTGTAACCTTCCACATGTGAGAACTACATACATCATCAGATGTAGTGCTGTTCAAAAGATGGCAATACTTTTCCAGTGGCAATAAAATGCCATCATTGCTACAGAGTATCTACACTATATGTTTCTTTATGTTATGTTATCGGTGACTGTGATGCTTGCAATTCCCCAGACTTGGTTCTCTGTTAAGCTGCATTTCAAATCATAACTACTCTAAGGGTATACATAATTTTTACATTCTAAAGGTACAAGTGATTTGGATACATGTATATATTTATTTGGTACTTGTTATTAATGATATCCATATGAAATGAAAACAGAACCAGGGTCCGTAAATCCATGTATGCGTAAATGAAGACTTTTACATCACAGTGGAGTTTGTGCCACATGCTGAGACTATGCATGTGGTACAAGATATGTAATAGGGGATTTGCACAGCCGCTATTTATCAATGCTCCAATTTCAATATCAATGTGTTATACATTTTTCCACAACACAAGTCCCCATCTTTCCAATCATACATTTGGTTTTCATAATCCTTTATAAAAGCTATGATAATTATTGGTGAAAACATTCTTGCAATAATCAAAAATCTTGTTAGATATTTGAATGTCAGATTTCATTAGAATCCAACCCAGGATGCATTGTAACTGACATGCGCAGTGGCATATGCAAATCCCCTATAGTGTGATCATTACCACATGGCTTTGTTAATATTCTGGATAACGGTAAGAGCAAACTCACCCCTGCACATATAATAGTTCTACCTTTTTTAGTAAAACAGCGGAGAGAGGGGTCCGGCTGTTGGATGCGCAACCAAATCAGGGCAGCGACAGAGAGCTATTTGCCTCATGCTACTTTCATGTTATGGTGAACAATTGCTAAATTCCCAGTAACTAATTGTTTCCTTGATTCTCATCAGCTGTAAGTACAAATGCCCTCTTTCTCCGTTATTATTCATACATAAATTTATATATTAATGTCATCGTGGTGTAAAAAAAACCCTAAAATAAAAGGTGACCAACCCTTTTCCTTCAGAACCCTGCCACTCCAGAACCTTTTTCCCCATTCTCCCCTTTCCCCTTATCCTTTTTCGCCCCACTTGCAGTTTGCACACACACATGTTTCTCCCTGTACAAATTCGCTCCACATTTAGTACGCTCCATATTGTACCCCTGAGCGGCTGCAAACAAAACAAGCTTTTCTTTTATCTCTCACGCCTTTGATAAATGGTGTTCATGAACATAATTTATATCAACTTAAAGCTTGAATTGTTGCCTTTCTGATGATGTATATGGTGATGTTATTCAATAAAGGAAAAAAGAAAATAAAACGATATTACAAAACCAAGTTTTGTGCGAAGATCGTCGCCGCTAGCTCCGCCGCTACCATTGCCGTCTCCTCCTCCTTCTCCTCTGTCATCTCTCACCTTCTTTCTCCTCAAAGTGCCCAGATGTTTTTATTGCAAAATACAAGTACATCTAAACATTTGTACATTGATTATTATATCTACAAGATGCATATGCAGTAAAAGAAGTGCTCTGCCAACTCACTTTGTCCAGATAACGCTATATTAATAACATAATATTAGTTTTGAAGATGTGGAAGGATAGGATGTACTTATAGTTCTTTTACAAATAAGATGATATAATGTTCTCTCCTCTCCCATACTCTCCCTCCGTACCCTATCGCTCTCTATTCTCCAACTCCAAGGAAAAAAATGTTTTCGTCCGAAAAATATTTTTTTTCGGCCGCAGAAATTATTTATTACCAAGGTAATGATGACTGTAAAGCGACTGAATGATTTCTGTACCACACAATCACGTTACAGTCATCTTCCCTAAAAATTATAATAGCATGTCCTCACGTTTTACTTTCATATCGCCTTAAGTTAAACTATTTACAGTATTCCTGGGTGCTCTATGCCTCCACAGACACATAAATAAGCAGTACATATGAATGCAAAAGGTGTTAAAGCCTAGCAAACGTTTATGAACTGAAACATCCAAATCCCGCTTTACCTCATCATGTATAAGTAGGTGTGGGCACAGTGACATACATATAATCCATACATATACATACATGTGTAGGTACATACATAGGCGAAAAGCCTAGGTAAAATGGCCGACAAAACACTGAACAGAGAAGAGAAGGTCCAAGAAATACATTTCGGTGACTTTATTTAGTCTGACAGTGCCTTCGAAATGGAATCGGTGGCTCTACATGCATAAAATGCATAAAAAACGGACCAACATGCACATACCATAGCGATATACATACCCTTATACATACCATACGAAATCCATACCAAAATGCATACCTTACTATATACGCATATCGAAATCCATACCATACATATCCATACAAAAATACATGCCATGCACTGTATGTAGTATACATACCATATATACATACCATACATACCATATGTATACATACCATATATACATACCATATACACATACCATATATACATGCCATATATACATACCATATACCATTTATACATACCATATATATACATACCATTTATACATACCATTTATACATACCATTTATACATACCATATAAACATACCATTCATACATACCATACATACCGTATATACATACCATATATACCATATATACATACCATATACATACCATATACCATATATTATACATACCATATATATACATACCATACATACCATATAATATATACATACCATATATACATACCATATATACATACCATGTATACATACATTAATGGCTTATACAAACCGCATACCATATATATATACATACCATATACTTAACATATAGTATATATAGTATAGTGTATAGATATATTCAAAATATATTAAGATAAAATCATATGTGATGTGTTACAGGAAAATGAGCTCATCCTATAGAGTATATTTGGCTACTTTACCAACGATTGCAAATAGAGGTACAAATAATTACCCAATAATCATAAGAGATTAAGGAAGTCGAATAAACATGTTGGGGTATTTAATACATTTCAAATTTTGTAAAAGGCTTAAATAGTTTTTGAGTAATAAGCATATGTATTCGGACATAATTTTACACATTATTTCGGCCAATTTAGGGTAGTGAATGTATATAAACTTATTGAGATATTAAATGAAATTATGCACCCTTACCTCTCTCTCTCTCTCTCTCTCTCTCTCTCTCTCTTTCTCTCTCTCTCTCTCTCTCTCTCTCTCTCTCTAGCCCTAGACTGTCTGTCTCTCCCCTCTGTCTCTCCCCTCTTTTTCAAAACTGAATATATCAAATAAATATATTTCTGGCGAAAAATGAACGCCGCCGAAAAAAAAAATACAAGTCGGAACATATAGACCAATTATTTCCGCAAAAGGGGTTTAGCGCTGTAGCAATATGTTATATAGTGTCCGTGCGAAAATCAAGAAAAAGGGTAGAAGAAATGGGTCTATAATAATGTTACCCTCACAGAACCGAGTAAACATTTGTAGCTATGTAAAACAGTTTTCCTCTTGAAAAAATCTTGAAAAGTTTCTGAGATAAACGCAAAAACATTTAGATCAATTCTTTGCGCGAAACAACGCCTGGCACTGACTGGGGACAGTGGGGTTGAAGGGATGGGCTCCATTGAGTGGTGCACACCACACGGCACAGTGGAGTGGGGTGGAGCGAACAGGCACAAACCAGTCTTAGGGTGGCGGAAATAGGTACATTCTTTCTGACTCCACATTAGTGGAGAAAGGCACATGGAGCGAAATGGTGCAGGGGAAATGCACTGGCGGAAAAAGGTATAGAACCAAATAAAACATGACCTCGTGAATGGTAATGCAGACGTGACTGCATGACTCCTCGTCACATCTTTTCTAAAGGGCCTTGGCCACTAAGCCGATTCTCATGCGATTTTCACAGAATTTAGTGGAAAAGAGTCCTCTGCGACGCAAAATCGCATGAAAATCGGCTTAGTTGGTCACAGTCACATGGGCATTATTCACCCATGACGTTCTATCATAAACCCAATAATGTCCAGGCACCCTACCATTACCCTCAATTGTTTGTTTATAAATATGTTTATTCAGCTAAGAAACATCATGTAGTTATACACTTTTTTCAGCACTAGCAGACGGAAAAATCATACAAAAATGTTCAATATAAATCAGTTTAAGTCGACCACTACATAGCTCGAGGAGATATGATACTCTTAAATATAATATTCCTAATTATATTCAAACAATAAAATCCATAGTAGAAATACGTACGGTAAGAACCATCTCCCGGGTATCATCATCGATTCACTACTATCCAAGGAGAAACTAAATATTTCTATATAGATCTAATCAACATACAAAAAAGTAAACAAAAAGAAGCCCAACATTCAATCAGAATTCTCATTAAATCATTTATAAAAGATACAAGTGATACGGGTACATGGAATATGGAAGGGTATCTGTATTTCATACCATTAATGACATCATCTAAGGTGGTATTGAGTAAGACCAGATCTGATTTACTCGGAACTGACAATTACCTCCTACATTGATATAACCTGTAAATCATTTCAATGAGAAATGTCAAATTGTCAAGACTGCTCTAACCAATGAGTAAGTCATTATGAACAGTTACTGTATATATCATAATAAAGTTTTCTAAAAAAAATAAATAAAAAAAAAATGACATGTATGTGTAAAAGGAAGAGCGTATTGCATGCAGTACTCCCCCCCCCCCCATCCCCATTACTTTCAGAGAGAGCATATCGGAGGCATATCTTCTTTAAGACAGTGAGGCAAGAGTTGGCATTGTTTATTATTCAAGCCACGAATGTGTGTCAGGGAAGAATCATTGTAACTGTCATAGCACATGACATATGCCTCATTATGTGCACTCTTCCTTCAGCGTTGTTCTCACAGTCCTGACGTTTATACCAGACCATACAAAAACTACAGAGCTACATGAACGATGCATTCATGCTTCTTAGTTTTTATCACTTCCTTGCCTTGGATATATTTTTTCATGTTTGATATCACTTGATAGAAAAGAAATAAGATTAATAACGAAAGGGAGTTTGAAAGAACTGCAATCCGAGAACATGGTTATAATCTTAAATCGTACAAGTTTTATATCAAATAAAAACGTAATATCTGGGTATAAATTGGTTGTAAATTCACTTGTTACAAGGCTTTACATCTATATTGATACACTTTGCAGACTATATAAGTGTAGTCACCTTTGTGAAGAATCCATTGTAGCCACAACCAAACGTGGGCATTGACAATATGTGTAGTTGTCAATTTCGAGGCGAGAGGACAAGAATCAATACTTTGGATGTGGAGAGATATACATTAAAATATCAATATCCGTATAATTGTAAGGAACTGGTTCTTCAAAGCCAGTTTGTTACTGTCAGCTAGTCGTACCCATTTAGTCCAGCCATAAATCATTTGAAAATAATCGATGATGCTATCAAAAGCATTTAATCAATGCCCAGCATAAATTTGGCGTCATTAGATTAAACATGCAAAGCGTCCTCGCGCTATTTCCAATGTTAAGTAGCGACATCGTTCATGCTTTTCATTTTCTCCATCCTTTAATTTACATGGACGAAAAAGTAACAAGAACATTACACATTTATACTAGGGAGGTTCCGCAAACTAACCTATCTCAATTACTTAACCAAAAAATTGTGAGAAGAAACATTTTGCTTGATATGTTACGTTTTCCCCTCATGTTTTGCTGAACCTCTTTCTTCCTTTTAACATATGTTTGTATATGAGAGATACGTTTACGTTTGCGTATAGGTTAGACTTGCTGAACCTCCCTAATACTATGCAATTGTACCTTTACTTGTGTTCCTACCACTGGCTTGCATAGTAGTATAGCAATATAGATATGAAAGAGGAGTGTATTGGTTTCATCATGGCGAGACCTAGAGTCGTCTAT
The DNA here is from genome assembly GCA_942159475.1 of Sthenelais limicola. Taxonomy (NCBI): domain Eukaryota; kingdom Metazoa; phylum Annelida; class Polychaeta; order Phyllodocida; family Sigalionidae; genus Sthenelais; species Sthenelais limicola. Next base: position 34,180,739 of record OW804098.1, read on the forward strand.
ACATATTACATGGATGGATTTCGGACATGGTTCACGGTGCCTGCCAAATGTATTGTGGCTGGGCAGATTGCTGCCATCGCTTTTTGCCTTGCTCTCATTCGTCATTCTCTACAAAATAACACCCGCATTTGCCCCATGTGCTTGCGTGGGCTACGTCCGGCGTGCGTTTGATTTTCTTTCATCGAATGTCAATCTATCGCATAAACAGCATAAATCAACAATTGCAGAGCTGGTCAATGCTTTAGACTGGCGTAATATCGGACAATATTGATGCTATCAATCTGCTTGCGATCAATTTCATTTTAGTCAGACTAGCAGCAAATTCTCGTTAGAATGGGGAGTCCGAGTAGAAGGCTAGGGGGTATAATTGCGTGGTTTATATCTATTTTATAAATCATAACCTATTAAATTCTAATCCATGCCCTCGCTAGGAACCGATTTGAAAAAATTATCATTAATACAATATCGTAATAGAATGGGATGGTCGCCAGATAACAATTCATAAATACTCGATTCAATAAGGCCGCTCATTTTCATCCCATGCGAAACAAGGATAGTTTTCCAATGTGGTGCTTCAGATTATTTTCCAATTGGAAATGTATCAGTAGGACCGGCGCATCGGTTTGATAAAACTTTGCCACGGTCTTAGTACTGTGCAATAGTGAATTTTGCAGGCAAAACAAACTATTCCCATTTAGGCATAACACATTTAGATATAAATCAAATTAAATAATCTATTTGTCACATAAATGTAATGTTCCAATGCAAAACATATTATCTGTCACAGAATCTCAAATACGGAGACCACATTTTTCAAAACATTCGCTTAATTAATTCTTCGTGCGGAGGAAATACCGAAATTCCGTACCTACTCAAAATGATAGAGATTGATAAGAAATTTTCAAGAAGTTGATAAGAAATTTTAGGGAGATCCTAACCCTATACTCATGCACAGTACGTACCCTAAACGGTATTCTTGTTGTTTCAATTATTTATTGAGGCATTGTCACAGTTTATATCGGTATATGGAAATACTATGCGACCATTAAGTGCCTTTCCGTCTCTTTTTCTCTGTCTCTCTCTCCCTTCTTCTCTATCTCTATTTCCTGGGTAAGATCATAAACTGCCTCCCTCTCTGCTTCCCGCCCTTGACATAACCTTCAATGTGTTGATAAGGGCGTAAAGCAACCAATCTCACTCACTCACTCATTACCCAATTTGGCACCAGCTGACATGGCCATGATCTATTTGGCGTTAGAAAAATATATTTCGTGTTAACTAACCGAGCGTTCTATACCCGATGATTGTTCTTCATAATACCCTTCCTAAACAATAGGATTACTATAGACTCCATGATTTGCCTTTACGCAACATGTAATAAGTTTGCTCTGCAACATCATGTCATTCAGTGCTTCACTAAGCGCATTGTATGGGGCGCAAACTAATGCGATCACATATTTCAGTGATGTTTTTAGCAACCAAATACGCATATTCTATTGCGTACCACACATTATAGAATAGGGGTGCTATGCTCAAGGTCTAACATTTACTGTCATATAGGAACATTGTGCTCAAATTCTATCTTTATCTGTCGCATTGAACCGATATAAATTCATGCAATTTAAAAATGACATAAGAATTCAGATTTGGCACCATTTTGACTCAATTTATAGTGCCACTGAAAATGTCAACTTTTCGTATACTACTTACGATCTTTTCTATGGGGACACACACCCGTACACATCATGCGCACGCTGCGCGCGCTATGTCTACAGCTTATAATTATTTATTGTTTGCGTATTTGATTATATGAACTTCTTACTATCGATATAAGGTGGAGTTACTTTTCACATCTAACTTCTTATTACTACTACACCACATTAATTTGGACGGTTTGGTTACTATGTCATGAGCTTCTGAATAGTCATAATTATATTCAATAATATGGAATATTAAAACAAATGCCATTTATAAATCTCATATAAATATACATAAAATTTAATGTTCCTAATCATCATTTCACACCTCAAGGTAAATAGCCTAGTAGTGCCTTATGTAATGGTTGAATAGAAACCTTCTGAGAAGGGTGCGTCTACCGTGGGCTTCCCTATATACATCCGAGCTCCCACCCAGTTTGCACTGCACGGTCCCAAGCTCACAACCACCGCTTCGAGTTAAAATTAGTGGAGGTTATGCGCCGCTCTGTGCCGCCCGTGACCTTTTGTTGGAGTACCGAAAGGTTTAGCTCGGAAAAAAGACAACATGGCAGACCCAGAACATTAACAAAATACAAAATAACTACCACCGGCATGACACCGTAGACCGATCAAGGCACTGGGTATGACGTGGGGATCAATACTTCAGTCTGGTACGAGCTTGAAATGATTGACTCTGGTAAATACCAGGGCACACCTTCCCAAAATGAGGGAGAACAATGGGCCGAGGGTGTTTTATGAAAGCGCTGAACTAAGCATGTAGGCGTATAGTCATTTATATCGTTTTCATCAATGATATTTTACGACTGCGGTAAAAGCTAATTCCCATGCATACATGAAGCGCAATTGTTTCATGCGCTGAAATAGGAATGCCGCTTTGTCATAATAGATGTACTTTGGGGTTTTGCTTCCCAATGACATGTATGTTAACATATTACTGGTTACGGATTTCTATTTGAACTGAGTAGCCAAAAGAGGAGGTCTTCATTACAATCTTTCTCGCTGGACGTTACCAGTATTACCAATAAAGTGAGAAAATATCTATTAGAAACATCCTATTAAATATATTTTCTCTGCTATGAGTACTTCTCTTTTTCTATTCTGTCAATAAATATTACATAGGATGCATGATTCACATGCACAATGATGACAATCCTCATTTGAAAGTATTATTGAAATAAGAGGTTAAGGTAACGTTTGTGCTATGCACTGTCCAGCTCGCAAATGACCATACACTGTGGCGACACCAATCAAGAAAACTGTTTTACCTCATCACATATGGCGAATGTAATTAAAGGGGGACATTCTTTAAATGGGTGTTTCAGGATGTATATACCTCTGACATAATTATATATGAAAATATGAGATCATAATTTATATTAGATCATAGGGATTTCATCATTAATGTCATCATGACAGTGGTTTTTGGATCATTCAAGTTTCCAAATCTGATAGTGATGAGGTAACGCCAAGGTGAGGATGAGTGTAAAGCGACTGAATCATTTCAATAACACATAAATGTTATGTGACCTTACAGGCATCTTCCCTAAAAATAATAAAAACATTTTCACACTTAAGTGTTACTTTCACATAGCTCTAAATTAAATGTATTACAGTATACTTTGGTCTTGTGTGCATCCACTAAAACATAAATAAGCATCCCGTATGAATGAAAAAGGTATTAAACCTAGCAAACGTTTATGAACAGAAACCTCCGAATCCCACTTTACCTCATCATGTATAAGTAGGTGTCGACACAGTGATATATACATGGAATATTTTAATTTGGTGGGGGATTGGCGCCGTGAACGTCACTGGTGGAATCTCATTGGTTATTGCTGCCTTCTTACCTAGCAAACCACATTGGATCTTTCGGTACAAATTCGTTGCTGTGATCTCTGATGTGCCAGTTACCTCTATGTTCCAAGCTTTAGTTAAAGCGCTGTTAATCATATCATTCAATTTGGCTAAATTATATTACATTACATTTTAATGTAAATGGAGAATAAATGTCATCCAAAATGATCTAGGGTGATGTGAAGGAGACTTCACTATCGGACATTTGTTCTACTTTCGAAAAGGAATTGGCATTTATTTATTTATATTCTGAGTCGCATTGTATGTGTCAATTACTATGAATGTATGCTCTACGAATTTGAGAAGGTATAATAGTAAAAATCAAAAGAGTGAACGGACTTGTCAAATGCTAAATCGATAGATTAATTTATTCGATCCATTTGCGACCAAGCCTCGCAAAGATCACTGTTCATACAGGCATTGTGACCTATTATCAGGGTTGGTGATAAGATTTCGTATAATCATAGGTAGAACGCAGATTAGTTTTGCATTAATGTCCAGTCAATAGGATACATCAATCAAGCCCCGAGCTTTGATTAGAACTGATACAAACTAGGTTATCACTTGAAATTTGGAGAAGACAAAGCTATTAACTATGACGATAAACAATGACTTGTTTTTCCATGGGAACCAGCTTCGGCGCCTCCATTTATTTGCTAGCAAATGTCCCAATTTTACGTCAGCTAGAACTTCTAATGTCCCCTTGAAAATAGGCACTTGAAAAGAAATAAATCTTCATTCTTGAAGAATTGAATTGTCAAGCATAGTTAGAGAACTGACTTTTCCATTTAAAGAAGGAATTTTGCACGGTGGTCATTGCAATAGCTAGGATATCAAAATTAGTTTTCCAACAATCATTCAAACATCACGTAGGACTACTTAACTATGAACCTTTTAGAGTTCATATATATGAATGCTAGCTTAAATTGAGGCAATAGCAGGCACAATTCCATCTAATGCGTCGCTGATTGCCCTCAGAAATGTATATTTGGTAGTTAATGATGGCATTTAAGTAATTCAATCCAGCCCTCCTGTTATAGCACGTAGTCATGCTCACGCAACCGAACTGTATGTTTCCATTAGGCAATGTAATCAAAACGAAATTAATTAAGGTATAAAAAAACAGCTCCCTACCCTAATCCACCTTAGAAAACTGGATCATTACCTTCAGGCAGGAATGGAATTTCTAAGAGCTCTGCCCTTTTAAACACATTTTTAACATCTAATTTTATAAACAATTATGATAAATATATAAATACAGGCAAGGTTGTCATCATACCGGCTATATCTAGAGAACCTATGTGTAACTAATATGATAACATGATCGTGAATATATATATATATATATATATATATATATATATATAGAGAGAGAGAGAGAGAGAGAGAGAGAGAGAGATACATTGGTATATATTGTCGTTATCGCCGTACTATAGAACCTTGGCGACTGAAGCGATTTTCTCATGATTTGATGGATCTGTGAATCAGAGTAAAGAGGTAGGTACTTACCACGGCGGTACATTAGTGACTCCCTGACCATAACCATAATTTGTTACTCCTTGTCCGTAATCATAACCGTAACCAATGTCTCCATAAGGGTGGGTGGAGTTTCTCGTGGATCCAACACCTGGGGCAAATCCAACTATCACTATACAACTTACAACTAGCAAGATATTCCATCTGTCTACCAATCGTATTCCACTACCGATGGACGCAATTACTTTGGCGAAGCATGTCAGTTTCTGGGTTGAAACTTGAGTTATTAGGGCTTCCTTCTGCACTGAATTAGACACCATTTTTCTTGCCCTTTCCATAGCGGAAGGCCAAGTGGTAATACCACGGACCAGGCCAATATCTGACCCAGTGTCTGACTCTAAGCTGCATGCTGTGGGCCTCAAGACCGTGCCGGGCAATGGGGTTTGGCATGGGTGAAACTCATTATTGATCACCCAGTGTTTTGGGGTTCTCGCCGCCTCTGGCATTCCTGAGTCAAGCCTGGATATTTCCTGAGGATGCGCTATCATGTCTTTTCTATTGCCCTCATATATCCGCAAGGACATCGTCGTTATACCGTGTACGATGTGAATCCTGTATTGCTTCGCTGTAGAAGATTATAGGAAAGAACGGCTGAGGCTTGAGTGGTATACACCTTTTGATTTGGGCTTATAATGATTATGGATCTGGATCAATGCATGGGGTTATGTCTACCCTTGCATAGCTTGGAGGGATTCGGAAAATGGCGGCACTGGCTCCAGGTATACGGATTAGCTAAAGGTTATTAGTTTACCCGATCTACCATCGATTTTGTGCATTATGACTAGTATTTATCTCCTAGCTATGTGTCTTAAACATATCGGAAGGGATGCTCAATGCAAGGAAGGTATCCTAAGGCACAGTGCATGGTAGATCCATGACCTAAGATAAAGTTAATTATAACGAAGAAATCCTTCCGGAATATGGATATAGTTCTTTTTACATTTGAGTGGATATCGTTAATAGGTCTGTTGTTGGTGTTGTTTCCCTTCTGATTTCTCCTCTGACAGTGCCCCTAGGAATTGATCTCCAAGGCACTGTCTTAATATCCCCAATGGGCTTGGTAATGGCGACTTATAATCAATTGGCACCTCATATACAGATGAACATATCATGGGATTCGATTCTAGCGTGGAGAGAATCCTAATGATGGTAAAAGTAAAAATAATAGTCCCCTGGTATACATACGTGATGCATGTGTGTACTACAAAAAGGCACGGATATTGAATGAATGCAGCAGCGCCTTTTGAAAACAATTCGATTCCATTTAAAGAAGACTGCCTATCGCGAATGGAATGCTGGCTTCCCTTTTTGAACAAATCCAATCTATTTCCAAACCTCCTTTCCTGAAAGGAGAAGAAGGCAAGATTGCTACGACTTGCTGCGCACAGGAGCATCGATAAGCGCTGAAAACATGTATGGGTGTCTTAAATCACAATATACCTAAGTGTAAGGGTCAGGGAGTAATGATGCTGCACTTCCACAAGATCCACAACCTGGTCCTTCAAACAGAGATTAGCACTATAGGATGCATCTATAGAAACTATCTTTCAGTATGTCTTTTTATAACATTTTCATACACTCATCCAACATCCCTGGCACCTCCTCCTTCCCTTTCCCTTGCGCTCCCTGTTCTCCTCCTCCTGCGAAGCTTTCCTCCTCTAGATTCAGCGTGTGAATCCCTCTCACACTTGCTCCCTCAGAGTCAAATCTTATATGGGACAAGCAAGCTCCGCATGCTGGCACCCGGTCGCCTGGCCTGTTGTCTCGTTGTCCTGTTTATCTTTCCCAAACTTTACGACAATGTCTCCTCCTCTCATATATCCAACGAAACCCTGAAGGTCTGCGTTTTCCCAGTATATATGTTCCCTCCGGCGTCACACTACCTTACATCATGCATTATCGGTGGGATCACCATTAAATCATCCTCCACTGGCACAGATGTAACTCAGATGAACAAGTAGAAGAAGGTAGTTCAAATGCTGCTACGGCAGTAGTAGCACACTTTAAAGCTAGACGTAAAGTTGCTGTGTTTGGCCTCTCTCTTCTCAGCATTAGGGAGCGTCCGCTAGAGCGAAGTGTGACGTTGTTGCTGCCGCAGCAGACAGCTTTGCTTCGCACAGCAAACGGGACTAAACTCACCCACCCAAAGGCACTTGGAAGTGGGCAGCTGTCTACAACGACTGCCTCAGTTGTTGTCGCTGTAGCAGTAGTAGTAGTAAGAGAGGGGGTTCAGCTGAACGGCCTTTTCTCCTCTTCCTCCTCCTCCTACTCCTCCTCCTCCCTCTCGCAGTGGTGGAAGTCAGTAGATGTTTGCAGTTTCCTATAGTGTGTGGACTCTGGCTGCACGAATCGTATTAGTATAACCCTCTTTGTCGTTGTCGGGGACTAGCACGCCACACCCCCTGTCGTCTCCGTACTGCATGGGGTATTCATGAAGATAACACAAGTTTTGATACTGTGCTCCTGTCGCTAATCTGTTAAGGAACCCAGCTGCTGCAGCACTTCGCTATCTTGATATTCTTTTCCTCTCTTTTCTTGTTGTAAAAGATTAAAGTCCTGTTCATTTCTTATAATATTCAGCTGTTGTTGTGTAATGCATATACAAAGAATGAGTGAATTTGGACAGAACTATTGGTTCATGTGGCGTAGAATGCATTATAACATTCAAAGTGGGTTGCTTCATTTATATTGGGTGAAATATCAACTCTGTCGCTCTGCACTGTACTATACAGAGCAAATGGCAAAAAATGTTCATTTGGATCTTGATTTCCACACCTCCCTCATGCGAAACGTCCCTAATCAATGTTTCTGAATGAATCGCTGAGGCAAGGCCCTGGATGAGAATAACTAACATTTGGCGGGACAAGCCTTCATTTCCAATGATGTATTGACGCTTGGGCCTAATGTCAAACAAACTGATTGACACTTTTTGACTTGTTCACTTCTAGCAAATGCAATCGTTAGACGCACTGCCGAGAGCACCCCGAAAGGTCTATGGTCAACGGTAGGCTTTGTGAGTAAAAGAGCTTGCCTACATTAACGATTCTCTATTCTCAAGACCAAAGTGAAATCTAAAGGTGCTCTATTCTGTCGGTGAGATATCGCATCACTGAATGAGTGGCGCTGTTATGGTTGTGTCCTTTGAAGACATAAAAGATGATGAGATTCAAATGAAAAGTTCAAAGATTCTATCCTAATTATAGAACAATGGATGCTTCTCTCCAGTGCCTATTTCTGTCTTGATGTCTGACTTGGCTTGCACACGCCAGGCTCAAGCTTTTGATAAATATTTCAGCACACAAATTCATGTATTATGTGCAGCAATAGTGTACGATTTTTTTCTTCTTTCATTGCGTTTCTATGTTGTGGCTGTATCATACTTTATATATATGGGTCAGGTTTTCAGAAAATGCACAATCGCCAGCTCTACATAGTGTGTAAACCTTCTTAAATTAGGTTGAAAGATTAGAAATAATGGATTTATCTGAGTATATATATGAATTTTAAAATTATTTTGTTTGGGTCGGAGTTATATTAGTATGTATTTCTCCTTCTCTTGTATGAACACAAACAAGGGTTAGTATCACACCTTGCCTCGTCTTTCACCACATTTATCTGAGTATATAGCATTGTTTTTATTAAAACATCTATTCCGTTAATCAGAACTGTATATAAACGGACATAATTTTTGTTTTAAATTTGTGTTATCTGAGACGATTGGTGAAGGCAAATTGTACATTTTCAGGGGACTTCACTCTTATATGTGTTCTCATCTGAAAAGGATGCTTGAGGGGCACAGGGGAGAATGAGCCCTGAATAAGATAAAGATTGTATGAATGAAATGAATAAGGAGGGGAAGATATCGCTGTGGTGCAAAGTTCTGGAAAGCGCGATGAGAATCTGATGAGAATTATTAATCAAAGAGATCAAAGTTAAAGAAAATAAAACTGAACTATGACCATATGATGGAAAAAATGGTGGACATTCGTCGGTGATGGGTGTCATATGAAGACACATAAGATAAGGTAATCTTGCATTCGTCAAATTGCTCGATGTTACATTGTGAAAAAGGAGACAAATAGGTCTACATGTCTATATGAATTAAAGTAGTGTTCCATTTCTACCGACAGTTACCTTAATTTTGAATGCATTAGCCTTGTACTAGGCTGAGCAGAGAATATGACAATATTAAATTGAGAAAAGATATAATATAAGAAAATAATGGAGACAGTGTATCAGAAAGATCCTATGGCTATACGACATTGTGTCGTTCGAAGTACATCTTATATCTCATATCTCTTCTTCTGAGATTCAATAATATAATTAAGACATTATTAACCGACTGGTTGCTTTTAGTGTAGCATTGGATATGCTTTCCTAATGCCTTACATATTTCTATCAAAAATTAGATCCTGCGTTTATTCAGGAGGCCATTTATTTTCATCGCTATACTGCGGAGTATCAAGGAATGTATATTTACCATTTAAAATAAAATATATCAAGGCAGAAAAAAGACAAAATACATATAAAATACATTGACTTGAACCGGTATTTTAGAGAGTGTCCTGATATTGTACTATATCTGTTTGACAGTCTATATTAGGAGGATTTACCCGCCGGGGAGCCTGCCACCTGTAATCTCATTTAGTTATTAATTTTTTAATCATAACTATTTATTCATTTATGAGTAATGTTTTTCTAGTTCTTGTCGAAATTGTTTTTGTGTTTCAATATTTTGTATCCTTGTGGGGAGAATGTTCCAGGCGCATTTGCCTTTGTACAAGAAGCTATTTTGAAAGAGGGATGATCTAGGGTGTTCGATTTTCAAATTTTTCCTATTTTTTGCATGGCTTCTAGTTGGGAGCCTTCTCATAACAATTATGTGTTTTTGAGATTTGGACAGGTAGTAAGCACTCTCGGCGATGTGAATTTTTCTCCTGAGTTCATTTGAGCAGATTTTTAGGTCTGCCATTAACATCGGTCTGACTTAACATCGATCTTGCATTTACAAACGTTCGAGGTATTCAGATATATAATTTTCACGTATATGAAGTATTAAATTGCACCAGTACATTCCGGTCCCCTCTAACTTTACAACATGTAACTCGGAGAGCAATTTTAATGTACAGACTTTTAAAACAACTCTCATTATTTTTAAATGCAGTATACCGTTACTAAAAACATTCAAGGTAAAACTTAATGCATCTTGTTTTCCCCAAGAGTTTACATGATAAATCTTCTAAATTATAGGGCAGCTATAAGTAGTATATAGTGAGTGAGCAGTCCCTATATACTACTGCTATAGTAATAATGATAATAATATATATCTTAATACCTATATAAAGAAACCTATAATATTGATCAGAGATTGTTTTCATTGGAACTAACTTACCTGATTCAGATCACTAAAGTGAATTAGAGTGAATTAGTATGTACCCTTCTCCTTCTGCATTAAAAGGTCCCCTCCACCAAGATAAATTGTACCTTTCATATGTCTGTATGTACAAAAGTAATGGCTTGCAACCAATCATGAATAAAGTACGAATTTTCCTTTAACACTAATCCATAATATGTCCATAATGGGAGAACATTGATGCCATAATAGGCTTTACACCTGATGCATTTAAATACATCTAAGCTGACTGCAGTTAGATAATTGTAGCCTACGATACACATGATGGTGAAATATCAACCAGGCGTATAATCCCTTCAATGCATGTCCCTTATATATCATGCCTGCATCCCTCTGTGCGTGCCTGTGCATACACCTGACACGATTTAATACAGGATCATGGAGGATCGGGCCCAGCTCGGCAGGAAATAGGATGACTTCATCCGAGACGTTTCACTGCACACAGTTGCTCCTAGTCGCACAGTGAATTGTGCACATGGATAATTGAGGCGGGTAGATATAAGCTTGTATCCTGAACGATGGAATATCAGGCGACATTGGGAAGGATACAATATCTAATTAGAGTATTTAGCAATGGTGATTCAAGGCTGCTCATAATACTAAAACACCTTCTTGTTATTTGTTATTTTATTATATTTTGATTTCACACTTTGTATTCAATGGAAAAAAACAGCATACATAAATAGCTACTACGTCAATATCAGTGCGAATATTCTTTCACATCCATGTGTTTTTTATAGAAGGCGGTATTATATTACAAGACGAAGAAGATCAACTGAGAGTATCAAGTGAAACAGGATGATGGAGGTTCAGTAGCATGACTTAATTTATCCGAGACGTCTTACTGCATGAAACGTGGTCCTGTTCTCATAGAGAATAGGGAAGATTTGGAATAGAATTTTTTACCTGTTAGATTTCATGGAAATAATCACTTCATAGCCTTTTAGCATATTATTAGCCACTAGAAATTGCTTTATTTTACTGCTGAAAATTTGAAGTGGTGACCTACTTCTCATGGCAGTGGCCATATTCTCATTGCAACAATGTAACAAGCCCTCTGATTGGTCCAATTCATGTGGCATTCCTTCACTATTATACCTCTTTTACTCACTAGGGGCACTATTCCAGAAGGACCCGCAATAGAAAATTATGAAAGTCATTTTACTGTAGTCTTGCATAATACTGTGCATTCCATAGAGGTGTCATTATTTGCACGTATCTTTGGTATAACTGATAGTATCATTCTTTAAGCCTTCAGAATTAGTGTGATATCTTATTTAGAGGGCATGCTTCATAACACCAGTCTGCCTTTATACCTTGAAGTTGTTGGTCTGCCCCTTAGTCCAAGTTTACCAGACTCCCAGCATACAAGTATCTGTTTCAGTACTTGCTTCTGGGAGGCTCAGCAGACTGTGTGGTTGAGTCTCTGACAGTCCTCATCTCAAGGATGAAAACTTGTTGGTGACAGGCCACTCCTGGCTGTTCCACCTAAAAGTGATATAAGAACACTTCAATATAATTCACAAAAAGTGTTCTTATATCACTTTTCGTGGAACAGTTAGTTGTGGCACTATCCACCCAATCGTCTACTAAAGTATATATGTAATAATCGATTCTATAATTCTGGCTTTAGCATATATATGTTAAAACTGGTGTTGTCCTCTAGCTGTGCACAGGCAGAGTCGGGTCAGGACTGCCATTTTATGGAACGTTTGTCTTTGTGCCACCTTTGTGTTCTTACTACCTTTCCCTCTTTTACTTCTCAAGTTCCCAAATTATAATGATAAATATCCACAAAGTATCCACAAAGTCCTTTTAACTATACGTATAGTATCTAGCTGGTGCTCTAGAATGTTTCCTTAAAGTAAACAATAAAATATTTGCTGAGAAAGAGGGTGTTGGCAATATAGAAACTTAATTCTTAGACTTTTCTTATGAGGTCGGCTACTATATACTACCATGTCCAGGGACTGGTACGCTGAATGATTTATACAGAAGGAGAGTGATGTTGGTATGTGCGAATGTTTGCCCTAAATTATATCACAACTTGTTATCGCATCAGCAGCCAGTAGATCCGCGGAAGGTGTATTATTTCAGAAAGGCACACATAAAGAAAATCTGTGCATACCCAAAAGGCGCTGTTTATCTCGCATCTGATTGTTGATAGACCAGAAGTCTCATTCTGAGATCCAATAAGAGAGCGTCTCTCATATGTCGCAAGATGATAAGTAAGGTTAATTTCATTATTAAAACATGGTAGTTACACATGATACAGACTCATAGTTGGTTTGCTGGATGTTTCAAGAAAACCTCTCTCTAACCAACCAGCAGCTCCTCAATGTCGGTCATTAATCCTTTACTAGACAGACTATCCTTAATTTAGGTTCAGTTGTCCATAGTCCATTGTTATATATCCTCTTGGTATTTAAAACCATTAACAAAATTGAGCTCATTACCCGCAACAATACGGTACACATTACGGTATTGAATTTCTGTAATGTTGTCTTCTACAAAATGGGCCCGAGTATTGTATACCTTGGGCCATGCCAGCTACAAATTTGATACATCTTGATTATTAATTATCAAATTAATATATGTCCAAATATAAGTCAAGGGACAACTTTTTGAAAATTCATAATAATATTCATAATCAACCTATTTGCTACATTATGTTCTATAGTTCTGCCAAATTACTAACATGCTGCTATATGCAGTCTGGGCTCTACAATCTCTAACCTAGCCTTTTCGAATAGGCTTCTACACTGGCAAAAAAGCAGACCTTGGACGGGAAGTGCTCAAATCTGGTCTCAAAAATGATGGTTGCCTTTGGGGAATGTGTCCTTCAGAGAACAGAACTGGTACTGGTGAGTATTGGGAATAGCCAAGGCAATGACCCTTTAGACATAATGTTGCTGCTGGCGAATATTTCTGGCCGTGAAGGTAGCGACGTGGTGATTTCATGTTCACCCTTCGTGTCAGGGCACTGATTACCACCTGACCTAAGTGTCCCCTGTTTCAGGGGTTCCATGCCTGGGGCTGTTTGCTATAATACACGCATGTCGTCCTGGTTACCTGATGCCAAATCGCTGTTTCATTATTACTGTAACATTGAAAGCGTTGGTATGTGACCATGGGCTTAACCATATCGACATAGAGGTAATTTGATTTGATTTGAAAATATACCAAATTATTACATATGGAGGATTGACAAAAGGGTAGACATGAGTAATTTCCAGGGCTTCCATCTGTTACCAAAGAAAGTTGATGGTTGATCTAATCTAACAGAAGGTAAAAAAACAGTAGATAAAGCAGTACATCCTTTTCAATGTACACAATATAGTCCTATATATTTAGGACTTTACACATTTTTGTGGATATATTCCATGTGTTTTGAGGGTAATGGTCAGTTGAGATATAACTCTTGGTAGAGTGTACTTCCTATCTGGATACAGATACTACATGATATTCGCTGCAGGTGCTTACCGCAAAGTAGAATTAAGTTTAAAGTATAATATTAAACAAAGTGAAATAACATAGAATATAGATATAATCATCTTGATTTGTTGGTTATCAGCACAAGTTATGTGGCAAAAGGAATATGCCATGTCAAATTTTTATATTTTACGTCTTTGAGGAATGCCTCTCAGATTCGTCCGTTTCTCTAGGGAAGAATTCATGGGAAAACACAAGACAATTAAGGCACTGTTGACTGATTGCAGTTATATCTTAAAACAACTTCTACTTACAATTTGGGAAAAGTCTCAATGAATTGCGGGTTAAGTGCTTCTCATGCCCCAGGAATGTGTTTTTTATGAGTTGAATGGCATGACCAACGCTGGCTGTAAATCACTGCTATCCTGCATGTCTGATGGAAAGCGAGTTTGAAACATCAACCTACGAAACATGATAACGCAATTTAGTGCAATATTCCTCTTTTTACTCTCAGGCCATTTTGGGACCTCATGCTGTATATCTCACATCCGGCAACACGGAGTAGGCATCAAACCTCACCCAAAGCTTGATGGGTGAAATCGCCGTAAAATGTACAATTCGCCTAAACCAATCCTCTCAAATAACCCAAATTTAAGACAAAAATTAGCTTCAAAATTCTGTTTAACATAACCAAACAGATTGTATGAATCAGGGCAATGCCAAATATACCCAAATATGCCTAGTAATGGTCATTTTTCAGCAGAATTTACTACATGTGTAGATCTGCCGATTGTACATTTTCTGACGATCTGATCCTGATACTACTCGGTGTGCTGCTGTATACAACTTGCTCAGGGTGGGTGGCAATGTGCGGCGACTTTCTGACCGCAATCTCAGGTTGCGTTCATGCAGGTCACTTGATGAAAATCGGCGAAAACAACAAAGCTGGCATTGAAACCGATACTGACATACGATATCATTAATTAGCATTCGGATATGACTTATATTCACACGATGTCATGTGGGTTTATTGATACATGCAGATGAAGAATATGTCTAGAATGAGATAAAACTCAGTCCAATGTGTAGTTGACACGGGCTAAACGGGAAAAGAGGAAGATTTATTACTTCTATTTATGAAACGTTCCTGTCAACCCTTTGCTCTGCGAGCCGCACTTTGCAATCGACCATGGCAAAACAAGGCCGGTATAGCCAGCCCTTCCTTCCCTGGAAAGGGAAAGACAGCTGCCACTCATGAAACATAGACAGCGCTGTACAATGCAGCTGTATATATTTCGCCATGGTTGATGGCCAACAGTGATTCAGAGAGGCAAAGGTATCAAGTCAAAAGTCCCCCACTTTTCTCTCTTCTTAAAGAAGCCCGTGTCAAACCCGTGTCAACTATTATTGGATAGAGTACTGTCCAATAAGTAGTTGATAATAATGGTTCAAAGTTATTTCTGAGCGAAGAGGGATTATCTTTCAAAATCACATCGGAAAGATCGTTCCGAATAGCGGTTCCTGTTTCATTCGTTCACTTTATTTCTTTTTAATAAATTTTATTAGGTATTAGGTAATGAATTCCCAAAGTTTAGGAACAATGTGCGTTATGCTTTCGAACTCCAAACCTTATAAACGTATGACTTGGATCGATCTAATTTAAACTGATTGGTTGAATGATCGTATTCCATAATATGTCGAAAATCTTCAATAAAATCCTCGGCTTCAAGGACAATCTTAAAGCCTGATTTTGTATTTGTCTCCAGTCTCTGAACATTAGACAATGTATTAATTGTATTCAATTTTTGTCCTTATTTGTGGTAGTTTTCTGGCGGCAGTTTTTCGCATAGAGATACAAGCTATTTTGTAAGATTTGCAGCAGGCGCGCAGATAATGACAATCAAAACGAGACAATTTTAAGTAGTTCCAGACAATATATATATCGCGTTCATAATGCGATTTGTCTGTTGTCTCTGTGACAATTTTGAGGCCGAAAGACCAAAAACTAAGGACAACTCAGATAGCTGTCCTTGGGTGGTTTTGTCTCGAAATGTTGAAGTTTTGTCACTAAATTGGTTGCTTTATATTTCAGGCTGACTCGGCTGCATGGTGGTGGGATCCACCAGCAAACCGTCTTTTGTTCCTTTTGCTTCTCCTCTCCCTTTTTGGGTTCAGATTTCAGATTACTAGACCTATAGTCTGTTTTTTCTCTTTCGGCCTCAAATTTGTCACTGAGACCTCAGAATTGTCACCGAGACAATAAAGAAAATTGAGGACAATGGAGGATCGTGCCAAACATTAGTAGGCTGAGCTCTGCTTTGATTATTTGCTTATTGGGACCCACAAGATTATTTTGTCATACATGGAATCATTTGATGAATCAATTTGCCTTTACCATTGGATATATATTTATTCACTCCTAATTAAAGGGTACTTTGCAGACAATATCATTGAGTTATTGTAATTGCCCCAGATGTCTATATAGAGAGAGATGTTCATAAAAAGTGCTAACACTCTCGTGCTAAACTCGTGTTTATAAAGTACTGGACATTATGGTGTTGTTTGTATTCTGAGATTCGCTAACCTGGCTGTTGGCATGCACTGAACAAAACCTAGAGGAAGTGACTCAATTATTAGGCGATCTATCATGCAAAGCTATTGATCTTTTGGTTGTGGAAGGTATAAATTGTTTTGGAGCCTGATAGTCATGGCGCGGACTTATGAATGATAGCATAGAGTGCAGACAATCAAGGGCAATGCACAGACAAACGAACTACTGGTGTCCATGCATGGCTTCATAACAATATTTGGCCGCGTATTGGTCTATCATGTATACCAGTTTATAATAGATAACAATATTTCGATTGACGAAAATAACAAGTCATGGTAACTCTTCCCACTTTCTCTGTAAGGACAATATTTCAAATCTGGTTTACGTTATCGATAGCATATTCGCCCTTCCCCTTCACCACATAGAGGAATGAAGCAACGATTACAAAATTAATTTCGTCCATTGATATAAACATGGCTGATTGACCTCACATCAAGAAGATCCCAGGTGGCCACATCCCCTGCTGGGGCCTGTTAGCATGCAGGGCCACTAGAGGGAGATAGCAATCCCAGTCCTGATCAATCAGAGAAATCCTTTGATCCTCCATAGGCTGTTGGGACAACTATACCGAACCATTCATTACTTAGAGCGAGAGAGTTACAAAGTTAGTGGAGTTACTTCATACTTCCATCATGTAAATGGGATCAGTGCATGATGCACACATATATGTGATGTGTTACAGGAAAATGATTCACAAGTCGTAAAAATTATATTTTTCAAAGGGATTTATTCACAAGATCTCCTTATTGGAATGTTCTGATTTCTGAAGGGCTTAGCACGTTTAGTTATATGAAGCTATGTCCCAAATGTCAGGAGATTGTCTCAAATATATCCTTGCGTTTTGAAGGTCATCCTATAGAGTACATTTAGTTACTTTACTGGTAATTGTCCACAAAAAATATTTGAACTTGTTTTCACTCATAAATATATCATTATATAATATGTAGAAACACTTCTTAGATGTCCATAATGTTTATTATCATCTGCCTGCTCTCATCTTTTCAATTCTGATGATATCTCAAAATCCATCATTTGCGACTTGTGACTCACTTTCCTGAAACACATCACATATATTATCAGTATTTTTGGCAAAACATATGTGCTTCGGAACATCAGCTAATAATCGTAGAGTGAGACGGGGGAAGAGCAATCACCTCTATATACTTAAATGTAAGAGAGAAAATCAAAAAGAACCCGATAAACTATAAATGTACAGATAAAGTGGTAGATAAATTCGGTTTTTGAACTTCAGGGTCACCTTACTCGATGTGACTAGATTTATTAATTACATCAAGCCATGCAATCGCTAATCGCCTTGCACAGGAGAACATTCTCTTTTCTCTTAGATATAATCTGTTAATTGGCAATTTAGAAGGCCTACTTTGCTTTATCTTCTCTATTAATTAAATTGAACCGGATGGGGTTTTTTTCGAATTCCCATATATCTTGCATTTATTGCTACCAATTGGCAAAAAAATCTATTAAAAATGAACTCTTTCGTGGTGATGACAATGATGAATAATATTGCTATGATACTATTTTGAGATTCAATATAAATAATGCCTATTGAAGAATGCAAGATGATATATTTCCCCAGATCAACAGAAAAGTATGCTATTTCATTGTGGATTGAACCTATAGGCGATCTAATATGATACATGATTGCAATAGCCACAAGCAATAAGAAGTTCCCAATTTTCTCCCAGAGAAAATGGGGTCGGAGAGGTCAGATCTGGAGATGTAATATCGTAAATATTTCCAGGGAATCGCCTCGATACACAAGGTTGTCCTCGATTGAAACAGGTCCCCCTGCGTTTTTATGTGGTCTCTAAATTATAACCCGCAACTACAGATGCAAGTTATCATTTCTACTGCCAATACCGCCACCCATATCGTCGATGAATATGATGTAAATGCATTCTTTCTCGTCTCCCATGATAGATCCTTCGGTATTAACGTAACAAGATGGGAAGAAGATATCCAATTCGGATGGATGATTATTAGAGCGAACGCCTCCATGGACATGAAAGGACCCACCTTTACAACGATATATGGCAAATGTAGAGTTTTTCCTTAACCTAACGAGGGCCTTAATCGTTTGAGTTCTGTTCATTAGCATGTGGAGTGTTTAATATGATAACAATAAATAGCATCATATTTGAAGTGCATTTATTATATAATATATTATATATAGGAGCATGGTATACTATGGAGACCCGGTACAATAAAAGTATCACGAAAGCACAGAAGAAAGATGATACTGTTAATAATAATAATATGTTTAAGATAACATTCACCAAAGGAAAAATGTTTAGTTTAAAACCATACAATCAATTTTATGACATGAGCTTGATAAGTGATTTACGTGTGGGAAATTAATAATGTGCGCAAGAGGAATATCGACCATTTGCACCCCATTTCAAAGGAAAGCTTAACATAACAGGAGCATGTTTCCATCCCAGCAAAGAATGAATTCAATGAATTTCTGTGGGAATTAAGGGCCAGGGACTTAAGACCTATATCTATATCGAACTACCGGTGATTGGCAAAGAATTCTATCTAGTATGAGGTATTTGTTATGGTTCTTTATTGGTATTGAACCTTTTCTAGGATGTACCACGGTGTCCAAAGGGGAACTCTGCACGAGAGAGGGTCGCCAAGATGGCTAGTAATGAGGCCCTGCCATGGCTGAGGACAGTGGTCGACAGTTTTCTGTGCAAGGGACTGGAATGACTCTATGTATATCTACTAAAACATAATTAAGCCCTTGGAATACTGCATGTTTGCTGGTATATATTGTCATAGATTTATATTGTAAGGTTGGGACGATCCGTCCCAGGTATCTCTTTGGTTGGAGTTATGACCTTGGTTATTGAAAGTCACTCAGTTAATTCAATCCACTCTGTCCATCTCTCCTCACTCCTCCCAACATTCCATGGGGACAGATGGGGAAGGATTTGGACAGTCTATTTTATTGCTTGTGTAGTATATAAGGCCCCGGGGTACCAGGCAAAATTGTCACTCTAGCTTGACCCTTCCTTGGATGATGAATGTGAACCTGTATGAAGAAATAAACCTTGCCTGAACCAAATTCCTTTTTCTCTTGATGTCTGTTTGATTGAGCACGGGCCGAGCTGTCCCAAACCCAAGGTCATGAGGACCTCTCACTTAGTTATCTAGATCGCTATACCCCTCATCTGCGTTGGCTGTCGCACTACCCCTTTCTTAGCTGACCAGAGAAATGGACTATGGTATTGACCCTAACTTAGAGCTATTCTTCCTCCTAGGACTAAAAAAATGAACCACAATCTTCAACACATCAACAATATATGTATATATATGCACATGTAGCCAAAATTCAAACATTCAAGCATTCTCACACCGCCTTATAGAAGCATTTAGTATTGAAACATCTCCATCTTTGTGTTCCTCTCACCTCAGCTTGTCTGAGTAGGGATGCCCGAAGCACCCATCCATCAAATATGATGGTGCAAGAGAAATCGATGTTGAGATATTATGATATCTGAAAAGATGAGATTAAAAGGATTCTAATGGTGGGAAACATTAGGCTATCTAAGTACTTCTCTATTTATGCAAACCAAATGTTACCAATATTTCCTGATGGTCACTCACTATAGTAGTAGCTAGATATACTATAGTGAAATAGTTTGATAAACTACTCATAAATACATAGATCTATATAAACTGTACACAGTCTTGGAATTTGACATAATATGTTTATATCCATGCTACAAACAGCGATAAGCGCCAACAAAATGAAAACATTCTGAACTAGGGATCTTGTGAAAAACCATTTGTAAAATATCATTGTTTAGCGACTTGTGACTCATTTTCCTGCAACACATCATATATATCTACTAGATTATAATTAAGCGCCTGGAATACTGCACGTTCGCTATATTGTATACATGTATATCTAGACAAAATTCAAAAGTAGCATGCTCACACCGCCTTATAGAAGCATTCAGTATTGAAACGTCTTGTTCCATGTTTGTATTGCTCTTACCTCAGCGTGTCTGAGTAGCCCTGGATGCCTGGAGCACCCATCCGTCAAAAGTTTGAACATTACAAACGATTCTTTGGAGACATTTCCCAACAAACAATGGTAATGGAATAAATCAAGGACTAGTTCAAGGCAAAATCTAATTTGGAAAGAGTCTGATTTCACAAATACCCTATCCATCAGGCGCTGTCTTATTTTTCCCTAATAACCATGGTTTTGCCCCATTTCTGCTTTCATTGGTAACAAAATGTACGGATGGATTTTAAGTATTTAATATTATTGTTTCGAATGTCCTGGAAGTTGATACACTCTCCAGGATAATGTGTTCATATATTACTGAAGATCACCATCTTGATGAATGATACATATACAGCTACAACAGGCAGGTTCACATATTAACGGATAGAAACAAAACTCATTTCTTTTAGCGATTTAGAATAAGCGAATTGTATCAATAAAATACATAATACATATGTGATGTGTTCCAGGTAAATATTCTATCAGGTTATATATATCAGGTAGATATTTTTTCAAATGATTGATTCACTAGATCTCTTTGGTTGAATGTTCCAATCTTTAGGGGTTTTAGCGCTTCAAGTATTATACACACATGTGCCAAATCTCAAGACTGGTAATTGCAAACTTTTTTTCAAACATAAATATTTCAAACATAAAACATATAAACTCTTCTTAGATGTCCTATGTTTACTACCATTGGAATCGGCTTGATCTCATCTTTTCAAATACGATGATATCTCAAAATCTATTTTTTGCGACTTGTCACTCATTTTCCCGGAACACATCACATATATATATAGATCTGCTTGATTATCATAAATGCGTGATGCCCTTCTAACACTGACCTCCAACAGATCTATGTTTTGGTAGGTCAATAGCATGAGCTAATAAATAGCTTTGCTGACACACATTATGGATTCATCTCAAGTTTCTAGCAATAGTTCCGCTTCCACGTGAGCGGACGGCAAAGTGACACAGACATGGAGCAGACGACACAGAGCGTTTGATCGCTTGCGATAAGGCGCGTATTCCTCTGCACTACAAACAAACGCCCCTACGTGACGCGCTTATTGAGGGATCGGCGTATTAATTTCTTTCGTGAATGGCAAGTTTTGTGGCAAATTAACTGGCCCGCTTGGATTATTTGTATGCAGGATGGCTCTGGTACAAAGATGGAGGGTTCTTTTTGCCTGCCTGAGCACTTCTTAGCTCAGGAGGTTCCTCGAAGAACCTCTCGTCTGGATCCGCGCGGCAGAGAGAGAAAGTCCTATGAATTGGGCACTCATGCTTCAATTATGTGATCTCCAGCATAAGGAGGAAATAGCTTGGATCTTCAGGGGCTTCGTGAGCGATGATTAGATAATCTGATGGAGCCTGCAACATTCCACCTCGCAATCTGGGTAATGGTATAAACATGTATTTATGCACATGTCTTTGTGTACGTGCGTATGAATTAACATTACATGTATAGTACATACGTGGTGTGGTGTGTTACAGGTCATGTCAAAGTCAAAGTCATTTATTTACCAGATCTCCTTATAGGAATGTTCTCATCTTTAGGGGATCTACTGTTGAAAGCCGTATGAATATGTGTACTAGATTTCAAGATAGTGTATTCAATATACAATATATACATGTATTTCTAAGGAGTATATTGAGCTACTTTACTAGTAATTGTCCACCCAGAAATATTGTAAACTTTTTTCAGAAATAAAGATATCAAACTTAAAAATACAGAAATACTTATTGGATGTCCTACTGTTTACACCAGGTTTATCCTCTTTTATTATAAGCAAACCCAAGAATGGGGGATGGATCACAGTGACAGGTAGTCCAACCTATAGAGAAAGGGTTCACATGCCCTACTCATATACAAGTGTAACAGACAATACAGGTGTCAATAGTATGATACATGGATTGACAGTAAATAAAGCATATAAAATCAATAAATTTACATGTCATCTTGCAAAACAGCACCTTAAGTGATAAAGTCAGGTATTGAATCGGTTGGAGTCGGTTGAGACTCGGAAAATCATGTGGTCATCCGATCATAGCGATGGGAGTCGGAAAAGGTCAAATATTTAGCTGTTGACAAAATGAAGAGGTGTGATAAGCAGGAACATGGAAATATATCATCCAGGGCCTTATGTTCTGAGAATTGTATGTTTCTTTGATACCCAATGTTTTACAAGAAAGATAACAATATTACATGTGTTTTGAGATGCTTGTAACGGGTAGGTTGTGTTGGCCCGTGGCTTCGTTGTTCCGTTGCTCCGTGTTTCGCTAGCTAAAAAAACTTTACTAAAACAATTATAGTGCATGTATAGGTCAATTTTAAGTACAATGCCCTCGTTGCATTTATAACAATCTGCGAGCTCAATAGTAACTATGAAAAAGCTACTCACGGATTGTTATGCAACGGGGGCAATATATATTTTATACATTAAAAGTACAGAGAAATACTGTAGGTCACTATGAAGTGGCATTTTTCTTTTACTTAAGTAGGAATTGTTCTTGCTTGTGTTTAAAGTCACTGCTGATTTTTGAATGGAGAAAATGTCTCTGATGTTATCCTAGATCTCCTATTATTGTTACAGGCAATTAGCACCTATATATATACTAATTAAATAAGGCAACAACACAGAGCTAGTGCTAACTCAACTTGATCATTTGCCTGATTTATTTGTCACAATGGGCACCTCATTATTTGCAAATTTATGTTGCTGTCTAGAAAATATTTAACCCAAAAGATGCTTAAAATGCAGCAGAGAACAAGCAAAAGTATCTAGCTTCTGGGGCCCTATATGAGCTTTATAACGTGCAATTCTTCAACATGTGAGATTTTATTTTGGGTGGTATTGAAACCGGTTGCTAGAGCAATACTTACATTTTTATAACATTGTCAATACGTACTGAATGAAGTATGCTCAACGATCCTATAGCTTCACAGTACATCATTATTTAACTTGAAACTATGGGATCGTAGGTATGCTGAGTTGGTAGTTGTTTGATTGTCAAGACTCTGGACAATCTGCACCAACCCATCCACCCACCCCCTACCGACCCGCTTTAGCTAACGTCAATAATAACCGTGACACTTAATTTTCTTTATAGTTCATAAAATTCCGCCAACCCTATAAAGCCATAAAATTATCAATAATTTGTATGTCTAATTTTGGCTAGCATGGACCATTGAGGAGCCTGGGACCTTTCTTTGACTTCGCACCCATGGACTTTCCTGCATATTCTCCAATGTGCACATTGGAGAATATGCAGGAAAGTCCATGGTCCAGTTTGTAGAGTAGAATATATGTTATGTAGACGCCTTGCCGTTTAATTAGAGGAGGTCCTGTGGGCCTCTTTATGGCTAATCACTCTTTGTTCAATTAGGAGATAGTGGCGGGTATTTACAATGAGATACCGACCTTGTTGCCAAGCTTGATAAGGACAACGTACATCTCAGCTTATCTCGTATACAACATAATTTAGTTCTAAGGAAACAGTAAATCATGGGCAAAAGTGGTCATATTAATAATTCATCGCATAAATCTGCCTATCACTGTCTTAACGTTTTCAAATTCAGTGTCAGTGCCCGAGTTTAATTACCAATTAGCAATTTGGTTGTTCATTTATTTGATAACCCGAATTTGTTCACCAAGTAAAGTATACCATCTGTCAATTTGTTTTGTTTTTAATAAATAAATTACTTTAACAATCAATCCATTAGCCCATGCGTTACGGTTTGCACCTCATTTTTACGACTGTAATGTTATTCATCGGTGATATCTGAAAAAGAATAAGCAATCCTGTTTACAACCATGGATCATATACGCAGTTGTAAAAAACGAACTGCCGAATCGGAATCCTACCTACCATAAGTGCCATTAGGCCTAATGGGAAAGTTGAAACCCACGCCTACGTGGGTATCATGCGAATAAACCATTATGATACCCATCCCTCCTTTTAAATCATTAACATTAAACCTGCGCGGTTAAAATAATCAGATGCTCTAAAATTACTACCAAGCTACATAATGGTATAGGCTACTCCTCTTTGGGACAATTCACTGCAGTTCCTGTCGCCATCTCGTGTATGCGTCTGTACTATTACCTGGTTTGTAGAGTGTGTACAAGCTGTATGTAACTAGTCCAGTTTGCAGCAGTCCAGCTTGCAGCACTTGGGTCTGCGTATATGTATGCACTATTATGTGATGTGTTTCTGGAAAATGAGTCACAGGTCGAAAAATTGGTATTTTTCAAAGTCATTTATCCACAGGATCTCTTGTTGGAATGTTTCAATTTTGGGGGTATCCAGTCGTCTAGGGCACATAAATTTATACATAACACCAAATTTTACGACAGTGTATTAAATAATATATCCTTACGTTTCAAAGGTCAGTCATCCTATGGAGTACATTTAGTTAATTACTGGTAATTGCCCACCCAGAAATATTGCAAACTTTTTTCCCCAACATAAGTAGCCTATATCAAATATGAAATATAGAAACACTTCTCATATGTCCTTAATGTTTACCATATCATTGGAATCCTCTTGATCTCATCTTTCCAAATATGATGATATCTCAAAATCTACTTTGTGCGACTTGTGATTTATGTGTCTGTAACACATAAAATATAGAGTCTGAGAAGTATTGATTTGATTTTGATTTGAAAATACTTTATTTCCCAGGTTATTACATAAGGTGAACGATTGACATATATAGGATAATTCTGGGATAATTACCAGATAATATGGGATAATTCTGGGATAATTGGATAATTCTGGGATAATTACCAGCTGTTACCATAACAGGTGATAGATGAACTAGTCTAAAAGATGTCAACTACATACTTAGACAAAAGATTAAATGATATATGAAATAGACTCCAAGATAAAAAGTTATACTGGTAAAATGTACTTTCTACCCTACGGTTACAATATAATGATAATATATAACGCTAGTTGAGCGAATCTGTAGTACAAATTATATAAGACTTGATGGGCAATATTATCCAGTCGTGGTGATCCCAGAATCTTGAATACTCTTGTAATTTGTTTGATATTTTGATATATTGCACTCAATTTTGCGTGTTTATCAGTGGTTATAAAATAATGTGAACATCGTTTGACATTTCTAAATATTAGGCTACTCATATTATTTTATGATACACAGAATATCCACAAACTATATCCAGAATTTGAATATATGTTGCACTAGATGTTGCATACTTTTGACTGTTTTCCCCCCATAAATATGATAATTTCCTGTGGTCTCCATCGGGTGTGAAAAAAACTTTGGTAAACTTTCTTTGAAGAACTGGATATTATCATCGAGTACTCCTTAACTTTCGGTTCAGCTTGGTTTCCATACCAAGTTATAATGTGAATTCGAGGTATTTGTATTTAAAATTGCATGAGAATCGGTTAACTACCGACTACGCCCTTTACCGATAATTTCTAACCATGGAAGCATTTTCAATGTGTCCCCCTGTTAAAAGATTTCTAAGCACTTTTTTTATTTTTATGATTTAAAGCGTCATTTCTATTTCTGTAAAGGAGGGGCGGATATACCCACCGTTTCTTACGATATTCACATTTATATATGAATCGACATATGTAAGTCAAAGAAATTAATCTTATATTTGTGATCTAATATGAAAACGAACATGGGACATAAATGATTGCAACAAGTGAAGGGAAATTAACATAATATCTGAATATAATCAAACATGTTAATAACTCTCTCTGTACTTTGCTTATCATTGTCATCGGTGACATTTCGTTTTGCAATTAATCGATATGTTAAGCTCGGCGTTGTTGAAACAGTCTTCGTGATGAAGAAATACCTACGACATGTTAGTCATAGATAACATAGTTTTCTCTTATCATCCAGTCAAAATATAGAGCGACCCACTTAAAGTTTTGAGACATTTATATTGAAGCATTCGATTGTGATGTGTGTAACTTCAATCTAGGCAGGACTATTGCTCTTGATCATGTTGATTGTACATGGAAAGCATTTCTACAGCTACTTCACCCCAGACTCAATGTCCCAGGAGTTACATTTACCTTGAAGTTGAACGAAATCTTAGAGAAGGAGAAAGAGTTCAAATATAGAGAGACATGGTCCTAGGTCAATTCCACAAGTGTTTATGCTTTGTTGGTGTTTCAACAATGTTCGTTATATTCGTGGTATTCAAATTCCAGAAACTATACATTACTGAAAGTGTTCTTCTCGCAGAAGGTCACAATCCTCATTTGGATACAAGACACTTTCCAAGTTCAGTGAGAGAAGGCAGATGCAAAGGATGTTTTAAATTCGCATATGAAAATATAATCGATGTGCCACAGTGTAACACTAACAGTTCACACACACAGATTGTGCTGATAGTAACATCGGTGCCGAGAAATAAAGATATGAGACAGGCGATAAGAGAGACATGGGGCTTAAATACACCAACAAAGCAAACACTATTTCTCTTTGGAACTGGCTGGAGTAATAAGGACCAAGCAATGTTGATGAACGAGAGTGCCATATATGGGGATATCTTACAAGATGGTTATTTTGATTCATATTATAACCTTTCAATTAAGGTTCTAAGTGGTTTAGATTGGGCTGCGAGGAAGTGCCGACAGGCCCCTTTCGTTTTAAGGGCAGCAGATGATACAGTTATAAATGTGGATGGTATTTTAAAAAGGTTGTCTCAAAGGACATCCTGGCCGTTGGCAATCATGGGCTACTGTCTATATTCTGTGCCTCCAATAAGAGACTTACAAAGTAAATGGTTTGTATCTTATTTGGAATATCCTCGATCACTCTACCCTCCATACTGCGTTGGAACAGCTTTTATCATGACTGCAGCAACTGCAAGGATAATTCTGAATAACGCACCTGATGTGTCCTTCTTTCCACTGGAAGATGTCTATTTTGGTTTGGTATTGAGAGAAGCTCTACGGCATGACGAGACAACAGTGGACATGAGTGGATTTAACATTCTTGCTCCAAAAGTTAAAGACGCTGGATATAAAGTGCCAGACGATTGGTGTAGTATTCACGGAGCTTCGAATGCGGATCATATGAAGGCAATGTATTCGAGGTATATTTTTAAAAATGCATAGCTTTTCAGTTAAAATAAAAGAACTCAGGTGAAATGGACTCAGGTGAAATAATAGAAACCTCTAAAGATAATGACGCTTTTGGAGGCTCAAACTTTCTAAAATGATGCCAATAGAAATTTAAAAACAAGAAAAGAAATCAATTATCTGTCTTAGGTGTCTAGCAATTATATATGCAACGAAAATGCAATTGATGGAATTGAACCAATTTGATGTACAAAAGACAAATATAGACATGCATTCATTGACGTTTGATCCAACAACTATTCACAAAAAGCCCACATGCTTTAATTGTATATAAGACATACATATAAAAATGTTAGTGTGACAAGACAATGGTTTTTGTCTCTACTTATAATATTTACTGTAACTTTTTTTTCAAATTAGACAGCCTGATTAGATGGACGTACGCTACATGTGTTATTTTTTAAAAATATTGTATTTGAAATATAAAGAGTGATTAGCACAATCCACCTTATGAGGCTTGATAGCCCGTTGGTATCAGTAAATCCGGATTTCTGAGAATAGCATCATCGATGTAATATAACTCCTGAATAAAGAAATCTAAACTCAGTGCGACATCGATATCTCAGGAAATACAAGCCTTTCATATATATGTTAAATAACTATGTGTCAAATCTTTTGGTGAACCTAGCCTCACATTGATTACACCTGCTGGGGTAAAGGTATATTTCTAATTCTGACCACTCCTGGCGGTATCATCTATATTAGATGATCCAAGGCAGACTTGATGTGAGCCAACGATCGATTGAACCACAACCTGCAGGTGAGGCCTCAGACTTGCTCTGGCTCCCTATAAGACATAAATTGTGGAACATAAACTCCTATACTCAGATAGCAATTGTTTATATCATTCACTTTATGCGTACAATCATATGGATTTGAGCACGACTTCAGCTATCACATCCCCAATACAATGAAAATATCACAGTAGTGGCATTGAAGGTTTCTTTCCTAACTAACCTGTCAAATACTGTAACAGTTCTGAGGGAAGCTGGTATATGCCGTATAGAAGCATCTAAACGATACAGATACGCATATTGCCCATACCCGATATTGTGGAGGAAGACAAGCTGGAGGGACATGGAGTAATTCTAGTGGTGAATGCACGTCAGTACCTTGGCAAGGTCTGAGAGATTTCACATCACGAAAAACGATACAAATATAAAGGAATACTGCTGCCATGCGCGCTGGTGGGGAGAATGTCCTCGCTGGCAAGTACACCTGGAGAAGAGGTCACACACCCTCCTTGGCCTACAGGTAAGTGAGATCTAGAGTCGACACATGGCACATCTAAGATGTGCATAGTTTATTTAATAATGACATAAAGTAAGCATCGGTACAATGCTGTATTGTGTCCATAGATGGCTTTCTTAGCAGTTTCACCTGCACCTCTCGATGTGTGCGGCGTGAAATTATTGTTCTCGGCGTTAGTGAAAAGCCTTAGGACAAACATGACTGAAATACCTGCAAATAACTTGATATATAACGGATTATTGTTCCACGCTTGCAGCAAGTGGCAGCAAGTGAATACTGTTTGCGTGTGTGTAGCGCTGATCCTAGCCTATATGTCAGTAAAGTATATTGTAGGTAAATATTATGTTGCTTGAGGCTTTGAATGGTGGGCTTGCATGGATATTATAGAGCAAGACCGTGCATTATATTATATCTACTAAAACTAGTAAAATATTGAGGTGTGATATTTCATAGCCATCATTTGAGTATATTAAGTGAAATTCCTCTTTCAAATTTACAATTTTAGAACTAAAATGATTCACAAAATGTCCATGCTTAATGACCACAATGTTATACAATTTAAACGGCCTCTTAATTATGTATAACATATTATTCCATTCATATCGTGCCATATCATATCAATTATATGACCCTCAAGGCTAACATTCGTCGTAATTTTCATAGTTGGTAATTTAAGCGCATGCATGCATGGGTGTATACGTGCATATTCTTCACAAAGTGAGTAGACGTGATATTATCTTCGTGTTTACATACAGTATTTCGGAGAAGCAAGGTAGGCAGGATGGTTATAATTAGGTCGGCATTGATCTATTGGGGGATTTCCCGCGGTAGGACGTATGAAAAAGTTAAGGCGTCGATGTGCGATCAATTAATCAATCACCAGTTGAAGTTTGATAATAGTGAGCAAGAATTTCACGCCTGAATGGATTAATACATGCAATAATGGCTTTACTCCTTGAGAGAACTGTGTATACATACCAAAATACAAATACATTTAGTCTAGGTCCAAACCCTCACATCAGATAAGAATGTCAGTGATTGGACGCCTACTTCGCTAATCGGTTTCCTGGCCTAGGACTTGGTGTTCTAATGGGAATGTAATGGGACATGTTGCGGTCTTAATGGAATTATAATGGCACTTTGCAGTTTGAGGCAAGAGGCTTTCCCTCCATTTGAAGGTATTCATCTTTGAGCCTAGACTGCATTGGTGGAATACAATACAACAAGATCACTTTAATATTGCATTTGTTTTTATATTTTTCCAGGTGAATCGCACGAAGCACGACAACTTCGCTATGCTCATCTCAAACTTATTTGCCAGCAGCGACAACTGGAGGAATTAAAATCTATTATATCTCGTGGATGGTCGATAAATGAGTGTTTCTACACAAACCCCTGGGCCGAAGATTGTCAACATGCATTGAACATAGCGGTGTGGTATTCTTGGGCAGAGGGAGTCAAAACCCTATTGGCAGAAGGAGCTGTGACAGATAAGGTATTGATGTCCAAGTAAAATCATCTAATAAATGTGATGTGTTACAGGAAAATGAGTCACAAGTCGCAAAATTGATTTTTTTTTCAAAATGTTTGTTTATTCCCAAGGTTTCTTTGTAGAAATGTTTTCATGTTTTGGGGGTGCTTAACGCTGTTCTAAGCATGAATAAATTTACCAAATTTCAAGACTGTGTACTAAATATATCCATGCATTTCCAAGGTCATCCCATGGAGTAAATGATATATTTAGCTACTTCACCAGTAATTGCTCTCCAGAAATATTGCAAACATTTTATTTTTCAAAACTAAAGGTGTATTTAAGCTTCAAACCAAGTGAACGTGGTTAGTAATGCTTGGTTATTGTGTTTTGCATGATCTAATTTGAAACCTGAATAGGAAAGTCACCGCATGTATTCTTATACATAATTTCTCTGTAACATGTAATATTTTAACGAGGTAAAGTGGATATGGAGCTATATTATTGTTATCGGCAGTAGAACAGACAATAGATCCCTTTGTGTACATCCATAAATTATCAATACTGATCAATTGATGTGTTTTAGAAGTACATTCATACGATTCAGGTACTAGAGAAAGACCACCATTGCCGTGATCTAGTCCTGATAAATAAATGTAAAAAAAATATATCATCTTAAAATACTTTCATCAGTTTCCACCGGTGTTAATACGCTGATTGAATAGTCATTTACTATGGCATAGATAATAAAATCCTGCATATCTATAATTAATTAACATACTATTTCTGAATCACACGTGACTGCCTTAACGAACTGCATCTCTTTTAGGCCTCACCTGACTGTTCACCTACACCGCTCATACCAGATGCAGTTATCAACTTTTTCAACGTTTCTATGGAAATAGAAAATGACCGGACAAAGAAACGATGCCCAATAAAAGCGCGAGAAATTGAGCAGAACTTGGAGATCATTCGTCGTCTCATACGAGCTGGATGTGATGTCAACAGAGCTGGAGACGATGGTCTTCCACTCCTACACATTGCTGCCCAATGTCCTGACACCAGAGTCCTTCGCATGCTTCTTGGGGCTGGAGCCAAGGTAAATGTATGCAATGACAGGGCCTCAGCAAGAGGGAGATCACCTCTAACAAAGGCTGTTGAGGTCAACAATATTGCAGCATTCAAGTTACTCTTGCAGTATGGTGCCGACGTGAATATTCGATGTCGTTCAGGAACCCATAACCCCACTTCTCGAATCCGTACCCAATCCTTATTTGAAAGATGTCTTGATCTAGAACATTATGACATTGCAATGCTACTTGTCCGAGCAGGGTGTGATATCACATTCCAACATCGTGTTTTAGTTAATCGCAAATTGTCCTGGGTTTTGAACTCGGATTCAAGAGACGATGGGTGGGAGACGGAGGAAGAGGAGGAATTGGTGGGAGAAGTTGAAATCACGTCTCAGCAAGAAGAAGACGCCATGTTCCTGCATGGATCAGACTTAGAGAAACAGTCACTAGTTGGGGGGAGTAAACCTCATTCAATGAGGAATCAACAGATTTCAGCTCTGCAAGAGCTCAGAGATTTCGTGACAACACCACTGCCTCTGAAATGTTTGAGCAGGAGATTTGTTAGACAGAAAATGTGTTTATCAACTCCTAGTCAGGTGAAGTCATTATCAATACCTAGAATTATAAAGGAATATATTATTTGTAGAGACATGTAAAAAAGATGTGTCAAGCAGATAACTTGACATTTTCATTCATGGGAATCTTTAGTAGCGTGGGAGGCCTATTCATCAGTCCAGGGAGGAACATCTGTAATGTGTTACAAGGAAATGAATCACAAGTCGCAAGAAAAGGATTCTGAGATTGAATTCAATTCAATTCATCTAATTCGTTATTTCCAAAGATGTTACATGTATATATCGACTGTCACTGACGTTCACCCCGTTGGGTTTTTTTAGAGTGTATGGATAAAAGGTATAGTGAACTTATTCGGAGATCTCTTCTAGTTCATGCCTCCTTGTTAATCTTAGCTTAGTTGTTAGTTTTCTAAAACTAAATCATGAAGTAAATCATCATATTTGAAAAGATGAGATCAAGCCGATCCCAATGATAGTAAACAGAAGACATCTAATAAATATTTCCATATTATAAGTTTGATATAGTAATTTTCCCAAAAAAGTTTGCAATGCAATACTTCGGGGGAGGGGGAGGGGAGTTACCAATAAAGTAACTAAATATACTCCATACGTAAAGCTTTGAAACGTACCGATATATTTACTACAATGTCCTGAAATCTGGTAAATCGATGACTAGAAGTAACAAACCCTCAAAAAATCAGAATATTTGAATAAAGAGATCTTGTGAGAAAACCTCTTTGGAAAAATATCACTTTTGCGACTTGTGACTCATTTTCTAGAAACACATCACATTTTATGGCAAACACACCAAAGACAAAGATAGAACAGCTCGACATAACAATTTCCCTATTTGCCTATCGTGTTGAAAAAACATAATCTATCATCATCCACTCAAATTTTGCAACCTTTTGAAGATATTCGTTTTGTCTTTCTGAATTAAAGATTTTCTAATATTTTGATATTTGAATTGGAACGGGATGCCCTAAAAACAGAAATAAATTTGATTACTACATGGATTGAGTTGCCAAATAGACCAGATATGAGTTTAAAGTGTTATTTTAATTTATGTTTCTTTGTATAAACGTTACTGAGTTTGTTGGGTATAATGTTTTCTAATTTTAAAGTAGCTGCCCATTTCCAGGAGAGTCAACTTTCAAGTTATGATTGACATTACATGTAATTTAACATCAAAGTTTTCCCATTATGACAATTTGACATCAGTGGGCATCATTGAATACCCACAACACATACTCCCCCTACCTTCTTCTCTTCTTACTAACAAGTATCTCTACCTTTAATACTCCTCTTCCTATATATATATATATATATACTTTGCGTACACAATCCTCTTCCCTCTTCATCCCTCGTCTTCCTCTCTCACCTATTTATAAGCAAATCTTATAATAATACTAACTCAAACAAAATATTATATACAAAGATTTGTAATAAAATGTTACACACAAACAGACTCCCTTTTGATTATTTCTATATTGCGATGTTAAATAATGATGTACCGTAGTAAGGCTGCTTGACTGATTGGAATTAAAGACTTTTAGCATGCAACATTTTGTGTACGGATCGAGAAACGATATTCTCATTAATATTATAGCGAAACTTATGGAACAATTATTAGCATAGCTTAATATTTTTAATTCAATAAAGATTGCATAATTCCCCCTTATATAAATTGACCCAGATTTACGCATGAAGCAAAGGCTAGGCAGAACCGCAAAGGGGTTCTCTACTGCAAAGCGGACCGCCAATAACGACATGAGCGCTACATTACGACAATGACGTCACACTGTTTGGGACTCGCATGTCACACTGTTTGGGACTCGCACAAATGCCAATCTCCCCCCATAGGCCTGTGCCCTCAACGATCTCCACCACCACCACTCCACCAGAGGTTGTGCCACTGTACACAGAAGAATATATAATTATAGGCCTATATCTCTCGCTCTCTCTCTCTCTTTCTCTTTCTCTCTCTCTCATTCTCTCTCTTTCTCTCTCTCTTTCTCTCTCTCTCTCTCCTCTCTCTCTCCCTCTCTCTCTCACTTTCTCTCTCTCTCTCTTTCTCTCTCACTCTCTCTCTCACTCTCTCTCTCTACTACCTCAGTACCATACCTGTTACAAACAGGAGGAGAGGTGAAGGGGAGGGGATATTTTTCCAACCAACTTTTTTTCCGACCCAACTTTTTTTCCGACCAACTTTTTTACAACCCAACTTTTTTTTCGACCAACTATTTTTCCGACCCAACTTTTTTTTTCGACCAACTATTTCTTCTCCAACCAACTTTTTTTCCGACCAGCTATTTTTACGACCAACTTTTTTTTACGACCAACTGTTTTTTTCGACCAACTATTTTTACGACCCAACTTTTTTTTTTCTACAAACTTTTTACAACCAACTTTTTTTAAAGATTTTTTTTACGAAAGAATGTACCTATCCACACCTTACTCATTATTATTAAGGAGGGGGAATAAAAGGGGAGGGAGAACAAGGGAGGTAGTCGGGGAGGGGAAGAAAGAAAATTTATAGATGTGTAGGTGTGTGTGTGGTGGGGGGGGGGGGGCTGCAAATTGTTTTCCATGAAACTCTTATATCAGTCATTCTGATCCCTCCTCTCCCTCTCTTCTCCTCCCCCTCTCTCTGTGTCCCTCTCTCTCTCTCTGTTTGGATTCGTATAAGAAGTAGAAACACAACTGCCTCTACAATCCAAGTGCCGAAGGCACTTGTATTCATAAATTTAGGCCTGAATGGGCCTGATAACCAGAGAGACATACACTGGGGAGGTTCAGCAAGTCTAACCAATACGTAAACGTATCCGTATCTCTGATATACCAACATACGTTAAAAGGAAGAACGAGGTTCAGCAAAACATGGCGGGAAAAATGTTACGTTAAATGTCATCCCACAATTATTTTTTTCCCATAAAAATGCGATGTAATTCTCAAAATAGATACGAATACGGTTACATAATTGAGACACGTTTGCTTGCGAAACCTAGAGAGAAAAATGGCACCGACAAATTTTGTTGTATGTATGTATATGTTTTTATTTCCGGAAGCTTACACTTTTCAATAACATATCAAATTTTGACACCGAAAAAGGGGGTGGGCTGCCTCTATGAAACCATAGATCTTCCTGAGGGCCCCCTTTGGAGAAAATGGAGTTACGTTGTTGCAACAAATATCCATGCAGAAACAACAGTTTCCAGAGAATATGACAACACATCTGACACTCCTCCATTTGCGTTTTCATTGCAAACATGAAATGCACTGATGTTAGTGGGCAACAACAAAATTTGTCGCCGCCGTTTTTCCTCTAGTGGAGTTCCGCTATGATGTGTCGCCACCTGGTGGTCGTTTTGTCAACCCCCTGTTATGCTATGGGACAGCGGTCAGTCAGCTGCGGGCCGCCGTCGCCTCCACACCTGGGGATTTTATCTTTTTCTCAGAATAAATACTAATAAAGTGCGTTTATCGACGTCGGAATCGACTACTTCCTTGTTGCCTCGTCCTTGCTTGTACTTCACCTATGCGATTTATATATGATTAATACTATAGCTAATATTCATAGAAAGGAGATAAGGCCAATAACTGTTGGGGAGACACTGTCGCAGGTGGCAATAATACAACTCTCAGAGCAAAGATTAATTATTGTTATATGATTAATACTAGCTAATATTCATTCAAATTGCGCTATTCTAGAATAATATTCCCCATGTTCTAAGCATAGTTTGTGTAGTCGAATTTTCTCCCTACCACAATTAGTTATGTTTAAAGTTCTTTGGAACCCTTATTTGGAAACTTTCTTTCTTCTCAAAATCTACATATCTCCTATTCCATCAATTGGCATTATCATATCTGATGCTTAAGAAAACAATGGTGTATGTGATGGTGAATATTCGAAATATGAATAGTATTTATCAGTATACTATGGAAAGCGGGACCCATACATATCAATTTTTCGGCGCAATGCCGCCGAAAATTAATTGCGGTCGAAAAATAATTTTTGCGGCCGAAAAATTATTTTTGTGGCCGAAAAATTATTTTATCTGGCGCAAAATTTATTTTTTCGGCCGCAAAAATTATTTATTCGGCCGCCGAAATTATTTCCGAATTTATTTAATCGGCCGCCGAAATTATTTCTTTGGCCACCTGTCCTAAAATCTTATGATTAGTGAGCCATTATTTGTACCTCTATTTGCAATTGTTCGGACAATAGTTAAATGTACTCTATAGGATGAGAAGTATGGAGATATATTTAATACATGATACATGAGATTTGGTACATGTATCCATACGACTTAGAGTATGAAATGAGAGATCCAGCAAGATTAATAGTAGATAATTGTCTCTTTCCTCTATGTCTCTTATATTGCAAATCTATCCTCTCATCTACCCCCTCTATCTCTCCTCTCTCCTCTCTCTCTCCCCTCCCTCTCTGCCTGACTTTCTCTCTCTCAATCCTTCTATCTCTCTCAACCAATATATTTCTCTATTAATGTAATGCTAATAAATCATCCCTTTTGCTGCATCCAACATTGCCACATACATATAATCCATACATATACATACATGTGTAGGTACATACATAGGCGAAAAACCTAGGAAAAATGGCCGACCAAACACTGAACAGAGAAGAGAAGAGAAGGTCCAAGAAATACATTTCGGCGACTTTATTCAGTCTGACAGTGCCTTTGAAATGTAATCGGTGGCTCTACATGCATAAAATGCCTAAAAACTGACCTACATGCACATACCATAGCGATATACATACCCGTATACACACCATACGAAATGCATGCCAAAATGCATACCTTACTATATACACATATCGAAATCCATACCATACGAATCCATACCAAAGTATATGCCATATTGTATACCTACCAAAATCCATACCATGCACTGTATGTAGTATACATACCATTTATACATACCATATATATACCATTTATATACATACCATTTATACATACCATATACATACCATATATACATACCATATATACATACCATATATACATACCATATACATACCATATATACATACCATATTATACATACCATATATATAATACCATATATATAATACATACCATATATATACATACCATATATACATACCATACATACATACATTCATGGCTTATACATACCGCATACCATATATATACATACCACATACCATGTACTTTACATATAGTATACATACATGTATACAGTATACAAAACATGCGGTAAACATATACACATATATATACATAGAGAGAATGGGACGAGCCGGCAATAATCGAAAATTTATAGGACGAGATTCGTCCACATAAGCACGATGCCGTAGGCAGAGTGCTTATGTGGACGAATCAAGTCCTATAAATTTTCGATTATTGCTGGCGAGTTCCATTCTATATTTATTATATGTGCATAAAATTTGATCATCATCAGATATCACTGAAAAAGTATTAAAGAACTCTCAGAGAGCCCCAGCTGCCCCGCTGAGAGCACCTTCAGTAGGCTTGTTGTAGCTGTCAGGACTGTGTGAGTGAGCTGTCAGGACTGTGTGATCATGCAGTGTTTACTTACTGACTTGGTTGAACTAAAACGTTCATATCGTAGCCATTTCTTGAGCTACAATAATAAACCTTACATCATTTGATAGAGAATTTAATTCTCTATTTAATGGTGTGGTGTTTATCATGTATTTTCATAATCACAGGTGGATTACCGATCGCGGGGATCTCCGCGGGGATCTCCGCGGAGACAGCGGAAGTGCTGAGTCAGAGCTATTTTTAGACAACTACATTTTTATAGGACGCGTCCTATATGACTATTTTTATAGCACCCCACTTATAGCACCTCTCATATAGCATGCGCGTATAATAAATATATATATATATACATATATACATAACAAGTCTCTGTTTCTGTCTGTCTCTGTCTCTGTGTCTCTCTCCATGTTGGTCAATGCCCCTGGCCGCTACCCCCCGCTCCCTATACTACTAGGGGCCCCGCTCCCTATACTACTATAGGGGAGTGAGTGGGTGGGTGGTGGGCGATTCTCATCATCTTCTCTCTCCATCAACATCTGTTCTTCTGCATCGTCACTCCATCATCTTTGCGTATTTTTATCATCATCTTTGATCCGAATTATTGATATACTGCATATAAACAGTGATTTCTGGGGAGTTTCAATGGGAATAAGGACGACTCTTCTGAAAATTCTTTTTTCGGCCGAAAAATTGATGTGTATGGGGCTTTCCATAGTATACTATGGAAAGCGGGACCCATACATATAAAAAATTCGGCCGAATCCCGAAAAAGTAATTTCGGCCGAAAAATAATTTTTTTCGGCCGCCGAAATTATTTTTCGTATTCAGCCGAATTTGGCCGAATTTGCTAAATGGGTCGAGTTGTCAATTGTACACTTGTAGTCGGCATTTTAGACCAGTTTATTAGTTTTGCACCTGGTAATGATAATAATAATTATAAAGATGGACAATTAAAAACCAGTGGCTGCCAGATGCAGAGATATGAAAAAACGAGTGGGCATTGTATACAGTAGTCAGATACCACCCGAGTTGCATCCTATTTTTATACCACTTACAGATCTCATATTAAAGAATAAAATTAATAAACAAACTGTTTGTTTACCTTGCTTCGCTCCAATGACCCGCCATATTGATTTTTGATATCGAACTGCTAGACAAGCGAATAGCTGATTGGGTAATCAACGACAGCATTGACTGGGTATGACGTCACAAATGGGTGTGACGTCATGAGTGAACGTAACGTCAACCAATAGGGAGACTTCTTACAATTAGACTTAAAAAAGTATCTCGGCGACAATATACAATAGCATGTATCCGCTCATTTGCAGCATGTACAACCCCCGATTGTGGTATAAATAGTGATCAATTAGGTCCTATAAGTCCTAATAATAATTATTTTTGTTGTAATATCTGAGAATAAAACTAGGTATTTATCTGTGGGACTTTTTATAAGTTTAAGAAGGAATTTAAAAAGGCGTGGAATACCCTTCTCAAACTATTTTTCATATGTGGTAAGAACTTGCATGAGTCTTCTTGTCAATCCCAAACATACATCATTTGTCCATCTGAGACATTTTGGGATTATATCTAAAGGCGAGAAAATAAATAACTCAAGGTTTTCCAGAATTCATTCATTTTGTTAATAATACAACAATATAAAAAGTGGGAAATTGCGCTCGGTTCATCACAAAAAAGCAGGTGAGTCTATATCTTTTAATTGAAATGAATATCCATCTTGCCTTTGCCAGAATTCTTGACAACATCTTTTTAAAATGAAAGTGATAATATGATATCCGTGCGTCCCACCATAGCTGTGTTTAATGTGAATCCCCGTCCCAAGACCCTGTTGTCCGGGTACCAGGCCAAATGGCCCCACCTTCTTTTTTTAAAGTTATGTTCGTGTCCTTGGTTCTAGAAATACATTGACAGAGTTTAACAAAGCCTTAAGCTCAGATTTCGGCTGCTTCTCAAAAGGTTTAAGTCGAATATTCAGATGTCAAGCGTGTATATAATGTGATGTGGTCCAGGGAAATGAGTGACAAGTCGCAAAAATTAAATTTTACAAAGGGATATATTTACAAGATCTCTTTATTGGAATGTTCTAATTTTTAGAGGGTTTAGTCATATGAATCCATGCACCAAATTGTATGAAATATATCTATGCGTTCTGAAGGTCATCCTAAGGAGTATATTTTAAAAAAAAATAAAAATAACAAACTTAAAATGTAGAAATACTTATTAAATGCCTTACTGTCTACTATCATTAGAATCCGCTTGATGTCATCTTTTCAAATATGATGATATCTCAAAATGGTCCTGTTTTTAGTGGATAAGAGTATTGTATTTGAAGGATTATAAAACGGTTCATTACCAGTCTAATCTGTATTAATAGTAAGCTACTTAATAGCAACAGAGAATGGTCTGACATAAATTTTATTGTTCTGTAAAAGGAGTCACTCCTTAAATTGATAGGTTGAGGCAACGTATGAGAAACGTCGTTGAACGACAAAATACGTATTTTTCTAACTATTCTACTTGTAAATTAATGACTTGGCCTTAAATGGAATAAAAAAAAAAAAAAAAAAAAAAAAAAAATCATTTTTTGCGTGATTTTGACAAATGAGACTTGGTAAACTTACTGAGGCAATTGTGTGGACTAATGGACAGGGAGGGGCGTGGAATTATTTGCATGGAAAAATTATTTGCATGGTATAGATCTATGTACATTGTTTCGCATTTAGTCAGACATAGAATTTTGCTTAATTATTCACATCTCCCAGGCACCACTGAGAAAGTATTCATTACATGGAGTTTTTGTGAAGTCTTGGAAAATATGATTGAAGTGAACTCACGAATCGTCTGCAGGCAGAAGGCTGGCGGGGAAGGGGCGATTGTTGCATGCATGTATGTATGTATGTATACATCATGGTCAATATGATATACTAAATGTACCATGTATACTGCATATATATGTAGAGAGAGAGAGAATGGAACAAGCAGCAGTAATCGAAAATTCATTGGACGAGATTCGTCCGTGTAAGCATGATGCCGTAGGCAGAGTGCTTACATGGACGAATCAAGTCCAATAAATTTGCGATTACAACGGCGAGTTTCATTCTATATTTATAATATGTGCATAAAATTTGATCATATGTCATCAGATATCACTGAAAAAATATTAAAGAAGTCTCAGAAAGTCCCACAGCCCCGCTGACAGCCCCGTTAGTAGGCCTACAACGGTGCCCACTGTGTGATCATGCAGTATATATAGGCCTACTGATATTGCTGAATTAAAACGTTCATTCATGGCCATTTCTTGAGCTACATTAATAAAACTTATATCATTTGATAGAGAATTTAATGCTCTATTTAATGATGTGGTTTTTATTATGTATTTCTATAATTATAGTAGCAGAATCACGGATGGATTACCAATCGCGGGGATTTGTTTACATGCTTTGCGGAGAGCCAAAGCTCCGCAAAGCATATCAACAGAGCTATTTTTAGACAACTACATTTTTATAGTACACATATTATATGAATATTTTTATAGCACCCCACTTATTGCACCCCTCAAGAGGGATGCACATATAATAAATATATATATGTAGTGGGTCCACCCATTAACAGCATGGTGAGGCTGCCATACTATCCATCCTAGTGGCAACAGGGAACATCTCTACCAGTGCCGGGCACAAACATCGGTCTCCCGCCAGGCGGCGACTCCTGACCATCGCAAAGTTGCCTCTGAAGACACCCTTTCACGGGGGTAGGAAAAGTCTACACCTCCATCGTCATGGGATCCCACAGTCGCTTAACACAACGGACTTGGGCCGCGCTGTGGAACAAGATACTTCTGTTGTTCAAATTAAGCTCTTGCACTTTACGCTTGTAACTGTGTTTTGGGGTCAATAAACCTGGTCAAACTAATTTACCCTCCTTTCACGAAACTCGCGACTCGCGCCCATGAATCTGCAGTTCATTTATATATATTATATATAGAAAAGGTCGTTTGGGGGCGGGTAGCTTAGTAATTGGCATACTGCAGAGGTTTGCCTTTTCATACTATACGTGTACTTAAAAAAGGTGATTCAAGTTCAGTCCCAATTGTTCCCACAAAATATGTGGCCATGCACGTACATTATTTCATATTGCATAATAGTCCTGACCAACAAGTCCCTTATTTCCCATCCAAAATAGCCTTTTTACA
The DNA here is from genome assembly GCA_942159475.1 of Sthenelais limicola. Taxonomy (NCBI): domain Eukaryota; kingdom Metazoa; phylum Annelida; class Polychaeta; order Phyllodocida; family Sigalionidae; genus Sthenelais; species Sthenelais limicola. The sequence goes on from OW804098.1 coordinate 34,222,623, forward strand.
TATTTTATGGAAGATCTGTAAATCTGTACTTTGAAAGGAAATAAAATAATCATATACATAAAATCCCACCCCCACCCCCAATACACACAGAGATCGAGTTGTACACGTATTGCACAATCGTGGGCATTTTAGATAATTACGCATGGTTTAGAATTATCTTCATGTCTTTGCATCATGGAACAGATTAAATAACCCACTGATGAATACACATAATGGAAAATGATTGGGATTCGTGCTCACACCCTTAAATATTGGTAAGAAGTGTGTCTGCATGCTGGGCGGACCGCAAATAAGAACATTATTGTTGTAGTTTTTGGCATAAAGTGTCATTCCAATAGGACAGCGACGGCGAGGCCTTTTGAAATGATGGGGCAAATATTAACACTCCGCAAAGGAATCCAATGCGGAATCAATAATTCAGCTAAATACATCCACCAGAGCTCATTTGTTTCCATGGAATATGTCCGGCTTAAATTCTGAATATTTGCATGCTTATACCACCCCACACCCTCCCTATAGACATGGGCACCCGGGTGAAGGCAAAGATATAAAGTGTTAGAATGACTCATATACATGTATGCTATAAAGCCAAGCAAGCATCTTGAATGAAAAATGAAAGCCGGGAAAAATGCGCATTCGGTGAGACCTTGTTCAAACTTCCGAGAGTGAAAAATGTATGGGAAGACACTCCCTATACCGATATCCCTATACCGATATCCCTATTAGTACTTAGACTATAATGTGCATAAAAGATCAACCCCGGAGATCAGTTACCGTATTCCAACTGTAAAAGTGTAGACCTTATGGTCCCAGATCAAGGCTTGGATTTATCAGTAATTGGGCTCGTTGCATAAGTATAAGGGACTGTTTAACCACGGGGGGGGGGGGGATTTTCAGGGGGCACCTTTCTTGTGCAGACTCTAAAGGGGGCACCGTTTTTTTTGCGCAGACTCTAAAAGTGGGGGCCATCAAACCTACAATGATGTAGGGGGGGGGGGTCATGACATTTTGCACCAATTTTCAAGGGGGGAAGCAATTTTGTAGAAGACTTTAAAGTGTGTGTGTTGGGGGGGGGGGGTCGTCACAGGAATCTTTTCGCAAATTCTCCACCCCCTCCCCCCCCCCCACTCCCCCAGTGGTTATCATGAACAGTCCCTGAGACTACGAAGAAGCTTCGGGCCCAGTATGCATGAGTGCTGCCTGTGGCTGAACTCCATCGTCGGTTCTGAATTTTAATCTATAATTATTATTATTCAAGAAACTTGTAAATTCGTAATTAATGGCCATGCACACAACTAAAAGTATTCATCAACTATCTCATTCGATTTTTTTTCAGCGAGGTAAATAAAATGTTGGGAGTCTCTCTGAACTTGTCTAATCTTTAATAAAAAATCTTCAATGTGATACCTGCTTATTTTTGATCTGAGAGAGTGCCACCTTCGCTTAAACAAATAGTGATGGGCATATTATATATGGGTAATATTTATGGTATTCATACAGCTCTGATACAGTCTAATTCCATAATCTTAATAAGGATGGAAAAAACTTCTTGTACAAACATGTGGAGATTTACTATGCCTTTTGGTCAGGACTTAATTCACCGCCTCTCACAAAATTATATCTGACTATCAGGCTGAACAATTTTGACATCACACCCCCAGTCATGCCAAACCTCGGGCTAATATTCTCGGTGGATTATGTCCCCTCTATAAACCTATTTGTATAACGCTGAGTCCTTTATTATGTTGCAACTTGATATGATCGCACCCCTTCATTTGGAGCACAGGTATTATTTTTATTCTTTTTAAAAAACAAAATCCTATTTTTATTGCATTTTCCCCCACATTGCAGTTAAGGTTATTCACCTATATGAGGTGGGGTGGTGGTGGGCGAGCGGTTTTTTAAAAAAATGGTATAAAATTTTTCGTATTTAATTAATTTCCAAATCACAGGTGCGAATGTTTGGGTTATGTTGAGAGAGCATTTAAGATATTGTCATAACACGCTCACACCTGTTCTTTCATTCAGGTTTAAAGCATTACATAATACTGCATAGGGTTCATTAATTAGTATTCATATTCAGTAATATTCATGATATTATAGTTTTCTATATTTCTTTTAAAACGTCTAGTTATCCCCCAGCTGGTGCCGATTCTGACAGTGGCTCTGATTGTGATAAAGTATTCATTTCTGGGATGACCAGTAATGCTCACAACGACGAGAGGATTGACCAGACCAAAACGTCAAGGCTAAACAGGTTTTATTTAAGGATGGTAGGTCAATACTTACACAATAATGATTACATGAATTCTCGGACGCTTTACAGCAGGTGCAGACAACACAGTAATGGAATGGAATAATTTACCAAATCATGCGATCATACCATAACTTTACGACCTTATCCTGCTATTGCCATAATTGTTATTACCAATCAACCCCCATGAAATATGTAATTTTTGAAATATAACCAATAACTGGTGATCTGAAAAGAGGAAACTTAATCCTAGTGCTGGTATTACCTAATAAAAAGATCTATATGAACATTCGTTACATTTGAAGCCATTTACAGTTCCTTGTCATCATCTGCCCTACAGAATGACACATAAATGTGCCCAATTATCGTTTGTGGAATCCATCGATGTATATATTTGGGGTGACGCAGCAACTAATCATGACGTACTGCACATGCATCATGAGGACCAATCAGCGGCCCGCAACTATTACGTCACTCTACCTGGACAGTTGGTCCATTATTCAACCTGCACCTGAGCTATACAGAGGTGCATGCTATTTGTAAATTTTTAATCTTACCTTTTTAATCTTACCCATCTTGTGCTGTGTTGTATTCTTACATGTATTTTTGCTTGTACGTATTAATTGATATGTATTGGGTGAGAATAAACCCTTGCTTTGCTAGGTTCATGGCCAAACCTTGTCTTCGTTATATACTATTATCAATGGTAAGGCAGAGTCCCCCAACATATATATGAATTTAGCATGAAAATGTTCTGGAGGAAACTACGGTACATGTACCAGGTCCATGGGCAAGCCGATCCTCCTTAATTCCTATTACAGTAAGAATACCTACCATAGTGTGGAGTACGAGGTGGACAATACTCTATGTTCACCGAATACTTCACACTGTGGTATTTTTGCTTTTATTCCACGATTTTATGTAAAAAGAAATCAGCAATTCCATGCTTTCATGTCAAACATTCGTCATAGTGTCTTCTTCTGACGCCACTTCCGGTAAAAAAAACCCAAACGTCTATTTTCACTTGAATAAAATATAATTTTATCCCATATTTTTACTGTCAACTATTTAGGGATGGACATATATATATAGAGAGAGAATTTTTATTCAAGTTTGTCAGGTACAAGAAGAGGACACAAAATTTAAAATTAGCAAGCTAAGATTAGTTCTTCCATCTAGCCCTAGACCGTCTCTGACACATACTGAAATAAAGTTTTGACATCTTAGTTAATTAATTGATCTATACAGAACCTCATATTGCGGTCTCCATTGAATATATCACTAAACAATTCCTTTATAAGATGGAAGAATCTTAGAGATTTTATGACAACATTAAAATCTTAGTCTAACATCTTATGTTATGATATAAATCAATTTACAATCGATTAATGAACTTTCCGATTGCACCAGGAAGCTACTTTCGATACTAGGGGCGTATTCCAAAAATACTTCACTGGTCGTGAGAGTGGCGTATTACCGATATACTTCACTCTCACGGCCAAATCGTGGAATAAAGTATATTAGTATGCTTTATCAAGAAAATGATATTTGGGGTATTGAATGGGCGGCGATTTGTCTATTATCATTTTGGCATTAAGAATTTACTAATTTCGTGTGACCTAATCAAGTAAAAAATTTGAAACGCCTTAAATTGTTTTCTAAATGTCCTACATGGTGACCGCGTTTTGTTGGAAATGTGCCCTGTGTAAATATTTAACATTTCAACAGTTTTTTAATCTTCTTCATCATTATCTATGCGGCTGAGCGAGTATTATGTTTGTGGGCCCGCATACGCCTTTCATAGAGAACTTTTGAAGCAGGTTGAAATACAGAATATCTATATAATATATATAATATTTATATTCGTGGACAAAATGTCTCCTCCGGTCACTGTATATTAGTATTTTAGGGAGGGTTCAATATTTGCGAACGTGCCTGTGTATCTTTTTTTGTCATTTTACATACGTAACGTTATCTCCGGATAGACAAGGTTCTTAGCAAATGCAAAATATATCCCAACTATCGAAAAAAACCCACTGTTGTGTCAATATATAAACTCTAGCAATAACTGCAGTTCCATTCAACACTCCCTAACAATATTAGATGTTACTATCCTCCAAAGCCTATTTACTGATATCATATGATAAGGAAAATGAATTGGGCAGTGTTTAAAGTACCGATATTAATATCTATACCTTGTTCCGCGACCGGTCTATAACAATATTGCTCCCAAAGAGAATAAGTTTACTTAGGCGATTAAAAAAAATATCAATAAATAGGGTAAACATTATGTACTTTGGAAATGCTTGAAATCTTAAAAACACTGCAAGTCATCGCACCTGGCTTGGTGTAATAAAGTGTGAGAAATGTTTGCATTATTAAAAATACAGCGGTAACAGAATGTCAGTTTGAAAGTTCTCATCTCATATATACTGTGACTATTTGAGAAATAAATTACTTTTCAATTCAATTAAAATCAATCGCTATTTTCCAAATGTGCGTTCATACTATATAATATAGAGAGAGATGTGACAGATATGAAGAAATGTCCAATTAACACTTTAACTATCTCAGTGGCGATACCAGGCGGCCTGGGGGCTCCCCCCCCCTCTAGAACCCTTAAAATGGCCCCTGTGCCCCCACCCCCTAACTCAGAGGGGCAGAGGGCCCCTAAAATCCTACTAAGGGCCCCTGTAGTAGGAAGCCAAATGCACTGCCAAAATATGTACTGCTCTTCTTTCCTGACTCTAGATGTACAACACTTCCAATAACCAGGTGTCAGTGTGCAAAATCGGTCCGTAGATTAAGACTGTCTGAGAAAAAACAATTAAACTGAAAACTATGTAAGTCGTTTTTTAAGTTAATAATTCTTTTAACATTAGACTATATTTCAATTGCTTTCTAGCTTTTTTTGTGATGCAAGAAAATATATTAGAGGGTTGTCATTTTTGTTGGACAACTTAGAGTTGTGGGGCTTTATGTCATTGTCATTAGGCAAACTGTTATGCATTGCGATGACATTCCAAACAGGTAAATTCGGAAGAGTGTGACCTCAAGTGTGCCCACATCCACCCCCCCCCCCACCCCCCTTTTGGTACCGCCACTGTTAAGCTGGCTTGAGGCTTTTTTTCCTACATGTCCACATTCTGTATTGCCGTCTAATGGAGCAGCTCAAACGATATGGCATCAATCACGTTTTGCACAGAAGCCTACTGCTGAGCTGGTGAGCTGAAGATCTCCGTGAGATGGAGAACAAAGAGGAGCTCGGCGCTGCAGGGTATAGCCGCGATTAGTACAGGATCATATCTTGCAGCCAGTCACTTGTTGCACTATGGCTAAACACACTGCCTGGGCGTTTGGGAAATATTTTATCCTCTGGCTTGAGCTCGAAGTTACTGTCGCAATAAGGTAAGGGTGATTGTATATCAACCGATTGAATTCAGTATGTTGGTAGTTTATAGTTTAAGTTATGTTTATTCAGCAATAGCATTACAACTTTTGTTGCTTTTCTCAGCGACCACTGATCAAGTACAAGGTTATACAATATAAAAAGAAAGCGATCAATTTGAGTTGCATCTCCGTGGTATATAATAATTACCTATAGAAAAAATAGCTGGATATAATTATAGTAATACATGTTTCACGTATAGCGATACAACAAGAACCCATGTTAGGACGTAGGATTGCATGTTAGGACGTAGGATTGCTTGCAATTTCTGTTTCCATTCCAATACACTTTCGGGTGAAACGCACTGATTAGAGTCTACTTGAAAGGGTTAATTTGTTTTAATTAATAGTTAATACATTTCATTATTTCTATTTTCGCCAACAGACGGATATTTTGTCAGTACTTTACATATATTTTCACTTCTCGTGTGTCTGATACGCTATTTTAGAACAGCCGCGAGTTTTATATCACAAGTATACCATGTTTAAATGGTGAAATTACCATATATGTGTGGTGTTCCAAAACAAAACGCATAGTGCGGATCAGTTAGTTGCGGAGTTGGTAACAAGCTAACATATGATATAAACCATTCAGACCCAAACCTGCAGCATGCATGCGTTATTTGTCAATGCGCTTATGTGAACTATAGTTATCTGAACCCGTATCCCACGTATATTGATGGGAGGGGGGGGGGGGTAAAGAAAAAACAGATTTTGATGTTTGCTCTTCAACAGTTTTTTTTTAGTAAGAGTAGTACATCGGTGTTCGTGCTTTGGCACGTATTTCATACTTATAATGACAAAAACTTATCAAAATTTCTGTTGGTACGCTGATGGGTGCAGGAGTATTGGGGTATATTAAATACCGGAGATATAGACTTTTGATCGTCTATGAATAAATTATATGTACATGAAGGATCTTATATATAATGGGCGGGTAAAAAAGATTACAGGAACCGCTGAACAAAAAAATGATGTTCAATATTTTAATCGTTTATCTAAATATTGACCAAAACACCTTCCAGCACTAATGTGAATTTCAATCGGCACTTGCACTAACATTTCGTATTTTCGTATTTTTATCATCGTCTTGTGGTGTCATAACCCTGAAGTCCTTTTCGAACGGTCTATATATGAAAGGTGTCAACACTTTCCTTTACGACACGTTGGTAAATGGAAAAAGAAAGGAACATTCATATGCATAGACTTCAATACAAAAAGAATTCCAACCTGATGTTAAGTGCCGAGAACTCATGTTGAGGATGAATCATATGCCATTCTTTCCCCTTTATGTAAAGTAAACCTTAGGGCCTTTCAACTGGGTAATATTGGACTAGAATATGAAAGGATGCTTCCATATATGAACTATAGAAATGATGACAAAAAGTGGCCCACCTCTTCGTGTATAATTTACCCACACGCTCTCATATATGTTTTGTTTTTTATTTATGTTTACTTTACATGCCTCGACAGCAACCACACCATGGCAGCTGCTTTACATGAGCTTTTCGTTGAAGGTGATTATGAGAAACAAGTTCGACCTGGTATAAATGAAGGTGTGAATTCGGTTCAAATCTAAAAAAATATACGTATCAGTTATTCTGTCAACGCTCATAATTGATTAAAAGTATATAGTTGCTAACGATTTGGCGTGTTAAACAAATATTTATTTGCAAAGATGCGCTCGGACAAGCGTTTCAGATCCTAAAAAGGGTAAACTATTTTAGGGAAATAGAGATTTTAGAATTATCCGAATAATATGCAGGTATTACATTAATGACATCATACTCTGGTACAAAATGAATAAAGATTAACCAGATACAATTCTCTAGTAGACTCATTGAATTTATCTAAATGATATTGGCTGAATACTCATCCCAAATCTTGTAAACCCCTCTTGTAGGAAAAATAACCAAGGTATATGTGAATTACCATATTCTGAGCATTGCCTATGTGGATGATGTGAATATGGTAAGTATGAATCTAAACATATTTTTTTCCTGTGAGTTGAAGGCATTTTACATGCCGCCGTGGTCCAACATACGTTGTGAAAATAATAGGGATAGACAAATAATTGATCCAAAGTTATTTTTCATTTTCTAGTGTGTATACCGTCAATTTTACCTTACCCTTAATATGCAAAAAAAAATACAAAACCAATGTCCACATTTACACTGTTTGGACATAAAACGTCATCATATTGTTAAAGTCTTAGAGACCATGTCTCCGATCTCGGCTGAAATGTACTTTTATCTCAAATAGGTACTGCGTTTTTCGTGACATAATCTATAACACTATAATTGGCAATGATAGTGTTTCCCGCTTAAATCACGTATCGCTTCCAGCAATACCAAGTAATGATGTACTTCCGTTCCAAATGGCTGGAGCCGCGGCTAAAACATAACTTTTCGGAACCTCTGGTATTGGAGGGAGACTCTATCAATTTACCATGGCAACCCGACTTGTTTTTCGTGAATGAAAATAAGGCTTATATGCATGACTTACATGTTCCTAATGTGCTCATGTGGATTTATCGAAATGGAACTATCTATATGAGTAGAAGGTGAGAATGGGCCTCTTTGAATATTATTCTATCATATATTTGAAAGTCAAAGTTGAAGTAGTACAAATCAAAAACAAGTTTACATCATCATAACTTAATGTGAAATGTGTTATTGAGAGAATGATACATAGTTAATTCCTGAGACGTAAGAATTCAAAAAATAGATTTTATATATGGATTCGTGAGATTTAGAAGTCATATACATCTCGCAAATAGTATTAGCAACAATTTAACGAAACTGAACATCGGTTTGTATTCATATACATACAACAAAGTACACCTGTACACCAGCAAGTATATTATGTGATGTGTTTCGGGAAAATGAGTGACAAGTCGCAAAATTGATATTTTTCAAAGACTTTCATTCACAAGATCGATCTCCTTGTAGAAATGTTCTCACTTTTGAGGTATCTAATGTTGTAAATCGAATGAATACATATGTGTACTAAATTTCGAGATAATGTATTCAATATACACATGTATTTCTAAGGTCATCCTATGGAGTATATTTAGCTACTTTACTATTAATTGTCCACCCCGAAATATTGCAAATTTATTTTTCAAAATAAAAATATCAAACTTAAATAGTTGTACTAATGTTTACCATCATTGGAATCGGCTTGATCCCAACTTTTCAAATATGATCGATAACTCAAAATTCATTTTTTGCGACTTGTGACTCAATTTCCTGTAACACATCACATATTTTCTCTATTCAGAATAACGGCAAACTTTCGCTGCGACATGCAGATGTCTAATTATCCCATGGATACACAAATATGCACCATAAGGATCGAGAGCTGTAAGTATCACTATCACTGCCAGTACCCAATAGGCACAAACAACATTTTAACTGCGTTCCCCAAATTCAAAGGGTTTTCATACAGACCAGACCTCTCCATTGTGAGCTGCATCCAAGTTGATAGAGACCCTGAAAAATGCCAGGATATATTAGAGGAATGGATCCTTCTAACAAACAGGCGCGGACTTGGAGTGGAGCTGGCTAAAAATTCTATACGGGTAAGATTTTCAGAAAATGTACAATTGGCAGCTGTACACATTTAGTGCATTCTGCTAGATTAGGCTACAATCTGGTCAATACTAGGTAAATTCGAGTATATTTGGCATTGCATTTATTCTAGCAATCTGTTTGGTTAGGTTGAACTGTATTTTGAAGTTTATTTTCGTCTGAAATGTGGGTTATTTGAGAGGATTGGTGAAGGTGAATTGGACATTTTCTGGGGACTTCAGCCATACATTTCATTTACATACATGTATAATAAGGCATCCCTGGTCTATTCAGGATGATCCGCGAACCGCCTCTCACGTCACTTGTCGGGAGTATAGCAAGAATTCAACTCAAAACATGTTTAGAATATGAAAAAGATCTTTACTCAAACGTGACGGCCTTACGGAATGTCATGGAAACTATAGTTATGTTGTCTGATAGATATCATGTGTCAAAGAGGGTCAATTGTTGCCTCGATTCTTTTACATCATTTTTATAGTCTGTCCAAAAAGTAGTTGATATGGTATGCCTTTTCCCTTTAAGAAGAGGGAAAAGTGGGGGATTTTTGACTTCTATTAATGACAAGGTCCTGTCAAACCTTTGCCCAGCGAGCCTCTCTCTCTCTTCTCTCTTCATAAAGGGATGAAGGAATCCTGTGTGAACTACTTTTGGTGCCTTTATGAAGAGAGAAGAGAGAATAGTGGGGGACTTTTGATTTCAGACCTTTGCCCCCTGAGTCGCCATTTGCGATAGACCATGGCCAATTATACAGCTGTGTTGTATTGCGTTGTCTTTGTTCCATGTGCAGCAGCTGCTGTTTTGCTTAGATGGAAAGAAGAGAACAGAAACGAAGAATTATTGAATCGAAAAAAAGTTTGGGTTCCTATGCAGTACATGAGAGGCCCCAACTTCTACACTCAGCAGATGGAGAACCATATTTCAGCCCCCCAGCACATTGACTCTGTGAGAAAATACATTGACACTGAAATAAAACACAATGTTCTCACAGGCCCCATTGCCTCTCCCCCTTCATGCCTTGGGTTAATGTCTGCACCCTCATGACTCGTCCCAAGACAGATGAAAGCAGAAGAATAATCATAGATTTCTCCTTCCCTGAGGGAGGAGTCAATGAGCACATCGCAAAGAACAAATAAACCGGTAAGCCAGCCTTCCACAAATTTCCAGTAATACCAGATGCAGTCAATCTAATAAAGGAAAACCACCAGCCAGGCAGTTATGACTGTGATTGGCCTTAGCAGGGCTGCCCACACCCTCCTCGATGACCTGGAACTTCAGGTCGCTATAAACAAGCTGCAGGACTCCAACACCAGTGTGAGATGGCATGGCATTGACACTGACAGTATTCGATAAGCTGCTTGATACACATTCCTGTTTGGCCTCAATTTCCGATCAACGGAGCAGATAATTGGCAGATAAGATAGTGCACATAGCCAAGGTTGTTGCTCCAGCATGCCTATTCATGCAGTGCTGGTTAGCAGCATACAGAGCTACCTCAGGTGGTCCAGTAGCAGCTGGTCCAGGTGAAGCAGTGAGGGTGGACCTTAAATGGTTCTTCACCGTCATGGAGCAGTTAAGGGCATTATCCACTCTTGAGATGTGGTAGCACAAATATGGGCTGTTGTGTGCCTTCAAGAGTTGAGGCTACTTTAAGTTTTAGTCCCCAACTTAGCACATACCACATGTTGTCTTTCTGCTGCCACTAATAATTGTTAAACATCCATATGCTTTATAGGTTGCATTTCTGAGTCATATAGAAGTCAGTGATAACAATAATTTAGTTTAGATACTGTTTGTGTGCATTCATCTCCATTGAAAAGGAAGTTGGCCTTGCTAGTCTGACGTCACTCTGGCACAGAACCCTGGCAAGAAAAAGCCCAATAATGGACAGCGTCTTTACTTTTAAAGGCTGCTTAACATCCACAAAAATCATTGGATTATTCATTATAGTGTGCAAAACATAATATTGCAGTTTTCCTCAATGTCTGAAAAGAGCATAATATATACTCAGTCCAGTGTTCCCCTTTAAAATCCTGGCCTACACTTCTGCCTTGGATTATCTTGATCACAGCAGCGATCCTGGTAATGTTCTATGGTATGCTCCGCCAGAATAATCTGGTGCGCCGTCAGCCAAATCCTTTGATCCCTCTAGGTATCTCACACCAGCCGACGTCACCCTCTCCCCAGAAGGTGTCATGCTCCAGCTCAAGTGGTCTCTCATCGCATTCATCTAGATCCCCAGCAGCTCCTCTGCAGTAGCTCACATACAGGGTTGGCTTCCTTGACCTACAATGAAGCAGGCACCAATAGCAATGTAATGGCCCATGGGACGTGGGCCTCCAATGCCGTTATGGCCTACAGCTGGCCCTTCAAGGGCACCTGCACAATTGTCCATAGAGCTTTCAGGACCCTTGCCAAAAATAGGCAACAACCCTTGGAGACAGAGACTCTTGTGCTACGCCTATCTACATCTAAAATATTTTTATATTAATTAACTAATCAACTAAGGACAAAAAGCCTGTATATTAATGTTCACCACCTGCTTATGCAGTCAAGACTTGCAGTCAAGACAATGATATTCATTGTGTTGTGCCAATTATGAATGTATCTGTTTTCTTCCTCCACAGTTCGTAATGTAATAAATAAAACCTAAGCAAGAGTCTTTGTCCTGTAATGACATTAACATTTACAAAAATGTACACTATTCTTTATGATTTTCTTATATCATTCTCATAGTTAATAATAATAGCAATGCAAGTACAAATACAAACTTCTCACATAAAATAAAATTTGTAGGTTTTGTTTTCAATATAAGAACAAACATTGATCATTTAGTAATATCTTTAGTAAAATTAAGTAATATCTCGGAGGAGTATGATGTTTCAAGCGCCGTGCATGAATAGATGGGTTCACATTACGAGTTTTTTGTCATCATATTTCAGTACTCTAGGTACCTTTTTAATGCCAGGTACGTCGGTTGTGTGACCACAATCTACATTTACATTTACCGATAGCATGTGTCTACCCACTGGGTTCTGAATGAGGTTTGTCTAGACAATCTGTTTTTTCGGCTTAAGTCCCTTTTCCGGGAGTCTCGGATCCCTATATAATAGTTGGTTAGGCTCGCAGCAGTGCTGGCACTGTGCCTGATGTGGCAGACATGGCCGGATGGACCTTTTCAAACGCACCAATTGCATATCAACGTCGATGCAATTTTACTAGTTTTATTTTTTTTAGAGATTCTATACGTTCAACCGAGATTTTGAATTTTGTGTTAATAAAATGGAAGACCACTGACTGATAACATCCCTTTTTCAAGTTCCTAATTGTATTGAAGAATAAAATCTCAATTATATCCCCTTATACAGTTGGACACACAAGCAAGGATATGTCTCTGGCCTGGTTCCCCATGGATAAAACGGTAGATGATCATATCATGATTCCCGAATTTGAGATAATGAAAACACAGGAAGGACCCTGCGAAACTAACTTTAATTCAGGTACTGCAGAAGGATTTTGATCGCAAGATTTCAAACGGAAGAATTCGCTAAATTTTGAACCAATAATATAGATTTGATAGTATTTGCAAATCTCCCTATGATTGATAGTGTTCTGGCTCATTTTGCGAAGAGAATTGGGTTCTGTCAGCGATCCAATTCGATGAATAAATTCTCAGAATAAAGTCTGTAACTAGGATGCTGCAGGAGACTTCCATTTATAATTTATTTATTCATTATATTTTGAGTTTCAAATGGCAAATTCATTGTATTTCCATTATTAATATATTATATTTTCTCATCATTTAGGCTACGCAATATATTTTTGACAGTTGCAGGTGCATTTCCATGTGTCCTTGGACAACTCCACTTCCGACGGAAGTATGGGGTGTTTTTTATGAACACGTATGTCCCAGCCATACTTGTTGTCGTGATGTCGTGGGTTTCCTTTTGGATAGACATCAAAGTCACAACTCCACGAGTTTCAATAGGTAAACCTTTGTCAGTTATTGTCAGTAAATGCCAAACAGATTCATGGAAGCAAATTTAAAACACCAAAACATCAAATATCGAACTTTATTATAATTTACATAATAGTCAGTCGGTCGAGGCTTATCGTTGATATTGATATGGGAATATTATAAATGGCGTGAAGGAGAGGTTTGCACTCCCGTATGTGTTTTTAAAGTCATCCTCCTTCGTAAAACCTGTTCTTTTTTTAAAAAACAAAACAATGCTCAGTCAACCCGATTGCTGGTGACACTGGCACTGCAAAACGGACATCCGTTCACTCAGGAAATATCTGAGTCTTCTTGACAGTGCCGTTTAATACAATCAGGCATTTGTATGTGCCACTGCGCATGTGTGTCAAGTGCATCATGGGATGGATTTATTGAAATCTGACATACAAATATTTGGCAAGATTTTTTATCGAAAATTGCAAAATTGTTTTCACCAACATCAGAGTTTGTATAAAGGAGCTATGCAAACCAAATGCGTGATGGGAAAGAACGAGACTTGTGTCTTTGAAAAATCTATGGTACATGGATATTGATATTGGAGCAGCATTGATAAATAGTCCATGCTGAACATGACTGGTTTTCTATAGATTTTACACTGTACCATTAGTCTCATAATTCCATGCGAATCAAGATTCAAAATGGCGGCTATGCAAATCCCCTATTCTGCCATTTACAATTATATTAATAAACCTGAACCTGGGCATTAATCACTTTTTGGCCGAATATATTGATCTTTACAGGATTGATGACAGTGCTCACGACGAGTACTCAGGCTTCCTCCTCATTAAGTCATTTGCCCCGCGTGTCCTACATAAGGGCCATCGACATATGGATATGCGCCTGTTTGCTCTCCGTCTTCGCCGCCTTTCTTGAGACAGTTATAATATTTGTTCTGGACGACGCCCAGACAAAATGCCAACGCACCCATAAGGAGAGAGGGAAAATTAAGTCCTCGCTTGTTAACGGTAATGTCAATACAGCTCAGAAGTCTCCCAATGTGAGTGTTTCTGCAACACTATTTTTTCTATCGTTTAACAAAAAATGGTTATTTTAATTTAATTATAGGACTATTTTCTTTAAACGATTTAAAGCATTTTCTGTACCTTTCATTCCATGAACACCTCAAAGCCCTTTCATTAACATGTTGCATGATGAATTTCAAATTATTAATATTTCAATACTTTCCAACATGACTTCATATATATTACATACAGCTCAGGACTGATATTACGCAAAATTGCGTCATCGAAAAAACGGAGGGAAATGGTAAAAGGAATCAAGCCAAGGATTGCCGTATTTGTAATTCTTGCATTGCGCCAAGAATGGACAGAATTGCCAGATTCCTTTTTCCTGGATGTTTTATTTTATTCTGCGCCTGCTATTTTACATCTTATATCTATGCTTCCCAAGTCTCCCAATAGACCTGATAATCCAGATTAAATTAAATGAAAGAACATATATGTATGCATATAGAATAAATGACATTTGGGAAATAATATACTCTTCGGTCGGATCCCGGGATTCAAAGCCACCGGTCCCTATTTATTTCTCCTACTACAATAGCTCTACAATATTCAACATTCTAAAGTTATAATCAAGATACGACAAAAGACAGACATTATGCAACGGGTTCTAATCGTTACAGGTTATTACCATCCAACACAATCAGATAGCGTTATTTGCTTTACTAGACACTGGTGTATTCCCAACTTGCAACTTGAACCTGGGTTGTAAACTGGCTTTTCAAAACTGACTCCAAAAAAGACTTCATTGTCCAAGTTTCATATTTCTTCAACCGATGCAGAATCACTGAAATGTTAGATGCTATGCAAATACTTATCAGCCGTGTGTTTTCCTATAAGTTTCTGTATCACGCCTACAACGCTCAGCAGACTCTTGTGCAAAGGTGGACTGTTCTCCTATGACGACGTTGTGATGACACTGAAACGTTTTGTGGGGAGCATTATCATTGTTTTCTGCACCTGAGGATGGCCATGTTGAGTGTAACATTCCACAATACAAGTTCAGGTCAACATTTGGAAAAGTGATTGGAATATCAGATAACGGTTACTTCATATAGAAATATTGATACAGAGCTTAATATTTTTATGCTAATCCCATGGTAACAAGGTGATGCTTGATGTTACGCTTCTATAAAATAGAAGGTTTTAAAAAACGATTAGCCACTTGATACATCTTGATATTCATAATTTCTAAATGAAAGAAACCAAAAATCGATGGTCTGGAGTAAAACAATTCAGCAGCATATAGATAGGTGAGCTTTTGATTAACACCTTAAAGGGATAATGTATAGCCTATTATATCGGTGGTTTTGACCACTGAGATATCTCCAACGGACTTGAAACCTACATCTACCACCCTCATAGTTGCAAAAGTGTGACATGTGTTACAGGAAATTGAGTCACAAGTCACAAAAAATGAATTTTGAGACATCATCATATTTGAACAGATGAGATCAAGCCGATTCTAAAGGTGGTAAACATTAGGACATCTAATACGTATTTCTAAATTTTAAGTTTGATATTTTTATTTTTGAAAAAAAAGTCTGCAATATTTCTGGTTGGACAATTACTAGTAAAGATGCTAAATATACTTTATAGGATGACCTTAGAAATGCATGGATATATTTAATACACATTCTTAACATTGGTACCTGAATTGGTAAACACATCACACTTGCTAAACAGCCACGAGCCCTCTGGGTGCCGAAAGCTAAGATATCTATACAAAGGACCCATAACTATTGGGAATATGCTTTAGGAGTTTTCACCATTTCTTCTGGTGTCAGCCCTTACCCATAATTGTGTAATCTGCCCAAGATTTATGTGGGCATATTATGACAAATGTCCCTCTATTCTGAAATCTGTGTGTAGGTATGCACAAAAAATAGTTCGTGAAAATAACTGTATACAGTTGCAAGGGCTGTCAGAGCATCCTCTTTTTTAAAATTCGGAACTTGACCTGACTTGCACATGGGTTTTGAAAGGGTGCAGCAAGAAACACTCCTCTGCAAAGCAAACACATTTACGAGTGACCTGTGAGGGATCTTGCAACTTTGACAAAGGTTTACAACTCCTATATGCCTATAAATCACGCTTCGGGCATTTGCTTTGCCATTTGCTCCAATGTATATAGACAAAGATATTGTAAAATTATAAAGTTCGGTAAAATTGGTTTTGATTCTCGAATTAGTTTCTGTGCGTTTGCGTGCCTTGCCTTTTAGGTTTTATTTACACCGGTATTTGAGTAATGGCTGTGTTAAGTGGTTACACATCCCAGAAACTGATCCAACTTATCGCTTGAGTAAGGATCAAGTGGTCCAGTAAACAAAAGATATGGTTGGCCACATACCTTGGCTTTTTTTATCATGCAGGGCCGAACGGAAGTGCCATTGAATAGTAAGGCTGTTTTTTTTTCTATGCAAGGCCATCCTTCTTCTGTAAAGCAAGGACGATTCGTATACCTGAAGGGCTATTTCTTATTCGAGTCGTGCTTCTGCTAAAACTACAAACTAATTTGTATTAAAATCAGACATGCTGTTGTCATGGCAACTGGCATTGTTCATGTTGATGTACCCTTGTTATCGATCAAAGCATAATGTTTGGACATGTTTATTCTCTCCGGTGTAAAATAATGAAATTAAAGATCGGATCGTTCTTGAGTAGAAATTTTAGAATTCGTGTTGAAAGAGTGACACTTAGACAACATTCTAGTGGTCCTCAAACGCATAAAACTGATAACTCAGTGGTAATGGATATGGTAGGATCAATAGCAAGCGTGTATATATCGGGACTGAAAGTGAATATAATCATATTTCAAAATTGGTCCGCAAAATTGCCATTAATAAATTAGGGTCGCTACATAATGTTTTGTAAGTAATTATTCAAGTTGTGTCAGTTTGTGAAACCATGTTGAAAGTAGTTATAGACATATGGCATATTCTAATAAAATACAACATAATAAAAAGAAACGTTTATCAGTAATGGTGCAGATCTATTCAAACAAATTCCTCTGCATCGGAATTGGACAATTAAATTCTGATGATTTGAGACAGGTTCAAGTTTTCCTAACAACCGATGTGCCAATTAGTGGTCATTGAAAGTTCATCTTATAAAAATGAAAAATCAATTAGGACACTATCATGGATTTAGTAGCTAGATAACATGAGTTGATAATCATTTGATTTTCCCATAAAACAAGCCCAAACAAGAAACCCCATGCATAGACATTAAATTCAATACCATTCCCCTCAGTAAGCTAAGAACTGATGATTCGCGAAGATATGGATCGTATTTGATCGATAAAAGAGGTTAGAATGCCACCATACTTAACAAATTATTGTATACTATACTTTTTTAAGTGTGCCCTCTGAATTATGTCCAGTTGATATCAACATCCCAGCGATTCTTTCTTTTCTGCTCGTGATTTAAACCCGGCAATAACTCAGGTTCCTACCGAAATCCTATATGCAATATGGATACATGTACACATAATTACCCAGCTATGGATGCGCTTGGTTATTTCTTTTTTCTTGTTGCTTTACTGAAAATACTCTGGGCGTTAAAGCTATTCCCTACTCTGGCGAACATAGAGTAACTAGACACGTTGCGCATACATTTTGTTAAACAAAAAATGAATATTTTCACACCAAAAATATGTTGTTTTTTTTAGAAAAAGCATTAGAATGTAAACAAAGTAAGTACTAATGACGTCAATGGAAAGTGTTCATTTAGTTTGCATATTTATATGAAAGTTCTCTCAGTAGACCAATCAGAATGCTTCTTACATCAGGACGGTAGAAAGGAGGCGTGGTGTAATCCTATTGGACCGACGTGTTCATACATGCAGCATGGTTTTGAACGGTGGTTTCAAGGCAAGGCCCTTTCCCTGAACTGAGGAAGAAGGGAGTGGTAAAGCAAAGGGTTGGGCGGGGTTAGGGTAAACTAGAAAGGAGATCAAGCCAAACATAGCCGTTCCCCTTTTGTTATCGAAAGCGCAACTTTTTGGTCACCGGATGAGCCCACGCTTTCTCCCAACAAAGCTTATATTTATCACGGAACAAATAACGAGTATATCCAAACATTATACAAAAACACAAGGGTGTCGAATTAGTCCCATCCACTGGTTGAACATGCATGAGTTGCCAATCATATTCTACTGACGTCAAAATAACGACGCTGTAAATTTGCATAATATCTTTCAGCAGAGATGTCCACACATTCTACCCTGTCGGGGGCAATTGCCTGCATGTCCCGGGCACGTGAAACATCGGGAGCGGCAGAAGGAATGACAAATGTGATGTGTTCCAGGAAAATGAGTCACAAGTCGCAAAGTAGATATTTTTCAAAGGGATTAATTCACTAGATCTCTTTGTTTGAATATTATAATCTTTAGGGGTCTTAGCGCTTTCAGTCATAGTAATACATGTACCGAATTTAAGAGAATGTAATAAATACATCCTTACGTTTCTATAGAGTATATTTAGCACTTTACTAGTAATGGTCCACCCAGAAATATTGCAAACCTTTTTTGAAACATAGATATATTAAACATAAAATATAGAAACACGTCTTAGATGTCCTTAATGTTTACCACCATTGGAATCGGCTTGATCTCCTCTTTTTAAATAATAGTGGTATCTCATAATCTATTTTTTGCGACTTGTGACTCATGCATTTTCCTTTAACACATCACAAATGCTAAAACTATCGTAAAACCGCTGCTCTACGTGTTTTTCATCGTTAATTAGTTAATATGTTCTGGAACTTATACAACATGGGTGTTGGTTTTTTTCCCATTGTTGAAATGTGATTTTATGCAAAGTGCAAGTAATGACTATAGACCCTAGTTATGAATAATATACTCGTTGGTGCAAATAACATAACAAATAAAAATTGTTTTAAAAGGAGCATCATTGGAAGTAGTCCGAATTCCTAGATGTTCTATTGTTATATAAACTCTTCGAAATGATTGCTCCTAGGGAAAACAATCAGTATAAAGTAGATCTTTATTTAACCAAATATCATTACCACTGCTGTTTTCAATTTTGTTTAAAAAATTCAACAATTATCTGACTGCCACCTTTTAAAAGATATTTAAATATAAATATGAAATACATTTCACATCTACGCATTTTTCAATTTTACCCCAGGAAGTATGTGTTAAGTGTGAGTTACTAGGAAATTGTAGCAGTTTGGTAGCAGATAGCCTTGAAAAACGCCTAGTTGTTAGCGAAGTGTTATCCCTGCATTTTTCTGTCATGTACGAAAATAAAAACTTTCAAAATAAGTACAGCACATACAAGTATTTCAAACTCCATAAAAACAATGATCAACCCATAAGATAGCCCACTGTCCAAAGATTCAACTCATAATATTATACTAATTAGTCTAAGCATTGGACCATACGACTTATATATAGACCCTCCTTTATTATATAGATCTATTAACTATTCATCTCTTTGTGTGGAGTCGATTTAAGTGTCATTCAGATTGATAGCTTCTTTTTGACTGGATGAAAAGGAACCCTCTTTGTTATTTAAAAAATGGCACATACTTTATATCCCTTAGACTATGAAGGCTACTCCCTATGTCCACAAAGATGTGGTTTTGTATTAGATCATGTTCAGCCATTCATCACATGAATCCCATCCCCTTTAAAACCATAGAAAATATCAGCGAGATGAAAAAACAATCTTCGAGTCCACTTTCTTACAACATGCCCATAGCAAAGTCAATATTATCTCATGGGAGGTGCAAGGTATATGGCATGGGTTAAATTGAGTTTGGTGTGGTTTAGTAAACGCCTTTATTTCTATAATCGGGTATACCTCTGTAATTAAACACATGCATTTTCGTTGATAGCCCAAATTACAGGCTAAGGAACTTTTAAGAAAGCCCACAAATGAACGACAATCCGTTGGGTTCTTTAAGAGTCTATTAAAACAATCTTTTACAGTGAAATTGAGGGATAATAATTATCTTCAACCAACATCAATCTGTTTCCTTATAAATGTGAGTGACAATTAATTTCCAAACGTCTCTCGTGGTTTGTTAGCTAATATACTAAGCTGTAGGCGGTGGAACGTATCTTTGCATCACCACTTCCTTTACAAATAATACAAGGTCTACGTTGTTGCCATGAAACAATCTTTGCTTATGCACATGTATGAAGCTTTTTGTCCATGATTATGTTGTTTGTCTGTTTCACGTACCTGTTCTTCTCTATAATACCAAGCATAATATTGTATCTGTTATCAATATTAAATACCATATTTCTCGATGAGAATCCCAGGGTTTTATTTCTGAGAGCTTGCTTCTGGACACGGTTTAGAACTATTCAAGCCAGGCATCTATTGAAGACTCTGCTAGTGTTAAAGACATAGGTCATAAAGGCAAAGGTTTGTTGTAAGATGTGCTTCTGATCAGTTGATTGGGGACTGATTTACAGTCCAATAATTAAAAAATAATAATTACAGAAAATGTACAATTGGCAGATCAACACATTTAGTAAATTGTGCTAAATCAGAGTGGAAAATGGTCAATACTAGGTATATCTGAGTATATTTGATAGTAGGGGTGACGTCAAAATAGGGTTGTGATGGTCGCAATGGACGCAACCATGGTTTTGTCCCAAGTGGCCTTTTCTCAAGTCCGGCTGAGTGACCAGTACAATCAGTGACAACCAAGTCACACCCAGTTCCCGTCGAGGTCGTGGCCCAGGTCATGGCTGAATTGGCTGAGAGTTATGACAGTCCTGCCTCAACTCAGCTTGAGATGAAACTGTGATATAATTGCAGACGAACCCTGGGTTTTTTTATTTCTTTACTAGCTTTGAGCTGTCATGCTCTTCTTAAACAAACTTGCCCAACACCAACCCCCTTGGGTCTTCTTTCCCTGTGATACATCACATATGTTTACATGGGTGTCACTTTGGCTATGGAGGGCCCACACTGACGGCGATGGGCTTCATGATAGACTTTGGTGATAAACCTTTGCAATGAGTATGGAAATAAATTATTGCAAAAGTGCATTGCAAATTGCAATGGAAAAGACTTTTGTGATGACATGGTTTGTGACAGAGTTTTGCAATATACAGCCCTGACCTTGACCTTACATAACTTTAGCAGATGATTTTGAGAGTTCTATATCACAAAAGGGTATCACAAAACCCATCGCAAAGCAGAACAGACTTTTGTGATCAATCACAAAGCATATTAACTTCTCCTGATGGGCTACATATCACAAACATATATTAAACATCAAATATTAAATGTCAAATAATTTTGCGATAAACTCTGCAACATTTTCCATTGCAAAACCTATCAGGAAGTAGCACTAACTGCTGCAACAGGATTATGTTAGTGATAGAAAATGTTCCATTCTATTGTGAAACTTATTGCAAAACTTATCACAAAGCCAATCACTGTTAGTGTGGGCCCTCCATTAATCTTAATCACAATAAAATTACATGTATCATAATTGTATGAGAGTTACAATTCAGCACCACCATATTTGTCCTTCGTTTATTATTGTATTCAGTGAATCTCAAATCGAAAATAATTATCACTCCTTCTCATTAGTGAAATACCCACTCTCCCATCTATGTAATCTGAGAAGATCGTCACAATAATTATATGCAGAAAAATATCAAACTTGGGAACTGGGAAAAATGGAGACATCCATGTATAAAGGTACTAGCAAAGTACCCATTCTCCGGACGGTCCCCCTCTCTCCCCACACTTCCCCCTCTCCCTCTTTTCCCTCCGCCTCTTCTCTGTCCCTTATACCTGTTTTTCTCTCCCAACCCCATCTCCGATTCCCCCCGTGCTCCCTCCCCTCTTCCCCATGCTCCCCCTCCTTGCTTTCTCTCCCTTCCCTCTGTCCCTTCCCCTACATCCTGTCCCTCCGGACCCCCTCTCTCCCCACACTTCCCTCTCTCCCTCTTTTCCCTCCGCCTGTTCTCTGTCTTTCATACCTGTTTTTCTCTCCCAACCCCATCTCCGATACCCCCCTCTCCCTCCCCTCTTCCTCATGCTGCCCCTCTTCCCTTTCTCTCCCTTCCCTCTGCCCCATCCATACATCCTCTCCCTCCCCTCCTCTTTTCCCTGTCCCTCTTCTTTCCCACCCTCTCCCACCCCTTTTCTTCACTCTCCCACTCCTCTACATGTAGTTGGGTCCCCCTTGAATTGATGCAGTAGCTTGTGGCTAATGGCGTAGTATCTCACTTTCCCAGCTATAAATAGAGTGTGTATATCCCGATTTAAAAAAGGCTTCAAAATCACATTTCTCCCTCAGATACCTTCACAAACCATATACGACGTCCTCCAGAAAGGGTGGACAGAACTCTACAGAAGAGTAAAACGGTTTGTAGAACAACAAATTCAGAGAACATGTGAGACAAAGAAACACCTCTTTTCTACCTCTCTTTTCTACCTCTTTTCGTAGAAATCGCTCTTCCCGTATATTATATGGATAAGATAGAAGATTAATAGATTGGACAAATTTAAAGCATTGCAAGCAAAGCAACTATGGCATTGAGGTAAAGTTCTTAGAAGAAGTGTCATATGTTACAGGGCAAATGAGTCACAAGTCCCCCCAAAATGGATTTTGAGATACCATCATATTTGAAAAGATGAGATCAAGCGGATTTCAACGATGGTTAACATTAAAGACATCTAAGAATAATTTCTATATTTTATGTTTGATATATTTATGTTTAAAAAAAAGTTTAAGACCATCTTAGATACCATGCCGTGGCAGCTAGGGGCAGACCCCTGTGTTATCATACATGGCAATATGGCTAAAGGGCTGGTTCCATTGGTACAGATACGGATCCGGCATGCGGATACGGATCCGGCATGCGGATACGGATACGGCATGCGGATACGGAAACTATCTGGGAGTGAACCCATATGTACAGAATGTAATGACATCACAGAAGGAATCCATACGAATGGGGTACGGATACAAACCCAATCACTACATGGAGCGATCGGTTTTATCGGATTCGGAGCCGGACCTGTTGGCGCTTACGGATACACACACATGGAAGCATGACTGTATATTCTAATGTGAGCAAATTTTGTTGTATCCGTATCCGTATCCGTATCCGTATCCGTACCAATGGAACCAGCCCTTAACATGGTGGTTGCGACCCAGGTCTCATTATTTCAGTGAAGTTTGGCCACTCAGGTGGCGACCCTGTCACCGAAAAAGTGCCATCAGGGGCGCAGCCGCCGCGACCATAGCAACCCTATTTTGACGTCACCCCTTACCTTGATTCAAACCTCATTTTTGTCTTAAATTTGGTTTATTTGAGGAGATTGGTGAAGGTGAATTGTACATTTTCTTGTGTTTTCACCCATATATTTCTGCCCACACCTGTACCCACGACTTCTATTCAAGGCCCTGCTCCTATCTAAGCTGTCCTTTCCCCCGACTTCTATTCAGACCAAGCATGCAGGCTTGTATACAAGCCTATGGTTTCTGATCCAAAAGAATACGGTGAACGGTTTTTAGGAGTTCATTTTTAGACATCCATAAAAATGTTAATCCATACATTTTTAACCTTCTTGCAATGTATGAAGACATGTGTAATATTGTCTATTTCACCACAGTAGTCGCACAAAGAATCTTGTTTGATCATGCTCTTGCAAGATAAGCGTAACCACCAATGATCCTATGTATTATACAACATTGTAATCATAGGATCCATACCTCATTGGGACAAATGTCGGGTACCGAAAACCTATCCTGCCATTTATTCCGTAAATACTCTTTAACGTCCAGACAAGTCAGCATATTTATTTCTTCGCCGTCTATATACAATGTCTTCTTGAACTATTTCTGCTCGAACTCTTAATTCTGAATGATTTTGTAATTCCATTGTGGAAAGTAATTGGCCATTGCTGTATACTACCGCCCAGGGTTCTAATCGCGGCATCGTATACCACGATTTTAAAAAGTGAAATTCTATAAATTTACCTTGACAAATCCTTCGGTATTATTTGTGTGGGGGTGTGCGTGAGTGCGGGGGGGGGGTGTATAGTAATAGTTGTTGTCATACAGTTGGCATTTCTTTGTAAAAGCTATATTTAGACAACATTTAGGTCTATACCAACAAGAATGTCATCTATTCTTGTTCCTTCGTGTACTTCAGCAAGGGGTTTACCCATTTGCAGTTAAGGAGCTGTGCGTACCCACATCAGAGGATTGGAATCAATGATTTCTCTAATACCTCTCAGTATTAAACCGGCATTAGCAAGAGAAAGGCATGCTGACTTTCCTTGCTTTGCTATTCCAAACAGAACCTGAGGTCATCTCCTCCATTTCTGGTATAAGAGGTTCATTTAGACAAATACATGCCTGGTGTTAAATTGGAAGTAGGCCTATATATGATTATATTCCAGGTACTAAAGGACTCTACCTTTTCTATTGTGGCAAAATCCATTATTCGCCTGTCACGGTGGATAATGCAGTATGGGGAGTTAATACCCTAGCTTGGTTCACTGGGAACCTTACTTATTGTAAAATGCACACCTGACTTTTTTAAAGCTTAAAAATATTCTGGGGGACTACAAAGGACTTTGAAATGTCTTGCTTCCCGCTCAGGGCGGTAACCACGTGCGGTTTTCCGTCTTCATGAACATACATACGTCATACAGCGTTCTTATATTGTGTACGTAATACATCGTTCTTTTATTATACGCCACGTACACGTACGTAAATATTTACGAGACATCTTAAATTTAAGAGTGTTTTAAGATAATATGTTTTCATAGTATAGTATGGGCTTTATAAAATTTACTTAGAGTCCTAAATGTTCCTTATGAAATAACAAAAGATGTGTTCCTGTCAATACTTCCTCGAAGTTTGCCATTGACAACTTGGTTGTTATGGCACTCAACTATGGAATACGGAACTCAATATTTAGGAACTTATCCTAAGTGTGCGATCATTTCAAAGACGTTCCTTACATTTGGTCCTACATTTCAAGACTGGATAACATTTCTAAATGACTTCGTATAGAATATCCTCTAGGATAGAAGGCATATGGGATAATTTGAAAGGGCCTAATATCATAAGACGTAAATTTTAGGATGTGTCAGGGTCTCCTGAGAAAGCTATGGTTTATTTGGGACAAAAGAGCTTAAATCACTAAAAGAATATTATGGATAATTAGCCTTATAATAAGGGTGTACATATATGTAAGGGTAACCTTGCGTTTTAAGAACCTCCATATTCTTCTTAAAACAGGGTATAGTCAATTTTCTATTTTTTAAAAATAATTTTATTTGGACTCTATCTAGCGGTACACCATATTCCCAAGAGATCCCATGGACAAATTTTAGAGGAAACATCACAACAATACACAAATTAATCCATTTAGCATTACACATTGAAGAACATATTAGCAGACATACTATAGCTGGTATCTTTATAAATTGATAGCCTTAGATGATGGATACGACGTTATCAATAGAATTACTTCTACTAAAAAGGAGAATGTGAGATACGTATCAAATTGATCATGTTTCATGAGAAAATGTAATAGCATCAAAACATATCAAGTATACCAGTAATGTTTATCAAATCACCTGTATTGCAGATTCGACAGTTCCATTGAAAGGGCATGAGCCGAAGCTGCCGAGTCGATTTATATATAAAGATTATTATTCAAGTTGATCAGTACATTACATGAAATTTGATGGCTTCACATTCGGATATTCCGATACAGGGATAAGGTTGTGTCTACAAAAATCGACTGTTCTGGTTTCATTTAGGACAATAAATCAAATCAAATAACAAGTTGATGAAATACAACACACGACAATAAAAGCAGTAAATCAACATATCCAATTTTCTTTGCATAGATAGTAGCTGCAGACGCATTTGACATAAATAATTTCGTACAAAAATACAACCCTTGTTAACAAGGGCCGTTCAGCAAAATAAACTATGTCCTTTTTCAATCCCATATGATATTACGAGCGTTACTCGGCAGGCCGTTCCATAGAACTGGGCATAAATAATGAACGAGAAAGAATAACCTTTTCAGAAGATGGTTTTTAACACTTTTAACACAGTACTTTCAGATAATCTGGTATCTCTATTCATTAATTGTAGGTTTGATATATCTCGTTTCTTATTATGCATTAGACCCATAAGTTCCATTCGACCACGTTTATGTAAGGTATTTTGACGATGGTTTCCGTCACAATCTTATTTAAAAACGTCACAATCTTATTTAAAAGAATTTTTCAGATGTATCAGGTGGGGTTGATAGTGAGTCGGTCATCAATTTGATAACCAAGATATTTTATAATTTTACCCCTCTTGATTTTTGTACCATTTTTTATATGGGGAATTAAAAATCTTTTAATGTATGTTAACCAAACGCTGAGTCTCCTTGCCCTAGGTCGACACATCCGTCCGTTGGGCTTAACCATTGAAACAACTCAACTGGGCCAATCACGGGAGAGTTACTCCGGGCCCAAACGGCTAGCTGGAGTTTCAAACGCATTCTCAGCAAAGTCACACAAGCAAGTGGACGTGCAATCGCAACGCGCAAGTTTTTCTCGCAAGTTGTTCTCTTTTTTCTTTACAACATGGCTGAGAATGACCAAACCCCGGTATGGGATTTTGATGCCTGGGCAGGTGAAAACGGCATACAGAGAAAATCGGTCACTAAGTTTACGAAGGAAGACTGCACAGACAAAGAAGTTCTCCTTTGTCTTACTATCCCGGACATTGAGGGATTAGGCTTAACGGTGGGACAACGCCGTGCCGTCCTGGATGCCTTGAGGAAATTACGGGCTAGCAGTGGAAGACAGGAGGAGGATGGAACAAAGAAAAACGCGGAATCAAACTCTAAAGGAGGTTTACCGGAAAACCTGAGAGAACTCAGGAAACAAACAGAGATGCTTCAGACAGCTGGTGAGTCTTTAGACGCTTTCAGTAGAATTACTGGAGAGAAACATATTGCCACTGGGGAATCGTCCCCGCCTAAAACACATGTACATGAAACTACAACTGGGGAGAGCGGATCGTGGTATGACCCTCGGTCAATCCTCACTGTAAAGGCACGTAGGAAAAAGGCTCTACAGATCACATCTTTCTTACCAGAAAAAATTCGCCAACGACTACTTCAAAAACGTAAAGACAAAGTAGTACTCTCCCAGGGCCCAGATGGCGCTTTATCTATGGCTACAGATGAGGCAGATGGACGAATCTCTCACGCAGGGCTATCTACCGATGAGTGGGGGGGAGCCAACACTCGGCTGATGGCAAACCTGTTGGCAGAGGGCCAACTATCACGCGAGGAAGTAGAATACTACCTGGCATACACAGCCCTTGTGTTTGACTTCGGACAAAAGTACACATGGGAATCTATCATGGAATTTGATCAACAATATCGGGAGCACCAAGCGGAACAGGGTTTTCGCTGGGGAACTTTTGCATCAAACTTGGAGATGCATTTACTCCAACCTAAGCGGCCCCTCAACAATGGAACAGCCCCTCACCACAACAACAACAATAACAGTAATGGCGGCCGTGGTTTGAAGAGGAAAGAAAACACTAGCACAGGCAGTAATACAACTCGTTCAGTGGTAGATTGCAAGATCTGGCAGGCATCAAATGGTCAGTGCCCCTTTGGTACCACATGTAAATTTCGACATGGCCCACTAGACAATGCCAAGCAGAAGTCTGATACCTCCAACTACGGTAATCAAACAAAAAACTTTTAGCTCTGCCATGTGACTATGGGCATCGTGATAATCATACAGTGGGAGATGGTGCCCTTAGACTCCATGCATGGAAAATAGCTATACCGGACGACGACCCTAAACGTGAATTTATTTTGCAAGGCATTGAACATGGATTTAAGATTACAAATCTCCCCCGGACTCATATCACACCCCAGCACGAAAATAATTACAGGTCAGCAACGTGTGGGATTAATAGGAACCTAGCAGAACAACAAATACGAACTGAAATAGAGAATGGAAGGTATGTGAAGGTTAGTGGGAAACCTACAATAATATCCGCATTGGGGGCAATACCAAAGCCAGGGAACAATAAGATCAGGCTTATTCATGACTGTAGTAGGCCAGAAGGGCACGCCCTCAATGACTTAGCTTCAAATGATCCTTTCTCTTTCCAAAACATACAAGATGCAGTAGACCTTATGGAACAGGGGTATTACATGGGCAAAATCGACCTATCCAATGCTTATAGGTCAGTGAAAGTTGCTCCTGAAGATCACTCACTGCTAGGCTTATCCTGGAAGTTCAAAGGGGAGGAATATACAACTTATATGGTGGACACCAGGCTACCCTTTGGGGCGCGTTTATCCCCAGCAATATTTAATGAACTTACACAATGTGTACGCAGAATCATGGCAGCCAGGGGCCATGAAATAGTTGTGTATTTAGATGATTTTTTATGCCTTGGACACACCAGGGGGCAGTGTCAACACACAATGGATACACTCAGAACCCTCCTCCGAGACTTGGGGTTCGCTATAAATTACAACAAAATGGAGGGCCCAGACCAAGAAATCACCTTCCTTGGCATTGTCATGAACTCTATAAAATGGACCTTGAGACTACCAGAAGGGAAACTCAAGGAACTTGCAGCAAAACTACAGAAATTTTCAAGACAGGACAGGGTTACAAAAAAGGACCTGCAGTCCCTAGCAGGCAGCCTAAACTGGGCCTGCCAGGTGGTATATGGTGGCAGATTTTACCTACGCAGGATCCTTGATTCGATCCCAAACTTGAAAAAGCCTTGGCACAGGTGTAGGATATCAACTGATATGAGATCAGACTTAGATTGGTGGATATCATATATGCATACTTTTAATGGGTGTGTCCCCATGCTGGATACACGACCAGCAACACCAGTCTGTGTGGATGCCTGTACGAAAGCAGCAGGAGGATATTATGAAGGACAGGCTTTCTATCTACCGTGGGAACACTGGCCGGACACTCAGGACCTGCATATAAATGCAAAAGAAGTTCTAGCCTTTGAACCAGCCTGTCAATTATGGGGTCACAAGTGGCAAAACAAGAATGTCTTTATACATAGTGACAATACAACAGCAGTAGCCTCTTTCAATAGGGGTTGGGTACATGACCCAGTGGCAATGGCTTCACTCCGTAGAGTTTTTTGGCAATCAATCAAACATAATTTTAGAATCAGGGCCTTTTATTACCCTGGCTCAGCAAACACCATCGCAGATACTGCCTCTAGGTATCATGAGGCAGGAGCAGCAGATAAATTGGCTAACTTGCTTCAATCCGTCTTTATCTCCCCCAGGTACAGAGAAAGCACAGAGAACGTTACAACAACAAATGGAGAACTACCTAATCCACAGCCTCAGTGACAACACTAAATGTTCGTACAATACTCAACAGACAACTTACTTAGCCTTCTGTGAGTGGTTAGGACTTAAACCGGTACGTGTTATGTAATATTATGTCACGTCAGCAAGCAATAAAAGATTTATCCCCAACTCAAATCTGAGTTTGTTTAAATCACCATTATCCTCTCGTGTTAATTTTTTCATCCTGGATGAGTTACCTAACATTTGTAATTGGTTCTTCTTCTCATTCAAGGACAGCCTGTTAGCTGCCATCCAAGTATTAATTTCATTTGCTGCACATTGCCTAAGTAATACACATTCCATGACATTACTGCCAGTCATGGTAGTCAAGTATTAATTTCATTTGCTGCACATTGCCTAAGTAATACACATTCCATGACATTACTGCCAGTCATGGTTATGTACGTGTTATCTGTGTACCTGTTGCCATAGGTAGAGCTGTCAATGGAATTTATAGGTTTTGAGTGGCACAGGGTAAGTCATTAATATACATTTAAAAAGCGAGAGGCCCTGTATATGGCTTTCTTGGGGTATCCCTCTTTCTACATATAAGAACTTTTATTCCTCAATAATCATTTTACAATTTTAGAAGTACAGTTTGAGAAAAAGGGTGGTGTAAGACCTGTCAGCGCAATGCTGTTCTTCCAGGTTATAGGTTGGCTTATTCGTTAGCCACAGTACAGAATCAAAAATATCTTTTAGGTTAATACAAAAGTTAAGACAAAAGTTCAGATACAGTTGCTACTTATTTTGATCTATCTAAGGCTTTTAATTCGATTAATATTAACATCTTGATGTATAAATTGCAGAGATTGGGTTTTGGTCCTAGACTAATATCATTGCTGAACTCTTATTCATCAAATAGGGAACAAGTAGTTTGTCTAAATGGTACTTTGTCGGATAGACTTTTTCTCCATGCTGGCGTGGCCCAAGGTAGTATTCTCGGACCATTACTATTTATCATTTATATTAATGATGTAGCTACTATCAACTTTGCTGGAAAAATAGTATTATACGCCGATGACTGTCCTTTTGCACTGTATTAGATCAGACAGAGACTTAGTAAATGTACAAGAAGATGTGAATAGATTCAAGACCTGGACAGAAAAAAATGGCTTGACTATTAATAGTACCAAGACAAAATTACAAATTTTTTATGGTACACGTAAGAAAAACCCTAGGGACTATATTATCTATAATGATGGTGCCCAAATAGAAATTGTTCAAAATTTCAGATACCTTGGATACTCCCTCGACAGTGGTTTAACAATGTCAAATCATATCAACAATGTCTGTATAAGAGCTAATTTATTATTCAAAAGATTGGCACGAATAAGGCATTTTATTGGTGGTAATATAGCCATACTTATATTTAAAACATATATCCTTCCAGTCCTTGAGTCAAGTTCCCTTACTATGGATTTGGGCTGTCAGAAGGACCTCAAGAGACTCCAGGTCATACAAAACAATTGTCTCCGACTATGTATAGGGGTGAGAACGAGAAATGGTGCCTATAGGGTGAGCAATGTTGATCTCCATCAAAGATATGGAATTACACCGCTCTGTTATAGAAGATTACAGCGATTTTTTGGTGTTTTTTTAAACTGTCACAGCTTTGAGGAAAATATCCCCCGACATGAATATAACATGAGAGACAACAGAGTCATAATAATTCCCTGGCTGAAAGAAAAAATTAGAAAAAGTCTCTTTGGGAGAATTTTGAGTTATTGGAACTCTCTTCCAAGAGAAATTAAGGTTGCTAATGACCAGACCTTTTTTAAATCTCAGATTAAAAAACTGTGTACAAATGCCTTTTCAAACAGCCAGAATGTTTGGGTAATACCTGCACCAGATAATTTTCTGTAAGGACTGTTTTGGCTATGTTTATCTCTTGCTTAATTGTGTTGGATGTGGATTTCCTTGGTGAAATGCCCTTTCAGAGTCTTTGCCTATTGTCTTGATCTGCTTTGGATGATTTATGTATATTGTTCGCGAGAAAACATAAATGAAGCTCCTCGGAATGTAGTAATTGGATGTTGCCTGGGTGATGGTTTTTACTGCGTGACTTATTGTACAACTTCTTCTTGCTAATTTCGAACTATATTATTTTTCTTTAAATTTGTATTCTTGGAAATGTTTTTGTAAGATTTTTCTATCCATATCAGCCTCGAATGAGAATAGTGTGTAACTGCATAATTTCACTCTGCTGAATAAACATATTTAAAAACAAAAAAACAACAGTGCACAATTGTAAATTATTTTTGTTTTGATCAATCAAGTGACAGACATACAGAAGATATATCACTGTTTTGACGTATTGAGTTACATACAATCTTTTACAGTAAAATTACATATTAGTGTTAAACAATTTTTTATTATACAATGTTTTTGGACATGCTGAGTGTCAGTCAAAACATCTTCTTATTTAAATGACCACTGAATGCCTTACATAAAATAATCTATTAACTTCTTGCTAATGTAGCCTTAACATATGTAGAGTCTTTGTTTAGTCCCTTTCACCATGAGGACTATTTTGTTTATACACTTCTTTACGTTAACTAATCGAAAGTGAATTTCAATGTATGCACATATTTCTGATTTCTTCCTATCGTTTTATTATAGTACACCAGCATAGTTTTTGTCGATCTCTCAATTTGTTTTTACTTGGGCTGCTTTGTAACCCATTTCAAGAAGGTGAATATTTCTCCTTTGTTCTAATTTGTGTAAACCCAATTCTTCGTTGGCTATATCGGTATTTGTTCTTTTGTCTATTCTTCTAATAATTCTCACTGCTTAGTTTTGCACCACTTGGAGTTTATATAAAACCGAATTGCATCCCCCGTTGTAAAGGAGGTCACCAAATTCTATCAGTGGTCTGATTGTAACTTTATATATAATTATAGTTAATAATGTTTATCTCCAGTCGCATATCTCAATTCTACTTAACTATGGACTTTATTCCTAGCGGATCCTAGTCTTTTCACCATATTATGGTGTTTAAATGTGAGATTTGTATCTATGGTAACCCCTAAATATTTATACGATTCTGTCTCCTCGCTTTCCGTATCCCCTATAAAAAAAACTTGGGTTTGGTTTCCACTACTTTTTTCTTCCTACCAATTTCCATTATTTTGCTCTTCTTTGTGTTTAGAGAAATCTTGTTCCCTACACCAGAGGTTTACCCTGTTTAGGTCAAATCGGATTTCTTTTTCCAATACCTTTTTATCAACATTCGAGTTGTATATCACTGTGTCATCAGCAAATAAAATGATTTTTGAGTGTTTTATCCATTTTTTCAGATCATTTATATATAATTGGAACAGTAATGGCCCCAAAGCAGTCCCCTGGGGGACACCACATACAACAATTTCTTCGCTGGAAGTGTAATTGTTAACTACTACTGCCTGGCGTCTATTGGCTAAATAGTTTTCAAACCAGGCAGCAGCATCATCATCTATTCCTATCTTTCTCAGTTTATGCAATAGTCTTTTGTGATCTACCATATCGAAAGCTTTTTTTAGGTCTAGATAAGCCAAAAGAGATGATTGTTTTTCATTTAAATTTTGATAAATATTGGAGAATAGGTACATTGTTAGAGGTAATACCGTTTAGGATAGTTTTTCTTTGGTCTTATTTGTAAGGTCATTTCTTATCAATTTGTATTAAGTCGGGATTAAATTTGGGATAACGAAATTTGGCATATAATATATTATGATCTAAACAATTGAATTTAATACATATCTTAATTCGTATGATTTCCTCTTATTTATTTTATTAAACACACACTCCCCCTTCCCCGAAGGACCCACGGATGTTTTTATAGACGACTATACACGCTTTGAGAAGGCTACAATTAAGGCTAGACCAGTGATTTAAAAAGAATTTTATTCTTTATATTCGCTAGAAACCAGTATTTTTCGTTGTGCCCTGATAAATTATATCATTCATCCGTTTTATTTAAGTGAGCGACAAGAGGGTAGATAGTTAAAATCCAAGAAAGGAAAACTATGTTGTTTGTTTTAACAAAGTATTTTGATGATTACATATTATAGGGATATTGTTTCATTAAAGTTTATGTACTGAATCATAAGTTTACAATCAAAATATTTGCATGATAACAATTTCTTTTCAGTTCCCGATATTCTATTAAAACCTCTTCATAATAAATACTTACTGTTCACATAAAAATAATGAACATTCAAACGCTTTCGAGCATTAATGAGATCCAGGAGGTTTCTATGACCATAAACTATCTATATAATCAAGAAATCATGATTTGTATGCCAACCGCCTTCACAAGGACTCTTACAATATTAAAGGTATACATAAATACCCATGGAAACCGGAGTGGATATTTTTTAAATCGATAAATTATTACTGCCCATGAAAGAATCCTCGGGCTTTGCAGGATTTACTACCTGCCACCTTGCGTAAACGGTCTAGCTCAAACTTTTTTAACTAGAAAAACGTATAGTGCCTGTCTGTTCAATCTTCCATCTTTCATATTTTCTTAGCTCCAATGGCCTCCTTTTCTTTCACTAAATGTATGTACCTCGAGCCTTTGTTTTATTTTTATTCATTTTCAACGTCTATTATCCTTATAGCATTTTCTTGTTTTTATGTTTTTGAATTTATATCCATAAGTGAAAAAAGAAAGAAAAGTCTCAACCACCATTGAAGGTTTTGAACTTTATGTTTATACCTTGAGTTCGGTGAGAAAAATTCCATATTCATAGGGAGCGGCACAATGCTCTTCAATAAGATGCTCATCACTGTCCTTAACAGTAAGAAATAGCGCATACAACCGTCACATACACATAGCAAAAACTAACTGCGATGTTTGCTCTATGTTCTTTTACAAGACCCTCCACATCTAAAGATGTATTTGTTTTGCCTTTTCCCAACCAATATGTTCATAACCACGGGACAGGAGAGGGCAAACAAAGTATCCTCGAAGAAGTGTTCTTCGAAATATCTCCAGGGGAGGTTTTTTGTTGCGTTTTTGTCTATGCTGAGTTTGTTTGCTCTCCACTTGGGTTTCACACTCAATACGTTGTTATTGTGAAGTTATTACATGACCAGAAATCCTGCAGGTTCCTTTTGAAACTCGGCATAAAGCAACGTCCGCACGGGGACAAATTTCCCCGCGCATTGAATGCAATCCATACCTGCTGCATATGTTCGGTTCAATGGGTGTTTTAAAAGAAAAAATAAGACATTAGAAGAACCAACATTTAGCAGGTGGAGTCAATCTTTTTTCGATACAAAAAATGATATGGCGACTAGGGGCGTTTCTGTCTCAGAAATGAATTTGGATACCGCATTCGTCCTTATATCAAATATTAACGATGTCAAGAGGCATATATCTAAAGATCTAAGTTGCTTCCAAATTTATACCTTTGAATATACATGTAGGGTACATCGGTGAACAAATGAAATCTAGTATCATAGGGAGGTTCAGCAAGTCTAACCTATACGTATATAAGTAAACTTATCGGTATCTCTAATATACAAATATACGTTAAAAGGAAGAAAGGGGTTCAGCAAAACATGGAGGGGAAAACGTCACGTTAAATATCAAGCAAAATGTTTCATCTCACAATAATTCTTTTTATATATAAAAATGCGACGTAATTGACAGAGAAGATTTCAAGTTACATAATTGTGATTTGCTTGCGGAACCTCCCTATTACCGATGTCTTGAGGCTTATCTCAAGATAGTTTCTGGCAAATTTATACTTTTGAATATCTCAGGTTCACTAGTTAGTGTCCCCTAAGTTCTTGCCGTCATCTGTCGCCCTTAAAATTTCGCCTGTGTCTGTCACGAATACCAGGTATACATCGGCGAATTATATCCCACATCTTTCAACACATTATAAGTTGCACCAAAATAAGGAGGCTTGGTAGTGTTTGGTTTATTCGGAAACTTGTATGGAGACAGTATTAGGGTCGCCTGCTTCGGTTACCCCAATATGTCTATATAACAAACCCTTAATATGTGATATGTTCCAGGGAAATGAGTCACAAGTCGGAAACCCAAATTCAAGACAGCAGAAATGAGGTTCAAAACACAGTTCACCATTGCCGACAAGATATTCATAACCAACACAAAACCAAATATGTACTCAGATATGCCTAGTATTTATCCCTGTTTAGTCTTATTTAGCCGAATTTACTAAATGTGTAGAGTTGCTAATTGTACATTTTCTGATTATTTGACCCATATATGAATAGATTAAAAGGGAATGTAATACACAAGATCATCCACTTACAACCTATAAGGCCTTATAAGGCAAATACTTGACGGCTGTTATGGCTAACAAATTGTAATAGGGCGACTCCACTAGAGAGAAAAACGGCGCCGACAAATTTTGTTGTTGCTCACTAATTTGTTGCAACAAATATCCATACAGAAACAACAGTTTCCAGAGAATGTGGAAACACATCTGACACTCCTCCATTTGCGTTTTCATTGCAAATATGAAATGAACTGATGTTAGTGGGCAACAACAAAATGTGTCACCGCCGTTTTTTCCTGTAGTGGAGTTCCGCTATAAAGAGCCATTATGTGATGTGTTAGATTAGTCACAAGTTAATGTGGGATCTAGCGCAGTAAGTCATATGAATGTACATGTACCAAATTTCAAGACTGTGTACTAAATATATCCATGGGTTTCTAAGGTCATCCTTTGGGGTATACTTAGCTACTTTAGCAGTAATTAACCACCCAGAAACATTGCAAACTTTCTTGTCAAAAGTAAAAATATCAAATATAGAATATACATAGTATTCACTGACGTCACGGCGCTCGCCACGGCTTGCCATAATGTGGGTCAACTTTAGCTGGACATGAGTGCTCCAAGCCCCAAAAATGCTGTTTTTCGGCAGTTTTCACCTCCGAAAGTTTTAGAGAATGTTATATAAAGTATGCTGATAGGTTATATGGTCATTTTTTAGTGTGTCATGATGGAATAATGAGTATAATTGCCATTAGCAAACATTCGAAACGGGAAATCCTGTCTCCCGCTATCTATGCAGCCACACAGTATGGCTGCCAGTGAGGATAGCCGCTGACTGGGGTGACGTCATGTGAATACTATGTATTATAGAAGTACTTATTAGATGTCCTTATGTTTACCGTCATTGGAATCCCCTTAAACTTATCATTTCAAATATTGATATCTCAAAATCCATTTTTTGCGACTTGTGGCTCATTTTTCGCACATCACATCACATTATATAGGTTAATTTTCGATTCGATGGCCAGTGTAAATATAATGCAAAGATTACAACAATTCGAAAACGATAGAGGAGAGTTGCCAACTAAAACTAGCTCTTAACAACTTATATATAGAAATGAATTGCTGACTTGAAAATTGTTCTCTTGTTTTTAACTGTTTGACTGTTTTTATTATTATATTGCGGCGATGTTAGAACGTAATCTTGATATTGGTAAGGAATAAATGCAGAATAAAGACATTTTCTTGCTTTCAATGTAATTGTATTCAGCCACTTGTTATAGCACATATCAGGCTAAACTGACATTTACTATAGCATCTGTTAACGAACCTCTTAACGCTTACTTAATCATGATGAAAGCGATTTTTTTCTTTTAATTAAACACATACGTTTCAAATTATATTTTTTTCCTCTACCCCCACCCCCATTGTTTCATTGGAGATATAGAAGTTGGCGTAGGAATACATCATATATAGTACAGTTGGGTGAAAAGGAGTGAGAATAGCATAACACAGTGGATATTCCAAATAGGAAAAGGTTTTTCCAAAAAGGAAAGTCTTGGATATTTGGGATCC
The DNA here is from genome assembly GCA_942159475.1 of Sthenelais limicola. Taxonomy (NCBI): domain Eukaryota; kingdom Metazoa; phylum Annelida; class Polychaeta; order Phyllodocida; family Sigalionidae; genus Sthenelais; species Sthenelais limicola. The sequence goes on from OW804098.1 coordinate 34,260,156, forward strand.
TTTCCGAATGGGGACAAAACAACAATTACTAGTAAAGTAGCTAAATAGGCCTACTCTATAGCATGACCTTAGACATGTATGGATATATTTAATACGCATTCTTTAAATTTAGTATATGTATTCATATGACTTACAGCGCTGGATACCACAAACATGAAAACATTCCTCCAAAGAGATCCTGTGAATAAAACACTTTTAATAATATCAATTTTGCGACTTGTGACTCATTTTCCTGAAACACATCACATATGGTGGCGCCTCTTCCCACTGTGGAGGGATCCAAGCAACTATATATGCGAGAACACAGGCTATAGCAAATTGTGCAGGGTTGATATTTTATTTCTATACTTTTGTTAACATTTTAGAACCCTTTGTTCCTATTAACAATCGTATATATGTAAATAATTATTTGTGTTTCTTTTGAGGTTTGAGGTCCATCCCTTGAATCAATGTTGTTTTTAATTTTACATTAGTCTGATTTTAGATATAGTACAACACATTATGACAACATCAATCTATTATTTAAAAGAAAAATAATTATTGACTTGCACTCTTGTTTCCTGCAGGAAGTTTTTTCAGCTTTTCCACCTATAATAGAAGCTTTTCCAAGTATCCTCATTCGACTAAAGGGTGGTAGGAAGTCAACAAGCTGGTAAACTGTAACCCGGAAAACCACCAACCACAAAAGCTTTCACCCATTTTGATGATCTTTGAGTAATTTTTAGCAGCAGCTAATATCAATAGGAATCAAGCATATATTAGAGAAACTGTTATGTGCTTTACTCTTAACCAATGAAACTGTTATTTCTCCTTTTCTCTTTACGTAGGATAGGCTGCTGTATATGGGGAAAAACTAATATAGAAATAGACCATGTCAAACATTTAAATTGGTGAAAACTCATAATAATTTATATCATTATTATATCTAAGGAAGAAAATAATTTACAGCGGCTGTGAACTAGTTGGAAAAGGTCTAAAACGATTACGATTCAATTAAGTGTAATTGAGAGGGGTATTTTGTGTTGGCAAGGAGGGTGGCTGTATTTTTGTAAAGTCCTTTCCACGTGTGAAACATTTCAAATGTATTAAAAGTTTAATACATTGGCCTTGAGAGTGGATAGAGCATTACACCCCGGTCTTCCTGAAAATGTTAATTCTCCAGACAAATGTTTGCAGTTGCCCTGCAGGCAGTTGCCCCACCTCAATGGGTGGTGCCAAGATACTTACATATGTACATTCCGCCGCTAGATCTTAACCACAACTACACGACTCACAGCTGAGTTTACAAGCATTTCTTATGAGTTCTTTCATTCTTAACAATGTGAATCCTTGCAGGAAATTTTATAAAACTGGTTAGGATGCGAAGTCATCAAAGAGCTTTACAATAGAGAAAGACGAAACAATAAGACTGTCATTACAATAAGATATTGATAATAATAAACGCCATTATTGATAAATATCTATATAGTTGTGAAAGAATTCGAAGGTGTCGAACTCGCCTGAAATTGAATGAAGCAATTGGTCATATAAGAATATTAATTTGACTGTCCGGGTCTTTTTTCATTGAAATCATGTTCAGATTTCAACCTTTTATATAAAGAAAAACCGTTACGCCCGCTGCCTTCCTTAGAGACAAGTGAAATTTGTTTTAAAAAGTATTACGCATTTTTGTATGTTTTAGTATTTTTTATTCTTACACATCTATGTTACCGAGATTATAGGAACTTGCTTCGTTCTACTTCAACACCATGCAGGTCTTTGAAACACTACTAAATGCCTAGGCTGAATATTTGTCTACTCTTCTGCCTGACCCTCATAGATCGGAGTGCGCAATTATTATAGGTGCACTTTGAAATGTGAAATCTTTTCATCATGATTTTTGTGTGTTGACCTACTGTCTCCTAAAAACAAGATATTTTACATCTCTAATGCTGCTAATGGTGTAAATGTATTTATTAGCTGTATTTTTATTGATACAACATTCAAACACTGAGTACGCTCCGCCTAAAAAACAACTATGTTAAACAATCTCCCATGCTCTGTTTTTCTTTTGTGGGGAACCTCAACCAATCATCGTAAAACATTTTCCTTGTGAGGGATTTTGCGGTTGCTTACATATTTCTTTGGGAATATAAACGCATGGCAATACAAGCTGTAGAGAATTCAAAGTCAATTCCATCAATACTCATCCATTGGATTTGCTTTAATCATGATTGGCAATATGTGATTTGTTACAGGAAAATGAGTCACAAGTCGCAAAAAATGGATTTTGAGATTTTATCATTTGAAAAGCTGAGATCAAGCTTTAAGATATCTAATAACTACTGCCATATTTTTTAAAAAACAGTTTGCAATATTTCTGGGTGGACAAGGACTAGGCAGTTAGATCCTGAGGTTATGGTAGTGAGTTTTGTCTAAGGCTCGTGGGAACCAAGCCGAGGCGAAGCCGAGGTTTGCTTCCAGGAGCCTTAGACAAAACAAAGGACCATAACCTCAGGATCTAATGGCTTTAGTCCCCTTTTGTTGGGCTGTTACTCTCATTAACAACAATTTATAAATGATTTCAAAGCAAAATGAACCGGTGGAAAGCCATGATCTTGCCGTTTTGAGCAGTAATTATTGTTTTGTATTTTCGTTGATGTAAGCGGTCAGCCGGTAACGGAAGTCCAACACTAGTACAACTGGTCTGGATTGTGTATAACTGTCCCGGCCAGCCCAACAAACGGGGACTAATAGTAAAGTAGTTAAAGGTGAAGTGTAATGAAAATTGTAAAATTCGAGATAAGGGCTGATTTACATGTGTGGTGGTGGTATTGATGGCTTCCAGGGTTGAAAATTGAAAAAAAAATCTGTTAATGCCCGTTTTTCTCAGCTTTCTTGTGAGTACACAAATGGGGCTCAGTTTGCCTTAGTAGAGGGTGTGTATTCGCGCCCCACCGCTGTGACGTCATCTGCGTCCAAGCTAAGGCCTGCTATAGCATGGCCAAGCATTGTCTCATAGCATTTAGGTGTTAGTTGGTGTTGTACGGATCAATTTACGGATGGCTTTTGTCTTAATCTAAGTTACTGTCTAACAGATGATCGAGTTCCATAAATGCAGAGCTATTATATTCTTTATACATAGCTCTGATAAATGTAACAAATGAGGAAGAAAGAGAGAGGGGTGGGAGGAGAGATGGAAGAAATTTACCCGCCCACAAATAAATTCTCAATGAAATCCTCCCTGCTGCAGCAGCATCCATTTGCTCCTGAACACATTTGTATTCCTCCATCATGACTGTCGGTTGGCAATTCCATAAACCAAACCAAGTTAAATTTGGGATCTTTTCCAGCTCTAATTAATAGAACTGGCCGACGGTTCTACACCAATTTTAGAAGAGGTTTCTCAATTCTAATAGTCATTTTCAGCAATCACTTGGTAAGGAATAAATGCAGAATAAAGACATTTTCTTGCTTTCAATGTAATTGTATTCAGCCACTTGTTATAGCACATATCAGGCTAAACTGACATTTACTATAGCATCTGTTAACGAACCTCTTAACGCTTACTTAATCATGATGAAAGCGATTTTTTTCTTTTAATTAAACACATACGTTTCAAATTATATTCTAAGATGGTTTTATCATATTGTAGAACAACTATCTCCCAATATTTTAACAGTTGTTTTCATGTGTTGTCTGGCTATGAATGTCCTACTATTCAGTACAGAAATAACACTTTTATCTTGATATATTTCGTCACACTATTTTTAGCAAGATCATCATTATACACTATGATAATTACAATATACGTTACTTGAATACTAAATTATTCAAACACATCATATTAGTCGTTAATTTCTACTCTTTCTGTCTCGCTCTCCCTCTCTCTCTTTCTCACTTTCCTTCACCCGCCAAGGAGGGCGGGTAACTTTTGGATTTGTTCCCGCCCGCATAATTTTTTACACGCATTTGGCGGAATAAATCTCGCTGCATTGGACGATAGAACTAGTGTGTCTATAGCTCTGCTCACACCTACCAGTCGCGCAGGGACATGGATGATGTCACAGGCCGCTTGACCCGTCCAAGATGGCTACTCACCCTTGCCGTGCTGGGTTGCATTAGCCTAAAAAGTGGGAGCACTTAAACACCTCCCACTGGTTTGATTTATTAGGTCGGAAACTATAACTTTGTAGATAGTTTCTAAATATTCCCCCGAATGCATCAAGCTAAGCACACAAAAATTGAGAACATTAAAAAAGGGATCTTGTGAATATAGTTATAACCCTTCAATAAATCTTATATTTGCGACTTGGGACTCATTTGTCTTTAACACGTCACATAGCATATTTAGATAGATGTATAACGATCGTTTTAATCGTGAACGCCAGCACTGAAAATTCTGTTGTTCACCCCAATACTTTAATCATATTTTCTTCAATCCTATTTTCAATCTTTCAATTCTATCGAGGTTTAAATACCATTCTTTCTGTATATCGGGCGTATGGGGAATACCTGTACATGTGAATCTCGCAGAAGATTTGAACATTTTTTCGGAGACATTTGTGCTTATTATTGAAAAGATTATGGAGAACTAAAGCTATTAATAATGATAATTATATGATTTATTTTGAGTACGTGTGGAAATTTAAAGTCAAGCATGAATCGTATGATACAACATATGGTATATCAATTGGTATTTGTGATAGTACTTTCTAAGAGGCCCTCTTTTCTCGAAACCCAAGAAAATTAAGTATACCAAAATTAAGTAACAAGTATACAATTCCAAGTATACCCTTTACCTGTTTGCACTACAGACTCATGGAATTTTATTATATTTTCCGCATCATCAGACTGCGATGTATATATATATGCATACTGTATGCCTTTCATCTTATTTGTGATAGAGTGGTTCCTGTTCCATGAGTACACCTTTTGTGTAGCATACAAATAATAAGAAATTAAGTCTGGATTTTATCATTTCTGCCAACACAAAAATTGTGTTCTTTCCTGGAATTCCCTAGATACGATTACTGCGTCGAGGTTTTATCAGCTTAGCAAATTATTTCAGTTGGAAATTGGAAATTGAGATATGATCAAAAACATTTCAACCAATTCTCGCCAAGTCCTGACCGAGTCCTGTTAGTTATGTGATGTGTTTCTGGAAAATGAGCCAAAAGTCGCAAAAAATTAAGTTTGAGATACTATCACCTTTGAAAAGATGAAATCAAGCAGATTCTAATAATGGTAAACATTAAGACATCATTGTTATGATTATTATTCGGATGTTGTTCTGATTGTTCTGGTGTTATATAGTAGGCCTAGTATATGAAAGATGTGTCACAATCCATATTGGGCCTGCCAGGGAGTTATACCTATTCATCATTATACCTGCTGATTTTCACTGATTAACGCTAATTTACACTCGTGTTTAGTTTAGTTAGTTGAGAAACTCGAATTATCTCTCTTGGAGATGGTAAATGGTTTGATTTTGCATTTTAATTTCGCTTTTTAAATGTAGCTTAGTAGTCTAGTCCAGGAACATACTGGAAGACATGGAAGTCATCTTTCAGATTTATGATTCCTTTTTATACACCTGTAGGTGCAAATAAATGGTATATATTGAATGGAATTGAATTGTTCTGATAATTTCTAAATACAGATGATAATTATAATTAAAACTGACTTTTCTCTATGTATCAGGAATGGCCGAAAATAATGTCCTTATGTGATGTAGGCCTAATGTTACTTCCTGAATTAACATCTTTAAAAACTAAACAAAAATATCCTAAGGTATGTTGTATGATAAGAAGTGTACCAAGGTTCACAACAGCAGGTAATTCCTATTTCCCCAATTCAAAGCTTGGAAGAATATAGGGCTAGGGTAACCACAGACCGTGTCACTTCGTGTCACCATTTGTTGTGGACGCGGACATGCTATATCAGACCACGAAGGATATGATAGATTTCCCACTTTTCCTATCTTCGGAAACACGATGTTCCCAATCATAGGATCGAGGGCGCGTGTGGCGATTAATGGGGTATAAGGATATTCCAATATAGGCGACAGGCAATTAAATATTTAAGAGAGGGAAGGGGAGGCAACAACATTACAACAGTGACAAAAAAAACATTTTAACAGGGTTCCATTTGAGGTATGCATGTTAATACAGATACTAACTTACAGAGACAACTTGAAAGAGAAAGATGATTGGAGTGGGAACAAGGAGAGTGGGAAGATGTGGGCCCCACTGTCCCACTAGCAAATCCCATGTGAAGCACAGGTATTTGCTAGTACTAATTATAACCCTAACCTAACCTTAAATTATATAGTTAGTAGCCTGGCGCCTAGTATTTAGTTGATACCTAGTTTGCCTGTCTCTCCATAGGGGGACAGCGCAGATGGGATACAAGGTTGATGACGACGGAGGTAACAAATAAAACCAAGGCAAGCAGAAAACCTGTCGCCAATTTTTACAAGCTACTCAGGACAATTAATTGATAGCATTTAAAGCTGCATTCTCAACTATTACAACAACAAAAAACGTACAGGATGGACTCCTATTATGACTTATAGGACTGAATGTATCAATATTCTGCTGCTGTTTTATGTTTATACAAGAATTTAAAGTTGAATCACTAAGATGAGAGTAAACGGCCGTCGATGAGCGAAAATAAGTGGTGCCACCACAGGAAATGATTCTGGCGGGTTTCCGAAATAAAGATTTTGACATTTATGAAGCAAGAATAACCTGACAAAATTCTCCAATTAGCTTTGGTCAAATGATGTGTAGATGGGTTGGAAAAGAACGAAAAAAACACGTAGAAAATTCTTAGCCCCATATTGAGCTACTGCTATTCATAGGCCTACAATTGTTAAAATGTTAAATGCAAAAGGGTTAGGGTCACATGTATACCTGGACGATATATATAGTCCTAATATAACACTCTGAAATCTACACATGACCTAAATATCGTCCTAGACATCTTTGGAGTACATTGTACTACCCAAAGCTAAGGACAAATGACAGGGCCCAGCTCAAATGACTCTCTAAATGCCTTTGAATCCATCCCCTTGTCATCTCCAGCAGTCATATTATCATAGTACCCGCATTATCTAGCCACCAGATCAGAAGAAACGCATGCAAAGAATCTGCAGAGGGCTGGTCAGTCCCAAACCAGGGTTTTATATTGGGTGACAGTCACATATCACAGGGTCTTGGGCTTCAGTAAATCCAGTTACTATCCAGTAAATGCAAATGTGTCAAAGCAATTACTAGGTCACCACAGGAGCCTTTCTTAATGTCTATTTTTTTAAAACATTTTCATTAGGAAGATGTTCACAGTGTGATGGGTCTCATCTCCTATAAAGGGATGTACAATGCATGCAACCAAGGGTGAATGGGCATCATCGGGACGCAGGGCTTACATACAATCTGACCCCCCCCCCCCCCCCCCCCAATGAACATGAATAAATCTCTAGCAAGGGCCTTAATTGGCATAAAAAATACCATCAACTTTTTTATATTCCCATCACATCCATCCCAATTCCATTTCACGGTTGCTTGGACATTATTCTTACTGTTTGTTACCTTTGAAATGTAGGTGTTGATATCGGGGGAGCAGGGATATCACGATCGGGGTCCCCTTTGGGACGGCTAAGGGATAATATCTCATGTTGCGTACTATAGGTAAGTTGAAAGGATAACTCGGTAGAGTCGGGTGATTCCAGGAGGAACTGTAGAAAGGTAGATCTCTTTATTTGAGAGACACAGCAGTAGATGTACAATGAGCACCCGGGAGCAGCTCACTAGAGAAATCTGAGCTCGACTCAGGCATGATGTGTTCTCTAGCAAGGCCCCGCAGCTACTAACTCCTTTATAAAGTCTGCCAGATTTTCGCCTTCTACCATGTCTTAGGGCCTTTTTATCCAAATCAGAAAGACATTCGAATCTTTCTAAAAACCCCGCTTTCATTAGGTCCCATGTGGTGAATGCAGTGGGTTTCTCGGAGATTTTTAACCAACACCTCGCCGAACCGCCCAGGAATGTTGAGAAGTAGGGGCGAAAAGCATTTATATCATCTGGGTGCAGTCTCTTTGCTAAGGCCTCCACGTCCTCTATGAACGCCCTGGGATCCTCGCCGGGGAGATCTGAGAATTTTGGGGGTGAGAGGAGGGCTTGCATTTTGTGTTCGAGGGCCGCCATGTCGATTTCTTGCCCTTCCTCGTCCTCCTCTTCCTCTTCTTCTTCTTCTTCTTCTACTTCTTCTACTTCTTCTTCTACTTCTCCTTCTTGTTGCTGGTGCTGATTTATTACTATTTCATCAGCTATCGGCACTTGATCAGGTCTAGCTTCAGGTGGGGCCGCATGTAATGGTTGTTGGGCGGCAGCTATTTCTCTCTCTGGTACTGCCTCGCCAGTTTCTTGAGGCAGCAGGATCCCATGGAAATCCTTTTGGTTGTGATTCAACTGGTCTTCATCCCCAAGTATGCGTGTGGCATTGATATCGTCGTCGATATCCAATACCAAAGTCAAATCACCTACTGCTATAGTTGCGTTGCTACTGGCATCATCTCCAGACAGCTCCCAATTCGTTGTTTTTAGCAGTATTTCATTTCGGTTGTGAAGGTCCTGTTCCTTTTCTGGGGTATTGATTAAACCCTGAAATTCATTTTCCAACTTCTTAGATAGTTGTGGAGATTGTCCTGGCACCTTTTTATCTCCGTCTACAAAACCACTTCTGGTCTTACAACCAAGTCTGAATGAGGCCCATGCAGTTGGTCTTTTCTTTTCTGCTTTTTGCTCGTCTTCCGTTGGGCCCACATCTGCCATGCATGGTTCGTGTCTCGTTTTACAATTCCTCCAAATCCGGGTTCACCACCAGATGTTGATATCGGGGGAGCAGGGATATCACGATCGGGGTCCCCTTTGGGACGGCTAAGGGATAATATCTCATGTTGCGTACTATAGGTAAGTTGAAAGGATAACTCGGTAGAGTCGGGTGATTCCAGGAGGAACTGTAGAAAGGTAGATCTCTTTATTTGAGAGACACAGCAGTAGATGTACAATGAGCACCCGGGAGCAGCTCACTAGAGAAATCTGAGCTCGACTCAGACATGATGTGTTCTCTAGCAAGGCCCCGCAGCTACTAACTCCTTTCTTCTCAAAACTCAAGCTGAGCGGCTCCTGCCTCCTAGAGTCTCTCTCTCAGGGGTGGGGTAGTGGGCTATATTTTATTGACCAATGGGAGAGCTCTTTGGAGGCTGTACACAGGGCCATGTCAGCTTGTGAAATACGCGTTAGAGTAAATAGGGTAATTAAGCTTATTAGTATAATGAGGTTTCTTAATATCAATAAGAGTTATTAATATTCGTCATTACTCGTATCGAGCACGAGGGTGGGTCAGTCCTGATGCCGAGGAGAATGGCTATTAACATAGGCTATTTCTTTTATAATTAATATCAGTAATTAATTATTATTTATGATCTTATGATTAGATTGAATATTTAAGTCATTTCTCATTTACTACTAAAACATTAGGTAAATTCGAAATATAACTTCAAAATAAAATGATTACATCGCCACTCCAGTGTTTATCATTTGCCCATTGGTTCAAATACTGAGACAAAGTTGATTTTAGGAGTTAACTGCATGTCCAAGAGGTGATGCTACCCCTTCTAGTGAGGCTCCAATGAACTACCAGTGACCAATGGTTGGATAATGCGAAAATCATTAGTTTTTTACCGATGTTAAGAGTGCAGATTTAAGTATATTATCTTTATATGGCTGCATGAAATGATTCCTTGGCTTCATGGAGCAACTCACTCTGATAGTATTCTCCATTTATATGGATGGAATCTTAATTAGCATAAATAATCTTAACTCTTCCCCGCCGCCCGCCCCCGCCCCTGGGAAGTTGAATAATTATTGCACATAAAGTTTATATTCTCATAGTCATATAGGGTTTTTGCCCGACTGGTTTACATGTCTACTTCATAAAATACTAGTAATGCTTAAATAATGAATACAAAGGATTTTTGATGCTTAGAATTAAGAAAAGTGTAACTTAAGTAAAGACGTTGACCTGTTGATTTTGTGTTTGATAAAATCAGTAACCTTTTTCTATTTAGACCCTCAGCCATTGTAATGCTTCATATGGAATTTCTTTCTACTAATCCAGTGATATGGGTCCATTCTGTAATCTAACAAGAATATATTGCAATATTGCATGAAATAAAGTGAATATCACTGGGGTTTCATGACCTACTTCTTCACTAACGTCATGCTCAAAATGGGGTACCCTGACGTACTTCATTGACTTCAGAAACACTCTGCATGTATACATGTGTTGAGAGAGGCGCGGGGTTGCAGAGAGGGGCGGAAGGGGTGTAGGGAAGGGGTAGAAACAGGAGAGGGGGAGGGGAAGGAGGGGGAGGGATGTAAGGGGGAGGGGGGAAGGGGGGAAGGGGATGGGACGGGGGAGGACAAGGGAGAAGGGGTGGCAAAATGAGAGCCATTTAAGGGAAAAGGGGGAAGAGGGGAAGAAGGATAGAGGATGATGTGTGAGAGAGAATGGGAGGGTGAGAGAGAGATGAAAATAGAGATGGAGGGAAGGAGAGAGAGGGATGATCTAGATATTGTTGGAGTGGGAATTAATGTTATTCGTTATTTGACCGCTAGGAGGAAAAGGGGGAGATGATTGGTTGCTGGGAGCCGATTCGTCCCAGAGTTGCTCTAAGTTAGGTTCAATTACATAGTCCATTCCAATGGTCAGCTATCAGGGGTAGCGCGTCAGCTAGCACAGAAGAGGGACTTAGCAATATAAGTAACTTAAGTAGGAAAAGGTACTCGTGACCTTGGGGTTCAGACGGTTTGGCCCATGCTCGATCTAGTCAGACATCAGAGAAGAGGAATATGGTTTTCAGCAAGACTTTGTTCTCCACACACAGGCTCACATCATCATCCAAGGAATGGTCAACAGGGAGTGACAATCTTACCAGCCCACACTGGGCCTTATATACAAGATTAGCAATAAAATAGACATAAAGTAGGAAAGAGTGTTGACAGGTTAAGTCGTCCCACCCGTCCCATCCGTCCACAGACAAGTTAAAGAAAGAGGTGTGGATAGATTTATGTACGGGGACGTGTGGCCTGAATGACTTCCAAGAACCCAGGTCACAGAGGTCATTCTAACAAGGGAGACTCGTCTGCCTCCTGTAACAATATAGTATATCCATGGAGATGGAGGAGGGTGAGAGGAAGACAAAGTGGTTGGGAGAGAGGGAGCGGGATGGGGGAGAGGGAGGGAGTGGGATGGGAGGGAGAGAAGGATAGGAGAAAGAGGGAGTGGCGAAATGGAACATCTAAGGGAGAGGGTGAAGAGGGGTAGGGACGGAAAGATAAAAAATACAGGGAGAATAGAATATGCGTTGGAGAGAAGGGGGGGGGGGCAGGGAGGGAGAGTAGCATGGGGAGAGGGAGCAAAAGGAGGGCAGGGATGTGGGTGAGAGGTCTGAGAGAGATGGAAAGAGAGAGGGTGATCAAGACATATTATTATCTATATCATGGAACATATATCAAGGGAGAGGGAGGCTAGGGAGGAGGACGAGAGGGAGAGGAAGGGGCAGATAGGCAGGGAGAAAGGAGGGAGGAAATGAAAGAGTATCAGTATGAGAGAGAGGGGCGGAAGAAGGGTAAGAATGCTTTGGAATACAGGTATTTAAAGATTACTATCCACAATAATAATTATGTGCTTGACTGTCACCATTTCGACTGTCAACCGTTGCAGACAAATATATTGCTAATGGCAATATAATGTAGCTTCGGCTAGTCGCCAGTTCTAGTTTGGGCCAAGCTGCCTGTTTACCATTAGTGTACCATTAGTGTAAAACGTTCGAACCGTTGCGTCATCATTTACTGTAAATACAAGAGCTGTTGTTGATGTATCTTCAGTCTGCTGTTGGGCTTTGACCAATAAGGATCCAACTGTTATAATTCAGTTTGGGACTGCCTTCCTCAATATGCTGCGCTAGCAATTGAAGGATAGTTTGGATAGTTTCCCTCCCAGACCCTTGATGAGAGGCGTAGCCCCCACCCCTCAGCCCTCTCAGCCAATAGGATGAGACATTATTAAATACAAAAAAATAGTCATGGTAATAGTCATGGAAAAGAAAACTAATTACGAGTGTATTTTTATTTTTTTACTGACCAATATTCTGAGCAGTTTAGGTTGAAAGTGGTGGACATCCATTTCCTGTATGTTTGAAAATCGGAATAAAAATTCAATATATTTATTTTTTCACGTTGCAATGGGTTGTGATCTGGGTCTAGTAACCGGCGCATAGACATTCTTGTATATATAAGGAAATTATTTCCTATAATATAATCTACTTGGCATTAATATCATCACCATTTCAGAAGACATTCCTGTTGGGAAATAAACAGCTGTAATAATTAGATTTGGCCCATTGTTGAGGGAGTGTGTGTGTGTATGTGTGTGAGAGAGAGAGAAATTTCCATGTTGAGAACCTGAGAATCGTGATGGGAATTTACATGATTCGCCACAAAATATATATATATATATATATATATATATATGCGCTTTTTTTTCTGAATGCCCTCTATCTCTACGATAATAAAATCCCGAAAATAATTTAAATTAATGTTAAGCATTTGTACAAGTCAAAGATTTCTGATTGGAGAAAGATGAAAACCACATGCTAAACTACAATATTTAGACTATGATTAAGCGCATCAGATCTTATCAACCATAAAAGTGTACTGCAAGACTACGCTACATGCGTAATGAATTATCCGAATAAGTTCGAAATATTTATCATATTTATAGATCAATATTTAGTGATTAACCTTCCACAGGATCTGGTCACACTATGAAGACCACGCCTAGCAGACCCCAAGTGGTGGCCAGTACAGGGCCTTACAGGTGGGACATATGACACCCGGTTTAGGGCAACTCATTATGACTACTTCCATTGCCATGCCACCTCTTCCGCCCCCATTTGTCACCCTCCTACCTAATCTCCCCTGGTGCAAGGAACTCATGCCGAGTGAAGTAACCGCCCACAACTGTAAGGAGGCACCTGAGTGGCTATATAGCCACCAGTAGCAGTCGCTTATAAGTATTTCATGCACTCATGGAGTTTGTCCATTTGAAACTTTCTCTTGCGGAGTGAAACTTACCGTTTGAAGAAATATGGAGGTCTCAGGCTCTACGCAGCTCCTCGAGAGGTAAGTAGATACATTACTATTATTGTGTTTCGCCCTAAAAACGCCCAACCTTTCTTTTCCTAATTGTAAATTGACTGTTGATGTTTGAGGTGTTTTTGGTGAAGGTCTATTTTATTTGTACATGTTTTGTTATCTTTGATTTCTTTACAGGTTTTATTGTCAAATGTCATCACTTTGTTAGTTATTCTACTGCTAAATATGCCCTTAAATAGTGCAATTAGATTAGGGATGGTTGAGTGAATACATGATTACAGGATGAATTAACGAGGGATATTTTCCTAGTTTTTGTTTTGCAAACTTAATGTTTGAAGTGGCTATTTTTCTACTGACTACTATAGGTCGTGTCGGCTGATTAATGCGAAATACTTATTTTTCCTATTTCTTTTTGAGACAAATGCGCATTGAGGTTTTATGATAATGACTGCTGATCTCCTACTATGGAGAATTAATTTATTTTGCTTTTGCTATTTTGCGGGTGAAATTGGGTCAAGGAATAGTTCATGATTACAATTTAAGTCAACTTTTCGGATTTCTCAATTAAATAAAATCGAATAGAAAAATAATACTTGGGGAGATTATTTTATTTTTTTGTTTACATATATTATTCTTGTTTATATTTATTGTTTGTTTATATCTATCCTACTTTTCATTATTTCAATCAATTGCCTTTGTTGTATCTCTTTTACGTTTGCCCATGTATTATATTGCCACGAACATTCTTGTTTTTTAATTGTTGAATGTAACTATAACTGGGTAACAGATTTAACGCTCAACATTATAAGAATAATAAGGAAAAAATAACTTAAGTGTGATGTTTACCATGAAAGAGACAGACTTGAAATCCTCGAGCGTGGAGCTGAGGTGAGAGGATTGATTTGCAATCGAATTAAACTCGCCCAGCACTCAGTCGTACCACCTTCGCTTCTCAAAGTTGCGAGTTGTTTGTCACCGTCTTGAATGGTCCTGGGGCCCGTTGCTCCGTTTCTCGCTAACTATTTCCCCATTGAAAGTGTATGGGAAAATAGTTAGCGAGAAACGGAGCAACGGGCCAGGACCATTCAAGACGGTGACAAACAACTCGCAACTTTGAGAAGCGAAGGTGGTACGACTGAGTGCTGGGCGAGTTTAATTCGAGGGTTATTATGCGCAGAGCCTAAAGGGATTAATAACCTCCATTTCGCGCCTGCTGGTGCGCTGTTTGTGCATAATCCCAAGACGCAGCCGAGCGATTATGCACCATTATTTGATGTTCTTAGAATAATATAGGCTACTTTCTCAAACATTAAACGTTATATATCATACCACCATAATACAATTCAAGAAAAGAAAATAATGCGCATCATTCCGTGACTACCAATTTCCCTTTTAGTGATTCCAAATAATATTATACCGACTTAATTTAGTGTCATGCTAGACACAAACGTAATTATAAGCGGCCTTCTGTTTCCATCTTAATCTTCCCTAGTGGAGCGAGTGGGGAGACAAAGGGTTGGAATATAACCCAAGTTAGGAACGAAAAATGTGGTATTGACTTCAGAATGTGTGAAGGCCCACCCACATTAACACGGCCGACGTGGTGTACATGTAGCATTATCGTCGGCCGGCTGGCCGTGGCAATGTAGATTGGCCTTGATCCTTGACAAGCTGGTATGCGTTGCATCTATGCAACATCTATACAGAATAGGTGGATCAGATGCATGTTTACATAATCTGTTACCCTTTTCGCTCAATTCCATAATCATAGTACCCGCGAAAGGTTATTGACTTGGTGAAATGTGTGTACGTATCAAGCAACCTCATGTTATACAAAGCAAGTATATGGATCCGAACAAACATCAAATGCTCTCTTTATAGAATCTTCTTTTGTTGGATATAAAGCAACTCTTTCTGTTTCTGTCTGTCTATCTCTCTCTCTCTCTTTCTTATTCTTTCTTTCTAGTATTTCTTCTTTCTCTCCTTCTTCCGTTTCTTCAGTTTTAGACCCACCTGCATTGACCCATGTAGTGCAGGCTATTAATATTCAATCGTGTGCCTGGTATTAGATATTAAAAAAAACCCTGTGAGTTATTCTGATAGTTCAAATATTTCTTTGGACTAGTGTTTCACGAGGGAGTGTGTGGTCGGTAAAAATATGCTAAATCTCCGGGAAAAACTCGATTTGTATCTCGATACGATTTCAGGTATACATAAACCCAGACGTCATATGGAATAAATTCCTAAAAATTATACTTTTCGCGATTCTATGCTTTTAAGTCAAACAGAATATTGGTGTTGAACGTGTTAGGCATAAGCTCAATGCGTATACTACAACAATTCATGCAAATTTATATACGTTTATTCAAGATTTTGCTCTTGTTATTTTGCTGAGTCATTCGAATCATCTCTGTCGACAGCCTGTTGCCAAACAGCTTAAAAAAAGAATCATGGACGGTCACTGATACGATACCGGATATATAAAACGTTAATTAATAGGGTGGGGGGAATGTTAAGATGTCGTTGAACTTCGATCGTTGACAAATTATGAAATCAGTGTTGAAAGTATTTTGTATCAATAATTGAATTATACATTAATAAAGAAAATAGCAGTCCTGCCACACACACACACCCTCCCCGCTATAATGATCGGCTAAAATATTGCTTTAGCATGATATTTATTACTGCATTTAGTGACTGCCTTAAACAGTCCGGGCTATAATAACTATATCGGCAAAAGATTAATAACCTCCACTTCGGGTTAAAGGCTTCGCCTGCGGATTATACACCAAACAGTGCATCAGCAGCACCTCAATGTCGACCATTATCCCTTTAATATATGCAATGTACCCATTGAATGCGAGGGGCACAATCGAGCTTATATCCAGGATTACGACGGTGTGCTATATAGGTAGATAATGAAAGCACTCGAACTGGATTACTCGATTTAAATTGTTAATCGGCGGTTAAGATTTAGTCAGCCGGATACTATATCCTGGATGCCAATTAAGGCTATGGAAGAGTGAAGATCTTTCTAGTGTTGATGAAGTCAAATGGAATGGGTGCATTCGTGAATACAGGGACTGTATAAGGAAAGACATTCCGGTCTAGGCCCAAAGATGAGAGAGTCCCTTCAAACGGGGGGAAAGCCTCTCGCCTTAAACCGCAATATGCCATTTTAATTCTATTAAGACCACAAAATATCCTGATATTCCCATTAGAACGCCTAGTCCTAGGCCAGGAAACCGATTAGCGCAGTAGGCGTCCAATCACTGACAGACCATTCTTATCTGATCTGAGGGGTTGGGCCTAGCCTGATGATTCTAACTTGTCATGGTAATGCTGATCGAGTGTCTTATATTTGAAAATGAATAATTCTCATACAAGAATATGAATTTTAGATTATATATAATTTGATTAGATCAAATTCAAAGATCATGATTATCATTAGTATTGTTTTTTTGTTTTTTTCGCAACTGACTTTATTTCTGATACCTGCCGTCTGGGCTTTTACAATTCTAATATTCATTTCTGAAATAGAAAGACATGTATGAAAGAATCATTTTTTTAGTTCGTTAATTTGTTCCTCAATGTCTTCGGCCATACGTCGCCATATTGTTTTTTCTTTTGGACATATGTTCCTAATCGTGAAGGAGTATATTACTACCTTAGCCCTCATTCTCAGTTCATACATTGCTGATAGACAGTCAACTCTTCCTTTCTCGAACAATTTTTGTCGGTAGATGAATGATTTTAGCTGGAGTATGATCCAGTTGACAATTTTTGAATTGATATTTGTTATATCTATACCGAAGACAATGTCTATTGGTTTTATCACAATGTTTCTACCTTTTTGATTAAAGATTACCTTGCCATCCGCATCCTTATTGAGGTATCCACTATCATAAATCCACTTCAAGATATATTGCCACAAGGCTTTGGTTCTAGAACATGTTACCAAGAAGTGCGATATGTCATCCTTATTTTTACAAAATGAACAAGTATCTTTTTTAATAACGTCTATTTGTTTCAAATACGCGTTACATACAAGAACACCATGCAAAACTTTGTATTGGAAGATATGGATTCTTGCCTCAGTTGAGGCTTTGTAAGGAATTGTGAAAACATTGCTCCATTGGATTTCACCATAACTTTCTTTAGTCAAACCAAGCTTCTGTTCCCACTTTAGGAATTTTTCACAATGTTTCTACCTTTTTGATTAAAGATTACCTTGCCATCCGCATCCTTATTGAGGTATCCACTATCATAAATCCACTTCAAGATATATTGCCACAAGGCTTTGGTTCTAGAACATGTTACCAAGAAGTGCGATATGTCATCCTTATTTTTACAAAATGAACAAGTATCTTTTTTAATAATGTCTATTTGTTTCAAATACGCGTTACATACAAGAACACCATGCAAAACTTTGTATTGGAAGATATGGATTCTTGCCTCAGTTGAGGCTTTGTAAGGAATTGTGAAAACATTGCTCCATTGGATTTCACCATAACTTTCTTTAGTCAAACCAAGCTTCTGTTCCCACTTTAGGAATTTTTTCCATTTAGGTTTCAATCTTGAAATCAGTTGGCTGTATATTATTTTCGCGTTACATTCACAAATGTCAATCTTTTTATCATTGATTACAAAGAATACAGAATTATTTAATACATAGTTTCTTTCTCTCTTTATACATCTGATCCATTCGTCAGGTATGGCATTTTTAAGCATTTGTCTGGAAAAAAATGACGGGGCCATCTGAAAATTGGAGGCAATCTCCTTAGTAGTCATCATGTTACCATTTTCATTAAAGATGTCACCTAATACTATTATACCATTTTTTTTCCACGTTTCCCAGTAAAGCATTTGGCCTTTATCTTTGATGTAACGATTAGCCCATATTTTTTTTTAAGATCTGTTCAATACTTTCTGGCTTAAATTTATAGTAGTATTTATTCCATATTTCGAATAATTCCTTGTAGAAACCATTTAAATAAATACTTGGTTTGTACCTGCACAGAAATATTTCTTCTATGTCTCTCTGATGGAAAGCTTCGAGCACTTTGAACCATGACCTGTTTCTGCCTATAATAATTCTTCTCAGCCACATTATTCTGTTAGTTTCATATATTTGTCTGATCAATCTCAGATTAAGTCCACCTTTCTCTGGTTTTTGAGCCAGGAAGTCTACACTGATTTTGCGATGATTACTATTATACAAAAATTTGAACATAATCTGTTCTATCTCTTTGAGCAAGGATTCGCCAAAATGCATACAGGATAAGGCGTGTTGAAATATTGGTAGTAAGAATACATTACACACCATAATTCTTCCTTTCATAGTAAGGAATCTATTCTTCCAGGAATTAATTGTTTCCTTAATCTTTGATATAAGCTCACTACTGTTTACCTTATACATTTCACTTTCATCCCTTGGATTAAGAAGGTGTATACCAAGGACTTTCATCTTATTTGTCCATTCAATCTCAAGTACAGACCTGTTAGATAAAGAAACTTCGCCTATATTAAAACCTTTGGACTTCTTAGAATTAAGAGTTAACCCAGAGGCGAGAGAAAATTCTTCAATTGTTCTGATAGTTTGTACCAGGGAAGGCTCATCTTTAACAAATGAAGTCAAATCGTCCGCGAATTGGATTAATTTTGATTCCTGTTCTCCATGATTTATTCCGACTATTTCTTTGTTTCTTCTTATATTCTCAGACAATTTTTCCGCGACTATTATGAATAAGGAAGATGATATGGGGTCACCTTGCTTGACGCCCTTTTCCACATTAAACCATGTGGAAGCGAACCCATTATTCGTGAAAAGGCTTTGGACCCCTTCAGAAGCATTTTTACCCAAGATATAAACATAGGATCGATACTATGAGCCTCTAGGGCTTTTTCCATAAAAATCCAGTCCACGGAGTCGTATGCTTTGGAAAAATCGACAGAAGTTATTAGTCCAGCTTCATCATTATTCTCTAAGAAAGAGTGTATATCATCGATTTTTCTTATGGCCGAACCGATGAAACGGCCTTTCATAAAACCAACCTGGTCATCATTAATAATATTAGAGATACAGAAAGACAATCTATTAGCTAGTACTTTGGATATGATCTTATAATCAACATTTAGGAGCGTAATTGGTCTCCAATTCTTTAAAAACAATAAATCGCTATCCTTCTTAGGAATCACGCTTATTATTCCTCTTTTTTGATTTTCTGTCATTTCCTCCTCTACTAAACAAGTTTCTAACATAGCCATAAAAATATTTTTAATGGCATACCAAAAGGCCTGGTAAAACTCAGCACCAAAACCATCACAACCAGGTGATTTATTTTTTTTGAAATCCTTTAACACTTTTTCTACCTCCTCAGCAGATATTTCTCGACATAAGAATTTATTTTCTACCTCGTCTAGATGGGAAAAGTGATCAGGGTTGACAAATTTGTCCATTACCTCATCAATAGTGTTATCTTTGCTATATAATTTAGAGTAGAAGCGATGGCCTTCAGCAATAATATCCTCTTTTTTGCTCTTAATTTCGTCATCAACGTTTAATAAACTTATAACTCTTTTTTCGGATTTATATCTTTCTAATGCACAGAAGTATTTCGTTGGCTTTTCCCCTTCTGTCGCCCATTTGGCTTTTGATCTTATTAGCGCTCCTTCAGCTTTTTCTAGTTCGTACTCTCTTATATCTTGCAAGATTTTTTTCCTTGCATCAATTTCTTCTTTCGTCATTCTCTTTTTAGAGTCTAGGGAAGATAAAATATTTCTATTTTTTTCAATTCGAACTCTCTTACTCTTAGCTATCTCACTGCTCGTTTTGATAGCCAATTCCCTTACTTTTAGCTTGAAAAATTCCCATGCTATTTTAGGGTTAGTTGCTTCATTTGGGGCATTTTCACATAATTTTTCAACACCATTGACAAAGTTAGGATTATTAAGAATTTGATTGTTCAATTTCCAATACCCTCTACCTCTTTCAGGTTTGTACATAGAAATATTCGCATGCACTTCGAGATCATCAGAGTGACTACTATAAATAGTGTCACATTTTATAACTTTACTCACAATATTGTTAGAGACAAAAATATAATCTAATCGTTACTAGTATATATTCAGTATATCCAATAAAACATCCGAGATTTGCATCCCTTGGGACCTTTTATATTTTGGGGAAGGATTTTACTTTATCCCATGTCCATACTTTGCATTGAATTGAAATCTTGAAACATCCAGTTTTTAATAGTTTTACCGTGTGGAAAAGACGTGATAAGCACTGCAAAATACTGACGTTACCTGATATAAAAGCTATATAAAGTCTATATGTGCACGGG
The DNA here is from genome assembly GCA_942159475.1 of Sthenelais limicola. Lineage (NCBI taxonomy): Eukaryota > Metazoa > Annelida > Polychaeta > Phyllodocida > Sigalionidae > Sthenelais > Sthenelais limicola. Next base: position 34,280,704 of record OW804098.1, read on the forward strand.
ATGAAATGGAGAAACATTCCCCACCATATCCTTGTTATACCTCACTTTCTCAAGGAAAAATCTGTAGTCAAATTTCTTGAAGAAATCGTTGCCAGCAACGCTTCCAATGTCGTCATAACAAAAATGCTTTTCATAAGTTCTCTGTATTTATATGTTAGCCTAGAAAAGTAAACATTTTATCTTGCATTGAAACTGAAACCTGACTTCATGTCGTTTAGTTAACATCCCCAACCATGCATGCATGAACCTAGTACCGTATTAATAGGGGACTTGCACAGTCGGCCTTTTGAATCTTGATTCGCATGGAATTATGGGGCTAATGGTACTGTGTAAAATATATAGAAAACATATACTGTTCAGCATGGAATATCCATTGGTACTCCAATGTCAATATCCATGTGTTATGCATGTTTCCATGACACAAGACTTCATCTTTCCCATCACGCATTTGGTTTTCACCGATCATTTACACAAGCTATAATATTGGTGAAAACATTCTTGCAATTTTAGATAAAAATGTTCAAAAGCATCCCCTTAACCAAATTCAATCAGTCATTCAATCTCTCTCATTCTTTCTTCAACTACCTCACCATTCATTCTTCCTCACTCACCCGCACTTTTTCATTTATCATTACGTCTCCTCAGAGAAGGTTATTTTATCATAAATACCTCTCTATTTACTGTATCATAAGATACCTTTCAAATTTTACATAAACATCATAACATTTAATGAAGTATAATGATACCTGATTGCACTAAAATATCTTACCAAAACCTTTAAATTCCCCTTGCCACATAGTTTAGTGCAATAAGTATTAGTAAATAAGAGTGGAGGAGGGCCTCGTACCTTTAATAAAATATTACTTTATTAAAGGTATGCGTCACCACCGCTCTTATTTATTCAATGATGTATTAATGTTTTTGTGGGACTCTAGCATTCAGACGGCTATACAAACCTCTCACTCTAGTTTTTACAGTATTAAAGTTTGTAATAGTTTGCGCGGGCAATTAGAGAATTCGAAATAAAAGCGATGGGGCGAGTGAATAAATGCACGGATTCTTCCGTTGAACAAACTCCGATCTGGGATATGTAAATGTTAAAAAACGTTTTGAAGAGGGGATTATGTTCAGTGATTCAGACGGTGTTTTTGTATGGTTTCTTTATTCAGATGTTTTTCCCTTGGTAATGGCACTAAAGACAATAAAGGTGCGGACAGGTTGTTCCTGTGGTCAGGAAAAGGGGGCTTTCTTAGATTTGGAATACAAATATAAGTGCCAAAGTATTCTGAAGTATTTTTCATTATTTGAATTTATGTCTACACTGATTTAATCTTACTGAAAGTCTTTTTTCTCAGACACATTGCAATGACCTAATATCGCAGACAAATATTGATCTTTATTTGTAAACACAAGTGTCAGTTATTATACAGTGGTTATATTTGAGACATCCTATGCAGGATACTATAAACAGGAGTGGAATCCATGATACGCCGGGAGGTTTTTCTAATGATCGACGAGGGAAGGGGACGCTAAACTCGATCGGTACAAATGTGATATGTGTTACAGGAAAGGAGTCACTAGTCCCCCAAATTGGTTTTTGGTATGTTTTTCTGCTGTTAGTAGCTTGAATACATGTACCAACTCTCAAGACTGTGTATTGAATATATCTTTCCATATCTGAAATTATCCTAAGGAGTATATTTAGCAGCTTTACTATAGTGAGTGACTATGAGGAAATATCGCTAACGTTTTCATGCATACAAAATATAGAAGTACGTATTAGATATCTTAAAGTGTACCATCGTTGGAATCCGCTTGATATCATCTCTTTAAAAATACAATGATATCTCAAAATCTATTTTTTATCACTTGTGACTCATTTCCCTGTGACATATCACGAATAGGATAAATATTAACGCCATCCTATTCCTCAAATATTTTTCTTTTCGCCTTTTCTACCTGTCTCGTCCTCCCTGCTGTTGGCCTCCGCATACATCAACGCTGATCAAGCGATCTAGCCGCCTAAAAGCTACCTTGACGGGACAAGTCAGGACGCACTCTTAAAAACTGCTGCACATTTAAAATGGATTCTATTAAGATCTTGCAACTTTGACCGTCTAAATTGAATAAATTACCACACTTATAATTGTATCGTATGTATTATTATATATGCTATATACCAACGATATAACATGCATATATATACTTATCTTTCGATTATTATATCTTTAGCTAGTTGAGAATACCTTCAAACACCATCATTAATATCAACACACGAAAGTTGTTGTCAGTAGCTACATCATTTGCATTAGTCCCCTTAAATCTTTTTTTCTATCCTCATCTCTTTTCTTATAACTGTAAGTCTTTTCTTTGAAATATTTGTTTTACAGTGTTAGCGCAGAGAATGGCATCTTTATCCCTGCTGTTGCATATGAGTAGAGTGGGATTCAGAAAGTACAATAGTGACAGTATCCCACACTTGTAAGCGCACCACAATGGGGACTTACCATTACAAAACCTACACCTATTTAAACCCACCTTCCGGAGATAGTGATTTCCAAGTTAAGAATCCATAAATCCTAGATTTCGGTAGTTGTTAAATATGCGTGTGTTCATGAGGATTAAGACTTGCAAAGAATCAATGGAAATTAATTTCTTTACTCTTTTATTCTAAATTACTTTCACTGTGAAAGAAGTTCATTGGATATTTTACCATTAAAAAGGTAGGTTTCGGATTGTGTTGCAATGTTGTCAGATTGTTCGTTTGGATCAGTGTTTTGAAAGATTCCAAGTGGGGCATAATTATTGAATGGGATACCCGTGAACATTGGCTAAACCCTGTTTCTGTTGTTGTCAGAAGAATATATAATTTATGCATGCATCTAATGGAAGTCCATTATCATAATGCATCTATATATTCTCTGGAGTATGAAAATGAGATGCAGCGGTATACATTGAATCACATTGAGACATAATCATCACAAACCGCAAAAAGATATTTTGGTTTACGTCAAAAGAAACCAGGCACCCTCCATCACTGCAAGAGTTAAGAGAGGTTTAACTCGAAATAGCATGATGTAGTCTCGATTAGCAGTAGAATTATAGGTGATTGTAGCTGGTGTAAATGAAACAAAATTCTATTTTGAAATATTATGAAAAATAAATGTATTTAGACATCTTATACTGCCTTTTATCAAAGGATATATAATTATTTTTTAAAAACTCTGATAGAAATAGGCATTGAAACGAACAATCAACCCACAGTTATATTCCCTTAGCCTCAGATTAGAAGTAATGAATTGGACATTTCAATAATTATAATGTTTCAGTTCAAACATTTGTTGCGTAAATGCAGTTAAAAATATCATTCCTTATTATCAATCGTACATTAACTACTAATGTAAAGTATGAAATCGTGGGGATGCATTTAGCTGTCGTCTCATGCAGCAATATTGGTTTTATTGTCAAATGTATTTATTAACATGATCATGTGAACCCATCGTCATGTGCCCAGCCCGTTTAGCGACAACACATAAGGTTAGATAATGATTAGAACACACGATTCGATTTTATGAACTTTAGTCACGTGAATGAACATATCATTTGTTCACTGTCTGCAGCCTGTCGTAGCGACCATGATCAAACATGGCGTCCAACAAAATGAGGTCTCGAGTGACTCTGCGAGACCTGGGGATGTCACAAGACAGATGTCTTAAGGCCAGGTAAAACCACCTGGTGTTAGGTAGCTTTCCACTTCATCTTTATTTCTGTCACTCAGAATACATCTCTACGTTGATCCATGAGGGGCGTAATTAGAACGGGTCTTACATCATCATTTACAGTCCAATTTAAATTTATTTTTTTATACCAGGTTCGTCGATACAGTCCCAGAGATCAAGTTTGCCATAAATCGAGTTTGCTTGTCCCTCGGTCATTAGTTTAAGAGTCGTAGCTTAAGTTAGGTTTGTGTAAATTACTAATTACTACATTACTAGTAACTAGGCATAATTGCCGTACAATTATATTAAGTACTAGCAGCCGTAAAGTCACACTTTTGTGTGATGTTTGAGTTCCATCTATTAGCATCCCTCAACCCAACAATTATTATAAGTGTTATTGCGAAACAATGCATTCCTGAGTATTAAACATTATAGTTCTATCATAGGACTTTTAAGAGTCTAGTGGTTGGGTTGTCTGTTGAATAATATCCCAAATAACGAATGTTATCCTTTATTTAAAATCACACCTTATAATTATTAAATCGATAATGTTATCTTTAAACATAATAAAATCAGTCGTTATCAATCTCGATCTGATCAACTGCGGCAAATACATTGTATGTATATATGTATGTTTTAGCGCATGGATACATGATTCGCTTCCGATGCTTACCTGTTATTATGGGTTTTTCTCCAATACCAAGAATTAATCTTGCCAATAAAGGTGCATGTGTGATCGCAGATCGCGCAAATGCTAACTTTGATGGCAGTGACCCATACCCAAATAACTTGCATTATCCCTCGATTGTTGGGTCACTAAGGTCATTTATTGCTATTATAGCATACCTGAGTGTGCTAGTGCATTAGCCAGCATATGGTGACATCTGGAAAACGAATACTCACCGCCTGATTTATGCATGTTTAGTGACACAAAGCCAGGTACTTGGAAGGCACAGACCTATACGCCACGTTCCCTCAAATAATTCAGTGTGATTAGTATTAATTGATTGAAACATTTCCTCTAGACACCTCCATTAAATAGTTCATTTAGATCTTTTTGTCGAGTCTATTGATAAGGTCGAATGTTTATTAATTTTGATAGACAAAATATTTATCAATACTTTATTTTAACTATTAATTCTTATTCTCATTGCGTACAGTTTATTTAACACAAGGTATACTCTATATTATATAATATGTTCACTGTAATTAATTAAAAGTGTATTTTTAGTAGGAGGAGGGGTTTGTTGTACATCTTTAAGAACGTAGTATTGCCCATTATATTTTCATAACATATATATGTGATGCCCAATACATTTTGAAACACAAATGAAAAACCCAGACCCAGAGAAACTGGTTCACATATGCACGAATGGGATAAATATGAAGAAAATCCAATTCTTCTCTCATGGAATTCAATTTATTGTAAATGCAAGAATGAGTCCAATAGTTTCCATACCTTTCTCTCAAGTAGGTGCAACAGATTGGGAATGCTTCAAAGAACTGGACATGCATACCTGTCCGAGGGACACTTTTCTCACACAAACAAGGTCGCCTCTCAGACAAAATATTATAAAAAGAAGAAAGCACCGTCTGTCGCAAATTCTTTAAGTAATTTACCACTTCTTCTCAGTTGGTTCTCTCCTTTGCTCTGCCGATTGGGCCGCGGTACTTTTCGTTAATCAGACCACTTTCCTTATATTTAAATAATTTCTAAACTTTCTTATCTTAACAAGACAGAAAATTCCCACTATATTATATAAATTAAAATGTCATGAGGACTTTGATTGAGTAGATCTCGCGCCCTGCATTATGATTAAAATCTGTGTAACTTATTATATATATATATAGCAAGTAAATCTATCAGACCAGTCTAGCATTATATGTATGAATGAAATAGTCATCATTATCGTGTAAAAAAATAATCCGATATTATTTGTAATCAAAAGGTATATATAATTATATATGTATAATTTTATAACATTTGTGATCTGTTACTGAAAAATGAGTCACAAGTCGCAAAAATGTTATTTTTCAGTGCTGTCAGTAGCATGAATATATGTACCAAATTTGATGACTGTGTATTTAATATAGCCTTGCATATCCGAGGTTATCCTAAGGTAGACCTGCTAAGGCAGAGGCTGACGTCCCAATTCTGGATGATGTAACTTTGTATATTTCACTAAATTTACCTACTTTACTATGGTGATTGATCATTAAGAAAATTCAATAACCCATTTTTCCTGCATACAAAAATAGGGAAGTAATTATTGGATGCTCTATCATTTACTATCATTGGAATCCGCTTCATCTCCTCTTTTCAAATATGATGATGACATCTCAAAATTCATTTTCTGCGCATTGTGACTTATTTTCTTGTAACACATCACAATTCTAAAATACTTGTATCATGCTGGGCTGAGAATAGCGTCTACTGGATGTAAAGCTTGACTGAATAAACATAAAGGGCCTAGTCCACTGAGCTGATTCTCATGCGATTCTAACAGAATTTAGTGGAAAACAGTCCTCTTGGGCGCAAAATCGCATGAGAATAGGGTTGATGAAGTAGGCCCTTTAAATAAACGTCTAATGGAACTTAACCAAAAGTATTTTGATTGCAGAGGAGCCCCAAAATGCAGCTGAATAACAAACCAAAAGCTCCACCTCCGCCGATAAAACAATCTGCCTCGGCTGAGACAAATTCCTCGTGCAGCACATCAATATCAACATCGTCCAATACCTCCTCTTCAATAAACTCACTACCTAACTCGGAGCAACTCTGCAAAGAACCTAGGACCTATTCATGCGAATCTATTTATATGCAATGTTGTGAGGCGACCGATTCAGAACTAGAAAGCATAGCAACAAGAAAGGAAACCGAAGGCCACAATTCGACTATAAGTACAGAATTTGAATACTACAGACCAACCAAGGGTTCTCTTACAACCATGGATAAGCTGGATGATTTAGACTTCGACTGGACCCAGGTTCAGCGAGAGGCCCGTGATGCAGCCATAATGCCCATCCCTCAGAGCATGGAGTTTGACCCAGGCTCATCAAGTGTGGCACAAAACATGAGGCCACAATTCTTTGCTGAAAGTTTGCTTTCTCAGCAGCGAAGGACAATCACTTCCACAACCGACTCAACGGCGCCTGTCCCACCTCCACGACATACTCATCGCAACTCCAATGTGACCACAAGCAGTGCCTCCAGACCCGATTCAGAGAGAATCGCACCTGCTGGGAGCAGTACACATGAAGATCCAGAACCCTATCGCTACCTTTATAACGATAAGTCAGCCTACATTGGATATGGTTACTCAGCATCCACAAGCACCACCACAGATAACTCCAAGCGCTTCCTGCTTGGGTCTTCCTCTAGTCAATCAGACACTTTGACAAATGGGGATGATGTCCGTGATGTCCCACGCCAGAGGAATGTCATCAGCAGGGAAGCTGATGGTGGCGTTCATCAGGCCAGACGACAAAGTAACTATGCACAAAGTGAATTAGGCCTTGACTCATTAAAAACCAGCAAGGCCCAGCAAATAGATCAAATGTACCAGGATAGAAACGATGATAACGGTGGTGACAGTAGATGCCTGTGGATTACCTGTAAACTGTTCACATGGACGATTCTAGTCGTGATTGCAGCAGCTACTTTAATAGCAGCAAAATTGTCAATGACATTTATATCTCAGGCCCTAATTATCACATCTCCTATAGCAGACATTATACCTTACAATTCCACAGTTAACGTTACCAAGAAGGAATTGTCAAACACTGTGATATCCCAAATATACCACTCTAATTCATCCTGTCATACTGAACATAGAAACTTCTTGTCCGAAAGGATGATGGGAAACCCCAATGTGCTAGATCATGTAGTTTGGCTACCAGAGAAACAACACTACTTAGATGCAGTCATATTTACTATGATCATATTCCTCCTTCTCATACCTCCTGTTATTGGGTTTTTGGCTGCCCTATATGGAATATTCCGGTGGGAAGGAATAAGAAGAGCCCGACTCAGTTGGAAAGCATTTCTTGTGGTAAGATATATACTAATTCATTAATTTTTATCTGGAGTGCACGAAAAGATATCCCAACCTTCTACTTATTCCCCTTTTGAAACTGTCACTGCCAATATTAGAAATGTTAAACAATGCATGTGTTGAATAGTCCCCACCATAAACAACACCTCTCAGACCTGTGCCGGTGTAACAGTTCTAAACTACCCCCCGATCTAATGTACCCCCCCCCCCCGGTAATTTAGACCTCAGGTTCAAATGACCCCCTCTAGGTTCAAATTACCCCCCTTTGTTTCTTTGATAATCTTGAATTTTGTGAATTCTATTGATTCAATTACTTGCCTCAAATTAAGATTATGCTACAACCCCACATTTAAAATTGAATTGGACTATTATAGATTGGAATTTACGATTTTTGCTCTATGTAATGCCTATAAATAGAATTGTCACTATTATAATATTATGTCAATAATTTAATATCTAATAAAATGCTACAGGATGTGATGAGAACAGCACTCTGTGTAATTCATATCCTGAATTAAATACTTTTCTCAGATCACAATAATTCATTACTAAAATCTATTCAGTTCTGACTATTAGGTATGTACTATTACTTTTATTGTCATAATTTAAAGAATTAATGTTTCGATCAGTACTTGGTTATTTTCAAATATTTGGGGTATATTAGACGTAGCCTACCTAGGTTTAGTTTCCCCCTTTGGGGTACTTTGGACCTGGTGGGGGTACATTTGACCTAGGTCTTTTTTACCCCCGGGGGTACATTAAAACTGGAGGGGGTATATCCAACCTAGGTCTAAAGTACCCCCGGGGGTATATTGGACCTAGGTCAAATGTACCCCCGGTACATTAGACCTAGGTTAGTTATACCGGGGGGTACATCTGATGGGGGGTACATTAGAACTGCTACACCTGTTTCAATCAAACGTAGTCACATTTATTATTATCAATATTTACATACATTATAATATAGATCATTGTTTCTTTATCAAGTACAATGTCAGGCCAACGAGTACGAACTAGTGCATGCATAAAATGAGTCTCAATTGCTACTATTGCTATGATTAACTTACATGTGACCAATATTGATTAACTTACATGTGACCATTATTTATGCAATTTTTTTATGCTTGACGCTGGGAATTATGTGAGAATTCATAAATAAATGGGCACAATTTACTAAAGTACTTTCTTTTCATTGCAGACATTCGTTGTGAGCATCCTTGAAGCCTTTGGGGTCTCTCTTTTTGCAGTGCAAGTTCTTCCATATCTCAGAGGTGGCTGGGCCCTAATTGTGCCCATGTTCATAATGATCCTGCCATCGGCATGCCATCTTGCTGCCCGTTCCAGTTACCGAAGCCTTTGCAGGAAGATAATTCCTTGGTTCATTCTACTAGCAGCCAATATTTCGGCAGTTGCAGTCGTATATGCTATCAATGCTGGATTCTTAGAAGAATATAAACCAAACGCTGTACTACTATGGAGCTTCCCCTTGAGCGTGGTTTTAATCTCAGTTTCATGGATACCCCCTGTTTTTAACATCCAAGTACAAGGGACTTATGAAGAGGACGAGATCGACCGTATTCACGGTGATGAAAACCTCGGAGATATTACAAACGCTAGCCTTAGAGGGAGGCATAAAGTCTTAGCGACTTTCTGTAGACTGTTTTCATATCCACTATCAATATTTGCCGTGGTGGCAGTAGTCGAGAGCTATGGCACCTGGCTCGAGATACAAAATCACATTGTCCCGGTACTTCGAGGTGACATGGTGCACCATTATATTTTTAAATACTTCCTGCTTTGTATGCTAGCCTCTTTCTTCAGTCCCGTGGCTGTATGGGGTGTCTTCACAGCTGCTATAGAACTTAAGTTATCGTTCAGATCCAGGATCATCCGACCGGTGTCAGGCTCCTTCTTCGTGTTTGTTTTGACTTTTATAGTGACTGTGATTCTGGCACTGGAAGACGTGCCGTGTGAGGTCGTTCTACCATCAGAGTGCTGTGGCCAACACCATGTCCTGCATTATTTATTGATGGCCTTCGTAGCTGCGTTGCTACTGCTAGGAAATCTACCTGTGATATATAAAGTTATGATAGCAAACCATGCTGTCCTGATGCCCTTTAACAAGGTGAGATAATATAAAACATCATGAGTCTAGTCGGTACGATATTATAATTATTATGCCACGCATATTTCTGCCATTTAAGCAAATGATGCTATGAAATACTATGAATTTTAGTCTATGAAAAAATATTGACTTATATTGACTAATTCTTACATATTTGTATGTTTTGGTATGAGGAAATTATCCAATAATTAATTCGATTAAAGCCATGATATGACATGCAAACCAAAACAAATAATAAAAATAGAATGCTTGATGTTCGGAGCATTTAAAGTAAAGGCAGCACTTAGAGAAATGGGATGCGAGAAATAAGAATTTACGCCAATTGTCATTTCTAGGTTTACACCACATCTTTATTTAATGTTATCCTACCCGACCCATGGGTGTGGCTAAACATACGCCCAAGTAGCCTACATCAACGTGCCAAAGTACCTGACTTCCAAGCCCTTCGTCAGAAATCCAAAATATACATATGTACCACAATGTACCGAGAGGTAGGCTAGAAAGTAATTCTGTAGCATTTGTTAACGTCATAAGAGCCACAAACATTAACATTAATGTTAATATCAATTACCTACGTTTTAGATATCTGCACAGTGGAGGTATTATCATGAACATATACTTTTAATTTTTAGTACTTCCTATCAATCGTTTATTGCACAAGTTAAATTTGTTTCGTTGCCAATTACAGGAAGAGGATGAGATGCTAGAATTGCTCAAATCAGTTAAGAGGATAAATGATACTCGGACACCATCCAAACCTATGTATGAAGCACATGTCTTCTTTGATGGCGCTTACAAGATTATTAACGGCAGACCCAGGTTCAATGGGTTCGCTCTACAATTGGTAGCACTAGTTGAGAAAACATTTGGTAAGTTAATCTCAGTTGTGCAAACACTTTTGTTTTATAATAGAAATTGCTTACAAAAAGAATAAAGAATCACTAACCTTGCCAGATGTATGAAATAGAATATATACATGATTGTATATCGATATGTTGAACATCCATACACCAGGGGGTGCTACAGGCACCACCAAGGTCAAGGATAGCCGTGGTCACGGAAATAATCCTGAGAATAACCAGAATAATTTTAGAACTTAACAGTGGTCCTTATTCGCTCCTCACTTTTACCAACCAAATAACTAATATCTTTTATGAGAAGCATACATTTAATTGTATCAATATGTATACATGTGTTAATGCATTATGAATATATAAAATATTACATTTCAGACACCAAGTTAAATATGTTCTCACAAAAGGCCACGCCTTATGGATTGCAGTGGGAAGTGCCTCTTTGGTGTGAAGGAACAACAAAGGCCATGATGCTATACATTCATCTAAAGGACAATGACATTGTAAGCTAGTAATACCGTCTATCCGGTGCAGAAATTCTCACTGCCATACATTGTCCTTCTTCATACCCGATTCAGTCTATTCAATCTTTTGTATCTCCAGGCTATATACTCTTGAAAAGATTTCTCCTCAAAACAGTTTTATTCATTTTGACACATGTCAGTCTTGAAGTGTGTGACAATAATATCTGTACCGTTTTGCGATTTTGCGATTATGGTGTCCAATAACGTGTTGTTTAATCAATTTCCAGGTGAAGAAGAAAAAGCGATGGAGCCAGATTATGTACATGGCCTGGGCCCTAGAACATGATGCAGGTAAAAATACATATATATTTTCTATTCGGGATAATAAAAAAGCCACCGTTATATATCCAGGTATTAGGATATCAAATATGGGATATAGCGTTTTTGAAATACTTTCTATTAATGAATGGACATGGGGCTTTCATAATCGGTCTCTTTATTTATTTAGCTGGGGGACGAGCAAACACATATTCCAAATACTAACAATGTCTATCTTTCAAACCAAAACTTTTAAAGAACATCCTATACGAGCAAGTAAAATGTATGAAAGTAATTAGAAGAGAAGTATTCTTCGAATTGAACTTATTTTTGCCAATTTTGTCTGGTTGAAAACAGAGGTGCCTGTAGAAGATCGTTATATTCTCATCACCGATGGGGACACCAAATTCTTTGAGAAAGGACCTGTTGCGTTATTGGATAGTTTGTTGATATCACCAGAGGCTGCAGCTGCTGTTGGTCGCGTCCATCCAATTATAACATTCAATCCTTTAGTGTGGTACCAGGTGTTCGAATATGCAGCATCATTCTGGATATACAAGGTACCAATAGGTTTTAACATTTTAATGAACACTCTATAAATTATTAAATATGTAATATTCAATTGCAATAAGAAAGTCTTGATTACACCGTTCTATTTGTACTTACTTGATCTCCTAAAAAAGCATGAGAGTTTACAAAAAGAATCTAACGTTTCTTTATGGCGTTACAATGAAAAAGAAAGAAAATTGGTGTACCCACTTGTGCTACTTGGCCCATTTAATACGTAATACTATTTATCTCTTAATGTTCATTGTAGGCATCTAACGATCAGTTGGGTACAGATTTGTGTTGTTCTGGTTGCTTTACAATGTACCGAGGATCAATGCTGAAACAAGTCATCAAGGACTACGCAGCTGAGTGCAATAATGCCGAGGACTTCCTCATGATTGATATGGGGGAGGACCTTTGGCTGTCAACCCTTCTTGTGAGTGGAATCATATATAGGATTATCCAAATAGATCTAAAATCTCTAAGTTGATAGCCACCTTTTATTGGCATCTCATGTTTCCCACTTTAATATTTCACAAGTTATTTCAGGATTTTTTTTAAATACTTGGATCATTCATCCTTTGTGTCCTTGGAAGGATTGAAAATCCATATTAAACCTTTTTAAAGATTTGTATGCTTTCATATACATATAATACATGTCATTATTGCCTAGATCATCAATTGAAGTTATTGTAGCAGGGACCTGGATAAACAACTGCTAAGTAATTACAGGTCATAAAATATAAAAACTTATTTTTTTAGATACGAAGTGGGTGGAAACTCAAATATAGCTCGGTTGCTGATGTGTACACAAGAGCTCCTGGTCGGCTGGAAGAGTTCTATAAACAACGCAGGCGTTGGTACCTGTCCTCTCTCGCTTACTTCTTCTTCTTCATCAGGGAGATGAAAAGATTCAAGTTTGCAAACGCCCATGTTACTTTACCTTTCTTGATATATCAGGGACTTCTACTGTTCTTCCCACTTATTTCCACATCTACCCTCGGGGTCATCTTAGCCAGTGAGTATACTATACCCCAAATTTCCGAAACTGTGCATAGTTATGATAGGTTACGTAACGTAAATTAAAAATGCACATTAAGTTGTTCAAGGGTCAAATCATCAGAAAATGTACAATTGGCAAATCTACACATTTAGTATATTCTGCTAAATAAGACTAAACAGGGATAAATGCTGGGCATATTTGAGTATATTTGGTTTTGTGTTGGTTATGAATATCTTTTTGGTAATGGTGAATTGTGTTTTGAACCTCAATTTTGTCATGAATTTGGGACATTTGAGAAAATTGGAGAAGAAGAATTGTACATTTCCTGGCGATCTGACCCATAAGTGCAAGAATAAAAGGTAAAAAAAATGTTTAGGGGTGATTCATTAAAGCAGAAGTATCTGAGCGGTAAACACGCGCGCGTTGAAATTGACGCGTTGCCCAGACTGCCGCGCGGCAAAAGTATGATGGCTGCCGTGGTGAGTGCAGTTGGCGGCTCAACCTCGCTGATCTTCAGCTTTAACGTCTGCGCGTGAGGCATTCTGCCTATTTTAATTTAATTAATAGAGACGTCTAATGTGCGATATTTCGTAATAAAAAAAGACTTCTATGGGAAATGTTCCTAAGACTCACATTTTTCATTATCAGGATTATCAACGTCTTCATATATTTCTTACAGTTGCGGTTGCTAACTCCTTCCAAATCCCACTGCTCTACAGTGCCATGATGATAGGGTTCTGTTTCGTAGGACAGATGTTACTTTGTATGTTCATGCCGAGCCGATGGCAAGTTAAGGTACGTAACCCCAGACTAAAAGTGACACTTCTCCTCACTGTTCTAGTCTTACATCTGAACCTTCCAGTGTGGTCACTGATACAGGGTAGTGATTGGTCAAGAGGAGGGAAATTAGTTTCTTTCCTCTCCATTTTGAGTGTGGGGGCAGTACCTTTATGGTGGCTGAAACCTTTACTCTGTGATCTGAAATCGGTAGATGCTTGTGGTCCATTCATTACACTTATTCAAGAATTGTTGAATGAAAATACAAAGTTAGTCCTTTCTGCTTCAGATATTGTCAGACCTATCCTATATGATTACACTGAAAAGGTTTCACGAGATTTCATGACTACTCATTTTAACTATCTTAGCCACTTTAGAAGATTCATTTAAATGGCTTCATTTAATAAAACGTGTTTGCAATCAAAGGCTGTCTATGAAGAACAAACAATATCCTTATCCTTCAGTTCACACTTGAATAATTTCATTATAATTGCAGGGATCTGCCTTGTTTGCGATTGTTCCAAGTATATGCACAATAGGAGTGGTGATCATCGTCTCGATTAACGTAGTGAATGATTATATCGAAGCATTTACGTGGGAGAACGGTACAACACAGGCTTCAGGTATTTTCAAATTCATTATACATTCATTATACAGTTAATGCAGTGAATCCATTCCCTAGACCCTTGTCGATTTTTGCTTGGTGTTTAACACTCCTATAGGGGCTGGAGTTTATTTGGGGACTAGTTTGAAACCAAGCTATTTAGGCGGGGCATGTGACGATTACAAGATTTCATTGTCAATATTCTATCCCAATATTATGATTATATGGGCACATGCGCAATTTCAGGACTGCGGTAGGATAGTCTTTTACATACATGCTGCTATCTTTTCTTTCCATAAATAGTTCGTTTGAATTGCAGCAGGTATTCAAAACATCTACCCATAGAGTACATATTTATGGCAATTGCCTCCCATTCTTAGAATTACCAGATATCGCCTACACTAATATTGAATCTAGACAATCTCCCACGAATTAAAATAAGGGAAGACAATGAGTTATTATTTTTGTTATTTTCAGTAAGGCTCTACGTGCATGGAGAACTACCACTACCACTGCCTACCATATTGATCTCAATTTTGCAAGCCCTCATTCTACTTACTGCTCTCTTACATCCAAAGGAGTTCTACTATATTTTCTACAGTAAGTAATACAACTTTAAAATAAATAGTATAATGAATTCTAATAGCTGAATTATTGTTAATCCTCAATATAGATTTATCTCGTATCCAAATTATTCATAGCTTGATCGTTTCTATAAGTCGTATTTATTTTCAATTGACCATTTCTTTCTTTCACAGTTGTTGCCTTTATCATCGGTAGTACGATAGGATTCACCTTCCTTCGTCCCTATATGCTTTGTAACGTGACCGATCAATCATGGGGTGAGTTAATTAATGCCAATTCAATAATCACTCTAGACTCAAAGTTAAGAGAGTCCCTGAGGGAAAGCTTCTAGCTCCAAACCACAAAGTGCCATTATAACTCCATTAGGACCGTAAAAATGTCATTATAATCCCAACAGGACGTCTAGTCCTGGGCCAGGGAAACCATTAGCGCAGTAGGCGACCAATCACTGACATACTATTCTTATCTTATCTGAGAGGCTTTGAGCCTAGACTGTACTGGATGATAACATGTCATACGAATTGATTACTCGACTAGACCATTATCTTAACTGCAATCTTCAAGACAAGAACTGTTTAATATTTATTTCTTATGCAATGTATGAGAAATATGCATCCCGTGTATCTCATTGATACCTAATCATAGTTTGAATTCCTAACGTAGGTACAAGGGAAACAAAAATGGTCCAAGAAGGTGGTCCTCAGGAAACAGACACAAAAGGGAAATTCAGACAAATCCTTGATAAATTCATGTGCTGTAATAAGAAACAAAAGTAAGATATGTTTATGGTTTCACAATATTTACAGTAACTATGACATTCCTCACATTGCAGTTAAATGACTGAATTTGAATAATTTTGCAAAAACTGCAATAATACTGTTTTAATCAATATTTTGACTACCATAACTTAAATAAAATTCAATAATATATTCATTTTTAGGCCCGAACTTAATAGTCCAGAACCAATTGAAACTGGTCAGTCAGTTGGAAGTACAAGTGGAATTGAATCAAGTCAGAGTAAGTGAACATAATATTTACTATCTAAAATTCTAAATGAAATGCACGACTTTGGTGATATTTTACTTTTCCTGTAAATAATCAGCGTACCTAATGCTGATACTAATACTAATAACACTGCTCTTTGATATACTTTCAGTATATGGATCTGAACAATTGTCGTCAATACATACTAACTTCTCGACATTAGATTATTCCGCATCGCAACACAACGAAGATGTGAGTATTCAATTTGTTTCACGTGAATTAGTTTAACTCTTTAATATCACAATTATAATCCCATGACTGCTGTAATGAATCTGGCAGCAAATGCACCAATCAATCTATCAAAATGTCTTTGATTTCTTGCTCAACCCAGGACATAACGAGTATTGCTGAGTCAACTAATAGCGTTTATGATGAAATGGAAGATATGGGACTCAGCGAGGAAGGTAAGATAATTATGGAAAGTGTTCTATCAGTAGCAATCATACATTAAATGTGCATAGATTAAATCATCCCAAGCAATATCATAAATAGTTTTATTCTTAGAAATTATTGTAGTAACCACTGAGCACTCTCAGTTTCTAGAAGTATTTTTCGTCGTACCCTGCGTCTTAATATTCAATTATGTATCATCCAATCTTAATTAATAAAAGATTGGATGATACCCAATTATTGATCTGATTGGGGGACACAATGTATACAGACTTGTTCTTGTACTTTTAGTTAAACAACGTATGACTGAGATTCGATCCGAATTGATGATTCGCACCAAAACGTATGATATCCCAATCGATAAGGAAGACCGATTCTGGGAAAGACTGATCGAACTAAAACTCAGCAATTTCACACAGGGTGAAGAGAAGAAAAAGAAATCAGAGGAAGTGATGCAAGGTGAGCTAATCAACGTATACCACCACTACATACATCTTGGTTCAAATTAGTCAGTTGCAAAGCATACCAAATCCATAGACAAGTACTTTGACATGACAAGATACAATATTAAATTTTGCTTTGTTTTTCTTGGTCGAATTGGCTTGGTTTGTGAATAATATCGTGTGTTCTCATGAACATTAATATAAAGCTCTATCGTGAAAATAATTTCCATTGTTCTCACTCTATAGATGGCCTAAGAAGTTTTCAGAAAAACATGCTCGCTGTCTATATCATATTAAACATACTGTGGATAGCCCTACTCGCTGCTTTTTGGCAACTATGGGGTGCTGATATAAAAATGGAGCGATGGGGCCGACATATTGATGTTGGTAGGTATCTTTGTAATCGCGAAGGCATTCGTGTTTGACATACATATAAATGAAAGCAATTAATAGATAATCACGATAATATGCCAGGTGGTGTATCATATTCAGCTTGGACTACACATACAAAAAGATATGATATAAAGTAGTATAGGCCTACTCTACAAAAAATGCTAATGTTAGATTTAGATTATTGATATGTATTAATAAGAATGAAATAACCCCTTTCAACATGATAATACAAAATCGGATATGATGGAGGTGGTTACATCTGGGTAGTGCGTGTTCTAATCATTCTTTTATTTCAACAGTTCTGCTGGTAGCCATCCCCTACACCACAGTGAACGTCATCCAGTTTGTGGCCATGTTCATCCATCGAATGGGAATATGGATCTACTTGTTGGCCAGAACTAAATGTCACATGGGTTCATTTATATCGTGTGGTTTTCCTACTCGTAGGACAGAACCTCACTTTGCAGTAACGATCTCTAACATCACGAGGAACCTGAATTTATATCAGGACCAGCAAGAACAGCAGAGACAACTTGAACTCAGGAGGGATATAGAAAGGAGTCCTATTCGAATACCAAGAGCTGTGGCTTCACCGAAACCAAATCGACACTCACCAAAGAGTTCTCACGATTCAAAATTAGGTAAGATTGGTTAAACTGTTCAGTCTATAAGTCTTTATTATCATATCAAGAGCCTATTTACTTTGTTTCTTTTATCTTTTCTTTATTATTTGTCATTCAGTCGATCGATCATTATTCCCTCTCTTTCACATATCGCCTCGCAACCATCCTCCTTGCATCATAATATATATGCTACAACAAATTGGATCTTTTTTTTTAGGTTTGTCAACGTTGGCCAAGGACGTATTCGTAGATATCCACCAAAAGGACCGAGATTCAGCTTTTAACAGGTCGGAATCAGCTCGCAGCTCAGAATCATCATTTTCTTTTGTGCCAGCAATACGAGAATCTTCCAAATTTGTGAATTCCCGATGGTTGCTCGGACATGGCAACTACGGCATGTTGACCAGAGGAGAAACTGCGAGGGGCCTGGTCCTTTCAGCGTCTCAAGAATCGATGAACAGGCTGCTGGCCAATCAAGAGGGCAGAGATGCCACCGCCCTATGGGCACACACCAATACTTACCTGCCCCATTCTACAAGTAAAATGTATCTAGCAGGTCAAGACCAGCCATCAACGGGTGGTTCAGAGGACAGTCGGGAGAGGCCTAGGGCTGTAGTAATGGCATCTCCGAGGCAATACAGACCGCGATCGACCCCTCAGGAGCCATCATATGGATCCCCAGCAATGCGGAGAATTCGGAGGGATATACCGCCTCTGCCACCACCTCCTCGACCAGTTTCCGACCAAGTGAAACTGGATGTGAGAGACAATCCTACCAAGTACATGCACAACTTAGCAAGAAGAAGGATGGAAGTTTCTAATGGTCCTTATTCAAATAATTCTTTACCGCGTTGACCTTTTTCGAAATGTCGTATTCAGGAAAGGTCAATGATATCTTGCCAGCAGGTTCTCTAATTATTCATCAGCTCGTTAATGTTAACTGTATTTATTTTTTGATGACATGAGTAATTCCATAACATAGCACGTGCAGTACGTATTACCAGGGCTGAAATATCAAAGTTAGCTGACGAAAAAGTGTTAAACTGTGATGTTTTGGGAAATAATGTGGCCATGCAATCATTTTAGAATGCAATCATTTTAGAATATATTTAACAAACACCCAGAAAACGTCAGTGTAGATTTCATCATTTTAATGTACCATACATCGTCTTGATTTAAAACCCTATGACCAAAATGTGCCGAAGCTATTTCTGTTATTTTAGCCATTAGACATATCAATCGCTTTTATTGTACCCACTCAAATGGTATCTTTTAAAGGATGATTGAAATTAAAATTTGATTCCTCATAAATAGTTTATAGATACACTGATTTTGTATTATATGTTTATGGTTATACTACATGCAACACAGATAAGACACAGATATGTCTGCCTTATGTATTCGGTATTTAAAGTTTGTATAATGATTAATTTAATTTACTTGGGTGATACCCATACCAAAATTGGTCATCATATGTTTTCTTAGTATAATGGGTTCAGAAACAGTAGATCTTCGAGGTGAATAAATAATAAATATAAAGATTTGTGCTTTGATTTCAAAAGATATACGTCATGGTAAATACCTATGATCAAAGCAATAGACTGTGATATTTACCTATGATATGCTTCAGGGTTAATTGGCGGTATGATAGGATTTATTGGGTCCAAATATAATCGGCTTGCATATATTAAAGGTCTGCTCAGCGTCAGTATAAAATAGATTTAATGAATTTAATTTAGGAAAAGTTACAGTAGATCCTTGCAGATAGATTCTGAGTAGCTTTACCATAGGTTTCAAGTCGTCAACAAACAATAGTGATAGTACGTGTTGCTCCCATAAAATGATGTAAAGGCGTTCCATACTTCAAAATAAAATAAACCTTGAATCGTTTAAAGAATATCAGAAATATTGGTAATTTTTCCGATCGATTTTACTATAGTACAATAACTGTTTTCCGACCTCCATACACCTTTATGTTGGAGGTCGCTATTTGGAATGAAATAAATCAAATTTTACACTGCCTATTTCTGGCACGTCAAAAATTATTATACTTCTTCATTTTGATTGAAGGAAACACATATCATATACATACGTACATGTAGGTAATCCTTCAGATATATGTTGTTGACTTTTCAGTACGGTGTTGTAACCAAATGCGTGAGTAAATATGCAACTGTTTGACATTGTTATTGGATATTATTTATTTATCACCAAAACAGTGTCACAAAGGTAATGGAGATTTGAGCGGGGCTCAGGTCTTCCAGTGCAGGCCAGGGATAAATTAACTAAGTTTCTATCCCTTAAAATAACTATATATTAAGTATATCTTTAAATAACATGTTTACCATTATCTTAGTGAAGAAACTTCTATCTGGTGTGCTTAGGCTTTGAAGGCTGGTGTTTGGGGGAATAATGTCAGGTTAAGAGTTGTATGGGTGTTTTTATGGTTAGGTTAGATCTGTTTAGTTCATGCAGTCCAGGCCCAAACCCTCAGATCTGATAAGAATGGTATGTCAGTGATTGAAAGCCTACTTCGCTAATCGGTTTCCTGACTTAGGACGAGGCGTTGTAATGGGATTATAATGACATTTTGTGATCTTAATGGAATTATAATGGCACTTTGCGGTTTGAGGCGAGAGGCTTTTCCTCCATTTGAAGGAACTCTCTCATCTTTGGGCCTAGACTGCATGCCTTAAGATTGGGATAGCGAGGTTACCAGTAGGTTGATTTTGGTATATTTTACGCAGATGACATAGTTCATTAGGAGGCTCATTGATTAGATGGATAGATAAATAGATGATAATTTTCAACTGTGTTTTTTTTTAGCAAAAGTGGTAGAACAAGGGTTATTTGTAGTGTATTATTCAATATTTATTCATTATCCAACGTTTTGGCCTGGGTTGGCCTTTGTCAGGGATGAATATATCATCTTGGTTGAATAGGGTTGTGCTTGTTGCTAGGATTTTGGTTATCATTTATTTCTCACTGGGTGCAGATTATGATTGTCTATAGTTTCACTAGCAAAATAGGTAGAACAAGGGAGATCTGTAGTGTATTATCCAATATTTTGGCCTGGGTTGGCCTTTGTCAGGGACGAATATTGTATAGATATAATCCTGGTTGAATAGGGTTATGCTTGTTGCTAGGATTTGGGGAAATTGTTATCATTTAATTCTCACTGGGTGCGGATTATGATTGGTGGCTTGGCTAGCAAAGGAGGGAAAACAAGGGAAATTTGTACTGTGTTATTCAATACTATGTTCAACTAAGGTAATCTATCTATAATGGTGTTCGTCCCTGACAAAGGCCAACCCAGGCCAAAACATTTGATTGTGAATAAAATATATTTTATTCACAATCAAATGTTTTGGCCTGGGTTGGCCTTTGTCAGGGACGAACACCATTATAGATAGATTACCTTAGTTGAACAGGATTATGTTTGTCAATTGGATTATGAGAAAGGGTTATAAAAGTCTCACTGGACATAGAGTATAATGGTGGTTTGGTTAGCAAAAAGGGGAGAACAAGCGAGATATGTAGTGTGTTATTCAATATATTTACTATCCAACGTTTCAACCTGGATTGGTATTTGTCAGGGATGAATATCATATAGATAAATTATCTGGGTTTAATAGGGATATGCTTTTCAATAGGATTTTTGGAAATGGTTATAATTTAATCCTCACTGGGTACAGATGGTTTCCAACAGTAGTTTTGCTAGCAAAAAGGGGAGAGCAAGGGAGCTACATAGTGTATTATTCTATATTTATTCACTAGCAAACATTCTGGCCTGGGTTGGCCTTCGTCAGGGACGAATATCATATAGATAGATTATGAGGGTTGAACAGGGTTATGCTTGTAAATAGGATTTCGAGAAACGGGCAAATTCTAACTCACCAAGTGAGTACAGGTTATGGTTGAGGAGTTCTGTTGGATGCCAGATATATTATATAGAGAGGGGTTTTGCGTTTTCTTTATTTCAAAGAATATGAAATAAGAACGAGTTGCTGGGATCAATCAATAGTGCAGCTTTAGGAGGTTGCTTATATTAGACTGGCTATATGAGGCCCAGAAAAATAGTATCTCCAGGGAAAAGATGCAACTTATTGGAAGAAAATATATTAGGTAATCATGTATACCATCTATCGGTAGAGAAATTATATTGATTTTATTATTATCATGGATGCCGTGTACATACACTTTTTTAACTGACCATCCACGATGGCAATTGTAAAATATAATATCAATTTCTGTGAAACAGGGAATATTTTGTGAATGGGTATGTAATAATAATGTTGTTACATACAAACGGTTAACATTGGGTTAGATATAAGGTACTGCTTGGTACATTTTTCGCTGGGGGTATGAGGTATTCTGCCAGACGTAAAATTTATATTTTAAGTATCGTAGGAACAAAAATCTCTATCATGGTTAATAAATTATGTGATATATTTGTCGGTAGGCAAGAGAAACTATGTATGCCCATATATTTTATTGTTTTAAAAATCTATTAAATAGCAATACGCGGCAGCTAATATTCCAAGAAGTTTGGCCATAATTATATACACAACCAATATATTGCATTGCATTATATATATGTGGGTTTTGCTCAAATACAACCGGTGTAAATAAGTGTTGGGGTGTAATTCTCGTATAATCGATCGGGTGATCAATGTTTGGAGGTGTTTTTTTCTGTGATGGTATTGTGTGAGCAGGGCTCAAAAGGGAATGTAGATTTTGTATAAAACAAAATGTACACGTATGGTATGAAGGCTCTGTGCTGACACTAAATTATGTGGTAAATGAAATATATATATAGTGCTAGACACTTGGTACAATGTTCAATATTTATTCAACTCTGTGTGACAGGGAATATTTATGTAAGTACATGCATATGTGTGTCATTGGTGATATTGTGACGTTAATCACGGGGTGGGAATTGGTCCCAAATGTCACTGTATTTTACCATGATGGAAACCCATGTAAAAGTATCAGATCTCCACATTACTCTGTGTCAAATATCATAATATACAGAATCGAAAGAAATCTTTGCATACAAAAATATGTTAATCTTTAATCTCGAAAATGTAAAAAAAAAGGTGCAATATGGGGTTGCTTTGATGGTCTGTACATGTATATGGTTATATAGGTGTAATAGCTTGACAATTCTTTGGCTTACAATTCCCTTCAACACTATTGAGAGATAGAAAATATACATGTATGTATATAACTATAGTATGTCCTGTTTAGCCACAATGAGTTTGATTTTAGATTAGTTACACACGAATAATGTACAATGCAAAGGGTTATCCGAGGGACCAATATTTTATTTTACAAATGGGGTAGCTGTACATAAAAGTGCCCTTGGTTATATGATGATGATGAGTACATCTATGTTTGCTTGTAAATTATTATCATAATTATTACCGCAGGTAGTACCTACAATTTAAACCGACAAAAACATGGGATGAGGTGCAGCGTCAAAGCCAAGATACCTTTGGTAGTGAAAGTAGTAGTACAGTATAGTAATAGCTTGAAATTGAAATTGCAACTTTTAATATCCTAGTCCCAGCTATCCAAAGTAAGGTTAATTTCAATTATGATCTGGTATTGCCATGCATGGTGATCGATGATTTGAGTTGTACATAGAGAGTGCAGAATCATTACATTTAGGTCACAATTCTTGTAGACTTCATGAGAAAATTCCACAACAGAGTCCCTCACAGCTGTTATCTTATAAGATGCTGAGGGTCATACTTATTAATGTATAATAGCGACGTTTGTATTATTATAAGCCTATTTCATTCGTGCATTGACATTCATAGCACTGTAGGTTTTCTTTTTATACATGAGCATATATTATATAGGTGGTCGCTGGCTTTGTTTATTCATAGAACTACCAATATCTGGCATGTTCCAAAGATGTGTGAAACACATTATAATTATAGGTGTTTTATCGGAACAAGGAACCAACTGAGCTCAAGAGGCAATAATCATTTGTATAGACATTAGACAAGAGCCGTTTAACCTTAAACGTACATGTGTACTATCACTTTCAGTTTTGAGTAATCAATTAGTGGTACATAATTATTATTAGTGTGATGAGCGGTATATTTTTCATGAGTAATTTCCACGTGTCTGTCATTGCAAGAAAACCGCAACCATTAGCTTTGAATATACATGACATTGTTAAATACAGTGCATTCAGAATTGATTTGCACAATGCCATTTATAAATATTCAAGTTTAATACGCAAAATTCAAAATAAGCTTATCATTTCATTTCAGCTTTACTTCTACCAATATCCCAGTAAAAATGACAACAACGTGATGACGTAGCACTGTTAATGAACAAATGCATGAGCATATCATAGCAACATAAAATATAGTTGAACATATTGCATAGATGAATTGTGTCCTATCTTTTCATATTAAAATGTAACTTATAAACTAGAAATGTTATAGCTATATTTGTGCACATTGATAAATATTTATTACTGCACTCATCTGAAGAAAAATAAAGATGTGAAATGATATTTTGTTTGTTTTAAATATTTCATTCAGCAGAGTAACATTATGTAGTTTTACATTGTTCTCAGTCCTAGCTGATATTGAAAATAATATAGAGACATTCTATACAGAACAATCAATCTAAAGATATAATGATATATATAAATGCATGGAAATAAAATACCTCCCTACGGGTGGTGATTTTCAACTTATATATTTTTCTTAATGGTTAAGAAAAATAAAACGGTAAATGATGGGTACATCCAGCTGATCCTTGAAGGTGATCACTATAGCAAGGATGAGCAGATAAACCTATTTCCATCGACCTATCATAGACCTAACGTTTCTTGATAATGCTGACAATACTTCCAGGGTTTATGCATATGTAATATGCTACAATTATATACATTGTAATGTACTGATCTCCCTTCCCACACCACCATTTCCTAATAATTATTATATTGTGCTAAGTCTGTTGCAGGAGAAAAATGGCATGATGTTTAAAGTCTAGACATTAAAGGTGCATTCCCAAATATTAATATTACAGGCTTCTTTGGCAGTTACATTCAGACCAGTTCACAAAACTCACTCATTAATTAATTAGTGGTCTCTTACTTAATCAGAAGTTCGGTAAATCTGTAAATATATGACCAGATCGCTGTTCTGAGTTGCATGATAGTTTCGTTACTTCTAACAAAAGGTGGCAGTACTGTGCAGGGGCTACTCATTTGTAGTCCTATGTCCCAACTGGTGCACTGACTGTATCATTAGGCCCACGCATGAAAACGTGATGGAAACCTAAAATCCGTATTGTGCTGTGCTGCTATAAAGTTTCATGGGCTAATATTTTGTGGTTAGGCATTTTGAAACAGTTTCAATATGTCAAACTCTCAATTCACGGGAAAAAAAATTTGCAGTGCCCAAAATTATTTTGCGAAATTTGTAGTACTTTACCCCATGAAAGTTTTTAGCTGCACAGTATTTTATTTTCAACATTATAACTACTTTTATAAAAGAGAACTAACTCTTGGGACGAGGTGGGGTAGGCCATTAAATGTGTGATAGAAGTGAACTTAGGGAATGTTCATAATTAATCACGGGGGGGGGGGTGCTGGGAGGTGGTGGATTATTTATAAAAGGCTTTCTATATCAATGTAAGATACTGCTAATCCCCCCCCCCCCCCCCCCCACACACACACACACACTCAGGGGTCAAAAGTGTACGCCTTTCTGTTCCCAATTTCATGGAGAAAGGGGTCATTTTTTACTCACAAACGTGGAGCGCGAAATCAGAAATGAGGGTACCAATTTCCAACTGAACTCTGTGAAATGCTGAAAAGGGGGGTAGTTTTGCAAGTGCACGAAAATGGTATTATGTTATACAAGACTCCTGAAATTATAAAAAGACCCAAGTGACCCCATTTCGTGAGAACCGACCGTATACACGTAGGCCTATATTTCGATCCACTTGTGACTTTGTTAGAGAGAGAAAAATGTTTTCTTGCTTATGGCAATAGAAGTCGAACTAGTAGGCTACTATATATACCAAATCTGAAGCACGTGAGTAAATCAGAAAGCCACCGACACTAAAGCGGCGGGAAAAACGTCTGAAGCACAGATGCCACCTAGCGGAATATGCTTGTAAATTTACCGTCGAACTCCCACCACGTGGACATGAAACCGTTTATGAGATATACATTGAAAGTGTTTGGAACGTACATGAAAGTGGGTGGTGACATAATATCTCTTGTATGAATGCATCTTAATCATCAGATAGTGTTTCTCTAAATTAAATGCAAAGCCATGCGATTGAGTATTTCTAATTTGTTGAGTTGACTCAAATTATCGCGAACGGCAACACTGACGATTCACCATCACAGGAAGTTACCAACATAACAAACCGCGACTGGAACGATTACACCATAGGAGGAGAGGAGATTAGATATTTAAATCCCACCTGCTTTCTGGTTGGAATTCGTGTCTGGAATGAAATGGAAGAAGCATGGGCTCAACTAGTCTCCACGACTGATTTGGATTCAGATCCTATCATGATAACAAAATCCTCGTTTACCCTTGGCCGAACTGCAGGTACGTACCGTAGTCTCTACTCTACTCTAGCCAGCCTAGCCTATACTAGGCCTCGACTTCCCAGCGAGGCCTATCATTTCACAAGCAAATTTCCCAGGACTTTTTTGCAGCCGGACGAAGCCAGCCCAAAACTTCAGCAAGTCTTTAATGAATACCAATAACCGTGAAATGAACTTAATTTACTATGTCCGTCCATGCCGTATACCTTTTAATCAGCTTGTAATTCACGTTCGGGAGAAGTGAGGGATGATACTGTGTCTATTATTGGTCCATATTGACACATCATGTGAATTTCAGTAAACATTACTGATGAATGTTGCTAAACATGGACTTGACTTATAAGCAGAGACAAAATTGACAATAATGAGGTAGGTTAGGCATACTGAAATGTGGCACGATTCCGCCGTTTTTCTGAATGGGCACTGTCTGTCCCCGCTCCGGGGTGCGGGAGGATACGGGGATGATACTCTGCTCCGGGGTGCGGGAGGATACGGGGATGATACTCTGTCTATAGCCAGCCTAGTGTAGTGACTGTAGACAGTAACACTGTATTATTGTATCGGGGGTTGTATCTCTATGGCTATATGCCTATAATGCAGACATATTGTAACTGTACACAGTGTAGGTAAAGTACTAAGTTATAGTTTTACTTAAGGTATACTATTAATTATAGTCTACGGTTTGTTGGCTGTTTACTTAAACTAAGTACCACTACTAGCTACTACTACTACTACTAGCTAGGCCTATATCAATGGTTTGTCCCCGGGTTTGTCACTTGGCCCCAGGCCTATAGACGCACTCTCCGTCCCCGTATCCTCCGCTGGGAGTGAGGCAGATAACGAAGGCTAAGGTTAGCCCAAGGCCCAGCTGTGCTGCCAAGTTGAATGAAGTAGAAGTCGGGAGATAAGGCGCAAGTATAGGCCTTACAAGTCACAGTAGGCTACTGCCAGCGGGGTGGGCTGGGGTATAGGCATCCTCCCTAGCCAGGCCCTGTATTCCGCAATGAGTTACTCCATACAAGCTAGTATGTAGACACTGGACTCTCCCACGACTACCGCTTTTGAAAAAAGCCGCCACCGGCTACTCCCTAAAATTGGAACAGTCGTACCCGTTATCACGGTTGTACGTACATAGTAGAAGAAAAGGGAATTGCTGCTGTCTCTGCCAACGAAATAAATGCTCATTCAGCTTTGTGTCAGGTGTGAGAACTACCATATATTAGTAAGCAACGATATTAGCTAGTGATTACTGGAACAATATTGTCTATATATAACGCTAGGGTCAGGTATAGCTCGAAAGATCCCGTCGGGAAGATTCGAATGGACGGCCATTGCCGCGAAATATATCAACAAGCGCCGAAAATGGTGTCTCCCAATACCGCCGCTAGCGCCACTGCATAGGCCGCTGCTCAGTGCCTACGCACTGAGCAGCGCTAGGGGTGGGGGTCGGGTGGAGGTGGTAGGGTGCGTGGACGGGACCTCGTCGGCAACTGTTTTTCTTTATTTATACAAGCAACTAGCCTAAAACTCAGATCCCAACACAACCCAATCCAGCGGTATGCTTTCTGGACCAGCAGCGACCGACCCGCCCTCTGAGAAGAGGGGGATTCCCACGGAACTAAAAAATTGAAGCTGTCGCAGGATATCTCGGTCTTTCCCAGTAATGTCTAGGTCATATGGATCGTCCACTTATCACACTTAAACACTACGTACAGCAGCCTATTTAGTCTTAATCAAAAGCTATATTCGTATGCTACATTTTCGATTGGAGGAATACATATGTTTATGGTACACAAACATCAGGATCAGCACTTATTTTGGTCCTATAGTTATTCCATTCAAACTTTTGCACACGGCACCACTGGCCACTACCACCATGCTCATGCTTCCCTCCCTGCTTCCCCACGGTAGTGGCGTTGGCCACTACTGTAGGGAGCAGGTATTACACACAAACATTAACAAGGAAGAGAGAGTGTGGGAAGCAGGGCGGGGTGGTGGGCAGTCATTAAAAGTGAGAAAAATGACAACTATAAGAACAAAAACAGACAATAAAATAATATCCTGAGGCCTATAGCTAGCGGGCTAAATTTCTGGACTCCTGAGCAACTGACCCGCCCTCTGGAGGGCGGCTTTAGCCCATCTTAACACCTCCTCCCGTTGCCCAAACAATCCGCGTCTTTTCTCTATATTCTGAGACCTGTACGTATGGCCTTGTTTTCTATGTCTTCCCATGTAAATGCCCACCATTACATTGTCTTAATGGCAAGTCGTGTTTCTCATGAGGCCTTTTTAGGGGATGACTTATGTATAATATGGTAAAGGTAATTAGCAATTTTAAATCTAAGAAGTGTCGTTTTCACTCAAATTGGACACTTTCTTTGCACACGGCACTCACCCCTTTCGCCCCTCTCACCTCTCTGTTTGCACACAACACCACGCCACACTCCCGCAGGCACAGGCATACAGGCACAGGCTGCCGTACACACAACGGCAGTGGCGGCTGTGTGTACGGGGACACCAGGTAGGGGGGGGGAGAGGGAGGGGGGGGAGAGGAGGGGGGGGGTTGATAACAAACATAATTTAACTAAACTAACCCTGCAAA
The DNA here is from genome assembly GCA_942159475.1 of Sthenelais limicola. Classification (NCBI taxonomy): domain Eukaryota; kingdom Metazoa; phylum Annelida; class Polychaeta; order Phyllodocida; family Sigalionidae; genus Sthenelais; species Sthenelais limicola. The sequence continues at coordinate 34,309,848 of OW804098.1, forward strand.
ACGCTCCCTATACTTTCCTATCCTTGTGCGGGTCATTTTCTGGTTGCGGAGTATAGGGCCTGCCTAGGGAGGATGGGGTATAGGCAAAGAGGTTCAATACTAATTAGTATATAAACTCTTTGGTATAGGCTACCCCTTGGATTTGTTTTAATCTAGGAGAACTCAGATCAATGGTGCTATAGTACCATTTTAAGCATATGATTGATACTAACATTACTGAGGATCTCTTTAAAGTCAAGAGCGACTTTATATGTTACTAGCAAAGTACCCGATGGTCACCCTCACTCCCCACACTTCCCCCTCCCTCTTTTCCCTCCCCCTCTTCTCTGTCTTTCATACCTGTTTTTCTCTCCTAACCCTATCTCCGATTCCCCCCCCCCCCTCTCCCTCCCCACTTTCTCTCCCTCCCCTCTCTCCCTTCCCCTACATCCTCTCCCTCCTCTCCCCCCCCCCCGCGCTTCTTCTTTCCCTCCCCTTCCCCTTCCCTATTCCTACACCCTGGGCCCAGTTACGATGGGGACCCCATGGAGTCATTAATCACTCCTAACTTGTGATATGGACACTTCAATTCTGAAACCTTCAATTCACGTCTGAGATCTCCCCTACCTCGGTAGATTTTCTTGACACAACGGTCTACATCAACGGGGACGAAATAGAAACAACCCTGTTCTGTAAACCCACAGACAGTCACAACTACCTCCTATACGAATCCTGCCACCCAACTCATTGCATGAAAAGTATGCCTTTCTCACAATTTCTACGAGTCAAACGCATCTGTTCCAGACAAGATGAGTTTAGGAAACACTCTATGACACTAGCACTCCATTTCAAAAGGAGACACTACCCAAGAGCCCTCTTAGAAAGGGCCCTAGCGAAGGCGGAAGCATTGGACAGGGATGACCTCCTGAAAGCCAAACCCGCCACAGAAACAAGGGATGAGAACACTGAGAAAAGATTCTATTTCATCAGTACATTCAATCCATCAAACCCAGATATCGAAGACAAGATTCAAGAGAACTGGCCACTAGTAGAGCGCACGAAAACCTCCAGATTCCTGAAAGACTGTAAACTAGGCTTTGGTCACAGGAAAAACCAAAATCTGAGAGATCTACTAGTCAAGGCGTCGACAATACCACCAAGGACCACGCATGTGACAGAAGAACACAAATGCAAACGTCCAAATCACTGCCGATACTGCCCTCTGATGAACACCACAGGCACACTTTGGATCAGAACCCTGCAACGGAACGTGCCCAGTCACAAGCATGTCAATTGCAGAACCAACAATCTGATCTACATTATCACCTGTAAAACCTGCCAAATACAATATGTCGGTCAGACCAAGAACAATATTGTATCTAGATTTGGCGCACATCTCTTCGACATTGAGAAGAACAATGATACCACGGTTGCTAGGCATCAAAACCAAGCACACCCGGAAATAGGAGAGAAAGGAAACAACACCTCTATTTCTATACTCACTTTAGTCAAGGCAGAAGCGTCAAGCGATGCTGCCAGAGAAGTAAGAAATCGGGAAGAAAAGAGATGGATTTCCAGACTAAAAACTCTGGTACCTACGGGACTGAACATTTTGGACTAACTCACCAAAAAATTGAGAATTTTTCCCAACACGTTCCTAATTGATTATCCCAGAAAAGTCAGTAAACAAGGCTACAACTAGAACTTTTCTAGTTTGGACCAAGGTCCTACCACAATTCTACCTTCCCCAATAAATGCCACTCCCACATCAACCTGGGAACAGACATTTGATGATTACTCCAATCATATATGGGATCTCAGCCTTTAAAAAGCTGAAAGCTCTACCTAACTCCACCTCCTCACCTTTGGGATTTGAAACAATCCATCGGAGTTATCAGCATAAAATTTCTAGCTGAAGAAACACTTATGAAAAATTGGCCCAGTGTTACAATTATTTTTTAACCAATGTGGCCACACTCGCGCCTGATGAGACCGCTGTTGGTCGAAACCACCTAAACCCCAACCAAGGTGAATATAATTGAACAAATTTTATTAGTTCACATCAATTTCATCACTTATTGGATTCGAACTACTTCTGAATCCAAAAGGGAATCCCTCCAGAATCCCACAAAGCCAGGGCATCCCCACCCGGGGATGCCCGATGACGTAACAATAGGGGTTACCATGTTCTCTATGCAACAATCAACGTTGCCATAGAATGAGCTCGGGTAGAACACTCGAAAGAGGCACAGCCTCAGTTGTGGTAGCGCGATCGAGGCGTCAACACGTCGAAATTCAATAACTTGTGATATGGGTCAGGGAAGGCGGGAATTGAGGGCCATGTGATACTCTTGCATAGATAATACCCAAACAAAAACAATCATCAGGAGCACATGGCCCTTTTTGTCAGACAGACATAAGACACTTATAATCAACCAGTGTATACAATGCAATACTCCTCCCCAATGTGGTGTTGTTGTGTCATGGGAGTGATAAACACGGTCTTGATTGACAGCTAACTGTTTCAGTTTAAATGTATAAGTTATAACAGTCATATTCTCAATGCCTGAATGGTGTTTATGAATTAGTGATGTAAAGAGGGCTACGATTTTGATTGTAAGTAGACATCATTAAATGGCCTCCATATATTCGTTTATAATATCTGTAGCTAGTTACATGAAGAAACAGTGGCTAAAATATGAGATATTAAGGAAGACATTCAAAAACTGCTCTGCTCTTCGATCATGGGACTGTGTCTGACAGGGGAAAGCCCCCACCCCTTTTATACTGAAGGTGCCCCTTTAACTCTCCCACTCCTCTGCATGTAGCTAGGTCCCCCTGGACGTACGTTGTGGGATATGACGTAGTATCTCACAGGGGCTTTCCCAGGTTATTATGGAAAGGCATTTGTATCCATATAGATTTCCCCCTCAATTCTGAGATGTAGAGTGCAAGTTTGCAAAAGTGCTTCGAAATGGCCATAGGAATTGCATACGAAATAGGAAATTTTTTCCCTAATCTGCATCGCAATAGGTCCCAACATGTTCTATCCTACTCCTCATTTTGAAAACATTTTAGAACTTTCCCAATTCTCACCAATTTTACATCCAGTCGATTCCTAACTTGCATTTTGGTTCTGCAAACTTACATTTTTCTCTCCCTACTTCTCTTCGATCTAGGTCCCACTTCGTCAGTCTGACTGCCTACTTCGTGAGACATCATGCCAGTCTGCATTTCATCACTTCCTAGTTGACACACTTACTGCTAACTTGCAATGCATCTGAATGTTTACACTCCTTTCCCCAGTCACAACAAACACTCATTACAATATTAGCCCCACCCTCCCCACCCATATATAGACATATCCCATCTCCTTCCAACTTCACCCCTTCCCTGTGTGTACTCTTTAGGGGCGGGACTAATGTTATGTAATGCATTGGTCCCCCTGGTGGCCACTTAGTGGCCAGTGGGCAAGGTAGCAGGGCACAGCTGCCTATGCAAATTAGGGACACATTGTTGGGACAGTGTCCATTGTTAAAATAAACAGTAGTACGTTGTAATGAGTGTTTGTTGTGACTGGAAAAAGGAGTCTAAATTGTGATGTGTTGCAAGTTAGTTCACTTAGCCATTGACATTGCGTACGAAATGGGAAAATGTTTGTTACTTCACTCTAGCCATTGACATTGCATACGAAATAGGAAAATGTTTATTTCACTTCACCCTAGCCACTGAACAGCGCCTCTAAGTTCTAAGGCGCTTGCGGCGGTATTGGGAGACACCATTTTCGGCGCTTGTTGATATATTTCGCAGCAATGGCCGTCGATTCGAATCTTATCACAGGCCTTGCTGGTGGTAAATGCATGGGCTTATATCTTCTTTTCTAGACAATATTGTTCCAGTAATCACTGGCTAATTGCGTTGCTTATAAAACAAAGAAACGATTCCGGCCTAAATAAAAAATTGAGCAATCATTTATTGTGTTTACAAAGACGGCAGTAATTCTCGTTTCCCCATCTATTGCGCTCAACCGTGATAACGGGTACAACTGATTAGGGGGTAAAGAATAGCCGACGGCGGCTTTTTTAAAAAAAAAAGCGGTGGTTGTGCAGTGTCTAGCCATTGAGATTGCATACGAAATGGGAAAATGCTAATACACAAGTGACAGACTGACAATAACTCCTTCATTTTTGGGTTGTTGAGCAATAACAGGGTAAAAATCAAAACAAGATTTAAATTTGCTATTGAATATTAAGAAGGAAGGTGTGATGTTTCGTTGGTAGAGGGCTATGCCCCCTTATGGGCGGGGCTTAGGAGGCGTGGTTTATCTGTTTGTTTTGACTGATAGACAATATGAGGCGTGGTTTATCTGTTTGTTTTGACTGGAGCAAGAGGGGCCAGAATGCTAAGTAGAAATGCTGAACCCCAACGTGCAGCTTGTTCAATGCAAGTTAGCATGCAGTGGGCCTAGTCTGCAGCGATGTAGCGCTAATTCGTGCGCACTAGGGTGCCACTTCGAAAAAGCTGAATTGCAGATTAGCAACTAACTGATGCAAGTTAGCAATAGCATGACCTAATATGCTACTGCATCTTTATGGATACAAATGCCTCTCCATAGGTTATAGATAGAGTGTAGAGATCGCAATTTTAAAAAGGCTTCAAAATCACATTTTCACACCCCAGATACCTTCACAAACCACATATATGTCCTCCAGAGAAGGTGGACTAAACTCTACAGATGAATAAGATGGTTTGTAAAACGACAAATTCCTAGAACATGTGACTCATTTTTTGCATCAATTTATCTTGAACACACATTCGTTCTCATCTAGTTTACCCCAAGCGTCCTAACCACAAGATTACGTCACGCTCTGCTCTCTACTCCGGTAATGGCATCCTTGTGGGATCCCCTCGACAATCTGTAAAAATAAACTTGATATCAAAGACAGTTGACATGTAGAGGTAACACTTGGACGCCCCTTCCCCCGCCCCATCCACCAACTCTTCAACCTTGGACCTACATGTATATCCCTCCCTCTCTTTCTCCCCCTCTACTCTCCGCCTCTCCATGCGCTTTCCTTCCGCTGGGGCGCATGGGGATGGGGAGAGGGGTACACTCCTATATTATATGCATAGATAGAACTATCTACATAAATCGTACCTCTCCCTCCCCCTCTCTCTCCCTCTCTTTCCCTCTTTCCCCTAGGATTTCGAATTCATTCGTTCAATATGCATGTTCAGCCTGAAGGGAAGGGAATATGGGTTTATTTATTTTTTATTTTATTCAGGACTAGCAAAGTACCCGTCCTCCGGACAGTCCCCCTCTCTCCCCACACTTCCCCCTCTCCCTATTTTCCCTCCCCCTCTTCTCTGTCTCTCATACCTGTTTTTTTCTCCCAACCTCTGTCTCTCATACCTGTTTTTCTCTCCCAACCCCATCTCCGATTCCCCCCTCCTCCCTCCCCTCTTCATTTTCCCCCTCCTTGCTTTCCCTCCCTTCCCTCTGTCTCTTCCCCTACATCCTCACCCTCTGATCCCCCTCTCTCCCTACACTTCCCCCTCTCCCTCTTTTCCCTCCGCCTCTTCTCTGTCTCTCATACCTATTTTTCTCTCCCAAGCCCATCTCTGATTCCCTATCTTCCTCCCCTCTTCCTTATGCTCCCCCTCCTCACTTTCTCTCCCTTCCCTCTGTCCCTTCCCTCCTCTTTTCCTGCCCCTTTTCTTTCCCTCCCCCTCCCCCTCTTCTATTTCCCCACCCTCTCCCTTTGCCTCACTCTATCCTCCTACACCCTCTTCCTCCCCTCCCCCTCTCCAATACCCCCACCCTCTCCCACCCCTCTCCCACTTATCTGCATGTAGTCGGGTCCCCCTTGAATTGACGCAGTAGCTTGTGGCAGGGATGCCAGTCTGCCATTAATTAATGAATAACCATAATTTCCATGCTTCCAAAAATGTCTAGAATGTCCATGACATGTTTAGATTTTCTTCTCCATTCAACCCCATATTATTACCATAATGTGACAATATAATTGTATCAGGCTTTGTAGGGCCAGGGATTGGCAGCATATGTGGCCACTCCTCCTCAACCTGGCTATCTTAGAAGGGAGGGAGAATCCAAACCTCTTTGGACAGTGTCTTCAAAGGGTTCCATAAATTTTCCTCAACCCAGCTGGCATTCCTGCTTGTGGGTAATGACGTCAAGGGCTTTCCCAGGCTATAAATAGAGTGTGGGTATTCCGATTTAAAAAAGGCTTCAAAATCACATTTCCACCCCAAATACCTTCACAAACCACATACGACAACATCCAGAGAGGGGGGAGAGACCTCTAAAGATGAGTAAAGTGGTTTGTAAAACCACAAATTCCGAGAACATTCTGGACAAAGAAAACCTTCTTTCTACCATTTCTTTTCTACCTCCTTTCCTAGAAATCGCTCTAGCTTTATATTATATGGATGAATACAGCAATGTCAAAGATAAGAGTTATCAAGTAAGAAAATGCAAGAGATCATACATGCAGTGATATAATATAATGACATGGATGGGCTCACGGGGTTTATTCAACTGGGAACCACCATAGTCCGGGGGCAGAACCCCGTTTTGGGGGTGAACCTTGCGTTTTGGGTCATACGATGTTTTTTGATTGATTCTGGATCTCGGAAATCTCCTGATTCCAAATCTGCCGGGTGCCACTCTGTATCCCTTGAGGAAAATTAATTATCGACGTTTGAAAATAAAAAGTCAAAAATATTAAATTTAATCAATAAAAAGATAATTTCACCCTCAATATCCACTATAACTGCATACTGTTGATGAAACATAAACTTTGTAAGTGGAATCATATATAAAGAAAAATAGAGAATTCATCATGACCACTTAAGGTCATATTCAAAGGTCAAAGGTCAAGGTCAAAGGTCTTTTTGAGGATTTTTGCACATAACTCTGAGGGAAATGCTCTGACATCTTAGGTCAAAGAGAATTAATTTTAGGACACATTATTTCCTATCGATTGATACCAGTCACTTTATTCTACATTTAATAGTATTATTACAATAGCCTTTTAAAGTAATGAGACTATTTCATCTTTAAGCCAGAAAATGAGGTAGGCTCTTATTTATTGAACCACAGACACGTTTCTGTTTGAGATAGACATAAATATGTATAAAATGTTCTTAAAAGTATAATATGATCTTTCAATTGATATATTGTACATATATATAGATTATATAGATATTTTGTCTCTGAATAAAACCAAACCTTTTATTATTGGTTAAATTAAAAAACCTCCAACTTACAAATGTGTGCAGCTTGGAATTCTGGTGTCCAGTCACCCATCTATTTCTTCTCAGATAAACTTAATAACCTATCAATAACCTATCATCATAATAATGGATAATAATGCCTTCGAGTTATCTGCCAATGAATTCACCAAATCATCTCTGAATAGATGAAGGAATTAAAGTTTCTTGATAAAGGGCGAATGTTAGCCCGAAACATCGGACCCCAATAAACTCAAACGAATACTTATGAAACCTCTCCTGTCCCCTCTGTTTTTTGGCTAAACCCCATTACTTAAGAATTAAAGATTAGTTGACTGAATATTCAATATACTGATTTCCCTGTGTATAGGCTGGCCCCTGTTATGGGCCTTCCCCATTGTTGGGGGTTAAGCACATTCTTTTGGTAATATCAGCCACGCCCCATGTGTTGACATCATGAAATAAGGGATATAGTTGAAGAACCAGCTGAATTACCAGTTTGATAATTAAGAGAATCAGTTGGACTTACATATCAGATGAAATAACCATTGATTTATCTTGAATAAAGCTGGCAATAAATATAACCAGTTTTTCTTTGATGTTTTTGGCTGGGTGAAGGCAACCTATTTTCAGTATATTGTAATGATATATAATATTGTATGCCCGGCCCTGAATATAAGCCTGAGTATAAATCTGGTGTACACACCATTTAAAAATTATATACATGGAAAAACTGTTATGTAAAACTGTGTGTTTGATTTGTGAGATAGATAGATGTCAGAAGAATTATTCAAGAATATAATTAACCCTAAACTATATATTGAATCGTTATTTGCAAGGAATTATGCGAGTCAGTGTACAGACTAATGAAAACATTCCCTGTTTCCCCACAGAATATACACCAGTCTACAAATATAAATTGCCATGTATCATACATGATATGATAGGATAAGTGTTTATCTTCCCCATCATGTATTTAGATCATTCATAGAAGGAATAGCATTGTTGAAAATATTCTCAATCTAGCTGGATCCTTCATATCTAGGATTAGGTAAATCCAAGCCATGATTTCCATCCCCCAGAAGATATTAAGATATCTTTGAAGCCTTCTATAACATAACATAAAAGAATCATATCATTATTCATGTGTAAGTTAAAATTTTGAAATGATATAGTTAGCTTCGCTAATCCTTACATGACAAACCTTTCACAGGCAATTATTCAGAATGACCTGTAGTCTTCTTCTTGACGGCCGGCATCGAATCGCCTATGTTTACATAGCGTAGCTATTATAGAACATTTCGAATGATGCCCGTAAATCGGGTCTCTCGTACAATACTAGGGCCCGTCAAGAGGATATGTGTTTTCCGATATATATCCCCCGTAAAACTACGCTATTATCACTCTCTATTGATATCAGTGATACCCCTCTACCACTTGGACAAAAGGAATTGTTTTATACGGCCATATTTAAAAAAGAAACAAAAAGGTATTTACCCATACCTTCTCATGGTGTATTCCGAATAGTACCAAATAACTACCTATCAACCCTCTACCACTACCCGTGGAGTTGGTCAGGCTGAAGCATGACCAACGAATGTAAACATAACAATCAACAGTTTGGTGCGAGAGGGTGGGTGGGTGGGGAGGCTATAGATCCTGAGCACAATTATCTTACTATACTAACGAGCCAAACAGTTACACGGTACACCACCTTGCCGATTTACTTCTGGATGTCAAGTCTGCCACCATACTACCAAATTCTGGTACTGGAAGTATAAATGTTTTAGATATCCAGAGAAGCGTGCAGAGCTAGACATTAGCCTATTATAGAAATAGATTGCATAATGCAAGATATACTTTTATGAAAATTCAAATCATTGAATCCCATGCAGCTAACACAGGGAACCTCATTTCCCCATTCTCCTCAATCACAATGAGTGATTAAAGTACACCTAAAATGCGATGAATCAATGGGTATGCCTAGTCTTTATATGCATGTTCTCTATAGCCAGTCTCATTGGTCAAGTGGTTATTGTGTTAGACTTCATAACTGGACATTGAGTCCCAGAGCAGACAGCCTTTTTTACATTTGTCTCATTTTCAAGTCATTTTAATTTTAATTTCACTAATATCTTCACATCTGGGGTGGTAGGCATTGGTTTTCGCATGGGAAATATCAAGGAAGCAAGGTCTTTTCTAACAAAATGCCTTATTCAGTACTGGCTCATAAGAGAGTCCCTTCCCTTGGAACCAAGGGAAGGGGACGCTCAGTCGTCATGCCTCGCCGCAGACTTGTCTCAAGTTACAGTGTGGACCGTTGTAACAATGTTATCAATGGAAACATAGTATAGACTTAGAAGGTTGGGGCTCTTTCCCTGGTTGCTGTGAGTAAAACGGGCCTTGTGTTTTGACTCAACAGGGCCTGTTAGAGTCATTAGATTGATATGCTCGGCTACAATTTCGTCTGCGCTCAATCTGTGAGCTCAGACTGTATTTTCCTTAAGACCTTTGTCCACTAGGCTGATTCTCATGCGATTCTCAAATAATTTAGTGCAAAAGAGTCCTCTGCAGCGCAAAATCGCATGAGAATCGGCTTGGTGGACTAGGCCCTTTAGCAGACATGGCGAAACCTGCCGCACCATGGTCCTTGACCAGTGACAGACATGTCGGACCGGTGAAACTAAAGTGTCTCCGGTCCAACTGTCCAGTGAAAAAAGTCTATGAAACGTTGAAAAAACCTTTGGAGGACTGGTGAAACCTTGGGAGGACCAGTGAAAGTTCTAAAGTTTTCGCCATGTCTGCTTTAGTCTCTTCTGTAATATACTAGTCCTAACACCAATGCCATTAATATAATTATATATAACAACTTTTATTCAGTATTACAGCTTACATTCTTTAGTCATTTCAATCCTATCACTGAATTGGAAGCCATACTCTATTTAATTTAATCCATTTGCGATGTGTTCCAGGAAAATGAGTCACAAGTGGCAAAAATTATTTAGTTTTAGTTTTAGTTTGACTTCACTAGTAAATTCTAAATATTGCAAAGTCCATTTTTTGCAACCTGTGACTCATTTTCCTGTAAAACATCACATTTATTCTTAGTCAATCACTAAAATGGTTTACATCGTTTTGGATGGCAACCAAATCGTCACCATTCGTTTTTGCATGAACAATTACAGAACCAAATGTTCTTGCATAGTGATTTGTTGTCTTTATAATGCTATCAGGATCCATTCATTTGATGATTGTGCAAATATCCAAATGATTCCTTTCTTTATCGTCAAAAGTGTTCACATCAGGGAACATACCTTTAATTGCTATAAAATCATAAAAATGTTCAATTTTATTTAGAGACATGTGTACAATATATTAATTGAAAGGTTATTTATCATACTTTAACCAAAAAATTGTATTTATGTTTAACTATATCTTCAACAAATACTCAACTGTGCTTTCAAGAGGCCTACTATAAGGGCCTACATCATTTTCTGGCCCAAAACACAAAATAGTCTCATATTTTGAAAAGCAATTGTAATAAAACTACTGAAAGTAGAATCAAGTGACTGGTATCAATTGATAGGAAATAATAAGCCCTAAAATTGATTTTGTTTCATCTAAGATGTCAGTGCATTTTTCTCAGAGTTATTGGCAAAAAACCTCAAAAAGACATTTGACCTTGACCTTTGACCTTTGAATATGACCTTTAGCGGCCATGATGAATTCTCTAACTTTTAATATATATAAATCCATTTATAAAGATTATTTTCCGTCAAAATTAGAGCAATAATAGTGGATATTGTGGATGAAATTATTTTTTTATTGATTAAATTTAATATTTTTAACTTTTCTTTTTCAAATGTCAATAATTAATTTTCCTCAAGGGTTACAGAGTGGCACCCGGCAGATTTGGAATCAGGAGATTCTGGAGATTCAGAATCAGTCATAAAACATTGTATGACCCAAAACGCAAGGTTCACCCCTCCTGCCCCCAGACTACCATGGTTTTCCGCCCACTGCTGTGTCTAACTAAGTCAACTGGTTGTAGTAGATACTAGGCTAGGATTTCTTAACACTAGGACACGTTTATTCTATCAGTCCATTTTCACATCAAATAACGATTAAGCCATTTCAGGCAGGTGTATCAGGTCTAATGTACCCCCGGTATGTTCTTTTGGAATTGTTGGTGTAAGATTATCAATGAAACAAAGGGGGGTAATTTGAACCTAGAGGGGGTCATTTAAACCTAAGGTCTAAATTACCGGGGGGTATATTAGATGAGGGTGGTAATTTAGAAATGTTACACCGGTTTCTTATGACAATGTCAATAACACCAGCTTTTGTTGATTTTCGTGATTTTTCCATAATTGCAGAGAGTGACTTAAGCTTTGTCGGTAACAAACTGATCTCTGGGAAACACTGTATTATAGAAAGAGATCCTGAAGGCCGAACCTGGATTCAAGATGTGAGGTAATAACATTCTAACTGGGATACTGTTTATTTTGATTTAATTCGCGGTCTTTTCAGTATTCAGTAGAGTCAGAAACTTTTGGAAATTGAAAAAATAGTTCGGACCTGTATCGATAAGCTTAAGAATGAGTTGTCATGTAAGGCAGCACCTGCTGGACTATCCAGACAGGACATGTATTTAGATGGTCACATTCTTATGATTATAAAATAGATGATCTATCATTGCCATTTGCAGTACCAATGGTACCTTGCTTTGTCGACGACGCAAAGTTCATAAGGAGGTTAGTAGCATTTAATTACGATTAAACGATGAGATGAACTTGTACGGCAATAAATCATTATTTATATGTATTATACTATATTGTGATATCCATTATTGGGGCGGCGGAATAACATAGCTGGGGGCTAACATAAAAGATATCTATATTAATGTAGTTGTGTGAGTCCCAATTTATCCATCTTTATCATACGAATATTATATGAACGATTAGTGCAATAAGAACCAGAATAATGTTGGTTAATTTCTAGTGTTAAGTGCGCCCCTCTTGTATGTTAAATTCTTCGGATCCTCAAATGACAGGAGAAGACCACGTTAACGTGACCTAATCCTAGCGCACCGGAATAAATATGTGAAATTAAAAACAATACGATCCTAATTTCATCTGCAGAGATCACAACTTCATCATGGCGATGAGGTTTTCCTCATCTTCCGGAAGGACAGAACGGATCTGAGTATGTACATATATATATTCCTCTCCTCATACTAGAACTTATGCTACATAGATGTCTCAGTAGGTAGAACTACAACTTTATGCGTTGCTCCTGAAGGTGGGACGAATCCGGGGCAACCAAACATTAGGGGGTTTCAGCAAGCCTAACATATTGTTGAGGGAACCATTAATCGGATGTAATAGGGGTCGTGGGGAATATAGGACTGTAACGCCAGGTTTATTAATGATCACATAACCAATTTACCCTGTATTTATACATAAAGCGCGGACCTAAAGCAGGTCAGACTAGGCGAATCGTTTCAAGCGAATCTGAAGAAATATTTATAAGATCATACAAGTCATAGCAAATCGGAACGATTCTGGTAGCGAATCTGAGCGAATCGTAACATTCATAAGGTACCAAGAAAAGTTCACATGTGATTCGTATAAAAGCGATTCCCCCCTTGAGCGATTCTGTAACAGTATATACTAGTATGTAAAATGTATCCGTATCTCTGATGATGAAATGTACGTTAAAAAGAACAAAGAGGTTCAGCAAAACATGCGATGTTATTCACAAAAAAGATACGGAGACGGTTACGTAATTGAGATTTGCTTGCGGAACCTCCCTAATGTTAGACTAGGATCATAGTCACCGGCAGTTGCTAACGGCTGGATAACTTTTTTTTATAACTACATTGTATAATCAAATAATCATTTAATGTATCTCGAAGTTAACCGAAGTTGCACTTTCCTGTGTTCCCCCCAGATATATCATACCTGTTTCAAAACTTGGAGGAGTTAAAAAAAGAAACATCTACTTCATATATCGAGGATTCTTCTGTTACGGATGTTGCTACATCGGATTCGGGGCCACTTGAAACCAGTTATGTCAAGCCTCCCAAAGATCCTTCAAGATCAAAGGTATACATCTAGGAAGTCTTTGATTTGCGTATAGGCCCCACCTCTTAAATCCTTACATTATACCGTCGCCTCTACTTTGTATATAATATTTTCTATTCAGACAAAAAACATAATGTAACAAGTACAGTTCATCTTTCTCAGTAATTGCTGATCCTCGTTAATTCAATTCATACTTCGGTACAATATAAACAAATCTTCATATATCTAGGCATTTCCGTGAACTAAAACTTTTCCCCCAGTTATATATTGTTTTATGTAATGTCTGACTTATAGAAGTTTTGTCACTTTTCTTTTCAACCGAAATTTAAATGATTTGATTTTCGTCTGTCAAGCTCCAAACCCAGGAATCGAAACGTAAACACAGCGTTACTGAACTGCCTGGGGCGCCAGTCAACAAGCGACATTGTCCTGGCGATGATGGAGACGCTGGCAAAACAAACACTGAAACTGTAGACAAGGCCCAACTTCAACCCGCCAAAAGTACGGAGGCTAGTCAAGAAACTAATAAAGCTGAAAAACAATTAAACGATAGTCAGGAGTCTGAGGACGAAATAGAACAATCATTGGTATGCATCATATGCCAAGAAATATTCCACCAGTGTGTCAGGTATGGTTTTGATAATCATTTACCCACCGACTAGTGATAGTGATGTTATTGTTTTGTTCTTTATTGATAAATCACGTGATAATTATAATAATAGGGGATTTGTATAGCCGCCATTTTGAATCCAGAAAGAATACCGCTGGATTGGGTTGTGTGGGCATGTGACTTTTAGGCTAGTTGCTTGTATAAATGTGGATTGTTCACATTTTCGACGAACTACCCCCCACCCAGCCGTTCCGTTCTCCACCCCACCCCACCCGGGCCTCGGCGCTGTTCACTCAGTCAGTGAACAGCGCCGCTGGTGTCAGTTGATGTAACTAAGCGGCTCTTCCATGCTGGTTCCCTGCCGCTGTCCCATGAACCTTATAGCGGGAATGGCCGCCAGTTCAAATCATAACACAGGCCTCGAAGGAGGTAAATGGGCTTATATCTTCTTTTATGGACAATATTGTTCCAGTAATCGCTAGCTAATAACGTTGCTTACTAATATACGGTAGTACTGACACCGGAGAAAAAGCTGAACGTGCATCTATTTGTGGGGCAGAGCCATCTGTAAGGGTCGATCCATGTTCTATTGCGTTAGTTTAGGGTCCCGGTACGACGGGTTTTTTTTCTCTTGAATTAGCCGGTGGCGGCTTTTTGCAAAAGCGGTGGTCGTGGGAGTGTCTAGATCATATGGAATTATGGGACTAATGGCACAGTGTAAAAGCTATAGGAAACATGCCATGTTAAGCATGGGATATTTATCAATACTCTAATGTCAATATACATGTATTATACATGTTTCCCTGACACAAGTCTCCATCTTTCCCATCATGCATTTGGTTTTCATAGATCATTCATACACACTATAATATTGGTTAAATAATACATTCTTGCAATTTTCGGTGTAAACCTTGCCGAATATTTGTATGTCAGATTTCAACAGAATCGGATTCCATCCAATGATGCACTGTACCAGACATGCGCAGTGGCACATGTAAATCCCCTATTGCGCCAACATACTTCGCCGCGGTTGACCGCTACATTTACTTGATCCATGGTTTAAAATTGCACGATTCGATAATCGAACTCTGGTGATTATTTTGCAGTTTACAACCGTGTATGCACTCCTACTGTGCAGGATGTTATTCTGACTGGATGGGTAAATCGGATGAATGTCCATCTGTAAGTAAACCTTTTAACACTGTCCTATTCTAATAAGGGTTCATCAACTTAAAGAATCTGAAAATATCAATCTAAAGGGCCTATAGTCCACTAAGCCGATTCTCATGCGATTATGCCCCACAGAGGACTCTTTTGCACTAAATCTGTGAGAATCGGTTGAGTGGACTAGGCCCTTAAATGTCAAATGGTCAATAATATCCTATGAATATTCAGATCGCTCTTGGTTGATAAGGCCATTGTCCCCTTTAAAGGGCGGTTTTCCCGTGTAATCGAAAATTCATTTTGCATTGATTTTACAGTGTCGGAGCAAGGTTGTGCGAATCAACAAAAACCACTTGGTAAATAATTTGGTAGAAGCCTATCTAAAGAAACATCCTAAGAAAAAGAGAGATCCGGATGATGTTGCAGAGCTTGAGAGGAAGAACAAAATTACATCTGATATGGTAATTATGGAACATAGCTGATATTTGTTGTGTTGATCTACGTGATTATCTTTAGTATAACTTCCTGCTTGTTCCGAAAATAACCAATTTGAAAAAGGGAATTTTTTTTTACTTAAGGGAATATTCATATGTATTTCAGCTTTACCCCGCCCGTTCCCGTGTACCTGTTGAATTTGATCATAGCGATGAAAGCTACGAAGACGAAGAAGAAGAGGAGGACGACAATGACGACGATGAAGATAACCTTGATCCTTAGTATGTAATACTTCGTAAAACCTATCCTTTTGGTGAACTAGCAAATGATTCACTGCTTACGAATTTTACCTACCATATGAGAGTGACGGAATCAGAAAACAACAATAGTTCTTATACTGTTGATATAAAACTTCCAGACTAATATTCAACTATGTCTTAACAAAGGAGGTTATGGTGTGTAATGAGTCACAGAATTGATATTTTTCAAAGTCATTTATTTACAAGATCTCTTTCTAGGAATGTTATCGTTTTAGGAGGGTTTAGCGCTTTAAGTCATGAATTCTTTTTAAGACAGTGTATTAATTATATCCTAGCGTTTTGAAGGTCGTTATAAGTATGGAGTACATTTAAATACTGAACTAGTCATAGTCCACCCAAAAATATTGCAAACGTTTTTTTAAACATAAATATATCAAACATGAAATATAGAAATACTACTTGGATGTCCTCTATGTTTACTATCATTAGAATCGGCCTGTTCTCATCTTTTCAATTCTGATGACATCCCACAATCTATTTTTTGCGACTTGTGACTCATTTTCCTGTAACACATCTCATATAAGATATATTTATTTCAGCTTTGGCTTCAGCACACGTCGGCTAGTACCACCACCCCCTACATTTTACACGCCTCCACCAGGGTACGTCCTAACGCCTCCACCAGGGTACATACTAGCGGCAAACCCTTCTGTTATTAAAGTTAATTTTCTGCGAATAATCTTATGTACAATATTTGGGTTAAACTATTATCCTTTCTCGCGTGAATCTTGAAAAAGCAATTTAACCAGGAAAAAAACCAACGAGTAATTCAAATATAAATTTATCATAATATCGATTAAATAGTATCATGTTAACTGCTGATTTTCTAGGCCTCGCTGTAGACAATGTCCTGGTTATATTCCAATACCTCCTACACCAATGTATATACCACATCTAGGAATAGACCCCAAAGGAACTGGTGAGAATGATTATGAACTACTTATGATGTAGACCATTTACTACTATTTATTATACATGCATTGCTCTGAAAACAACGTATCTAGAGTGATTTACACATAGTGCGTATTTCACTAGTGATTTACGTGGGGTTGTCATGACAACCAATCTGGTTTTTTTTATTAAGATTACCGGTAAAATTCAAATTTATGACTTGATTTGTTTCTATTGTCATGATTGAAAGCATGTATAATATTTCTGTTAACTAACTCGTTGGTTTCAGTCGCTTAAAATATTGCGCTCGTTGCTAAGCAACTCGTGCAATATTCACACTCGTTCAACAAACTCATTTGTTAACCTGTATATAGACATAGCCAGCATCATGAGTACCTTGGAAGAATATAATAGTTTGGCCACAAGGATGAAATGAGTTTTAGTTAGAGCCAGACATATAATTGAATGCGTAAAGTATTTATAAATGTCATAAGTTAGACCCCAGTTGTTTGCATAAAATCTCCTTGTATACATCCATCGACTAAGTACCAGGTCATCTTGTTTTCAAATAGCAAATGTGATTTATTCAAGAAAGGGACCCAATCCTGTTTCATTTAAGTGTATTCTGCCAAACACAAAATGGACCATATGCACCATATGGAAATAATTGATATATGCTATGAGTGAGTTATATTTTTATTGTTATTCAAGGCAAAGATCCAGTTCAAGGAACTAGTGCTGGATCTAGTGACGAGGCTGGTACAGATCCTGCTGTTGCAGGAGCCAGTACAGCAACTCAAATATCTATACCTGATGGGAAATCGAAACCCACCGCTCCTCCCTTCGTCTGTAAGCCCAATCAAATCCACATCATGTGCAACTGTTGCTTCTTGGCATTCCCAGATAGAAGACAAGAGAGACTGGCAAACCCTACTACCTTTCCTCCAACGCAGTGTAAGTAGTTCAGTGTGATTTAACCTTAAAAACGTTTTTTAATTTTTCAGATTCATTTGACAAGCATAAAAAAAAGATAAAAGCATAAAAAAAAATAAAAAAATCATTTGACAAGCAGATAAAGCATTGTGAATATGAATGACCACACATTTATAAGATTTTACTGCCACATAGGTTGGACTCTCTGTGTTTGAGATGCAGTTTATAAAAATCTAATCGCATAAAAAAATCGATAAAACCCCATTCATAGATCTCTCTATAATATTATATATAATATTATACAAAGTTGAGTCTAAAATCTAGCGCTTCGTTTGTAGGTGAACTGTGTGATAAACTCTACTGCCATGCCTACTGGGGATGCAATAGAATTAATTGTTTGGGATGCATCGGATACTTCAAAGGTAGGCGTGGATTTGCTTAGCGACTATACTATACTTCTATAATCTGTCCAAAACATATTGACACAGGATTCCTTCGTCCTTTAAGAAGAGAGAAAAGTGGGTGACTTTTGACTTCAAACCTTTGTCCCTTGAGTCGCCGTTTGCGATCGACCTGTGCTCATTTGAAGATCCCGATTGCACTGGGAAAATGTTCCACCCAGCTGAAATAAAATCTTTAAAAAGAAACCTTGGCCAAATATACAGCTGTATTGTATTGAGCTACTTCTGTTCCATGTGCAGCAGCTGTTGTTTTGCTTAGAAGGAAGGAAGAGATGGTTATAGTGCCTCTGTTTCGCCATGGTTGATTGCAAAGACCGGCTCGCTGGGGAAAAGGGTGACTAGGTCCTTGTCATAAATAGAAGTAAAAAATCCCCCACTTTTCCCTCTTCTTAAAGGAACTAAGGAATCCCATGTCAACTACTTTTCGGACAGACTATATCCGTGTAATATCCGTGGTTACTTCATACTGACACTTATTTTAGCAATGCCCCATCAATAAAGTGAATTAGACAATGCTTGTTCATCAGTTCTCCTATTCCATGTTGCCACATCTGTTTTCTTCTTTCAGACATGAACTTCGGAAAAGAGTGCCTGAAATTTGTGATTTTAGAAAATATATTCGAATCAGGAGTATTAGAGGTACAGCATCCATTCCAACTCTTTTTGATTGTATTTCATAACTTTAAATATAAGTATAGATTAATGAATATTTGATTAATTTTATTAGGATTTATTATATGCGCATTCCATTTGAGAGGTGCAATAAAAATATTTTTATGGTACGTGTACCATAAAAATTCGAAATTGGTTTTCTTATAGCTTTTAGATATTTTATGACGATTCAAAGATAAACAAAATGAAACATCTTTTTAGCTTGGGTGTAAAAGATAAAGAGTTCGTGATGTCAAATAAGATTGGTAGAAAGTAGAGACATATCTTCGCATTTTTTATGTAGATTATTTTGTTCGTTTCCAGAATTATCTAAAAACGAAATCCATGTCTGTCAAAGATATGGTAAAAATATGTCTCAATAGGATGGAAGCTGGAGCATACTTCACTCTAGGTAAAGTTTTCTCTATTTCAACTACTTCTGACCCAGTTATATATGCCCTCTGTCCCATCAGGTGGCGTACAATCCCCAGAAATTAAGCCCTATGGCTTAGCAAATACTGTGCAGCTCAAAAAAAACGTTCGCGGGCTAATATTTCGCGGTAGGGCATTTCAAAACGGTTTCGATGAGAAAAGAATTCGCGATTGAGTGCCTCTATGCCGTAGAACTGATATGTGAAACCCCAGTTTCGCGGAGAAAAAAGTTCGCAGTGCCAGAAATTAATTCACCGGCGAAAATTGTTAGCTGTACGATACTCAAGGACAGATCTGAAAACCAAGAACCCTGATAACTGGTCACGAGCCAAAGCAATTAAAAGATTTGTTCATCCCGTTTATACAAAGAAGATCATAACGTTCCTTTGACTTTTATCTAGATCAGCGGCGAGCAACAGGGAATGGCCTCAATGGTGGCACCGCTCTCTGCTACAACTGTGGCCTGAGGAACTTTAGGGAACTCGCCTACCAATTCAGACGTGATATACCTAAAGATCAGCTTCCTGGTATGATTTCACACATTTCCATTTACTTAGTGGATCTCTCCTATCTATAGTCTTATGTCTTTATGAGGGTAAAGAGTCAGTTTTTAACTTTTCTGAGACTTAAGGTTATAAGGTAAATAGATCTGCAACATTTCGCAATTACAAGATATTTTCCATCAGGACCAATAATGTAATGTTAGCCAAACATAAATTGCTGCAAAGCAATGGAGCAATAGTTGTTCTCTGATCATGTATAGATGTATTGACCAGAATTTCAACAACAAAATTAAAGAATGTGGTTAGTCTCTCGAAATTCGGACAATCTACAACTCTGATCACATCTAATAAGTTCTCTTTCTTTTCGCTCTTATGAAGGTGCTATCACGTCAAGGACAGATTGTCATTGGGGTAAGAACTGCCGGACTCAGAAGCATAACATCAACCACGCCACGTAAGTAGACTTGGATAAACCAAACTGCATGTCAATTGTTATTCATATAAGAGTAGTACATGTGTATAGATATACAGGTGGCTAATCTATGTATTTCTGTCAACAAATAAATAGCAACTTTGCTAGAGAATTGTAATTACGAGCCTTTTCGGTGATGGTAAAAAGTACATCGCTGGTCTTTTCTTTTCAGGAGATATAACCATATTTGTGAGCAAACCGCAACGCCGAACGTGTAGCATTTTTAAAGCATGAAGTTTTGTAGGGCCTACTTTCTTCCAACCTGATACTATTGTTGCGAAGTTTAGATGTTCGAGAAATTGTAATGAAGGAGGTATTAGGTAAATAATTTTGGCAGCTCATACTTTATAGTTCAAAAACAGTACTTTAAAACACACTGCCAAGCTGTAAAGGAACATACATGTATAACGAAAAAAAAAAGAGTTCAAATGGTTTTACAATTTGCCAAATCTTCTTAGGTTTAATGTTTGATATCGGTTATGATTTTTATAGGTACATTCATATCGCTGTTATTGATGTAATTCTTCTGAATTATAATTCACTGTACATAAAGGTTACTTCGCCGAATGCTTTGCGCTGAAACAGGATTGTATGATAAAAGGCCTCTATATTAATGTAACATTTATCAGGCTATATTAATCCAATACAGGTAGCTTTGTGATTGAACCTAGATAAAATCCTTTCTACGCATTGGCGTTGACGCTTTGTTAATCTCAGAAACTAACTAGTTTTCTAGTTTGTATTTTGATGAATCGCCAAACCATAATTAAGTTTATTATTAATATCCTTTGCCCATATACTGGTTTATATGAGCTGATCCGGTAAAAAATAATGTTGAATGAATCCAAGAAATCTATTCTATGACATACTCGTGTACCATTGTG
Source organism: Sthenelais limicola (assembly GCA_942159475.1). Classification (NCBI taxonomy): domain Eukaryota; kingdom Metazoa; phylum Annelida; class Polychaeta; order Phyllodocida; family Sigalionidae; genus Sthenelais; species Sthenelais limicola. The sequence continues at coordinate 34,330,923 of OW804098.1, forward strand.
TATTATCGATGCACGATAATTATTCAAATAGCCTTGTCTTGATATACCTTGAGGGTGTTTTCGATTTCTTCAGTAACTGCTATTGACCTACTCTTCGGTTGATTTCTTAGTTGAGCGAGGTATGCATTCACTAAGGCTGGGCGAATCTTATCAATTATTGATTCAAGCTTATCACACCACGGTACAGAAGACTACTGTAAGTTGAGGCGACGCCAGCCAGGTCCAAGTAGGGGATTCATAGACTGGAAGTGTACTTGCGCGGTATTATTGGCTCCATGTATCATAGTCAATATCGCAAACTCCAATTATTTACATTGATTAATCAATTATTACATCGTACCTTCGATTGTTGTGACATTAACACGAATATGTTGGGCCTTTTATTGTGTCTTTCTTATTGTTACGCTTTTTATTTGTCCAACTTTTGTTGCAAGGCTTCAAATATTTCTGCTCAAATCAAAATTATTGTTCGAATATTTCACGTGTTTTCGGTGATGGTAATGGACCATAATGTGAGCAAGTTGCTAGTTTTTTGTAACAACTGAACAAGAGTGTATGCATATATATTGTAAGCATTACTTAAATAGCATCTGTAAGTGAAGTGAATTTATACTTCTAATGTGTATTAATGATATAATAAACAAAACACTTGGAGACAGTACATAGAAATTTTATTGTCATTAAAATTGCTAGGATATAATGTGATAATATAATCTGTACGCGATCAAAAGAGAGTCGCGTTAAAAAGTGGTTCCCAGCATTTTGATGCTTTCACATTCTTGAAATCATTTTTCACATAATTCAACTGCTGACCCTTTTTGATTTGAGAACTTTCTAGGATTTATATAATACACTTAAAACTATTCAATCTATGAATAGGATAGAGCTTAGGAATACACAACAGCACATTCATAGCAAGGCCTCTCGAAAACGACTCTTGAAAATACCCTCCTGTTCTAGCACAAAATATATCACTAAGATCTGAAGGCATGGAACATGCCCTCTATCAAGATTATTCATGATTAGCGTCAAATAAACTTACTAACCAAGATGTAAAATTTATCATTAAACACGATTCTTGATATTCAAACCATTACCGAAAATCTTAGGCTCTCTTGTTTCTGTTATCAATATTATTGGGAAAGTATTCGGATACTTTTACCCTCCACATTGATATTAAAATACAGCATGATTTTGAATGCAATTCGTGCGAGGAAATTGTAGGTACTTGGTGCCAATATGATCGACAAACTAAACTCACTTGAAATCAAAGTAATCCTTCTAAAAAATACACGCATTTCAAGTTGTAAAAAAAAAAGGTTTCGATGAGAAGATAAAGTTGCTAACCACTGTTTCCAGTGCTTTCTATGGCATTAGGCATCACCTAGGGACAAAAAGAAGACTTATTATTAATAAGCACATGATATTCTGAACTAAAACGTTCATTTATAAACTTTTTTTTACCGTTTCGGGTTATTTGTAAAAATACAAATAGTTTCGGGTTATTTGTAAAATATAAATGTTTTCAAATATTTTTTTCAGATAACCCTACTAATTTATATTGAGGGCCCTTAAATATAAATATCATCCACCACACACGGCCTCACCAATAGTTCAAGCATGTCTTTATCATAGTATAGCTTAAGTCATACTGAGTCTTGTATAGCATATAATATAAATAACCCTTTATGAATAACTTCCGACTCCCCAAAAACCGAAGTGACACACCAAAGAAGCATAGAAGACTTTCTTATGAAATAAGAATAAGACTCATTCACACATGAGAGAACATACAACATTGAAAACACGAGTAAAATAGACTATACAGTTTTTGCACGCAGAGTTGTTAGTTTTGAATCTGTCGTATTTTCTGTATTTCAAACTTGTTTAATTTCAACATGAGCCCTTGACTGCTCAGAAAGATCAACAAACTTTCTATGATCCCACCGAAAAGCCTTTTACTGGGGGGAAAATCGAGAAGATGCCTTTAAGAACTTTTGAACGCCAGGTTCTAATGGTGTGTCACTGATGAATAGAGTTTTATAAAAGACAGGGAACTACAGGTGAATTTGTTCTCACTAACATATATGTGATGTGTTACAGGGAAATGAGTCACAAGTCGCAAAAAATGGATTTTGAGATACTATTATATTTGAAAAGATGAGATCAAGCGGATTCCAATGGTCGTAAATATTAAGGTCATCTAAGAAGTGTTTCTATATTCTAAATTTGATATTTTTAATATGTTGGTTGAACATTTACTAGTAAATAGCTAGATATACTCTAAAAGATGACCGTGGAAATGCATGGATATATTTGATACACTGTCTTGATATTTGGTACATGTATTCATACTACAAAAAGCGTTAAGCACCCCAAAGAATGAAAACATTCCCACAAATTTATCTTGTAAATGAAACACTTTGAAAAATACCAATTTTGCTACTTGTGACTCATTTTCCTGTAACACATCACATATGTGATACATCGTGATGAAATTGTAATGGCGACTTGGGAATTTCTAATGGTGCAGACATGAAACTGGAAATCCTGCCACCTGGGAAACCCTGCAAACCCCAAGTTGCACTAATTTTCTTTTTAAATGCTAGCAAAAAAATATCTGTATACCATTGACTGTATTGAGGTTAGGGTTATGTTTAAGGTAAGAATGTAAGGACGTATACTTGGGGGTACCAGTATTTCCCGGGTAACAGGATTTCCCACGACCAGACACCGCGGTACCCTCCCTAAACCAGTGCATTAAAATGAATCACCTGAATGGAAATAAAAAGTTAACTCTGCGATAAAATAAATAAATGGGGATGTGCCATAATCTTATATCCAGAAAATTGAAACTAATCACTAAATAATACAACTAAAAACACCTTATATAGCACCCATTCAATCCACCTGAATGACAAAAAAAATACGTCTGTAGCTTTATATTCATAGGTAATCCCGAAATTGGTGTTGCGTTAAGGTATCGTCATGCCACCTATTTAGTCAGCATGACTAGAATAGAAACTAGCAAAATTACAAGCACTAAATTGTAACCTAAGATTTCCCTTTGCTTGCATTACTCGTGTCCCCTAATGCCAAATGTTAAAAATCATATTTCGCGCAGCATTTGTATTTGAAATTAATAGAAAGACTGATGTGAGTACATTCACACTAACAGGCAGGTAGGGAGGGTATTTTGTAGGTTAGTCATCCAACTTAAGTCTCAGTGAAGCACCTCTCGTCGCACCCGCGACTTCTGCATGACCTGTGTTCTCTTCCTCCTTTCAATGGCTTTATTCCCCATGGTCTGTTTCAGGGCAGGCAATGTCACTGCATCCCGCTGGATATATGCTATATCAGGCCTGCAAGGGAACATTTCAAAGGCATGAAATATGTTTGTCTTTTCATGTATTGTCAAATTTTTTAGTCCACTTTTTTTTTAAAAATCCCATAAAAAAGTAGCCGCAGATGTTTTTAATTATTTTTCACATAATACCTCTATGTTGTGACTTACAGTAAGAGCTTAATCATTTTTAAAATAGTCATACAAAATATGTTTCGAAGTGGAGAGTGATTTACAAAGTTTACCCACACATACACGGGTGTCAGAGGAGTAGGATTTCCTTTTTGTCAATGGTAAGTTTCATGAAGTATCATCTATGAGTACAAAGTGTCTGGTTACGATTTCAGCACTAAGGGCCTGGTCCACTAAGCCGATTCTCATTTAGTGCAAAAGGGTGCTCTGCGGCGCGAAATCGCATGAAAATCAGCTTAGTGGACGAGGCCCTTTAGAGACCTGTCTTATATCCATATCAGTACACCAATAAGTAATGCCCCCATCCACATTCCCCTACTCCCACTCCGCCCCCTACACCAATATAGAATGAAGCTCTCCTTACAGTTTCCTGGCCGGTTGTTTGAGCGGGATGCGTGGGAGGTGTCCTTCCTTATCCAGTTGCATGTCTTTGGCATCGTCTTGTGCAACATAAGCTTTGGCCAATAAGTAAGCATCGGGCGTCCATTTGTGTGAGTATAGCACGTCACGCAAGTCTGCCTTCAGTTGATTAAGCTAAACACAATGAACGAAAAAAAGGTTTATTGATTTTCAGAGGCAAAGGTTTTCACATCTGTTGGTGGACCCTTTGCAATGTGTTTTCTATGTAGGTTTATATCTGGGGGAAATGAGATGGTTGAAAAAGCAATGAAAAATTAATAAAATGACAATGTTGCTAGCTTTTGTATCAAAGGCGTGGAACAAACTAACATTCTTTCTAAAACATACTTTACATTTACTCGATCTTGTTCCTCTTTTCATAATAACTTATAACGTTCCTTATAAAACAAATGTGATGTGTTTCAGGAAAATGAGTCACAAGTCGCAAAAAATGGATTTTCAGATATCACCATATTTGAACAGATTGATATTGTTATTTTTGACCAAAAAAGTTTGCAATATTTCTTGGTGGATAATTACGAGTCAAGTAGCTAAATATACTCTATATGATGACCTTAGAAATGAATGGGATATATTTGATACACCGTCTTGCCATTTGCTACATGTATTCATGCAACTAACAGCGCTAGGCATCCCAGAAATGAGAACATTCTAACAAAGAGATCTTGTAAATAAAATACTTTGAAAAATATCAATTTTGCGACCTGTGACTTATTTTCCTGGAACACATTGATTGATATGACTTGATCTCGATGTGGTAGAGCTAGTGACATCATCACACATGTTTTCATAATAATTTATAGCTTTCCTTATACCGTCAATATACGGTCAAACAAATGTACAAACCTCGTGTGCCTGTCTGTCGTTGTGTTGTTGGAGGTGGCGTATGATCACCTCACATTCAGCCAGAGTGGGCGGCCGTGGGTTCTTGTGGGGAAGGCGCACCTGCAGCGGAACCATGGTTGCGTTATAAGGAAGCGGTGCCGCTGAACCTTGCGAGGCTGTGCTCGAGTATGACTGACCAGCCCCGCCATGTAGCCCCATACCAGCAGCACCCGGGTGAGCGCCCTCCTCAGCCACATTCTGTTGTCTGCAGGACAAAATTATATTAAGATAAGATACGTAAGATAATTCTTTATTCGTCACAGATGGATAGACAAAAAGGTTGTAGTCTTCCCAAAATTAAAGAGGTCTTCCAGATTATGGCTTTATTGTGGTTCTTCTCTTTGTTACATGTAACAATGAGAAGAAACAATGTCTAATTCTAACTAAACTACATACAGGAACTTTCTGTGCATATAAATCACACAATAATATTATGCATTTACAATGATGAGTAAAAAATATCGGAGTTACATTTATAATACAGTTTTGAGTAAGGTTCTGTCTTAGAACTAACAATGTAAATTAAAAGGGAATGAAAACTACAAAATGTCTCAATGTCATTATCAATATCAGTAATAAGTCTCTCTTTAACACCTTCAGTATAGACTTCTCAATAAAACAACATTTTTGGTCGATGTAAAATATTATAAATGAATCAGTGTGGCAAGACTACACTAAGGTAACAATGTGCAATAACACATTCAATACAAGGGTCAGATTTTCAGAAAATGTACAATTCAACTTTGCCAATCTTCTCAAATAACCCAAATTTCAGACGAAAATAAAGTTCAAAATACAGTTCAACCTAACCAAACAGATTGCTAGAATCAATGCAATGCCGAATATCCTTGAATTTATCTAGTATTGACAAGATTTCAGTCTATTTTAGCAGAATTTACTAAATGTGTAGAGCTGCCAATTGTACATTTTCTGAAAATCTGACCCACAAGGGAATGGCCCATTTAGTGATATGCCATTTAAGAGACTAATTATAGAGAGATTTAAGAATATTAGCGAAGAAATTGTTGTCAATGAGTTATCCCAGGAAATCCAAGCATATCATTAAATGACAGAGATTAAGATGTGGGGATCGAAATATGCACTTTTAGTATCTTAATAATCTGACTCACTGTGACTGAAGTTTCTGTTTCTCCGCCTGCTGGAGAAGCTGTGTTAAATAAGTATTCCTTCCCTTCTCTTCCTTTAATTGTCGCTTGAGATCTTTCACCTCTTCCTCTAAGAAAATAACTTTTAATTCATCAAACTTGGATTCTGTTCCCGCTGATTGCTCATCTGATGTGGTTATGTCTGCTGCATCTTCTGCTTTGGTATGAACTGACGAAGCTGAAGCCAAGGCTGTAAAATTGAATTAATTTAATGTAGGTTTTTTCAACAGATGTATTCCGGTTGGTTTTACAATACTTAGTAACCAAAACACTCTGGTTCCGGACAACGGTTTTCGTTGTGTCCTAATAGTAGAGATAGAATATATACACCGAAGTTTTTAGATGGATGGAACATGCATATTTTAGTCAGAGATCGAAGAAAATCTTACATTATTTAAAATATTTTGCTTAAAAATGTTATCAGTAAATCTATCAATCTACAAATAATTGGGTTGATGAATGGGTGAAATTTAGAGAAATTTATAAAAAAAATAAAAAATAGAGGAGATAATGAGAGATGAACAGATTCACAGGCTCTCATTTAGATTCAAGCTACTAAAGTGGGTGACTGAGTGGAATCATTTCCTTCTATAACCATTTTCTGTTCGTTTGCCTCTGCACGATTTCTGAACACGAGTATTTCATAACACTTCGTTAAATGCGATATATAATGTGGTATGGTATGTCCAAGCCATTCTTCAAAATTTACTCGTAAAGTCTATATACCTCATTTTTTAGTCATAAAGGGAAGAACAACATAACTAATGACTCTTACTTGGTTCTTTATTTCGTTCCCCATTAGCAGACTCCTTGCTGTCAGTTTGCGTTTTTTCTTTATCGGGTTGTGTGGCAGATCGGGAAGCAGATGTACCAGGCGGGGAGTTTCTTTGTAGCATTATAATACGAAATTGTAACTCTGAAAAAAAATAATTCATGTAAGTCTTGTACTTTACAAAATAAACTTCTTTTTATATGCATTAAGTGTATAAACGGACATCTGCAGTTAATATAAAACTAGCTGCCCCCGTTTATCAACGGGTAGACATACCCTGTTCCCTCCCTCTCCCTTCCCCTGTTCACAATCACATCACACGTTTCACCCCATGTAGGCCTACAGTGTATAGGCCTAGACTGTAGTGCAAATATGAAAAAAACTTATATAAAAAAAACTTACCTTCCCTACTGCTAAATATTTAAAATAAAATAATGTTTCTATAAGCGATCCCCTCCCCTTCCTATCCCCTTCTTCCTCGACCCCCCCCCCCCCCCCCCCACACACACACACACGCCCCCGTCGATCCCCACCACTCCATCTTACGTCATGACAGTGGAAAATGATGTAGGCATGTTGCTTTAAGTTGCGTCGCCGAAGCACCAACGTTGTGTCGCCAAATAATACAAAGTAAATCAGTCGAAGCAGAAGAAGGGGGCGGATTATGGTAATTTAAACAGATTCGCTTCTACCTTCCTGGAGAAAAATAATCGGGAAAAACGAAGGCCGTGGTAACCTCACTTGTAGCCAAAGCAAGCTGCGTGGAAAACATGGGAATTTTACATGGCCTATGTACGGAGCCTTTGTCATGTCAATGTCGTAACTCTCTAATTAATTATGTGGATAAATATCGTCCTTTACAGGGCTCGAAAAAATGTTTAGTTGCCCGGGGAAACTAAAAAATGTCTCTGGGCAAGTAGAATTTAATGTCAGTTGCCCGATTGGGCAAGTAAAAATCTCTACGGCGCCGATTTCAAACCCGTGTTGTGATGTCTACATACAATGAAACAAGATACATACAGATCAGTGTGATTTCATTTATAATTCCGCAAATAAACTTGGGCAAGTACAAAATGATGTTGGGCAAGTAAATCTTGGCTGCCACTTGCCCAATAGGCAAGTGAAGTTGGTAGGTTTTTTCGAGCCCTGTTTGCATATATATATAATTGCGGGAACAATATGCCAGAAACCCCCCACCTTCCTCTATATGTGTATGCATGGTTCTTCATAACTAATTTACAGTGGCTGCATGAGTGTATGCATGTATTTCCTTCAAATGAAAATCGACGGGTGAATGATTGTCTGATATGCGAGAAGTTATGTTTACAGCCGATTTAGAGGTGTTCAGAAGTCCATATTCCATGTAATTATCGCCTTAAACTTGTGAAATCAACATTAATTGGCAATTATTTCGTGAGACTCATTCGAGTTAGTCTAAGGTGAACTGTTGCAGGGTTCCCGCGGGTCTTAAAAAGTCATTAAAAGTCATGAATTCTGAGTTTGGGTTTTTAAGGGCCTTAAAAGTCATTAATTTTCACTGTGAGTCATTAAAAAGTCATGAAAAACTATCTGAGCGCCGTATAAGAGTAGTCAGAACAGAAATGAAAGAGAAAAAATGATAAGCATGCTATTTTTTCTTCTATTTCAAATTATTTCATTGTGTAATGACACTATGCTATTAGAAAAAAATGATATCTCAAAAACATTGTTAGGGTGCCTAGGAAAATAAAGCTTAATCATGTAAACTATGAGTTTAAGTTTTAATGATTAAGGGATTGACCTGATGGCCCTTAAAATCAGCAGAACGCACTAAAACAGTATCATTTTGCTCAAAATTTTCCTGGGGGGGGGGCATGCCCCCAGACCCCCCTAGATGGGGTGTGGCCCCGCTATACTCTTGAATATTTCTGGTGAGTACCCTGAGTATACCCACTCAAGGGCAAAAAATGGCTGAAAGGGTATCACAAGCAAATGCTCTGAGGAGTAAAAGAACAGAAAGAATTGGTCAAAAATTGGTATCTCGTTTGTGTCATTTCATGGTAATAAATTATCTGCTAACATGACTTCTTTTGGTCCTTAAAAAGTCATTAAAAACTGTGGGAATTGGTCATTAAAAGTCATGAAAAATGATGTGCTCTGGACCGCGGGAACCCTGTGTTGTTATATCCGATTTCACCCGCGAACAATGGTAGCCACCGCAGGGAAATCATACAATTCCACCGAAGATTAATTCGAACTGACTATCTAGATGGATTCCTGTTGATGGTTGAGAAAGAGTCATGACAATTCAAATGTATGGGTACACTTCTGCCAACTGTTTTTTTTTAAATATTTTTATTGGCCACATCTTTTAATACAATTACAAAAATACGCATAACCAAATAACTGGTAGACAATCTGGAGAGGTGGATAACTAATTATCAAAAGGACAACTCAAGTAGTTGCATTTTTCTTTTTACTTTATTTCCTTAGACCCTGTCTGACGTTTAGGACCAGTAGGTACTTCTTAAAGGCAAACGCTACTATTCACTGCCACGCCCCCCTTTTCCATATACCAAATATACGGGCATTTTACGTACTATTGCTTTAGCACTGCAGTCTATGAGGAAACGGCCCATTTTTTCATGTTTTGTAGTATAAAACAAACAATTAATGGCTACTCCTACTGTCCCAAAACTTTCTACACATATAGTGCAGGTTATATACTACATATTAAAAGGAAAAAAAACACATGTCATCGAGTTAGATTTTTTTTTATAGCTGTCTGAAATAGACATGTTTGGGGAACTGAGCTAACTGTCGGTACCCTCAGTTGTACCCATTTAGTATGCAAGTCTATTGGGAAGTGCTGCATTTTTCTTTCACGGTTTTGGGAATAAAACAAAAATGAAACTCCTAATGTCCCAAAATTTTCTACACATATAGATAGTGCAGGTAATATTCTACACATATATAGGGAAAAAAATGTATGTCATCACGCTAAAAAAATAATTGTAGCTGTTTGAAATAGACATGTTTAGGAAACATAGAACACATTGAAACAGCAGATTTTATGGTTGTCATGCCATGTTTCAAAGCCCCATAATTCAGAAACTAGCACGGTGACCCATTATTTTTTTTTCAGTTTTATGAACACACATACTTCAAGAACCATATACTAAAGAATCAGAAAAATGACATTTAATTTCGATGAGAGAGAAAAAAAATGTTTTTATTAAATTAGTGAAAAAAAAGTGGGTTTTTTCAAGTTTTTAATTTAAAATTTGCATTTCATATTTTTTGTTTTCAGAATAAAAATAACCATGCATTCTATAAAAAAGAGGCATAGAATTATTGGCAAAATAATACTCTCTCTAAAACTGTTAACCTTACTTAAATTGAGGGAATATAAATAGCAAATATGAACTATGAAGTCGAGGTACTCCGAAATGAGCCCCCCTTTTGATCCTCATTGGTTCTTTTGAGATACCAACTTTTGAAGCACTCTAATTAAAAATTGAGCACGGTGACCCATTGATTTTTTTCCATCCTTATGACCAGAAACACTTCAAGAATCAAATTTCAAAGTTTCAGAAAAATGACATTTATTTTCATTTTCCACTAGATAGTAGCGTTTGCCTTGAAGGAACTTCTAAGTTACAAGTGCTAGTGCATAATAATTAAGTTTAAATTCACCGTAAAATCATTAATCGTCAAGGGAATAGGGGGGGGGGGGGGAATGATATGACTGAGATTTATCACATGAAATAGGACTTTGACGGTACTACAGTGCAAAGGAAAAGGGGAAAGCAAGGCGTTAAAGGAAGTTGCATCATATTTCCTTTTTCATAATTATACCAACTAATCGACATTTTTCAAGATAAAATGCGATCACACTTTTGACTCTAGCATGCAGTTGTTGACATCATCCACGCCTGATTTAGTTTAAATTATTTAGTGCCTTTCCCTAGACCAGTAATTCAACTGAGCTGTAGGCCAACTAGCTGTTGTTATTGTGTAGAACGAATTAATTATTCATATTACTGCCTGGAAAACACCTACACTGGAATGTAACAAAAACAAGCTTTAAACAGCTTTAAACTTAATCTCGTATTGTCTGATTTATCCCCTCCACCTCATTCTTTGAGTTGTTAAATAATTTCAGGGCACAATGAAAACCATCTCTTGATGAGTGTGCTGTATTTGTAAATTTTCCTGAATAAATAAATTTGTAAAAAACAAAACAAAATTCTTGTCCCTTAATCCAATTGACCTTGTAGCTGTGTTAGCATAGACGTCATCGGGTGCAAGTGTTCATCAACTGGTCGATGGTTGCTTGCAAGGTTCAATAATACTAATCGATCCAAAGCAAGCTAGACGCAACGAGGGACTTATAAACATTTAGCCAACCTATAATTATGACGAACATCTTATTAGGTCTGATAGCTATTGAGCGTGATGGCCATTATAAAGTTTCATGCACACCACTTCCAAGTCTGTGAACTATACGTACACTGAGTGAAATATTCCATTAACTTAATCATTAATTAACCTGTATGCACCAAGTCTCACCTTGAAAATGGTAGTGCTTAAATTTACAATGCCTGTGAATATCATAGTAGTCCAAGTATTAAACTTCTTTTGAAGCTGAGGCTATGAAATATTCTATCAAATCTCACCATCCAAAAGTGTTACGATATAAAATTTCAAATTTTCATTTATTCCTGATGATTACAGTCTTTTGCCTCGCAACTAATAATCAGATATACTCGTACAAGCAAATGCGTCCTGATGCAAGCCGATTTAGATAGATCATCCTCTATTAAGATAAAACCTAGAATCAACTGACATCACAGGATATAAATTGGTTGATTCATTGATTACCTAGCTAATAAGGCCATAATGCGATACCTTTTATTCGTGACTAGCATACATGTTAATACGGGATTTGCATAGCCGCCATTCTGAATTTTGATTCGCATAGAATAATGGGACTAATGGTACAGTCTAAAATCTATAGAAAACATGTTCGGCATGGGAAATGTATCAATGCTCTATTGTCAATATCCATACGTCATCCATGTTTCCATAACACAACCCACCCCACATTTCCCATGATGCATTTGGTTTTCATGTGTCATTTATAAAACCTATGATATTCGTGAAAACATTCTTGCAATTTTCGATAAAAATAAATATTTGTATGTCAGATTTCATCAGAATCCATCCCAGGATGCATTGTAACAAACATGCGCAGTGGCACATGCAAATCCCCTATCCTATGGTATCTGGCAGCAGCGGATTATAGTAATGAAGTTATTCTTGTGATACAGTCTCCGCAATCACCTACATTTTGTGAATTTAAGTTCAGCGAATCTATTATACAAACTTAAATGCCAAAAATCTGTACGGCCACCTTCTAAACCTGGCTTGTTCAATTACTATGTATCGACTATATAATTAGTTCCCCTGTTCCCTCCCTGGCACTTATACCCCCTCCCGGGTCTCCGAGATCCAACATATCTGGTCCTTAAATTAAGTCGGGCACATTAAATGAGGCCTGCTAGGAACAACCTCTAAGTTACGAGAGCCCAGCCCAACGTGTTTCAAGGAGTATATTGTGATTAGTGTCCGCCGTTGTCATACATCGAGGGGGTCTGCCCCCTAAAGTATTAACGGGTCCTTGATCACATTCATGGGATATTACAACAACACAAACAGTAAACCTGGATACTTGCCAAGGCCGACCCCCGCAAAATGATTCGTCCTCGAGCGCTGACAGAAATCTATAAGATTGTGTAAGCTGGACGACAAGTACGCAAAATGCCTATGTAAAGGGGTTTCAAGGGTTTGACTCGAGAAGGCTTCGAGGGCTGACATATGTATTTAACTTATTTTCAGATTTTATTCTATAGTCAAGTATTTGGGATTGATGTGTTGATTCTCGAGAAAATATTTATACGATGAAACATGTAAATTTATCTTTTCCCCCTTTTAGAACTCTAAATGGTATAATTCTCCTTCAGTAAATTTATTTTCTCGTACCTTATCCATTTTTTTTATGGATATATATATATATATAAAATTAAGCCCCAAACCATAAACGAGTTTATAAGCATTTTATTTTATTGCATGATGTGGCCAATAAAAACATTTTTAAAAAATTCAAGAAACGGTGCGCAACCAACACAATTGGCCTACTGGGGGCCCAGCATAAAGGTTTGTATTTGCCTTCACCGGACTGCACCTAAATAAAACACTATGTGCAAATAGTAACCTTTTATGCTCTTTCTTGGCCTAAGTCAGTCCAGGGAAGAAGTAATCCGGCTAATCCTAGCCTTAGCATGCTTATAACAACCTGCATTCCCCCCCACACTGAGCGGTGTGACGCGATGTGTTCAACTCACGCTTTGTGAATAATTGACAGTAAATGGAATGCAAACAGCCCAGGGGACATTCAAATACCCGTATCTAATGCAGGGGAAAACACTGAGATATATATATATAGTTCTGATAAAAGCATGCGATTTTATCTTGTACCAGAATAAAGTTAATGAATAATAGGACCCTACACGGATATACTCTCAGGGTAACCCGGTTGTCCGCACCACCCATATCTGCCCTGTGGACAACCAAAAATGAATATATGGGCGTCCGCCGGACAACCATGTTTTATCTACCTTTAGTGTGAGCGGACAACCACATATTTTGTGATCTAAATGTTGCACAACCATATTGTGAAAAGGGGTTGTCCGCAGGACAAGCACTTTTTGAAGCGATTTTTCCAACCCTGATTCTATATACAGAATGTATTGTTTCTGTATCATCTTCATCCTTCGAAATCTATACTTCATTGCCACTCGTCTAACTCCCAGCAAGTCTAAAAATACGTGGTTCCAAATGCCAACAAGCAGTAGAGACTATTGGAACTTTAGCCCATGTGTTAAATTGCACGTCTTTATAATATGAGCTAAACATCAATTATTGTTGTGACAAAGAAACCAAATTACACATATTTATACATGTAAGAAGTACACCCTACATATATATATAACTTATTCTCGAGTGAAATCTATAGATTCCACTTTCTAGCTGATACAAACTAAGGTATAATCGAAAGAAAAAATAAGGGTCTCACGTAAATTTTTCCAAACATCAGTTTGCAAGTCAGATGACCCCTGAGCAAATCCGATCTACTCGAATATTAAAAAGTACAGCTTATACTTTGTTTTGCAAACTTATTCACGTCACATCTAACCGATCTCACCTTTATTTTCACGCCTTAGTTTCTCTATTTCGTCATGAAGATTTGCAAGCACCTCCTGATGTTGCATCTGTAGAAAATGAATAGATTTCTCCAGATGCTGGATTCTTTGAATTGTATTAATATCCCCTGACACTGGTAACACAGAAGAAGTGCCATCGGACCTATCTTCTGCAGAGCCAGCTGAGTCAGTTTGTTTGCCCATATTGCCAGGCATTCCCTCGGCATGCATATTAGGTAAAGGTTGAAGACGGTCCTTTAAAAATGGTTTAGGATAGCGTGCCTTGTCAAGGGTGTTTATGCGAGACCATTGTGGAAGGTTGTTGAGTGGTGGGAGTTGAGCCCCTGTGTTAATGTCGGCCACCACCTCCTGGACCATTCCTTGCTTCAGCATTGCTATTTAAATCTCTGGGGAAAAATGCTCCAGAAGATTTGAAAGAAATAATTGTTATGTAATCCTCCTGAGATACACCTCCATTTTCCACCTGAACGAAACCTGGATGTAGAAAAATAAACACATTGTTACTATCATATGCATATTATAAATAGCATTGCATTTAACATATATTGGGTAATGATATGCAATGTATAAAGAGCAAAATTGATTATTTAAAACAAATTTACGCAGACGATAATAATGGCAATGCAAAATAATGAAAAGTATAACACCCAATAATATAGAAAATTATAAATAAATTCGTGTGGATCTAAATACTTATAGACATTTAGTGTATTTGGGAGACAAATCAAATGGACTATTCTAAACAAAATAAATATGTATGCATTATTTTTTAATTAGTAAAACTGTTTGATAAAAGGATGCATAAAACTAAGATTCATATGGCATGTGTTTTGGTTAATTGTGACATAAATAGATAGGCTAATTGATAGGGGGGTTTCCCCCGCAATTTGTATTTTTTTTAAATATATGGCCCAATCAATAAGTCGTATATAGTGACTATATAGTACTAGTGTATCACAGCTATTACTAACATATCCTAGATTCAAACCTGCCTAAATCCTTTATCTAAACAAATATAGGCGGTCAGCATAATAGTCTATTAATATTATGATTTTCCGCGAGTGTGATTATAATAATGCACTGCACTATATTATCCTAATTTGGATGTATACTGGATGTCAAGTTATTAATCACTTAATTTCCAATCAAAGGTGAAGTTTCATAATTGCGGAAGTTTGTACATCCGAGTGTTGACATTCCATAGTCTAGTCTGCCTCAGTCAGGGGCAGGTCCGTGTTCTCAGAGGAATCCATGATAGTACAAACTGTTATTAAATAGCCCAGGGCACAGGTGATAAAAACAATACAACACACTCAGTCAAGTAGCACGTGAAAGACTAATCATGTCTATCCAACAAGAATTACCATTTGCCCAAAAATATAAGAAAGCAGACAATAACGTATTGTAGTAAAGTAATGTTCCAGATGAATAATAACATACCTGGAAGAGTTACGACACTGCTAAAGAGGTATGTCGGGCATCATCACATCAGCCGCGGTATGCTAATGGTAGCGTTGCTATGACGATAGCCTCGAACCAAGAACATCGTATGCTATAAGCTGCATTTGTGAGCAAAGGCAATATTTTTAATTTGTGCTAAACTGCTAAAACCATCTTGCCTTTTCATATAATAAGCCAAGCCTATTAATATTACATGAAATTATTATTCCCTTTTCTCTGCGTTGGACATCATTGAGAGTATTCTAAGGGATAGGTTAGTTCTTGTATCAACATTTTGCGGTTTGAATTCCAGCTTCTAATTTAAATAGAATTGTATATATGTTATAGTTACGTTCTGAGATATGTTGTATTGAATGATACTTCTAAACTCAATATTAAATCAAACTGTGCAATTACCGGGTATTTGATAACGATAGCAGTAAAAATTATAGCTCCCTTTCTTAGTGTAGGAATTCCCCGCTAGGAACGCGGTTTGCTTCGCGGTAACGGATATACGCCCAAAATTACAAGTAGGTTTACAGCTAAATTCTATCAAATATGCATCTGCTTATGTCCAAAACACATCTTTCAATGTAGATTTTGAATGTTAGTGTATGAAAACAATCAGTGTCAGTGTCTTGATGTGGGAATTTCCTCGCTATATTACGAATTCCCTATTATCGTCCACAATGCTGATGACGAACAAGTCCGAACAGAAATGTCAACAACCGCCTTGGTTTGAATGTGCAATCGGATGTATCCTGTCTCTACTCTGTCTAGGTTTTGTCGGATTAATCTGGCTCGATCCGTCAATTAATACCCTCTGTAGGCTCTGTTTCTGACACTTGTCGTATGTTTTGAGGTAATTTTTTAAAAAGAAAATTACCAATCGGGTTTAGGCCTATACCATTACCAATGCCAATGACAATGTCAATGTCTGTGATCAATTTTAATGATTTAATTACATTTGACCCGCCCCCCCCCCCCTTCCGTGTTGTTTGGACCCCGACGATCGGATAACAGCCGCCCCCCCCCCCCCCCGCCCCCGTACACATACACACACGTTCATTAATTATTATAAATTAGTCTCTGTCATAATGTATTCATACCTCATATAAGACATATAGCAATTATACTTATAGGATACATGTATATTATATTGTTGTTCGAGATGCTAATCATCACACTCGATCAAGTCCAAATCCGGAGATAGTATTCGTCAGGTCGGGTGTGCGATGGCCGGTCACGTGTCACGTTGTAACTGGTAGCGATTTGGGTCTAGCAACCAGCACATTTTGTTATATTTTGAAATTAATATGCACAGGAAAAATATATTCTATGAATATATCATGAAATCTACTCATCATAAGTATTGCCACCATTCCCGGAGAAATTCCTCTGGATAAAAGGGCTATAATGATTAGATTCGACCCATTGTTTACATCTCGACCCCCTGGACTATGAGTCTGGTGAAAACACGCCATAGCGACTCATAGGAAGCAAGCTTAAAATCGCAAAGTTCCATCCTGGATTTCATGAATTCTACAAAGTTTTAAACATTATCAACCCTCTGTGGGTATTTTCTTGGCAATAGTGTACATTTCTATGAAGATTCTAGAATTTTTTACCCAGTTTCTGACTGTTTTCTGAGCATGTGAAATTGAGCAATTCAGCATAGGTAACATAGAGATGCGGCGTTCATGGTCACCATACAATATGGCGGCCAGTGCGGCCGATCACAGCGCCACCTGTAAAAATCGCTTCCGGCCGACCTGACGAATTTTTAAATGATAACCTAGCTTACTCTAGATAGATTGACTTATATATGAGACAAGTGCCTTCGGCACTTGGATTGTAGAGGCAGTTGTGTTTCTACTTCTTATAGGAATCCAACAATTTACTGGACGTTTATTTTAATTTGGAGATATCAATTTGATTGCCAAAAATGGCTAAAATCACAGGGGGCCTACGGGGTAGTACCCAGGGAGAAACGTAACGTTCTTTGAACGTTTGTGTAACGTTTGGATGTGACTGTTTGCAAACGGTACCCAAACAGTGAATGCACAGTGCATGAACATTGAGTGAGGACAATCATCGTTTGAATGCAAACGTTGTACAAACGTTTGCAAACGATCAGGGGGTGTACAAACGAGCAATAAACGTTACATACACAGTTATTTTTTAAACGTTTTTGTAATGTTTGTATCCAAACATGCTTTTACATTATTAATCGCAGCATTGGGAAATCTTAATGGATTTTGATAGTTCCACTTATCCATGATGCTGACATATTTACCGTTCTTTTGAGGTACAGTACAAGTGTATGCCATGAGCCGTTCTACTTCTGTGGGCATTGGAAAATGCGGCAACGTTGCGGCGCCGCTATATCCTCTCTTACTGCATGCAGACTTTGAATTTGGCGCCATTTTACACTCAGCTGCATGCGTCCTTGTATTTTGAATGGTCCCATGGATAATTCTGGTCCGTACACTCACTAAACATTCACTGCACTTTATCCTAGCTATACACAATCTATTTATACACTACTCGGTACAGTAGGATGAAGAAGAAATTAATGCAAAACCAAGATCTTACCTTAAATATAAATGAGTCTGACTAAGTCTGCATGGTACTCCAACGGCTATGTCTTGGGGAATTCCCCTCTGACCACATGTGACTCAGACTCAGGTTTCATTAGAAAATACACAGAACGTTAAACAACTGTTCAATGAACGTTTATTTATTGTTTGTGGACATTCACTTTTCCCCTCAGCAATGCAAACGGTAGTCAAACGGGGGAAACGTTACATGAACATTTGCAAACGCACAGAACACCAAACAACTGTTCAATGAACGTTTATCTAGTGTGCGTGAACGTTCGCTTCTCCCTGGGTAGGCCTAAGGTGTAGGTTGACGTGTGTTGCAACCGACTGCGCTACCACAACTGAGAGATTGCGCTTCTCAGTAGAACGTTCCACCTGGCTCACCTGGATACGCTATTGCGTCTCCATGGTCAATAGGTGTCAGTTGGCAACCTGGAGTTGTTGCAAGGCAACAATCTCCAAGTAGACCCAAAATAGCCTCAAACAGATTCTGTATTTCTGTTTCGAATGTATTTTGGGGTGGAATTTAAGTAATTATGATAATGTTAGTTAGCATAATTAGTATCTAGAGTGTATCACACAATAATGTGCATTTTTATTGTTCTCCAGCTTAATTCCAGCCAATTGAAGTGTGGTTTCGACCCCCAAGGGTCTCATCAGGCGCTAGCTTGGTCACATTGGTTATTGTTTTAAATAATAACTCTGGACCTAATTGTTTTGTTATCCCTCAGATAGGAATTGTTTCCACATTTAAAAGGGTTTGTGGGGCTGATATACTATGAAAAGTGGGTTTTTCAACCATAAAGGGTATAGTTGTAGTAGGTGAGTGACTCGATTTTAGGTCGAGGTCAGCCCACACCTACCTCATGGTAGGCTCCAGTTTGTTCCCCCCAGGCAAAGCTGTTGGGTGCTGGTGTGGGGTGTGATGGAAATAGTGGTAGGACCTGTGTCCGGGATGCCTTATATGGGCATCCGTAGCCTGATAGAACCTCTCTCAATGCTGATAAGAACATTAGTTTAAACGTGTATTTGATTGAGATTGTTCTACCGGTAGAACAATCTCAATCAAATACACGTTTAAACTAGGCCTAAGGTGTAGGAGGGAGAGAGAGAGGGACAGGAGAAGAGAGGGAGAGGAGAGATGAGAATGACTGAAATAAGAGGGTTTCATGGGAAAAAAATTTGCCATCCCCCCCACACACACACCTATACATCTATATATTTTCCTTCTCCTCCCCCTCCCCGACTACCTCTCTTGCTCTCCCTCCCCTTTTATTCCCCCTCCTTAATGATAATGACTAATGTGTTGACAGGTGCATACTTTCTTTAAAAAAGTTGGTCGGAAAAAAAGTTGGTCAAAAAAAAGTTGGTCGGAAAAAAGTTGGTCAGAAAAAAAGTTGGTTGGAAAAATAGTTATTTCGTAAAAAAAAAGTTGGTTGAAGAAAAGTTTTGAAAAAAAAAGTTGGTTGGAACAAAAGTTGGATCGGAAAAATAGTTGGGTCGGGAAAAAAAAGTTGGTCCTAAAAAAGTTAGTGAGAAAAAAAAATCAGTTGGAAAAAAAGTTGGGTCGTGAAAAAAAGTTGGTCGGAAAAAGAAGTTGGGTTGAAAAAAAAAGTTGGTAGTAAAAAAAAGTTGATTGTAAAATAGTTGGGTCGTAAAAAAAAAGTGGGTCGTAAAAAAAAAGTGGGTCTATAAACTTGTCTTTGATACCAAATGAATCACATACATGTCAGCATTACAGAGAAATGAGGATTTGATATTATTTTAAAAAGATTTTATAAATTCAATGAGGAGTAATGTGTGGACGGGTACATTCTTTCTCTGCGAGAGAGAGAGAGAGAGAGAGAGAGAGAGAGAGAGAGAGAGAAAGGGGGAGGGAGGGACAGAGAGCGGAGGGAGAGGGAGGGACAGAGAGAGAGGGGGACAGAGTGGAGAATGAGAAGCCTAACGAAAGTTGTCAGGCACTACCCGCGGCGATTAGTGCGAGCTGTGTTGGAGATAGGTGAGGGGTGAGGGGAGCCTATGGGGGAGATAGTGAGAGGACAGCACTCATGACCAGCGAGGCATGACATGATGTAATAGGTTAGGAAAAAAATAGGGAGGGACCAGTCGGCGCCCAGCCTCTCTTAAACTGGTCCCCGTCCTTCGTTGCTCTGGGAGTGGTGAGTGGACTGGCAGCCTCTCATTCGCACTGGCTTGACCTACATAGTGCAGCTTGACCTCAAAACCACAGGTCAAAAGCAAAGATTTAATATAGTAGTTCACAATATTGACTTTTGTTTTGAGATGTAATCTCTTCATCTGTCATGTTATTTTAGTGATCCCACTGATGGGTTTAAAATACTCTATCAGTTAACATACATAATAATCATTGAGGCACACATTGTCATTGACCATTTTATTCATTAGTAATACACACTTGACTAATATATTACACGACGAGGAGTTTCACGTATATAATCATATTAGACAGGTCTAAATGAATTCAAACCACCCCGCCACCAACACTGGGTCTTTATTTCAAATAATTTGTACAGACATATAGGCATATTGCTCTCGTTATTCTGAGATGATTTTTTAAAAATATTTATCCCTTTTTCAGTTCGATTCGCGATGTGAGACCCCCAAAAAAGGATAAATTTGTCCCCAATTAAGGTTACCTCTGTCCAAAGAAGATGGCGACTTCAAACCAGCTTAAGTTTAACCTGGCAGTGCCTGTGAAAACAAAGAATATGGCAGCACGATTTCGTAGTCCTCAGCCTATTGTTGTTGAAAAATTAGGAGTTGGGACACACACACCTCTTGAAATGAGTTATTCAATGGGAAATAATTTAGTTAACCAAACACAACAAAAACCGGTAAGTTACCAAAGCTGCAATTCATAGTCCATATTCTTTAAATTTATAGGGCCTACATAACTTTTATACTGCCTTAGTATGTTTATAAATATTGTTTTTTTTTATAAAATAGACTAGCTTTGTGAAGTCGTGATTTACTTAGTCTAGGTTATGATTGGAGATTCATTTCGATATTTATACTTATTAAATTTGTAGGCATTTCAATTCACGTCTATTTCTGAAGATCGACTTTCCTCGGCAGTGAGAATGGCGCGCAGGGATCTGCAAAAAATTAAACAAGCTGAGTTAATAGAGTCAAAACAGCAAAAACCCCCTTCCCCCAAGAGAACTAATAAGAAAAAGGTTGCCAGTTCGCCTGCTAGAACGAAGGTTAACAAACGACAAGAAAAGGTAAATGTTTGATTAAGATCCATAATTTGTCATGTGGTATCATCACACATGTATCTCATTTGATAGATTATTATTATATCAGCACGAATCAGTTTGAAGATGACCTTCTATTTTTTCCCTTTTTTCAGGTATCGTCAAAGAAGAAGCAAGCTGCGAAAAAGACTCGGCCTACTACTCCCGTACAAGCAATCATCCATGTTTCCAGCAATCAAGGTTATTGTCCCTATGGTAGTTTTTAGATCTTGAAATACACTCAAGATTCTATATAACCAGGAAGTTAGTTTTTGAATGTCCATACCTCCCCATATAACCCATGAATCTAATGATATTAACTTTCCTCCATTATTTCTATATTTTCACTCTACCGTAATGTAGGACCTGTATTTAAAGATTTTTATTCCAGCTAAATATTATGCATTCACACTATTCTCAGTTGTAGCTGTACATCGAAAATAATCTATCATTCAATTCAATTCAATTCAAGAATGCTTTATGGCTGATGTTTTTACAATAAGGTGGTCCAATAATCTAAATAAACATGCGTCTAAATAGGTCTTCCATTGGATGCCTGAATCTTGTTTTTGAGCTTTCGTTTGTTTACTCTATTACTACTGCGGTTTTTAAGACTACTACAGTGTTTCATGAGTATGTCAAATATTCGCAACGTTCCTGTAGTATATAATGTCACGTACACAAGAATGAGATTAAGTTACAAATAAACTTAAAAGTATTAAAGCTCTCACCGGCGTTTAAACTCCTTATCATGATATTAAAAAATGTGTATTCCTTACAGCTGCGCCTTATTCACCGCCGACACGGGACACTGATCCATATGCCCCAGTACGAGATCGTAGTCAAGATGGTCGTATGATGGATGAAATAAAACGGCTCCGGAATGATATGCATTCATGCATGGTCCAAATACAACACATTGAACAAGCCACTCAAGCGGGTGAGCCGGTCCTAAAAATGATTCTAAATGGTTATTTCTCGCAAATACTCATACACCAATGTACGATATGTATACCCCAAATCCTGCATGATATAATTTGCTAGCGATTATGAATAAAAATTGACGTTTATTGAAATTTGAAATTAATTACGGTAATTCAAGTTTCTCCTGATAAAAAATGAACTAGTCACACGTCTCGATGAGTGTGACCCCTAGAGGATATCATCATGGAGTGGGGTGGGGTGTTTTGTTTTTAGTATTTTTATTCAGCGTTCAACATGTAACGTGTACACTATTCTCAGAAGTCGCTGGGACGAAACAATGTTTGTTACATCAAGAGAGAGAAAAATAAAATCCAACTCATACATACATACATACATACATACATACATACATACATACATACATACATACATACATACATACATACATTCATGATGTATAATAATGCATAATGCATAATGCTTAGTAATGATTAGAGATAGAAGGGTGACTTCAATTGAACTCAAGCCGACTGGACATTGACTCTGAACATTGAACTATGAACAATATAACCAAAATGTCGGATTATCCTAAAATTATCAATTTATCAATGTAGATTTCTCAACACCCTTATAAATATAAATATTGTAGATTGGTATGTAAGGGCTGGCTCTTGTTTATTGTGTTTAACTCTACATCGGTTTTGAACAAGACAGATTAATGTAAAATTTAATAACCAGTAATGTGAAACAGGTATTAACGATTGGGATACCCCAGGAAGACCTTAACTGCGAGAGGCTGGCGTCCCTTTCTGAAACATGTAATTGTCTTATCAGAATAAAAATATGATATATATATATGAGTAATATAATATAATAGAAGGGACCATCTCCCAGAAATATGCGAATGACTTCACTTCGTAATAAAAATACCACCGCCGGGCGCGGTGCATACATCATGATAATCATATAAATCGTCGGAAATTACAATAGACACGTCGTACAACACGCTGTCTTAGTCAGACCAGGGGGGGTTGTTATATTGTCCTGGACCAAATATTCTATACTGCTATGCCTAGACTAAGAACGTAGGTTTATCCATACCTATATTTACTGGATTCTTTTGGTTTGCAATTCAGGTTCTCCGTTAACTCCCAAACCCTTACCAGGAACGGAGGACTTACCCCCGGCAGAACAGGAACGTAGGCGCGCAATTAAAGCTGAAGAAAATGCTACCCGTTTAGCCCGGACTTTGTATGCCCTACAACAGCAGGTCCATACTATTCAAAATGATCTAAAAAAGTGCAAATCTCAAGAATTAATTGGACCAAAGAAAGTAAGTTAGCTTTTGAATATCATATTCTAGACATTTTCCACTGTGCACTGTTATTTCAAACACTGTTAAAGACATTCTTTTCTTTGTCATAGGATAATACTTATATATTTTACATATCTTGGAGAAACCTCAGATTTCCCTTAATCCAAGAGGAAATTAAATCATAAGGTCGAATTTCTTCTCGGTGGGTTTTTAGCTGTAATTACTCAGTACTGAGGCATACGTTTCGAAAATACGCCATTTTTCTTTTTGCAAAAACTATCATAATGTGGGGTATTACAATATAGGGCCTACTGTATAAATGTTTTCCCCTCTATATATTACAGCCTAAATTTCTCAGCAAGCTAGCAGCAGCTTATCGAGCAGCTGTGAGAGCGCTGCAAACCTTCGTTAATCAGCTTCCTGAGGCCGACTTGTCGCAAGGGCTACCCAAAGCTTACCGAGAGTTTGTGTTGATAGTGAGACAGTTGTCACTATGCTGCGCACAGCTAGAGATAGCAGGAGATTCAGGCATGCCTGAAAGTGTTACCAATTTATTGAGTGATATGGCTGTAAGTATTTTTTTATAACTCAATTTATTCATTAATTCATTTGGTCAAAAGTTTAAATTTGTTGGTATTGGCGTAGAAGAGTCTTTGCCACTCTGCATTATGCTGTTGCTATGTCGCATAATGTCATAAAAATTATTAGGTTGTTACTTCTACAATCTGACCTATAAAATAACAGTATCATTCTTTCGTCACCATTTACCCTATTTTTTTCAGAATATGAATGAAGCTATGGAACTGGAATTGAGGGGTCCTGAGAAAACGAAAGTTAGGACCAACCAAGAAAAGCAAGGCAGGCAACTATACCCGAGTAACCCTCCTCCACTGGAAGTTCGCCATGCTGAGCGGAGAAGTCGGCCAACAGGAAAAGAAAACAGAGGTTAGTTCTTGTAACCGTCGACTTGATTAGATCCGTATACCTGCATATGATATAGACTGCTGTGATTACTGTTAATATGTATAACACTATCAGCATATTTGAATCAGATAGTTAGCCAGGCTCTTTAAATCTCCGAAGAATTATAATGATGGTAAATTCATCATATTTTCTATAGGTATTTGTATGTATTATATGCACATGTATATTGAACACTTCTAATACATTGTGGTCTCCTTAACCCTCTTGCCTCACACTATAGCAATTTTTTTAAGCGCGCGCGAAAGAAGTATACACTCCCCTATCTTCAGAGAGACAGGCTTTTTCTCAGGAAAAGGAAGGTAGATGCCCAGTATTAACCTAGGATTAAAGGGTTTAATGACTTCCAAGTTTTAGATTCCTTTACAAACAGAATTTATATTCACCAGTCCGACCCCCATTAGTTATGTTCTTGAAAGATTAAGTTTTTCCTGACAGGTAACAACACCCTCCTTGTAATTCACTAAAAATTTAAGTTTATTAACTCTAATTTGGTCAATATTTTAATCTGAATCATTTAAAAGAGGCAGCCCAGAGTTATATTAATATATTCACTGACTATAGTTTTACATTCCATATATTCACTGACTCTATAGTTTTACATTCCATATACAAATAATATCTTGAAGTTTCTGGATGACATACCATAATAATGTAAAATAATCTTCCGACCGATGCACTTGGTTTTATATTTTTGTTCGTTTGACGTGGAGAGGTCAGAACACCGATATGGTACTCCTTGTTTGTATTTATTTAGGTTCTTGGTCGCATGAGTTTACATAATCATTACCAATTACTCCATTGTTTATACCATTAATAATATACGACATACTGCTATCTCAATAAAACAAAACAAAAACAGCACATGATGAGCCATCATTTTGAACCACTTTAAACCAACCAGTTTGTAGTCTACTCATCCAATCATTAATAATATTAATTTTGTTGCAATTTCAATCGTTGCGTTTTAGTGATTTCCCTAATAAAATATATATGTTTACGTATATACAAGTGGAGCCCCATTGTGATAAGATAATGAAAATCACAAACAGAATTTTGTAGATCTATACTATGACTTCACATAATACACTCATTACTTTTTATTTTTGCATGCCTTCTGTTGAAGAGCATACTTCTTAACATATACCTAATCATCACACTTCCTCTTTCGTCCTTTATAGTAAATGATTTCAGCCCGGATCGTCAGTCAGCACTGAAGCGTGGTATTGAAGCACTGTTGAGGACGTCAGAAACTCCCAGGAACCACAGCCCGTATTATCCCCATAGTCCAGGGCGTTCTCCGCCCCCTCCTGACGTTCCACGTCTGGCTATCACACCGAGAACTCCACGAGTTGGACCTTACAGCGGCGGTGTACCAGGCCCCAGGGTGGCCTGGGATCTCCCTCCACAAACACTAGGTCTGCTTCTAAATTCAGAGTGCTTAATATTTCTTCCTAGTAAATAATGTTAGTTGACACCGTGATCCGAGAGCCAGTAACTGAGGAAGTGTTCTTCTATGTTTCACTGACCTTAATCTATGTAAATGCTAATTGCTTTTAGCCCATCTTATTATTAAATTTATTACATATTAATACGTCAGCCATAGCAACTTATGCCCGATATATATGATAGTGGTAATGAAAATTGTGTTGTTTTCTAAAATATTGATGTGTGTGTTTCTTTGAACAGCGAGTGATATGAGTGATGGATATCTGCCAAGACCTGATCCTAGGCCCAACAAATTTCCGGCAAAGAAATCACAACATATACCGAGACAACGTCAGCGGAGAGCTGTCCTTATTCCTTCATCGCTACAGGTACCTTATCATCCCTTCCATCTGATTTTATCGTTTTGTGTGGAACACATCTTCATATTCGACATGTATTGAACTTGTATCCGTAGCTATGAAAATGTTGAAAGAATGATCAAAAGGAATGTATATCTAGTTCAGAGATATATTTTGAGTCATATGAAAAGTTATGGGTGTATAACCTGATGACCAGTTTGTTTTATTTTGCGGATAATAATTTCTTTCTCTATTCTCATATTTTTTTCTAGGGCAAAACAATACAAAATACCATTGTGTTGTATTGAGAAGAATTGAATTTAGCGAAAGATTGTTTTTGTGTACATTTAAATGTGGAAGTCGCTTCCTAATGTATAATTGTGGGTAATACTCTATATCTAAAATTAAAACGCACTGTAACATCTAAAAATCTGGATATTTTTTTTAAAACTACTTTCTAAAATATGTCTAAGTGTTTTCTAAAATCACCATTTCCTGCTTAGCAGTACTTTATCGGTGGTCTCCTTTTTAAATCACAATTATTTTGTATTTACCCTTCATGACAACAAACAACTTTTAGAACTCTGAGAATACTGTTCAGTGATGATCTTATCTAGGAACCATGACTGACCAACCACGAAGTTGGTGCTGATCTTATCTAGGAACCATGACTGACCAACCACGAAGTTGGTGCATCAACGCCATTAGTTCACGCCGTCATGATTAACAGATTTCCTTTTATCGCACATACTGTGCTACTTATGACTGTGTGAATAATTATGGTATAAATAGCAGAGAAGTATGTTGTGTTACTGTTGTCACCGCGTAGACTATGGGAGGGAAATAATCGCATGTTACTCGACCGACTGTATCATTTAAATTCCAGCAAAAGCGAGCCAATACAAAAAAGACGAAGGCCCAGGTAAATCTCCCGAATTGAAATGTTCCTTGTAATGAAAAGATCATTGTTTAGCATGGCTGGAACTAACCCATTGTAATCTTTATCATAAGTATTGACCATCCACTCTAACAACTAGTTCGTACTATAATATTTCGGCGACGTACCATACGAAACACATAGCATTCAGGGTTTTACATTTTTATGGAACTATGTTTTTTACCCTTTTTACATCATGAGATTATCATGAGATAACCCAACCATTAGATCTAAATTTAGAATGATAAAATTCGTGCCTCTAATCCGAACATTAGATAGAAATGTATACATTGCGCAGAACACCGGGCATTGCTGCTATTTCCATAACTACAATGAGTGCTATATCCAATATTCATTCATATATCAAAACATGGAAACATTACAATGTTACATGGTAAAAATGGTTCCTAAAATACTCTGGGTTTATTTTATTGCGCGACGGTCATCAATCAACCCCGGAAATGTATTGATAACGACTTCATTTATTTATACAGGCGAGAAGGGAGCGTGTTGGTCGACCAGCTGTAACTGGCCCCAGCCACTACGCCGAGCCTACCGCGTCCAC
Source organism: Sthenelais limicola (assembly GCA_942159475.1). Classification (NCBI taxonomy): domain Eukaryota; kingdom Metazoa; phylum Annelida; class Polychaeta; order Phyllodocida; family Sigalionidae; genus Sthenelais; species Sthenelais limicola. Next base: position 34,358,778 of record OW804098.1, read on the forward strand.
TATGTTAAAACAGGTTCATCCCCATGAACTTCCCAGGCCTGAATACCACCCACCCCAACCTAGACATGGGTCACCTTCACCTCCACACTCTCCTAGGTAGGTCCATTTCAATCGACATTTACTTTAGTTCTGGTTTTTACAATTCCAATTTCCCAGTTCTGTTAAAATTTCCTGGTTAATAATATACAATAAAGGCTACACAACGGAATAAATATTAAACCGTTATTACCTCTTTTCCTTTCGTCCTTATCAAGACAGGATCCCCGTTTCAGAAATATGAAATTCACCTTCACTGCCCTCAGAAATAACATCTCCCCCTCACTTATAATCGTAACGTAACTGCCCAAGTAGTTATAATTATTGCAAGATTTCGAAATAAGTGAATTCAATTAATCCCAGAATCCCTATTTGATTCTACCTTGATAATGTTCCCATTGCTCATATTAAATATATCACTTGTTAAATGAATAATTCTGTCTATTTGTTATAACTTATTGTGTCATATTTATGTATCCCTAAAATTTCATTTCATTAGATCCTACCTGTATGAAGGCTAACGCCACACTGACTGTTCCTTAACTGTCATTGCTCGGCTTCCCCACTATAGTCCACTAAGCCGAGTTTCATGCGATTCTCACCGAATTTAGCGTAAAAGAGTCCTCTGCGGCGCAAAATCGCATGAGAATCGGCTTAGTGGACTATGCCCTTTATAGTTTGATTAAATCATTTGTAAAGTTCTATCTATTGATGATTTTGCTTCCTGGAACTGTCTACCTCAGGAGTTCGCGTCGTATTCTCCCTTACGATGCTCCGGCCACATTTGCTGAACCTACATTTGCGTCGACCCTCAAGGTCACGCACCAACGACTTAAAACTGATGAAGACCTTCCCCCTTTCCTTCCTGCCTCACGTTCCCCACGGTTTGTACTGCATCCATTAGATTAGTCCTAGTCGCACTTTTCATGGACTTAGCTTCAAGTGAGTTTCGTCAAGTGCATTAGTTAGAATTTCTCACCCTCAATATATTTCACCTTTACTAAGATATCCGCTTGCTTTTGGACTCCCTATAATTTACGTATACACTGATCAGGATGTTCACGCACGCTGGGAGTTTCCCCTTCATTTCAGTTCTTTTCGATTATTACTGCTAGTATCCCAAGCATGTTTTAGTTGGGAGAGCGGCATATCAACCGCACTGGGTTTTCACCGCATGTCGTGTCGGCGAGAATATATGCCCGCGCCTTTCTGCATCATGTCTATCTTAACTTATGTTGGATATATTTTAATGACGGAAATGTCTCTGATAAGCTGAGGAAAAGAACCATCACTGTCTAAATTTCCAACAAAATGAAATCAATTCTTACGCATTTTTGTGTGTGATTAGAAAATGTGTATTGTACACGCCGTCAGACTGACTTACAATAATCTTACACCTTACACAAGGTTTGTTGGGTGGTGTGTGCAATTACACTTATTTTCCATTCGCAAAATAGTCGTTCGAATCAAATAGGCAAATATACAGACTAATAGGCCTCTTCCTTAGCCACTTAGACATTTCTTTTTGAAATATCTTGCAGTCGAGATATTAGCACAAACGAGTGGTCATAGTCCCATTCTTGCTTATTGAATGTGCTGCCAATTTGGAATCCAAATGATGAATTATTTTATTACCTTAACTTATATTTGCTGTCATTTCTTTTTGTCTGTATTTGATTTCTATGGTAATGATAAGTCCTTTGTCATTGTCGGTCAAGTATATTAAGTCACCACTTTGTTAGATCCAGATCGAGATCTATTTCTTGTTCACGCGGGCTTTTTTATGATCACCCATTGGTCTGAAATTTGATTTAGAAATAAATGTTACTTTAAGTCGATTTTAAGTTTTAGTTAAAGGTTTTACGTTCTTCTACTTATACCGTCACTTAGATTTACCTTTTGATGATTTCATAATTGCAAGTGTTAATTTAACAACCATAGCATTGCATTAATTCGAACAGTGTTTTCTATTTTCCCTATAGCCGATTGTATATGGGTGGGGCTCCTGAAAATGTCCATTTTGCCAAAATCACCCATTTTAATTCTGTAATTTATTCGGATTTCATCCCACATTACTAGTTGTTCAGTATTTTGTACCTTTCCAAGTGTATAATAACGACATATTGAGAAATATATATAAAAATTCCTTTTTATGCAAAAAAATCCTATTTCTATGTCAGAAAATGTCCCCAAATGCATGTCCCTGGCATAAATTTTTTTTTGTTTCAATGAAAATTTATATAAATCTTATTATTTTGTTACTTGTCTTTAATTCTTATTAAAGCATAATGTACGAACCTCCTTCTGAGTTTATTTTCAAATTTAATTTTGTTTATTTATTTATTATTTCTGTCTTTTCATTCACAACTCTCCCAATAGCTTATGAAGATTATTGATAAATTGATGAAATAAACAAGAAAGGTTCTGCCTGAGAAATGTTTTGCTCCCGGTTTTGTGTTCTTGATATAGTCCCATATCACATAAAGCTTTGAATTTTTATTTTTTTCCAATTTTGACCATACTAATGCTTCCATGAAGTTCAAACATAGGAATTTTGAGTTTGATCCCCTTTTCTTCTCATATTGATAAATTGCATTTATATTGAAACATTCAAGAAAATGAGTTTGTGAATATACACATTTATCTAATATTTACCCATCCTTTAAATTGATTTTGAATATATAGGCAGAGAAACCATCTTCTGAGCATGTGTTGTGTTCGGGGACAGGGGTGTTGTGTTCGGGGACAGGGGTGTTGTGTTCGGGGACAGAGGGATTATGCCAAGAAAATAACGAAATTGAAAAGTAATGGAAAAATAGATAAAATTCTTCATTTATAAATGCAATTTTGTATATAACCCATTGGTTATATTTCCATTGACTGCTTATCTTCCCTTAGACAAAGGGGTTGTTGTGTTCGGGGAGGGGTTGGGGTGTTGTGTTCGGGGATGGGGGTGTTGTGTTCGGGGACAGGGGTGTTATGTTTGGGTACAAATATGCTATGATGAAAAAATGATAAAATTGAAAACTAAAGTATTCGATTTGATTGTGTATGTAATTCTGAACATAAATATTTGGTTATATTCCAAATGACTACTTTCTTTCCCTTAAATTAAGGGGGTGTTGTGTTCGGGGACAGGGTGGGGTGTTGTGTTCGGGGACAGGGTGGGGTGTTGTGTTCGGGGACAGGGGTGTTATGTTTGGGTACAAATATGCTATGATGAAAAAATGATAAAATTGAAAACTAAAGTATTCTATTCAATTGTGTATGTAATTCTGAACATAAATCATTGGTTATACTCCAATTGACTGCTTAATTTCCCTTCAATTAAGGGGGTGTTATGTTCGGGGACAGGGTGGGGTGTTGTGTTCGGGGACAGGGGTGTTGTGTTCGGGGACAGGGGTGTTGTGTTCGGGTACAAATATGCTATGACCAAAAAATGATAAAATTGAATGATAATGAAAAAGTAAACTATTCTAATCATTTCTCTCTGTAATTCTGCACATAAATCTTTGGTTATATTCCCATTTACTGTTTGGCTTTTACCTTATAAATGGGGTGTTGTGTTCGGGGACAGGGGCCTTTAACCAGCATGAGTAAATTGGTAATTAAAGTGAAAATATGAATAATAGAATCAAAATTAATCCGAAATAAGACACCCCTATGGGTACCAGATGAATACAGACATAGATAATGGCAATATAATAGGTATTTACAGGTATTTTTGCAATATTTGTGTGTCTGTTGTGTTCGGGGACAACCCAGAAAATACAATATTTATTATAAAATAGTAAAAAAATATGAATATAGGCCTGAGTTTTATCAAGGTAAATCGATATATCTAGTTTGAAAGCAGAAATAAAAGTTAAATTCCATAAAAATTGACATGTGTTGTGTTCGGGGACTAGAATAGCATAGACTTATTCCTTGGGCCAATAAATTCATGCTTTTTAAGGAGATAATTATAAAAATAGGCAGAAGTGGGGAGAAAACCCCTCAAAATTTTGAGTTATACCTTAAAAAAGCAGAAAACAAGAGATATTTAATTTTACATTGGTTAGCAGGGAAAACTTTGGAATAGAATTGACAGTGAAGCAATAGTGGTTGAAAGAACAGGAAAAAGAAATGAATGAATACATGAAATATCATATAAACTATATATTTCTTCACTCAATACAAGAACACTTGTCTAAGTCTAATTGGATGAGGAGTAATTACAACAATATAATGCTATTTTCCTTTTTTATCCAATTTTATCCATTTCCTCCCCGAACACAACAGGCACTGTGGCCAAAAATGGACACTTATTGGATAGACCTTGTAGGAAATCAGAAAAAGCTCAGAAAAATTTATAATTTTAGTATGTTTAAGCTTGTACCATTGGCTATGACCAGGAGAAGGCTCAGATAAATTAGAATAAAATACAATTTTGACCTTATTTTTTTGAAAGTGGACATTTTCGGGAGCCCCGCCCATATGGGTCTTTAAAGAAATAGGTGTACCAAACCTTTATTTACGATTTTGTTACGCGCGGATGTTCTTACACAATAAGTAAACTCTCATTGCTTAATGGAAATACCCTGTAGATCACATCTATAATGTTTATTTACCTTCATTAAAATAGTGAAAGACTTCTATTCTATGATACACTGTTCACATCTCATGGGTCATTTTCTCCTGCACACGAAGTTTAACAAGAACAATTCTACTATGTGTACAGGAGGGAAAGCCTTTCGCCTCATAGAGAACCGGGAACTCCTCGCCGGGAATGTTTGAGTCAGAGACAATACTATGATAGCCCGAGGAGAGAATATCTGCCTTCTATCCGTAGTCCTCACACCCCGCGCCACTCGGCCAGATCCATTCTCTCTACACCCAAGGCCATCAGTCCATTTGCGTCTGCACGCCGGGATATTGCCAAGTAAATATTCTTTCTAAAATGTTAATTAGAAATATGATTTATATAAACATTGCTCTGAAAACAACGTATCTAGAGTGAGTTACGCATAGTGCGTATTTCACTAGTGAGTTATGTCGGGTTGTCGTGGCAACCAATCTGGTTTGTTACTAAAATTACCGCTGAAATTCAAATTCATGACTCGATTTTTATGATTGAAAGCCTATATAATAAATCTGTTAACTTACTCGTTGGTTTCAGTTGCTTAGAATATTCACGCTCCTTCAACCAACTGGTTAGTTATCCTGTATGTATAGGTTAACTGGAAGAGCGTGAATATCACACGAGTTGCGTAGCAACGAGTCTGTATTATGTTCTGAGCGAGTGATACCAACAAAGTAGTTAACTGGTTTAGTATATACATAGCATATGCCTTTAATACCTACATTTTCTATATACCTACAATACCTACAATCTATATTGTGAACTCCCCCCCCCCCCCCTAAGTACTTCTGGTTATTCGTGTGGCTGGTTTTGTACATCACTCAGTCAAATACACGTGTGATGCATCTCACAATAGAATCGTTGTTTTATTTAAAATCTATAAATTAATGGTAGGCCTATTATAATGGAAGTGGATGATGATGGTAAGTATGTCGTGAATGTAAACGTGTTTACTGTGCAACTCCTTTATTGGCCAAAGTTCTATGCATTGCAATGTCTGACATCCCCCCCCCCCCCCCCCCCCCCCCCCAAAAAAAAAAAATCTCCATTCTGGAGGGATACTTTCCATTACATCCCCTGATTGTATATTTCGGAAAGGGCCAGGCCTTTTGAATATTGCTTTAAATTTGTAGATTTGGCAGTGATTTTGCTATCAATGGCTTCATGACTGTTATTTTTTCTGCTTCAGGCAAGTCTTGATGGACAAAAAGTCGATCATGAAAGTAAGTAACCATAGCTCTTCCTTTGTCGACCACTTCACATGTGAATTAACCCATTCTTGGGGCGTTGGTTCGATAACTTTAAATGATTCAAGTTTTCATAGAAATATGGCGCGTTCCTAGTTTGCCAATATACGTTTGGTCTAATGTCTTCATTGTGAGGGAATTAATGGTTAAATTTAACCTATTTAGCGATGTATGGCTTGTTGGAATATCAAGGTAAGATCCTTTTATCAGGTGCCAGTCTTTTCAATTCGGATTGATTATATTTGTACATCCCAGAAACAGCCCCTAAACTCTGAATAGAATACATCAGGCTTTTTATTGCACTACAGTCTAGGCCCAAACCCTCAGATCAGATAAGAATGGTATGTCAGTGATTAGACGCCTACTTCTCACATCGGTTTCCTGGCCTAGGACTAGGCGCTGTTATAGGATTATAATGACATTTTGCGGTCTTAATGGAATTATAATGGCACTTTGCGGTTTGAGGCGATAGACTTTCCCTCCGTTGGAAGGGACTCTCTCATCTTTGGGCTTAGACTGACTAGTTTGTAACATGGATTGTGGGGTTGCCTCATCCATATGACATTTTTAGATCATGTGTGTCCAACTCCCAAAACACTCAAGTTTGCGATCAGTTCAGAATCGGCGTTATAGTTATGCTAATTTGTCTTATTCTTCATTGCATGGTAACCTCAAATAGGAGTCTCCACCAATTGTCAAGACAATGAGTCTGGACCTAGAAAGTTCCGCTGGAATGGGGCCTGGAGGAGCGCCCCGATTGACCCTGACCTAAGGTCAAGGCCATCCATCGCTTCCTTTGGCGCTCAGAGCAATTTGTGGAACTTCATATTAGAATATATGTGGGACATTAGTGGGGGGGGGGGGGATAATGCAAAAGTTCCTTAGTCCCTCACCTTAGATTAGTCCAATAACGTCCCTTTATTTCCCGTTAGTTGTCTATTGGGCGGTCCTTATTTATATCATTTAGAATTATCTTATTTTGTCCCCTATATAGGCTCTAGCAATTGTGAATTGTTAGATTTTTTTTAATTCCTACATAATATTCCACGCGTGAAGTTGGGACGATAAAATCCTCTGAATTCATATTCATTCACTGAGTTGCACAAGATTTAAATGTTACTTTAGGGCGCACCTCTTTGCAAAGACACCCTGCCCAATGGGATGTGCAATGAAATGTATGATTTCATTACTCTTCAATGAAGTGAAAACTACTTTTGAGAAAGAACATGAATACAGTTTCAATACGTCAAACTAAGTTTATTAGGACAGGCACTCTAAGGAATGAAGTAACAAAAATCTTACCACTGAAAAATTGATCGACCGACCTAATTTAGTTCTAACCAGAGTTTGTAGACAACAACCCATTTAAATGTTTTCGCCTCAATCGCATTGAGCTATATTACTTATTTTTTTAAAAAGTAATGTCCTTTTACTTCTTGCTATAAATAGATTTTATCTGTTTCTTTTGTACGTCTGATTTCTCTTGCAGATGAAAGCAATTGAGGACCTGAAGAACACTGAGAAGGCTCGTTTTGGAAAATTAAAGTATGTAATCACAAACCATGTTCATGCTCGTTACATAGATTGATAATCAATAGGGGATTGGCATAGCCGCCATTTTGAATTTCGATTCGCATGGAATTACGGGACTAAATGGTGCAGTCTAAAATCTATAGAAAACATGTCAGTGTCTGCATGGAATATCTATCAGTGCTCTAATGTCAATATCCATGTGTTATACATGTTTCTATAACACAAGTCCTCATCTTTCCCATCATGAATTATAAATCTGCTTTTGATAGGGCAAATCTGAATGAAACAGACGAATGGGTCCGTGAAACAGAGCGCCGAATACGCAATAAGATAGAGCCTCTTCTTGAGAAAGCACAGGTAAAAGGAGACAACTTCTCATTACACTAACCATATTTCCAGTGAATTTTGACCTTGATTTCTATCCTGTTTGCGCTTTAGATTTAAGTCTCTGTTCAGATTTTTCTAATTGATTGAAAAACTTCCAATGAACTTATGTAGAAAGACTTGATACTCTCACTACAATAATTGGCTTCAATGTCTTTTTAAGATCAAGTGTACTATTCTATGTAAGATGGTGATTGGGAGATAATGGTACATCTATTTGCATGGCTTTTTATGAACATATTGTATTATGATATTATCACTTTGCCCTACAATTATTAGATTCAAATTTCATGGTAAGCGTTAAGCTTAAATTGCTTTAAATATTGAATATTAGAATTATAACCACAGAATCACCATTTTACTTCGATGTACCTCGAGGAAGCCTATAAGAATTTGAGTAGAAATTAAATATTTTTCTGTATTCTGCGTGAAACTAACGACTTAAGGAGATAAACAGACGTTACGAGGAACTTCGCCGTTCTGACTTGGATTCTGATGAAAGCACTGAAACAAGAGATGGTGGAGAAGGCGAAAAGGTGTTTTGTGTCTTCAGTTCTTGTCTATATAGCTCGCTTTCTACCTCTACATTTGATAAGTCTCATAACATTTTCTGTTTACTAACATCAGAGCCATACACTGGTGTATGGCTCTGCTAACATAATTACTTACTTACATATATTCCTATCTGATGACACTATAATCTATAATAGGGAAATGTGGTATTATTGTTTGATTAATTGTTAAGAAACCAATCGTGTTTTATGTTAATGCATGCTACACTTATAATTTCCCTACATTCTTAACTATGTATGATGGAAACATTGTCAGATCTCCACCTACAAGGGTTTGCTCTATTGCAGCACTGAATCATTTAATACCAGTGTATTATAAATCTATTTTACCTGACGAGCATGCCCAGGATTATGTGCCTTCGTTTAAATTTAATGAGCACGAGCTCTGAGCTCTGACATTAATTACTGCTCCTCTGACCAGTTGACAATGATTTGTCGCCATGTTTAATATCTTGTCATACAATAACAATGTGCTAATTTGAGATTATTTTTGTAGGATTGCAAACAATATATATCTATATATCCATTGCCAGGTTGAGTGCAACGCAGATGTATTGACTGACATGCTATTGCACGATGTTCTGGAGGAGACAGTTTATGATATACAGACAATGGAGGATGAGGCTGTGGCTGAGGACGTGGCCTGGCACATGCAACAAGCTCCTTCCATAGCTAACCTTGTCCAGAGACTGCAGGAGATGGAGGCAAGTAACAGCATTCAATTACAACAATATTCACCTCCTTATATAGGGATACAAGTTCTCAGATTATCAACTGAATTCAGATATATGGAAAAGTTGGCAAATGTCCCATACAATACACTAAACTGACTTATAAATACGAAAATTTTCTCAAAATCTCATTTGACAATATTGTTGTTGATTCAATCTTGTGTTACACCAACAAATGTAGGCAGTTTGAGTAGAGGTTGTACACATGCCATAGGGGAGTGATGTGTATGAACCCCTATCTAAGTGTTCTCACGGAGCCTGGAGCTAACGGAGCCGCCTATCCCTGCCGGCGGAGAGGCGGCCTCAGATCCTAACTGAAGTGAGATTCCAGATATTTCCGTTAGTCTTTAGCATTGGGTCTATGGAGCGCACGGAAATCCCCGAGTGCCTCCGCTCAAGAACTCCGGGAAGAGTGCAGCAGGTGGAGATCTTTTACACCCCTTGGACTGACCCAGATACCCACTGTTAGTTAGGCCGCACTGTCCTACAAACACATATGTGAGGCGCTCCATCAAAAAGAGTCCCATGTCGGCAACTTTCATTTTGAGATATAGGGCTCCAAAGGTGGTATAGGACTTTTTCGGTCGAAAACTTTTTTTCCCGTAATATTAATCTTTATTATGTTTTTTTTGAGACTGGAAAATATTTTGTACCAAAAACAATTATTTACGCTTCATAACGGCCGGTAAACATTTTCCTAACATGGTTGGATGGGTTTAAACAAAGGAGCCGAAGGCTATTTTTCACTAAATTCACTCGTACGCCATGGACATTTGATCGTAGGGTACCCCAGCACATTTGGTATCCTCGGAAAGCCGCGAATCTCCTCTAGCCAATGGGATTCTTCCCTTTTGAATCGCCGCGTAAGTAAACCAATCACAGAGCTCTCTCCAAGTGCATTCGGCGTAAACAATGGTTGCTAGGGTCGTCAAGGGAGCCCACGAGGGGTTGATACAGCCCTGTGATTGGTCCAGCCGCTTTAAAAGATCAACTTCCGGCTGACGCCATCTTCTAGCGTGGTCTTGGATTTGAATCGAAGCGACCAGTTATTCCTCGATTCCAGACGATACAAGATGTGTTTTACTCTCCAACAAAGTTTTAAATGGACCAAGGTTTATTATTTAAACATGGAAGCTGAGGCCACCGTCGCAGACGCTCTTAATGGCATCGCTCGAGCCAATTTGGGAGGTGTTGTCGACAACGCCGAATGGCGTAACCTCATCGAAGAGTATTTTGTGTTCAACGAGGAAACAGAGACGGTGGAATCTGACTCAGATGGAGAACCAGACGTCCCTGATCAGCCTGAAACTCCGGAGACGAACGAAGAAGAAGTTGAGGAAGCATCAGAACCTATTCTTATTATTGATCACATGCAGGCAGTTGTGGACAAGGAACGGGAAAAGTGCTCCACGTTTCGGTAAGTGTTGGTGCTCTGCAGCCATCTTTTCTATCGTGTGTGTTGACATGCTGGGGGACGCGATCTGAAAACTATGCTATGTACATCCCTGGAAATCATTCCAAATCTATAATCCAATGCTGTTATATGTGCTAGATACCTTGTGGGTATATTTAGAGGTTCTAAAATTTAATTGGTGTATGTTTTAAGTCGCATGGTGTTGTTCGTGCGTGGGGAGTTTAAGGCCCTCGAGATCTGGGGAGTAGCTATTTACTTGGGACGTCTGAGATTCCTTACTCGTCTCGTATGGAATGTAGGGTTAAAAATACATTGTTTGTTTGTGTCATTATGGGCAAATTAAAATCTAGGATTTTGTCCATTTCAGATGTAACTGCCGATTGTTTAACGGCGGGCCATGCATAGACCAGTTCACTGTGGAACAGCGCATCTCTCATCGGTCGGAACATGACCAAATCCATCGAGGTAATTTCAAAATAATGTTTTTCTCTATTGCCTCATTGCCTATACATGCCTGTATAATACTCATTCAGTATTTTAATCAGTATTTTAAGCTGTAGCTTGTTAAATAATGAGGACACGTGCTACCCAATTACATAGGATAACTAATTACGTAGGATAACTGTAGGGACTCAGACTAAGATTGGTGTCGGTGATATTAGTCAGTCACAAATTCATTTTTACATTATTGTTATACTGTCGTTTCAGATGAGCTCGACATGGCACTCTTTGGCGTTTTCAATACTGTTACTGACAACAGTGATCGATGCAGTCCAACCAAGAAGGGGCGCCAGTGGAAGGGAGAGAGAAAACACCCAAAGAGCCACTACAGGATGCATAACAAGCCTATTTGCAAAGCTACCTTTAAATTCCTTTACAAGTGAGTGTTATCATGAATCTTGTGGTGCCCATTAATACTGAACATTAGATAGCTATTCATAATAACATGATTATTTGCTAAGAATCAATATTTTGGTATTGTCATTTTAAGATCCTGCATTATGTTCAATTTCTTCCTTTGTCAACGATTAAATTATTATTAATTATTTCTTTTCTTTTATTTCTTTTCTCTCCCTTCACTTCTAGGATTAGCCAAAACTTGCTGACAGTTTTGCTAAAATCCTTCGCTGAGGATGGTCTGGTCACTCGTTCACGACAGGGTGGTGGTCACCGTGCTGTGAGGTCTTTGCCAATAGATGACCTGAAGAACACTATCAACTTCATCACATCTTATGCCGAAACACATGCTCTTGTCTTGCCAGGCAGAGTATCTTCTCACCACAGAGACGACATCTTAATTCTCCCCTGCCGTTCTACAAAAGCTGAAGTTCATCGTCTTTACACACAAGCCATGCAAGAGACTGGCAATAGGGCTGTTGCCTACTCCACTTTTGGTCATTTATGGCGCAAGTATCTTCCTAAAATAGTCACAAGTCGTCCCATGACAGACCTCTGCTGGGAGTGCCAGCGTAATAACAGAGACATTTCCTGTAGTAGTAATTTACCTGATGTTGTGAAAGCTGCCAAGTTAAAGAAACAGCAGAAACATTTAGACAGTGTAACCGCCGAAAGAACTCTTTATCAGAAATTTTGTGCTGATGCAAAAGAAGCGTACAGAGACAATGGTGAACCCCCCCTTGGCAAACATGCCCCTTGCTCATGTGACATTCGAGTACATCTCAGTTTTGACTTTGCACAACAAGTGCATTTACCTTCTTACCCGATGCAACCAGGTCCCCTTTATTTTCTCACCCCGAGGAAGGTAGGCCTGTTCGGTATTTGCATGGAAGGAATGCCTAGACAAGTTAACTACCTTATAGATGAGAGCCATTGCACCAGTAAGGGGTCAAATGCAGTTATTTCTTATCTGAATCATTACTTTGAAAACTATGGTCTGGGGGAGAAAGATTTAGATCTTAACTGTGACAATTGTAGTGGCCAGAACAAGAACCGGTATGTTTTGGCCTATTTGATGTGGCGTGTCCTTACTGGAAGGCACAGGTCTATTACACTTAACTTTTTGATTACTGGGCACACTAAGTTTGCCCCCGACTGGTGCTTTGGTCTCTTGAAAAAACAATTTCGTCGGGACAACGTTTCTTCTCTTCAGCAATTAAAAGCCAGTGTGCAGCGCAGTACGCCAGGGGGGGTCAACCAGGCCCAACTTGTAGGTGATGAAAGGGGTACTGTTTTTGTTCCATTGTACGACTGGCAGGCATTCCTGTCACCTTTCTCCAAATCTTTTCCAGGTATCAAAGGGTATCATCATTTTGAATTTTCTAGTGACAAACCTGGTGTTATTTCTTTCAGGCCATTTGTAGGCCCTGAAGATAGTGGTACTTTTAAAATGCTTACTGTTGATGTGGGTGATGTCCCTCAGGACAACCCACCCATTGTACCTTCTCCTGGACTGTCTGCATACAGACAGTGGTATCTTTTTAATTCTATTCGTGATTTTTGTACCGAAGAAACCAAAGACATTATGTGCCCCAAACCAACTGTACCTGAAGAAGGGCCAGGGAGGGGGGGGGATGGCTACATTGTACAGGCTCCTGCAGTCGCCCCAGTAAGAGGTAGAGGGAGGGGAAGTGGAAGGGCTAGAGGAAGAGGGAGGGGTAGAGGAAGGGGAAGGGGAAGGGGAAGGGACAGGGAATCTTCTTCTGATGAATCATTAGAATTAGGTGGTGATGAATCTTCTGAGGAGGAGGAGGAGGAGGAACCTCAAGAGGAACCTCAAGCTAGGGGTAGGGGTAGGGGTAGGGGTAGGGGTAGGGGTAGGGGTAGGGGTAGAGGAACAGTAAGGGGAAGGGGCAGGGTAAGGGAATCTTCAGAATCTTCTTCGGATGGGGAGGTTGCACCTCCTCCAGCAAAGAGAGGTAGGGGGAGGGGGAGGGGAAATGTTCAGCAACGCCGGCCAGGGAGGGGTAGGGGTAGGGGTAGGGGTAGGGGCTGACTGCTATTTTATTGATTTTATTACTGATTTTATTACTGATTTTATTACTGGTGAATACTGTTGTACATTTTGTTTTGTTAGAATGAATAGGTGTGTTATCATGTATATATTGCAAGCACTGCACCGAAGAATTTTGTACAGAATTATTATACTCGTGTTAACAGGGTAATAAAATAAAAAATATTAAATGAAATGCACTGATTTTTTTATATATTGTGGCCCTACTAGTCTATAATACCTGCCCCAAATCTGAGAAAAATCCAATCATATGAACTGGTCATTTTGCATGACGACGCGTCCGACATAAATCCCACAAAAGTCTCCTAGAAATGTATTTTGCCCAAATTTCACCCAATTTTCATCGCGCGATAAAATGATAAGTTACTAAGTAAATGAACTGAATTTGGTATATGTTATGGCTATGGCAGTTAGTAAAGTGTGTCCCAAATTTCATAGAAATCGCTTGATAACAAATGCCCGTAACCAAGGATGGCGCGCCGAAGGTCACTCGCCGAACTTAAACAGGCTGTATCTCAGTTTCCGGCTCCTCCAGTAACCGCGTCCCTTAAATACTCACCGCAACCATAGAATTATACCCAATAGGCCTAAAATTAAGCTCTATACATCATTGGAAAGCTCTTTCCTGCTGCTTACCCATCCAATAGCTAACTCCAAAATCGATTTGGCCGACATGGGACTCATTTTGATGGAGCACGTCTCATATGGTCATTTATATGACATATACGCCTTTATATACCTCCCCTTGGAGCTTGGAAAATATTCCGATTATTTTACCTTAACCAACTTGCATCCCTGCTTATAGCTGTCTATGGTTATATACATGTAAAAGAACCATTACTAATATTTGAAAAGAGTATGGCATCCCATTATCATGTTTCCTCTCTCGCCCCGATTGAACCAAATACGAAAGTATAGTGTTAAACAGGGTTGCCACTGGTCAGTGAAAAGTCAGGGAAATTCAAGGTCAGGAAAAAGTCAGGGAATTTTGGAAATAGTCAGGGAAATTTGGAATTCAGAGAAAAGTCAGGGAAATATACCCTAGGTCAGGGAAAATTGGGATTTTCCTTTCTAACAATAATTACTAGTATGCAGATGTGTGAAATACTTTGTATGATTTAAATAATGCGTAAAATTACAAATTATATTCCACCAATTCCATCAAGAATGTGTCATTTGGGTTGAAAAACAACTGCTCGATCATCTAAAGAGGCTAAAATACTTATCTGAGATTATTTTCTTTGGTATTTTTTTATCTAGGGGAGAAAAATTGTCTAGGGGGAAGGTATTCTACAAAGGTTCTTATACTTGTTTAATCATGAGGCCAACACATTTATTTTCATGCCAGCACCACACAAAAAAATAGGTTTTCATGCAAACCTCTATTTAAAATATGCAGCTAGTAATTTTTGGGGGAGAAATTTGTTATTCTGAAATGTTATGTTGTTACTTTTAAAAACTCACACTATCATTAACTTTCCAATTAATTTCTTGATGAAATTATATATCCATGTTGATTTAATTGGAAGTCCCCTGTTGCCATAGTGGAGGTCTAAAATTTTTGGAATATATAGACCTAGAAGAACTTGAAATAAAACCAAAATTACTTATAACATTGTTCATGATTAATACATCCATTATATCCATTGAAAAATCTCCAGCAGTAGATGGGGCGGGGGTCTGGAGGGTGGGTGAAACTATTTTTTCTAACTTTTCCCAGACTAATTTTGCCTCTAAATACCTAAATATCTAAATATAACACATGTACCTTCATAAACAACCAAAACAAGTATGCAAGCAGTGCTGCCAACTACTAACATTTCGGCATTGTAATTACGATTTCATGTCAAAATACGATGCTACGATCTGTATGGTCCAAACTACATTTTGGGGAAGTTTAGGACCAAAACATGTTCAAACAAAAAAATTCTGGGGTGAAATATTTCTCATGTGTAATGTGGAACTTCTCTTGTCCTTTCCTAAATTCTTATATATTCAATATTCAATATTTGGACAACTTCTTATGTTTCTGGGATCATTATTCAATGATGGCTGTTCCAGGAAAATAATATTCATCTTTTGGTGTATAGTAGTATATAGCTATGGAAGATTTTAATGCATTTGAAATGAGATGGTAATAATCATAATCTTTTTTCTTCTATTTCAAATTGCATAATGATACTTTGCTATGCATTTGGAAAGTAGATATCTCAAAAATATTGTTATGGTGACCATGAAAATGAAGCATATTAGAACTTTTAATGCTTAAGGGATCACCCTCAAAATCAGCAGAACACACTAAAAAGGCACTCAATATACCCAAAATTTTCTGGGGGAGCATGCCCCCAGACCCCCCTACCCATCACTTGTACAAAAATGATCAAACTTTATATAGGCCTACTGTGTGACTCACAATTCTAAAAGTTAATTATGAGGTAAAATTACCCCCAGTATGCAGCATTTAACTCCTATTTTTTTAAATATTTCCTGGGGGCATACCCCAGACCCCCTAAAAGGGCTTTGTGCCTTCTGTGAAAGTGCACTTTGGGATCCTCACAGATTGGCAACTCAACAGCAGAACAAGGGGGAAACAATATTATAGATATGTTTGTATATACTCAAAATATTATGGGTTATATGTGCACAATGAGCAAAGGGTCACCAATACCAATACTGAATGGCTATTAGGCTGTAACCTTTCTTCTGGTTGAAATATTTTCTCAAACTATAAAGAGTTACAACCCTAATGTCAAGACCTATCAAATACAAAATAATTTGTAACAGTATGTGTACAAGTTTTTCTTTCTTTCTGATTTTAATTGTATTTACCTTTCCCAAATGTAGACCTGTGGTCTCTTATCATATGGGTGCATACTTCAACTGTCATTATCATTTTTGACAACACTGCAGTGAAAAGTACCCAAAAGGATGTACACATGTCCCAATGATAGTACAGACATGACGAAAAACTTTCACTGGTCCTCCAAAGGTTTCTCCAAAGTTTCATAGACCTTTTTCCCTGGAGAGTTGGACTGGTGAAACTTTAGTTTCACCAGTCCCACATGTCTTTCAACGGTTGAGAACTGCGGTCCAGCAGGTTTTGCCATGTCTAATAGTATAAAGATATGTTATTTTCGGTTGGATTAGGTCAGGGAAAACTGAGGGAAAGGTCAGGGAAAAGTCAGTGAAAAGTCAGGGAATTTTGGGATCAGACTTGAGTGGCAACCCTGTTAAAGAGACACTGATTTTGGAAAAGCTTGGATTTCAAACATGTGCTAGATCATTATCTCATCAGTAATCATTACGCCGAAGGATTAATGCTAGAAAAAAGTGGATTTGGAAGATTTAAGGATTTAAAACACCGACCCGCCGGTCCTATGACCTCTCCAAGATAGGAGAGAGTTGCTGACTTGATCAAATAATCCAATGAATACGTAGCTGTAATAATCCACCCAAATGATCGTACCTATGTAAGTCATGGAACTCCGCAATTACATTTTAAATTGACTCAGTCAACATAGTGATCTTAGCCACTTTAAAACAGGACTTAAAGTAACCGAACCCCCACCCCGACTCTCAAAATATAAACCCTGCACATGTACCCCCGCGTTATGACTAGTATTTTAGTCCATTTTTTTCTTTTCCATGCTGAATTTAGATTTTCCATATTTTTCTCTGTAGGTGGAACAGGACAAAATCCGTCAGAAGTGGGCTACCGTTGTTTACGAGGATGAAAGTAGCAACCAACGTGCTTCTTATTTTGGTGTGTAGTTTTTTTTTAATTGATGCTGTACATTAGTTCCAGTTGTATTTCAAAATATCAAAGCAGACTCAGTTTATTTGGTATTAATCTGACCATGTTTATACAAAGATGCCGCTGGATCAGAAAGACCTGGAACACCCCCTCCAATTCAACTGACTAAGGTCGATTTAAATGCTCCCAAAGAACTGACGCCTACTAAAACCCGGTAAGTTTTGGGCTTGTCAAAGGGGTGCTTGGAAGAGCTGTGAGGTTCACAGAGACCATTCCAATTTCCATAATTCATTCTAATTTAATTTAACATTACACTGTATAACACTTACTGTAAATGTGACTTGGAAATAAAAATATGTTATCACTATTACATAGGATGATGCGCGTTCCACATCCACACGAGGAAGATATAGAACCTGAGGCTCTCTACTTCACACGTGAGCCTGCCTCTTCCACCAATGAAATGCTCCACCTTTCATCTCGGTATAGAGAAAGCGCCAACAAGCCAGATTACTCCTCTATCCCATCCCCAGTGCGCAAACACCAAGGTCAATCATTCAAGTTTGACATTCCTCGCGATATGATGGAGAATATTCGCAACTATTCAGCCAGATACGATGCGCATCTAAGACGCACTGCCAACAACCCTATTGGGAACTTTGATCCCTGGAACGTAGTAGATGAGTAAGTTTATTCGGCTGTATTGTTATTATACCCTCGCTCTGTTTGATAAGTCTGTTGGAAAAAAAATAAGTTTCTATATGAATAAGATAATTGTTCTGTATGAAATACCCAAACCCAACACGTGAAAACATCCCTTTTGTAATTGATTAATAATGGCCGTTAATTGCAATATTTAAAAGGTCTATAACCTCTTGAAGTCCTATATTTTCATCACTTCTGTATCAGGTATTTTGCATAAAGGCTTTCCAAATTTAATTAACCTCTCCACGAGCATCGGAGGTCCACCCCCTTCATTAACCGATAGCCAGTCACCGCGCTTGAAACCATAAACAGATGTGCCCCACATGGGGTTGTTTTGCGCGCATTGCATGTTGACAAGTGCAACCTCAGACACAGACGTCAACACGGCCCTATACTTTACTAATGAAACGTACCATGTTTTGCCACAAATATAGCATTTTTCATTGGATTTGAAGTGTTTTGGACTATTATATTTGTGGTATGGACCCACCAATACACCCTACCCTCACCAGGGCAGCTGGTTTTAAGAAACGTAAAGAAAATCACCAAAATAACAGATCAAACTTGTGGAAAAAGATAGATCCCTTCTAAAAAAAATCTCCTTATTCAAGAGACAAATGTAGATAACTAAGATCCAACTTATATCTTACATTAGCAATAATCTCTCTCCATCTCCCTAAATCCCTCTTTGAAAATTTCAACTATTGATCATTTAAGCATGCCATCAGACATAGCTATTGAATATGGTGTTATTCATCATGGAGTATTGCTATTTTATTTCAATTAAGGCCAAACATTTAAACAATTAACATTGTTTCATTAAAGTTAAACAGTTCTTCTTTATGAGTTGCCAATCTTCTAGTATTCAGTATAGAAGTAGCCTAACGTTTTATCTGAAAATATTTAACATTAATCATACGATTTCATGCAAAATAATAAAACAATATGCTTGAATACTCAATCTCCACAATGGATGTTAATTTCAATTTCCAATAAGCCATAGTCATGCCAGTACTGATCTTAGTTATAAACTAATCTCATACCTTTGTCCAGGGGTAAAACTTTTGCCTCTTTCTCTATATCTTATGCTATCAAACATATTTTTCGTTGCCACTGAGACTTGATATATAATCATATCCTTAGTGTAGATGTCTATATGTTGTATGTTGAGAAAATATCAGAGAAATTTAGTATCTGGGTCCAAATTAAGATCAAAACACACCTCTAGATAGGCAGTTTTAATGCTGTACAGTGGCCGTCGTGGGTTTGTTTGTCTGAGGTGGCACCGCGTGGCGTCCCGGGAGACGGTGGGCGGAGCATAGCCCCTCTTGTGGAGAGGTTAATTGTCATGTAACAGGACTAGAAGACACTAGTGTATGGCCATCGCATTTAGTTTGGATGGTGATGGGAATGCTCAGTGTATGGCCATCATATTTAGTTGGGATGGGATGGTGCTGGGAATGCTCATTTTCCGGAAACTTATAATATTAATTCTTCCTCCCAGATTATCAGCGGCCATCCTTTCCGACTGTCTGGAAGACATCGCTAGGGAACTAGAAGAAATAAACAGCGACGTTGTCAACCACGTGTACCACTCAGAGTTCCAAACTGTCCCTGATGAAGAAATACCAAGGTGAAGGACGGGATGACGTGGGAAAGTATCCAGATTCTCGTAGTGAAACGGACTCCTACCAGGTCGAATCAGGTGTAACTAGCCTATGTATGTCATTGCGTAATTCAAATAGAGGAACTAGCCAATGTCATCATATGCACTATATGTTAAGATGATCCAAAAGGAACTAAGACTTATTTCCTCGACTGGAAACACAAATTCATGCCACGGAATCGACTAGGATATTTGGAGAAAGCACTAGTATGCATTATGTATAGAACTATTGTCGCTATGTACTGCAGTCGTAATTTTATGAACTCAAAACGTGCATACTCATCTGACTTCCAATTGCCAAAATGGAATGGTACTCTTCGGCCAAATTCATTAAGTATACATGTACTTTGGTGTATCGTTTTAATATTATGTACTTACTCAGGATGGTGCCCCCTACGCATAAGGGGTATTCAAGCTTGAAACATTCTCATATATGTTTATGTAGAAATTTAACTGTGATAATGTAAAACAAAGAACTATTTTGTTTTATAATTTATTCGCTTCGATTTTCGTTTGTCCTGTACTCGAGACATACCTTAACAAATTGCGTAGATATGATAACAACATAAAACAAGTTTTGCGACCGTGCCAAGCATGTACAATGCTCTAGATTGTTCGGGCGCTATTGCTTGTATATACATAAGAAAATAAACTTTAAACAAAAAATAGCAAGTTCATTATTATTTTGTCTAGAACTAAAACGTACCCTTCACTCTTTTCTTGCGATGCTTGGGTATCATATCTTACAAATAACAGTAACAATGAAGAGTTTTTGCATCCTCTACTCACTAAACCATAATTAGAATAAAATAAATGAACCTAGGGTATTATACCATTGCTGCAACATCTCGAAATGGAAAGAATAAAATATACATCGATTGAGATTCAATTTACGTTCGTAAAATAGGAATGTCCAAATATGCTAAAACAAGACTAATCAATGTCCCAGGCCAGATAATATTCCGAGCCTCATTAAACTGATTTCACACTCGGAAATATCCAAGCACTGAAACGTACATTGACCATAAAAATGTTTCTTCCAATAGAAGATCAGTAAGAGGGCATATACTCACGAAGATAAAACCGCAAATAAAATTTATTAATTTAACATTTAATCAAGGAGGAATACATGAAGATGGTCGAATGCAAGTAAAACAGGCAGCAATATATGCGAAAATAAACCCTAAAAATATGCAAAATTAGTGGTTTATCCTCTTCATTCCTCTATCACATATAAAGATATGTGTATAACTCCCTGGTCAAAAATATATTCAACACGTATGAAAATGTTGGCCTTTAAACACATTGACATGCATAATAGGGGGGAGTTACCGATGACAGCTGTCCTCCATCTGTTCAGAGGCAATGATCCGATCAACAGTATACCTTGAATTCTACTTCAATCAGGGAGGTATACGTATATACCTCCATGATTTAACATATTGCGCATCGTGATTCAAATTTACTAACTTCATACCCAGCACCAGCCATATATATATATGTACACATATTTCAATAAAACTTTATTGAAAATCTGGATTTATACTGATCAAACCGCGATTTATTTCTAGCACCTTTATCAAAATATAACCTTGAATATACTTTGCCCGCAAAATCATGAACAACTCGCCCTATATACAAGAACTTGGAAACATTTTGAAAGGAAATCAAATTCTTTGGAACATAAGCATGTCTACACTTTAGTCATAACAGTACATCACCTCGCCATGACCTCCACACTTAGGTATGGTATTATCATAGAAAATATACTAGAGTTGCGTATCCCTTATCCTCCTTAATTTAACCATTAAATTATAAATATAAATATTAGAATATTTTGTCCCCATTTAGTACCCATTTCTTAACAGGAATTCCTCCAACCAGACCATATCAGATATGTACAACAAAGATGGCTCAGAGATCACAGCCCTTGGCATAAGATTTATATTACATTATGATACATAAGCGCTTGACACTGATATTGCGATAAGCAAACCATCGTATTCCAAACCTTATAATAGTAGATTTCACCCATTCTATCCACTTGGGAAGCTAGCTGATATAGCTGCCTCAGTAAGTACCTGAAACCTCAGAAGGTCCACTGGAGCCAAATCGATATTTATATTTACACTATTGAGGGGACTGAAATATTGGCTCATAAGATTTTATATATAAATAAATATAGACATCATCCCCAATCAATGTGTATAACTCATACAAATGGAAACTGTCTGATGTGGCTTTCCACTGGAAATAATAACTATGTCAATTAATTCACTTCGTTACACAGGGTAACTCCCCGGTTCTATTGCTCTTGGAATACACGGTTCCTTCAGCAGATAATAATCAATTCTAAGTAACCTAACCTCATTTTAATTTCCTTTTCATATACATTTGTATGACCCCCTGTCCGAGTATTTGTACGCAGAAAAGTCACAAATCAGTCTAGGTCCAAACCCTCAGTTCAGATAAGAATGGTACGTCAGTGATTAGACGCCTACTTCGCTGATCGGTTTCCTGGCCTAGGACGTTTTAATGGGAATATAATGACATTTTGCGGTCTTAATGGAATTATAATGGCACTTTGCGGTTTAGGTGAGAGGCTTTCCCTGCGTTTGAAGGGACTCTCTCAACTTTGGGCCTAGACTGAAATGCTTTTACGTGC
The DNA here is from genome assembly GCA_942159475.1 of Sthenelais limicola. Lineage (NCBI taxonomy): Eukaryota > Metazoa > Annelida > Polychaeta > Phyllodocida > Sigalionidae > Sthenelais > Sthenelais limicola. Next base: position 34,381,077 of record OW804098.1, read on the forward strand.
ACATTCCATAAGGCATCTATATTAAAATCTATCACTTAATATCACAGAATTCCACGCCCGATTGTTCGCCGCATAGATTTGTTCGATTATTTTTTGATCCATCATACTTGCTTATACAAAACTTCTTCTTCACTGGAAGAATTTTTATTACTATTCATATTGCCTTTTCGTACTAACTGAAGATAATGTTGCCCAATGCCTACCCGTCCTTTAGCGCGTGGTTTGCGCTTCCGTTTGAATTTAACTTTCAAATCAGGGAGTAGTCGTAATTTGGCCTTGAGTATATCTGCAAAAGCAAGGAGACTGGTAAGAAAATTAGAAAACATATGCCCCACATTTAGTTATTCGCCTCGACCGAATTCACATATTGGTAAAAAGCCAACCCCTATATAATCCCAGAAAGGTAAAGAATGCAGCTGTCTTATCGTCATTACTACTATTCCATTGAATGGCATGTATTATGTAATACATTGATATCCCATGATCCTCTTCTTTTGTATAAAATACCCCAACCTATCTGATACCCAATCACTTCACCTTGTGCTTTCTGACGAAGCGTACTAGGTGCTCGAAACGTAGAGGCTTAATAAGGACATATAAATGAAGTCATAACAAGTTAAAATGTTTATCTATTGTGTTGAATCCAACGCAGTACGACCCGGTTAGCAGTAACACCACCATCCATCTATACCATTGAATGTTGTACCCACACGCTCTTATCTATTCTCTCAAAGAAGAACACCTACATGGTTACCTTTTACAGAGATCCCTGCCTGGGGTTCGTATTTCCCTTTGTAACTCCAATCACCGTTTTTCTGGCGCCACATCTTGCTGAACCACACGGCAGCAAATAGTATAAAGAGAACGAGAGCCACAGCCACCATCGCCCAAAAGGAGTCCTGAGACCTGCAATATCGGCCAATTCAGTGATAAATAGTGACATATATATGTATGTATTTTTATTTCTCTTCATCAAGTAAGTCTATTAATCGGCGAGAAATAGGGTGAAACCTGTCAGCTCAGAAGTGTTCTTCCCAGGTACCCTTTGGCATATTGTATACAAAAAATGTTGTTTGAAGCCTACATCTAACATTCGAATGAAATATAGACTAGAATAGATAACAATCTGGTTGAAAATGTATTGTTCGACCTTAGAAGATAACTGGTTGTGTAAAATATCTCCAGTTATATATTTCCAGCATCCTGAATTAACTAGATAGAAACCGACGTAGACAACTAGATGGTTGAGAATTAGTATATCAACCCTCGATATAGCTGGCTATGGACATAACACCAGTTTCTGAATTTTAATTCTAAGATAGACTTGAAATAAATTAGTCAGCGTTTCTGTATACAGAGGTTGTTTTAGGCTGATTATATTGTCAGAATAGTAAAATGATCAATCGATTCGTTCTCGTGTACCAATATAGTTCTTGTCATTTCAAGTGGTACGCTACAATAACAAATTGTTAGTTGCTTTTTTCGTTCAAAGACGTGTAATCCTGTAAACGCACAAAAAAGGGTACGTAGTTAATGGATAATTCAGACAAAGGCAACAGTTATGGTAGCCGTTATATTATTTATATGTACATATTTTTAAAAAAATCACACTTCTTACATGCTAAGATGACTTACCGATATGTTCTCATTAGCTTTTTGTAGTGGTTGAATAGCTGGAAACTGGTTTCACTGTCAGTGACATTGACGACAGTCGTGTTGCGCTGATGCGGATCTAGGCTCACGTTTTCTGTTTGTTGAAGCTGACTTCCACGTAGGTAATTGTCATTATTTGAAGGCACTTGTGGAAAATTAGGTTTGTCCACAGAGAATCTAGGGTTGGTATACAGTCTTTCTTTTCTTAGTTTTTCCTTTATTACTTCTTCTACTGTTTGTTCATGCTTTATGCTATTATGAACGATACGTCTGGGAATTTCTTTTGGAATATGAACACCTCTATCGTCATTCATGATAGTTCTTTCTGGTATCAAAGGAACATGCTTTGCCTTTAATATATCAATATTCATCTTGGGTTTATTCCCTTGGGACGGAACATGAACATCATCTTTATCTAGGAAGTAGGGGTGAAACTTAGATTTATCACTCTCTACAAGAGAGGATTTTTCTTCAGAGGCTGTGTCAGGAGGGGCATTGTCCACCTTGTGTACAGGCGGGGGGACAGGGAAATTATTCTTAGACTGCAAGTTATCTAGTGTCCGCAATATATTCCTTTCTTGATCTTTTCGCGAATTAGGCGGGGCGTTCCTCAGAGAAGTGTGGGCTGGTTTTGGTTTTTGTTGTTGTGCAAGTTGCTGAGGTGTCTGAGCGAATGGCGAATTACCCTTATCCTCGAGGCTCAAAATTCTCCGGGAATGATCAGGTTTTCTATAACGGGTTCTTTCTGGCAACTTGTTGGATTGTTTCCTTTGTGAAAGCAGGTCTTTAGTGCGAGCTTGGACGTCTATGTGTGTTTTCAAAGGGTCAGCTTTATCATTATCAGCGGCACTGGGAGTATCCTCCCAGAATCCGGCGACCTTTTTAGGAACACCGTGTCTCTCAGACTTCACCTCCATTACAGGGATAGCTTGGTACTTTGTCCCCGATGTCTTGAATCTCGCATTTCCAGCTTTTGCTGGCATCGCGATCTTTACACCGTTAAATATTTTTTCATTATTTTCCCCGATATCAGCATTTCTGCTGTTCGATCCGCGGTGGCTGGATGAGTCCTTGTTAGCAATACCTCCAGATTTTATCCCTTCCCGCCAACCGTCTGTTTCTCTAGTGTCTCTTTTCTTACGAGACATGGAACGGTGAGTTTCGGACCAAAGCCGACTCAAATCTGACAGATCATCGTGCATTTCTGATTTAATTTCGTGGGAAACATCATTAGTATTTGAGTTTCCAATGGTATTTCTATACTCAGGTTTGGGTGGGACTAAAGTTTTGTTCTTACTCCTTATATTGAGGAAGGCGTCCAAAGAAATTTGCCCGTTCCCACGTTTGGGGATGTCAGTGGGCCGCTGTGTGCTATGTTCAGGTTGAGTTACAACTTTTATTTCTTCAACATCAGATAGTACATTATTGTGGACCTCTTCAACTCTCTTCTCATTCACCCTGTTAACAAGGCGTTCTCTTCTATTGTACCGAGCCAGGAGCTCAGCTCTTTCCCTTTCTAATAGCTCTTGACCAGACAAATTTTCCTCAGGTTCTTGTTTCACAGATTCAGTAGGTTCTTGTTCCACGGATTCAGTAGGTTCTTGTTCTACGGATTCAGTTCGTTCTTGTTCCACGGATTCAGTACCTTCTTGTTCCACGGATTCAAAATAGTTTTCGACAGCTTCATTTTCCGCACTTTTTTCTGCATCTTTATAAAGGTTAGCCGATGGTACAAGGTCATGGCTGGGGTTTTCACTATCCCCAAAGACATTTTCTAAATGTCCTTGATCACCTTTTCCTCCATTGGGAGGAAGCGTAGCAACATTTCCCTCCATCAACTCCTCTTCGTACTGCACAATATCTTCTTTCTCCCGCACCTGTTCCTCCTGACGTATTATTGCTATCCCTTCTTTCATTTCACCAACAAACCGCGAAGATTCTTCTTCTTTCACATCGGGTGAGGAGGAAGTGTTTGCTATGTCGCTTGCCATTTCCTTCAAATCCGCCTTGACATCTCCAAACTCATTTTGAAGGGACTTTTGCTGAGCTATCAACTCTTGCTCCTGTAGCCACTGTTTTGACTTGGGTGGCATAGGTATCCCAGTAGTGGTGGGCTCTTCAGTCGTCATGATATCAACCGGTTTCTCATTATAATTATATTCTCCACTCGGAAATCGTTTGGGAAGTGCAGGGTGTTTTAATTGCCATTCCCTTGATTTCGGAGGCATAGGAATGTCTTCGTCTTCTTGTTCTAATTCTTCTTCTTGTTCTAATTCTTCTTCTTGTTGTTCTAATTCTTCTTCTTCTTCCAATAACTGAAACTCGGGAGAAACGGTAGGGGCTTCATTTTCTAAGGGTTGATCATGGTGTATGGGCACGGGTACGCGGATATCGCTTGTTTTCTTGACGTACTCAGGCTCCCTCCTTTTTGACGCCTCCTCTGGCAGTCCCTCATTTCTGAACTGACCTCCACTGAACTCATAAGGATTCTCTCTATAAGGCAGCTGATGTCTCTGGGTATATTCATCTGGGATAGCAGGTTTGTATTGCGGAAGCCATTGCTGATTATCATCAGACTGTCGGTATCCATTGCGTCTGGCAGGATCCCAACTTTCGGGGGATATTTTATTATTTCTGGGAGGGTACTTTGGTGGATAACGTTGTGCTTGCTCCGCCGCGTGCTCGTCATCTATATCATATTGCGTGCTCTCATCTACATGACCGTATCCAACACGGTGGAATTTTCTCCTTTCTTTGCTTGCTATGTTTGTTAACAATGATTTCTCGCTATCTGAAGCTCCCTCTAGTTGACTGGGTGTGTCTTCCCAGAAACCTGCCACTTGCTTAGGAACACCGTATCGATCTGGTTCCACGACCTGTACCTTCGATTCCTTCGCCAGACGAGTTATCTCTGAGTCAGGCAACTCTTTTTTAGGTTGGTTTAGATTCACATTGCCATGAGGTCTAAAAAAGTCCTGCGACTGCTCGTGATTACCCCCTTGTTTATATCCTCCATTACTATGCAACTGAACGTATCGATTTAAATTAGTTTTCCCTGGAGGTATGAAATAACTGTCCTTACTCTCATAGTTATTCCGTGATGGAGCTGGGTTGTTGTTTTGTGGAGCTCTTCCATCAAAATTATAGTCTCTATTTTGATATCTGTATCCACTATCGTAAAAGGATCTTTTCTTCCTAAGGTGATCACTTCTTCGAATTAACAATGCTTCTCTTTTCTTTCTGGAAATTTGTAGAAATGTTTGAATAACATCATTTAAGTTGGGTGACGGTTCCGCAATGTGTTGTCTGGTCGTTATAGATTTTGATATTCCCGAGGCACATACCTATGGAAATGGAGAATTATATTAATCACCTATCAAAATTATCGAGAGTATATTTTCTTCACAGATGATCGTGAGTAGTAGAAATATTATACACGTAGCCTATTTCTTTCCCTAGTATTAGTTAGACCCAGCAGTGGGCGGAAGGCCATGGATACTTTTCAACGAATATACTACCGTGAGCCCATATCTCAAATGACCTCAACTGATATTATAAATAACAATGAACAACGTACATGCCTTACTGGAATAACTCTTGTATTGTCTGATGATTGCTGTATAAAAATACTAATTTGGTTTTTTTTTAAAAAAAACACTCTACCCTGGAACCCCGCATAACGACCACTTCAGCACTTCACTCCACTCAGTATAGAGACCAGCATTAAGACCAGTTTTCTCAGTTGCGAATTTATTTCCCCCTATTTGCCCTATTTGATAATCCCCGCTATGCAACCAAAAATCGCCCAGTCCCAGGACCAAGGGCTGTTACCTAAGGGACTGTTCATTTTTAACCACTGGGGGGGGGGGGGGGCGCAAACTCTAAAAGTGTGGGGGGGCATCTTTTTTTTGCACAGACTCAGAACTACAATGATGTAGGGGGGGGGGGGGGGGTCATGAAATTCTGCACAAACTTTCAAGGGGATGGGGCCAAGAAATATTGCACAAGAACCTTTCGCAAATCCCCCCACCAGTGGTTAATTATGAACAGTCCCTAAGTGAGATTCTACTTGAAACTCAACAATGCAGAATTAAGTTATTGATGAGTTGGTCGTCTATACAGGGAGAACAATATTCAAACAATAGATCGGGAAATATGTATGGATACAGGTCATGAGGTTTTCTAGAATTATATCATCGACCTTTGGGGCGTGAGTCAGGTTATGAACAAGTAATAAGTCAATAATATGCACCTGACTCCTTCACCACATCAGCTGCAGCAGGTTTCACAGCTCAACCACACGGATGAGAAATATCACAATAAATTGAACAGAACATCATGGAAAACGGAATGCTTGGCTTCTGCCATATTGTAGATATTAACAGCCACGCTCATATTAATGAACGCGAACTATGTTAACATAATGTGTACAATAAGAGTTATGACAATAATCGGTCTTTAAAAACATCAAATACCACAGGCTAAAGTTTCATTGTTCGGGTTTCCCTTCGAAGCGATAGATGTCGGAAGTTGTATTATCACAAATACATGTTTATGTGCAAGTTATACCATTTTAATAAGGGTCCTGAGGTTTCATCCACCAAAATTACATATAGTCCTAGCCATATACTATAGGCCTATGGCTATGCTATGAACTTATTTTGACCAAACGTAACCTATATCAATTAATAAATTATATTTTGGATATTTGTCAACATATAAAATCCATAATTTTGGATATTTGTAAACATCAAATAAAAGGGAATTAAAAAATCCACCTACAATTATCAGCCTACGACCAACAAGACGAAGAGGAATAGCTATTTAAATTGTGATGCGTCTTCACAACAAAAGTATTTTTCTAAAGAGGTACTTTGGCCCCGTTTTGGTGGAAGACGAACATTATTATTGAGGCTAGCATAGATATCAAAATTTAAATGTACCGTAGGCTACAATCAAGCCTCAAGGTACCGTATTAACTTAAGGCTTCGGCAATAATATTAATAATATAGGCTAATTATTTGATTTCGTGAATCAATTAATCCAATATGGCTAGGTGGCTTGGGTAGACCCATTCCCACTAGGGCGAGGCCAGGTTGGCTTTGATCTGACGGAAAATTAGTTAAAAACGTATCTTGAACAGTCTAAAGAATCATGATTAGGCCTAATCTATTAAAAATTTTAAATATCGATCCTCTCTGTTTAATTTCTTTCCAATTACACTGCACAGTTACACGTCTTAATTTTAATTACATATACTTTGGTGGGATACATATACTTGATGAAATTCGTAAAATTGTGTAGATAGCCCGGTCATCCCTCAAAGGTAATGCTGCACTGTAAACGCGTCAGATACGGCAGTGATGCTACGTTGGCAATGGCCAAATCATAGCAGATGCAACTTGCTAGGCCCAAGTGATAGGACAATAAACATGATTTTGGGGTGAAATTCCGGAGAGCAAGGGCGTAAACGGTAAGAAATGACAGTATCAATATGAATTTCAATATGATACGTTAAGAAACCTACCTGTGTGGATGTGAACTCAAAGAAAATCCGAATAAATATTAACAAACAGACGACACTGGCATCCACGGAAGCTGCCATCTTTGGTAAAACATCGATGAGAAATAAGTTGAAACCAGTTACAACGGTTGGCCAAGTGGTTCCCGCGCCGCGCGTTATAGTGCGAACCGCCCACTGAAGTGAACGCAACTTCTGAACGCATCGCTAGAATAGCAATGAGTCATGGTCCGACATGGATTGGAGTATGTGAGTGTGTATATACCATATACATACATGTGTGAAATTGTTGTGAGAAAAATTAGGTTAATACTCCATACATTATATCAGAGAAGGGGGCGAGGTGGACTATAAGTGCAATACTTGATATACTATGTTTATCTTACTTTTATTCCATGATCTAATTTTTAAAAATGCGTTATTTAATAAGAATGGTTTATGGTAAAAGATTGTTCATTTTCGTTCAAATTTGGCTCTTCTTCTCATATTATGATATTATTGAGAAATTTGATTTCCACCGCTACATTGGAAACATCATAGGCCTATTTGTATTGCCATATATCATATATATTAACATACAAATTATTTTTTTAAACGTAAAAATAATGATAAATGCACCGGTATATATATCATGCTGCTACACTCCTGCCTACTTGTGCTACACTTTTACTACTATACTGCCTATTTACTATTTATACTACACTCTAGTCTATACGCGTCTTGTAGGCAGCTGCTTTCCATAGGGTTAACCGTTGCGGGCTTTGATGTATACTGCCTACAGGACGCGTATTAAGACCAGCATTAAGACCACTGCTGCTGCACCTTATCCTACTACTGCTGCACCTTATCCTACTATTTTTAGATCTTTTTCTTCAGCGGTTGGGAGAAGAAAAAACGATATTATGATTTATTTTAATTTCGTGGCACCGTTGCCTCTAATGAAAAAGTAAAAATATGGCCATTTCCATCACCTAATATGCCCAGCCCTCATCTACAAACTCTGATCTCCGCGACGTTTTCCCTACACCACAGCATTAATGTTCGGCCCTAAAAGCATTACATATTCGGCCTCTTAACCATTGCGGGCTCATTGAGCCTGGAATACATGCACATGATAGGCATGCACGTGATATAGAAATTTGACGTAAAAAAAAGAAGAATGGTGATGTAAAGGAATCCACGGTGGGGCTTTTATTGTATACATATAGAACTAGCATCGTCGCTATAAAAGTGAAACTATGAATTGATTTGACAATATTTTTCTCATTGTGACATTACTGAATGCCGGGTGGAATATTGCTACTGGACCTAATAGAAAATGTGTCCTTCCAAACGTGTACAGACTCGTTACATTATTTTCAGTTAAATAATGGTATTAATAGACTGGTAATAAAATTTTAAAAAACACCTAACTTCAATAGTGAAAGGATTTTAAATACTGCTAATTCCTTTAATCTAGATTTTATACACAATAAATAAGTTCAATTATGTAATTATGAAGACATTTAGAAACACAAGTCAAAATAATAAAAAATAATGCTTTATTTGACATCAAACAGTTCACAAATACACGACAATAAATATTTGCAACATAACTCACGTTCTTACAAGTTTGGTCTTGCCTTAATTATATTGACGTACATGATCACATATATATACCCTTTACCCGAGTTGCAGACTTTGTAGGTACGTATATTTATAAATGACCTGTCTGCTGTTATCTTCACGAATATTCTGAGTTGTGTAAATCGGTTTCAATGTCTCCAGGTGTGCGGATGACTCGTTTATTCGTGATACACTCAAATATATAATTATGTTTATTTCAATATTTTACTGATAAATCAAAATCATTGCAGGTAAATCAACAGGTGTTCGTTCATTCCTATGACGATGAATTAGCAATGCATTTATACAGTGGTCCTCAGTATGCCACAACCCGAATTAAGCCATTATCAAATATCAGGAGAGCAATTGCGATCGAATGAACATTGATCGGACTGGTCGTTTGCGGATGTCAGGGATCAAGACACAGACAAACATGCAAAGCCTTGGTTGAAATTACGATTGACACCACTTGAAGTACAGTACAGAACAAACATCGACCTCCCAATGCGTAACTTATTGACTCGCACTAATGGGATTTTTAAGCGTAAGAAGTACCACATATTGAAACCTGCAATAATACATTGTCCAGTGGTATTTTCTTTATTTGAAAAGTTTACATACAGTCTAGGTCCAAACCCTCAGATCAGATAAGAATGGTATGTCAGTGGGTGGACGCTGTTAATCGATTTCTTGGCCTAGGACTAGGCGTTCTAATGGGATTATAAAGATATTTTGCGGTCTTAATGGCATTATAACGGCATTTTGCGGTTTGAGGCGAGAGGCTTTCCCTTCATTTGAAGGGACTCTCAACTTTGGGCCTAGACTGCATAGTCCTCATTTCTTTGGCGATCTAGGAATAGAATGATTTGTATAATATAGCAATAATTTCAAACATATCTATATTGTATATAGACGACAGGCAGATACAAACATGGTGGTTCTGACAAAAACACTTTTAATTAATTACATTCACCTCCATTGTGACAGAGCAAGTTTTAGTTTGGCATGTTTAGGTTTGCTTTTTGGAGTAGTGACCTTTTTCGAGGAATTTAAAAATGAGTTATTGGGCTTCGGGTCTTTGGAGACAGGATTAGGGGTCGGAGTTTCAACTGGTTTGGGAGTCTGCAAAACCACAGGTGGGTCCGGGGGTTTAGTCTCATAAACTTTAGTAACAATGGGCTTAGAATTTTTAATCTTAGGAAGAGCTCTCCTTGCATAGCTATCATATAAACTATCATCTATTACTTGATTGCACCGCACCATATCCTCAAACCACTGCCTATCCTCATCCAAGTCAGAGTACTGATTGGGTTTTTGGTTTTTGTACATATCATTTCTAAACCCTGCCGTTAAATCACGGAGTCGGTATGATCGTCTTTTATACGCCCGTGCTTTCCGACACGGTTCAAGTGGAATTTCGCTTATCACAGTATGGTCCGGTCCTTTAAGGCAGATCATTATTGATCCCTCTTCCTCGCCGTCCTCTTTGTCGGCACCTTTCGTCTCACCATTGCTTATTTCATTGGGTCCCATGTCCGGTTTATCCTGTTCAGGCTCGTCTTTCTCGAGATCTACCTTCGCCTGTAAATCCCCATTTGAAGCATTTATTCCTAGGAGCTTAGACTGAGGTCTCCCTTCCAAATTATTGATATTCTCGTCAATAATATTAGTGTTAGAAGGTCTATGATCCTCTGGATTTTCTGTGGTGGATTTACTATTGAAACAATCAATACTCATGCTTTGTAGTAGTATATCATCCTCAGGTTTGGGATTCGAGTGTGTATCAAGAGAATCGGGGTCCGGAGGTGATTTCATCTGCTCAGAACAGTCATCTTCATCCTCAGATTCCTCTTGGTCTGAGCCATTTAGATTTTCACTTCGTTCGTCCTCAGAGCAATCGGTGCCAATCCCTCCCTCGTCCACATCAGAATCGGCGTTATTTTCCATTGACTGCTGTCGTAGCTTTTCGTCCAATGTCGTTTCACAAGTCACAGAATCATCGTGAATTGATCCTTTAGACGATGAGGAGCAAGATTCGTCTAATCTGTCACTAAGATAATCCCTACGAATCAATTGTGTTACTATTCCATTACCGATGAGTGGCGAAAGGCAAGGCACATTCTTGTTTTTGTAATGCCCAGTTAGCGCAGATTTTGAACTTGTCGAAGCTGAATCCTGATGACTGGAATTGAATGGTGTAATTTTTGGAAGTCTCACATGGTCATCAGCCAGATTCCGGGAACAAGTCTCATCGTAACTCCCAGACTGACTCCCATCGGTCACTACCACCCATTCCTTATGACTGCTACTTGGACTATAGTCCCCAGTTGCCAAAGGACGCAGCCTGTATGGCATTTTCTCGGATATGGCCCTCATTGATCCTGATGATGTGGTCCCAAAGGATGAGGTACTAGTTGGATCTGCCGTAGGTGAAGTAGCCAATGAACTTTCACATGTTACACCACTGGTACTTTGTATTATTCTACCCTCAGTATACCGTGGGTTTTGAGCATCCGTTACTGCCCATGATTGATAATAATTAATTGATCCAGAAAATGGCTGTGGAGATGTGGTACTCCTTGATCTAACGTTACTGGCACTATTCTTTCGATAGTTCCTGCTTCGAGTGAACAGTTCATTTGTAGTAGTGGCTCTCCTGTTATGGTTTTGATATGCCCAAAGGTTATCCCTCTTAGTTTGGTAGTCATCGCCTGGGCATGAGATGACCACTGTACTAATTGCTGTTACCTTTTCATTACAGTCACTTGCCCCTTCACTTTCACTCGGTGAGCTCGAGTCCTTGGGTGAAATACTTTTGCCACTATTTCTACTTGATGTTGTGCTCTCGCTGCTGCCTGTTTCCCTTCGTTTGGCCTCTCGTTTCAACTGTTGAGCCCTGCTTGAAAGCGTGCGAGTGAGGGATCGTTTCACATAAGCAGAGCGTTTTGTTGGAAGAAGGCCACTCTGACTCGGGCTCAGCAAGAAACTATTGATGGCACGCTGTGATTGCTTAGTTCTTTTTGTTGGTTCTGTGACCAGCTCCGGACTGCCCCCTAGGGGGATTGGCTGGAATGACCTTCCGCCCTCATATACCCCACAGCTCATTTTTTTCTGAGCACTAGGCCTATACTCACAACATACCATAAATCCTATTTACTTTATTTAAAAACTGTTTCAATTTATTCTCACGCTGTAAATTGTATATCCATTAAACATGTATGTCGCATAGTACCCATATGCTCTCTCTTTTTAAAAAAAACCGTATGAACTTAAAATAATTTCTCCTTTTAATGCCAAATATTTATAATATTATTCGATAAATGGAAGAATTTCCTTATCTCTATCAAGAGAAATATGGTAGAATCCTATATACAAATATAGATTTGTAGTATAATCCTATAAGCCCTACTCCTAAGGTTGGATTAGAGGCTTTGCTTTGAGCAAACTATGTTCAGACGTTGATCTTGGCCGTTCAACCAGTGGTTGCTATTTAGATATATGGTTAATTGTTCGAGGCCTTTTCTAAAGATAAGTATTGGGAGCCGTTGTTTGCCCATTGTGAGCTATGGTAATCTCCCTTCGGTCCGATAGTTGTCCTTTCATTCAGCGAGCACAGAGGCTTTTATGGTCAGACCTACAAAAAACGAGCGTTTGGATTAATACAATATTTAATGTCAGGAATGGTCTGTTTGTATTGGTCTCATTTAAGATTGGAACTTTGAGTGATTAAGACTAATGTGACTAGCCACAATTATGTTAAGATGGATTGTGAAGCGGCATATCGTTCTAGTGGGGTCAATGGTCAAATAACATTAACATTATACCTGTGCTTGTATGTTGACACGAGTAACTATACTTGATCCCACCTGCAGATGCCGGAATATAGTATTATTTCGGCTTCATGGCGAATAGACAATGACAAAAGTGTTCATGCACTAATTCAGCAACATTATCCCTTCGGACCGGGTCTACTGTCGTTTGAACTATATGAGTTAATATACACTAATGCAACATACATCTAAGCACAATTGCATATATTATGATGTTCAATACGAACCTTTAACTTCCCAATCCCTAAGTAATAGAGTAGAACGGTCATGATGTATTCATGATAAGATAGCACCATTATGACATGCGATACCTTAATTAGCTTCAATTCCCAATGATATCGGGATTTTTAGATTGTGGAGCATGACCTTCTCCCTACATGCACTATTCGTTTCGCTTATTTTCGATCTTTTTATTTTTACCAGAAATATTTCGTTCCCCGCTGATATTACAAGTACTCTATTTTTTGGTAGGTTGTTATCATAATGACCTTCTTGCTTGAAAATCGATGGTTTTATTCAAATACAACAATAATGGCTTTGTACATAGCAATCAACCAAAGGGACTGGTTCTTATTAAATCTTCATTATTCAGAATATTCAAAGGTACAAAGATGTTGGCCAATAAAACCATTTAAAAAATGTGGCACTGTCCCTTATTCAAAGCGTTTTAGGGATATAATAATATACAGATAAATATACTGATATGTCAACCGTACCTGTATTATTCAAGAAGAAATTAGAGTATATAATAAAAATTGACAAGATGAGGTGGGGACGCTTTATTACTAATTACTTCAATACTTCAACGATATAGAAGCCAAGCTGACTGAGACATGTATAATTATGGCAAAAAGGTCTAACAATTATGTACTACATTGACAATAATCGTCATGATAGAACAGACACATGTTAAAGCCTTTATCAATAATTTAAAGAGAATTTGATATAGCACGAGCTTAAAGTCAAATCTAATACTATATCTGCAATATTCAAGTCACCACACAACGTCTGGAGGGACGGAACTCATGGCTGCACGATCTATTCATGATTATGCCACTGTATTCAATATTAAACAATCATTGCAAGGTCTCATTAAATTGTGTACTTTCCGAGGGTCTGTTATAATTCATTACCCTACTGCTGCTTTCTACATTATCCCACATTCCTTCTACTTAGTGAACTGTTGCGTAAAATAACCGACCTATAGCTTCATAAGGGTCTCATTAAGTTGTTAACATATTCCATATTTACGGTCTGTTATTTTGTATTTTTATTATGTATTTATATCACCCTGCGATTATCTTTAATTGTTTCTTATATTAATGTATGTTGCATGTTTCAGGGTTAACAAATCTTGGAAGAATAGCTCCAGCTTCAAGCTTCATTTCACTACCTTGACATGTCAGTCGAATGTCCATTTCCCATCTCTTATTACGTAATATTTCATAATATTGATCTGAGTATAGTATATGTAATTAATCTTACCAACAAGTCATATATCGGACATTAGACACCTTTACTTCTATTCAGTTATATAGACAGAAGACCTCGCGCGAGCATTATAGCTGAACAAGGTCTCGAGATGGAGGTGCCAAATGCACTCACCACGGCAGCCATCTTACTTTTGCCGCGTTGGAGCCTGGGCGGTGCTTTCACCGCGCGCTGACCGCGCATGCAGCGTTGCGACTTTGTCGCCGCGCCGCCCAAATCCATCTGCTTTGATACTTTACATCCCTTAAACTTTAGAATTCTTAACCTCACACACTTAAATTCAACACCAGGTGCCGCCTCTCATATGTGTTTGTGTTACGTAACATGTGTGACAACTTGGCCACTGGTATCTTTAATTTAGTTATTTATAATTTTTAATTGCGTAGGCCTAATTATTACGTAAGGCGTTCTACTGCGACCACATTAATACTGTTTAATTGTTAAATTTGATTAATGTTATTGCGTAACTATTACGTAATGTTACGCATCATTTTTGTAATATTTCCACCTGGTATACGGTAAATATGCTCCAACATTTGTCACCCATATATTTGACTATGTATTGTAATATTAACATTATATAATGCGCCAGTCTCTTATCTATTATCGTATAATCTGTCATCTTAACCACAAGAATCTTATTGATCTTAATATATTGTCGGTGGATCGACTTTGTAATAAAAGATAAGACTATGGTGCACCTTTACACCTTGCATTTGGCAACGTTCGGGAAATAAAAAATTAAATCAGTCCTTTCCACGAGAGGGCAGGTAAGTTCATTACTCTGAATACGGCTGCTATATTATAAACCCCATGGTCTGTATGCCAGACCCTGTCAGCGAATAATTGGGACCAGGTGTGTCCATTACTTTATTTGAATTGCCCTGGTGGTTGATGCGATGTCACATTTTTTCAGACTTCATTAACTTAATCAAAATTGAATATTGGATTATTGTTTGGATGATCATAATTTGATCGTTTTTTAGCACATGTATAGTATTTATAGCAACATAATTTTAAAGTTACATTTTCCGATAAGTTCGATAAAAAAGATTGTCCTACTTTCCTCCCCAGTTCTCCCTTCTCGTTAACATGTTTTAAAGTTGTTTTAAAAATATTATTATGATTAATTATGTATAGATTTCCTATTTGTATGCGTACACACACTCTAGAATTTGAATAATATGGTCACTCCATCCAAATTTCGGACGTAAACTAGAAAGTCGGAACTGGGAATAAACCTAGCCACATAAAAATACAAGCTTATGAAATCAAAAGGCATCCTTTTCAAGACAAATTGCACAACAACCACATATTAGAATAAGAAAATATTGGAGATTTTAATAAAGACATCTCTAATACCAATCTTCATTTTCAGTATAAAAATCTACAGAAATGTTTTGTTGATTCAGCTGAGAGATGAAAAAGACTATGATTTGCATACTGGGAAATCCAAAATTTGTCCCTTAACAAGATTAATTATTTAAAACTTAGTATTCGTATTTCTGATTTCTAGTCTTTAATTGAGTTCTTATCCATGCACCAAATTAATATATTATTTCATTTTGAATTTGGATTACTATGTGAAAATCAAGGTAGACCCAACACATGAGTATTACTTGTGAAACATTCTTTGTTAGCCCTTCTCGTGAAATACGGTTTAAATATTTACTTGCACCTGCTTTTCCAATGCACTTAGCACAAAGGTAATCTGCAGATCCCGATATTAGCCTTATGGAATCGAGAAATGTAAAATAGTAGTTCCCTGCTTGAGACTTCCAAGTATTGATACAGTGGCTTTAATGCAAAATCTTTAAATGATCAGTGATTTATTCCCAAGCTACAGTGTGGCTGGCACTTACAAAATATGTTATCCTCAGTCAGACCTTCTTCGACAGTTTCTAGTATCAGACTAGAATTTTAAAATCCATGTCAAATATGTACATGCTTTCGTTGAAAATTTACCAAAGTCTCACGTGTTCGTTTTCAAAACCTTGGAATGAAAGGTTGTTTCTATTTAAATAGAAAATGCATCCTCACCAGACTTTCGTTGGTTTATCAAAATTCACTTCGTAAATCCTTCTTCAGAGCTGGTCCAACACTTTCTATTCATTGCCTTTAAATAACATTTAATCTTAAAGTCGTCTGCATGTATTGTTCCCAAGCGACTCCTGCTCCAGCTTGTTTACACAGAGAAGGCAGGAATCTGGACTGCTAACACTAATCCCCCAATTGCCTGATACTCAATTAGTTTTGAGAACACACTATTCAAACCCTGGAGGTATTTTCCCTTTGCTAACGCTAACTTCCTCGGTCTATGATAAATGATACCAATGTATTTAGTGGCATATATAACCTCTAGGCTACTCTGCCACGTGAAGGTATATAATCCGAAGTATAGTTAAGACATAATGGCATGGAGATCCAAAGAACACAATCAAAGTCCAGTTCTAAGGAAAATATTATTGGCCAATGACGATAACCAACGCCTTCAATCTGCACAGTCGTATAAATCTATACGAACAACAAACGTTTGGACCTTTCCCTTAGTCTGCATCATAAGTTTAAATAATTATTCCTACATTCATTACAATCGTTCGCTTTGTACTTTAACATTATCAATATTATAAATCTGGTCATTACTTTTACAGTGTATTGTTTTTTAACAAAGATAATGTACTGAAATTCAGCCTTCACGGTGGTTTTTCATTATGCTCTTCTTGCCAATGTTTTAGTTCGGCTAAAGCACGACAATTCAATATCTCTGTCTGTTTTCCTGCTGCCCTGATCATAAATGATATTTTTTATAGTATACTTGTACACGTCCATATCCATTTGAACCCATTTTCGTTATATCTGCAATCTCAAGTAATTTTCCAATTTATATTTGAATTCAACGAACCATATTTATTCCTGGGTAGTGACTATATGACTGGCACTTAGTGACAATTATTCGCCGTACTGTGGAGCCAATCACTACCCGGGACCGCCGCCATAATCTAGAAGCCGTCCACTCTTTGATAGTAATTGGCAACATTAATGAAAATATGTTCTAAGGGGCACCTCATTGTACGGTCCATGATGGAGGCTTTATAATCACCCGAGTAGGCTCCTTCAAAAACGCAAGACCACTTTCCAGATCGGGGTTACTCTGAGATCAAAATGGCGACAGCCATTGCAATGGAATTATAAAATAACGATAAATTATAAAATAACTAGCCAGTCAGTAATAACTGGTGAAAATGATTTCTATATTAAGATATAGATTATGTATTAATTATAATGGTTATACAAAATTTAATATCTTGAGTTGAAATTGAACCAATTAATTTATCAAAAGGGTTAAGTAACGATTACATTTCCATTTCAAAGAGTAATGTAAATAACATACTTATTCATGCCCAAACTATGAAATGCAAATGTATTGATTTTATAGATTATATTATTAGTTTAAAAGAGTGTGAAATCCTGGCAACCACCCGACCAAACGCATTAAAAAGGACAGTCGGTCCAATACCTGTATAGTATTCTTGAATGGCTCTTTGTTTGATTGAGCATATTAGATCGTGAATCTTGTGACTAGCCTCGTGTATTGTAGACAGAAGTTCAAGGGGAAGGGAGCACACACTTATATTTTATTGTAAGCAAACACTTTTTAAAAAATAAGTATTATAATGTGAGATTATTTTTATTATAGTAAATTAATGTCCTGTTCGCCGATGCATTCCGTATTTGTTTTTAATACTGTTTATTGACAAATTTCACATTCGTGATACGTTTCATTGTCATAAAGACAGATCGAAAATAAGCTCTTTTAATTATAATCATACATCGAGGACATTAGCTATTAACTATTTAAACATAACACATAAAGAGTTTTATATAATTATTGAGTTAATTCGAGTATTTCACGTCGAATATCTAAGATTGTGCATTCAAGAGTAAGATAACCATTTCGTACGATCAGTTATCGAACATATGTAAACATGATATATTTTGTTCAGTTTTGGCCCAGTACATAAACCAGAAAATACAGGAAAATGTCAGAAAATACAAGAAATTATCGCATTATAAAATATATAGACAATAACCAAGTTGTGTTTAGCTTCCACACACCAATCAATTGTGCTTGTTATCATGTCTCAACGTAAGAAAAATATAATACAGAGATTGGTTCTCAAACGTATTGTTATACTTGGTGTAACACTATTTTTGAAGAGGGGAGAAAATTCTATGTATAAAGGGCATATGTCACAATAGATTATAACAGTATAATACAGTATACTTGTTTTACCTAGTGTAAATACTGCTGCTTTTTGTATTCGGTGTCTATAGCAAACAGTGTAACACAGCATCATATGCTAATAAGATCCGATGGTACCAAAGAATGAAGCAATAATAATGTCAGTAGTACACGCTGAAGATATTGTAAGGTAAGGTGCTAAAAGTTATTTTAAGGAATCCTTTCTATATCGCTGGAACATCTAGCCTTATCGGTTGCATGAGCAGTTATGAAAATGCGCTGACTCCCTCAGCAGATGACACATTGGAAACAAATGATATACTTACGATACAGGTCTTATCCGCCTCGTAAATAGCACTTTCACACAAATATTCCCTGAATGCACATCAAATGCATGCCATGAAATCAACACAGCCGGCTGAGTTGATGCCTAGACACATCTACTCCCTTGTTCTGTGGTTAATGCCAACACCCCAGCCTTTCCAACTAAGTGTTGTAGACTTGCTCAAGCCTGGAGTGTATGAATATGCACAACTTCTGACAAATCTGACATAAGTAAAGGAGCCTATAGTTCCCTCGCATGACAAAATATATGCATCTTGATGGTTGAGGTACAGTCTTGGCCCAAAGATGAGTGAATCCCGTCAAACCAAGAGAAACCTTTTTGCCTCAAACCACAGAGTGCCATTATCATTTTATGTAAACCGCAAAGCGCAAAATGCAATTATAATCCCATTAGAACGCCCAGTCCTAGGCCAGGAAACCTATTAGCAAAGTAGGCATCCAATCACTCACATACCATTTTTTATCTGATCTGAGGGTTTGGCCCTAGACTGGGTATCATTTACTTATACATGCCAGAAAAATGCGTTATGTATATCAATGTTTTTGTTTATTATATGTTCATTTACTTCATCCTAACTATATTACACTTGCTGAAAAATACATGATAATTATCTCGCTCAAATGGCGATTTGAAATAGAACATATCCCATATCCTTAATAACAATAGTGCACTACGTTCCATCATATGAGTGGCACTGGCACTTGTAGTGGAGGAGTACTGGATGAACATATATTTGTATAGTACTATTTTTTACACCTCGACTTCAGCGCAAAGTAAGGCAATACCGAGAAATTGATAAGCTTCGACCCATTATTGATACTCCAATAACCTTGTGTATACACATAATTGTAGTACATGTTTGCGCTCAATTTGTTTCTTATATCACAAACTGGCACGTGCGGGTGCCAGACGCATTGCATTCTTACTACCCCAGTAGCACACTTTTATTCCTAGAATGTTCCCTCAATGTTTGGTTGTTTGTTAGCTTAATGTTTGAAAGTGAAAATTTATTGGATGTTCCCAGAACATCTGTTAGGGGAACGCTCCTACCTAACATTAGTAAAACGTTTATCACTTATGTTTTGCTTATGTTGATTACCAAACATTCTCCCACTGTTTTTTTATTACAATACTAGAACATGCTTTTGTAACATTACCCTAATAGTGTAAAAATATGTTAGGAGAACATTCCCATCTAACATAGAATTAACGTTTTTAACTATAATTCCCCCAATGTTCAATTCTAACGTTTAAAAAACATTCCTGTCAAATAATTTCCCTCAAGCATTTTTTTTATTAACTCAAAAAATCATCATTTCATCATTTTGGTTCATCATTTTCTTCCTATCCTTTTCTGTGGGTATGCAATATCTTGTAAATTGACAGTTGAAGCTTTGTTGGGCCAAGTTGGCCTGTAGTCATGTGAATGTTTATTTAAGGGATTACTGAGCACCACCAACAGTCACAGCTAGTGGGCACTACCATCAGATAGCTTGGCCTTGTGTCTTCCATGTAATCAATATCTTCCTGTATTTTCCTGCCTGTAGCATCCTAATCTGTAACCGTTTTCTGTACTAAGGAAATAAAACAAAGAGATTAGGGCTCAGGGGTGCAGGTTGGACTTGGCAAAATCATGGGGTTCCTTAATAGCCTACTGAGGCTATAGGAACCCAGGAAATCGAATATTGTGTCAGTTATAGTGTTGAAGATAGTACTGCACATACAGATTTAACATATATGGCCGTTTCATTGTTATTTTAGATTGTCATATTAGAGAATTATCCTATATCCAACTTACTTGGCAGCTCTGTTAAAATACCCATTCCTAGAACCAAGGAAACTTAATATCATTGATATTTATGGCTCCAACTCTTCAGAACAACATCCCCTGGTTAAATTGATGTAGACTCTGTAAATAGGAAGGTTATTGATTATATATAGCATCTGGTACACAATCTAGCAGAGAAAATACCAAGATATAAATTATACCAAGATATAAATGCCTGTTGGTTGTCTATAATTCAAATATTATCTTATCAATGCAACTGGTGCTATTTAGAGCGCTTAGGGAGAGACTTCAACATGATATATACCAATGCATACTGTTGATATAGAGCATTAGAGAAATGAATAAATGGTAACTTACGCTAGCAGCCAATTTTAAGTGTTCCCTCCTTGATGGTTAGTCTGTGACTGAGAGAGTCCAGTGGCTTAGTGGTTCAAAACCAGGGGTGTAATCCCCTGGTAAACAAGCAGAAAATCACTGGTGGCGCCCTCTAACTCCAAGGGTAGTATACTATCATCTATTGTTGAGAGGAAAAATGCTAATGGGTGCTATACCCTTATACTCTTCTTGAATATTATCAATGGATTACCAAGATGCGATATCAAGCTGATTCCATTGATTTTGTGACTCATTTTTCTGTGACACATCATATGCATATGGATGATGCATATAATCGTCATGCTGAAGCTTGAAGCACAGTATATAAAATATGTTGTTGCTTATTTAAATATATGAGCAATTGCACCAAAAATGCATCATTGGGCCATCAAGGGCTGAAAATTTATATTTTTTTAAAAATTGCTTCTATTGATTTTGTTTCTCATACATAAACTAGATGTATTGCGGCTAATATAGATGGAATTGGGAACTCGTTTTCCTGTTAGTTGATTTGTATACTTGTTTCAGTTGTTTATGGAGGTAAACATGAATTATATTTAGGTATTTAGAGGCGAAATTAGTAGGGGAAAATTTAGAAAAAATAGTTTCGACCCCCCTCCAGACCCCCACCCCCTCTAGATCCCCGTTACAGTAACATGGTCGCCCTCTAGACCCCCTTTGCAGCGACATATTGTGTTATGCTTGTGGCTCCTAACTCAATTAGTTCAAGAACTTTTTTTTGATTTATTTAGTTGAAAATAGTGATTTTTAATATATAATATTTTCTTCTCTTCTCTGTAATAAAGTAAAACGAATACTTTGTATGAAAAATGAGGCATTACTGAGAACATCGTTTTTTGGACGAACTGTATTTATCATGTATCCTGAATAAAAATCTATCTATCTAAATCTAAATCCAAATGGTTTTTAACTCAAGAGATAATGATTTGAGATTGTAAATTTAAAAATGTTCCTTGAATGTTTGGGAATTACTGTTTGGAGGACATAATTTGACAACGTTAGCAGAAAGTTTGCAAAACTGTGTTCCAGGAGCATAGATAACCAATGTTATGTTAAAGTTACACCAGGAACCATAGGATAACATATTTTCATGTAATGTTTGTGTAATGTTCGTACATTGATGTTTGGGGAACATAGTTTATTGAAACGTTCCTATACTGTATGTAAATTATTGTTCCTTGAACATTTATATCAGACCGTTAGTTGAATGTTAGCTAAATACCTTCCAGGAACATAAAATCCTAACACTCCTAGGATGTTTTCCTAAAAACATTTGCTTGATGTTTTCTACATGTTTCCTACAAACTAACACAGGAGGAACACGATCCCAATGTTCCTCAAATGTTGTGTGCTACTGGGGTAGTTAGTTGTCACTGTGCAGTCATTTGTGTAAACAGAAGGTGAACATGTTTAAGCAACCGTGGTGTTGTCCAAACAGTTAATTTAAGTGCAATTTAATAAATAGGACCCGAAGCTTCCATTGAAAAGCATCTACTGGCCATTGCCCATTCGGGATTTGTGGTTCGATAACTATATCTTAGTGGATGAGACTCACTAAATCGATCATCTGCCTGCGTCATTCGCTAATAATAGAATGTGAAGGTTGCACTGGTTAATCCGCGGTTCCTACTTTCACATCAAAACCAATTGAGATATGTCACTGACTGAAACATAATCGATGCAATGTACATAAGCGTATTAATTTGGTTCCATTAATAGATTTCCCTGCATGTATATATGGAAATGAATGAGGCGGATCATCTCTACAACCGCGAGCCCTGGTATTGGAGCTCATCCCACAGGATTTATCCCAGGGACAACTGCATAGGAAAGAATCGAATAGATAATAGGCAGTGGTTCAGCAAGTCTAACCTATACGTAAACGTAAAGGTATCCGTATCTCTGATATACAAACATAATGTTAAAAGTAAGAAAGATATTCGGCAAAACACGGAGGGAGAAACTTAACTTTAAATATCAAGCAAAATGTTTATCTCACAATTTATTTTTATACATAAAAATGCGACATAATTTACAAAAACATAGATGGCCATTTCCACCAATTTGACAACATTTGGGCCCCTAGACCCCCCTCAGAACCCCGAAATAAAATCTAGCATTATTAAGATGAGTTGTTATTTTTTATGAACCTTACATATATGTGTATTGAACTGCCAAGTATGGAACCATTCTGATTATTAGTAATTTTTTACAGGGGGGTCGGAAAATAGCTCCCAAATAGGGAAAAAGGGCCAAAAACAGCATGAAGATTAACGACATATCATGTGAATAAGAACATAAAATGCTAGTAAAGTTAATATTTTCATTTTATTTAGCACCATATCATATAATTTGTGTAGGAATAGACTGCGAAATTAATATATAAAGAACAATGACAGTTAAAGTATAAAAATCTGTCACAAATTGAGCCTGGAAACATGGATATATTTTCTGCCTCACTTCTGTGCAGAGCCCAAAAAAGTAACAAAAATATAAATATGAATAGAGTAGAAAACCATTAGATTTGAAAAGTGATAACATCTTACCAGACACTAATGTTTTATTCCAGTAAGCACTTGTGTCTTAAAACTTCATAATATATTAATTTTAAATGTTATAAATACAATATATTAATTTCAGGATAGTCTCATATACAGACATTGCTATGGGGGGCAAATGAAGATTAACGACATAAAATCATGAAAAAATAGCAATTTTAGAGCTTTTTGCTGTCTGCTCTGTAAGCTTACACATTACTTAGTTATTAATCATGGGTCATTAAAATTAACTTAAAATTCACCATAATGCTGACATTCTTGCAGTTTGATTGATGTATAATATATCTTTCTAGCTAAAATAGTTCTTTTTCCACAAACCTTGCATGGCGAGTATTATTTACAGATATTCCATCAATTATTGTGACCTATGCATATTCTTTATCATTTTTAAAAATAAAGATGCATTTATCAGAGCCATAACCTCATCAATTCTCATCCGATTTTAATAATTCAAAATTCATAGTAATGCCGGTTTGTTTGGTGTATAACATACATTTCTACTGTGAATAGTTCCCCATCTACGAACGTTACGCGCAAATAATTGTCACTCATTTTCCTGTGACACATCACATTTATATGTCCTTAATCTTCACATATATGTCGTTAATCTTCACATATGTCGTTAATCTTCAAAACCCTATTTTCCTGTAATAAGCATGTAAAACCTAGTCGGAAATTCTAAGTATTGATATTTATAGACTGATATTACTCATAATTAATAATAAATATCAAATTTAAAGTTCATTATTAAATTGCTTCCCCCAAAAACCATAAAATCGTTAATCTAGGGATGTCGTTAATCTTCATCACCCTGGGTTCCCACATGAGGCTGGCAGCATGCATTTTGTCTGCTAGGGTCCAAGAAAAACTTTAACCAATACTGTTAATGTTCATTACATATCAAATCCTGTTAGTTCTATCATTATTTGTGATTATTGAATAATTTTCATTTTTTTTTTCTAAATTTCACCTTATGTGACAGGGATGTCGTTAATCTTCAACAGGGGTACCCACATTTTATTTTTTTTGATTTTGATGGCTTTTGGCCAAAAAATATTTTTTTTGCATTTTTTTTTTACACAGATCATATTCACGTAACCGCCTATCAGAACATATAAAAGAAAATATTCAATTTTGAAGATTACTTAGGAATTTAGCAATTCCACAGACTATTGGCACTTAAAAAAAACGATTTTTGCCACCAAAATGGGATTTTGAAATAATAAAAAAAAAATTGGGCTAAAAATGCCAAAAAATGTGGTTCCACGGGTTGGTAGAACCATCCAATCAAAAAGAATTCAAATTAATGATAATTAACTTGATTTAAGCCCATTTTACCCCTTTCCACGGTTGGGGGCCAAATGTTGTCAAATTGGTGGAATTGGCCAGATACGTATACGGTTACCTAATTAAGATAGGTTTGCTTGCGAAACCTCCCTATCATAATACGAGATATTAACTAAGGCGTTTCCATTGGGATGTTGCCCTTATCACTCCTAGCTTTTGCTGATTCAAATTTCCTCAGGTAACCTTGTGAACTGATCATTAATAAATATATTCCCGACCTTTAAAACAATCAAATTTACATGTCCTCGTCGGGTATTATGATTTGATTTGATATCATCATCTGGCAATTGAAAAAAAAAGATGCTAAATACTAGCCATATACCAACTGTAGAAACTAGGAGATGGTTTGCAACCAATTATACCAATCGGGAAACGAATCCACAATCCATTTAGAGGGGGCAGAATTAAACATTTATTCCTTCACATTTTATTGAAGATTCTTTTTCTCTGACAATGTTGATATAGTTGTGAATTTACTTTTTCTTACTTTGTAGTTTTCTTACTTTATTCAGGTCCCAAACCAAAATTTTAAAAACTACAATCACTTCAGCCCTAATAACTATTTACAATAAAGATAATATTCTAATGTCACTCAAGAACGTGGAAATTTGAATGTTACCTTTGGAAAAAAGACTGAAACATCTTCTAAATATAGCTTTCTATGTTGCTTCAAAAGCAGAGAATCCCGACAGTCGCTAAACGCAAGAAGCCATGCTAATGGGAGCAGGAATTTAAAAACTTTTATACCGAAATCTA
Organism: Sthenelais limicola; assembly: GCA_942159475.1. Taxonomy (NCBI): domain Eukaryota; kingdom Metazoa; phylum Annelida; class Polychaeta; order Phyllodocida; family Sigalionidae; genus Sthenelais; species Sthenelais limicola. The sequence goes on from OW804098.1 coordinate 34,406,612, forward strand.
CTAAAATTACAAACTCGGTAGTCTGCAAAATTCAAAGACACTGGAATGGCTCAGACACTGAATCACATTTATTAGAAGATAAGATATCTTTTTCCAATCATATTCTCAAATTGGTATGGACTATGTAATCTAATAGAAGCCCTGGAACCAACGATCCTCCATACCTTGCTTATACAACTCTGCAGCGTATGGCCTCACTTTGCAGTGAGGTCCAAAGCCTTAATGGCTGTTATTCAATTATTAAGCTCCATGCAATGGAATGGTTACTTTAATTGTATTTAAAAATCATGTCTCACTTATTTCTCGACTATTAAGTACTCTAACTTGATGTATAATCAGGTTCATGTTTAAACAAAAACTGTTTATAAATGTAGTACACTGTATTTAGAATATTTCTAAGCTGTGTTTTACTCTTTTCTTGCCTCTTAGTTAGATAACGGTGCATGCTGGAAGACCTGGAAAACCCTTTTGAGAACCATGTATCCATTTTGAATAGTCTCAAATAATGAATTCATTCATTAGAGTTGGGTGTGAACTATTATAAAAACTGTTATATGTATCCTTATGTTGATAACATTCCCCACTGGCGGCGCTGCAATTAAGCGGCAAGCTGGGCAGCTGTACATTATGTACTTGTGAAAGAGAATTCAGTACGATCCTATAGTCTTGTTCCGACGAGCTCCACCATTTGCCAATAGTTGACAATCTAGAGGAACTTCTAGACTTCACACTGGTGGAAAACCCTAAATTATAGATTCGATAATTAATAGCAACATCGATTCAAACAATATAATGTTCAGGAATGGATTATTGTCTATACAGTGCAAATAAGAACAAAAAGACTGAAAATTACAGATTGGAATCATAAATACGGAAGAACCTGAAGTACTGAGTTACGTTCTAATGGATTAACCCTGGAATAACACAGTTTTACAGAAGTAACCCAGATCGTAGCGTTGGCAGAATAACTGGAGTCTATAGCGGTGCAGTGGTGCCATCTGGTGGATATATTTATCATCTATTAACAAGCCCCTTTGGTTCGATTCCTCCCCCACAATGAGTGAGGGCGGAGATCAAGGCCTCAGGGCACTGGTTGAATCAATGAGGAACCAGGAGATGGAATATTACCAAAAGCAAAAGAAAAACATTCAAGCCCTACTTGAATTGCTTGAAAAGCATGAAGAAATTGAAGTGGATGAGTCAAATGAGAGTACCAACAAGGTCGCCATTTTGAAGGTTCAGGGGCCCAATCTCATGGTACTGTCAGAAAGGTCTGATAACATAGTCATAGAGAAGAGAGAATACCTGGAACAGTTGAAGCTAGCAGAACAAAAGGATCCCAGTTGGAAAGAATACAAGAAACCCTTCTCCTGCATGGCAGTTGCCTCAGGCAACAGAATCCAAGACAACTTGTACACTAAAGTCTTAAACATTATTGAAAAGCTCTCGACTTTCCCCGACATAAAAATAAGGACATATTACAAAGTAAATGGACGGTTGTTGTTGGATCCAGGTTAGACTGGCCAACATAAACAAGGCAGCTTGTCTCAGAAGATTGACATTGCCCCTGCCCTATGTTTATTGATTAAATACATTTATTTGGTTTTTCTACTACAGCTTTCTGGTATAAAACGAATTTTTGTCTGGTCTTAATTGTTGAGAAAGACTTCCCCTGATGATGAATAAATGATGTACTTATGGTGTATGTGCTAATACTGCTGTAGGTGGCGGCACTGTTAGTCATATCTACACAGTGTATTCAAAGGGTCATTAACCTTCATGCAATATTACAGATGAATTAATCATGTGACCTTTGTGTAAAAATCGAGTTGCAAAAACAAAGATATGTAGTAATTTATACCTTTGAATTCAAACGTGTCAGCAAAGAAGAGGAAAAGCTATGGAGACGCCTAGCAGAAGATATTGTTGAAAACATTGAATTCTTAAAAAATGATTCATATTTGCCTTTAATACCTTGATATGACATGTTTTTAGAAATGTATATGCCCAGATGGCAGGTGTCAGTAATAAAGTCTGTTGTAAAAACAAAAAAAAGGAATGTGGTGTTAGCTTTTCCGGTGCTATACCGCATGTGTTAATTATAATGCAAGTCCTTTCTGTATCTTCAATGCAATCTTGACCCATTGTTTCATGAATATTTTTTCCTTCTTTGTCTTCACTGTATGTGCTTTTTGGTCAATAAACGGCAGTCTGAAGGATCCATGAAACAAAAAGAAATCGAATCTATAATTTGTAACGAACAATTAAGAACTATCTTGAAGATACATTTATTTCCTTGTTGAATATATCAGATTAACGCTACATTCTCAGCTAACATTGATCAAAACTAAAGATCTCCGGTACTTTTTGTTCCAATCCAATAAACATGTATATAACAGCCACTATGGGACTGTTCAATTTTAACTATTGGGCGGGGGAGGAGAATTTTCTGGGGGCGGGGCGCCACCTTTTTTGGGCAGACTCTGAAGGGGGGTCACCTTTTTTGCGCAGACTCTAAAAGTGTGTGGGGAGCATCTTTTTCTTTCACAGACTCAGAACTACAATGATGTAGGGGGTCATGAAATTTTGCATAAACTTTCAAGTCGGGGGGCAAGAAATTTTGCGCAAGATTTTAAGTGGGGTCACACAATTGTAATGACACATTACGTAACATTGCATAATCTCATTATATTTATATTACTGGGTAATCATTAATTATCACCTCTTTATTAGGGCTATAAAATCGTTAATTACCAGTACTGTGCAAGTCTACTTATCCAAGCCAGTCCTGCATATATATATATGAGGTAACTTCTCATTAACTCTCATCCTAGTGAGAGTCTGTACGAATATATTACAATAAAATTAATTGGATAAAAGTTCTTTAACAGTTTAGTCGTGCCTCCGAGTTCCTCATTTATTTCTTTATTAAAACAATCAAAGACATTAACACTGGTGGAGCAACCCTACATCAATTTCGGTGCCTTTACAGAAAACTTATCATAATAGAAGCGAGTGCAATAATGGACGATGGATGATTCCCCAAGGATTCCATTGTTCGCCAGATTGAGAAATTCATTGGAGCGTTCGGCAGCAATTCCACAAGCCATAGTTACACATTTCTTCACACGAATCTTTCGCAAATTCGCCTTACCCCACCCCACCCATTGGTTAATTATGAACAGTCCCTAATATGAATAACTTCAGTCCTATATGTCAAACAATGAGTAAATTTGGTAACATTTTTTCTTCGTAATAGCTGGGAATGCAATCTACCAAATCTATCATTGGTATAATATAGATTTACAGGAAAAATATATATGTGTATAATTATGCCAGTGTTCACCACTAGATATCACCAGTGTATACTTTCCTTGTTCATTAATTTTGTCATGACTGCTGGGGTCAGCACTTAGCTGCCACACCGCGGAGGTATCCCCTGATGTCGTTTTTTAAATTGCAATTGCGATTGATTGAAGGCGTGTGAATATTGTAATATTCTAAGCGTCTGGAACAGAGGAGCAAGCGGGAATATGGACCAATTAGGCGTTCGCCGAGGTTTGAATAAGTATCTCCTATACTCCAAACCTGAAGAATCATGGAGGACTCAAGTTCGAATTTAAAACATTTTCTGCGTTTTTCCCCATCATCTTGGCCAATCCTGAATATTATTTCTCGTGATGAATTACATTTTTATGCTCAAAATCTACTTCTCACGCTTTGTTTTCTTGGCCTAACTTTAGAGACATTTTACACTTTTGTTCCCAGCCTACTGTGAGTATGAGTTAAAAGGAACCAGACTAGGCACCATATACCGCCAGGGCAGCCATGCAAGCACGATACCATAATTATGGACCTCTAACGGTCCATTACATCTCTGCAAAGTAGATCTAATGGTCCACTATATCTCTGAATCTTGCTAAGTAGTTCTAATAGTCATGATGCAGGTCGTAGAAAGCTTCAAACAATAGCCCCCAAAACCACCAAAATGACAAATTCTGTATCTATAAATGCCAAGTTGAATGGATGAAATTAAGTACTGAGGCACATAAGATCACAGGCAGGCACACTTTCATCGCCTTTATCGAGGGGGACAGGGGTGATCGAAGCGGGCACACTCATTGACTACAGGTCTGCACTTTTACCATAACTATTTATTATTACTATAAACATTTATGTATATTTTCATGGTTTGATCGTATATTACACTCTTACTGCTTTACATATCATAACACAATAATGTCCTTTGTCTTTGATTTTCGTCAATGTTAATTTTATAATCCTTTGATTTGTACTATCGCTTGTCTGTCATCTCTATTGGTGAAGACGAGAGGCAATATCATTATGTCTGTACTAGAAATATAGTATCTCAAGATTAGTTTTAGGAACAATACGACTACAAGTTTAAACAAGAAGGCATGAACTGGAAGAGATCCCTGGATAAGTTCATAATCTTTACAACCATGTAACATTTAGAAATAAAGAATTAGTTCAATTGAATTGATTTGAGTTGAATAGTTGATTAGGGAAAATATCTAAAGGAACCAATAGGCCGGGGCAGCCAAACATGACGGCAATATAATAGGGGATTTGCATGTGCGACTGCGAGATATATAACGGGCCGTTTGAGGCATTTAGGAAATCTGGTATTCCGCCGTGACAGAGATCATAGGAGAGCGGTTCCTTACTCTTTATTTTCTTGGCTTGATAGGGGACTTGCATGTCCGCCATTCTGAATCTTGATTTCCATGGAATTATGGGAGAATTATGGAAGATCATGCGTGGAACGCAAAGAGGACACCCAGATATCCCATGAAAAAGAGTTAGATCGATGATGCTCTTCGATGGAACCAAAAGACGAAGACACGCTCATGTATATATTATGTTATATATATGGGTCAGATCTTCAGAAAATGTATAATCGGCAGAACTACGCATTTAGTAAATTGTACTAAATTAGACTGAAAAATCTTCAATACTAGGTATATCTGAGTATATTTGACGTTGCCTTGATTCAAACTATATATGTTTGGTTATGTTGAACTCAATTTTGAATCTGATTTATGTCTTACATGTGGGTTATTTGAGAGGATTGGTGAAGACGAGTGGTACATTTTATGGCGATTTCACCCATATGTTAATATTTTTACGGATAGACTATACGACCAGACCGTGTTCAGTCGGTAAGTACAAGGTTAGTGAAAGCCATATTAGTACAATTCAATATATTTGTCTGAACACACGTGTGCCTCTACAGGTGGACGGTGGACGGTGAATGTTAATGCTATTACACTGCAGTTCGAGAATGAATGGGTTAAGTGAGGGTGGGACTCGGGTGCGACTGCGAAAAGAAAGATCAATATGACAGCATACAATCATCACCTCTTAGAATTTATCGACTGGTTTGTGACCTGCATAGCTCCCAAACACATCTGCCGGACTTCTCTTCTTCGTCTGTTAAAGGTATTGTCTAAGTAACCTGCATGCAAATTATTATATTTTAGTTTGCTTCTAAAATTGCACTTTCTAGGAACGATTCATAAGAAACACAATAATATAGGCATGTATTATTGTGCGTATTACTAATGTTATCATCAAAACTGAGGGTTTACCCACGTAGTTGTTGCCAATGAGGCGCGATGTAATGCCTCAGCATTTATTTGTTTGTTTCATATTTTCATCACATTTGCTCTCTCAAAATTAATTGACCTTCTCGCCAGTTAGCATTGGCATGCAGTAATCAAGTTATGAGACGCTTGCTCATGGATATATTCAAATAAATTGTCAAGCGCCAGCACTGTATGGTTCAGGTAAGGCTCGACTATATTTTATTCGGATCTCAAGACAGACTAGAACACTTAGATATCGAATAAGTAATTAATTTAGGAAGGTGCATCAGATTATGTCGTTAGAAACAAGCATCGAAACCAGGTGCAAAAGAAATTCTCAGCGAGAATTGTTTGTTTAGCCAACTCCATGCAAGTTTCATTGGGAAAAGTCCGTAGCTATTGTATAAACAAAATCGATCACATTAAATAACACGGGTCTCAATATGGAGATTTGTTATAGGAGGCCATTTTAAAATTCTGCATTCCCAATTAAATCTTGTTTTAAAAGAATTGAAATATACTGCCTTTTGAACATAATAATACCCAGTAATTTACTATATATAGGAGGATCGTGCAATGTTTTATATACCTGCGAAAGAACTCGGCCAAGGAGACGGTCCCCTGGCAAATTCAAAATATCATGGTGGTTCAGTGGGGCGCCAAACCCCCAATGTTTTGCTCCCGCTTAATAGCTCTTAATGAAGAGGACAATATATGGGCCGCTGTAACAATAGCTCTCCCGAGAACAAAGTAGCTATCTGCTATTTTCAATTTATACCCACATGTATATAATGTCCAAAGTGATGATGGAATATACAATTGCCCATTCATAAAGAAGTGTTCCAAAGCTCTTAGTTTAGGTCCTTTTTTAGTGATATTAACTTCTATGCAAACAGACCAATTAAATATACTAGTTAGGACTCGGAGACTCTATATATGACCAAAACAGAAAGTAATCTCTTCCCAGTCGCTGCAATGGCAAACATACATGCACATAGCCAAGCTATTGGCCTGAACGTGTTTGCCTGATGACATAATTCCTGCCCACCTGCCCAGGCTTTGCTATACTCGCGTCTGCAGGTTTCGCCCGTGGTCAGCGTGAAGGCTAACTACAGGCGTCCAATCGTAACCAGGCCACACAGAACGGACTAAAATTTCGGTTTCTGGTGCTAAAGCTTGGTAACCCTTGAATACCTGCCTGAGTATCTGTCTCAAATAGAATACATCTTTTACATATATTTTAGACATCCAACCGATTGGATTACACTCACTGCGCTTCCATTGTCGTGAATTGATCGATACTTAGATATTGGGCAAGGTAAGCAATTGATTTCTGGTTTGTCTTGCACGTGTACCAGGTTGGCTATGTATTAACCGGCATTAACCGGCATGTACATGCAACGATACATGTGTGTATCGCTGTAATACACTTACCCTTTTTTGTGGAAGGAACCTAGAGTTTAGATCGAGTTGTCATGCATTTTAATTTTTGACATTAAGACAATATTATATCTCACAAGTCCATTAGTGACCGACACTTTTACTTATAGACGATCGATCGTATAATAATATTATTTTAATTCGTGAACAATCAATGTCCTTTTCAAGAACGTAATATAACGAATGTGTGCCCAACTTATTAGTCATTCGATCATTTGTTAGAAACATTCGATGTATAGAGCTCGGCACTTCATCGTTATCTTTTTATAAGAGCAATAACTCGTATCACCATGCATTGCATCTACCCAAACAAGCTTGTAGCTAGGTAAACATTCTGCCATGTATCAGAGTATTTAAGAGGTGGGACAGGTCAGCAGGAAAGGGATCCCTTACAACGAACTTTCTAGAATGCTAAGCTAAGATGGTAAATGTTGGGTTGGGTTTTTTTGTTTTATTCAACATTTGTATACAGCAAGACAACTTTTTGTCAAAACCAGTGCTCACGGGGTGGACTATTCTATTCTGTCTGGGGCTGTCTCTATTGTGCATAATAATATATATATGTAGACGGTACTTACTAGTATTGGGTGCTAACTAATAAATGCCACTATGCAAATAAGATTTAGGTAGAGAGAGTGGCATCGAAATATTTATCTACGATCTATTCTATGCTTAACTAAAGTACGTATTACCATCGTAAACAAAGGGTTTAATTTGATTTACACACGTACGATGCTGAGTCAATAGTGTAGATGGTCATTTGTCCGATGTTAATAACAGGGGTTATCGTATCAGAGCATCAGGCAGTGTACTGAGATTTTTATTTCTGTTGTTATAATATAGAATCCATGAAAGAAAAAGTTGAGATGAGTCTAACCATGTAGTTATGTAATCATAATCAACATGAATTTTATTAGTCACTATAGGCTAATTATAGATCGTATATTTGTGTTCAGTGTGTCAGCAGGTTTTTTTAGGTCGGTGTTTGCCCGGTCTTCGTGGACACCAGCAATTTAATCAGTTAGCACCAGTGTTACCCAGTTAACAAGATCGGGTGTCACCTCTTTATAAGCGTGACTATTGTTATAGTCATGATAACATGAAGAAGATTTAGAGATTGAAATCGGTTTCCTGGTGATGTTTTTATTAATGTCGATGTTGATTCAATCCTACTGTACCTCTCTCTGCCTGCTCGCTAGTTCAGGGTACCCTTAGGTACCCTTACCCTAGCAACACTGGACAGAGGGGAGGGTTTTTTTATTAGATAAACCCGCGACCAATACAACATCTGTGGGCCTAGGTCAAGCCCATAGGCCCGCTCATTAATAATTAACAATACTTTACTATGTAATGCACATTATAAACATGAAAACATGAAAGATGGAAAACCATATAACATATATTTCCATAATCTAACGATGAAATTATTTTTAAAAAACTAACCAGTAGATCTATACTAGAACGGGGTGTAATTATAATTATATATATAACACTATGTCATATCCGGCCTTATATTATTATGTAATAAGGCATAACCTAATTAATGTGTTTATGAATATGATGAGTTATGATTATAATGTTAATGAGAATGATAATAGTTAATTAATTCTTTAATGTAAACATAACATGTGAACATAGAGTAACATCCATGCTAGCACTGTCTAGAAACCCCTAGAACATTGCATCATCAGGATCCAGAACATTCATGTACATTGCATCATCTATCACATGGATCTTTCCAACTAGAAAGATCCACATGATAGACCCAGATCCTTCTGGAACATTCTAAAACGTTACATGTACGTCGTACATCACTACATGTAACAGAGTATATAAGCTTCACATGTACCCATGTTCATCAGTCTTCTTATATACATTCATCAATAAACTACGGAATCGTCAATTTCTTCATACCTATCAACTATGTCGTAATACATTAATTAATTGTGGTAACTCGGTGCAGAGTAATGGCCCTGGCTGGGGAGGAAGGGGTTGTCCATTTAACCTCTTAATTCCGCCCTACCTGCCTACATAGATCACGTATCACGCCTAAAAAATCAAATATCTTCGAATCGCATCACTTTAAACTGGATTTACCTGAAGGAGAAAATCAAGACAACTGTTCTTTTTCTTTTTTCAAATCGGATGATTTCAACGAATTTTAATGGACATTCAATTTTCGAAAATATTACATTATTCTTTAGTAGGATTTTCCATTGCCTGGGGAACGATTTTCATATGTAGGAGACCAATAAGCTTTCCAGGAAAACCTAAGACGAAGACAATACACAAATTGAAAATCCTAGATGTTAGATGTCAAACATGCCTCGATCCTCGCTTAATTTTCAGCCTTGTCCACCTGTCATCATCCTTAATATTGAATGGATAATGTTCAAATTTCAAACTCATATAATTACAGTTCACCTTGTGAATCATACAATACAATCGTTGTAATTTATACATGATTATAACGCAATTGTGCACAATATTCATAAAAAAAGGACATGATATATACGTGTACGTAACTTAGAGGCATATCCTGAATAGTAGATGTGCATAGAACAATGCTCATTAAATTATCATAGGCAATATCATTGTTCAAATCATTATACAATACATTTAAAGTGAAATATAAGACAGTTTACATATAGTTTAAATAACAGGGGTTATCGTATCAGAGCATCAGGCAGTGTACTGAGATTTTTATTTCTGTTGTTATAATATAGAATCCATGAAAGAAAAAGTTGAGATGAGTCTAACCATGTAGTTATGTAATCATAATCAACATGAATAATTAGCGATTACGGAAATATGATAATAATAAATGGGTGATGATTAATATAAATATAATAAGATTGAGCAATGTTACGTAATGTGGCATAACAGATATATAGGGGGTGTCGCCTCCAAGAAAAAGGAATTTATATTAATATTTAACTACTATTTCTGAACGTCTTGTGCTATTGTGATGAATGCCAATCTACTTTGATTTACTTGTATCAACAACTTCGTTTTTTATTACTTTGAGTATCATTCAGTTATATCTGGCCATGGTAAGTTGTCATCCATAGCTAGGATAACTACTGGTATCAATAACGATAGAAGTACAGAAATACTAATCATAATTATAACAATTACCTGTATAACAAGTACTAAGTTAATAAATTATCAAGTTAAGTTTGGTTTATCTATTTAATATTACAATTAGTGTCAACTTAATTTATATACCTGGCGTTTCCAATGGAAACGATTTCTCAGCCTCAATTACTTACGTCCGATGTCAGGCAGAAGACCTACCTAGACACCTGTCTATTTAGAATGCTGGACCACCTCATTGTAAACAACATCTATTGCAATAAAGAATTCTTGAATTGAATTGAATTGAATTTATGACCAGTCACTGAGGAAAAAATAGTTGGCCATAAAAAAATTATCATTAAAAAAAGTTGGTAAAAAAAAGTTTGTCGTAAAAAAAGTTTGTCGAAATAAAATTGTCGTTAAAGTTGGTCGTTAAAAAAAGTTGGTCGGAAAAAAATTGGTCAAAAAAAAATTGTCGGTAAAAAATAGTTGGTCGGAAAAAAATTATTAAAAAAAGTTGGTCGGAAAAAAAGTTGGCCGTAAAAAGTTGGTCGAAAAAAAATTGTTGTTAAAAAATATTTGTTCGGAAAAAAATTGTTAAAAAAAGTTGGTTGTAAAAAAGTTGGTTGTAAAAAAGTTGGTCGTAAAAAAAAGTTGGTCGTAAAAAAAAGGGTCGTATAAAAAGTAGTAAGCTAGGCTAAATAGTTGGTAACTTACTTTTAAAATTTAGAAAATGTGTTTGGCAGTGTCCATTTGAGCACCTGAGGCAGGTGAGGGGGGGGGGGGCAGAGGGATGGTGTGGGAGGTGGGAGGGCCTTCTGCAGACCTATCATGGTTGGAGAAGCATCTAACTAACAGCCAATCAACTCCCTTGGCTAAACCTAGAAAGGCTGTCAATCAGCCTTCAATAACATCTAGGTGTGAAATCTATGACTGATTGAAAGGATTAGATATGGCATCCTCGCCTGATGTCACATCTAAGCTTAAACACCTCACAGACAGTTAACCAAGTTATCAAGATGTAGATGCAGTATCAGTGATTGGCACATTTCATAGTGACCCATTTGTTTTCTCAGCTATAAATAGCTGAGAAAACAAAAATGTGTTACAAATTATATTATATTCAGAGCCATATATCTGTAAACGTTACAGTAGCCACCAATAATCAGATTAAATTGACTCTACACGGTTCCGCTCGGCAAATAGAATGAGATTATGGTAAACTAACAAGACTCGGCTGCAACAGTTAACAGTAAAAAACCACCATGATTATTCAACCGTGGCGATGTGTTATAATGTGTACTGGCAGGCGCGGCGGAACCGGGGAGGTGCCCCCCCCCCCCCCCCAATAATTGTTACATTTTGAGATTTTTATTGGCAAACAGAATGGAATTATGCTTGGATTTATAGCAAGAATTTTTGTTTGAATATATATATATATGCTATAAGTAATCGGCATTAATGTGGCCAAATGAATGTAGAGAGCAAAGCCGAATGAATGTAGAGAGCAAATGGTATAGACATTATAAACCCTTAAGGCCTAGTATATATATATATCCAGATGAAGATAAAGTATACCACATTAAAATATAAAGATTTATTTAGAAGTATGGTAATATAGGCATCATAAGTGTGCTTAATTCCTGATAAGGTATTGCGTTTATGTGAAATGTTCCGATTCTATTATACTATTGGAGGGTAGGCCTAATGCAAAGTCACCCTCCATGCTTGCCGCCCTGCATTCTGGGGACAAGGGAAATGCTCATCCTTAGGCTATGTGCAATGGCGAGGAAATGATCACTATTGATTATTGTGTTTAGCATCATGCTATGAACGGTACCATTCTAAAGTACGTACCGTACCTTTGGAAACTCGATTTAGCAAATCTTCTGAGCTGGATTGAAATACGCAAAATCTTCCTAGATTCCTTTCCCTAAAATAGCAAAATTGTGGGAGAAATGACAGCCAGGAGTGCGTCATGGTTACCCCAATAGGCAAGGAAACGTTACCAACGTCGTTTGGGGTCTCCGACGTAAGAATTACATGACGTCATAATTTTCTGTAAGTACATGTCGTGTGGAGACGTCGAAAACCACGACTAAACTGAAGTCGATAATGGTGAGTCTTGTTTTTTTTCCCGATTTCTCCGGAATCCACCCAACCTTCTCATTTCGATCGGATTTTGATGTGGATACGAAGTGTTTTTATTTCATCTTGCATTACGTGGCACCTATGCGGCTATGGAGTATGATGAAGTTTGTGATTTTTTTAATCTCGGTTTTATAGACTGATGATGATAGACGTGGTTATTCCATTAAATCAAAAAACTATCTCTGAATTTTCTGTGATGAAATGAGGTCATAAGAGTTAAGGAAGGAAGACTGCAAACAACTGTATACGAAATTATAGGTTATAAGTGAGTAAGGACAGTGAATCGGAAAGCTGGGGCTTGCAGTGTTCCTGTTGATGCCAAAAGACAGATCCGTGACGTGAGTTTCACAGATGCGTGAACTTGTAGCTGGCCATTCGCTCTCACTCTCAGGGCGATGGGACGAATACTTTGTCTGCGATTCACGAAGCTTTAAATTGGGGCACGGAGCCGGAATATTATGAAGTCCAGAGCAAACAACGCTTTGTATTCTAGAAGCAAACACAAAACCAGAAATGGGTCTAATTAAAATATATTCTTAGTACAATTATTTCAGAATAATAGTTGAAATAATGGAAACATGAAAAAATGGTGAACTTCCTATGTTTTTATTCACAGGGTGGGCTCAGCCCCAGTCCCTATACCGTTACTAGGCCTTTATTCCATGATTTGGCCGTGAGCGTACAATATAATCGATATACTTGCCGCTCACAAGGTGGACAATATAAACTCCCTGTATTGTACAGTGACGTCACGACTGTTCGAGACTATGCAGACATCTCACTTTGATGAAATTAATGCAAATAAAGTTGTTTTAAGTTAAGAATCATGGAATAAAAGCAAGAATAGCACAGTATTGCGTCTTCGGGGGCCTATATTCTCCTCGTATGGCCGAAAAACAACTCGGCCTACGGCCTCATTGTTTTCGGCCATACTCGGAGAATATAGCCCCCCTCATACGCGATACTATGCTATTCTTGCTATAATATATGTCCCTTAAGTTAAGTGTTACCCATTTTAATTATTTATCATTTAATTCGATTTTAGGACCTAAAAAGGGAATATTTTCCTCCAAATGACCATCGTTCTAATATACCTAGCCTACTAGGCCTAGGCCTAACCTAGTGCAATAGGAACTTTCTCGGTATTTCATTCGTGAATAAAATAACAGCATGACTGCAGATATCAACATTTGAGCAAAGGGCAAAATTAATTGTATTTCCCAATACTCGGAGAATATAGCCCCCCTCATACGCGATACTATGCTATTCTTGCTATAATATATGTCCCTTAAGTTAAGTGTTACCCATTTTAATTATTTATCATTTAATTCGATTTTAGGACCTAAAAAGGGAATATTTTCCTCCAAATGACCATCGTTCTAATATACCTAGCCTACTAGGCCTAGGCCTAACCTAGTGCAATAGGAACTTTCTCGGTATTTCATTCGTGAATAAAATAACAGCATGACTGCAGATATCAACATTTGAGCAAAGGGCAAAATTAATTGTATTTCCCAATAAAAAATCACTGAAAAATAAAATGTAATCCCACAATTAGATAGAAAATATTAAAGCAAGAATAGCTTAGTATCGTGTATAATAAGCCTAAGGTGGACTGTTTTCGTCTGTCAAAGTTAACATCGGTCAAAACCTAAAGATTTTCTACTTTGTGTTCTTTTCCAACCCATCTAAAAGTCATTTGAGGAAAGTTTTGAAGGATTTTCCCCAGTTGCTGTTGCTACAAGGCTTTAAAGATGTCCAACATCAGACCTTTGAGTCATAATCTGAGTACATTTGGTAAGATGTTGATTTGTCTTGAAAGCTGAGAATGCAGCTTTAAATCAAAATACATATCAACCAATAAATTAGCTTAAGTTCATGTTGCGAGCATATCTTTACGTACATGATATTGAACATAAAACATGCACCAATCCTTATTGTGCAATTCCTTCCTATCAAATTGGCAGGCTAATGCCTATATATAGCCTGCTGCTTAGCTGGCCTTGATTCCCTGATCCCCAATGCTCTGCCTTTGGGGCAAGGGGACGGATACTTTGTCTAACTAATTGAGTTCCAAATTCGTGTACTTTTTCTTCCATGATTTGGCCGGGACAGTGGCATATTATGTAGCCGAACCATCAACCCTATACTGTGCTACTATGTACACGTGAATAGGGTCGAAGAGCAGCCCATACAAAATAAATACAAAACACTCAGACCTAGACTTCTGCATAGAGTTGAGCAGGCAAACTTTACATGCAGTATCTTATAGGACTAATTTGATGCACAGGCATATTAACTAAATGCGGGGGACAATATGTAATTTGTAACCCTAAGTTTTGCAACAAGTCCCGTCGAGGATGAATGTTGTTTATATTCTGCTACGCACGAGTCATGCTTGTTGTGACGCATCACCCAATCAAATTGTAGGTCATGACGGAACGTTGTCATGTCACTAAGCAACACCCAAATGTCCGCTCATCCACGCCTGGGTGGAGCGGACTGCACCGTAACTTATAAATGCCCAAAATAAACGGGAAAATCTATTTAATTCCCTCTGATTATAAACATAGTGAATGTGAGCAATACTTTACTGCAGGACAAGAATAAATGATGTTTTAAAATACTTTTAACGATCATCAGCCTCTGCTACTGCTTACAGTAAACATGGCCCCATGCATTATGATGCATTACGTGTTGCTATCAGTGCCGTGCTTATTGTCCACTTCAACACTGACTATAGTCTGTTTCAATGGTTGTCTTAAGTTGATTTTACCGCGAGTCATTCTGATTATTGAATATAATTATAGCAAAATTAGCCCTTCACCCATGCTGCAACTTTTATGTAGACATGAATGTTTTTAGTTGAGATATTTTTAAAGTTATATGTGCAAAGTGGCGATTTTGGAAATTATTGCATAGGGCGCTCTACAGCCCAGTCACTTGAATGGGTTGTAGGTACAGCTAGCATATTATGGTGACAATCAAGTGGGTAACCCTTACAACTCCAGCTTTTCGCTTAAACTGAGGCTTTCAATTCTTCAGACTGCCATTTCCACCACATTATGATGCTAAAGAGTAGTCATATGTAGCTACCAAATATTGGCAAATTTAGTTATGTATGTTCAACCAGGTCCCCAACGCTGCAGAACAATTTAGCTCAGATAAATTGCCATGGAAACCGTTATTAGTAAGGATTTTCATGACATTTCAAATGTGGTTACCATTGTTGTAATTGTACATGTGCGGTACGTTCAGTTTCAAACACAGATAGCCCTGAATCTTTGCTTTTATTTTACAGATCTTACATAATTGTATCCTAAAAACTCTTAAAATTATCATGAATCTTGTCAAATAAGCTGAAAAATCTTAAAGTGTTAGTCCCTAACTTAGCGAGCATGGCTATAGTATATACTACTAAGGTGTTCCCCTTTTACTATTAGTATTAGATGATGATCTAATTTAGATCTATTCCATTGCCTTGCTTTCGATGCCAGATCTGAGGAGCAATATTTCAATAATCACCAGTCCAGAGGTTGAACATACAACAAAGACCAACGGTCTTCCATACTTCGGTAATTATTCTGTCTGGGAGGCGGACTAGCCTTTCTAGATATTGTTAATGCCAAAAAGTATTGGGGCGCCTCTCAAGCTGAGATATTTTTCAGATTAAAAAAAAGCTTTTTTGAGTAAATAAACAAGTACTAAGTTAAGAAATTATCAAGTTAAGTTTGGTTTATCTATTTAATATTACAATTAGTGTCAACTTAATTTATATACCTGGCGTTTCCAATGGAAACGATTTCTCAGCCTCAATTACTTACATCCGATGTCAGGCAGAAGACCTACCTAGACACCTGTCTATTTAGAATGCTGGACCACCTCATTGTAAACAACATCTATTGCAATAAAGAATTCTTGAATTGAATTGAATTGAATTTATGACCAGTCACTGAGGACCATTGAAATCATGAACTCTGAAACATGTAGAGAAAGGGAGAAAAATGATAAACTTAGGGAAATACCTACGTAGAAATAAGATCCACTAGTCCTCCTGAGTTTCCACTAGTCCTCACAGACCAGAAGGTAAAATCTAATATGGCATAAAAGACATACAAATGTCAACTAGACTAGGGTTTATATACATTTGACTTTTATTTCCACTTCAGTAACTGTAACCAATAATGAATAACTCTGCAATAGCCAGGGCTGTAAAAAAAAGTTGGTTGGAAAAAAAGTTGGTTGAAAAAAAATTATCGTTGAAAAATAGTTGGTCCGAAAAAAATTGTCGTTAAAAAAAGTTTGTCGTTAAAAAATGTTGGTCGTTAAAAAATAGTTGGCCGTAAAAAAATTATCATTAAAAAAAGTTGGTAAAAAAAAGTGTCGTAAAAAGTTTGTCGTTAAAGTTTGTCGTTAAAAAAAGTTGGTCGGAAAAAAATTGGTCGAAAAAAAATTGTCGGTAAAAAATAGTTGGTCGGAAAAAAATTGTCATTAAAAAAAGTTGGTCGGAAAAAAGTTGGTCGGAAAAAGTTGGTCGAAAAAAAATTGTTAAAAAATATTTGGTCGGAAAAAAATTGTTGTTAAAAAAAGTTGGTTGTAAAAAAGTTGGTCGTAAAAAAAAGTTGGTTGTAAAAAAAAGAGTTGGTTGTATAAAAAGTAGTAAGCTAGGCTAGGCTAGGCTAAATAGTTGGTGACTTACTTTTAAAATTTAGAAAATGTGTTTGGCAGTGTCCATTTGAGCACCTGAGGCAGGTGAGGGGGGGGGGGGGGGCAGAGGGATGGTGTGGGAGGTGGGAGGGCCTTCTGCAGACCTATCATGGTTGGAGAAGCATCTAACTAACAGCCAATCAACTCCCTTGGCTAAACCTAGAAAGGCTGTCAATCAGCCTTCAATAACATCTAGGTGTGAAATCTATGACTGATTGAAAGGATTAGATATGGCATCCTCGCCTGATGTCACATCTAAGCTTAAACACCTCACAGACAGTTATCGAGATGTAGATGCAGTATCAGTGATTGGCACATTTCATAGTGACCCATTTGTTTTCTCAGCTATAAATAGCTGAGAAAACAAAAATAGATGATATATTAGACGAGACAAACTGCTCCTTCCCACTCTCGCCAAACTGCTACCATGCAATGAAGATTCGATAATCTCCATAGCGATGTATTACATCACGATCCGCCTATTACTAAAAGAACAAGTACTAAGTTAAGAAATTATCAAGTTAAGTTTGGTTTATCTATTTAACTTTACAATTAGTGTCAACTTAATTTATATACCTGGCGTTTCCAATGGAAACGATTCTCAGACCGAATTACTTGTGTCCGATGTCAATTTATTAACTTGTTGTCCAGGCGGAGAGCGTGAGGTCATTTGAATTTAGTTAGACATTATTAATGTGCATTCATAGCAGATTTGAAGGAGGACCCCCCACGACAGATATGAGTAGGCCCTAATTCTCCCAATCGGGCAGCATTTGATTTCAGAAGGCCATTTTTTTTCAAGAAAAAATGAAATTCGTTGAATCTCTCCAATCTTTGGTGTACATATCGCAGGGAATATGAGCATAATGCAGGTGAATTTTGGGAAGGCTGGGGCCAATATTTCGATTCCCACACCTATGATTCAGAAATCAATATTTTTCCTATTATTTTGCCTTATTTCGGCCTCATTAAACCTGATTAATCGAATGATTTACAGTAAAAATGGGATATATTACTCACCAATATGTCTAGCAAAATTAAATGAAAAGTCAGACCTAGAGAATTGATATTGGCATGCATAAAAGTGCCCTGATGTCAGCAATAGTTTGACAGAATCATCTCTTTACACATATATTTAAATCGGGGCTTTCTTGACCAGTCGCCAGACTGTCATCTACCACAAAGTGTCAACTACCCCAAAGCGGGCCGCCAAACATCGGCACATATTACGACAACCTATGTAGCAGACCCGTGGTCACCCACAGACCCCTGGTCACCCATTACGTCACGTCATGCCTCGCTGGTCATGAGTTTATCACAGTGGTTGCCCACTCTCTCTCTCTCTCTCTCTCTCTCCCTCCCTCCCTCCCTCCCTCCAATGGACGGACCCATAGAGCAAGGGAGGTAGTCGGGGAGGGGGAGGAGAAGGAAAATTGATAGATGTATAGGTGTGTGGCGGGGGGGGGGCGGGAATTTGTTTCCATGAAAGTTAGACATCTCTTAAATCTCACTAGCAACGGTCACCCTCTCTCCCCACACTTCACCCTCTCCCTGTTTTCCCTGCCCCTCTTCTCTGACTTTCATACCCGTTTTTCTCTCCCAACACCATCTCTAATTTCCGACCACCCCCGATTCCCCCCCCCCTTCCTCATGCTCCCCCTCCCCACTTTCTCTCCCTCCCCTCTTTCCCTTCCCCAACATGCTCGCCCTCCTCTCTTTCCCCCTCTTCTTTCCCTCCCCCCTTTCCTATTCCTACATCCTCTTCTGCACTCTCCCACTCCTCTGCATGTGGGCCAGATTTTCAGAAAATGTACAATTCACATTCACCAATCCTCTCAAATAACCCGAGCTGCTCTTCTGCACTCTCCCACTCCTCTGCATGTGGGCCAGATTTTCAGAAAATGTACAATTCACATTCACCAATCCTCTCAAATAACCCGAATTTCAGACGAAAATAAACTTGAAAATACAAAATACAGAATTTATCAAATGTGGACAGCTGCCAATTGTGCATTTTCTGAAAATATGACCCATGTATTTAGGTACCCCTGGACGTAGGTTGTGGGAAATGACGTAGTATCTCACAGGGGCTTTCCAAGGCTATAAATAGAGTCTAGAGATCGCAATTTAAAAAAGGCTTCAAAATCACATTTCCACCCAAAATACCTTCACAAACCACATACGACGACATCCAAAGAGGGGGGGTCAGACCTGAGTAAAGTGGTTTGTAATACAACAAATTCCAAGAACATTCTGGACAAAGAAACCCCTCTTTCCCTTATATGGATTTCTACCTCTTTTCGTAGAAATCGCTCTACCTTTATATTATATGGATGGATAATCTGTCATTCTCATCTCTCCTCTCCCTCTCTTCTCCACTCCCCCCTCTCTCTCTCTCTCAATCTGTATGTCCCTTCTTCCTCTCTCTGGGTCCCTCCCTCCCCCTCCCCCTCTCTCGGCAAGTTTTTTTCCATGAAACCCTCTTTTATGTCATAATCTGTCATTCTCATCTCTTCTCCTCTCCTCCCCCTCTCTCTCTGTGTCTGTCCCTCCCTCTCTCAGGAACGTTAGAATGCTCAGGTACTAAGTTGTGAAAGTGTTATGAATAATAATAATCGTTTTTAAAAGACATTAGGCCAACTACCCCAACGTAGGCACCCTGTGATTTTGGCCATTTTTGGCAATCAAATTAATATCTTCAAATTTTAAAAAAATACAGAAAATGGTTGGATTCCTATAAGAAGTTGAAACACAACTCCCTCTACAATCCAAGTGCCGAAGGCACTTGTTATTTCTTAAAATTATGGCGAAACGGCTCCTTCACCTCTCCTCTTCTTCCTCCTCCACCTCGATCCCCTTCCTTCTTCCTTCTACCATTCCGGAGGGAGGGAGGGTGGGAGGGTGGGAGAGAGAGAGAGAAAGTGGCGGGAGGGAGGGAGGGATAGCCGCGCGCCTGGGATTACATAAGCCTATGATGTAGCTTGCGGTAAAGTGTTGGCATAACAGTGCGAAATGTATCACTGATCAGTGAGTTAGATATGGCATGCTCCCCTGATGTCATATCTAAGCTCTAACACCTTACATACAGCTACAAATGTTATCAGATGAAGAATGATTGGCGTTTTTCGTAGTGACTCATTTGATCTCAGACCTCTTAAAGAGGTCTGAGATCAAAAAAGAAAAAAATAGATGATATTGTAATGCTAAATGCAGTATTTGTATCATTTAGCACTTTTAAATTGACTAACCGATTTGTTTTCACTTTTTCAGGCACCTTTGAAAAGCTGGCCAGCATTTAAAAAAATCAGCATCATGGGGATACCGCGATTAAAACTACAAGTCAACCCAAAATATATCATATTTATCATGCTAATCTATATCCTAGTTATCCATGTATATTTCTGGGATACGGAAAAGCGGAGCAACCATTACTATCTAATAACGGACGCTGATAGTCATCCCAAGCCAGAGAAAGACTCCTTATTTGATCCGGATATTACACCCCGGGTGTATCATATACTAGACAGAAATGGCATCGCCAAACTGAGGGCGGCAACCCGTACTCTACAAAAAGAATACGGCAGTGGTGAAATCAATTTAGGGGATCTTTCTTACCATTTAAATGTGCTTCAAACAAGGGTTTTTCCGGGAGATACTCGCACTGAAAGATGCAACAATTGCTTCCCGTATAACTTTAAGAATATGATATCCCCAAGAGGTGTTTGTGATGGTAATGATAAAATCGATATGCTTATGATAATTACAACGGTTCCAAAGGCAAAAGTAGCCCGGAGAGTAATGAGAGAAACCTGGTTGACTTATACTAAAAATAACACAGCAAACACTCGCTATGTTTTTTTGTTTGGGGGAGACACGGACAAGAAAAACCAAGATATTCTTCAGCAGGAAGACAAAATATTTGGAGATATTCTTCAAGACGATTATAAAGATGCATATTATAACTTGACACAAAAGGTAATAATGGGTTACAAATGGGCTTTGAAACATTGCCAGAGAGCTAAATTTGTCCTCAGAACAGCGGATGATAACTTCATCGACGTTCCAGAAATGGTCAAAGAAATTTACCGCAATGATCTTCATTGGCAAAAGGGCCAGGTTGGCCGTGCCCTTAGGAATTTATACGTGACCCGAGAAAAGAAATATAAGTGGTTTATATCATCGGAGGAGACACCGCATGCAATATATCCTGATTATGCCATCGGCACCGCTTTTCTTTTCTCGATGGCATCTGTGAAAGAAGTGGTGGAGATGTCCCCCAATGTACCATTCTTCCCCATCGAGGATGCTTACTTCGGATATGTGCTACGGGAGCTACGTATGAAAGTCATACATGCACGAGGATTTAACGTAGAACTGTATGGCAAAAGGGTAACTGACCTTCAGGATGGCCTGTGTCCTTTGGAGGATCGATCTTGGTTTGCGTTGCATCTGGTGGAACCGCCACTCATGGCCATGGTTTGGGAACAATGTATCCACAAGCGTACCGTTACATCAGGCCTTCCACCTAAGTATTTCAATGGCTGGTATCTTGTCCGGCCATGAGAACATCCAATGAATGGCTTGCAGTGAATTTTGTATCTTTGTTTGAGACTCAAGATTGGAACACGAAGGGAAAGCAAAAACAATATAAAAGTGCATCTGTGATCGTTGCTATGCAGTGTGATGCCACCATGGGATGACCGGGCAAATGAAGGTGGTTCATTTCCCCTGTATTCTCTTCTACACATATGTGATATGTTATAGGAAAATGAGTCACAAGTTGCAAAAATTATATTTTCCAAAGTGATTTATTCACAAGATCTCGTTGTTGGAATGTTCTTAATTTTGTGGAGTTTGGTGCTTTAAGTCGTATAAATTTCAGGATATTTCGAAGGTCATCCTATAGGGTATATTTAGTTACTTTACTAGTAATTGTCCACCCAGAAATATTACAAACTTTTTTTCCAAAAATTAAAATATCAATCTTAAAATACAGAAATACTTATTAGAAATCGTACTGTTTATCATTAGGATCTACCCGATGTCATCATTTCAAATATAATGGTATTTCGAAATCCATTTTTTGCGACTTGTGACTCATTTTCCTATAACACCTCACATATTTTACGAGTACACCACCCATTGCCGTGTATGGCATGAGTCTTTTAAGCAAAATGTGTGATGTGCATTATTTGTAGGATTCACATTAATGAGGCAATTATGTCCTACCGAGAGTTGCTTCAATTTCGGAAAAGAAATAATGGTAAAATGTCAAACGAGACGTCTGAGATGATGCCGAGTTGTCAGACAAGAGACTGAAAATCAAGTTTCATGCTTGGTATAGATTTTGTCCCAAAATAGGTTCTATTGGGATAGCCCTCGTCTGAGGCAATATAAGGTTATAGTGCAGTGAGGAGTGAACACTTATAAATATCCTCGCATTTCGGATACAAGATTACGGTATGTTTATTGCGTGGCAATATGAATCAATGAATGATAAGAAAAGGTATTATTGTATTCTATCTTGGAACCCTATTTTAATGCACAAAAATGCAGTTGTACGTGTGAACGAATGTTGAATGCGTTTATGGCCAGAATCAGGAATGTAATAGAGGGATTTGTTTTCTCGGAATTCTTTCTGTTTATGTTTTTCTCCGATATTTAGTTTTATGCAAATCATTAGTAGGTATTTAAAAAAAAAAAAAAAATCATTAGTAGGTATTAAAAGAAAAGTGTAATAGTGCCATCAGAGAATAAGGGTGGGGCGGATGACTGGCGATACCGGAAGTATTTTGTTTGACATATATCTAGGTACATCCTTAGAATGTCGTTCTTTAAAAGGAGTGCTTTGTGATGGCAATCAAAAATAGTTTACGTCAGTAGTTTAGGGACTACAGTAGGTACCCACAGGAGGGGTTCACAAGAATGAGTCGTAATAAAAATATGGATAACAAATAGGTATATACCCATTTTCAATGAAGCAAAGGGAACTATTTTCCATCCAGCAAAATTCAATATATATAGACCGCATTGATAAAAAGATATAAACATAACAAAATAACAAAGGTATAGGTTGAAAATAAGATTTTAAAAAACTGTGGGGTTGTTTCATTGTTATATTGAAATCTTATTACATTTGTGAGGCATTAAACTAATATATTATTTCATATTTTACAAGTATAGAAAACATAATGATGCGCTCACAAGTTTACTGTTTGAAGATATGATATCAATAGTAACAACAAATTTGTTGAATTATTTTTTTCTTGAAATTAATCATGAAACAATGACAGATACATAGACCATTTACACTATTGTTATTCATTATTGTTTCCTCAAACTCTAATCATCGGGAAAACAATATTTATCATCTGTGTATGCATCTATTACTCTCTGTTATGGCATTCTAAATAAACAGCTCTCAGTTGTTTTCAAAGCAAAACAGCAGTTTGTTCTTTTGTTGTCCACGGTATTTGACATGTGCTAAAAATAAAAAATATCATTAATCAACTGTTAAAAGACTTCAAATACCCTGGAAACCAAGAAATGCTTATTACTAATAAGTATTTCTAGAATATAATGAGATAAATATATCTCTAGTCCAGATATTCCCATTGAATATTCCCATTTGTATCGTTAAGATTTGAGAAGTTACCCAGGATCTCTGCTGGGCCTTAAAAGGCAAACGCTACTATCTAGTGGAAAATGAAAATAAATGTCATTTTTCTGAAACTTTGATATTTGATTCTTGAAGTGTTTCTGGTCATAAAGATGGAAAAATATCAATGGGTCATCGTGCTCATTTTTGAATTACAGTGCTTCAAAAGTTGGTATCTCAAAAGAACCAATGAGGACCAAAAGGGGGGCTCATTTTGGAGTACCTCGATTTCATAGTTCATATTTGCTATTTATATTCACCCAATTTATCTAAAGTTAACAGTTTTAGAGAGAGTATTATTTGGCCAATAATTCTATGCCACTTTTTTTATAGAGTGCATGGCTATTTTCATTCTGAAAACAACAAATATGTAATGCAAATTTTAAATTAAAAGCTCAAAAAAAAAATTATTTTTCACTAATTTAATAAAAACAATTTTATTTTTCTCCCATCGAAATTAAATGTCATTTTTCTGATTCTTTAGTAAATGATTCTTGAAGTATGTGTGTTCATAAAACTGAAAAAAAAATAATGGGTCACCGTGCTAGTTTCTGAATTATAGGGCCTTGAAACACGGCTGACAACCTCAAAATCTGCTGTTTTCAATGTGTTCTATGTTTCCTAAACATGTCTATTTCAAACAACTACAATTATTTTTTTGACACGATGACATACATTTTTTTCCCTTTATATGTGTAAAATATTACCTGCACTATATCTGTAGAAAATTTTGGGACATTAGGAGTTTTCATTTTTGTTTTATTCCCAAAACCGTGAAAGAAAAATGCAGCACTTACCAATAGACTTGCATACTAAATGGGTACAATTGAGGGTACCCACAGCTAGCTCAGTTTCCCAAACATGTCTATTTCAGACAGCTATTAAAAAAAATTCAATGTGATGACATATGTTTTTTTTCCTTTTTATATGTAGTATATAACCTGCACTATATGTGTAGAAAATTTTGGGACAGTAGGAGTAGCCATTAATTGTTTGTTTTATACTATAAAACATGAAAAAATGGACCATTTCCTCATAGACTGCAATGCTAAAGGAATAGTACGTAAAATGTCTGTGTATTTGGTATATGGAAAATGGGGGCGTGGCAGTGAATAGTAGCGTTTGCCTTTAAAGCCTTGGATTTGGTCAAATAGAATCCAGGCCGGGAATAGCCTTGAACATGGTCTATCTGGTTTAACTTAAGGGTCTTGAAGAATGCCGACCAACTGCTTTTCCGTGAAAAGCATAACATGGTTCTCTTAATAACAGAAACGGTCGCACAACCAATCAGTGCCCTTCACATTTAGGTATATCATCTGATTTCGCCTTCTCCTCAACATTTTCTCATATGCAAAAACTTTCCGAGTATGGAAAATGTTCAAGACACAAGGTCTAGTGCAGATAATCTAAGTAACATTAATTAACACATTCTTGTCCATATCAATTAATCAACCGAAAGGTACCCACATATTTATACAATTTTGGCTTCCCGAATACCACCGCCACAATGCCAGCATGCTCTCACTCCCACAGTCTCACCTAGCCTTCTCCCACTACCCTGCTCTCCCTCCCTCCTACCTAAAACAAATGGATATTTAGGTAGGAGGGAGGGAGAGCAGGGCGGGTGGATGGGGAGTGTCATTGAAAATGAGAAAAACAATCCATAAGTATGCAAGTAAATAGCCTAAGACTTCCCCTCACTTCCCTGCATGAACCTCTATAGTTGGTAACTTGATACCCGTACTGCGGTGACATTTCTTTGATAGGGAACGGTGGAAGACGGAATTCCATTAAACATCTCGAAATCTGTCACCTCCTCATTAAAACAACAGCTGGGTTAGGATAGAGGAACTCAGATTTGGGGGACAGCTCCCCTTGTCTTATCATCACCCCCTTGTTCACAGCCCAGAATGGCAGTGAAGCTGAACACCAGATAGTACCAGAGGCGACGAAGTGTAACAGTATGTATTAAGATGGCGGGCCTCATTACCTAAAGGAGTGGTCCTAGCTGGTCCTCCCTCCCCTCACCTCCACCCGTGTCCAGTTAAGAACTATAGCGGCACACTTTCTAGACTCATAAAATGTGCCCTAAATATATGTAAAGTTAGGCCTGGATATCTTCAGACGTTCTCAAATTTCCTTAATTCCCCTTACCACAGACTGTGCCATGTTAAGTTGTTAGGATTAGCTGTTTTTGTTTTCCCACATACTAGGCATTTATTTCACCATACACAGTTAACATGGCTTAATATATCAAGAAAAGGACTAAAATAAAAACATTGTTAAAGTATTCCGTATGGACGACTGGGTTCAAGTCATAAGTGACCTTTAGACTTAAAGTTTAGGTTATTGCTTCGAGTGATCGGTGGGGTTTTTTGTGGGTTTTTTTTACAAATCCTTTATTCAAAAACACCTGCTATCTGGGCATGTACATTGCTAAATCATCATTATTGACAATACTTAAAAGAAATAAAATGGTAATATCCCAGTATTATTTTCACATATTTCTTATTCGGCTCATAAAAATACTATACTTATGCTAGGTAAGAAACATAATATTGAACCATATAGTATTACTCTTGTCACAAATGATCTTGGCCGTTAGGAGTGATCGGTGTTACGGGAGACAGAAGGAGTATACATTTTGACATTCGCATACAAAGAAAAACTCCATATGACAGATCAAGAGCATTTGGTGATATAACAACGACTTTGTGTCCACCACCCAATGGGCTAGAATTGGTTAGCACCTTGTTATCTAACAAACAAAAATTAATCAAGCAGCATATCTAACGTCTAACATAGTTATGACTATTTTTAGCTAACAATTTTTTAGTTCAATGGTCAAAGTTGAAACTATAACTAATGAGAGAAGTATCCATTATTATGGATTCACAATTCCTCCCATTTGGAGAAATCATTTGGTACAACACATTAAAAACAGCACTATCTCTGAGCGTTCTAAGGCTTCAGCTCTCTCAAGAATTCAAATAAACAAATGCTATTGTCTTGGAAAGGATTAGCTATTTTAACTATAATGATTTAATTGTTATACAAAGGACACCCTAGTATATCATAATCTACATTGTCTGAAATACTATTGACCACTACATTCTTTCATTGCGCCAGATACAATAATTCAGCATTGTAATGCTCCAAGACACTTACACAAGGAATGGACAAGCAGCACTGAAAATTGCTAAAATCTGCCTGGAAACGCCAATTCAAACGAGTCATGCATATTATTCTGATGACCTATATTTAGTCAATTCTAAGGAATTAAAACAAGAAAAAGAGTAAATAGTGAAGCAAGATACAGAGTTCGTCATCCGAATTGTCTTATGTCTATCAAATATATCCGTGAATATTAATGCATATAGATCCACGTTAGCTTTTGACTCTTAAAAAATTATTCTCCATTAGGTTTCCCTTTTCCCTTTCCATTCCTGTTCATTCAGCAGGAAAGCCATTGTTTTTAATTATTTTCTTATATGTTTCTACGGATTTCTTAGGTGTTCTCGGTCGTTTTGGATCGTCGAAATCCACATGGTGAAGTCCGAAACGCTGGCCGTATCCATCAGTCCATTCGAAGTTATCGAACAGACACCAAACTGTGTAACCTATTACCTGGCATTCGTCCAGTACAGCAGCTGGAAAGAATATAGTTTTCAACATTATATGACATGTGTTCCATTTATTTTAATTTATAATCAACAAGGCTTTTTATACTGTACGTATACTACATTAAACGCGAGACAATCAATTGGGGAAAACCAACAGTTCTACCGAAATATAAATGATCTAAATTAAAATTTGAAAAAATAAGTGCTAAACAGCCTAGCCCCAAAGATGAGAGAGTCCCTTCAAACGGAAGGAAAGCCTCTAACTGCAAAGTGCCATTATAATTCCATAAGACCGCAAAATGACATTATACTCCCATTAGAACGCCTAGTCCTAGGCCAGAAAACCGATTAGCGAAGTAGGTGTCCAATCACTGCCATACCATTCTTATATATATCTGATCTGGGGGTTTGGGCCTAGACTGTAAATTTGTTCTTTTTCATTTCATACCTTTGAGCACTTCATTAATGTATTGGGTGATATAGTCTTCCCTGTGAGTGTCGTCAATTTGGGAGACAGTGCCGTCTGTTGTCCCATTTTCTGTTATGAAGACCGGAGGGTTGTCATAGGCTTTCTTTACCCAGTTCAGGATGACCCGTAAACCAGAGGGCACTATGTAGAGCCATTCAACCGGAGCCCTGACATAAAATAATTCCAAAATAACGTAGATATCTAGATGGAAATTACCAATTAGATTGATTGCAATCATAGAACTCAGGCAGAGTACATATTTGAGAGAAAACGTACTTTTTCCAGTCTGATCTTGTGTGGGAATTAAGTCCGAATAACTGTCTGAATTCCTCCACCGGACGGTCTGCTACTTTTTCAATATTCGAAAGAGATACCTCTCGACTCGTGTAATTGTTTATCCCAAGGAAGTCAACAGCGCCTAGATCGGATGAAATTAGGGAGGTTCAGCAAGTCTAACCTATACGTTAACGTATCCGCATCGTTTAGCAAAACATGGCGGGGAAAACGTAACGTTGAATATCAAGCAAAATGTTCATCTCACAATTTTATTTTCTTATGCATAAAATTGCGACGTTTTTCAAAAATAGATATGGATGCGGTTACGTAATTGTGGTAGGTTTGCTTGCGAAACCTCACAATTACAATGAATACGTATAAGGTACAGTATACAGTCATGTATACAGTATACGACGAATTGTTATATAATAGTTTCATCTATTTTGAATAAACTTCTATGGGAAAAGAATATAAATATGATTTGTCCCGCTCCACGTACAAACACATGTACACAAACAGTGTGAAACTATAGCCTTAGAATGTTCCAATTGTGACTAATTGTGACTTGAATTTTTTAGTTAGAAATTATACTTTGAAATTATTAATTCCATCGGTAAATTCTTTTTACAATGACTGTTTCAATATCTCATACGCTCGGTTCATGGACTTATATATATAAATATGCCATCTCACCTTTGTTTTCAATCTTTTCATTTTCTGTAAATGAACTGACGGGAGCTTTCGATAATCCATTGACTTTTGATATGGTTATGGCTCTCGCCAGAACCTCTTCTGGAAAATCTCCATTCCCATAGAAGGGGTTAATGAACATACCAAGACAAACCTATATGAATGGACATACAGAATGTTACACACCGCGCTACCTCGTGCATATCAACATCACCTCAGGCACATCACAATAATTCACGATTATAGATGTATACCTGTATTGAAGATATACAATAACAATAACAAATTTATACCATATATACCATAAATGGATTTAACCTGAGGAAGTAATGAGAGTTACGAAACGTTGGCCATGTAATAATCCAAGAAAAATAAATAAAAAATGAAATATTATTCTCAACCAGTTTTTATTTCAACAAAACCACCGAAGATTAAGAAGCCAATCAAGCTTATTTCCCAACGGTTAGGAGTCCCCCCCCCCCCCCCAACATCTTATACCATATATATTTGATAAACTGAAATCAGTCAACAATGGTTGCATATTAAGTAAGTTGGGTTTTTTTTCAAGCTGAGAACGAAATACAAATGAATTAACTCCATTTTGTCCCCTTCATCTGATATTATCTCACCTGATAGGCAAGTTCAACGACATCGATATCAGGCGTTTGCTTTGACTGAAGAGGAAAGAAGCCGTCGATCCCAATAGATATCCCAATGCGCCCTAAATAATATAAATGATAAAAAATGACATACAAATACTATGTATAATATGGCTAAAAGTTATTATCATGTTATTTCGTGTCTCATGTTACCTATAATAAAAAAAGACCGGCCAATAGTTAATGACTATGTAATTAAACCATGGGTCAAATTATAATGAATAATTTCGATAATGATAATGATAACAGGTCATTCTCTCAGAATCTCACCCCTCGCTGGTCAACCAGTCTGTTCGTAAATATAAATGCCAATACAGTTCCCCTCCCCCTCCCCCAACTCCACCCCGTTCCCACCTTTCTTGTATTAAATGATTTCATGAAGTATTTCTACACCTTCCATATCCGTTTACATGGTAATAATATGTCTATACCTTGTTGCGCTTCCTTGTATTTTCTTTCATAAAGACGATACGACTGAGTGTGTGCCCTTATACAGTTACGGACACTTGGGAAAAAACTACCAAATGGATCCTTGATACCAGGGGCCAGTGCACCATTTCCATAGCCCAACCATAAGAATACCTCAGGTTCATTCAGGGTGACCCACCACTTCACCTGCACGACCGAATGATCAATTAAATTCATTACATATCGACAACAAGCCCGGGTTAAGCGCATGTTTCATATAACGTGCTTATCCAATCGATTTTTTCCGGATCATTATCGCATTTCAATTAGAGGTAAATGTTCAGTTGTGAAAAGACCCGAAGTATAATGAGAGAAACACTCTGAAATTATCACACATCCAGGAGATGCAAATTCAAGGAAGAAAAACTATCAATTTCTAGATTGAAAACGCAGCGAATCCATGGAAATTATTGCTGTTTGTAAACTCTGCTTTGAAAAAATAATTAGTGACTGTTCATTTTTAACCACGGGCGGGGGGCGAATTTTCAGGTGGGCACCTTTTTTGTGCAGACTCTGAAGGGGGGTCGTCTTTTTGCACAGACTCAGAACTACAATGATGTAGGAGAGCTCATGACATTTTGAACAAATCTTCAATGGGGGCCAAGACATTTTACACAGAATTTAAGGGGGCGGGGGGAATCATGCAATTTTGCACAAGAATAAAATCCCCCCCCCCCGCAAGTGGTTAATTATAAACAGTCCCTATACTCAGTTTTGACAAAATGATTATGCCTACGCACCCTGTCGCCAAAATTCTTGAAGCATATGTCTGCATACTCGGTAAACCAATCGACGATTCTCTCGTTTACCCAGCCACCTTGGTCTTGAAGAGCTTGGGGTAGGTCCCAATGGTAGAGTGTGACAATGGGCTCAATGTTTGCCTCTAATAAAGCATCTATTACACAGTTATAATAGGCAATGCCTGCTGGATTGATTACATCAGTTGTACCTGTTGGTAATATCCTGCTCCACGAGAGGGAGAACCGGTAATTGGAACACTGAAGAAGGGCGCAATAAGTTGGAGTCAGTGGCAGTAACTTTCAATTTCAATCTCATTAAGCGCAATTATTTTTAATCGTTGCAATAGGGGATTTGCATAGCCGCCATTTTGTATCCTGTTTCGCATGGAATTATGGGACTAATGGTACAGTGTAAAATCTACAGAAAATATACCATGTTCAGCATAGACTAAGTATTTATCAATGCTCTAATGTCACCGACCACGTGTTTTACATATTTCCATAAGACAAGTCCCCATCTTCCCCATCATGCATTTGGTTTTCATATATCATTTATAAAAGCTATGATATTGGTGAAAACATTGTTGCAATTTTCGATAAAAATGTTGCTAAATATTTGCATCTCAGATTTCATAAGAATCTATCCCAGTATGCATTGTAACAGACATGAGCAGTGGCACATGCAAGTCCCCTATTCAAAAACAATAAACCTTAGCTGCCATGGTATGTAAAATTCTTAATGTGGACCTTTCACAAGCAAGTGCAAAGGTATTATATTTGTACAAATAATATAGAATAATTATAATTTATCCAATCAGGGAGGTATATACAGAGGGAGTGGAAGCCACAGGCTGATCGTACAGGACCATGATTGTCTGGGTTGTGTTATCGCTATTTTATACCAGGTGGCGCTGCGGAGCTGTTGAATCAGTAAACAACAGCTAAGTTGTTCCATCAGCATATAATCTTTGACACATTGGTGGCCCAGGTAGATTTGATTGCCTTTTCCCAACAATAATATTACAGTCACATAGTTAGAAATAGCTTTAAAATTGATTGGCTATTGGATGGGGGTGGGGGTGGGGGGTGGGTGGACCTGATTCACAGCGCCACTAGCTGTAGTGGCATTATTCTTAACTATTGGGGTACCACACATGGAACCTGGCTTCCACTCCCTCAGTATATACCTCCCTGATCCAATATCATTTACATCAAGGATCGGGTTTACATAACAGTATTCTCTGGCCAGACTGCACTAAATGCATGGCTTTAAATAATGATAATTCATATCAAAACAGTCTAGGTCCAAAGATGAGAGTCCCTTCAAACGAAGGGAAAGCCTCTCGCCTCAAACCGCAAAGTGCCATTATGATTCTATTAAGACCGCAAAATGTCATTACATTCCCATTAGAATGCAGTCCTAGGCCAAAAACAGATTAGCGAAGTAGGCTTCCAATCACTGACATACCATTCTTATCTGATCTGAGGGTTTGGACCTAGATTGAAAATGCAATTCATAAGGATACAGCTTACCCCTAAATTCTTCAGCAATTTAATGTCTTCCTGATATAAATGATAGCTATCACATGCTACGTCGCCTGTGTCTCCATTAGTTATTTTGCCAGCGGTGTGGCTATATCGATCCCATATGCTTTCACCTTTACCTACAATTCAGCGATTATCAAATAACTATGCTCGATAAAACTTAACACTTGAAACGGTTGTTAAATGTGTTAGGCCATAATACAATGAAATGGATGTTTAAATTGTACTCTCGAAGGTAGATTTAATGGTTCAAGTAAAACTCACATCATTTCTGACTATATGTCATGTTCAATTGTCTATTCTTGTACAACTTTACCCTTTAATTTTACTTTGATATTAAACTTTATAAAATAGGCCTATGCATAAAATAGCCTATAAGAGTATGATAAGCATCATGCTGCAAATTAACCCATACTAACCGATTCCCTGGAGTGCATGCAAACCTAGATAGAACTTAGAATAGAATCTTGACAAATTTGATACATATAACTGTATATAATATAGATAAATACTACATGTATGTGCTTTCGGTGTACAGGTGTAGCAGTTCTAATGTACCCCCCATCAGATGTACCCCCCGGTATAACTAACCTAGGTCTAATGTACCGGGGGTACATTTGACCTAGGTCCAATGTACCCCCGGGGGTACTTTAGACCTAGGTTGGATATACCCCCTCCAGTTTTAATGTACCCCCGGGGGTAAAATAGACCTAGGTCAAATGTACCCCCACCAGGTTCAAAGTACCCCAAAGGAGGGAACTAAACCTAGGTCTAATATATACCATAAATATTTGAAAAACATAAATTCTTTAAATTATGACAATAAAAGTAATAGTACATACCTAATAGTCAGAACTGAATAGATTTTAGTAATGAATTATTGTGATCTGAGAAAAGTATTTAATTCAGGATATGAATTACACAGAGTGCTGTTCTCATCACATCCTGTAGCATTTTATTAGATATTAAATTATTGACATAATATTATAATAGTAACAATTCTACTTATAGGCATTACATAGCGCAAAAATCGTAAATTCCACAATAGTCCAATTCAATTTTAAATGTGGGGTTGTAGCATAATCTTAATTTGAGGCAAGTAATGGAATCAATAGAATTTACAAAATTCAAGATTATCATAGAAACAAAGGGGGGTAATTTGAACCTAGAGGGGGTCATTTAAACCTGAGGTCTAAATTACCGGGGGGGTACATTAGATCGGGGGGTAATTTAGAACTGTTACACCGGTGACCAACCAGCACTTTTACTGTGTGAGCTACTCCGTCCCACTTTATGCGGCAAATTGTCCAACTTCCCACTAGGTCTCGCTACTGTATGCAGCCTTAATGAAATGATTGGGACTAGCTTCAGGCCAACCCACATTTAGTCCATACCCGTGGATAGTGGTCTCTGTGCAGGTTTTGAAGGACAGTATATTACTTCATTGGTTACCTCACCTTCGATGTTCCATGCACCCTCTATTTGATACGCTGCACTGGCAGATGCCCACATAAAACCAGAAGGGAAGACAGCTCGGACAAAACCTTGAGCATCCATTTTGGTTGTTGGTGGTGGAATAGGTAGGCCTAACGTTACTTCCGCCAGGAACGCTGTCAAACGGGTAACCTTATTTAGGTTATAGTTGATTCTTATCTTAAGAGCCTTGTTGTGGAGGTCTAGGTCCCATCCTGAGCTATCCTGGCGAATCAAATATACAATGTATATTCATTTTTAGAACAGAAATAAGGCAAGCACCGTCTGGAATCCAGATCTTCCGGGTGAGCCCGAAAAACATTATGTTACAATAGGCCTAAGAGTCATCGGAAGAATTGGCATTACATAGTCGTTGGAATGATTGACATTAAGGTTACACCATTCAGTTTGAAATTACTGTAGCAAGGTTTATCATGAGAAGTCATGGCTCACGGCTTTATGTGCCTGATGATGGGATTTTGTAACAATGTTATTACTTGTACAAGCGGTACAGAAATTCAAATATTTAATAAAGATGAATTTCCATCATGCATATCAAAAATCTTAGATTTAGTGAAATGTCAACTTCAAATTAGATGTAGGCCTATAATATTATTATAACACCTGAAATTGTAAAGAAAGTAATTATAAAATTGACAATAATACAAACTCGGGTTTTAAATTGTTAGGAGTTATTGAGAGTGGCGTCCTGTTGTCCACATGCAGTTATCCAATGTTAGATGATCAAGTTCTTTAGAGGAGAGAAATGTTTTGTCTTTGTGTTGAAGTACATAGGATGACGATTGAGCTATGACGGCGTCTGGACCTCGTGGTTGGTATTGGAGGAAAGAGCTAGACCATATACGTGGACATATGGCCTTATAATCGAAATATTTCAGAAATTAGTACCGTACATACAATTATTCGTAAATCGTCCAGTTATTTGGTATTTTTGCCAGATTTCCTTGTTATAATGAAAATTTTAAAATTGCAATCAATTAATCAAATATTAGACTACGCTCACGAGCTGTGGAATATATAATTTGAAGAGTATTGACACAGTGTTGAAATTAGTAGTTCTGACACTTAAAGATTTGATAAACCATGACATAATTGCAAGATTATCACAGTGTGAAGTATTTGGTGGACAAATAATATACAGGTGACTAATTCAGTGGAAAGGGTGTGAGTATCACACACGTCACGCAGCAATGAGTGTCATATTCCTACATATACAAACCAGCGTATATATGTGAGGTGTTCCAGGGAAATGAGTCACAAGTCGCTATAATGATTTTGTCCAAAGTGATTTAATCACAAGATCTCTTTGTGGGAATGTTCTAATTTTGGAGGGTTTAGTGCTTTATATAGGTCATATGAATACATGTACCAAAGTTCAAGAAAGTGTAAATAACTTTGCGTTTCAAAGGTCATCCTATGTAATATATTTAATTACTTTACTGGTAATTGCCCACCCGGAAATATTGCAAACTTTTTTTCAAACATAAATATATCTTGATCTCATCTTGTCAAATATGATGATATCTCAAAATCTATTTTTTTTTATTTTTGCGATGTGTGACTCATTTCCCTGTAACAAATGATGTACTTCCTGGGGTTCAGGTGGTGGGGATATGAATACCACCTGTGGTATAATTATATTTTCCTACATAAACACATATTATGTGATGTGTTCCTATATTGTGATGTGTTCCTATCCTGTATTATGTGATGTGTTCCTATCCTGTATTCCTATACACATAAGCACTCTGCCTACGGCATCGTGCTTATGTGGACGAATCTCGTCCTATAAATTTTCGATTATTGCCGGCTCGTCCCATTCTCTCTATATATATAATGTGTGGGTGTGTGTACGTACGTTAGAAATGTGTCCAAAGTCGGTGAATATGTCAGGGCAAAATTAAAATCTATAGGTCATTAAACTACATCTATATATATATATATACTTCAATATACTTACAAGTGAGCAAGTCAGTATACTCCGTCTCCGTGGCCAAGAGAGTGGTATCCTTTGATGTTCCTGTACTCGACCATAATATCTTCCTCCCTCGCTATGGGAGACAGAGTATAGTACACAACCATTGGGATGAACTCACAGAGGAGTTGATCTACACATGACTATTTTATTTGAGATATCTGCGGAAAAATATCTGTTAGTACGTCAAATCTTAGGAACAGAAGATTCCGTTCGAAGGCGACCTGAAATGGGGAAACTGAAAAAAGAGACCGACTATATATATATTGTATATTCATGAATATAAACGTATATCTATATATGTTTATATTCATAAAATGACCAACAACCAGACTTATCAACTGGCATTGCAAGAAATGTAAAGAAAAACATGCAAGGGATGCTGTGTCTCCAACTCCCAGTGACAAATACATACTATATCATATTAAAGTCATATCAGTTGAACCAGATGCCATCATATATAAATAAAACATGTCGTAATTGAATCGTCAATCGCAAAACATTTTTTAGAAAAACATATGAATATTGAGAAGGAGTCCGAGATAAGGATGTTTTACCCTGCAGACACATGACGCCCTTGTCGTTGGTGCATGACTCCTCTTTCAATTTGCATACGCCATTTTTGTCCTCAATGATCGCGCAATCCTTGCCACCGTTGGTTGTTCCTCCACCGTTAAAAAAGGCGATGTCCACATTATTGTTGTTGCCCCATATGTACTGGCCTTCGGTTGCCGCATCGCTTGCATCCACCCTTACCTTCTTACTGCATATATGGAGATATACATAATACTATCAGATGTATGGAAATAATATACAATATCAAATGTATGGTGACAATATACAATATCAAATGTATCGAGATACATATATAATACACTATCAAATGCATGGAAATAATATACAATATCAAACCCCATATAATATATCTTCGAATCAAATAGAGAGAAGGAAATACCCATTTTATATTGAAAATGTCCTTTAAACTGTACTTCACTTGTGAAAACAACGCGTACACTGTCCCGCGCACCGTACCCGTGTGATACGAAATTGTATACGAAATTCTTGTCCCCACTTTTGATACGAATTTTTTCGTCTCAGCGTATTCGGCGCGGGTAAATGATAACCTGGGAAAGCTAAATCTTTTAATCCCTGGTGTGCGGTGGTGCGTTAAGTGTTGGCGCGCCTGGCCGTGTGCGCCAGTGCGTGAAGGAGTGTGCACTTACCCATGACAAAGTGACAAAGCAGAGAAAAAAACCTGCCCATGCTTGGGTTTGATCTAGCAACCTTGTGATTAAGAGTCAAGTGCTCTAACCATTACACCACTGAACCAGCTATCAACATGGCCTCAACTAATCAATCTGAATGTTAATAGTGTGTGTGTGAGAGAGAGAGGGAGGAAGAGAGAGAGAAACAGAGAGAGAAAGAGGGGGAGAGGCAGACAGGGAGATTGCAATTGAAAGAAATTAAGAAAGAGATTGGTGGGAAAGGAGAGGAAGAGCAGGGAATATATTTTTTTTTCAGGAATATGTATTGAATATATCCAGGTATATGAGTAATTCTCCCAATCATGTGTCATTTGGTTTTCCAACCTAGGTTTGATGATCGGACCTTTATCCTACATGTATTATAGAATATGAATACACTATAAAATGGTTTTAGCTGTACCTCACTTTCCATTCACTTCTTGAAGGTGTTAAAGCATTGCAATAACACCCACTCAAGCGTGGTGCGTCCAAGCATGACCAGACCAACAGACATTGAGGAGCCATGGCCAACATCCATTCTCTAGCTTTGATTTTTCATTTAATTTCAATACGAAAAACGGAGCGCGAATACGGAGCATATCATATTTCGTCTCCGTGATTCAAATGACCGTTTTTCGTATCAGAAGTTCAGGCAATTTCGTCACCACAGTTCACCAGTAGCGTTCGCGGTGACTGTAGACAAAAATCGTCACACTGAAGACGAAAAAGCTCGCCTCTCCGTATCGCCCGGGTACGGTGCGCGGGAGAGTGTATGTAACATCAAAATCTCTTTCAATCAAAATAGCCTTCTAAAGCTAAACATAGCACTGAGCAGTAATTAATATATAGGCCTGTTCCAATTGCAAGTTCATTCGAAAAATAGTTGGTGATTTTTCTCAATACCCTGATACACCTGCGCTAGATTCATTTTAATTCACACCTAAACGCCATCCACTCCCCTCCCAGCCATTACCAGCATGGCACTGATCTTATCTGCTGATATCAGAATCAACAACAGACTCTCCACACCGATATCCAGGATTGGAAGACTCAAGGTGCTATCAATGATTGATAGAAGTCTCCCCAATCCCATTAGATTGTTGCTAAAACATAGCTTTACACTATCTACATCAATTTAAAAAATAATATTGGACTTACTCTCTGCTATTTGCCCTCAATGTGTCGCAGAAAAAAGTGAAAAGTTCGGTACTATCAAGGATTGGAAGAGTCCAGCCATAGCCTTCACATCGGGTTTTCGATTCAGTTTGCGTTTCCTTCAATTCACCGCCGTCATCAAGAACCTCAAATAATTCAACTGTATTTCCACCGATGATATCCGAGCCAAGTGAATTTGTTGTGATCGGCCCTGGGGGGCCGGCTAGAAAGAAATAGAACTGAAATTAATCAACAATTTTTCATTTAAACTGGAGTTTATATTCAGTGTCATGAACATCTGTATGTATCTCTCTATATATAAGCCCATAGCCTTAAAAAATATTTACTTCTACCTTATACTTACGCTGCTTGGAACCGGGTAAAAAAGTTAACAATATAAATACTGCCAGTTTCGACACGGGGCAACTCGGAGACATTTCAGCTCGATCCAAGACTTCCCTGAAATATCGGCAGTCCATGTGTTTTCAACACACCGTCCCTATTCCAATTCGGTAGTTCTGGATGCTAAGGCATATTGTGATAGACTGTCAATGGAAATAATTGTTTTGTATATAGTGCGTGGCATGGTGACAGTAGACAAACGATATCAAATATTTAAGGCGTTGCCACCACACAGGTGGGCAACATAGTCTCCAATCAACCTTGACTGAGGATACACTTATCGGAGTGCTGAAACCTTATAGGTACACATGTCAGGGATACGGATTTCCCCACAAACCGAAGACATACACATGTATTAACTGTTCAAATGTCTTTCGATTGTATTGAACTGGAAATGTTGTTTTATCATTTGTATCTTGTTTTAATTTAATTATAATGTTATGTTAATACCAGGCTCGTGCCTAGAGTCTAAAAGGTAAAAGTAGAAAGTACATTCTACTATCGCTTTACTTGCCATCTTAAAAATAAATAATCATTATACATGAGGTTGTAAAATCGGGATGTACATTAGACTTTAAATCGCTATGGCTATATATATTTTAATGATATTTCACTCAATTAGAATAGTATTGAATATTATGTATATAGTTCTCGAATGCATGGGTAGGATGTATATCTTATACCAAGAGTTATCACCCAGATTATTTTATATTGAAAAATTATGTAAAGTCCTAAAGTACATAGAACTATATTGAACTGTACTCTTTTTGTAGGCCTACGTACATGTACTCGACGGAACTGCACTGTGTTGGAAGACCGAGAAGCATGTCTACCCGTTTGTCAACGATTATTCTTATATGTATTAAATTGGTAAATCAAGTATTTTCAAATCAAATCAAAATCAAAACCCATATATACCAGTGACAATGACATGTAATATAATTTTGTTTCTTTGAAATCTTTATAATATAACGGTTATATCATAATATTATTATGATATAACCGTTTAAGATTGCGTACTCCATTTGTGCATACCTATAAAAACATACCATGTATATATGTATCTGATCTGAATTTAATTTAAGATATCTTCGAATAATTGCACTTCTTTAATAATTTCGGATATCTGCAAAAAGAATTATAATTGCCTAAAATTAATGTAATTTACAGTCTAATCTTGATCTAATATTGATTAACCGATAACTAAAATCCATTTACGGATATATCTAAAATCCGTTTAGAGATAATAGCCTTTAAAAAATAATCTGTCATTTTGGTCCTAGCGTTTGCTATGGTCTTTCATTCTTGATTCCTTAAAATCCCCCATATATATCCTAACTATATCCGTAAACCCCTTTCCTGATATTCCATAATTCATGTATAAATATAATTATGTGCATGGGGTTTCCGAGCGGTCATACTGAAGCGCTGGGTCGGCTCACTGTGGCACGATTGGCATGAATTGTGGCATTCGAACACGGGCGCGGCTGCACGTTCAGCTAGGTTCACCTCCTTCACCCCACCCCGCAAATTGTCAAAGAACAAGAAAAAGAATTCTTAATGTCGTATTGATATTATGATATGGTAAAAAAATCGTAACATTTTAATTAGCTCGCTCTACGTTTTCAGCCATTATGACAAAAAAAACAGTATCACATTTGTGATGTATTTCTGGAAAATGAGCCACAAATGTGATACTTTTCAAAGTATTTTATTCACAAGTTCTCTTTGTACGAATGTTCTCATTTTGGGGGAAATTTCAAGACCGTGTATTAAATATACTCATGCATTTCTAAGCTCATCCTATAGAGTATATTCAGCTACTTTACTAGTGATTGCACCCAGAGATGTTGCAAACTTTGTTTTCAAAAATAAAAATATCAAACTTAAAATATAGAAAGACTTATTGGATGTTCTAGTGTGTACCATCATTAGAATCGGCTTGATCTAATCTTTTCAAATATGATATCTCAAAAACAATTTTTTTGCGACTTATGACTCATTTTCTTAACACATCATATTTACTCATTGTTTGACCGATAGGACTGAAGATATATCAATAATTATGTTGCTAATGGTGTGTGCCCGCTACATAAATATTAAACGGAAACCGGGATTTATATAAATGAAGTAAAAACTAATTACAATGAAGATGGTCTACAAATATGATCCTGAGGTATTTATATATCATACAGGTTAGTATAATAAATCATTCACAAGAATTATATAACTAAATTAATATACTTTGTTTTATTACAGATACTTGACATTGATTTTACCCACCATATAATTATATACTAAGGACCAAATCCAAAACTATAATCAAATGATAATCAAATGATAATCAAAGATGAACTGTAAATACTATTCATCATCATAGTGAAAACTATACTTATATTATATGAATACAAACGAGAATCTAATGTAATTACCACTGAATGTATAGTAAATATAACTATAACAGAAGGTAATTGTAATCCGCCTACTGGCGAAAAATGGTGAAAACCAGTATATATATGTACCTGTTCAAAAAAATAAAAACGTTTTCAAATCTAATAAATCAATACTTGTACATTGCCAACTTGTAATTATGTGTGTGTCTTGTATTATAATTTATCATTATAGTATTCAACAATAATATAATAATAAATTAATAGTAATAAATAATGTCATTGATTATATGACATTAGTATAATCAATAAATTTGGGAGCGTGGCACACCCCTTACACATGTACAACCAATATTTATTAGGAAGGAGATATTAATGAAACCCTGAGGTTAAAGTGTATGTAGTGTCCGTTATCATGGTCTAAGTTGGCACGGATTCTCAAATTGATATCCATTTAGGAAAAAATATGTTTATTTCTTTCATGCAACTTGGGGAAAACAAAGGCCGTGATTTTGTTGAACTTTATAATGTTTTTTTTCATTGGTGCAGTTCCTGCAGCCAAAAGTCAATGCAATTGTTATCACTGTATGTAAATCGCCATAATTATATTTGTCAAACCGTTGATAATGCTAGTTTTTGTAACTAGCTGCTTTATTGTTAAAATCGTGCAATACCAAAATCCCTTGGAATTAAGGCACCCTATTGTCTGTGAAAGTCAGTTTTCGACACCACATGAAATGTGTAAATAGTTCTGGAAATACATTTACAATACTATCTTAACCAACGCAAGGCTCATGAATTTATTGGTATTTAACTGTACGTAAGAAATGGAAGACCACCATTGATAGAGTTGATATTGATATTACTTCAGTCTTGTGCATGTCATTAAAAAGCTAAATTTAAACTGATATTCTGCCATGCCTCCGATTCTGACAAGGAAGTGAACACCCAGGAAACAACTATGTTATTAATTATTTTTCGCCATTTCTTTTTACATTTTAGAATAACTCGGATCTCTTAATACAATCTGCCGCGGCCCACTGTTTACTATTTGTATTATTCAAATCAAATAAACTGTCACTGCACAGTTACAAAATAGCCTTCATTCATGAATAGTAACATGCCGATTATAGGCCTGTGTCTCTTCGAGCGTATTTATATGATATATAGAATATAATTCAGTAAGTATTTTGCGTGTGCATAATTTGTATTTAATTATCCTATTACCTTCATAAGGTCCTTTAATTACAATTGTTAATCAGGGTTATATAATGGCAACGTATACGCTGTTCTGATTTCTCATTCTGCTGAATCTTATGTGAATCTCCGCCAAATGCAGTTGCATGTATACTATACCAGTTGGCTGGGCTGAACTCTTCTCAGGTGACATGAACGCGGCCAATGTCTTTTAAGGGAGTAAGTATATTTATACACACCTTGT
This sequence comes from Sthenelais limicola, assembly GCA_942159475.1. Taxonomy (NCBI): domain Eukaryota; kingdom Metazoa; phylum Annelida; class Polychaeta; order Phyllodocida; family Sigalionidae; genus Sthenelais; species Sthenelais limicola. The sequence goes on from OW804098.1 coordinate 34,448,826, forward strand.
GCATCCAGGCATGACCAGCTACTAGGCAAACTAGAACCTCGAGCACCTACAACCTACCCACCCCTCCTTATTTGCATAACCCCCCAAATCATTAGCATACCCCATGTTTCCTCATGACATACGTAGGACCTCCTTGTAAAAGGTCCACACCCAATACATATACCCGGAGCAGACTACATAAGGACACAGTAGGGCCTTATACTAAGGTACATTTCGGATCTCGGTGGACTAATTACTAAGATTTTCGTCTTCAGACCAGTGGGAAGTTAGCCCCCCACCCTTCTGGTCACTGACTTGACCAGTCGGGTTAGGATTTATATAAAGACTCAGTGACACTTCCTCCTACCTTACAACTGCAAGTCCTGGTTTACCCTTTCTTCGAACACTAGGTAGGTTTGCAACAAGTGTGAGATCGGCGGCGCATGGGACGATTAATTTGAGATTTTATAATTACTTTCACATCGCCATTGTTGATATAATTCGCCTGGAGCAATTTGGTGTCTGGGCATTGTTTCATATCTCATGTGCTAAAGACGTAAACATAACATATAGTACACCTATTGTACAGTGACTCACGTCTCTGTGTAATATGGCAAGCAGAAAGGTGGCACACCTTGTTTGATCATGGCGGTGGGTTTGGAAATTACAGGGTGGATTGCTTTTACCCGATGGTGTAGTAGAAAAGAGTACAGTATACTATTTGAGGTTCAAAATCTGCCACATTTTTGTGTGATATATATTGTTCTATGTGACGTTGATATTTAAGTCCCCCGATTTAAAAATCGTGTCTGATATACGTCGATCGAATATATTGAAAAGAAGATAGATCCCTATGTGTCACGCTTTGATGAGTGTAGAGTATGGTAGGAAATATTGTGAAGTAGGTTATGGGTGAAATCGCCAGAAAATGTACAATACCCCTTCACCAATCCTCTCAAATAATCTAAGTTTAATTAAGACAAAAATAAGGTTAAAAATTCAGTCCAACATAACCAAATAGATTGTTAGAATCAAGGCAATATCAAATATACTCAGATATACCTAGTATTGACCATTTCTTAGTCTAATGTAACAGAATTTACTAAATATGTAGATCTGCAGATTGTACATTTTCTGAAGATCTGACCCTCATATTATACGTATGCTCTGATTAACCAAACAGTTAAGATGGCCTGGGGTGCTAACCTACCAGTAGGAAAAGTTATTAAGGAACCATGATAATTAGGAAAATATTAATATATATTATCTCCACTTGCAATGAACGGCCCATCCTAATTCCTAGTTAATGTAGAGATTAGATGACCTCCTGCTATAATCGAGTCCATTCCGATTGTGATTTAGAATAAGTAAAAAAAAATGACCAAATGGCCTCATTTGACATGAAATTTTGACATTTATTAAAACGCATGTTTATGTAAGTCTTTGTTATTCTCAATAGCACATATCTTCCTGTATTTTTTTTGGGGGGGGGGGGATTGCCTGTCGTTAGTTTCAAAAGTAGGAGAACGATTTGAATTTTTACCCCATCAAGCCCTCTTTTTGAAGATCAGTATTGGAAAATACCATTCGAAAAATATCAAATTAATCAAATATTATGCACCAGTATTTACCTGTTGGATTTAAAGGACAATTAGCAATATGACATATATACTGTTGCCAAATGCCTCATATCCTTATCATAGCATTGTCTGCGTTACGAAAATTATGCGTTGCGTTACCACTTTAAGGCCCTGTGAAGGCAAATGACATGAGTCAACAATGTACATTTTCTCATGTGAATAGAACATGGTTATATGTAATTATGAGTGAAAGGATTTGATGTTGGTATTCAGTCCTGCGTGTCATTGGCATAAAACGGCGTTACGGAAATTACGCACACCCTATTGAGGGCCCATGAAGGCACATGAGATGAGCCAGCAATGTATATTTTCCCATGTGTATATATAGAACATGATAATACGTATACAAGTGTGAAAGTATTTTAATCATGTAGGTGATGTGAACAACTATATGCACCAGTATTATATCATATCACATGTTTTCATAAATTACAAGGGGGTCTATATATCGTTACTGAAATTACCGCCCATATGGCCAAAATTCAACACAATGGGGGAAAATAGAAACGTCCATAATGCAGCTGTGATACTTTCAGGAATAATACTTCAAGACATCCACTCTTCATTCATTTAATTTTCATGAGAATCAAAGTCATATTCTTGTAAGAAGAGACATTCCCTCTAGAAAACTATGATTTTGTTGCCCTTTTTGCTGCAAATTCGCCATTTTTTGTCTTCTAGCTTTGATTCTTTTCTGGTAATACATAGGCAAAACCATATATTGCCCTTTAGCTCTCATCGACCTCAATGCAATGGGGGTGAAAACGAGGAGAAACACTAATGATTAAAGAAATTATGGCCTGGAAGAAAATAAATTCTATTTGTACATATTTTTTTTGACTTTTGACTTTATTCATGTTGCTGCCCGATATTCTTTTTCTTTTTTCTTTTTTTCCTTTCTTTTTTCTTTTTTTTTTTTTTTTATTACAAAAGTCAGGAAAATCCCTCAAACTTGTATTTATCTTGTTGTTTCAGACACCATGGTGTTCCAGCAAGGACAGGTGCAGTATGTGCAAGCTCCCCAGCAGGTCATCCAGGCGGCTCCTCAGCAACTGCAGCTGGTTCAAGGTGCCACCGATGATCAACTGTATGGCGGGGGCCAACAGATTTATCTGCAGCAGCCACAGGAACCCCAGCAGCAGGTTCAGCTCATTCAGACTGGTGCCCCAGGTGCTCCACAGCAGGCAGTCCTCATAGATCAAGGTGCACCAGGAGCACCTCAGCAGCAGATCCAACAAGTGGTGACTATCCAACAGCCCACACAAGCTCCCAAGGTGAAACATGTGCCCCTTGCCAAAGCCCGTGTCCTTTATCTGGGAAGTGCAGTGCCTCTGGAGACAGCAGTTGGTCTTGAAGCCTTACAGCAACCATTGAAGGAGCGATACCGTACCGGAAATGGTGAGGTTCCTGGTATTGATTCTTGGTTAACAGTGTTCAGCTCTGGGATCCAAGTCAAGTTTGTCAGCAAAGATAGCACTGAGACGCCCAGTGTGTGGTTCCCAATCCAGACACTGCATGTCTGTGCTGCTGTCAAGGCAATAGATCTTATCCTTGCTAACAAAGAGCGTCACACTAAGTTTGTAGCTCTTGATTCAGAACATGGCAGGAAATCAGAGCATCCTCCAATCTTTGCGGCCATCATGCGAAGAGTCACAGGAAGGAAGATCCTTGAGGCTCATGTGTTTGTGGCTAAAAGCAATCAGGCTGGTATGGCCTTAGTCCAATCTGCTACTCATGCTTATGAGCACAAGGAAGGCTGGACAGAAGATGAGCCTGAGGATGTACCAGGACACGACTCCAATGGAGACCCCATGCGACTTCTGGCTGCTGAACCCCAAGAAAGTGGTTGCAAAGACGCTCCTCCAGAGTTCTACAAGCCTCCACCCAAACAAGGCTACTACTACACCCCAAACAAGGATCTGGTAAAGAATTACAACATCCATGGAAGCAATGGAGGCAGACAAGGGCCACCAGCTCTTCCTGGACCTCCGGGACCACCAATGATGCACCCTGCTCTTCCTGATCCAGGATTCTATGGTGGATATGGCCCACCACCTGTTGAGTATTTTGATGATTGGGGCGCCTTCAGTGGGCCAGTGTCCATCTTTGGCCCACCACCAGACATGTATGGTCCACCCATGCAACAAAAGAAGAAAAAGAAGAAAAAGAAGAAGCATGAATGTTGTGATGACCATTCAGATGATTGTTGTTGCGATGATCACAACCGCTATGACTACTACCCTGACCACCATTACAAAGAGTACCGTGAGACACACAAGGATCGGCGTCGGGATCGCGACCATGATAGGGATCGCAACCATGATAGGGATCGCTACCATGAAAGGGATCGCTACGATGATAGGGATCGCAACCATGATAGAGATCGTGACCGGCGTCCATACAGGGTTGAATATGCCGATCAGGCACCACCAAGGGAACGTATCTACATAGAACGAGAAGCTAGTGGTGGTAGGAGAGATCGCGGCTATGACGACCCCTATCGCTCTGAGCGCCGCCAAGAGTCACCACGTTATGATTATGGAGAAGAGCTTATCTTTTATGCTCCTGCATACATGGATGGTTACGGAGGTGGCTATGGAGGCGGTGGCTATGGAGGTGGCGGCTATGGAGGTGGCGGCTATGGCGGTGGCTATGGAGGAGGCTATGGCGGTGGCTATGGAGGTGGCTATGGCGGAGGTTATGGAGCTGAGGGAGATATGTTCTACGATGGTTATGGAGGCGGAGGTTACGGGAATGGAGGAGGATATGGCAATGGATACGGTTATGAGGGCGACTTGATAGATCGATTTGGAAGAAGCCTTGCATACTAACTTTTCTCAAATATGTTAAATGCTTTGGCACTCGATCGAAGTTAATTTATAACACAGCGGTTTAAGGTATGTTATGCTTTAATCCAGATGGCTTACTGACTAATAATATGGACACACCTATCAGAGGACTAAAACAAAAAGAAAGGAGACAAAGGAATGAGAAACAGAATGGAGATGCAAATTGAATCAGCGTCCAAATGAGTGGGGTTAAGGGCAGACGGAATGTTAGAAAACTTTCTTCAAGTATCAGATCTCAACTTCTATAAAAAAAAATGAGTCAAATTCAACCCAAGACGAAAAACTGATAATTTGAAAATGTAAGCATACACATATCACATAATGGTAATTGGGAAGTTGTCAAACTTAATTCAATACTGGTAAGTATATGGATTATTGAAACATATATTGCCATGTCGTTATGTTCATCCAATATATGCTTTAAAATGGATTCTTTCTTATAAATGTGAATAGAAGTCAAACAATCTGAAGTAGAACAGCGATTCCATATTGTTTGCATTCCGGTTACTACGAACCATTAACTTAGTACGGTTCTCTGTGTATGTATCTGGAAATGGGTACCCCATTCTATGCTAATCATAGCTCTACCAGGAGGTCCCTTCTGTGTGTGAATTTTCCCTGGTTCTTAATTAATTACATGGCCCGATATAGTAAGTGAACGCTCATGAATTTACATCGTCGTTTTGAAAACTATGTAAATAACGAGATTATACCCCAAGAATATTTCATTCAATCAAAATGAGTATCGTAAGAACGTAGTGTACATCAAAGGTTCTCCAATAATAATGTATATGATCACTTGCGAGACTAATATGACTCTCTGATCACCAAAAAAGCAATGTCAGCTTTGCTTTTGCGCCAAGTAGTCCATAAACAATAACGAAACAATTATATGAGCAATGCAAGATTGATATGTCTATATACAAACACTAACGTGCTTAGGGGAATAGTTGTCATAAAAATAAAATCTCTAGACCAAGACCAGGATATTGGGTGTAGGAGACTTCTCCTACTTTTCGAATATATTTTATTTCGTATATTATCTCGGAAATGATGGGATAAATTTCTATTATCATAATAAAAAAAACTCAAATGAGAATTCATGTTCGTGCTTCTCTATACATGTACACGTGGAGGTAACGAGCCGTGAATCTAAGAAGAAACGAGAATCCTCTTGACATTTATTGGGGATTTTTGCAATACCACTAAATTGATAATATGATTTATAACCATTAAATTTATGTGGCTTTGTCTTAAAGATATGAAAATTTAAGAATTACTCTGAGGACATAGATGTACCGTATTTTTATCGACCTAGTATGTGGCATGGTCACTATTAAATATTGGATAATCAATGTGCAATAAAAGGCTTATTCAAAATATTCAAAATACCCGTCATGTGATTCAACAACAAATATATTAACTTTCACACATAAACATATCACCAATTGAGTATAGGATATGATACACTGGCTTTTATAGCTTGAGCAAGAAAGTACATGTAATAAGCATGTATGGCTATCTCTTTGTTAGTTGCATAAATATCAAAAAGCATGTCATTCAACCTATCGAAACAAATTGCTGATCCTATGAATTATCCCCTTGTAAGCATTTGAAATAGACTGGATGAATATACTCGCGCGTCTGAATGTCAGCTATCTAACTATGATATAGTTTAGCCAATTCAAACGTGTATATATACATGTTAATGTGTGGGGAAACCATATTAATATCATATATATGTCAATGTGTGGGGAAACCACATTAACATCTCTGTCGATTGGTTTCGAAAAATGAAACCCAAAGACCAAGACCAAAAACCATTTTCTTTTCCTAATCCGGGTAGCTCTACCACCTATCTGTTAATGAATGGGGAGACCATGCATTAACATCTCTGTCGATCCGATTGCTTTATTTTGGAGAATATTGGAATTACAGAATATTGGAATTAAATTATATAAGGGTCAGGTCGTCAGAAAATGTACAATTGGCAGCTCTACACATTTAGTTAATTCAGCTAAATTAGGCTGAACATGACCCATACTAGGTATATCTGGTCAGTGGGTATATATTTCCTATTCCATTGATTAAAGAAATCTGTTCAGTTATGTCAATCTGTGTTTTGAGCATTATTTTCGTCTTAAATTAGGGTTATTTGAGAGGATTGATGAAGGCGAATTGTACATTTTCAGGCGACTTCACCCATGATATTGATCTGCGCTCTTATAATTCCGTCAGTAATGAAACTCACTTCGAGGCGAGATCAGGGGGAGTTTTTACTAGGAGGCACTGGATATTCTTTTGATTTAATGGAGCTACATTTTATATTTGTATTTAAATACATTTATTCGGCATCAAACATTTATAAAACATACATTATATTCTCAGAATGAGCTGTAGCGATTAAACGTTAAAAACGGTTTTGACAACACATATTATAATAGTATATTCCGATATATGGAGATGGAAAAATAACATTATGATAAGACCAATGAAATTAGGCCAACTCAAGCGCCTTGTCATACACATGACAGGCCTAACAGGTGGTACAATATTAATTCATACATGGTCAACATCCACAGATAAAACTCCAGTTTCTTATCAACGAGATGTAGTAATGACGCGAGTATTATTAAAAGTCCCAGTGTATATAATTATATGGATCTATTTTCGAGTCGAGCAGCTCCGCCATCTCCCTGTCTATCTTTCTATCTACCTATCTTGCGAGCCACTGAGCACTCAGCCGATCGAGATATATTGCTATTCCGAGCCATGCCCACTACTTTCTTTCTCAGCCAACGTGTACTTCCCCGGATCAGCCCCAAACATAATTATAGGTATGAAAGGGCATCACTTAATTGTGGAACAGGAGAGGGCTGGCAACGAGGTTATAAACATTGAAACCTAGACATATAACAATTCTCAAACTTCTCAATTCTCATATTTAAACTCCCATGATCATATTTTAGTTTTGGTATGATGTAATGATATATGAATATCATGACGGTTTCCGTGACGCTGAGACACATATGTGACATTACTGTGGCATAATTAAAGGAATCCGAACCATTTTTCTTTCCGATTATATAATCGGAAATCAGTGTATCACCCAGAAACTTGTCAATCATTGATACAATTTGGTTCCCTCCCATCATCGATATCAGGGTTAACCATCAGTTGTTGATTCTGATACCAGCATATAAGATCAGTTGCATGCTGGTAATGGCCCGGAGGGGGGGGGGGGGGATACGCGAAATGGGTTTACTAGTTAGTCATAATAAATCATCTAATTTTTGGTAGTCCACCCCCACCCACGACCCTCCCGTTGGATACCGAATTATTAACCTATTAATTGGATTTGTATCTTCGAGCGTGGGGGTTGTTATTTCCCACTCTCCCGAGCCAGGGCAGATTCTACTAATCTATACTCAGGAACGTAAGGAGTAAAGCTCTGCTGGGAGGATGTTATTTACCAGTTGGGGTCAAAACACATGAAAATAGGGAAGCCTATATTATACATGTACTACGTGTAATACGTTCGTTCTTTTAACATAACCTGCCTGAGAGTTTGATAATCTCCCCGCATATGGGTCCGATTTTCATAAAATGCAAATTTGGTAACTTCTGCTAAATTAGACTGGAAAAATATGAACAATTGGTATATCATATAGTACCTTTGGCATTGTGTTGATAAGGAATGTCTCTTTCATTGTGTTTAGCGATATTTTGAACGTCACTTTTCTCTTAAATTTGGGTCATTTGAGACGATTGGTGAAGGTGAATTGTACATTTTCTGACAATCTAGTCCATATATCTGGATCATTACGAATTTAATCCCCGCTTTGCTCTACTCGTTTCTGAGATTTAGCTTTAGTGGTCAAGCTTTGCTTACCGAACGGAGGCCCCCGTTTTAATGTTTGTGGATCCCTCCCTTTGCAAACCATGCTCAACGGGGATTCGTAAACAGCCAGAGTGTAATATTTAGCAACTATATATTTCTAAAAGTAGGACAGCTTGTGTGTCATTCCCTATAATATATTATATAATCATTGAAGCATCGTGATATCGAATATGATTATGTGAGGGATGTATGAGTGTCACTCATACTCTAAACAGAGTTTTGATTCTTCACATATCAATATTCGCATCGATCCTTTCCCGCCTTTCATCCTAGCTGCTTGCCCCACACGTACCCACTCCCTCTCTCACTTTCTCACTCTCTCTCACTCTCTCTACCACATATACGCATTGGTGCATAATTATACCATTCATCATACTCTTGTCTTAAGACTTTTCTAGGTTTGTGGGTTTCTAACTAAAGCCGATACACCAGTTATACATGTCACAGCATGGTGTATGCATGCTTTGCCCTCAATTTCTTAATACATACTTCAAATCGTATTATTCTGGAAAGCATTCCTATGTTTTAATTGAAAATGCCCCATGATACTTATTCAATAAATAGCTACTCGCTTAGGTCTTCTGTTTCGGCAATGAGAGGGACTGAATATTTCAAGGGAAAGTGCTTGGTAGATTGGTCTGAAATGTAATTTTTACAAAATAGTTTCTAGTAACTTTCGTAATATACAGAGTGTCGTACAAGCAGCCCCGTTGCGTCCATAATATCGGATTTAGCTGAATGGGGCTATATGGTTATCCTTGGAGACATCCCATTACAATGTATTCTAGTTTTATTAATATGATGCTAATTGGTATGTCTGAATCTCACGTCCACATGGACATGTGTGACCTTAGAGCTTAACATTTGGAGGACAGCTTTTTTTCACAGGTCAATAACCATGTGTGCTATGTGGATGCATACCGTTGTTCCACCGGACTATATATGGTGATATTTATGATAATAATAGTATATTTCATCTTATATTTGTTCTAATTGTTCGACTGTCTTTTTGCCGTCTGCATTATATATGCATATTTGAAACCCGTAAGTATTCCACGGTAGCTATATGTTAGCCTAACCGCCCTTGGAGATCGTAGAGAAAGTATGAGAGAAGTCATCGGCGGGCGTAGCCCAACTAGATGTTCACCACCGTGACATCTCACGACTGGCAGGTTCTTGTTGTATTGAAGCTATACGCCCTATACGCTTGTGTGGAATACCTAACACCCCTATGTCTATACACCGTGAATATCAGGGCGTAACATAAGTCAGACATAGATATATTTTTAGCTTATAGAATATCATCCATTTATCTAGTAGTATTTTCTCCAATTCTTGTAAAATTAGTCCATTATTTCTTCCTACATTGCCGTAGAACTATATTTCCCTCCTCGCCCTGACATGGTTCCATAATTCCCTTATATATAGGAAGCACTGCACAAAAGAAAGGATCAGAATGGTAGAGGGGTAGGTCGCCGAGTGCCTACAAAAAGATTAACCATAGCATCTGTATGGTGAACCTCAATCTCAAATTCACCTCAGTAAATCCTCTGAAAATATTTGAGAGGAAAGGAAAGTAATGTCATCTGCGAATATATTATTTTGCATGTCATTCACGCGGACTTCATGGATATGTGCATGTCAAAGGTCTATGCGAAAATACCAGCCTCAACATTGCCTGCGACAAAGAGTCTCTCCAATACACCATCAATTTAGCCAACTTCGGAAGAATGCGGAAACGCCCCAAACGTGTGCATATTATAGTCACTCTGCTGAAGTGTCTCATGACGTATTGCACGGTGCTGACGGTGCATTGTCGTCTTGAATAAAGGATTGAAGATGTATTCTTTCTTTAACAATTTCGGTTCATCATTGAATTTATTAGAATGGAAAGCTGATCACAATATCGACAGCACTGCCATGGGTAAGGAAATACATTTTTATTCTACCCAATTTTATATTGTATTTGTATGAACATAAAAAGAAATAATACTTGACAGCTGAAACAATACCTTCTCTCCGGAACAAAATTGAATAACGTATGTGATGTATATTACTGAATCATGTTCAATTGTATTCAAAGATTGGATTTTAGTCTTTTAATTACTTCTGGAAAGATGTATCTAAGTAAGGTGGGTCGCTTGTATATCTTATGCCCGGGTTGATTGTTAGAGTTATGATGATGGATTGGAAAACCCTTGTTGTTAGTTTAGGTATTTTTATTATTTTTATTTATACTTCTGGAAAGTATAATTACCTTTATTTCATAGTCATTGGTTGTTTGGACTCTAGGTGGGGTTAACCAAGTCCATTGCTGGTGTCATATATGTCGGGTGGAGGGGTTGGGCGTGGAGACGTGTTCTGTAGGGCGTTACTCTTATCCAACCGCGGCGACCTATTTGTAAATATCTAAATCAATGTATACGTGTAGTTCTATTGCACAATTATATAAGACAAAGCATCCAAGCGCAAATTTAAGGAGGTACAAGAGCGCATACATGGCATAGATCTATACATCAAGGTCATCTAGTTGCAAGACATGCAAAAATGCAAAATTCTACAAAGATATATATTCCCAACCCTACTGAGACAATTACTATGAATTTATATTTACAACCTCTCAATACAGAACGAAATATTCCCAACTGCTTGGAGAATTAGCAGTGTTCGGCCGATATCCCGAAAAAAAAGCTAACGTTATTTTCAGAGGACACTGTTATGTAACATTACGTAACATTGTGCAACCTCATTATATTTATATTAGTTATTAATTATCACCCATTTATTATATTACTTGAGGCGAATTATTAGAAAATTAGTGGCCAGCAGACTATAGCATCACCTAGATACAAACAGAACAGTGACCGGCAATATGGAATTAGAAAGAACAACGGCACGTATTCTTGAAGTTATTTTATTATAAATACAAATGATAACCTTAATACAAGCAGCCCATATTGACTTTAGCAAGGCGTTTGATTATGTAAATCGTTAAATTTATTCAATAATGATCCATAAAAGTTTCACATTATACGGCCTGTTTGAGAACAAAATCCGAATACATACAAAAAGGACAAAGAAACCTGTATTAGTTGGTGAATGGAAAGGGGGTAATTTTTCAACTGATAATAATGATGAAATTCAATGTAAACCACAACCGAACCTACTTCCCCGGCTTCTCCTATCCTATCAACAATGTAAAATATTGATTGTATCATCCCTGATATGAAATTGTACTTTATCAAATAGCACGAAGTTGTCTTTAGACCAATGAACGATTGTGTTAGGAATAGATATTAACACTCTAATGAGAAAACGAAAACGAAAACGTTTCAACGAAAAAGCAGTCATGAATTTAAGCAGGGTAACATCCCTTTTCAGGAGTACCTCTAATCAAGGGGGAATGTCAAGGTAGAATGATTGATTTCATGAATTCCATGCATTTCAACGAAGGGTGTACTATTTAAGCAAATGTTCTGGTAAGAACATAAATGATATCACCTGCCAATCTTCGAGCGCTGAAGTTATCGTTGTACACTTAATGCTTTTAATTCGGGTAAACGATATGAAGGGGCGGATGCCATGAGTTCCTTTCACAGAGGTAGGTCCACTTATTGCCAATCTCTCACCGGTTTCCACGTTGGAAGTAAACCCTACCTGAGACGCCACCTGCATTCTCAGCAAGACACTTGTAACGTATTTCAGCGAACCATGTCGGCATGCTCCTCCGATGTCATATTTAGGCCCATTACTTTACGGTAGATATTTTCTCCAGAGCCATAATGGAATCTTGATGGGGAAAATCATTTCACGCCCAGATCAGTTTCCCCAATATATCTGATATATAGTAGGCCTACAAGTTATCAGTGCTTAGATGAGATAACGCACTAAATTATGGACTAAAATCTAAAGTTACCAGTGCTTAAATATATTTCATTCAAAATATTACTTAGATATCTAATTTTATTAGTTTCTTAAGGGTGGAATTTGGGGTTTATCAGCATCTAGAACTGTCAAAGGCATATTTAAAAGGGTTCTTAATAACTATCTCAATCGTAACCACGGCTCTTCCTATCGTATGCTGAGCTAAATGGGTTTATATTGTCGGGAGCCCTGTTGGAAATAGAAAATTAAATTTGCCAACTTTTGGAACCATATATACGCCAATTTTTGTAACCCGATCGATAACAGTAGAATTAGCCGTCCGAGGAATTGACAATCAAAAATTGAACGTGTAAAATTTGAAAAAAATTCAGTCGTTTTGGGGAAAAGCTGGAGCGAAGAGGATAATTTGGATTCATTTTAGAACCACATATATACACTCAAATCATATAACAATTTAATTGTCCGTATGTATAAAAAGCCACTATTCTATCTTATCAAGCAAGCATTAATTGATAAATACATCATTCTTAATTCTAAATGTATTGGTATACTACTGAAAAATCAGTGTTTAGGGGTACATCGGACGCATATTGTTTTTTTGTTTTTATTTTGACTGGGATGTTATTTCCCAGGGACCTGGGGTTTTCAAATGGTCCCAGTTTATGGGTACAAAGATATGCTTGGATAGTAACAATTAGACATCATTAGAGATATAGAGCTGCAGCAACAAACTATATAGATTATAGTGGGGAAAAAAATAAAACAAAATAGAGTCCCAAGCGATAGCCACTATCATAAAGTGTGATCGGTGGTAATGGGTAATAAATATATCGTAGGCATTTGATTTACTAACGTATATTAAGCCACTATTATTTAATAATACATCAGAGAATCAGACCGTAAACCAATTGTCTGGTGCCACACAACTACATAAGTTATAGTGAAAGTAAAATAGATTACCGAGCGATAGCCTCTATCATAGAGTTAATTGGTGGTATCTGGTGATATATATTGTAGCTTAGAGTAATATCACATTGATATTACTCTAAGATTGTAGGCAATTGATTGACTAACGCATATAGAATCATAGGATAGCCAATAATTTAGAATATAAAATTATTGACACTATTGTTTAATGATAAATCAAAGACTCAGACCATAAACACATTGTCTGGAGTATGATCCTTCAAGATAGGTAATAAAGATACAATTGAAATACGACTTAAATGTTATGAAATCTTATTTAGGGTTTACAAGTGCACAGGGACAGAAACATTAAACTCCAATGTACGGCCCTTTTAGTAACTAAAAGATATCGATTTTGTGTTTCCAATGATGCGAGCTGTACGTGAGGTATCGACTATAATTAATTTACAGCTCATTTAGTTTACAGTTAGATAAATGCACCGTATGAAAACTTCCCTGAGGGATAGTGCGGTTTTTTTCTAAAAATTGTTTAAATATTGTTTATTGGCCCGAATGAATAAATCAAGAAACAGATAATCAAGAAGCATCAAAAAACAGAGAATTAAGAAGCAAGCGAATCAGCTCTCCAAAGTATTGCTGTATATATATACCAGCAATAATCATCTTTCTGGTAGTGCAAAGAAATACATTCTGTGTCCTCCCAGGAATCTCTGTATGTGATTAATTCGGTATTATCAACATTGTACCCCTCTCTCATCTTGTGTCTCAGTTTCAGCCGTCCTGGTCGAGCCCGCCTCCCGGGGATCCGGCTCTAGATAAGTAACCCGGTGGGCAGGGTTTACATTCTGCCACCCAACTGGCCAAATATCTAGAGAATCAAGATACAAGATAAGTCCTTGGTGCGTCCCGTAATCTTGGCAATAAATAAACCACGTATCTCCTCCTCGCAGAACTTGCGCTGCGAGTGTAGGCTTTTTCTTGTGGACTTATACTTTTACTCTCTGCATGCATCGATACGGGCGCGAGTTCTATTACTGGAAGTTACCTGAGAACGAAGTGGTGTATGAATCGGACATTCACGCTAGAAAATCATCTACTAATTTACAACGTGTGTCATTTTAACTTTTTTTATTATTATTATCAACCTTACGAATTCAGCACGTACATAATGCCGAATAAGAAGTTATTAATGTTTGGAAACAAACTGACTAAATATCTTCCTCGCTTCCGTTGGGCATTGATGCAGAAATCCATTCGATTCTCATAAGAAATGGAGGATGCTCGAGGGAAATTCACTTTTTAATTACAAAGAGCCCAATGCCTCCCGAGTGTATAATATTGAATCATTTCATTGTACAAGTCGTCATATAAAGCAATTCTCAGTCAGTTATGACATTACTAAATACAAAAAAATTAATGGTTGGGGGAGAACGGAAATTTAGTACCACGTATCCAGCATATGAAATTCAATCGACAAGTGAACGCGAAATCCATGGCAAATACTATAAATATTGTGATGGAATCATTGCGTTTTTTCAATGTAACTGTTAAAATATATAAGGATTATTTTAAAATAGAACTGTTCGCTTAGTGGAAACTAATTATGAAAAAAGAATAGATCGAATGAGCATAATTAATATAGGAACTAATAATATGTTTTATTATTCAATTTAAGGCTAATATTTATTTAACATTTACAAAAAACGCACCATCCTTCAATGATGTTTTCAGGCGTCGCCTGAATATAAATAAGTATGATAAGTATTATAGTAATATAAGTATGATCAGTATTGTTGATGCAAATTGTTAGTCGAATATTTTTCAAGAGAAACATAGCTATTCATTTGGAGTCCAGCACACAATTAAGGTATAGATCACGTTGACATTAAAAAATGCTGCTGTTAATGTTTTTGACTATCGGCGTCGACCAATGATATCGTGATAAGAGACCCACCTTTATTCCATTATTTTAATGTTTTAGTTAAACCGGCACCGGAGCATGTTCATGGGAATCCGCATGCTCATGCGCATGGATAAATGGGGTTCCACTGGGAATCATGCAGCTATTCATCTGGGGCGGATAAAGAAATAAATAAAAACACGGACAAAGTTTATTTGACCAAGGCGTTGGGGATTGGAAAGATCAATATCGACTAGAGTCGTAAATAATTCATGCTACACCAAAGTCCCCTTGGCTTATATGATTTGGGAATGTTAACATATGGCGTCAGTTGGCCCTCACACGTCTAGGAATTGAAAAAGAATTAGTCCCCACCAAAGGATATCATGCAACGGACAAATTCTAACAGTCTAGGCCCAGAGATGAGAGAGTCCCTTCAAACGGAGGGAAAGCCTCTCGCCTCTCGCCTCAAACCGCAAAGTGCCATTATAATTCCATTAAGCCCGCAAACTGTCATTATTATATTCCCATTAGAACGCCGAGTCCTAGGCCAAGAAACCGATTAGCGAAGTAGGCGTCCAATCACTGACATACCGTTCTTATCTGATCTGATCGTTTGGACCTAGACTGCTAATACACTATGCCTTAAGATGTATGTACTGAATATTTTTCTACCTTATTAATATTTTTCTGCTGGTCGTTTTTACAGTGATGTAGGCATGTTGTTCAAATGCAACACGTTTAACATATAATTCGATATTATACTATTCTTGACAAAGAAATCCATCGATGCGTAGATTGTCTCTCTATCTTTATTCGTCGAATCTAGAAGAGGGCATGGCGTCACAACTAATCTTTCTAGATCATTCTAACTGGAATTATGTATGTAAAATAGAATTGAATTTTTGTGAATAGCGAGAAGGATGGTATACCCCATAACTCGACAACATATGGAAATTACATACAATCATTTAAGGAGTTAAAGCTTCATTTAATACTCGCTGTGTATACATGTACTTGATGTGTTACAGGTAAATGAGACACAAGTCGCAAAAACGATAAGCATATTTGAAACGATGAGATCCAGCAGATTCCAGTGGTGGTAAACATTAGGATATTGAATAAGTATTTCTATATTCTAAATTTGATATTTTTATTTTTGAAAAAATGTTTGCAATATTTTTTAGTGTACCATTATTGTAAAGTAGCTAATATACTCTATAGGATAACCTTAGAAATTCGGTCTTGAAATTCGGTAAATGCATTCATATCACTTTAAACGGTACATACCCCAAAGATGAGAACATGCCTACAAAGAGATCTTGTGAATAAAACACTTTGAAAAATATCAATTTTGCGACTTGTGACTCATTTTCCTGTAACACATCACAAATTATCGAGGGAAAACTCCTCTAAAAATGATAAATCTATATGACAGTTCACATGCCTACATTGGCAAATCTTAGCACAGGCAAAATAGTTTGAGCCAACATCTGTGAAGCAAACCAAAATGCTTTTCCCTGTTTCTGGCAGAGTAACCTGCCGTGGATTATGTGCATTATCGGATTTCTCTACATATACGTCAGCCAGACAGTTAAGGGAAATACGGACAACGTATAGTAATTTAGCATCAAAATTGAGAAAATATAATTTCCGTCACTATAATATTATATCCATATTTAGGTGAACAATACAAGTGATTTTATTTCTACTGGATAGGACCTTATAGCTGTCCTTCTGTGTGGATTGTTCGTTTTTATATCAGTGTACTGATATTAAAAACGAACGATTTAAACAGAAGGGTCGCTATACAAACAGAATTTTAAATGAAAATTTAGTTCGATTCTAGCTGAATGAAATGAAAAGATAATGCTTGAACAACTAACTGCATGTATATCTAAACACGCATGTATCTAAACACTACTAGATTACTAGATCGGTTTTATCGAGGGGATAGGAGTGGAGGGGGCCAACCCTTTAGGTAAAATAAAATAGCTCTTGACATGTATTTTTATTTCTGCTCCAGATGTCTGCTTTATTCGTTTACTATGCTATTTGAACCAAGTGACGCGAATACCTAATAATAGAGATTTTCATCACGTAAGAGAATTGCAAATTAGGACACCAAACAAGTCATGGCAGTGTTTCATCATAACTTCAATAATTGACGTATGATATAAACATGCTAGATTATATTCTTTATAATTGTGATCGTATATATGATATAAATATTATATTCCCTTATGTGATCGTTGAACATCTAGGTTTATCGAAACATCTTGCGAGGTGTGGATACCTTGAATTCTAAAGTATTACTTTGGACACACGAAAGAAAGCCTTCAAGTAAAGTTATACAATTGAAATTTGAACTGTTACGCACCGTGTAATCAATTGATACAATTTTACCTGTGATTATAATACACATGGAAATAAGTATCATTAATAGACTTTATGGAAAGGCTATATATAGTATAGTAATAGCTAACTTCTGAGAGAGAAAAAACATTAACACCAAAAGTTTAATTAAATATGGACTTCAACTAATTGATAACGATGAATAGTGTCGGTTGACGCCCTCGACGATGACCTTTTGCAGGCGTGCAAAGTTAAGTGATCCCTAAACGGTCTGCTGAGAGCACAGTAAAGCAGAAAGTTCACTGCGTAGTTCACTGCTTGTGCAACATTGGCAAGAACGGTCGCGGCACTGGTGCGGAAATAAGCGCGGTGTCCGTCTGTTGCCGACATGGTCTCCGGAAGTATCCGCAGAAATGAAAGGATCATAGAGGGCGACACAAGGACGACGTGGAGGACGACGATGGAAATGAGAATAGTCGTTATTTTCGACGCACTGTATTGAAAGACGTCAGAGCCATTGGTGAAGCGAGCTCTACTTTTGTAGATCTTGGCGATGAGACAGATATTGAAAATAATCAGCATGACAATGGGCAGAAATGTTCCGATTATTGCCCAACTGATTAAGTACCCATGTTTTATTTGAATGAACTTCGGATTAAGTAAGACAAAATGTCGTACGGAACCATCGTTGCAATGAACCACTTCAATATAATATTTTGTAAAACCAGGAATGCTGAAGAGAAGAGCAATGGCATAAATTGCTATGTCCATGATAATTGTCCTGCTGACTTTAATGAGCCATTTGGCCTGGAATGGAAAGATTACAGCAATGTAGCGTTCCATTGCAACTGCAACCACGAGCCACGTGCTGGAGAATGCAAATAGGTTCATGACAGAGGGTTTAAATGTTTCGTAGTAAAGAGTGACGACCATCAAAAGGGCATCACCTGTGGCTTTGTGAATGGATGGTAGAAACGTAGCGGGAAGACCAACGAGACAGAAACAAAGGTCTGATACAGCTAAAGACACCAAACCTGTTGCAGCTGACTTCTCAATTTCATCCAGTGCATGTCGAAATCTGCTGCGAGTGAAGATAACTATGTTCATGATGTTCCCAACGATGCCTAATATAAAAATTATTGGCAAAACAATAGTATTGGAAGCATGATGGATCCTGTGATAGATTATTTCTTCCTGTGTCACATTGTGTTCAATTACGGGGTAAGATATTCCTTCGTATGATATGTTTCCATCAAAAGCATAATCATAATAATCATAGTCTGCCTGATATTCATCAGAAACGATATCCTGAGGACAAAACATCATTCCAGGTCAGTAGCCACCATAAATCATAGATGGGCATATTCTCTTAGATACAATGTCATTCATAGAGCGGAAGGAACTGGTTGGCAAAGCCTAAAAGAAGTAAGTGTATATCATTGTTTAGACCAAGCTGTGTCAAAATTAGGGAGCTGGTTACTATGTGAATTAAAATTCCTCCATATGTTATCCTAGCACGAAGTGCCTATCTGCATCAATCCAATTTATGCCGTCTGTTCCAAAAGATGATTTTTCCCCCTTCATATAAATCCAAAATTCGCGGCGTGTTGGAACAGAGGAATTCAATGTAGATATTCCAAAGATGAAAAGTGAGAAGTGTAATACGCAAGAGGAGTTAGTCCTCTGATGTAGGTGCATGTCCGCGGTACCAGCAGGACGGAGGCAATGGATCCTGGTACATGCACGTAGGTGGTCGGTAGTAGTACAGCAGTCCTTCCTCCTGCCTTAAGAATGAATACCAATAATTGGCGTGGGCGGTTTCACGGGATGGGTCGATCTTTACTTTCCTCTCCAACACTTCCCTATGCAACTTTCCTGCAGCTGGAAATCTAAACAAACAAAAAAGAATGAATAAGATCTTAGACATGTATCTACACTAATGTGATGTGTTTCAGGAAAATGAGTCACAAGATATCTAGCAGGTACTTCTAGATTTTAAGTTTGAAAACAGGTTTGTAATTTGTCTGGCAGGGCACTTACCAGTAAAATTACTAAATATACTCCATAGGATGACCTTCAAAACGCATAGATATATTTAATACAATGTCCTACAATTTGGTGCATAGATTCATATGACTAACAGTGCTAAACCCCCCAAATCAGAACATTCCAATAAAGAGATCGTGTAAAGAAATCCTTTAGGAAATATAATTTGTGCGACTTGTGACTCATTTTCCTGGTACACATCACACTTGTTCATGCAATTAATCCGATTACACTTTGCATCGCTTTGCTGTCTTACAACCTAACGTCGCACACTCTACTATTACCCTGATTAAACGCCGCGCCTACGCAGAAAAGTAGATCGTCATCTTCGCCGGAAATACCATGCAACTCACGATGAATTCATTAAACTAAAAATTAAGACTCTTTCGCTATGTGATTGAACCGTTACTATCGTGTAAGTGGTTCAATGGGCGCATTTATGGTTCGAGGCATAATTATTATTAAAAAAACTTTTCTGATGCGGGAATGTGATCCACTATGGCTCTGGACCAAAGCGGTCATTTTGTTGAGGGACCATACTAAGTTGAAATACCATGACAGATCATGACAATAAGCCAGTCCAAATATAAATTCCTAATCACATGTTCCTGTAAGGAATTCACTAATAATCATTCTCAATTTAACCATATAGCCGTTTTATCGTTCAAAGCCAGCGACTCCAGTGAATCGACCATTCGTGTTTACTTTTTCGGTGCGTCTGTTTGTGAGCGTGTGAGGGAGTAGTTGGGAGTTAACTGGCCGTTTGGCGCATGCAGTCATCACTGAACTACAACATCGTTCTATTCCGGAATCTCCTCAAAATGGAGCGAATCAATTGATCTCATACATCCAAGATAACCCCCATGAGTAGTGATCTCCCAAGAATATTACAATTACAAAGTTCGGTTTGTCTGCTCGTAATGATTACCCTTAGGTATAAATTGTATGGTGAATTCACATTCCGACACAGGAATGGAATACCCTTAGGTATAAATTGTATGGTGAATTCACATTCCGACACAGGAATGAGTATTGATCTTTTCTATGGCGTCATGAATTCATGAAAATTGTAAAAGTCCTATATTTACACCATACTGGAAGCAAGCATAAATATTCCAACCCTGTGGCATAGTAAAAGTTTTTTGAGAATCATAACTATATTTCAGAGCTTACCTTTCAAAGAGAAACAGAACATCACAGTTTGCCCTATAACGCTGGATTGGCCTCCTCCCGGGGAAGAATGTACAGAGATCCAGTTAAAATTTGTTGGCGTTATATGTGAGAGTGTGTCCATAAGTAAGGGATATGTTTCACGTGAGGCTGGGCTTTTTCCAGGCAGTTCTGACGGGGTCTGTTTTAAGAGAGCTTAAGGAGAAATTGAGAGCGTTCTTCTACCGCCTTTTCCCCTGCTGCTCACTTGGCCCTCTTCAGCAGATCTTGTGACTGTTGCCTGACCCCTTTATCATATAACTGGCCGCGACAATAATCGTGCGACAAGCAATAAACGGCCCGCAATTTTAAAGTTGATCAATCATTTACAAGGCTGTAATGTATGGGAATTAGGGAGACTTAATGGTATTGATAATGATGGAGTCAGGATTCGTGGCATGCCAGATGAAACCCTGCTGCTGACATACCACATCTTATCTAACACTGAAAAATTAAAATGTGAAATATGGTTCTTCCTGGCAGCTCTGCCATTGCTAATGGAGTTTCATATTCATCGCGATCCTATTTTCTAAGTCAGGATAGAGCTTTCTCTTAATACAACATCATGATTTCCACATGTTCATAATTCCGTCTGTTTCCCTTGTGTTCGAGGAACTGTTTGAAAGAAACAAACTTGCAATGAGAAATATTTTGCATACAGTTCTCTGCTTTAATCTAGATAAACCTATTAAACACATGGAAATGAAAACCCTTCTAATCAGCATGTTCATTGCCCTATCGATAGATATAAATGCGGTAATAGGGCCGATTCGGAATGCGACTCACAAGACTACAAAGCCATGGTAAAAGTCTCGATGGCGCGGTGGAGAGTGTATTGGTATTACGTATACGTGAGTTAGCTTCATGTCGATTGCATTGGCCCAGCATATGAATTCAATCCCGAATCGCAGCAGTGTTGACATAGCAATGATATTGTTTGTAGACGGGGAGATGATGGAAACAATGAAAGCCTTCGTGAACGAACGTAAAAGCTACCCGCATGTAAAAGATCACATGCGACACGCAAGGGCTCCGAGCGCACTTTATAGTTATACACCAGTTTTCAAGTAACGTTACTGTGAACGTATTTATTTTCGCGTGGATAGATTTCCGCGCACTAGGTACTTTGACACTTTTTCGTGCAGATTTAAATTCGCGCAGCAAGGAAGCCTCACACCTTGTTTATGCAATAATTATATCTTTAGCCCAGGATTTATTTTCACGCACAAAGGTCGGTCTGCTAAAATAACGGACATTTTTGCGATATTAATGGAATTATAATGGAGCATTGCGGTTTGAAGCTAGAGGCTTTCCCTCCGTTTGAAGGGACTCTCTCATCTTTGGGCCTAGACTGGTTTCTCAATTTAAACAAACTATTCAACCCATAGATCTACTGATCTAGTTGTAAATGAGTCTGTTAACCTAACCTAGAACCTATATGCTGGGAAGATTTATGAAACTATTAAGGCAGCCCACCATACGTCTCCCATTTACTACTTGGCCTTTGATATTTGGATGAGTAAGAAAATGATAACTTTTGACAAGCTGCATTGTTCCTGAGCGTGAACTTGCCAGGGTTGATTCCCCGCCAGGAAATGTACGCTCAGTGAAGTGACGCCGTGGCAATTTATTACTTGAGTTGGCACTTTTTACTGTAGCCTTTAAGTCCAAAGTTGAGAGAGTCCCTTCAAACGAGGGTAAAGCCTCTCGCCTCAAACCGCAATGCCCCATTATAATTCCATTAAGATCGCAAAATGTCATTATATTCCCATTAAAACACCGAGTCCTAGGTCAGGAAACCCGATTAGCGAAGTAGGCTGACATACCATTCTTACCTGACCCGAGCGTTTGGACCTAGAGTGCACTGACAATTGCAGCACCAAATTTGTAATTCAGTACTTTGCAATGGGATAAGAAAGACATGAAAAACAATTGCCAATAACTAAAAACAGGTTTTCAAGAACCATATTGCAGTACTTTTAGAGTGGGCAGTAAAATCCGTCAAGATCAGCAGAGAACGCTTGTCTCTAAAGAACCAATGCCTAGTATACCAATGAGAACATGGATTCAATGTTAGGATTCTTTCCAAGGAATTCCTAGGAAGTTCCAAAGGTACACTCGTAAGTCCGAGAAGGCGACTGAAATAACGCAACTGATTCAACTAAATGTCAGTACAATTATAAACAGCATGTTATTCGGTAATAAAATGGATCTTCAGAAAGTGTCCCCTCCCGTTTAATCTTGCAGGATTGCAATTTAAAAGAACTTGTTGAGACGTTAATGAATTACTCTTCGTATTTAAAGCTGATGTCCACTGTGGAAATGGGTCTATAGAACTTTGTATCAAATCATAATATCTCCATCAAAAAACAGGATCCACTGACAAGAGCAACAATGGTGCGCATTTGTATGACTGATTAGTATCATTAGCCTAGTAGTGCATTTAAAGGACTAAAAACGGACATATTTTGTTTGTTCTGCATGGGAAATAATTATTTTCGCGACCTTGTCTTATTCCAGGAGAATAGAACGCCAAAGGAGAAAAGTCTCAGATCTCTGGACATCCAAACTTTGCATTCATAAGGATAAACTTATTAAAGCTTTTGATAAGGATAAGCATTCTACACATAATACGACGGAGATGAGCATGCATGAATTACCCCCCCCCCCCTCGATTTATTTCACTTTATTGCCTTGCAATCATTGTAATTGCCTTTGTATACACTCAGCTTTAGAGCTGAAAATATACAGCCAAATAGTAAAAGGGTTGCCAGTGTTTGCCATCTGGACCCAGTTCGTGGCCTTTATCATGGCTTTTCTGATGGTTTACGGAACCTTGTTGTTTCTATTAGCCAGTAAATAGCTCGTGTCTAACAACACTCAAGGTCAATGATGAAGATGTATCCAGACCAGAGACTACACTGGAAAGAAGTATGATTCATTGGCTTCTTTCCAGGCAGCGGTGGTCTTCTCACATTCACTTTTTAACTGACCCTATGGGATGAAAGTTTTCATAAGGGAGATTCTATTGCTTTTCTTAATGGACGTTGGCAAGTGGTAAATTTCTAATGCCTCGAAATTTCTCGGTGCGATGCTTCCTTTCTTAAAAACTATTCGGTAGTTACTGTTTGCAAAGAAAAACATTTGCAGGTGGATATATATAATATGTTTTATATTTTATATTTTCGGTGACCTGGCTGATGCTCCCACAGTTATTTGAAATATTGGAAGGAAACAGTAGATATCTACATCTAGGTAACGATGATAGCACCCAGTGCACCTTAGAATGCTATTAATTACTATAGATACTAATGTTGTTATCGTTTTACATCGGAGTGTAATGTAGGCAAATAATTCCTAAAAACAGGCGGAGATTAAGGGCCTCGAACATAGCTACCCTTTTTCATATATATATACAATATCCACGTGGTTAAACAAGTATCTCCTGTGACTATGATATATCTTTCTTCAGTGAACTAGCCTGGTGGGGTATCTTCCTACATTACTGTGTAATTTTGTGCTGGGAATCGAATTTGATAACATATCGTTAACACCGGAGATGGGAGAAATGACAAACGCTACAGTCTGTCGAAAACCTGGACGCTTATCCTCGTGCATAATAAGGGGGCCATTCCCCAAATAATTAGTTGTATTGGCTTCCCAGACTATGATGTGTTCGTCACAAAAAGATATAAGCATTTTATAAAAACTATTATATGGACAATATATAAAGTAAATGGATATGGTTCTGATATATAGTAAATGTTTATATAACTGTTTACGTGATTGTAGTTTTTGATAATCTTCGTTTAATGTATGCCTTTCTTAAGATCCTTTTTAATATAACTCGTCAATATTAGTCCATTAAATCAGTGCATTGAATGAGGTCCGTGTGGATGTGGCTTCCATTAGAATAAGGACGGAATCCTAAATTTTGCCGATAAAGAATAAATTCGAGATAAAACTGTTATACAGGTATACATTTTCCCGTAAGAAGCATACCTCGGGTCTTTATTATGGAAATATTAGCAGGATTTTACCTTTATTTTTTCCGTCTAAGATAATCATATTTCGTACCAAATGAAGTATGCATTGTCAGCAGCTTGTCATTGTTGGGTATTTAGCGTGACTGAAGAATGTGATCTAAAGTCTGTAACTAATGATCGATCGCTTAAAGGAAAGCCAGGCTTTTGGGTCAAATTTTTAGAAAATGTACAATCAGCAGCTCTACAAATTTGCTATCTTCTGCTATATTAGACTGAAACATTATGAATAATTAGTACATCACAGTACCTTTGGCTTTGTATTGCTTTAAAATGTCTCTTTAATTGTGTTAAACTGTATTTTGAACATTACTTTTCTTGTAAATTAGTGTAATTTGACAGGATTGGTGAAGGTGAATTGTACATTTTCTGGCGACTTCACCCTTTTGCGGCCTGGATGCATGCTTGACGATGTGATCTTTGATCTCTTCAGCGTGTACCGACCAATCTGCAATGCATTTATTCTTACGGGCGCTGGAATCTGTTAATGTTTTCAAGAGATACTTCACATTCTAAACCATATGTGCGGCACAATAGTTCTGGCAATAACTTTAGACAAGAACCTGGTGGAAAGCTTTTCCTCCTCAAACATTTCTCTAGACAAGAACCGGCTAACTGGTACACCAAAAATTCCCTTTCTTATTACACAAGGCGCTAATGTATAAGTTCATTGGCCTGGTCAAAAATGTCTTCCACAACTTTTTCTCTTGTGATAGTTGCGCTAATGACAATTTGCCAATAGGTCGAGCCAAACTTCATGCATTTAGTCATTCTGCAGACCGTGGGTAATGTTAACCCACTGTAGTTTGACTTTCCTTCTTCGATCGGCGAAGCCATATCCATTAATTTTTATTAAATCAAAATGTTGCAAATGGTCGAATCGTTTTTCTATGAATATGTAAAATACAATACTTTTAAGAACCTAAAAATACAAAAGATGTAGATCCCCCTGTAAGTAATTATTGCCCTCTTATATATAAATGGGGTGATTGTGCTACAATCTTAGACTTGAGAAAAATAAAATACGTATCTATCTTATCACTGACGTTTAAGAATTATTTCGACCTTTAGTGGACTTTGAACCATTTCTCAGTGTCTATACATGTATGTAAAGGACATACGATCACTTGCAATCAGCCGGGAATCTGGTTAGGTCGAACAACGGGGTGTATATAACGTTCCTGGCTGGGCCTAATGTTATCAGGATCGATCTGCTCAACTGTAGCTTGCAGCTCTTGAAAAGGAAACTTATCGTAAACCCATGATTCACATACATCTATTTCGTATAAACAATGTCTTGTTCGCGACCCCATGGGTCCCATAAGAAAGAAAGACAATTTGCTGTGCACTTTAGCAAATTTATAATATGAGCCTACTATATGGATTTGAATGAAAATATTTACTGTACCAAACTGCAGAGTACCTCTTATAAGTATCCCTTTTCCAATCCTTGAAATATCAATCTTTCCAGTTGTAACGAAATGCTTGATATATGCTGTACAGATATTTTCGTATTCCCTTCTTTTTAAAAATTCAACTCTTTCAATTTGATTCCCCCGAGAGAAAAAACAATTCCCCCAACATAATGCTTACACGTACACATATGTTGCCTTCCTTTTCTTACATTCTTCACGAAATCACTTTATATCATGCATGGCAGCAGTGTCCGAGATGATAAAATGAAAGGTAGTCCAATCCTGGAATTTGCACTTACTTGAAAATTTCTCAAGCGAAGAGATTTTCAATCGATACAATATCCTTGAATTAGTCCGTAGGCTCGTGTCCCTTGGAAATATGAATAAAATAAAAACACTTACTTCCGCACTTCTGAATCAGTGGGTCCATATTCTTTTCTTGTGTGTTCTCTGGATCGTGGCCTTTCGTCGGTGAAGTGTTCGCACATCCAGGTGAGTCAGCAGCGCCAGTATGGGTTGCCGTCCCATACACATCTGACATATGGAGTAAGAGTTGTATGGGTGTATAGTAGAGTGGAGGCAACCTCCAGCTTTTATACAAAAACCCCGTTCATAGAGTGGGAGGGCAAAGTATGACTTCGATTGGAGCAGCTCACGCCGACAGACCACCAACTCTCATCGACTCACACCCGTTGTGTGCTGTTAAACTCGTCTTAAAGGGATCCTTCTGATCTAGTTGTTGACTAGTCTTTACATGTGTATGACGCAAAAGAGCCAGAACTTTAGTCTGAAGGAAAGCATTTTTCAATAATCTACTTTCAGTTTAATTCTGAATACCCGACTAATGTATATATTTAAAAAGAAAACTCTGCCTTCGGTGCGTTATATATGATGACTTCTTATTTTCGAAATGGGGCCAGGTAAAGTTTCATCTGGAACCGATAGAAAGGGAATATAACCAAAGGCAATAAATATTTGTTATGATATGTAATGTCTTGTTGAGGGAGGAGTTACCAAGAGAGTCTGTATTCAATACTACTTAAATTTACCCCTCAAATTCCACCCTCCCTTGATCGGGCGACGAAAATTTTACAAACGCGGGAAGATTCATTCAAGGAAAGACTCGATCGTGTGCTGACTTTGTGGGCGCGTCAGCAACTTGACGGAAGAGAGTGGCTCAGAAACTGGGCCTACACTGTATAGTTGCCGGACCTAATTAACATAGTCCGTTATCTCGTAGGACAGTGAATTTTAACGTGTTTTACAGTGTGAATCGACCCAGAATTCCTACACTGCCATGCCCATGGCACAGGGCTGCCCGCCGCTGATGGACAGAGGAGCTGTTAAACGAGCCCACAAAAACATCAGCACCCATTTCAGCCACAACCACCCCATAAACAGTTGGCGGTGGATATCATTCACCATACCTTCAAGGTAGACCGATGTTTGTCGAGGAGTAATAATACACCAAATGTTGCCCATTGCCGCGTCTTTGATCTCTCAATCTAAATCCAAATCATTTCCCATGTAGCTGCCTGCACGAGCTGTATACCTTCAAGGGTATGTCTATCCCACAGATGTGCAATGGGTCAGAAATTGTACACCAGCTTCAAATAATTATGTTTGTGATTTTTCAGTTTTTACATTTTGTATTTGTAAATATCATTGTGTCTGTTTCTTCTGGAAATAAGGAATTATTGAAAAATACGTGTCCTTGGTCCAACCCCCATGTTTTCATCTGAACCTTGATGTATTAAATTTAAATCGATCAGCTGACAAGTATAGTAAACCCTAATGTGTGTATTTGTTAATGTGTTCTCTGGGTTCATGTTTGACGACCTGGAATATTGCATTTTCAGAAACATGTAACCATTTTGTATTCACTTTTAGGCGGATCTCAATTTAAAAAATTCTTTGAATTGATTTGTGATCACACGTATTATTACTTGACATTTTCCATTAATTATCTATTCTATTGATATAAAACTTCATAAACACAGTTAACATTGATCTTTTTACCTTTTCTCATTAGAGCATGTAAATATGAAACGAAGTCTCTTGGAAACAACAATCATCGACAGGCTGTTTCCAAGTTCACTATAGTCTGTTCCCATGTCCAATAACACGGTCATTTCCTTTTGGGGTGAAAGGAGTAATGTGTGAACAGCAATGTTTGTAAACGCTCTGCATGGATGAAATGCAATAGTTTAAACATACACGGAATGACATACTTGCCGCGATGCAATTTTTGTGAGAACTATATCTACCACTCAAAACAGTAGAATTCGATAGCTCTAGATGTTTGCCATGCGCTAACCCAAAGAGAGTGTGAGGCGGGGAGTGAGGTTATACTTTCAGTTTCAGCGATTGGGCACTGACGCAACTTGGTGAGAAAACATGCCCTGGGTCTGACGGGCAGCTTAATTATTTTGATGGCTAGCATTGAATTACTGAGCTTGCCTTGCTTGTATCATTCCTAGGAAGGTCAATCTAGTGCTGTTTTCAGGATAGATTGTACGATAGCGTCCCTTCAATTGACCGGTGGCATTTAGGACTTTGCACTCATGTTAAAGATCGATGATGTACACCGACCTTGAATTCCCAGCACCAACGCTGTAAAGTAGGGACAGCTGTATTCACTTCTATGAATGCTGCCAATATTATTGCTTTATTTAATGCACTAGCTCTAGAATGATACTTCTCGTCATCCATGTGTAAATAATGTTCACTAAGTGTGCAAAACTGAAACACTAATAAATTCCATTTGCAACGGTTTTGATTAAAACGCCATGTCCATCCATCAAGTTGAGACTGCTACACGTTGTGCCTACACAGAGACAGCAAATCAAGGAGTGATTTACTACTGTGAAAAGTCGTATCATTGTATTTGTATTCCCAGTCTAGGCCCAAAGTTGAGAGAGTCCCTTCAAACGCAGGGAAAGCCTAATTGCCTCAAACCGCAAAGTGTCGTTATATTCCCATTAGAACGCCTAGTCCTAGGTCAGGAAACCGATTAGTGAAGTAAGCGTCTAATTACTGACATACCATTCTTATCTGATCTGGGCTGTGTTGCACAACGCGGCTCGTATCCCAATCTTTAACTGTTCGTTCGTATAGTGTCTCAATGCCTTGCTCGTTCCTTAATCTTATCCAATCGTATTCGTTCTTTAGAGTACCAACCAGAACTTGTTGCACAACCAATTCGTGGGTTGTTTTCGTTCATGCAAACTCGTAAGAACATACAACAATGTGCTATGGCACTATTATTAGAATGGTCAGTGGCAGTCAGTGACCCTGCAGAGTCATTGAATGAGAAAGATTGGAATAGAAAGGGCTTTTTGCCCATTGAATGTCTACAAACGTGCAGTCAGGGAATTCAATCGTGGTTGATCTTTGGTTAAGATCAATTAAGACTAGAAAAGAGCAGCCTCTGTTGCACAAGGGCTGATTCTATTCTTTCATACTCCTACAGTACACGTTCTCAAGTGTCATGTATACTCTTCATTGTAGCTTTATACACAATACGGTACCAATGGGTAACAGTAGTAGTCTTTAGGCTTATGACAAGAGGTCACAAGAATCACAACCCATGTCTATTTCAGCCTTTGGCCACTAAGTATTGATCTAATTCATATACACACATGCACACACGTTTCACAGCCACAACCACCCACCCACACAGTCATACACACAAACGTGTTACAAGGGAGGGGAAGGTAAGAAAGCAAGCACATTAGTTTGAAGTAACAGACACAAACAAACAGGAACGAATTGCAACGAGCAGGCTTCATAGCTACGAATAGCTAAATGTTTTAAAGAATACAGAATCACTGTGAAAACACTTACAATATTGTTTTTAACCATTTATGTGTGGAAATTAATGAATAAATCATTTATCCATATGCCCATAATGGTTAAGACCAGACTTAGGACGACCCTCAGGGTTGTCCTAACTTTGACTTGTGCAACACCATTTTTACCCAGATATTGGTCTATGTCCTCACGATAATGTACGAACGTGAACCCACGAATTTGTTGTGCAACAGCTTCTCGTTGGTAATCTTTACTAGTCCTCAAAGGAAGGGAGGGTGGGAGGGCGGGAGGGCAGGAGGGCAGGTGGGCCCTAAATCAGCCAAGATCAACCAATGATCAATGATGAATATTTGAGTGCTGTTATTAGAAAGGACGACATCAGTGAGGGACAGTGATTGAAGGGTCTATTCATAGGTGAATGTTATGCATGGGGTTGGAAAACACCTGGCCTAGTGATGTTATAAAAAGGAATTCCTCTAGCATTTACTGGTTACCTGTGCATCATTACCGTATTCTAGCCAGAGCCTGATCGTTTCTAAATCATTTCGAAATTGGCTGATAATTAAAACAGGAATTCTGGCATAGCCACATATAGATCTTGGATGTGTGTGTGCAAATCACAGGCATTTAGAACACTAGAAACGTATTAATGTTCGCACAGTATTTATTTTCGCTATTTTAGCAGACCGTTGTGCGTGAAAATAAATCCTGCGCGAAAGGTATAATTATTGCATAAACAAGGTGTGAGGCTTCCTAAAAGTTGGCCTGATAGGGGGGAACCTCCCACTTTCAGGTATAGGCCCCACCTCCATCCTACCGGGCCCATAGCCTAAGATGGCAAGAGTCAGTGTTTTTTGGTGGGGATTAAGCAGCGACCTAGGCTGTTCCTGGAAAACAGTTTACACTTCAAGTTCAAGTAATATCTTCAATACCGTCCCGGTGTAAGTGAACTTACAATACATTCGTTCCAAGTGGTTCCCCCGCCAACATTCTCCCCGCCGCCAATCTCCCCGCCGCAATCTCCCCGCCGACATTCTCCCCGCCGAAGGACCTCCCCATCGACATTTTCCCCGCATATTTATGTTTTCTACATGATGCATTGCAATAACATTACAGCGTGAAAACAATTCCTGTTTAATTTAATTCATGTTAATACCCTGATATAAAGTAGGGATCTTATAGAATGGGTAAAAATACATAATGCACAATGACACATATTGAAGTAATGCGCTATGGCGCAATGTAATTAACCTTGAAGAGTACACAAATTATTGCGACATTGAAGAAGTTATGAATAATGGGAAATAAGCATAGATTATGATGACATAATATGATGGAATATTACGTAACAAATGTGAATAATAATCATGATATGATACACCATGACATGAGATTACATCATATTACATAATAAAACGAAGTACCGAAGTCCATTCACCGATTACAGTTAAAAGTGTATAGTGTAGAGAGCAATCTAAATATGATCAAATTATTGTCTGAAAGTATCCCTTTCGTATTATGCAGTCCGTAAATGACATGTAGCTGGGGGAAACTTAATTTGAAGTGAGACTTATAGATGATTATGTATAACGATGTTCTTTAGTTATAATTTGTGCTTGAATTTGATCAATTGAAAAAAAAACAAAGTTTGTGTATTTGTGTGAAGAAATTAGAAGAAAATAAAAACTTTGAATAAAGATCCGATGTTGGACAAAAAAAAAAGAAAATAAAAACTATTTTCAATTACACCCAATACTATTCTTTTAATTCATTCACTTCAAATACTAGAACTATATTGCTGCGTTTCGCATGATTTATATATGTATAATTATTATATATTGAATTTGTATTCATGTTTCAATAACAGTTACATCACGAATAGGGCAGACAATTCTCCAAAGTACGTTTTCAATTGCATCCTAAATGATAATAAATTAATTTATGAAACAGTTTTACGCTTATAATTTCTTACATCATACCATTCCATTTGGTCATAATTATTCTCTGATTTAACATACTAGGAATCCTTTGAAAATTGTTGCAGTCCAATATGACTTTACTCGTAAGTTGTCTACTCATATGTTCGACTGAAAGTATTTAAGTCTGTGGTGTACTCTAAGACATTCTCATTTACAGTCATACACTCTAAGAAAAAAGGGTTCTTTTGGGTTCTCGATAGAACCTCATGGTTCTACCAAGAACCCTAGGGTTCTTCGACACCTAAAAGGGTTCTTCGGGACCACCGGAGGTTCCATCTAGAACCATAGGGGTTCTTCAGCGATTTAAGGGTTCTTCATGCATTTGAAGGGTTCTTTAACTCAAAGCGGTTCTACAAAGAACCCCCTTTTTCTCCTTCCCTCTCCTACCACCATTGAATTGAATTGAACAATCTTTTATTAGTCGGAATATTTAATGTAAGTTGCCGAGGTATAAGCATAAATAACATCAGTAGACAGTAAGGCCATACGATATTAGGAAAATCAGACAGACATGTAGGGGTGTCTATTGCAATTTGAATTTAGTCACCGAGATATCAGAAAAAAATATTCGGAGCATTCAGGTAGCCTACAATGATATTATTTCACAGAAGGATCAATGGATCGTTTCAGGCTTGTCCAGATCCATTAAAATATCATACTAGCAACAGTTAAGAGAATCAGTAGAAAATATCTATATAATCTAAAGATGTATCTAGAAATAAGGAGCACGTCCCTCTTTTAAATGGGTAAAACTCACTAAATGTTAGGTTGAATGAAGTAAAACTGGGGCGGTCCTACATTTCAATAATAGCAAAGAAGTTGATATTCTCATGATATTTTGGCGTTTACTGACACTTTAAATTGCTTATTTTCTACATTGTTCAATATATATTTATGATAAACACATAGGCCTGTTAGCAAGTTGGACTAAACTGAACAGAGAGGCTCTTTCAAGCCAGTATAGTAGGTGTATGTAGCAAGGCAAGCCGCATGACATAGCCTGATAATTCAATTGCTTATTTTCCTAAATTGATCAGTATATATTTTATATAAAACACATACTTAGCAAGTGGGATGGTAAGTTTATTTATCTGAAAGCTTTCAGCTATGTAAAACAAATATTTCGTGCACATTTCATCACCAGAAACTCATAAAGCCACACTCCCGCAAAGCTATAACACCTGTATGGATTGGCCGCTTGTCCCCCTGTGTAGTACGCTTTAGCGCCAACGGCGCCGCCAACGGTAACACAGGACTCGCCTATGGGGAGAGGGTGCGAGCAGGCCCCTGTTTGACCCACCTCTCCCCTGGCTTGCGAGCCGGGTAAGGCCTAATGAAAGGACGTTGCGCTTCACTGCTCTCCCTACTAGAGTCCCAGTTACACCTGGACGGGGGAGTGATGTGTGGCGGAGCCATACAAACCCTTAGTTTTACTAACACACCTGCTCCAACGGTCAACAGAGTGGACGTACATTTCAAATTGAGGTAATTAAGTTACCTAATTCTTGTTCATTTAACCCTGCAATTCCGCATTATATTGTGTATATTTATGATGGTGCAGGGTGTTTGCCAGCAAAATTGACAGCATAGGCCCTATAGGCCTATAGGTGGTTCAAGCCTACATCTATTCAAATCTTCTACTTTATTTACAGGATCGATCTACATCAATGCAGAAGGACGGAAGGATGTATTGACTGGAATACCCACTGAAGAATAAGGGAACATACTAGCCACGCCATGAAATGGAATATGTTGAATAATTTGATGAAAAGTGATGTTACTTCAGCAATAAAAACAATAATAAAATCAACTAGGTTTTGAAGAACCTTATTAATTAAGGGGTTTCGTCTAGAACCCTTGATTGATAAAAACCAGGGGTTCTTCAAGGAACTAATTTTCAGGATTCTTCAAATCAGGGGTTCTATGTAGAACCCTACCTATTTTGGCCAGAGGGTTCTTCAAAGGGTTCTTCAAATCCAGGGTTCTATGTAGAACCCTGCCTATTCCCGAAACGGGGGTTCTACTTAGAACCCTCAAAAAAGGGTTCTAACAAGAACCATTAGGGGTTCTGCCATGTCGACAAGCCAAAGAACCCTTAAGGGTTCTTGTTAGAACCCTTTCTTCTTAGAGTGTACGTTCGTTGTAATAATTTTTGCATCCACCTTAACAGTACCGTTAAGTTGCGCTGGTCAATTCTCACTCAACTGATACAAATAAATGTAATGGTGAGTTCATCCGTGTACATATGAGAATTTTAGCAAATTTTCATCATTCTTTGGCGTCTAGATAGATACAAATTTTAATGATTTATTGGCGGAGAAAATGTCGGCAGGGAGGTCATTCGGCGAGGAGAATGTCGGGCAGGGAGAATTTTGTCGGGGAGATTGGCGGCGAGGAGAATGTTGGCGGGGGAATCAGCGGACACCAATATGTTTATATGAAACTAGCAAAGTACCCGTCCTCCGGACGGTCACCTTCTCTCCCCACACTTCCCCCTCTCCCTCTTTTCCCTCCCCTTCTTCTCTGACTTTCATACCTGTATTTCTCTCCCAACCCCATCTCTAATTTCCCACCCCCCTATCCCCCCCGTCTTCCTCATGCTCCCCCTCCCCACTTTCTCTCCCTCCCCTCTCCCTTCCCCTACATCCTCTCCCTCCTCTCTTTCCCCCACCCTCTTCTTTCCCTCCCCCTCTCCTATTCCTACAACTTCTTCTTCACTCTCCCACTCCTCTGCATGTAGGACGGTCACCCTCTCTCCCCATACACCCCCTCTCCCTCTTTTCCCTCCCCCTCTTCTCTGTCTTTCATACCTGTTTTTCTCTCACAACCCTATCTCTGATTTCCCCACCCCTCTCCCTCCCTCTTCCACATGCTCCCCCTCCCCGCTTTCTCTCAATCAATGCAATGCCGAACATACTCAAATTTACCTAGAATTGGCCAAATTGCAGCCTAATTGAGCAGAGTTTATCAAATGTGGACAGCTGCCAATTGTGCATTTTCTGAAAATATGACCCATGTATTTAGGTCCTTTAGGTCCCCCTGGACCTAGGTTGTGGGAAATGACATAGTATCTCACAGGGGCTTTCCTAGGCTATAAATAGAGTGTAGAGATCACAATTTAAAAAAGGCTTCAAAATCACATTTCCACCCCAGATACCTTCACAAACCACATATGACGACATCCAGAGAGGGGGACAGACCTCTACAGATGAGTAAAGTGGTTTGTAATACAACAAATTCCGAGAACATTCGGGACAAAGAAACCCCTCTTATTCCTTGTATGGATTTCTACCTCCTTTCCTAGAAATCGCTCTACCCGTATATTATATGGATGGAAATCCTTTAATATGAACAATTTGATCTGCAACGAAATCAATATATCGATATTAAGGTTTTCTCATGTGATGTTTATATTTTTCATCTTTCAAAAAGCTAGGATTTGACAATTCAATTTCTCAAAAGATTCATGAATCTAGAAAGATATTTGCAAATTTAAGTTTTTGTTAGACCAACATTCCCATTGATTTGTAGCTCTGCACGCGTTTCTAGCGACCTTTTGCCAAAAACTCTTTAAAATTGTATAACATTGTCAAACAACACAATGTGCTTGGTAAGCGATTCTGGCCTGTAACTTTTCTCTTTGCATAATTGCTCGGGGACCACTTTAGTGCTTTCACAAAGCAGAGTGATAAGCTTTAAGACGAACGCAGCTGAACTGAGGATGTGTACCATGTCATCACTTTGTCTGAGGGAAGGGGGGATGGGGAATGAGGGAGGGGGGGGGGGCTCGTACGCATTCTTTGTTATCTCCCTTGGACGCAGTGTGTGCGGAGTTGTTCCTGTCCACAGAAAATGCATACCGCTATTGAGGCGCCTTATACAACTTACAAGCGGCTTCGCCACTTGAGCCCACATAGGCCTATTATATCATATAATTTTATTTTTTCTAAAAAAAATGACCTGCTGAAATCAAATGATAACGAGAGGGGTTTGTCGTCGTTATATAGCGGGGATCCCAGTTAATCTCTTCTTAGTTGTATGTATAGTAGAGGAATAATCCCAAAGTGTTGGTTTTTGTGGGTTATTTTATTTATACTCAAATTACTCAAAGAGAAATCAAATGATGTCCCGTTTCAGAGAATTACTATAGGCTAATGTGTGGATGGGTACATTCTTCCTCTGAGAGAAAAAGAGAGAGAGAGGGAGAGAGAGAGAGAGAGAGAGGGGGGGAGAGGGGGGAGAGGGAGATAAAGAAATGACAGAGAGAGAGAGAGAGAGAGAGAGATAGAGTCACAGCGTTGGAGATAGAGGTTAGACAGTAAACAGATGAATACATTTTTTTTTATCCTTCCTCCCCTTTCGTCCCCCTCCCTTTCCCCCTCTCCGACTTACTGCTACACCCCCTTCCTCTTGTTCCACCCCCTACTCTTCCTCCACCTCCCCACTATACCTATTACATAAAGATTCATATTTATATGGTTTGGGTCAATTGGGATATATAAAGCAACCAATCTCACTCACTCACTCCTCCCCGCACTCCGCCCTTCCCCCAGTAGGAGGTTGAGGTGGGGCAGGAGTAGGAAGAGAGATGGAGGAGAAAGAGGAGGAGGGGTTTGTAACAGGTATGGTAGTGAGGTAGCAGGACGGGGAGGAGGAGGAGAAGGAGGAGGATATGAGTTTAGAGAGATAGAGAGGGAGGAACACAGAGAGAGAAGTTCACAGAAGGAGAGGGGAGAGTGGGAGGTGTAAAAGCTACTGAGGGTTACCTTTTTATGGGGATTGGTGCGAGCTGTGGTGGAGATGACTGAGGGGTGAGGGGAGCCACTGCCCTATGGGGTTTTCAATTCGTAAGTCATTTTCCTGGTTATTCCTACTAATTCTCATTGGAATCATTAATCCAGCCAAGTCCCTATTTTAGGTTTTCAAGGACATGCGAAGTTCCCCCTAAAAGACACCTATCTCCACGAAAATGGGAAAGAGCTTGTGTGTCATTGTGTGTAGGGAGTGTGGGCACAGTGAGTGTCACGCAAAATGCGTGTGACTTGGGAGGCCTACTGTAGGGAAAGCATGCTGTGGTGGTCGGTGAATGCTAGATGGAGTGACCACTGTGGTGTGACCAGCGAGGCATGACGTGACGTAATGGAGGTGGTTATAAGAGGGAAGAAAAGCCCGGTACCAGCAGCCTCTCTTTACTTCACTGGTCCCCCGTTCCCCCCTTTTCCATGAGGGGATATCAGTAAGCGGCCGCCCCGTCTTTATTATATAGGCTACAAGTGTTTTCCGTGATATTGAGATTTTAATCAGCGATACACCTAATATCCCACCACCAAATTCTTCGATTGTAAGTTATCACGATGTGTTATTTAGGATGTTACGTCTTTTTGATGATTTTTGACAGCTTAAAACTAGGAAAAAATAATAGGCATTAATAAGTAATTAAAACGAAATTCAATTCGCTTTTCGGATGATAAACTAATGTCTAGGAAAGAAGGCATCATAAATGCAATTTCAATAAATGATAATGCGGCAAAAAAAGGTTCAATTTATTATTTCTGTCCGTTGACAGCTGTCACTCTTAGTTCAGAAACCCTACGCTACCTGTCAAAATCTTTGCTTTTCAACGCCTCTAAGGAAGTTTAAAAAGAGATAACTCCTATCTCTTTGAAATATGATGTTTTCTGCATTTTAAACCTCGAAATATATCCACACATGTATATATACATCATTATGAATATAATAAACTAAACGTGTGTGGTCGATCTGGATACCCCCTATGTTGATGTTTATAACTTTTATCAGACAACTGCCAACTAAAGTAGAGATGCTTTCATCTTTCACACGTACTCCTGGAAGGAATCCCGCTAGGTGGGCTTTGTAACATACGAGGCCGTAAGTTTGAAGTCCGACACGCTAGTCAATGTGTATTAAACTGAGTTCTAATAAGTCCAGACCAGACTCTCAACATGTGAATGAAATAGTATTTTATACAAAATCCTTATCAGAGATCAATTTAACATATCACAGCTCAGGTCATTGGACATTATTTTCTTTAGTTTCGGCCATTCTCTATCAAATGAG
This sequence comes from Sthenelais limicola, assembly GCA_942159475.1. NCBI lineage: Eukaryota > Metazoa > Annelida > Polychaeta > Phyllodocida > Sigalionidae > Sthenelais > Sthenelais limicola. The sequence goes on from OW804098.1 coordinate 34,486,845, forward strand.
TTACTATTGATATCTTGGACAGACCTGGTAATTTTGTAGGTAATTCTGTTGAAGTTGATACGGTATATATATGTATAACATAATCCAAGAGCATGTCACTGTTTTGGGGTGGAAGGGGGGGGGGGGGGGGGGGGGGGATAGCTCAGTCGGTAAACGCGCTTGTCGCTCAGTTGGAAGCAGCTGGTACCAGGTTCGCACCCACACCTGTCCAAGAAATGAAATATTGCCACACCCTGTAGAACCAATTGGTAGGTCTTTATTGCAATTTTGGTTTTCTTGATTTGATTTAATACATATAGAAATGTGTAACATGGGGATGATTACACATAATACCATAAGAGAAGCACGAGACGGAACAAGGAATAGAAATAGGAATTCTCTATTTGGGCTACAATACTATAAGCCATTCGCTTAATTGCGCCCTGTGCGTCACTATATATAATCTCTAGTTTTCCCATGACATATCAAGGACCTCTGGTAATGTGTTTTACCTATTGCGCAGTATATCATTATACATTATGTACCTACCTACCCGCTTTTAGGCCTAACATGCTGATTCGTTCTGTCAAGGTCATAACGAAACTATGTACATGTATACGGTACAGAAATTTGCGGGCCTGCACATCCGCAATGTGCTGGTCATTTCAAATCCAGAATTGAGATTCATTGGCCAAGACCATTTTAAGCTTAATTTATTATAGAAGCAGCAATTTATTCCTTTGCTCACGCAATGGACCGCGTTTGCCATGATCAGAAACAAAGTGCATTCATTGGTCAAACGTTAATGGGGGTTCAGATGAACATAATTGTAGGACAAACATGACAATTTGAAATGAATGATTAAAATAATGATAGCCACTGCATATCCATCTGAATCGTATCCCGCTCCAGTTTGCCTGCATGTTCCGACAATGGGTATTTCCTACAAAATTGCCTCGCCATAAAAGCTTCAACACGCTAATGCATTAAATATTAAATTCATTTGGTCATTCAATGAGTTTGGCATACCTAAGGATTATATAGGGGCACATCAATTAAATGGATAGATAAAATGTGAATTCTGGCGAATAAATAACTTGTGAAGTAGGCCTAATTAATATCCCATAATGCACCAGATTCTGTCCCCATTTAGTCCCCAATGTTTTATGCCAATACCTACACATTCTGCTAGCAGTCATGAGTGATTCAAAATATATATTAGCCAAAATTTCGTGTGCGACACTGATCGCTTATACTGCGAACTCCAGCGTGGAAAGGAGATATCGCATCTATGCCCCACGCAGATGGTTCCGTGGGACGTGACATTCCTCGATCCCCCTGCAGGCTTATTAACACACTGTCTAGAAGCACCAGGGCCCAGCGGAAGCGGAAGTAATGCACTGCCTTCAGCGTCCATTGCAGAAGAACTGCCCTGCTGCCTGGACGTCACTGCTTGCCGGATGGTAATGAGACATTTGAGAGAGGCTTGGGTAAAAAGGCCTAAATGCATATCATCCTAAGAAAGGATGGACGAGAGAGCAGTGGGTCAGTTGTAGGACAACGAAATAGGAGCTCCATTTTCTGACTGTAATAGGTAAGGCAATTCATGCAATGCCTCGATTCCATCACTTAGGTAGGCCTATATGCAAGGAAGACATCTATTAAAGCCCAATGCTATTCATTAAGTTTGACGAATGATCGTCTATTGGGGTGATAGCATCCATAATTATGTACCATTGCAGAAATATTATGCTCGGCAATGCTATATTTTCGGCGATCTATGTGTATAGGCTGCATCCAAGGGCCGTCACATGACTCTATCGATCTGCCAGCGCAGCGATTGCCTATCAAGTGTGTACACATGTCTAGAAGACAAACTAGCTGTCTCAAAGAGAAATAAGCCTAATTGCGACATGGAATGAGAGCTTTCATTGGGTTCTTGCCATTATATATTATTGGGAAGATGTGTGGTGGTCCTTTGCAAGTAAAGCCTCTATACAAAGAATCTTATATTCAGGGCTTGACACAGAGAGTTTCTGCAAAAGGAAGGGGTAGAGCGGGGCGAGTGACTCAGCGCAGGCAGGTCTGTTGACAGTTCCCGCGTTGCCGAATCAATAGGCCCAGCATGCAGAGGGGGCGTGGCATTTGGGGGCGTGACATGTACCTCCGATGCAGCAAGCTCCACTGACAGCAATGTAGAAATGAACGAGTATAGCGCTCTTCCAGAATTTAGTCCTTTTTTAAAAAAACAAGTTTATTAACTGAAATTTCGCTGACGCGATAAGTTTCATTCAGCCAAAAATAATACATTATGTATTGCGTTGCGTTGCGTTGCGTTATACGTCATGTACCAAACTTTAATAGGGAGGTTCAGCAAGTCTAACCTATACCTAAACGTAAATGTATCCATATCTTTGATGTTTGTTTGTTTTAAATGTTTTTATTCAGCCAGAGACATTATGTTTTTATACACTATTCTCAGTTTTAGCTGATGGAAAAAGATTAATATTAAATATCGAGTCGATACATCAAAATCAAAGTAGCGATTTTACAACAAAAAAAGAGAGAGTCAGATCGTACAGACACATTAAATTTTTAGAAAAAGCGAAAAAATGATAAAATTGAAACAATACAAGTATAAGAACCATCACCTGGGTATAAACATCAATATACTTCTGACCAAAGAGATACAGAAAATAGATGAAGGCAAACATACAAAAGAATATACAAACTTATTACTTATTACTTATTGAGATATTACAAACTTAAGTTAAAAGGAAGAAACTTTGTCTTTGGGCAACTTATTATCCAATTTTTTCATAATAAAAGCCTATTCATAACTACTACATGTGCCTAAATCGGTGGTCTTTCGTTCATGGCGCCGCTGTGTCTGTATTGAAATGACTTTGTTGAACTTGTATTAGTGCATACAGCTTTCCAATATCGTCATAAGATTGCCTCTAGCAAGATTGATAACTCAGTCTTCTGCAGCCTTGAAATCGAGTATTGAAGTAGATCTATAATTAAGAGCAGAACGACCTTTTGTTGTTAACACAAAAACATCATTGTGTTTCCGACTAGCTGGGTTGCTTATCTCATAAATAGTTCGATAACATATTGGGGAGCTAAAGTAGAACGGAGAATAGAGTTGTTCGACAGTTTGTATTAAGCGTATGATGCATCATTTTATTCCAGTCAATTTCCGTTACAATAAAACTTCGGCATCAAATAATAAGAGTCTTAATACTTACTTAATACAACTATTTTCTTTACTGTAAAGATTTTAATATTCGTGTCAATAAGTGTTAAGTTTATCGCAATATTTTACAAGATGACGACATCATGCATTTGAATACCCCAAAGAGCAAACTGCTCCTTCTTAAATCACCTTCAGATGTTACAAGTAGAAGTTTCGACAATACTAACTAACTTCAATTTCATCTGCTGATTTGGGTTAAAGTTCAACCAATCGCGAACATGAAGTTGTGATCTCTGTACACACAATCCTGTGTAAGCCGATTACAGCTCATAGCTGCTCATAACAACATTGACCACTAAGGAGGCGACATATGAGCTTCTTAAGGAATCAACTACTTTGGTAAATTGATTCGTGTATAGTTGGTTGGCTTGCATTTAGTATCAACTGAAATTGGTCAATTTCCCCAACAGTGGTCTAGCTATTTCGAAAAAGGGAGAGTCTCGGGGAAGACGTGCTCCTCACCCTTTTATACAACTTCAGTTCAGTTTCAGGAGGAACATTAGAGAAGCTATCGTACCCAAGGTAGGATTTATAGTCGCTCATGATCTCTCATGCAAGCTTTTCTGTTTGAGTACAATATTAATTGCAGGCGCATTGACTACTAGCTTTGTCAAATGAATTCTTTCATATAACGGACTGTTCATAATTAACCACAGGAATGGGGTGGGGGAAGAGTGAAGAATTTGCGAAAAGTTCTGCATGTGCACCATATTGTATCACCCCCACCCCCTTAAAGTCTTGTGCTATCGCTCTCGTCCTCCCAGGCACTAGTGGAAGAACAGCTAACGCTGAACTAGCCCTGGTAAAAAAGTTAAAAAAAAATAAAAAAATGTCTTGCCCCCCCCCCCTCCTTAAAAGTGTGAGCAAGATTTCATGACCCCCCCCCTACATCTTGGTAGTTCCTAGTCTAAAAGATAACCCCCCCCCCCCCCCAGTTGCTGAACACTAGCCTATTTTGTCTCCTACTGCACAAAACAATACAGAACTGCAAGCTGATTGTGCAGTTTTGCAGTTTCGGAAAAAATAAGTAGGCCTATTATATTTCAACATCTCCCCCCCCCCCCCCATCAGAGTCTGTTAAAAATGAACAGTCCCTATTCGTATGTGTTAATTGCGGCTATACCTAACTCTTTTACCTGCAGGAATGAAACGTCCTATAAGTGCAGCCCTTCAAGATGGCATCGTCTCTTCAATCGACAACAAGCACCGTGAGATTAAAAGCGTGTGCATCCTGTCATGGAATCGGAATTTACTTGCTGATATTCCCAATTCTTTGCGCTCTTGCGATAATAGCACTCGTAGTCATCATTCAAATAACCCAAGGTCAGGATGACCAGAAACATTCTATTAAAAAACAGACAGCCAAGAATTCCCAGGATAATAGCAGCACTTTGAACGTTTATTTAGAACCTAGTGTTGATGTACTAGGAGTTGCAAATGGCGGTGTACGAAATGAAGATCTCAGTAGAGTAAACACGAATAAATTATCGGAGGAGGAAGGGCTTCTAGCCTGGCTTCTGAGTAGAGACGGTGAAGAATCAACAAGGGTGAACCAGACTGAGCTCCTTGAAGCGAAAAAGCAATTTCTCCGATGGGCTCCGCATCTCAAATACATTGAAAGTATCAAATACTTGAAAAACAAACAAGATCTGCTAAGGCAATTAAAAGAAAATATAATTAAACTTGAAAATATTCAAAATGTCACCGAGCTTCAGAAAGTCAAGAATAGAACCAATGTTTTTAACGATGCGTTAATCATGAATCAGGATCGGGCCGTGATCGGAGGAGATGATGGCATCATTATTAAAAGGAAAAGTGTCTCAAGGATTCCAGCTAAAGCGAAAAGTGCTTACAAACACGCTAAACCAATCGTTCCACGGTGTGTACACGTCATATGGTTCAGAGCAAATAATTTAAATGCTTGTTTATTTCGATTCCACAATTTTATCAGTATTTACAGCGTACACAGGTTCATAAAACCAGACTTTATTTATGTTTGGCACAACAGTACTCCGTGTGGACCGTGGTGGCACGAAGCTACAAGTCGCATCCCAAACATTATCTTGCGGGAATATCTTGCGCCAGCAACAGTTTTTGGACAGCCTATAAAGATAATCGAACACCAAAGCGATGTTGCTCGAATAAACATTATATTGAAACATGGTGGTATATATATGGATCTTGATGTAGTGGCTTTGAGATCATGGGACCCTTTATTACACTATGAAGCAACGATGGGTGCAGAAACACCAAATCTGTTAGGCAGCGGTGTGGTCATAGCTGCTCCCCAATCCAGGTTCATAGCCTTGTGGCTGGAGTCCTACAAGGTTTTTAAAGACAACAAATGGAATTACAATTCATGTGAGGTGCCTTCAAAAATATCCAGGAGATACCCAGAGCTTGTGCATATAGAATGGGAAACAATACATAGGCCAGCATGGAATGAAGTTGACTGGTTATATTCTGAGGGTAAATTGTGGGACTGGTCAAGCAACTATTGCATACATTTGTGGTACAGGTATCACGCTTCTGAGCATTCGCCCGAGGATATACGCAAGATCAATACCACGATGGCAGAGATATTTCGTTATGTGTATTATGGATCGACAGATATGCTATAAATCTAATGTGCGATTATATAATTTAGATTGAATGGAAGTCCGCGAGTGTTAGTTAGTATGTAAATTGTAATTTCCATCTATAAATAATTTCACGCAAAACACTTGAAATTTCTGCCACTCTGGTGTATACTCTGAATGATCAGTTTAAATACAGTAGCGATCATAAGAAGGGGTACTCTTCTAAAAGTTCAATTTCCAAAAAGACCCAAAGATAGTCTCCTGTATGAAAACCATTACTAAAACAGTCTGTGTGGGATTTACACTGAGTTTATCGAAGTAACTGATCATTTCCTATTTCGGTAATAAATTATGTTGACTAATTATTTCTATCATTTGTCTCTTTATTATCATTGAGTCCCGGACATGGAAATAGTATTATGTTATATATGGCTTTTCCCACCTGTTTACACGTACGGAAATTGCTTCAGAACCTTCAGGAATGTATTTATTGAGCTCTGAAATCTATGGGATGTAATCTTCATGGCGATTTTTACACGGGCGAATCCTTTGTATGGCTCCTTTCAGGACCAGAAATCGATTTTTTTGACCATCATTCAAAAAGTAAAAAAAAACCAATATAACATTATAGTCTCTGAAAAACTGTCTAGTGCAAACTGTGTAGTGCTTATGTAAGGCACCAAGTTCATGCCAATCAGGGCCATATTGGCATTGGTGTAGGGATCGAAAATCATACATTTCTTTTTTGGAAAGCCATTTTTGCAACCCAATATATTTTAAAATAAAAAATCGTTAACTTAATCACACAGAAAAAGATGGGCACATCTCGATCCTGATAATTGTTAGAAATATTGTCTGTTATCGTTAGTACACATAATTCTATTCATATTACTTATGACTAAACAAGAAATAGTTAACAGTGATCAGTTTACATTTATATATTTATTTCCGGTTCATGTAGAAGATTGCGTTTCCAAGGGAAACGAAGATTGATGTCAGTTAAATATAAAATTCGAGAGGGAGGTATAGTAGGAGGGAGTGGAAGGGGAGACAGAACACATGAAATCCTTATCCCATATATGACTGGTCAGTCCATGTAATTCTGTTGGTCCCTTTAACACTTTGCATATGAGGCATCTTATTTCTCAGCTTGCCACTTTAATTCACACATAGTATACCCTTTAATTCACACCTAAACGCCATCCCCTCCCCCTCCCAGCCATTACCAGCATGATTCTGATCCCATCTACTGATATCAGAATCAACAGATTCTTCACACTGATATCCAGGATGGGAGGAGCCAAGATGCTATCAATGATTGACAGATCTCACCCCAATTCAATTAGATTGATGATAACATCAATCTAAAAATGTTTAACTGCGACCATCTCCATGCACGCAATACTAATTATTCACTGCGGGAAGCTTTACCGATACGTTTATACAACTACATCAAACTACAGCTCAGTACCTAACAATCTCGATGTCAACTATCACACCCCTGATGAAGGGCAACAATAGCCCGAAAGCTTGAGAAAACTAATAAAACTAATACCAACTTTATTATGTTCTTCATAATCAACATCTTTTAAAACTCCGGCCCACCCTGATATACAGCGAGCCCCCTTCCCATCTACTCGAATATATTTTAGCATAATGTTTGTTTGGAGGCATGCTCCAGTTCCTCAACAGATGCTAGAGTAACCGACGTTCTTTCCCATGAAGTGATATAATAAATAGCTGTTGCAATACGCAGTTCTATAAAACATACTATACATGACCATCGGTAAAATGTGCGCTGCCGTTAAGAAAATTTGATACGAGACGAATTGCAGGACATCTGGTGGTTCAACTTGCAATTGTTGTCCGGAGTAGCTAAAGTCTACCGCCTAAGCACTAGCTTCGCTAAAAACTGAGTAGACCCGCATAGGGATTGGTTGATAATACAAGGTTCAATTGATCTAGCAGGGTAGGGTTCAATTGATCTAGCAGGGTAGGGAATACCTTTTCGGGAACCGGGATTGGGTCCTATTTTAGGTCGGGGTTCGGATAGGTCGGATGAGTGTTTTATGCTTCCAGATAAGAAAAATGTGAATCCATTTATCCGTTAAGGAAATAAAGTCGATTTGCAAAAAGAAAAAAACAAACTGAGTAGTTAAAAATGTTAGTCACTTATTTTGGAAATCTGTTCGGTCAATACAATAATAACCTTGCTTCTTGTTTAGATATTTAGAAGTGTAAGGATGATTGATCAGAGCTTTAGGGATGATATTCTTAATAGTTTAAAGTGTCCTCTCTTAAGTTACTTGTTTAGATCTGAGAATTGACGGTAGTCTGCAATAGCGATTTGTGCCATGTTCCTGTATAATGGCCAAATACAAACTATAGTTTAGAATTATGTCATTGAATAATCTAGCTCAGACAACTGCCTAATTTCCCCGAAGAACATTTATGTAGTCCCGGTGTAACAGTTCTAAATTACCCCCCTCATCTAATATACCCCCCCCCCCCCCCCCGGTAATTTAGACCTTAGGTTTAAATGACCCCCTCTAGGTTCAAATTACCCCCCTTTGTTTCATTGATAATCTTACACCAACAATTCTAAGAAAACATATTGGGAGAGAAAGTCATATCTAACGCTTATGGGAAATAAATTAAAGATCACTTTGAGGGTCTAATAATGAATTTTTTTGTAATTCTGTATAATAATCCTTTTTTCTTTCTATTTATTTAAACTTAAAATATCATTGTAACTCAATGACTATGGGAGCATATTGCAAATAAAAAAACAAAACAACTAAAATCTATTCAGTTCTGTCTATCAGGCCTGTACTGTATCCAGTTTTTACTTTATTCATTATTACTTTTATTGTCATAATTAAAAGAATAAATGTTTCAATGGGGGTATGCAGTACTAGATTGGTAACACATACTGGGGGTATATTAGACCTAGGTTTAGTTTCCCCTTTAGGGGTACTTTGAACCTGGTGGGGGTACATTTGACCTAGGTCTAATATACCCCCGGGGGTACATTGAAACTGGAGGGGGTATATTGGACCTAGGTCTAAAGTACCCCCAGGGGTATATTGGACCTAGGTCAAATGTACCCCCGGTACATTAGACCTAGGTTAGCTATACCGGGGGGTACACCTGATGGGGGGTACATTAGACCTGCTACACCTGCAAAACAATTATGATTGGACAGACCTAATAGTATCGTTGCTTTATACAATTAGATAAAACGCACATTAAAGTCATACCAAACATCATTTTACATTTTGAAACATTTTATTAACAAGTCAAGTACAAGTTTTACAGTGATCAGTAGATACATTTAGACAAGTGGTATAATACACCGCTACCTGAAGCCATGTCAACGATAATAACCGCCTCATCTAACAGACAATCAAGTTACATTTCCATAATAGATTCATTCTTAACGCTTAAACCTTTGCATAAAATGCTGCAAAATTACAGATTCGTCTTCCCTTTGTATACAAATATAATACTGAAAAATATTAAGGGAATAGAATACGCACCATGGGCCTTTGTCATTATATGCATATATACATTCTAGAATAACCTTCGCCATTTAATGATTAGATACTGATTTCAAGAATGTATAGGTAAGACGGTTTAACCCACTGAGCATTGACATGCTATAAATATAAATAACTAGGAACATGAATAATGTGTCGATATAGTATATTTACATGTTAGGATGAAACCTTTTAGAGAGTCCCATTAATTAAATTTAAAGTATCCGCGACCCTCTCAAAAGTTATCAATGGGGAAAATGAAAGGTATCATTTAGCAAATGTTTTAAAATGCAAAGTAAAAATCCAGAATGGTGTAGGTTATCAACACTTCATCACCACCGGGAGAATAACGCTTGAGAGACTCGTTTCAATTGTTACCAACGGCCATGTTATGATGTATACTATAACAAACACGGTTGTTTCTATTTATAGGAAAATAAGGTACATTGTCTTCACTACGTACAATACTGTATCAACGGCAAGTGAAAATTATCAGTTTTTACATTATGCACACTTCATGGCTACGCACAATTCCCTATGGACACAACCATTTTCGTCTAATAGAACATTTTTTCTGGAATAGTTATGTGACACTTCCAACCCTCAGATTGCTATTGTGATTAATGCCCTTTACTAACAATTTAGTTTTGCCAATATGCTAAATAATTATGTTACCGCGAAAATTCTACAACATATAGGGCTATGGGTCTCGTAAACAAATGAAATTACACCTTCATATGGTGTAATGTATTTTTCCAAAGAAATTTAATCTTAAAACCTGGTAGATTCAAAAGCGTCAACGAGGGTGAAACATAGTAAATCTTAAATAAATGTTCATAAAGGGATTGAATTCTCAATAACTGTAATGATCATACAAAGTATCGACCCAAGGTTAAATGCTGAGAGTGGCATAGGGGACTTTGAAAGATTATGTAGCTTTGTTGGTAACCTAGGAAGTTATAATGAATCCATAATATATCCTTATCACAGCCAGGCTAAGGCCATTCATCATAAGGCCCTAGTCCACTAAGCCGATTCTCATGCGATATTGAGCTTCAGAGGACTCTTTCCCACAACATTCTGTGAGAATCGCATGAGAATCAGCTTACTGGACAAGGCCCTTTAGACATTGGAGATAAATATTCGCAAAGGCCATCCTCCAATGGACACACTCTCCCTCCCTTGTCATTAATCCCTACCCCGGATTGTTATAGCATGTAGATACACTTTAAATATTAGATTTTTACTTTAGGGGAAAAGATCACAGCGCATTCTTGTGCAAACACGTATTCAAATAAGGACCGACTGATATGTACCACCAGTAAAAGGGAGACTTAAGGGCCTAGTCCACTAAGCAGATTCTCATGCGATTTTGCGCCGCAAAGGGAGGACTCTTGCACTCAATTCTGTGAGAATTGGCTTAGTGGATTAGGCCCTTTAAACACTTTCAAGCACGGATTCTGAATAGCCCTGGTATCTCGCTATGTATTGATATCCCTGATTCGGTGCAAATCATGGAAAGACTTCTTCCATCGTACTGGTCTTCAATCAAGACATGTTTTTACGATCTGGATGTAGCCAACGTACAGTCCGAAAATGTTCCAGTTAATAGGGAGGTTCCGCAAGCAGACCTATCTCAGTTAAGTAACCGTATCCTTATCTTTTCTGTGAATTACATCGCATTTTTATGTATAAAAAATAAATTGTGAGATGATACATTTTGCTTGATATTCAACGTTACGTTTTTCCCGCCATGTTTTGGTGAACCTCTTTCTTCCTTTTAATGTATGTTTATATATCAGAGATACAGATACGTTTACGTTTTGGTTCGACTTGCTGAATCTCCCTCATGAAGACTCACCTCTGAGGTAGTAAGTTGAACCTTAACTGGCTTTATATCCAGACCGTCTCAATCTACTCTCGGGACGGTCGAGATATAATGGTAAAATAATGGAATGGGTGAAAGGAGGGGCGTTCTATAGCGCATTCTGGCACAGTAAAACTTCCTAATACTGTCAATAGTAAGTTAGGTCGACCATACAATTCTCTTTACAGATTCAAGTGGACGGCTAGTAGGAACAAACAACCAGACCATCACAAAATTATACCATACAGGCCACATTCCCAATATTATGCATACATTTACTATCATTATTGTCCATAAGCAAGCGGGGGTATAAACATTCATTTAACGCGTCGTATTGCCTATATGATAATATTAACCTGTCTGGGCTAATTATCAGCAACCACCAAACCATTGTAATACACTGTACAGAGGAAATTGCTTCCGTACAAGCTTAGTGCAACCACGCACACACAAAAAAGGAACAAAAACTCAAATACGACAGTTAATAAAGACGTTCATCTCACTCTCCCTAGTTTCGTTTCTTTTAGTTACAAACGAAAATTTAGTAAACTTTCATAAATCAGTTAAGGAAAATGTTCAGAAACAGCTAATATAAAAGAACATATAGCATGAGTGCATGAGCTTCGTAAGTATCTTTCTCCGTCTATTTCTCTTTCTGACCAACGTTTCAACGGAGTCTGATATAATCAATTTCTTTTTAAGAAATATACAAGGAGATTCGGTAATTTTGATTCCAGAGAAAGGAAACATTGAGCCAGAATTGCACCTATCTAAAATCCCAAATATTGAACACTTATATACCGCAATAAATGAGGGTGAGATCGAAGTCAATATTAAACTAAATCGGACAATCAATTAGAAAACACAGCATGGTCTGAAAAATTTATGATAATGTGCACCTTTAAAATGACAGCGATTATGAAAGATCACAATGTTTGCAGACCTACCACACTTTCTACCAAATAATATATGGGTATGCACGCTATTCATCAATGAATCTTGTCATCAATGATCACACACGGAACATTTTCTAAAAACTACTTCACGTTTATCTAGACATATTTTTTTATCAAAAATTATGACTCTTTTCGACCGTATTGATCTGAATACTTTAGGAAGGAATGGAGAGGAAAAAACGATGTCTGAATTTTTTAGAAGGCCAAAGCTAGCAAAAACAGCAAATATGTTGGTAAGATTCTGATATTACTAAGACGAAGTCAAGTCCAGAACAACCGATATAAAAAGATTCAATCCCAAGCAATAGCTGTCATGAAGGATATGAGAATATGATGTGAATAAGTGGTATACAAAATAAATAATCAGTAATATATCTAGGCACATCGATGAACTGAATGAAGCTCGTCCATATCCTTCCAAAAGTCAGTAGTACAAAACTATTGATGGTGTATGATCTCAAGCGTTCTGTGTGGTCAACATTGTCTGAAGGGAAAAGCGTGCCACCCATCAAATATACAAGTCTTCATATAGACACATCCCCATTAGAGTTAGAATATCCAAAACATGGAAAGAAGCGAGGTTCTGGTGATAACCCCCACGCAGAACAAGACAGATTTTGCCACCCAAAAATAACCCGAGCACAACCTTCCTTTCCAAGACATTGTGTAGATAGATACAGAGTACGCCTGACGTTTCACCATGTGGTCGACTGTAGGTTTGTTTAATGAATAGTAGACATATTTAAGTGACAGATCTTCAGAGTTCCATTCGTTCTCTTCTCAGAATAGACACTCCCTCTATTCAGAAATACTGGATAAAATCTCAAAATGTCATATTGCAAATGATGACCGACTCTGCAGTTGAATCCAGAAACAACTTATTACATGATTTATCAGTTTTACAGAGTTTTATACTGCGCAAAAGACTGAAGATCCCTCGGCAAGAACCCTTCTTTGACGAGGTCCTCGATGACTTTAGCACTGCGCGATCCAGGCGTAGTCCTTCGTAAGATAACATGAATGCGACATCTCGTTAACTGAGCGAGACTCGGACACTTGTTGGCAGGAAGGAAGAAAGAGATTCCTTTGTTGTACGGTCTGTAGAAAAGCAGAATTGTAGAGTCAACAAACAATGCTTCGTGTAGATAAAGATTACTTTAAGGAATTCATAGTGCGCTTTCGCTCCCTTTTTTCTACAATATCGTCAACAAGCAAACTGACATATATACTAGTAGTCTTGACATATTGTTATATTGATAATCACTGTGTCCCAGCACTTATCTTATCAATGTCTTCCGTTTTTAGTCCCTCGGGCATCCATATTTGGATACCTACGCAGTAGCATTCGTTTTACCTGCACTAAGTAGTCAAAATTCCAGAGATACTCGGAAGACCTGTGACATTCACAGAGAGCATTGCTTTTTCCATTTTTTCTCCACTGTATGCTCTTTACTTTGACCTTTCACTGTATGACACGATTTGTAATTATGATATGGAAATACAAATCTATTCTTAATATAAATGCTGCTAGGTCTTGAGATTCTTACTTACCCTGACACAAGTGTGGACCGATCCGGTGAATATTCGCAAAATGTTGGTCCAGGGTCACATTTAGGGACTATCTGAACTGGTAGATTGTCGTGATAAATATTCCACACTCGCAGATATCTTTAAAAACAACCATGACATGACAATGAAACATCGATCATATTTCCGTCAAGGGCGCTTTTTTTTTAAAGATAAAAACATGTTTAATTTGACGGAAAATTTCGCTGACGCGATACGTTTCATTCATGCCTAGAACAAATTACAGGTTTTTTAAGGCAATAATCCTATATAATGAATAAACTTGACAAACATGACATTTTGCGTTATGAGAAGGCACTCTTTACATGCAGCTTAGATTATAAAGAGATCGAAAATTTGCCATTGGTATTTCATTAGTAATATCATATGATACTCGGTTGTATAGTAGTAGTTTTATCGAACAGGCGACGCCTGGAAACATTCTTGAAGAATAGTGCGTTTTTTTGTAATTGTAAATAACTATTGGTCTTAAATTGATTTTTTTTTAAATTCTTAAAACCTTGCTTACATCTTGTCTTACAGTTATGGAGATCTCTCAAATGTACAACTTACTTATCTTCACAGATGGTGGCTACGTGTTGTCCATCTGCACAAAAGGTCGCAGCTGTGACACCAGCAGCGTTAGCACCACTTGCATAAATCAGACTCGGCGGAGGGTAAAGATGTCTGGTAAAACAACAAACAATAAACATGTGAAAATAATATTATTGAAATGATGCCACCAAACCAATAACTAGGGAGCTTCCGCAAGCAAACCTATCTCAATTACGTAATCGTATCCGTATCTTTTTTGTGACTTAGATCGTATCTTTATGTATAAAAAATAAATTGTGAGATGAAACTTTTGCTTGATATGTAAGGTTTTCCCCGCCATGTTTTGTTGAACCTATTTCTTTCTTTTCACGTATGTTTGTATATCAGAGATACGGATACGTTTACGTTTACGTTCACTATAGGTTAGACTTGCTGAACCTCACTAGTATGGATCCAATAGAGCCGCAGCACATGCATTTATATAGCTTCAAGCTGGAAAGATATTCACTGACGATATAAAAAGTAGGACATGTTTAGTATATTTGAGGCACTTAGGCATATCTTGATGCAGGGATTACATTATACTCTCTGTAAGAAACAAAAACGCCAAGTAAATGTCATGCTAACACTGTAATACAACACTCGGTTATTAGAGACAAGATTGACCTCATCAAAATATAGAACCACTATTCATTACTTAATAGTGACTTATCAAGTGTATCATTATTTTAAGGGCAATTTTAGATTGCTACAATTATGAGTTGATTTGGGAATTAAAATTGCAATCAAAAGAAGCCAAGATATCTATAGTATTTTACCTGAACTCTTTGAGTTTGAGGTTAAGGTAGGGATTCCAAATTATGGCTCTTGAATCCAGGGAAGCAGTGACGAGAATCCCTCCGTCTGGAGAGAAAGCACAGTCCACAACACTGTGCTGATGGCCAGACAAGGAATGGCTTTGTGTGATTGTATCCCCAGCTATGTCCCAGAGCACAGCCTGTGGAGAAAAAGCAAATTTACAGACATACGAAGGATACGTTACAACAATGGTTTTCGATTTTACTCATACCAGTTGATTCTTCGCTGAATTCAGAACTTATTTTGAAAAAGAAACTAATGTAATGTGTTACAGAGAAAAAGGTCACATTCGCAAAAAAAGGGGATTTTGAGATACCATATTATATTTGAAAAGATAAGATCAGGCCTATTCTAATGATGGTAAACATTAGAACATCCAACAAATGTTTCTATATTTTAAGTTTGATATTTTTATTTTTGAAAACAAATTTTGTAATATCTCTGTGTGGACAATTACTAGTAAAGTAGCTGAATATACTCCAAAGGATGACCTAAGAAATGTACGGATATATTTAATACACGGTCTTGAAATTTGGTACATGTATTTATACGACCAGAACCATTAGATAACCCAAAAATGAGAACAGTCATCCAAAGAGATCGTGTGAATAAAATACTCTGAAAAATATCATTTTTGCGACTTGACACTCATTTTCCTGAAACATATCACAAATGTTATCTTGATAGTGTTATCTATAGTATCAGGACTCACCATCCCCATCTGCCCCACAGTGACCAAGGCCCGGGCATCGGGAGCCCAGGCACATGCGTACACAGCACCTTTGTAGCCGCGCGGCTGAAGTGTTTTATACATGTTGCCATCGTCAGTCAGGTCCCAGAGCTTGACGCGACCATCCGCACTACACGAAGCTAGACGCAGGCTCCCATTGGGCGCGAACTTCAGATCCAATATGGGCTGCTGGTGATCCAGCAGCTCCATTATTAGCTCACCTGAGGTAACAAATAATTTTTAAGGAGAATAAATATAGATATATATATATACCCACCTGTGTACAAAAAAAGGCGGTGGACAATTGTTCACAAGCATTGGGCATGGTATTTCGGTAACTTAGGTTGACAAGATTCAGAGAAATCAGAAGTAACGAAAGAAAAATATTTTGTAAATTGTATTTATAGAGTTAGAATTGTACGCGTTAACACCCGAAATATTTACCAGAAAAACATAGCTGTAATAAGTTTTTGACGCATGTTTAAATAGAATAATGGTAGAAATAGATTAAACATACCTGTGTGTATATTCCAGCATCGTATCTGTCCTTTGATGCACCCAGTAGCGAGTACTAGGCCCTCTACCTTATGAAAGGTAAACCAGCTCTTCTTACCATTCTGCTCACCGTTACTTATTCGCTGACTATCTCCATTGACAACTCCATTAGGTGGAAGACTGGCGCCGAAATCAGCCTGGTCGCCAGTAGCAGACGACCCAAGCGTGAAGGCTCGCACCGTCCTTCCAACCTGAATAGTGCGATGAATGTATCGCTTGTCGTTTACAATCACTTCACTGCAATGAAAGTATACATGTACTTTAGTAATGGCGGACATGCCAAAATTTCTAGACATGAAATTCATAGCAGTTATATGGTGTATTTAAAATAACATATATATTGCGATCTCTTTTGCAGTTCGTTGCGATTTATTTTGTAGATAAATAGATGAACTCTCTGACATTGTTAAGAATAACGACAGCACAGTGGCTCGGCACCTCAATAATTGTCATTCTGATGTCAATGTAAAATAGGCGAACATCTCAATCGCCATCCTATCCCTGATTAAAGCTGATCCAGACAGCTATACCGCCAGGGAAAGAAGGAACTTAGAGGAGAAGAGATGGATAGCCAAACTTAAAACTATGGAACCCAGAGGACTAAACATTTTGGATTGATCATTTTCACTCCAACGTTCACAAAATAGCAATAATATAATGATGACATAACTACAACGACAACAAATAACAAGAACACGATACTTGAATAACTCATGATCTATGATTGGGTTAGCACAAACAGATGCTGACACTAGATGAAGCTAGATGAGAGTAAGTGAGACCTACTCAGTGATTGATTTCCTGACAGGATCCCATGGCAGGAGGGTTACAGTATTTCCTCCTTGTGACCATCCCAAATAATGGCCCCCTGGTGACCATTCCACCCGCCAGTCATGTTGGGCGGCATCCGTAGGCTTCCACCAGAAACCAAGCTTGACTTCATCTGAAATTGGACAAAAGTATATTGTATGAACCATAACACATTTGTTTTTGCTCGTCTGACGTATAGCACTACAAATCATAACGAATTAAATATCAAAGTTCCAATTTACGTAGATACATCTATTCAATTAGATTTGTATGTTCATTACAAAAGATTAGAGTTGATAGTATCGCGTCAAAGAGTCGGATTAGATCCTAATAACTTAAGTACAAAGTGTTACTTGGGAAGTGGTATGTCCCTAAGGAGGGTATTAAACACCTTGCCTTGATTTGAGGTAATGACAGCCACCAAGGAACAGGGGTCACCCTGGGAATATAAACATATTTAATAGTAGAGACCAGTTAAAACCGGTCGCATAGCAGTGATTATATATATATTATGTATAGTTAAAAATAATTCAGCTTTCTTGACACAAATTGCCAAAACGAAAGAAAGATACGGTACACTAGCGAGCCATGGCAGGGAATACGGTCGGGTTACGGTAGGATCTTTTTTATAAGAAAATTTACATGTACGACATTCCAAGACCAACAGTGTCGAATGTCGACGAATAGTTGTTAGAATTGAAAAAAACTAATTTACATTGGCAGGGGAAGAGGGCAAATGCAGAAGTTGCCAAGTATGTGTTGGCACATACTGGCAAATGAAAATATACTTTGTGTGTTTATGTGTGAATTAAAGCTTACACATCATACAGCACTGATGACAATGTAAATGAACAATTCAATTTCACTTCTGTCATCCTCAGTTTTAGACACCTGTGGTGGCCGTAATTGGTCAACACAAGACTTAACATAATTTGGAAAATAAATTGTCGACCTTATAACGAATCATTTAAAAGTTAATAACGGTATAAGGAAAATGTGCGATGATAAGTTCGTGGGGATGGGGAAAATAGTCACAGTTTTCTGTTCCTCAAAAGTCACAAAATACAATTTTTATTATGAACCCGTTGGATCTGATGACGTGTATCCTATCTAGGATCATTCTATTTTTTATCTTACGAGTAGGATAAAACAAGTATTCGGCTATAACCGATGCGGTAATCACAGTCCCCGATTATCCTTAAACATGAACACATACAACCAACAGTATCATGTCAATCTATTATGTTCCTATCAAGAGCTATCAAGGTAAATTTACCACCAACGTAGTCTACACTCATCTAACTCGAAATATCTTCATTTCGCCCATTAAACTAGTATTCCTCCCTCCATTTACTTTAAGTAATCTGAAGCATAAATTATCCCCCCCCCACCACTCGCCACACACACACACACACACACACACACCTCCCCCGCCCCTCTCCCTCCTTACATATTACAGGTTTTGCAACAATGCTGTATTACTAAAGGCTCTTGACCTGTCGTTGAACTGCTTCGGCATAAAAAAAACCCCACCTCATTATAGCTACAGGATTGCACGGATTAACCCATTCCAATCTATACAAGTTACACGATTTGGGTTTAGATATGGCTGTAAGATTATTGCTACGATTTTATTCCAACCCCCGATTGGTTGTAGGATCCTAAGACTAATCGTACGACCAATTGTGTTACTTGTTATTCCCCGATTTGGAAGTTACGGGGCCGATTTCACCGCCGATTCACCAATAGTCGTACGATTTGGACATTAGAAAAAAATGGATTTTTTCCAGTTCTACATCTGTGTTGCCAGTGTTGGTTGTGTCCCGATCAGTCGTAGCTTTTCCCACAATGGTCTACAACAGATCGGGAGAGCTCCTACAACATTCCATTTAATGGAAAGTCGTGGCCAGACCCCCGATTCATTTGAAATATGCTGTTTTTGTTTGGGAAACATAATTTCCGACACAATATCTTTTTTTACCGAAAACTCAAAAGTCTTCTAAGGTATTGGGAGCACAACCATGTGTTATATATCAAAAGAAAGATAATTTTGTTGTCTACAAATGGTTTAATATGTACAAACCTGTAGGATTAATATCTTGATCAGTATTCAAGAAAACGTGAGATATTAATTATAAATATATTACTTTATACACATTCCTGCAAAAATAAATTCTGTTTTAATTAGTGGTGGATTCATCCAAAACAGATGCATAGATTCTCTGAAATTGCTTTGTGGATAAATTTTTTAAAAGAAGCAAGCTAAATCGTGATGAGATCAACCCAGTGTGGGATGACTTTACCACGATTTCACTTTTTCCCTGAATCAGGCCAGATTTTGGGCCTGTGTGGGTCGAAAAAAGTCGCCCGATTCTGTTATTTTTACCCGATTTGGGACACAATTGGCACCACGATCAATTGTAGACTTTGAAATCGTACGATTTTGCAAACCGATCCAGTGTGGGTACCCCTTTAGGGATTAGTTTTATGTTATCTAGAAAGTTGCATTCCTATTACCTATATACCTTTTCCCTTCCCTTCCTTCGCTATCTCACCCCCACCCCCAACCCCAGCCCCCTTCCTTATTATTTTCCGGGAGTGAATTACTGCATAAACCGAAACAACAATGTCTGTTTACGATTCTGTAGTCGTAGTGTACAACCTAACCTGCGACAGGCCATGCCAGGGTTGGGTAACGTAACTAACGGTTTCGGTGCTAAATTGTCAGATGCTACAATCTTAGTGACGATATAATTCCATTCTATAACTTAGCTGTAATTTGATTTCACAACTTCTTTTTCCACCCTATGCTACATGTGTATGATTTTGTGTTTTCTGCCCATAACAGCATCCTAAAAGTTCTATGCAACGAAAAAATACCGATAGACCAAAGTTTGATATTTAAAAAAAAACAACAATCATGTCTCCATATTTATCTACGCATTATAAATACAAGTGATGTAGGTAATGTGATATATCGAATAGTCATAGGTCAAGCTCATTCTATGAAGTAGTCCATGCGGACGACCCTTACATATAATTATACAGAAGGAATGGACTGATCTTAGTTTATCTAGTATTGGGTAGAGTAAGAGCCATTCTATCCCATTTCCGGCACCCCAAAACTAGGTGGACTGCTATAATAGGGGATTTGCATGTGCCACTGCGCATGTCTGTTACAGTGCATCATGGGATGCATTCTGATGAAATCTGACATATGGTACAAATGTTAGGCAACATTTTTATCAAAAATTGCAAGGATCTTTTCACCAATATCATAGCTTGTGTAAATGATCTATGAAAACCAAGTGCATGATGGGAAAGATTGTGACTAATGTTATGGAAACATGTATAACACAAGGATACTGACATTAGAGCATTGATAAATATTCCATGATGAACATGACATGTTTTCTATAGATTTCAGACTGTATCAATAGTCCTATAATTACATGCCAATCAAGATTCAGAATGGCGGCTATGCAAATCCTCTAATTCTACTTGTATACACGCGAGGCTTCCCACGTGCATTCAGTTTATAAAAGAAAGAAAATATATAAACTTGCTCAATACAAAGAGAAAGATGGATATATATATAAACTCGCTCAATACAAAGAGCAGGACAAGTCGACGATGGCATAATTTGTTACAATGGGTCAATTTCTACTCGGTGTGATACTATTTAGCATTACATTTACAAAGCAGTGGATTCAGAAGAGGTGGTCTTGCAAATTGCACAATATTAACCGCACAGCCAAATGAATACACACATATACATGCATAAATCGGCCTCGGTATAACAATTGTGATCAACGTAAGCCATATAACTATTCACACGTCAGATTTGTGCATGGCAATCCTGCCCTCCGTGATATATGGATCTCCATAGATAACACTGACAGGCCTGCAGAGGAATGCCTGTATCTTTTACAACGTGGAATATAATGGACCATTTTAAACACGTTTTAATCGACCGCTTTAAACACGATTCAATCGACCGTTTTAAACACAATTCAATCGATCAATTTGTTCAAGAAACTATCCAAAGGGGTTAGGTATTTTCGAAGCAATTGTATTCAGAATTAGAGAAATAGAAAAAGATGAGTTGGCAATCCTATAATTCTTAATTGTGATCGAAGGAGAACTTCAACTTAAAGTATCTTATATTTAACACCGCTGGAAATGTAACGTGGAGAGGATGGGAAGGAACTAAATTCATAAGACAACTAACTTAGCCACTGGTTCCATGCTTACATCTTATCCGAGAGGATAGGGCCTAGTAGAACGGGCAGTTATGTTGCAATTTTCCATAATTTTTACTCACCTACTTGCCATGTCATTGTATCGCGTATGATCGTAATACACCACAATCTCAACTCGAGCCTCTGATCCAAATGAGGAGATACATAA
Source organism: Sthenelais limicola (assembly GCA_942159475.1). Classification (NCBI taxonomy): domain Eukaryota; kingdom Metazoa; phylum Annelida; class Polychaeta; order Phyllodocida; family Sigalionidae; genus Sthenelais; species Sthenelais limicola. Next base: position 34,508,508 of record OW804098.1, read on the forward strand.
CTCACACTGGAACATCATACTTTACCCTAGTGAAAGCGGCCTTATCACATGCATTTACATATAAACAGAGACTGTGGGAGATGTAGGTCATTTCTTGACACCAGTAAATTACAAAGTCCAGTGGCAATGCCCGATATTACCGTGCAGCTAAAAATTTTCGCGGGCTAAAATACCGTGAATTCCGCGAAATAATTTCTGACACCGCGAAAAAAAATGTCTCCGCGAAACTGGGGTTTCACAAATTATTTCTATGGTATAGAGGCACTCAGCCGCGAGATTTTTACTCCGCGAACCTGTTTTGAAATGCCCTACCACGAAATATTAGCCCGCGAAAGTTTTTAGCTGCACGGAGATAAATAATGAATTAGAATATCGATTTCAAGACTAGTTACGACAGTAACCCACTCTAAAAAATACCAGCCACTTGAAGATAATGTGGAAGGGAGGTTGAAGCAGATAAATAAGCCACAAAAATAAAAGGCAGCAAAATATTCTATCGATTATTTTACCAAATAACTTCCTGTAATCTTGTGTTCGCATACATCATATATATATCTACTATAGTTAACAGTAACACACACTTCGAGAATCTTCAGTTGCACCATACTAGAACACAAATAACAGCACTAGAAATGACCTGGGGTATAGGGAGATATTGATAATAATTCGAGTATGGGGGTTTAGAGACGAGATTTTAGTTGAAACGCATGCAATGACATGTTTAAGGTATCTTAAGGTTGGAATTGTTAGTATCTGCGTGGTTTGCATCGACTACATAATAGTTAGAAACCAAATATTGGTCCATGGTATAATTCACACACGTATAAAGATTTATGCGGAAACAGCACCAACAGGGGCTATAAATCTGTCATTAACAATCTTTAAGTATTCTTCGATAGCCAAGCTAAGGACCAGGTGGTGCCATATCTCTCTGGTTTGGCATGTAAAAAAGTGGTAAATACAATGTTATATTGATTATTCTTGTTTCCCGATAAGAGCATGAACCCGATATGAACTATGGCAACAGTGCCTTCAACAATGGCTAAATTTAACAAAGATTTTTTTCAATTTGAATAATTTTTTCCGCGAACTTATTTCATAACAAAAGATTTAATGCATTTCCCGATGACCGGATTTGCCACAAATAATTCAAGACATCACATGTGAAAACCAAGAAAACAAATCAATCAATAGGGCCTAGACAGCACAAGAGATGATCAGTTGTCCTCTGCCTCTTCACATTAACTAACATTGTGTCAATATGTATCTATCAAGAAACATGAGATCATTATTTGTACTTGATATCCTACTTGATAACACGGTACTCTAAATGTGGGCTATACCCTCCATATGACATCGATAAAGTTCAAGCTCAAGCACGAGACTTTCTCCTATAGACAAGTACCATAACGAGATTTCCATATCATGTGACAAATATCTGATAATATTTTCAAAATTGCCAGTTTTCCAATTTTTTCGAATACGCATTAATTTTGGAGTCTAATTGACATAATGGTGGTATATTAAAGATGTCAATAGTCTTGTCTTTTCAAGGGAAATAATTAACTGAACTGCTTTAAGGGATAGCGTCCAAGTATAAACGAAGTCAACATCATTGATTGAACATACATGTTATCAGATATGATCGATAGAAAGATTCGATGTGAGAAATGTGTTTACCAAGTGGTATGTACAGCTACTTTTACATCCGGAGGAGAAATTTGTATAACACGTACTGTTTCTGAGAATTTGCTATATGTGAAAAAAATAAATAATTCATCAAATTCTCATTGAAATTTTGTACGGATGGATATGGTGGATCTCCTTGCACCTAATCTGCCATATTCAGACTTGTTGCTCATTTTCTTACTTAAAACCTTTATATCTACAAACAAGGTAACAATACTAATCTACCTTAGTGAAGTATCTATGATAAGCCTGTACCTTGGCGATCTGTGGTAGTTAACCAATGAAAATCGTTACAGATGTTTGTTCTTTAATCAGTCATAAATTATGACGTCACGTATATTCTGAGCGTTATCTCAGATCAGTGTTAGCACCGCAAAGCGTTATCCATATTCAGATTCTTATTGAAGAAAGATATAACAACAATTCTTTGGTATGTATAAATCGGACTCCGTTGAAACAAGTATTATTTTTCCCCCGTTAAAGTGATACCCTCTTGACAAATCACTTGGAAACTGAAATTAGCACAGTTCTATCAAATAAATATTTATTTCGAAAAAAGTCATTCAGCATGATATTTTTAACTTCGCAGTTAGATCTACTGGAGCAACAATTCCCAGGAGAACCACTAATGGGCAGTAAGTAGCATGTGCTTATATTACATCAAGACGCCGCAGACCCTACTTGGCGGTGTAATGGAATAGGGAATTGTTACGTAATAGTGCGTTGACAATCAAGACTAATCAGAATACATGTTCATAGTGTGGGATTTTGTTGTTGGTGTTGAAAGGTTTTTATTGCAGAAAGTTACAATCAGCTTCGTCGATCCGACGGTCTTCCAGCTGTCTGCCTTAATTATAATGCAGTGAACATTGCTCATAATTTTTTCTAAAAAGGCTGTAATTAACAGTAATCATTTCGTATTAATATGCAATTGATAAGGGGTTATGAACGAATATGATCACAGTACATGAACACATTGGTCAAGGGGTTGGGGGCGGTAGACCGGTGTGCGTCATTACGATATAATCTCTAGTTCCTGTTGTTCTAATAATAACACTTTCAAGTGTTGTTTTAGTTGTTTCAGATGGGAATGATGATAAAGCACCACACTTTTAAATTCTAAAAAAAACTTGGCGAACTTTTTTATTGTCTATCATAAAAGGGGAATTTTCCTTCCAATCTGTTATGACTGCCACTTATGTATGAATTGAAATGAAGTCTCTCCCTTGGAGGAGGGTGCTGGAAGAGATGTGCGAAACCATAAACACACTCAAAAAATAAATTCTTTCATGTTTCATGGTCATGGATGATTAATATTGTTCGCATTTTCTGCCTGTTTCAAACTCATAATTTCCTTATGCCACTTTGGTGCCCGCCTTGCTCGCTCGCTTTGGCGGCGAAAGGCTCGTTTTCATGATCTTTGCAGAAATCTAATGTATTACCCCCTGCCCCACCCCCACCCCTGATGCGGGCTATATATAACTCTTGCCTCATGGTTCCTGCCTTCTCATCTCCCGGGAACAAATTTAAAACATTTCTCCTTTATATATATGATGTAGTTTTACTGTCCTTAGCATTGAAGATGCCCCGACAGGTTTCTGTGGGCAATTCTATGCTCTACGTGATCCTACTCAGGTTGAATTAAGTGCCGCATGATCCTATTCACGTTTAAGTGTTATCGTTGGGAAAAAAAACGCAGGTCACGGGGTCAAATATAAAATACGAAAGGGGGTCATGAGATGGCGAGAGGGGAGTTTCAGACTTTTGTATTTCTTTGAATTCTTGCATAACAAGACTTTTTTTTTAAAAAATCTAAATCGGCAGACCTCTTCATTTGGGGATAAAACATAGTTGTGTATGTTTCAATTATGTACCAACGTTTGTATTCTTCTGTAATTTCAAATATAAAATATCACAAGGTACCCATGTAACTCAAATCCATTACGACCAGGTACCTTGTGTGTACATCAATATATATGGGTTTCCGCGCAGATTCAGTTGTGGTAGCGCAATCGGGAAGCACACACATCCCAATCTGAGTTTTAGATGTACTACCATGTTCTTTTCGGCGCCCATTATACCAAAATGTGATCTTAATATGTTAGAAATGAGCCCCATTACTTCGTACGCCCATTAGCACCTCACACAATACATCAGAAATAATGCCCTTTAACAGTCAAAATAAAACATTTTCAATCCCAACTGAACCTCACCTATCGCCATCTTGACCCCCGCAACTCCATTTACAGACGTAGGTGGTGCACCAGTGATGTACCCTAGTAAACCTAATTGATTTACACACTCAATTAGGCGGCACCGAATCTGGTTTTAATCACTGCCTTGAAAGTCTTGAGGATATAACAAACTAAGGCAGAGATTAAATGGATTAATATTGGGCCTGCTGATAGGCGGTTAGAGGATGAGGTTATGGTGATGAGGGTTGATTATGGCTGCCGTGAACCAGAACGAGGCGAAGCCGAGTTCTGGTTCCGGCAGCCATAATCAACTTGAAGCACCATAACCGAATGCTCTAATGCCTTTAGTCCCCTTTTGTTGGGCTGTTACTACCATTTCTTTAATACAATTACACTTGAACTCAATATACTAGGCCCTCCAAAAGCTGCGACGACCGCGAATTTCATGCTCAGTTCACTGCTGCACTCGCCAGGTGGCGGCACCATCACCACCGCTAGCAAAAACGACTTCCGCCTTAGACGTCCCTCTATGGCTCTCCGTTCGTCCCCACCAGACCAACAAACAGGGACTAATGCATAATAATTATACCTCGGCTTCGCCTCTGGATTATACACTGAACAGTGCAACAGCAGCCCCTCAATGTCGGTCATTGATCCTATAATAATCCCACAAAATGGAAGCCACTTGCAAGAATTGTCTGGATGTACAATACTTACTATGTTCGTTGAAGTACATCCTTGATTCTTGCTCTGCAGTCAGCCGTCGGTGGTGAGGACATGAGAAGGGGAACGAGGCTAAGGCAGGGTTTAACCGGGAGCGTAGCTTGCAACAGAGGAATTGCAAAACACATGTTTCTTGGACTCTCAATAAACATGACTAAAATAAGTCAGACGACAACCCGGTGGTAGGACCAACTTTGGAGTGGGTGTGGAGGGCATGTCGAGGCCCCACAAACACTATGAGGCCTAAAGACATCCGTATTTAAACCGCTTGCTGCCATCAAGCAACGAATATACTTGGCAATGGTGCAATTTTGAACTGGCTTAAATGGAGCGGTATGGCTGATAAACAACGGTCCAGTGATGTTTCCATGAGCGTCAGTAGGGCGGTGATCTGCAGTTCTGAACAGATAGTGACGAAGACATGTTAACGCACACACCCTTTCATTGTCAGGAAAAGCCTCTATCACAATAGATCCTAGAGACCTTCCAACAGATGAAGTCTTAATAACCTCCGAGAGAAGAATAGTCACTCTGTTTTTGTCAGAAAAAACAATATCTTCACATTTCAAGGTGCGAAGAGTTTGGACTCTCTGAGATGTAACCAACATCATTAGAGTAGCCATCCTTTGCGTCAGTTGAGGAAGATTGAGATCCGTCAGCGGATACATAGATGAGATATAATTCAGAACTATATCAGGGTCCCATGTTTCTGAATATCTAGTTTTCGGAGGCCTTTGAGTGAACATTCCCCCAATGATTTTGGAGATCGAAGTACAGGCCCCAAACGAAGTAAGACCCACTTTCGGCATAACAGCAGAAAGAGCCGAGCGGGCAGAGGCAATAGCTCCAAATCCTAAACCATTATCAAATAAATCACATAGGAATTCCACACCTTGTTGAAACGAAGGAATAGTGTATGGAATGTCTTTCTCATGGCAATAAGCCTTCCACTTACGATGATATGTACGATACGACTTTCTCGTATTCTTAGACCAGCTGTGAAAATAATGTTTCTTAGCTCTAGCAGACAGGTCTAAATTATCAACAAATTGCTTCAGAATAGAGCAATGAGGAGAGAGCACATGGAGATCTTTGGATCCTGATGTTTTCCTTTTTGAGGAATGAGATTTCCCTTTCTTTTCCTTATGAACAGAAGTTGTCTGATTTCCTTTGCTACAGCATTACAGCTTGGGGACTTCGTTCCTCCACACTTATTAATGTATGCCACCGCAGTTGTATTGTCCGAGCGGACTACAATATGAGTGTTGTAAACATCCCGAGCCAATGAAAGAATACCCATCTTAACAGCCAAAATTTCTTTGGTGTTGATGTGATATTGTTCCTCATAGTCATCAAAACAACCTTGAGCCATGTCTTCTCCTAATACTGCACCCCAACCTTCATCACAAGCATCAGCGTACAAGGTCAGAGTAGGAGAAAAGGTTCTAATCTTCCTAGACCTCCAAGGAAGATTAAGTTTCCACCACAACAAATCCTCATGAGCTGCTGGGGAAAGGTACATCTTAGCTGAAAAATCTCCTTTGTGGAACACCAAAGCACCGATCTTGTCAATCTCCAAGTTCTTATATGCCAGTCCATAATCCACTCCTGGGCACAAATCAACCAGAGTACCGGTAATCGACGATACTTGTTGTATGGAGAAAGCTTTTTCTGGATGGTTAAGGAACTGATCAATTTTATCCAAAGTAGCAGTCCGTTTCCCATCCGGTGGGAACACAATCATCTCATGAGAGTCAATGAAGAAACCTAAGAACTTCATGACTCTTGAAGGCACTATAGCTGATTTCTGAGGATGAACTAGGAATCCTAACTTGCACAGAAGCTTCAATGCAAGGCACACAGAATTAGCACATTCCTCCTCCGATCGGCCCCAGAGAAAACAATCATCAATATAACTAAAACCGAAACCCCCCTGTTCATGAACAGAGGAAAACACAGGTTTCATCACTTTGGTAAAATTAAATGGGGCAGGTGACAATCCAAAAGGCATCGCCACAAACTTAAAGTACTGGCCTCCCATGGGAAAGCAACAAAAGGCTGTGCTTCACTATGTAAACGGAGGGAAAAATAAGCTTCTTGTAGGTCCAACGATGCCATATAGGAGTCCGGTCGAAGCATTTCCAACGCTGACTGCAGATTGTCCATCTTGAAATGCACTGGAGGTATTAGCTTATTCAACTCTGTTAGATCGATAATCAGTCTCCACTTGCCTCCGGGCTTCGGGGTTACAAACACATTTGACAAGAAAGAGATCTCAGAAAAGTCCACAGGGACTACAACTTTCTTGGTAATCAACTTTTGAACTTCCTCACTCACCGCAGCCCTTCTTTCCGGGCCAAAACAATATTGATGAGGGATAAACTGCTGTGAGGGTGGCTTGATGAAAGACACCCTCACTCCTCTGACGATATCTAAAATATCCGGGTCTGAAGTAATCTTTTCCCATTCTGACAGATGGCGAGAAATGCTTCCAGGAGTAAATGACAACACAGATGGACCCTTCGGTGATAAAGTTACAGAAGATGGAGAAACAGACGAAGGTAAAGAATCAAGGAGAGATTGTACCTCTAATATCTCCGAGAATCGCGATGACGATAATAATCGTCCCTCGGCTGGCGTTCCCTCGATCCGCTGTACCTCCTGGAGTATTGGTACCCCCGTCCGCGTTGATTTCCCCTGGAACCCCTCCCGCCCTGGCGAGAGGTGTTCTGTTGATAATCGTCGTTGTTCTGTTTCTTCTGGCCCCCTCCCTGAGGACGGTAAGGAGGCCGATCCGAGTTTTTTTGTTGCTGTTGCGAGCCCTTCTTTGAAGTATTAGCCTGAGGTTTTGGCTCCGCAACAATGGAAAGCTTCTTGCTTCCCTCCAAAGACTTAATATTCGCATCCAAATCATCCCCCAAGAGACAAGAAGGGGAAGAAGGAAAGCGCTTTGGGTTCGAAGCCAATTCCTTGTAAGTCTCCTTGAGATGCTTAGCCATTTCTGTAGGGCGACCCTTGGTCGAAATGAACATGTTATAGAACCCAGCAATGGCAAGGGCATCATGACAGTGGGTGAATCCCTGGTTCACCTTTTCCAAAATGTCCTTATCAACCACACGACTCTTAATGTCAAAGAACACATCAGTAGCATAACACATAGCAGTGGCCTGAGCTAACAACATCACCTGAAACTTCCTGTGAGTAGAGTCGAAGCGTTTAGGATCTTCACCTAGAGCTGACCAGACTAGATGTGGGACCTCAGGAGTCTTGAGAACTTCCACATTGGAAGGCCTCTTATTCCTAGCCTTTACTTCGTCGAACACTTTTCCGGTAGGAGGTGAAGTGAAAACTTGCTGCAGATACCGTTGTAACTCTGCGCTGACAATCGGAGGACCCTCATTTCCTTTCTCATTCATCTGCTTGACAAATGAATCCAGAATCCCTGAACAATCCTCCACCAATTCACCTTCTTCTACTTCAGGGGCCAAGGTGTTGGTGTTTACATTGTTACCGGAAACAGACCCTCCCCCATCTTGGAAGGTTACACCACCACTTCCGGAAGCCTTAGGTGACCCAGATCTCGGGGGCACAATGGCGGACTCCTCACTTGACGAAAAAGAATGAGTACGCTTGCGACGTCTATCTCTCCTAGGTCTCTTAGGACTGGGAGAAGAGGATGATGAATCTGATGAGAAATACCTTGAATGGCGAGAACGTTTATTAAAGTCCCTGTAGAACCCCTCTCTCCTCGAGATACGACCCGAAGGGCGAATGTATGGTGACCTAGATCTTGACTCACGAGCACCACGAGGTTCACTAGGTTTCTGTGTCATAGTGTTCGAAAGAGAACCCTGTTCAAGGGTAACAACTCTTTTGTTCACACCATTAACTGCTAAATTGACCGTGTCCAGCTTAGAACTAAATCCTTTCATGGACTTTAGAATGTCAGCTAGAGTTGGCTCCTTCTCGACAGCTGGACCATCAGGGAGAACGGCCGCCTCGTGCTTTTCAACGTCCGACATCTTGGAAAGCTGGCGCATGTGTTGCACAGAATCAAAAGTCTCAAAAATGGCAGGGAGGGAACGGCAAAGTTCACCAAACCGGAATGAGATAGCAGCAGAAGGTCGATACAAACAACTTTGTCGCTGGAATTATACTGAAGAATAGTTCGTAAGATGATAAAAGTGCTGAAAAATGCGGAGGACTTGCTCCCAAACGTGACCCTTGATGCGTGATCCCGTAAACTGCCTTAGCCTCGTTCCCCTTCTCATGGGCTGCCACCTGACGGTGGCTGCAGACAAGAATTGATACCACAACACCTTTGCCAGTTTCTGAGTTGATTGAAGAGCTCTGAACCAGGCCTTGGCTTGAGAGCCTCTGGTGTTACATAATCATTAGCACTGAGTAAGCAGGGGATGAGGTCTAAGTCAGGCCAGGCCAGGCCAGTCACTGTAGGGTGGTTCTGATTCTGAGCAACAAAATTGTGGTGCTAGACGAGGCGCGACTGACCCGCCCTCTATGAGGGTGGAATCCCACATCAGAAATTCTTCCTGTCGCCCCCTGAATCAGCGTCCTCTCCCCATATATAAACGACCCGTCCTTATGGCCTAAAATTGGTTGTTATCCCATGTAAGTTGCGACCTGTAATTCGCCTGAGAGAAACTTCACTTAGTTAGCTACCCTTTTGTCTGGAAAAACTACTGCGTTCATGGTCTACCAATGTTGTTTTGAAAACATTCATGCACCCTCTACCTGTGGTCACTCACTCCCACCATGTTTACATAGCTTCAACCACTTTACACCCTACCCTTGCCAGTGGTTAGTAGGCTTGCCTCCCTGCCTGCCCACGGTAGTGGTTTAGGCCACTACCATGGGGAGCAGGTATTACACACTAGCACTAACAAGGAAGAGAGAGTGGAGGAAGCAGGGCGGGGTGGTGGGCAGTGATTAAAAGTGAGAAAAACGATAACTAAAGAACAAAACAGAAAATAAAATAATATCCTCTAGGCCTATTTCTAGCGGGCTAAATTTCTGGATGAGTATGCGGTAACAAGTTAAGCTGCCATCGCCCGGTCTTAACCACAAACAGATGCTTGGAGCATGAGGCCTTCTATGAGGGACTAGACAGGCGACATATCAAATTTGAATAAATGCTCACAATATTCTGGTATTGATGTAAAACTTCAAATAAGGTTTGAAAATCATTATAAATATTAATATTAAAAACATTGGTTCACATTGAATTGATATATAGGAGTTTCCCTTGCCAATCTATTAAGAAAGAAGCACCCAGTGAGTAGAGTGAAACTTCAAGAGCCCCAGTCACTGAAAACTACCCACTTTTAGTCCCCATTTGTTGGGCTGGCAGGGACCGTTAGAATGGCATAGAATGGGCCTCCCCGCGTTAGCCTGGTGATCTAAGCTGGAAGACGTCACCTTGAGCGTGCTTGTGTTGTGGTTACTATGGCACACCCTAGTAAATGCTTATTTAGAAGGTTTTTTCTGGGGAAAGTGATAGTAACGGACTAAAGTGATAGTAACAGCCCAACAAAAGGGGACTAAAGCTATTAGATCCTTCGTTTATGGTCCTTTGTTTTCTCTAAGCCTGCTGGAAACAAGCCTTGGCTTTGCCTCATCTTGTTCCTGGCAGGCTTAGATAAAACTGAGGACCATAAACTCAGGATCTAACCGCTCAATGGTAGGAGCATGGTCAAACACGCGCACAGGGGGCAATGGAGATGTTATCTCCGTCCACGGATCCACCCTGGACTGCAGTGGCAATCTGGGCAGCTGGTCAATACATCAACCCATGCCTGCTTGCACCTAGGGCTATGTATATAGACTATCTGGGCGGCCAGCAGTGTAGTCTATGTATAGACACATGGGGCTAGGTAGGTCCATCATAGCCTGGGACGAAAGAAGTGGACTTAGCACTATTGGACCTGTTGGTCAATTTGTCATTCAATATATCGTACCAGCCTGCCAGTGAGTGCCCTCCCACTCAAGGCACCCATCAGCACCAGAACTAGGCATGGCGGTGATGGCAGGGCCGTTTTATTGATACATGCAGCCCTTGTAATTTAATTCAATTGTTGATCAAAATAGTTAGCCAATAGGAAGTGGTGGCGGTGCTGGAAGGCCACAGCCAATCCATGAGCCTCCCACAATTTCAAGGTGGCGGCAAAACAGACTGTAATAGACCCTATGGCAAGGAGCTAGAACTTACAAGCTAGCACCGGCTGACTGAAAGTGGCTTCTCTGACTTCACATCTCTGATTGGTTGTTGTAGCCGGGAGGTGGGGCTATAGTGGCGCTGTCACAATCATAGAAAATGTCATTTAACAATGATCCATACCCAAAATAACCCTAAACCTAACCTTAAATGGGTTGTCCTAAGTCAGTAAAGGTAGTAGTGGACTGTCCATACTAAAAACTGACTAATAAACGTAATTACTTGATTGGTAAAAGAGAGACCAGGCCTGCTAAGCCTCGCCCACCGCGCATGGCTTCGCCAGTGCTAGCTCGCAAGTTTTCGACTGAAGCGACCCGCTGTGGGTATGGGTTGATGTATAGACTACCAGCAGTGACGCCACGAAAAAGGCGTGAGAAGTAGATTTTGTATATATTTATTATACACGCATTGCTCTGAAAACAACGTATTTAGAGTGATTTACGCATAGCGTGTATTTCACTAGTGATTTACGTGGGGTTCGTCATGGAAACCCATCTGGGTTGGTTTTTTTTACTAAGATTACTGGTAAAATTCAAATCTATGACTCGATTTATTTCTATTTTCATGATTGAAAGCATGTATAATAAATCTGTTAACTTACTCGTTGGTTTCAGTAGCTTAGAATATTGAACTCATTGCTATGCAACTCGTGCAATATTCATGCTCCTTCAACCAACTCATTAGTTAACCTGTATTTATATACCTCCCTGTTCATAATAACAGGGATCCATTTTAGGCCCTCTCCTATTCTTAATCTTTATCAACGACTTAGGATTATATCTAAAACACTGCAAATATAAACTTTATGCTGACGATACGGTCTTATACTTATCCGACATATCCACACATACCCTCACCAATAAAATGCAAGAAGACATAAACAACCTATCAACATGGTGTTCCACAAACAAGTTTTTAATCAATGCTGTGAAAACCAAAATAATGCTGATAAACAAATCCTCAAACAACCCATCTATAAACCTATCGCGCAACAACTCAAAACTTGATCTTGTCCATACTTATAAATACTTGGGATATACTCTTGACGATAGACTCTCACACCAACCCCATGTGAAGAACCTTATTAAGACTGTATCTCATAAGATATATCTCTTCCTCAGAATTCGTCATCTACTAACCAAAAAATCTGCTCTTCTAGTTTACAAAAGTAAGATTCTCCCCTACCTTGACTACACTGATATCATCTACCACAACTCGCACCTCACCAACCTTAACAAACTACAAAAACTACAGAACAAAGTCCTTCGCACCATACTTTACAATGAGAACAATTACTCTACACATGAGATCCATAGAAATCTTGAAATCCCCCTACTCTCCAATAGAAGAATCTATCACCTCCAGCTTTTTGGCTTCCAACGTGCACAAATATTAAGCTATAGAACCTCTCAGAACCATAGAAATACTCGAGTCAATGACGCCCCTGTCCTTAAAACCTATAGATGTAGAACCCAAACTGGTACCAATTCTGTTTTCAACAAAACTGCAAAAGCATGGAATGAACTCTCTCCGAAATCGAGAAATATTGCCACCATTGAAACCTTCAAATCTCTTCAACACAAGTGGTTAGATTCAACAGTACTTTGAAACTCTCTTTTTTTTCTCACCCGTGATTGCACATTACTCTTTTGTACTAGATCTAAAGAAAAAACCTCTTACAGGACCACACGTCTGAAGTGATTCTCCTTACAGAGTGTATGTATCGTTATGTATCGTTTTGCATTTTGTTTATACAATATCTGTCACACTCTCTGTTAGTGATTCCCCCTATCCGAGTACAAACACATAACTGCCTAACTCGTCTACTTTATTACGCACATGTGTACCACTTATTAATTTGCTACATGGTAAATCACCTCAATGTCTAGAACCAGCTGTTTGAAACTCTATTGCATATCCCTAGCAATTTACAAACTGAATTGAACTGTGTACTTCTTATTAATGCCCTAGCTCTCTAATGTTGTTATGTTCACAAGCTGGGCCCATTCGAAGATCCTGGTTGCACTGGGAAAATGTACCACCCAGCTGAAATAAAATCTTTAAAAAAAAAAAAAAAAAAAATAAGCAATAATACTCAGGATTACCTATGGTAATCATTGCTTACATTAATTCAGGCTCACGCCGGGCTCAACTTCCTTATCAATTTAATTTCCAGACACTTTCATTGTTTATTGTGATAAAAAAAATATCAGCGTGAATTACAATGCCTATATCCTTCATGATTTAAAACATAATGATACATTGACAAACGTTACATCAATCATATGTACATGTATGTGTTGTCATATTGGTAAAAGATGTATCTAAAAAATATGGAGTGAGACGCATTTTTAGGCACTTCCTATTCCTGTCATTTTCTTACAGGTAATGTTACAATAGCGTAATTTTACTGATCCTAAAGACTAAAGTATGCGTGCGATTTGACCATTTGAAGATGTCTGCCAACCATTTGGATGCCCATAGACTGACTGCAATGAGTTTTTTTAAATTGATTCATGCAGCGCCAAACAGGAAATTTGATATTCATCCGGGAAAGTCTAACATTTATTTATAGGACTTTCCTGAACATTGCCTTCTCTTTTTAACCATAATCACCACACTGGCTATGCCATGCACATGCAACAACAGTAACTTTGGCAATAATCCAAATTGCAAAGGGAGCCTCCAAACACCGACCAAGGCCATTGACTCGTCTAAGGGTAAGATTTTCAGAAAATGTACAATTAGCAGCTGTACACATTAGGTAAATTATGCTAAATTAGGCCACAATTTGGTCAATACTGGGTAAATTCGAGTATATTCAGCATTGCATTGATTCTAGCAATCAGTTTAGTTAGGCTGAACTGTATTTTGAACTGTATTTTCGTCTGACATCTTGGGTTATTTGAAAGGATTGGTGAAGGTGAATTGTACATTTTCTGAAAACTTGACCCCTAAGTTATTACACAGCGAAATCCATAACCTCGCCAGTATTTAGCAGACCATATATAACCTCCAGGTTACTGCCCCTATTGCCCCACAATAAGAGGAGTTAGTGGAACACCAGCTAAAAGAGCTGAATTGTACAGCCAGGTAAAACGTACGTAATACAACAACAACGAGACTGGCAAGAATCTAAACATGTAAAGTCCTTACAACGCACAAAACGCTGCCCTGGAACTAGTGTGGGTGTAATCCCAATATTGTGGGACTGAGGTCAATTACTGGTTCAAAATGTTCCTGTGTTATATCCGGCCTTATATGATTACGTAGCAAGGCATAACCTTGATTAATATGATTTATGAATATAAATAACTAATGATTACAATAATAAAGGTAAGGGTTTAATTAATTCTTTAACATGCATATCATGTCAACCTTATGTTGGCTCGTACTTCGATCGTGTTCCAGAACTATCATGTACACTGTATCATCAATGATCCAGAACATTCTGGATCATTGCATCCTCAATGACATGGATCCATGGAAAGATCCACATGATGGGCCTAGACATTACTGAAACATTCTAAACGTTACATGAACATTGCTTACATGCAACACTATACTCCATAAGTACCCATGTTCATTACTCATTCATCTACAATAAACTACAGGAACATCATCTATGACTTCTCAATTCTTCATACCTATCACCTGAATGCTCTGCACCAAATGACGTAGAAAGTGGCTAAGATAGTTCAAACGGTGTAACCATAAAGGATATGTATGACAATATCTAAAGTATAGAGCACCAACATTGTTTCCTCATTCAATAAGTGTAATGAATAGACCAGATAATAAACGATTTTGCTTACTATTTTACCAAATATCTGATATAATATGAATGTTAGAGTTTTGATATCCACAGGAGTTAGTTAGGTAGGGCAGATGAATCAAATACTAGAAAAGGAAGTAGAAATTCCGTGACTCGATAATCTAGCCAACAACAATGAGTGAGAAGTGTCACTTTAAGTTTAATACAATTCAACCTTGCCAGTTTCTTAAGAGAATAAAAGGTATGGGGAGCCACCCTCTAAAAGACTATGTCGAACATGTGGAAGCTGATTTTACTTAGACTGCCATTATCGTCTTTTTATGATTTGCATCAGCCATGCGACAGAGTTTACTTCATATAAAATATTTTTATATAAATTATAATGCTCGTTTTTGGCACGTTTACCATAAATCGTCTCAGGACGTTGACGTTTACATACTCGTACATGTACGTTTACATACTTGTACATGTATTACATTAGTGAATTGCTAGACTGATCATTGCTCATTCAATGGTTCATATATATTGGCTTTGAAAAAAACATACCCCATTGCAAACACTTTTGTATATGAAGAAATATTGTTCTCTTAAATTATCGCGCCGGTTCGAGCTTATTTAGCAACTCGAGATACATAACTGCTGAAGTATCATGTAATGGAAAAAAACATCAATATAATGCAGTAACAGACAGATGATGTGTGTACATGCATTGCGTTACATTATAAAAAGGATTATATATATGCGTGCGTGGTGGGGTGACCATACGTATACCTATATAGTATATGTGTGTAAAACTTCTAATGCATGAAGTTATCACCAATTGTAGGATATAAAAAAGATACTCATTAGACATTACTACAGAACACTCTAGGTCCAAACCCTCAGATCGGATAAGAATGGTATATCAGCTTGTTTCGCTAATCGGTCTCCTCGCCTAAGACTCGGTATTTTTAATGGGAACATAATGATATTTTGCGGTCTTAATGGAATTATAATGGCACTTTGCGGTTTGTTGAGGCGAGAGGCTTTCTCTTCGTTTGAAGAGACTCTCCCATCTTTGGGCCTAGACGAGGCGCGACTGACCCGCCCTCTATGAGGGTGGAATCCCACATCAGAAATTCTTCCTGTCGCCCCCTGAATCAGCGTCCTCTCCCCATATATAAACGACCCGTCCTTATGGCCTAAAATTGGTTGTTATCCCATGTAAGTTGCGACCTGTAATTCGCCTGAGAGAAACTTCACTTAGTTAGCTACCCTTTTGTCTGGAAAAACTACTGTGTTCATGGTCTACCAATGTTGTTTTGAAAACATTCATGCACCCTCTACCTGTGGTCACTCACTCCCACCATGTTTACATAGCTTCAACCACCCTACACCCTACCCTTGCCAGTGGTTAGTAGGCTTGCCTCCCTGCCTCCCCACGGTAGTGGTGTAGGCCACTACCATGGGGAGCAGGTATTACACACTAGCACTAACAAGGAAGGGAGAGTGGAGGAAGCAGGGCGGGGTGGGGTGGGGTGGGCAGTGATTAAAAGTGAGAAAAACGATAACTAAAGAACAAAACAGAAAATAAAATAATATCCTCTAGGCCTATTTCTAGCGGGCTAAATTTCTGGACTGAGAATGCCGCAAATAAAAGCATCAAAGCGTGGATGATCATAACATGATGAAAGATAAATCTGGCCATGACGTTCAGAGTAACTCAGAGGTTCACCTATATGATCATTTTTTAACTAGCTAATCAACTCCTGCAGCCTATTTAGCATAGACTTATAATTAAGTGTCAGATACTGACACCAATTGCAAAATTTCTTTTTTTCTTTTTACATTAATTTTGTTGATACATCGTCCTATATCAAATTGCAAAATATATATTAAATCGTGACACTATTATCATGAATCTGTTAAAAGTTTATAATCTATAAATTAGTATTTAAAACAGGAATTATACGTGAGTATTATGAATGACCCAAGTATCTAACAATATCAATATCTAATCACAATCACATATCAATACCTATCATTTTGTCATTTTAATAAACGTGTAGATTGTTGTTCATCCCTAGAGTCATATTACAACCTTTGGGTGTATAGTCCCTACTAGTAGCCTACTAGGCTAGTACTGTGATGTAACAGTTGGCTATTTGGCGATAGCAGCAATTAATATCCCTCAATATCCCTTATTCTAGAGATTGATCAAATATGTAGCATGCCCTTGGATCAATACACAAGTACAACGTCAACAAAACTAGCACTGCAATTTAACAGTAACACTAACGCAAGGAGTGGCGAGTGGTAACCTGAGATGCTTGAAACAATCGGCAGAATGATGCTTACCAAAATCTGTTGAAGATTTGTTCTCGTAAAACGGGAGTCTTTCTGACATTTATGTAAATCCTGCTGAAATCACAATAAGACGGTCTGCTTTGAGTCAGATCAGAAAGCACAGTTGAGCCTTGAGGTTCGATGTATGTACACACGCACGTCTGCAGTCAGTCCTCTTTTGGCACACAGTTGATAAAAATGTGAGACTCACTCAGATGGAACGGTAAGTTGTGTTTTGACCCGGTGAGAACGATTTTAGCCGTGTCTATTTGCAAGCCGTAAAACTCATGGAATTTACATATTCTTTCATTCATAATTTCATTCCTCTGGTATTGAAGTGGTCATTAAAAGTATTACGGTGTGTAATTGAAGGCATTCCGTTTACAACGAACGATATTTTG
The DNA here is from genome assembly GCA_942159475.1 of Sthenelais limicola. Classification (NCBI taxonomy): domain Eukaryota; kingdom Metazoa; phylum Annelida; class Polychaeta; order Phyllodocida; family Sigalionidae; genus Sthenelais; species Sthenelais limicola. The sequence continues at coordinate 34,525,848 of OW804098.1, forward strand.
TATTTTGGTCAGCGCTTTTATGCTCCTCTCTTCCACTAGATGTCAGCAACTGATTGTTCTGCCAGCGTTCACAGAGCAGGTGCCCGCCGCGTCTGGTAGCTTCTGGTAGGTTGAGGGAGTGTGGCCCTTACGCCGTAAGTGTGGATACAGAAATATTATGTATGATGGGTATTGAGCCCATTATAAGGGAAGCTATTTGCTTATTAATTGCTACATCCATTCGATTAATGTCTGCTATTAATGTTAGATCATATAATAAATACTTGATTAGGCCTACTGGAATTACATAGTTTTGTTATTAAATGTTTGTAACCTGTTATTAATTTTGTCTGTGACAGAAATTTCGAGTATTGCCATCACATCATTCCATTGTATTTTATCACGGCACTTATTTTCATTTTGATGGAATAAAGAATGCAATCATCTATCAACCATATTGATGAACAACTGTCAGGGGTCGGATTAATAAAAAGCGCTTGAGAACGGCAACCATAATAATTTCGATTGTGTCACTCGGAAGGAATCCTACTTTGACTGAATCAGTAGTAGGCCTACATGACAGCAGATATTTGTCAATTCAATTATAGTATGCAGTAAAAACAATGACAACACAAAACAAGGGAAGTCTACGTGATTAATTTATTTCACCCGACAAAATCCGGGCGCCTATACACGTGCTATTCTGACTCTCTCCACTTTGTATTAATATTATATTGAATCGATACGCTCAATTTCAATAGTGCCGACCACTCGTCGTGTTTTATCTTCCCATTAATAACATGGAAGAACAAAATAATAACTTAAAGTTATGGCGGTAGTGGACGTTACATGCCCATATACATTATATAGTTAACAATGTGAAGAACAGTGGAGATTCGCCGTGATGTCAATGAATTCCAAGGACAGGTTTAAATGGCATCTGGGTTCTCGAACGTAATTTTCCTTATTAGATCCATTCCATTAAAGAAGCCATATATTTAAGAAATTCCTTATTTTTATGCACAGTCAAAACTCTCTTAGAAAGTCTTTATAATATAACCGATACCATAACATTATTGAAGTCTTTGTCAGACAGCTTTCCTTATACAAAATCTTGAGCGTCTTACCTTTCACTGAAATAGAATGAGCATCTAAGAAGACCAAAAGTAGATTTTACTTTAGCCATATCAGGATCTCGCAAGCGTATCTTGTGCCGTGGTATCACGACAATTCAATACACGTATACATATACCCTAGGTGCGAATACCTATCTTGCAAATACCACAGCTAGAAACCTATCAAAATGATATGTAAATGTTGAATTTTTTAAGGACGTATTTGAGATGAGATATTGGTACTTTCCAGAAAGACTTATTTTTAATTTATTTTTCTCTATGGTATACTTTAGAGGAAATTTCTTTCCCCAGAAAGACTTCAAGGCTTTAATCATCCTGTGGGACCTATGCTTGGAATCTATTTCTTTTAATAAACTTTTCCATAAAATTCGGAGCCATTCGCATACAGGTTAAAAACCTAGATTCAAATTTTAAAAAAGAAATGCATTTTTCTCTGCCCTTGGAATGAGAAAACTTTAAAATCATTGTTACACAATTCTGTAGGTGAAATTAGTATAACCGCAATGATATAAATTAGTAAGTTAAAAATAAAAAAAGCGGGAATGGGCTTTTGATTTGGGAGAGGCGTGTATGCTACATGGATTATTTGATCTAAGGGTTTTCGCTAACAAAGGGGCCAGAGGACGAACAATTTGTTCATTGTGGATTGAACGAGTGTAATTATATGGAATCTTTCTAGGGAAAGCAAAATCTCATCACGAGAGTCCAATAGGAAATTCCAAGTCCTAACATCTTTCTCCCTATCAGTTCTACACGTCACAATTATCATCGGGTTAAAGTGTAGGTGAAAGGTATTTATAGATATAGATAATATTATCGTCAGAACTATTAACATATTATGCCAATTGTGAGTATATAGAAAAACAGATCTGATATACCAAATTGAAGGTGAGATACTCTCTATATCGCGCCTACAAAAAAACGTGCCAAATCGCCCTTTAGGTAATTCTGACTGCAATCCTCAAATTATGCAAGGATCGAGAATTTCTGTCTAGGGCCGATTCCATAGAAAAACTCGTCATAATGGGTGTGTATCTGACCGTTCCTCTAAATTCCAAGTTGGGATTTTCTCGACGATCAATTTTGGAATGGTTAATTTAACACAGATTTCATGAAAACTGTGGTAATTCTATTTGTTTACCATTTTATACTACAGATTCTCATTACAGAAGATTAGGTAGCAAAGCTCCATCCTCATCAAAGACAATGTATTCTCTATTTTAGAACGGCTGAGGTTACAGCACTTACCTCATAAGTTATTTGCATTTCATTTCTAGCAAATAATATCTTTAGCACTGAAAATAGCAACGAGGGAAATTGAAGTAAGTTTAGAGGGGAACATTCTGATATTCATTACATCAAGATATCAGGAGCATACTCCTGTAAATTGTTTGGCACTCTTTACCCTTCGTCATAATGTTTCATTTAAACGAACGCCCACTCACCCTTTCATAGAGTTGTAAACCTTATCAACGCCCATATTCATCATCGAACATTGAGATAAATGGAACTATCACGTTCTAATTCACATATTAATCATAGCATGGCATACTATACTTTTACCCATCCTAATAAACACGTTATTGTACCTGAGCAGTAGCATGTATTACTAATTAAATGGGGTTTAACAAAACGCATTTGAAAAAAAGTAATTTCAAGTTGGGCGTGCCATGAAAACAAACATATAATTTCGATTAAAACATGGCAGTTCCCCCTCGGGAAGGGAACTAAGCCATCCCGTTGCCATTAACCCAGTTCCGATACAAAACATGACAATGATAACTTAAACTACACCAAATTAAATCAAATTATTCGGAGGAAGTTTCGATTTTCCGCATGTCCTCCAATCATTTATCATTTTAAAGCAAACCTTTTTCCATAGATACGTTCCCATTAAATGGATATTAAAGCTAACCCAAGGGTGCCAACAAATGAATAACCCCCTGAGAAAAACAATCATGATGTTAGTCTTATTGCAGTTCCAAAACATATCTTCTTTACCCCCAAACACTACAGCATAAGGCGTATGTACACAAGTATATAACTCAAATCTGTTAGCTTTATAAAGATGACCAGGTTACACAAAGCTTTAATGACAAAATGAAATGGCACACCTTGCATAACACCTATGCATGCATCCATGCATAAACTATAGATAGATTCTTGTATATACATACTTTTAGAATCTAACTACTTATTTCAATGTATTTGCACTACTGGGGAAATGAAAAGGAATATGAAACATTAACAAGCAGAAACACTGGCGTCAGATTGCAGACGGTGTTCAATCAAGCCAAAATGAAAACAGGCATAACATTCTACATAAATAAAACGAATCTTTCATAATCTCAATATCTAAATACATACATTGATTGTCTCTTTGCACCTCGAGTACTAACCACTTAAATTAGATCAGGGATAACAATATGATAACAAATTAAAACTATTTTAATAAATCATGTGACAAATCCTTTCATTTCATTCAATTTTCAACAACTGAAACTTTATGCATAATAGTATAGGCAACCCAGGGGTTGAGACACCAATGAGGATACTCATATTTGTGACCCTTGCTTTATATGTAAATAGGCTAGTCATAAATTATAAGGTCTATACACATATATACATTTTCAACATATGATATCTACAGTGGACCATGCTAGTTACATTAAATGTCTATGAAATAATCATTTTAACACTTTTATTTATCGCTATAAATAGGCATTTTACATGATATTTATAGTTTGAACCTGACTATTATTTAAACCAACCGACGTCACATACCATATTTATTATCTAGGCATTTATCCGACTAGGTGTCTAAATATAATCTAGCCATCAAAGACGATCCTATCACTATGATAGGGTCGTCCATCAGTTCTGAGTCAATCTGCGAAGTTGTAGATTCGTGCGTGTGTTTAGAAAAAAAATCAAGATAATGTATTACAGATGCGCCACGCCCAGAGTCAGTTTATAAACATCCGCTACTTGTAAAACGACTAAATTTCAATTTGTAACGTATCCTTTGCTGAATTTTTATAGGGATCTCCTTAAAAATCTCTATATCTATCTCTATATCTAAATCTATGATCTAGATATAGACATATCTGTTTAAAACAAGACAGACTATATAAGTTAGCTTTGATGTTTACTGCCTACAGGACTCAAGGTGTAGTGGGCGTGCGCTATAGAAAGCATCTTCCCTACGGCAGTGTGTATGCTGCGTTTCTCTCCTCTCACCACCTCGGTAGTAACTCGGTGCCGAGTAGAGGGCCTGCCTAAGGAACATATACAGAAAGTAAACTATCAACAATGGCAGAGCTTTCAGAGTTACAATTCCGTGTACGATATTTACCACCTTTCCTGGACAAGGATCGTATTTATACTGTTATGCACAATACTTTGCCCTCAGATATATCTTTAATCACATGAATATTCAAATATTATGCCTGCACAAAAACATAAACCCGGTACTGCACAGATTGAAACAGGACTGACGCACAGCCCACTATCATGTGGAGCTGTGTATCGTGCTCAATACAATCAGAATTCAATTATATCTTTAACGGATGGGGTTTTTTTTCGTAATGAACCTAATAATAGTATTGCTGAACATCGCATTTAGAGTAACAGAAGAAAATCTCCAATGCGATCACTCGTCTGTCCAAAGATGCAGTAATCTCAATGAAAACGTGTCCAATACATATCAGATCCTATGATAAATTAGTAACGTCGACCCTCGACGCATATGATCCATTTGTATGCGTAATCAGGCGTTCACTAAGGGAGCTGAAGCTTCAATCTTACACTATTCCCCGTAAGATACTTGTTTCTGCGTAATCATGTCAGACTCTTTATACTGTAAAAAGACGACGACCTACAAAAAACGTATTCATGGTTAAAACCTGACATCTACTGAATTCCACATTAATTTGTATATCAAAGAGAGGCACAGGCGTTCCTTTGTAGCATGCACAAGAATTGTATGCTATCATTATTGAAACACGTTAGTATTCTTTATATGTGATGTGTTTCAGGAAAATGAGTCACAAGCCGCAAAAAATGGATTTTGAAATATTATTACGATGATAGTAATTAGTAAGATATCTAATAAGTACTTTTATATTGTAAGATTGATATTTTTATTTTTAAAAAAAGTTTGCAATATTTCTACTAGTGAAGTAGCTAAATATGCTCTATAAGATGACCATGTGTGCATGAAAATATTTAATACAGTCTTGAAATTTGGTACATGTATTCAGATCTCGTCCGGCGACTGATCTCCTTCTAATTGATGGTGTAATTAACGTGTATATCAAGGTAACGTTTGTGTAAACATAGACATAAAGGCTGAAAATACCATACAAGTATGAGAGCTTACAATAAAAATTAAAACAAACAAAACACTATACATCGTGATGAATATGCATCATATATCAATAAGATGAGCAAGAGGGAAATACTGACTGGATTGGGTAAAATTAAAGATGGTAGCGCCATCAAAGACAAGTGAATATGGTAATATTCTACAAAAACAGTTTCACTGCCAGAAATGTTGCCTTACAAGTATGTATATGCTTATTGAATAACAATTTTGAAGTTAACCAATAGAAAGATATCGGTCGACGAAAGGGTGAGAATTATTATAGTATATATGTTCAATCATAATCAAATGAAACGTATCACAAAATGTGAAATTTTGTCAATAAAAGTTTATAAAAAAATATAAGGCAAACCCATAAAATGTATAGATCTAGATATCAAGATCATAACATAAAAAAAAACTTTATGCCAGGAATTATTTTAATATTGTCTAATCTCCTGGAAATCAACTCAACAACGTAAATACAAAAACTTGTTTGATGTTACCTTATCCCGTAGTTGCTGACAGAGCTGAAGGGCTAACGTTAAAAAGGCAAGTGTGTCGTTAAGCCAGGGAACTTGACACTCTGCTTGATATCTCGTCCCTGAAAGCACAGACAGGAATCTTTACTCGTGTAACAATATTACATTTTATGAAGAAGGGCAGAGCCGAATTTATAGAGGCCCTAAGGGAGATAAGAAAACACTTAAATGACAAAAGATTATTAATATATGCGATGAAAAGCGAAAGATATGAAGAAATGTTTAAAACATGGGAGAGGATATGGGAATATCTAGGTTAAAAAAAGAGTCAAAGCTGAAAAGACCCAAATTATGTTCATCTCAAGGGTTTTGAATTGTTATTATTATTTGTTATTCTACTTATGTTTAAAATTGTAAGAGCCCAGACGGCAGGTACAGAAAATAAAAGAATTTGAAAGAAAAAACTATAAAGACAAGGGTTGAGCGCACATGTTGTTGATGATATATGATGTGTCACAGAAAACTAAGTCGCAAAAGAAATAATCTTGAGATAGAATAATATTGACAAAGTTGAGATCAAGCGGATTCCAATTATGCTAACCGTTAGAAAAGCTAAACAGTACTTCTATGTGTTTTATGCTTGAAACTAAATTGGTTATATTTCTGTATTATATGGACATACACTATTTAATAAGTGGCTAAATATACTCCATAGGATGACTTTAGAAACGCAAAAATATATTCAATACACATAATATTGATACAAAGATAGCTTGTGGGGGAAAAACCTTTTGATAAAGGTATTTTTCTGTGACACATCATATTATATACTATTCGTTATTTCCCCTCAGACACAAAGGGAACTCTAGATATATTCCCGTGGTTTAACGAATAAATACAATTAGACAAAATGCGCCTACCTATATCTAACTTCTGTGCTGGATTCACGTACAGATGATATACTGCAAGCACCAATTTCTGAGCTTGGATATAAAAACTCAGGACCGAATCATTTGGCAACGTCGGTTTAAAAGCTTTCTGCAATACAGAGCAGGTATGTGTTACAATACAAGTCTGGTATTTGAGTAACCTGAACTTAAAATGGAATATCATTACCCAAGAAAGATGATAAGATTGTTACACAAAATGAATATCCTTACCATATTTATATTTTTTATCAATTCTTCAAGCGTCTTTTTCTTCGGTAGGGCAAGGCTTGCCCTCCCTTGATTCAAACAGATCATCACAGAATCTAACAACTGGAAATTAAAACATTTTTTTAAAATAAACCCACGAGAATGAATTAATGAAATGTTGAATAATTACTTTTAGAAATTGTAACATTCATACAGCAATAATCAGGAAAGATTTCAACATTTCAGACCAATTCCTAATCTTATCTCCCTGCTTCAAAGAATTTGCAATTTGTAAATTCTATATTGATTATATAGATCATATCTAGATCGAATCAAGATTACAAAATTTATCTAAAATGGAATGTCCAATCCGAATTATTGCCATATTGTATTTTCGTTCATCATAAAATAAAATGAGGGCTACCATTAAGGCGTTGACTCAATCGTAGATTGTTCCCTTATTTCTTTTGCTAAAAAAACAACCGTGTCCAGTAGAGTCTGAAACCTCCGACTACTGTGAAGAAGACAGGACATTAGCCAAATAACGTGAAACAAAGAACAAACAAACATATATTACCTTTATAACTTGATGAGCATTTGCAAACTTATGATCGTTTTCCTTACTTTCAACCAGGGCCAGGGCCTGACATAGGTGGTTCCCAGCATCCTGGATCTACGGGATCAGAAACAACGTCATTAAGATTTTCATATTTTGACTTGTTGACACCAAGGCAGCGCTACCACAAATGAAATCGGAAAACTCATCAAATGTACTATGCAGGCTCTCTTAGCAACATGTTGATGTTGCTAATGTAACTTGGTAACCCCTATTGTTACGTCAAAGTTGTTGCCGTAGCCTCTTTGACAGATGCTTAGAAATGGATATTCCTAATTAATTGACTGTTTGGTCGGAATCTTTATGTAAACATATTATTATGATAACATATTATGATATGAATACAAATGATATTAAGATTTTCCAAATAAATGTTGTGTATTCAGTGTTTTTGGCGGTTACTTCAACTCAGAAATGGTGCAGTTGACATCGAGAAGGCTTTAAAAAGTAAAATATTAGTCTTCGATGACAGGATTTCCCCCCTGTTGATTGGGAAACTTTTAAATATAATTATCATTACTGCACGAGTAATCATCACAAATGCAAACAATTGCCAACCTGTTGTATTTTCCAAGGAATGTCTGGATATATACTGGATCTGAACGGCACTGGCTTTTCCTTGTGTATCCTTAGGGTTACATCCTAAACGTATGAAATTAAAAAATATCTGAAAAGTCTCATCGAGTCCCTCACGATACGTATCAAATGAGCAGTATTTGGTAATTTGAATTATTTGATTTCCGTGTCAGAGAAACATTAAATAATTATGGCATTGAAGTTAACTTCCAAAAAGTAGATTGAAATGAGTAATGGATTATGTATGCTTACTGCTTCGCAAATTGTGTCTCCCATTAGGGTAACCATGCACTTAACATGTTGAGTTCCACTGAAAACGAAACATCAAAGCAATGAAAGAATTACATTATCTAGTGCAGGACCGGAATATTAATTCAGAGAATCAAACGCAAAGAAAATACAGGCAATCAAAGTCGTAAGCACATTCATCAGAATGTCCCTATTTTAGTATCACACAGTTATAAATACAGTCTAAGCCCCAAGTCGAGAGTTCCTTCAAACGAAGGGAAAGTCTCTCAGATCAAACCACAAAGTGCCATTATAATTCCATTAAGACCGCAAAATGTCATTATATTCTCATTAAAACGCCGAGTCCTAGATCAGGAAACCGATTAGCGAAGTAGGCTGACATACTTATCTGATCTGAGGGTTTGGACTTAGAGTGCGACTGGGAGAGATAATTAGTTGTTGTCTAGCCTTTAATAGTATAACGACTTGAAACCGCCACACTTGCTAATGCATGTTATAAAAGATCCATTTCTCCTGATTTTAGAATAATGACCTAAGTTGAACGACAAAGTATTCTCCAATATCATACTAGCAATATATTTTTCGCTTTTGCAACATCGTGCAACACATTAATTGCCTGTATTCATTTATAAACTATCACATATCATAAATAGAGAGAATGGGACGAGCCGGCAATAATCGAAAATTTATAGAATTTATATCAGATATCACTGAAAAAGTATTAAAGAACTCTCAGAGAGTCCCGCTGCCCCGCTGAGAGCACCGCTGAGAGCACCGTCAGTAGGCTACAACGGTGAGCTATCAGGACTGTGTGATCATGCAGTGTTTACTTACTGACTTTGTTGAACTAAAACGTTCATATCGTAGCCATTTCTTGAGCTACAATAATAAACCTTACATCATTTGATAGAGAATTTAATTCTCTATTTAATGGTGTGGTGTTTATTATGTATTTTTATAATCACAGGTGGATTACCGATCGCGGGGATCTCCGCGGAGACAGCGGAAGTGCTGAGTCAGAGCTATTTTTAGACAACTACATTTTTATAGGACGCGTCCTATATGACTATTTTTATAGCACCCCACTTATAGCACCTCTCATATAGCATGCGCGTATAATAAAGACGATTACGGTATATATATATATACATTCTAAGACAGGTAGATATTGAGAAGATGAGAAATATCTTTGAACTGTAACATGAGATCTAGGAAAACGATTTAAAACACCAAAATCATTTTCGCAATCTGGGCAATATCACTGCAATAGAGCACAGCTTCTACTTAGTATTACTCCTATACCATGCAATGATTATCACCCAGTCTAGGTATAGATGCTCCGAACAGACCAAGTCATTTAGTATGTATAGCGAGCCCTAGGTCAAAAATGCAGCTTTGTCGGCCAATAAGCTACTTCTGATGGTTGACGTCTGTGACATAGCCTGCTTCCTCTCGCTTGTTACCACTGCATACAGAACATGCAGGGTATTGTCATGTATGAAATAGTAATGACCATTAGTTGGTGTTCCACTTTATAGCTGATCCTGCGCTAACACATTTTAGGCTAAAGACTGATTGTTGGACAACACATGAAATGTAACGGTACAAGTACCAGGGAATACTTGGATGAACACGTGTACAGTGTTGGCGATGCATAAGGAAAATAGTCTGGTACTATAAGATAGGTAATATAAGCGGCAGTGTGGTTCTATTTTGTATCTACTTAAAATATCAATCATTCTTTAAGGTACTGTGGTCAGTTGATCGAGTCAGTTTTAGAGTTTCAATTCAAAACCCAGAAACTTGTCATGTCAACTTTTTATTTTTATTTTATTTTTAATGTCCTGATAGATAGTTCCCTCTTATTGCGATTCTTTAAGGTTATCCACTCTAAACTTTCCTTTTTGAATTTTGCTTTTTCGTCTTGTAGTTGTATTTCTCTAGGAAGTTGATTCCAAAGTAATGAATTCCAAAAACCTGAGTACCAATTCCATGAAAGAATAATTGAAAGCTGACTGACGGATAATTTAAGAAGGGGTATAAAGTACTCACTTTGGACTGGATAATAAGAATTTCTCCGGTTTAACAAGATTGTCTTCACCTAAAATGAAAGAAGTACTGCGTAAAATTCAACGGAATGCTATACAATTAATTACTGCGCGATAACTAGTCTTCACAGAGGAGCATAAAATGAACTGAATAAAAACGTATTGTTCTGTTTGCTGAATAATTTGTGTTCAATCTGAAAAAGCATGACGAAAATATTGACCATCAATAGATCGAACGACTCTTTGGAACAAATTTAATATGGAGTATAGCCTTCATGTCTCTATAAACAAAATAACCTCAGACCATACATAGATTTTTCATGACGTCACACAGTCGGTTGGGGCAGCCCACTGGCCGCCATCTTTGTGGCTAGCACTTCCCTTGCATCTATAGCGTACCCATAGCGTGTCATCAAAAAAAGGTGATAATCCGACAATGGTGGATATTTGAGTAATACTGCACTAAAGAAAGACTAAAGATTTCCTTGTTCGTCAAATATGAATATTCTTTGTTCAATTACTTTGAAGTCCATGTTAATTATTGTTTAGACTAATCATAAAATCCAGATTCTTGTCAATTAGTATTCGCTTTCGCTTTCATGATCCCTTTCACATGAAATGGATCATGAAAGCTCGATAAAGGTTTCACATTTTTCAGTAATTCAATGAAATAATTAGCATTAATTATTTCAGGTCCATAAGATAAATAGCCAGGATTATTACGGCGTATGAACAGACGGCAGAGTAAGAATAGCATAAGACTTGGTCCATGGTTGGCGGGTCAATCTAATTAAATGGCTTATCGAAAATGAGTTATTGGTGTGGGGTAGATAATCCTTAGTCCATATCAATATAACACCAGATCAGTGGAATTCTATAGGGCAGAGTGACAAAGGGATTGCCGAGGCGAACGATATTCAATAGCACTCCACAACATTGCCTTAGGCAGAGCTGAAAGGCACGTGACCAAACCACTTGTACCTGAAAATCTTTACTTCCTCTACATCTATATCAAGGAACACCGCCAATATACAGATATGTATACATAGTGGTGAAATGGAAACGTATCAAGTCATTTTCATTTTACATGAGAGCCTTCTTCTTTCACATAATGAATCGGGGAGGATGACAAATATGATCTCGATCGAGAATTCATACTCAGAGTGTCTAGAATTGGACCACAGCTTCCTAATTGCATTATTTACATTGACTGTCTCGAATGACAGAAGCGAATACATGAATCAAGCGAAAGACCAGATATCTCCCATCTGCAGTCAACAAAACATAACTCACAATTCTTTTGTACCTGAAACTTTCCAGACAGTGACTGTAGATCTACTGTCTTATCCAAAAAAGACACGGCGGTATTTTTTTACAATTAAACTACCGTACATGAATTCTACTCGTGTGATGGTTTCGTTTGTTTGTTGTTTATTTTATTATGTTTGTGTGTGTGGGGGGGGGGGGGGAGAGGGGGGGGGGTAGTATTTGATATAAAGATTTTCCGAGATACTGCATATTGTGTGTCCTATCATAATTCAATCATTATGATTTATCCAAGTGAGGACGGGACCCACGATGCAGGAATGCAATGCCATCTTTTAGAGTGTGTCCCTTAAGACAGGCTAAGATGAAAGAGTATAATAAACCTAGATCTCGATTCTGAAAACATCTCGGGCCACTCCGCTCAATAGGGACTCTTCTATACTCTAGGGCGAATCAAGTCTTCAGACAAGGGAGACCCTCCAGACGGGCTCTGATGGACTTAGCCTCAATATTGGTCACACGTGAGTGTATAATGTCTCCTCTGGCACACGCGGCTTATCTAAGATGAGATAAGCTAGTTTAATAATTTGGCTCTAGCCTGGAGAGGAGTGAGTGGGGCTTTTCTATCACCCTGGCGTTGACATAGGATAACAGTTCAAATAGCAGAGCTACATCTCTAGAATTAGGTGGAATATTCCACCCATAAATTATATATACGGGTGGGTAGCTGTATTAAAGGATGTGGTCAATAAAAAGATTTTTTTTAAAAATATAATGTTGCTGATAATTTCCCAGTAGACAGAGCGCAGTCACACTGGGACAACATGGTCGTTCCAAAATGAATTTATCGAACAGCATTGTTGGGTGAATACATAAACAAAATATAACTTTGTCGTTATACCACGTACAGTAATGGGAGAAGTTTGATACGTCCTTATCGCTTGCTGGGCTACCAATGAGTGAGTCAAACGCTCTAGCGTGACGTCATGTACTCTGACGTAGGTAAACACTGAGTAGCTCTTATTGGTTAATGAGTAAGACTGAGTTACAGTGTAGCTTAGTTACATTGATAAGTGTAACTATTTTTATGGCAACGATGATAGATCGTTGTAGCTATTGACTGTAATGATATTGATATTTAACCTTATATGAAGACAGATTATTAATAAAACTATTTTTGTTTTTAATCCGAGGTCTTATCTATAAAGATAGATGTTCGTTCTGTTATAATGATTAGGGAGAACAACAATGGAAGGATTATTTTCAAGTTCAACTCCCTATCTATACAGTCATCTCGTGAGTTTAATGTGATTGACTTCTACCAGAGGATAATGAATTTCAAGACTGATGGTAGTAAGTCAATGACAGAGCCAAGACACGAACAGTATATGCCCAAAGATGAGAGAGTCCCTTCAAACGCAGGGAAAGCCTCTCGCCTCAAACCGCAAAAGTGCCATTATAAAGACCGCAAAATGTCATTATATTCTCATTAGAACGACTAGTCCTAGGCCAGCAAACGATTATCGAGGTGGGTGTCCAATCACCGACATACCATTCTTATCTGAACTGAGGGTTTGGATCTAGACTGGGGGGTAAATATGTCCTATTTGGATTTGTTGCACTCTGTGCGGACCGGGATATAATGTTGTTATGTCTACATGTTATGGAACTTTTTTAATCTAACTCAATTTAATAATTTAATCTGTTTTGGACAATAAATGTCAAATCCACAGTGGATATTTTGACAGATATGAACATTTTTTCAATAGTCCACCGCAACATCACAATGTCGGAGTTCTGCAATTGTGTACGATATTACTATATAGTCATCCCAATAAACGTAATGTAACTCTCCTTGTTTGAACCCCGTCGGCCATGATAATAAATTATGCCGTGTTGATACCAATATGGATAGGTATTTGAATCGCAACATGGTTTGCTTAGACTGTATCAGTGTCAATATCGCTCAAATTTGATACGGATGTTTAGGGGATTAAGGATATTACCTGGAGAAAAATCCGCGTAGTATCTGTACTAATAGGCTCTTGATAACGTGTATAGATAGGCGATAAAACCCCCAAAAATATTTTTCATAATCCAACAAAATATATGTCCAAATCACTGACATCCTGGGTCAGATCGTCAGAAAATGTACAATTGGCAGCTCTACACATTTAGGAAATTCTGCTAAATTAGGCTGAAAAATGAAGAATACCGGGTATATTTGGTATCGCATTGATTTAAATTATCAGTTCCGTTATGTTAAACTGCATTTTGAAGCCCATTTTTTACTTAAATGTGGATTATGTGAGAGGATTGGTGAAGGCGAATTGTACATCTGAAGATCTGACCCTCCCACATACAGGATTGAGGAAATATATCTGATATAGGTGTATAGTATATATATGGGCTTGGGAAAGGGATTTACCTTTCAACAGACCAATAGGATTGTCGAAAGTAAACAGTGCCATAGGTGGAGGTCGTGTAACTGACCGCGTAATCGCCCTTTGCTGCCTGGAACACGAGGTTCAAGAACCGACCAGCGGGCCGAACAGACGGCACCCCAGAGAATGGACGAGTAATGTTAGCTAGAATCCATGAGTAAGTAGTATAGCACAACCGTCCCCAGTGTCAGGCTGAATATATAGGTGCACCTTCAATAAACCTTCTTTTTCACTGACGGGCAGACATAACAATGTGCCAGGGTTATGCTGTACATGTCCCCGAGGTCAACATTTTGAACCAAGGTAAAAAGAACAATCCCGCAACAACATAATCCAATGCCCAATACAGAGCGCGGTGCTTAGAACACTAAAATATTCTACTTCAAACCTTTTTGACTGACTTAAAATTTTATTCTGGAAACAACATTTTGATTAAAATGGAACGGTGCAGACACCAAGTTTAACTATACAGAAAATCCATAGCAACTGTTTAGTTAGCTCTGTTACGGGAACATCAGTTTGAAATTAATCATTGGAAATGCATTTCGAGTCAATTTGCCCAGTCAAAATAAGGTTCCCTACGTGTTTTCCACCCTCAGCTGATCAATATTTTGTCTACGCGCAATTCTGACACCGGCGTGCTTCTAATTATTTCACGGATAAAATCAACAGTAAATACCCCGCACATCAGCAATAAATCGAGATACTTTTATTTGCGAACAACAATTAAGATCCATTTGTAAACCAAATAATTCCGTTGGTCCATATTTGAAACATGAAAAACATGAATCCCATCATTTGGCCTCAGTAGAAAATGGGGTGGGGGTAAGAGAAACAATTGGGGGAACACATATCCTTTGAACATGATGGATCTACTGCAGACGAATATTTTAAAATTCTAACGATGGATATGAATGTTGCTTAAAGAAATCCTTAAAAAACGTAAAGAAAGACAATCAAACACTATATGTACCATCCCTCTCCATCCTTCTGCCACAAAACCACAGACATATTTACCCTGGGATAATCTACACCTTGACTTAATAAAATCAGGAACCACAAGAAAAGTGTACTCAACATCTCCTAGATAATTCTTCATGTTATATAGTTAAAATGAGGTCATTCTTGTGCAGCATTTATATCATTCATTCAGGAAAGGTAAGAAATACACGGGCAAAAGGGGGCAACAGGATGCATGAGTCTTTTGGGGTGGAGCTTGTGTACAATGAATGGCTAGGAAACGAACAACCTCCGTGCTTCAATTCCTAGAAAATCGATAGGAAGTAATGGTCGATGCTCCTGCCTCAATAACAGCAGCACCTCCATTGACTTGTCCGCTCGAGCACGCGTGGATACGTACAAACCCTACTCCCCGTGTGGTCTGCTATATTCATATTTAACCCTTGAACATTAACAGCCAACAGTTGGACGATAGCATGAACTTCAAAACTTTCAAAACTATCAATATGCCTTATCGTTTTGTAAATTTCAATGGCGTATATTCAGAATATAGGTAACGCTTGAAAAAATCCATGGCGAATATAGCGTCTTTCGATTGAATGTGTTAAATATTATTGACCTCTATTGGAAAAGAATATATATTGCAGTATTGGGATATGAAATATTGATAAACCCTTATCATTAAACCCATAGATTATTGATAATGGAACTGCTGTTGTTGTGATTCCTTACAAGAGCATAATTCTTCTAGCAGATATAAATCGCAACTGGTATGAATCTGAATCCACTTATGAAATGATAGACCCTTCACTGATGCTAAAGATTGATGTGTTCTGTATGCAGCCCTGGGCGTGCTTTGAAGTTCCTCACATATAAGTAGCTACTGAGACTGATTAGTAAGGTAAGGTGTAAAGCAAGATTGAGAAGAGGCTTTGCAAAGAACGCCTGTGTGAAGTACCAAATCTAGTCCTGAGACATTGGGGCCGACAACTCTAATATATATGCTCCACCTAGTCAACTAGAAAATAATGTCCGTTCTAGACTACCATCTAGGAAGCGAATCCATGGGCCAATATCATGTTCTACACATACAGATATCTATGTATAATGACAGAAGATTCGATGTAAATTTACCTATGATTCTACAAAAATGACCTATGATTCTCCTAAAATAACCTATGATTCTATGGTAAATAACCTATGATATTGTATTTTCTTCGATAATTCAGTTAAAAATTTGTCCCCAAGTGCCATTTTTTTTAGGATATTGGAGAGAAATACATGCAGTTTCAGAAAATATAATCCATGAATACCTACATTTATTTTCATTTTTCCATCTCCAAATGCAAGACTTAATGAGACTGACCCCCATATTAATGTAGTGAGGTATGGGCCAATTCTTAACCCACTTTTACATATTCTAATCACTAAAATGATTGTCTAGATATATGTGGCAGGTTGTTGAATAAGAGCATCGTATAAATTTCTCCTTGTAACATTCCGATAGAATCTCAGAATAAATAACTTAATCGCGATTAGTTGATTGTGCTTGACTTCGAGCAAGTTATTGTAGGTTGGCAAATACATTGATCACAAACAAGAGCTAGAGGCGGACTATGATCGCATTGCATCGATTTAATTATTCACGGAACAAACGTTTCCGGATCAAAGCAAAGTCCCCCAAGAGTAGATTAGTATGTACACGGATAAGAACTGGCTAAGGCCCTGTACGTCATCCTTTGATTGCCCTGTCTACGTTCAGACTAAAAGCGCTTCCTTGAAATTAAACTAATGCAAAATGCCATATATTTGGAGGAGAGAAATATAATAATGAAGTAATTACAGTGGAACCTCACATAAAGACCACCTCTCTATAGAGACCAACCCTCTATTAAGACCAGTTTTTCTCAGTCCCGAATTCTTTTCCTCAATTAGATGTTTAGAAAACGCCCGCTATAGAGACCACCTCACGTTGCGACCACCATTTCCCAGTCCCAAACAGCCAAATAGTCCCTGAATTAAGGTCCTGAGGTGACACAAAATGAATCCACATCGACAGAAAAGCTAGGTTGTCAACCAGTGAATGTTTTCATTCAGTGAGTGTGAAGGTGTCAGAAGCCATGCGACCACTTCTCCCCAGACACATGCCTCTGTATTAGGCTTGGAAGTTTCAAGTATATGTCTTGTTTATATAATCTTTAAACTACAAGTTTTAAAAAACTTAAAGTAATTCCTAAAACTATATGACATTTATGAAGCAAAATTTGTCTACCAAATAATATTATCAAGAACATGTTTCTATCATTGTTATATATCAATATATGACATCATCATCAATTTAGAAAAGTATGACTTTAAATAATCCTTCAATACCCACTCCACCCACCCCCCACACACACACCTAACCCTAGAACCCCTCTAATGCAACCACCTCACTATGCGACCAAAAATCGTTTAGTTCCAAGGGTGGTTTATAATAGCGGGGTTCCATGCACTGTAGTTAGGGATGTAGGAACAGAAACAACACTCAAAACAAGAAAAGTAATTGCAAATATAAGTCACATAATCGGTCAAGGATATCAAGTTAAATTTCTAATTAAGGTTGAGAATAAGAATGGCAAAAAAGAATAGGTATGTCCCTCACTCGTCACAACCATTTCCTACAAAGGTCAACCTAGGACAGACAGGTCAACACACTTTATCTTTATGTTCCAGAGTTTAGAAGGTTGCAAATGCAGTTAGCTTTACAGAATCAATAAAGTCAAGACCAGGCTGACTCTAAACCTACGGTGGAGCGATTATTTTATACGATAGATAATTGGGAGGAGTGGAACCTATGGCAGTATAGATCTATATTCGTATAGACTTGTTCCTGGCAGATCAACCCGGGATCCTGCGTAGCCATCAACATGTTAAATTTCCTGCAGTACTCATTAAAATCTGTGAATTTGGATTTCTTCTTTTATATCGTTTGGGAAAGATCTTTTTAAACGAATATTATATTTCTAGTCACGTTTCCTAGTCTGAGACCACGGCCATTACACGCTTCCCTCGTGATCGTGATGTTTAAGGTCGCTGCAGGGAGATGCCAGCATCAAATGCTTTAGTTGGGCGACCTCGAGACCGCAGATATTGTCTTTGAAGAGACTTGTGCACTGGGGATGTGCACTGGGGTATATTGAAAGCTGCATGCGGTAGAAAAATAGCTGTATAATAGACCAAACAGGTATATCAGTCTAGGTCCAAACCCTCAGATCAGAGTTTGAAGGGACTCACTCAACTTGGGGCCTAGACTGTTTAGTTGGGCGACCCCAGGACCCCAGATATTGTCTTTGAAGAGACTTGTGCACTGGGGAATATTGAAACCTGCAGTGAAATATAGCTGCAAAATGGACCAGACAGGTAGATAGACAGCTCAGCACTTTCATATGGCACCCGTGCCAACACGGTCATGTCACTTTCCTTCAAGGAGTCAATGGGTCAGATTTTCAGAAAATGTACAATCAGCAGCTCCACAAATTTGCTAACTTCTACTAAATTAGACTGAACAATTATGAATAATGGGTATATCAGAGTATGTTTGGCATTGTATTAATTAAAAATGTCCTTTTTGTTGTGTTAAACTGTATTTTGAACATCCCGTTTCTCTTAAATTTGGGTCATTTGAGAGGATTGGTGAAGGTGAATTGTACATTTTCTGGCGATCTGACCCCAATCCTTCTCCCGGTCATGTCACTTTCCTTCAAGGAGTCAATGCTTCTTCTCCCGGGCTAGACTGGCAGGCTCACGTGTGCTGGTCCCAGCACGTGAGTTATCGCACCAAGACGTTCGATGGGAAAGGCAATAATCACATTCCCGCGGTTTCTAGTGGGTCTTATCCACCTTGCTACACTGCACGCCCATGTCCCGGATAAAAGGATGCTCATGTACTCCGGCTAAATAACACCAGTGGGGATGTGATAACTGGGACATATTGTAAATAATGTCTACTATAGGATATATTATATATATATATATATATATATATATATATATATATATATATATATATATATATATATGACCCATTCTCACGAAAATGGTGCAGCCCATACTAAAAGGGTAAAAATTAAATTTTGCTTGATCAATCTGAGATTTGGTAGGTATGAAGGTAATATATAGGCGGTAATATATCTGAATTTGCCAATAAATTAGATCATTAGTTTTTGTACAGGAGGTTATCAAAGATTGATGTAGAAAATTTGGTGAAAAAACGTCGCACACCCCTATATTTCTTAGTAAAGATCATTTCTCTTATTTAATTTGTATATCATCAATCATTTTTATCACCATTCCATAACTAAATGTTTTCCTGATGTAATAGCCAAGAAAGGTTTTTCTTTCTTGTATAAAAACTTTTCAAATTGGGGACAACAATAAAAGTGAGAAACTGGATTCCTATATCAATCAGATGAAGCATCCTATCATTGACTATTTTTATTCTCAAAACGTTCTAGTTTTTCTTTTATGATATCAAAAAATATCAGCCTGAACCCCTGAGTATAGATAATTAGCAAGATTTTGGGTAAAATATTCACATTTGAGGCTTCAAATTTGGGCGACGTTTTTTCTGAGTGAAAAAACGTCGCCCAAATTTGAAGCCTATAAAGCAATCTATGTCAAATTTAGTCAATTATATGAAGCTTGATTGTTATTTTTGATGTTTTTCATACATAACTCACACCATTTAAGACCACTTTATCATTATTTATTGAAAATTTGTCATTCATGACAATAACCACTCAAGGATGGGGACGTTTTCCTGCAGTAGAGTAATATATGATGTGTTTCGGGAAAATGAGTCACAAGTCAGAAAGGGATGTTATTAAAAATGATTAAATCATCGAACATCTTTGTTGGAATATTCTCATTTTTGGGATGCCTAGCGTTAATGATCATAGCAATATCTGTACCAAATTTCAGGAGAGTGTATTGAATATATCCTGGATATATCCTTGCATTCCTGTCAAAGAATGGTGACAAGAATATCTTGGGTCCACTGATGTCCATACCTCTTCCATGCAATGTATTATAATCACTCATCTGCATAAGACATATATGATCAATCTTTTTTATTTTGTTATAGGAAGCTATCTAATGACCTGTTCTTTAAAACTGAGCAGAAATCAAACATTAAAATCAAATTATTTCGTGAGTACAAGGATTCAAATAGGGGCGACGTTTTTACGCTGTCAAGTCATATACTGAGTGAAAATTGTAAAAACGTCGCCCAATCTAGTCGAAATATCTCAGTTATTGAAATCTTGACAGTTACTGGAGATGATTTTCCACAAGTTTTACGATTATATAATGGTAAATAAATGGAAAATTATTTAATTTGGCCACTATTTAGCTCATATTCTTATGTAAAAACGGCCCCATAATGTGGAAAAAACGTCGCACTGGGCGACGTTTTTTCCACCGATAATTATAATCAGAGTCACCTAAGGTCTGAGAATCTACCAATGGTGATATACATGTGTCTGCCAACCTATGCTTACGAAATAAGACTTATTGGACAAAATTGATTTAATTATTTTAGAAAGCACAGCTATTTTGTCTGGCGACGTTTTTACACCTCAATTTAGCCATTTTCATATTAATTGACTTAGGAGCATAAATTCTGCTGATATATTCAAACTTAATACACCATTTTATTCGGTTTTCATCCTCCATTCTATGGCACACATTTTGTTTATGCATATTGATTCAACTATATTTTTTTCCAACATATCTATGAATTTGGTAGTGATTAATGGCTTCTTTTCCTTGATTAGATAGTACATAAATAAAGAAATATACATCACAGACACACAAAAGTATATACTTTCATAATGCTTATGCCAAGACGGGTGTAGTTAATCAATTCCTATGTATTTAAAATCAATATCGACCAAGATATTGCCCTATCAATGAAAAAAATGGGGGGTTGCACTACTTTCGTGAGAATGGGTCATATATATATATATATATATATATATATATATATATATATATATATATAACCATATGGAATGAAATGATACAGTCAGTGGTTGTACTCTAGGTGTTATTTTACCCACATGAATTTATTAATTTAATTGTGATGTGTTATGGGAAAATGAGTCACAAGTCGCAAAATTTATATTTTTCAAAGTTTTATTCACAAGATCTCTTTTTTAAGATGTTCTGGTTTTTGGAGGGTTTAGTACCTTTAGTCATAAGAATCTATGTACCAAATATAAGGACATTGTATTAGATATATCCTTGCATTTTGAAGGTCTTTGTATGGAGTATATTTAGTTACTTTACTGGCAATTGCCCACCTAGAAATATTGTAAAATCAAAAAAAATAAATATCAAACTTAAAATATAGAAATATTTATTAGCTGTACTACTGTTTACTATCATTGGAATCGACTTGATCCCATCTATTCAAATATGATTGATGGTGTCTCAAAATCCATTTTTTTGCGACTTGTGACTCATTTTCCTGAAGCACATCACAATTGTTTAAACAGAAATTGAGACAGAAAGGAAGGGGCTAAGAAGGGAATAGCGAGAGGGGTATGGGAGGGGGAAATGGGGACAATGACCGACGGAGGGAATTTATTCAGCTTCTAATAAACACATTTAGATAAACATTGACAGATACTCCTATAACAAAAATAGACAGACATAGACAGATCGATATAGGTGGTGAATCGCTCTCGTATGAATACTAGTACACGAGTGGTAAGCACGTTTGCCGGTGAGTTGTGAGCAGACATAACGTAACTATTTCGCTCTATCACTATATGTTCACCATATTAGACCACATGTTCACCTTAGTACAGACAGTCTCATGTTAGCACCAGCAGGAAGAATATTAGTATGAATGGCTCTAACAAGCCATGAAGTAAAATGAGATATATTTGGCTATGTAACTGGCCTCACTACATGGAGCGGCATGGACACTATTAAACATTTCCCTGGCCCTTACACAAGGGCCGTCTTCCAAGTCAGCAAAATAGAAACCACTTGCATAGTCCCTATGACTCCTACTAAGCCAAATATATGTACCACCCCATTTGCATTATTAATACCATCAATCATTTTTAGAACTTAAATCTAGGCTAAACTAAATAACATTATCCCGAGATCCACCCAATATCGGTTTAACTATAAGAATTGTTGGTCAGGACACAGCGAAGAATACCTCTCCCCTCCTCCTCTCTCTTCCTGTCCCTTCCCTCCCCTCTCCTCTCCCTCCCCTCTTCTTCTCTCTCCCCTTGCTCCTCTCCTCTCCCCTACCTCTCGTCTTTTTCTTTCCCCTCCCCCTCTCTTCTTTCTATCCGTTGTACCATCTCTCTTCTTCTCCCTTTCCCTCTCTGATTTCTCCCACCCTCTCCCTCCCCTCTTCTTCACTCCCCCCTCTCCCTGCTCTCTCTCTTCCCCCCTCTCCCTCCCCTCTCTTTCCTTATTCACTTTCCCCCTTTCCTTTTCAATTTCACTCCCCCTCTGCATATCGAAGGCATGACATCATTACGTTTTCTTACTTCCCTCTCTCCCTCTCACTTGCTGTCCCTCCCCTTCCTCTCCCCTCCTCCTTCTCATCCTGCCCCACCCTCTTCTTCTTTTTCTCTCCCCCTTCCCTCTTCTCTCTCTACCCCTCGTACCCACTCTCTTTCTCCCTCTTCCTCTCTGATTACTCGCAAACTCTCCCTCCCGTCTTCTTCGTCCCCACCCCCTCATCCTCCATCAGCAGGGCTGCCTCCTTTTGTTTATTCAGTCATATGCCCTGCATTCGCAGGGGTGTTATGTTAGCCTATGTTCCCTTGGAAGGTACTATACCCTGATCCTTCAGAAACATTAGGTTATAACAATACAAACACACGGGGCGGATATAGGGCTAATTAATGTAACACGTTTAATCCATGGCCACCGAGATAATCTTGTCACCTCTTGGCTAAGTACATCAACAGATATTCTGCCTGACTGCCCAGACCATCGATATAAGGACTGTGATGCAACGATTCACCTGTGCACTGTAGCATCACCAATCAAGAAAACCGCTTTACCTCATCACATACTGTGGCTAATAAAAATATTTAAAAGAAATAAAATATGACGAATGTAATTAAAGGGGGACATTATTTGCATGGGTGTTTCAGTATTCATATAGCTCTGTCAAGTATGACAATAATCATCAATGATCACAATCAATATTAGACCATAAGGATGTCATCATTAATGTCACCATGACAGTGGGTTTTTTTTAGAAAACAAGTTTCGAATTCTGATAATGATGAGGTAACGACAAGGTAATGATGACTGTAAAGCGACTAAATGATTTTTGTATCACACAATCACGTTACGGTCATCTTCCCTAAAAATAATAAAAACATTTCCTCACTTGTTACTTTCACATAGCCCTTATAATTAGTTAAAGTTATTACATTATCCCTCGGTGTTGTTTAAATGCCTCCACTAATATATAAATAAGCATCCCATATGAATGAAAAAGGTGTTAAAACCTAGCAATCGTTTATGAACTGAAACCTCCGAATCCCCCTTTACCCTCATCGTCGATCGTGTATATAAGTAGTGTGTGTGGATAGCCACATCCAAACAGGCCTGTGGTGCATGGCACTAACAAAGTGAACCCCTATAAATGTCGATGTGTAGTCCCTGCCCTTTTCATGAATAAACACATTCAGCTTGTTAGATTAAAACCTAAAATTGGAAGGGGGCCTCAAAATAAGGCCTAGCCCAGCTCAAATCATGAGGATTTCCGAAAAATGGGAGTAACTATATAAAGTAGCTTAAAAGATTTGGGCCGGGGAAGTTAATTGGATTCAATTAGCACCTTGCCACTCCAGTTGTATAGCTACAGTATTAAAAGCCGTGGTTAGTCTATATATGACAATAGCCAATAGACTTTTGAAATGGGCATACTCAAATTGTCCAAAACACTCATTTTCAGTATTCTGCCCATGGGTGCAAAGATGCTTGTAAATCCTCCCATTTTGTTCATTTTCCACTATATTTTCCACTTTTCCCTACCTAATCAGCTGAATTATCCCATGGAAGTCATTACTTTTCCGGCAGTAATTTCACAAAAACGGCAATGACTCTGGTAGAATTGGGTCTTCGGAGATAACATTTTTAGGGTCTGTTGACTGAGTTGTCAAAATTCAGGATTACACAATGTTTTTCTGTGCTAAGACAGCATCATTGTTCCTGAAAACTAAGCTACTAGCCAAATTTAGCTGAAAAACGGGTTCCAAGGAACCTCCTAATTTTGGCAATTGGCCAAAAGTGTCCCACACTGCGAACACATGTCACAGATCCTTATAGCTGAGGTTCTAAGCTTCGATATGATATATGACCCATTACATGGTCGTGTATTTCATGCATGGTACATCCCAAAATAAGGCCTTTTGGGGCCTGTGCTGCTCCACTAAATATAGTCCTCTAGAATAATACTCAAATAAAAACTTACATCGCGTCCAAAATTTCTCTTCATAAACTATTATTAAATATTTATTGGCCTCAAATGAACGGCCTCAACAACAAAAAGTTGTTCGTGAAAATGCGTATCTAATTTATATGATGGGAGAGTTATACGTGAAGGTGGATTCTGAGTATATTTTGTCTCCATGGCAGCAACACATTACTCTGGAGCAATAACCGTTTCCCACGTAAGTGACATTCCATCCTCTCCATAATAATATAGTTTCTTGCAGTATTGACAATTCACACTTAATTTAAGACGAGTGAATAAGACACAGAATTATCGCGACACAGGTGAAATCAATCTTTTTCCCGATTTAGAGAAAAAGAAAAATATTATTAATAGATGTCCACTGACAATATTTTTTCTGAACGTTCTTTTAAATCAGGACTATGGTAAAGGAAATGATGCGTAGATAACCCCATATATCACAAGAGAGTCCTCAGTCTAGGTCCAAACCCTTAGATCAATCAGATAAGAATGGTATGTCAGTAACTAGACGCCTACTTCGCTAATCGGTTTCCCGGGATATGACTAGGCGTTCTAATAGGAATAATGACATTTTGCGGTTTGAGGCTTTCCCTCCGTTTGAAGGGACTCCCTCAACTTTGGTCATAGACTGTCCTGTCTCTGGCCACCCAAAACGTAAAATTTACGTTAGATGTGAATCGTCCTCCAACGTTACGGTCCCCCTGACACACACGAATAGGATCAATGCAGGAAGAATCTAAATTTGTAATGCAATGGCCATACAGACGGAAGCAAACAGGGAGATTAGAGTCTACAATCCATGAAAGATGCAGAGGAAGAAGGGGAATCAAGACATCTGCGCGGTTCGCCAAGAGCCAAACCCCTTCTCTCGGGACGGACTATGTTTTACAAGGGCAGATGCATTCTCGGTAATTAAAACACAAGATCATTTCATTATTAATCCTTGACATGGTGAAGTGGTATAAATAATAAAAGACGACGAATATTTAAAATACAAACGTCCTGGACTAAGTAGTAGTTAAGTGGGGTCTCCACTGGCTGCGGTAAGCTAGTGGAGACCCCCTTAACTTGTCACTCTAACAAGCTTGCATACACCAGCAAGGGGTCAAGAATTTTAGATTACCTAACACTTACACATTGCAGTGTTCTATGTTCCCCTCCATGAAACTAGAGATGAATGAATGAATAACTACTATATAACATGCCAATTCTTATTAAATCATGCCGTACTCGGAAGGCTCGAGCCCTTTACATTTAATACTTATTAAGGGACTGGTGAAATGTCAAGGTAAAATTGACAGCTCTAGAAGAGATCAAAGCAGTCAAGGACTGTGATATTTCTATCATTTCACAAATGCCAAGTTAGGGACAAACGCTGCATGTTCATTACAGCTTATAAATAGCAATAGCACACGACCCATTGGGCATGCTGCCAATTCTAATTTTGTCCATTCATAATGAATTATGGGAATCCATTTTTATCTTTTACCTCACCAAACCAAATTTTTACTCTAATGTTATTTTTCGCGAATTTGCATTTCCTCCCTAAACCACATTAGCCCCCTCACTTTCTTATCTGTCCAATAAAAACAGATTCAGTTCAATCCTATGAGAGCAATTTTGTAATCCGTCATAGATTCACTCGCAAATATATTTAATGGTAGGTCCACCGAGAAAGTTGGACAGCAAATGTGAAAATGAGTCACAAATCGCGGACAGCTCATAGGTATTTCTATAATTTAAGTTTCACTTTGATAATTTTTTAAAAATTTGCAATATTTTTGGGTGGACAATTACAAGAAAAATAGGAAAATATACTCTATAGAATGGCCTCAAGTATGCACAGCTATATGCAATAGTCTTGAGATTTAGTAATTATATTCATGCTACTATCCGCGCTAAATATCCCGAAATTGAGAACATTCCAACAAAGGGATCTTGTAAATATAACACTGTTATTTGAAAAATATCATTTTTGCGACTTGTGACTCATTTTCCTGGAACACATCACAAATGTACCACCGGATGAGAGGCTAACGTGATAGCAATCATTAACTTACCGGGGACAACTTGGACTGGAAACCGCCGAACAGCTTCCTACAAAGATGATAAAAGTACATCAGCCAGGAAAGGAGTTTGAGAAAGAGTATTGAGAGAACAGGTGTGCTAGTTCAGGGAACCCAGGGAACACTACAAAGGGAATTACGGTAAACACAATTGTTTGGTACTACTGCGTGTGAGAATTACCACTCAAATAACGATGCCAATAGAAAATGTCAATTTGCAGTCATACAAATAGGACACGATTCATATTTTGTAAATAAAGACGAAATGAATTTCCATACATGATAATATTATATTGGTTAATGAATGTAAGGATGTAGGATGCGACGAATCTATCGGAAATTAAACAGAACGGAGGGATTGTGATACCGTTGATGATCTTGTACAACAAGGAAATCCTAGTAACCATAAACAGCATTGTAGTACACATCCGAGGGCCAGCCTATTAGGCGCGTTTTATTAGCATGTTGCAGGGTAAATTAAAAAAGAATAGAGTCGGAGTGGATTATTGTGATTAGTGAGCATATCAAACGAATTGACTGGAATAACTAAAGATTATACTAAAAAAACAGCCAATTTTCATGCCCGGCATTGAAACCGTAATGGATGCACATAATGGTCCCGCATCACGTAAATAAGGTCCTGGGGGCGAACTTGAAATGTGCAATGAAATAACAAGAGAATTATTGTTTACATGCATGCGATGGTTGGTCGTCAACTTTACTTTTTCTAGAATATAATTTTGTAATGCCGTTTCTCTATCCAGATTTTATAATTAACATAATAAACCAACATTTATAATTATCTTACAATATAAAAACAATAGAGGATAACATAACAGCAAACTACAAACCAACGAAAAGTATAAATTTCTGTTTTGTAGTCTATTTATTCCCACCAGTAGCAATAACCTGTCAACAAGGTACTGTGGCGGTCTTTTTTTTATGTTTCATCGTTTCATTTTACGCACCTAACCGATATTTAATGCACAAGTTCCTTCGTGCCGATGAATCTGACGGACGCCAGGTCAATAATATAGAGTGTATTCTACCCGGTGTAATTTATAGTAGAAATGCAAACCATTATGCTTTATGGACTTTTGTGTGGGGTTGAGAAAGAATTAAAACAGTTTAAAATCTATGGTAAAGCGCTCAAAAGCATTCTTGTCGAGTCATGTTGAAGTTTATGATGATGAAAGGTACCAAACTGATCCTGACCACGTTTCCATTATTTCCAATATAATAATTATCAGAGCATATGAGAACAATAAGAAATGCATAATTTATGTGGATGTTGAAAGATTACGGTCTTCCCGAGACTCAAAATCAATAATGATTCGACGGTTCGACGCTCAGGACGAACAAGACTTATTTATTTTGTGGTCATCTCCGTCTAACTGCGGAGTTCCACATAGCCATCCATCATCTTCGAGGCAGCATAAATAATCATGCCAGGCCTCTTCCATCAATGTGGAATGTGCTGAGAAATGCCCAGTTCTCCCAGAACAGTCTAGGTCCAAACCCTCAGATCAGCTAAGAATGGTATATCAATGATTAGATGCCTAATTTGCTAATCGGTTTCCTGGCCTATGACTCGGCGTTCTAATGGGAATATAATGACATTTTGCGGTCTTAGTGGAATTATATTAGCACTTTGCGGTTCGAGGCGAGAGACTCTCTCAACGTTGGGCCTAGACTGTAGTTCTCCCAGAAGGAAATTGCGGCACAATATCTACGGATGTCGTTGGGCAAATCGTGTCTTAATCAGTGCGCGGGGCTGGGGGGGGGGGGGGTGGGGATGATCGGCGATAGAGGCATTGAGTGGAAACATAAATGACTCAAATGCGATCATTGATAATATACACCAATTGTACTTCAAAATTTAACATAGAAATAAACGAAACATGCGCGTAATATATAGCATTTTATATGTGCACTTGGGGAATATGCGTGTGTATATGGGTGGGGATGGGGTGAGGTGAGAGGGGGGGGGGGGTTACTAACTCATAATAACTCAATATGAATTAACCATTAAATCGCCATTTCAGGTACACTCGTCCATGAACAGTGAGGAACAAAACGCGATTGATCAAAGACAAGTAATTCCCATATCCAATATCGATATGACCAGATTGATTTGTGCCTTCCGCAAACAAATGCCACTGACCATACATGGGGACATATAGGCATGTCATTCAGGCCTCGGAGGGACGGGAGGGCTCTTGTGGTGCTTCATTATTCCAAGAGATTTATCACGGCAAGGTTAGGACACGACCAATCAATATCGTCCATCCGCTAAAACACGTGGCACAACTGTCGATTCTTCACCACTAATGGAGCCGTACATACCGCGGCAATATCCAACATCAAATCTAATGTGAGGCAACTGAAAACCAGCCAACTAAAGCTATTGTGGAGGCGTGTAAAACGTAAAGCATACATTCATGTATACCTAAAGATAAAATGTGATGTGTTACAGGAAAATGAATTAAAACATTATTTTGAGATATCAGTATATTTGAAAAGATGAGATCAAGCGGATTCTAATGATAGTAAAGATTAGAACATTTAATAAATATCTATATTTCTGGCCGAACATTTACTAGTAAAATAGCTAAATATACTCTAGTGGATGACCTTAGAAATGCAAGGATATATTTAATACCCAGTCTTGACATTCTATTCATACGACTTTAAGCGGTACACACCCATAAGATGAGAACATTCCAACAAAGAGATCTTGCGAATAAAACACTTTGAAAAATATCAATTTTGCAACTCGTGACCCGTTTCCCTGTAACACACCACAAATTGTATACATGTATAATACGAAAGCGGAAGATGAAAACGAGGCGGCTTGCATCCGGGAGGTATACATACTACTTCCATCGTACACATAACCACGTATCAATTTGTGCACTTTCCATAGATACTGTTTACACTAGAAGCATCAAATATAGTGTTATCTGTTAAGAAACGTCGATTAAAAATAAGCAAATTTAGAGATCAAATAGTGTAGTTAGTATCATCTATAGCAACGAGAATATTTATTCTCATCGTCTATACGTATAGGGATGGGTCAATGTCCGAACTTCGAACTCTTGTCTGTTAGGGACACTTAAGCTTTTTTACTACAAGTAAGATACACAGCGATTGCAAATGCATATTCCTGGGATTCGTTATACCTTGGAATGGTCCTACCGGGGACGTATATATTAGTCCATGCCAGTAGAGCTTAGATCGGTGGAATGGTACCCTAGAGTTTTGGACGGGACTAAAAAGTTCGCATTGGTTGGTCAGTATAATCAGCACGCTCACAACCTGTCAATTATGCCAGGGCATCACGAACAAATATGACCCAACGGCAGAATTATAAAAGCCACATAAAAGGGGTGCATAAACCCTGTTAATAGTTATACATACAGACTGGATCAGACAAGATAGAAAGAGAAACGAAGTCAGGGATAAACGACATTATTTGGGATATTTTACGTATATTTTGTGTTGTTTTGCGATAGTCTACAGTCTCTAAGGACGCCCTGGGGACAAGGTATACTACACGTAAAATCAGAAAAAATAAATGAGACTTAGCTTGGTTAACGTTGATATTTGACTAGAAATTTATGAAATGAATTCTAGTGAGAAACTGCATTCATTTTATTTGAATGAGTGTTTCCCTAAAGGGACAACCTACACTTTCTAATATCGGGGTGTCCTAAATAAATTCATAGAATCGGGACAAGTGTATAGCATTGCTTTCCTTCTTATGTACATTATTATATACTTTCCATTATGTTATTGTCGGTTAACATTCGTTAATTAATCATGTTTTAGTGTTTTAGAAGCCCAGAAGGCAGGATACAGTGAATAAATGATTTTTTAAAGAAAAAAAAGAACAGGTGATATGTTCCGTCAGCTATCTGAAGGAAGGTGTTCTCCATAGATATGTAGCCATCTATAGCTGTGACTCATGTTCACAAGCCTCTGAGTCAGAAAAGCAGGTGGTGATAAGATGTGGCTCTAACTCACCTTTCATTATGGGGCACGTGCTTCTCCCGACATTATGGCTCACTCCTAATGAGAACCAACACTGACTGTGAGTGGGTCGCGCAAGGGGCGGTGAAGGATGGGAATATTATGATCTTGCAAAGGAAATAATCTCTTCCTTGATCATCTGTTGATGTGTATGTTAGCCACCCCCTTATATTAGGTGTGGATTTGTATTGATGTAAGCTGGATAGCACGCGAGGTGATGACACTGCTCTATGTCGACATGAAGGTTTTTTATATACTGTTACGGATTTCCTTTTCTGTATATTGTTCTTGCGCTAATAATCGGTGGGCCTGGTCTTCCAGAGCCTGGTCCCATAGATGGTCGAGAGAAGTTGTTGAGTACGCCATAATAAAGTTGCTGGATCAAGTCAATCTCGTCTCTAAGTTACTTATTAATCTCAGAAAGAAGTGATAGTCAAGTGATATTTCAGCGCTGCTTCGCGTTCACGAGGAATGGAGTCAAAGAGGTTTTTACAGCTCGGGTCTCAGGTTTATTATGTGTATTCGTCATCAACAAGGATTTATATAGTACAACAATCGTCAATCGTTAATCGTTTTTCACCTTTCGCCATAGTTACATTATACAAGAGTAGACGATTCGTCAAAGACTGGAGCGAATCGCCAGGCGATTTACCTTTACTGAGCTAAAAGAGAGGTTACAACGTAGATAAACATACCCCTATGTTCTAAACTACAACAATACCTTGTTTGTGGTAACTATTTGGGAACAGATATGTTTCAAATATGCTTGCGAGAAAGCAACCGGGACTAGAATGAGTATGAAGGGCCTAGTCCACTAAGCCGATTGTAATGCAATTCTCACAGAAGTTAGTGCAAAAGAGTCCTCTGCGGCGCAAAATCGCATTGGAATCAGCTTAGTGGACTAGGGCCTTGAGCGATCAAAGCAAAAGGGAAGGAGTTTTAAATAGACTCGTGTTTTTTGGAAGAAGGCAGAAATGTTGTTCTTGCAGCAACAGAACTTGCTGGCAAGCGGGAAAGCCACGCTGAAACGAATTACATACGACGAAGAGGAAAGCGATGATGAGATGATGGGCTGATTTGATTCAAAGATATTGAAATAAAATTCTACTCACCGTTAATATACCATGAAGCTCTTTCAACACATTATGCACCTCCTCACGAATAATCCATTCATATTCTTGTCTCTGTGAAGGCGAAGAATAAAAAAATATCTATGATTTCATGTGGTGGGATCGTAGGCTCCAGAGAGCTTTCAATTGATTTAAACTGACGGAAAAGTCCATGCTATAATGAATGAATATTAAGAGTTTGTTGATCGTGATACAATTGAGAAATATTTAGTATTTTGTTTCCAACGGCTGGGTAAATATCATCTACCAAAACCTAATTTATTTACTTTAACATCGGCGAATTACCCATCAAATAATTCGTTGGAAACACTTTTCGAATAAACCGGAAATATCGCATGACACCAAGAGATGTGAAGACGAAGTGTTATGATCATCAACTTCGCCGAAACCCAAGCTCCATCACAAAGAATTTAAGACAGTCCTATTTTGGACACCAGATTGTGAGAAAGGGTGGTGAAAGATAACATGGAGTCACACTACAGAAATTGACATGGAGGCACCCTACAGAAATTGGCCAACAGACAGGAGTGGAAGACCTTAGTTGCTCTTTTTCACACCGATGAGTGAAGTGGGAATACATTATAGACCCCATTTGTGTTTCTACTAATCACAAAATTGTTAAGGTAGTGATGTTTCTAGTAATTAAATGTTTAACGACCGTATTATTTGAAAACAGTCATTTAAGTCAAGGATCGCTGTGGTCACACATGTATGTCCCACACATGAAAAGAAGCACACTATGGCGAATGAATATGAAAGAGGTCAGTCACCTATTCCATTTCTAAGGCTTATAAGTATCAAACACTAACCCGCCGGTAGAACAAACTCAGTAAAATACACGTTTAAACTATAGATCTGCATTAATATAAGTCCCATACCAGGTTATTTACAATTTATGCTTAGTCCATTCACCCAAACCCCATTCCCTTTTATATATACCATAGATCGCATATACAGACCATGCATGGCCCGTTCCGGAGAGTTGTGATACCCATCTCTATGCCTCCTGCCGTCCTTGCCGACCAAATGTATATAGATTAATTATCACTTGACAAAAAATGGCTAGCATATTAGGCCTACAGAGAAAAGGGGTCTAGACGCTAAATTGCAGATATGAGGGTTTGGTAGTTTTGATCATTCTTGTCACTTAAAATTACTGGAAAAATGGGAAAACACTAGTCAAATAATAATTCTGAATTAATTTGTAACCCCCAAAAATATGTTGGGTTGATATATTTTTTTCGGATTAAATACACTTCCTATCTCTTGTCGCACTTAGAGAGCCTCACATTTGAGGCTTTGCCCTGTGGTTTAGAAGCTCGCCTTTTCCGGCCATTTGATACCATGCTCTTATCTGCCCCCCCCCCCCCCCTCCCTCAAATCGGGGTGCTCAGAGTCGGAACGGGCCTGGGGTGTATATAGTAGGTAGGCTGCCAATGAAACCTACAGTAGCTTACAGTCTGATTACGGTGTTACAATTTATAACAACATTTGCAACTATTCTTAGGCCTATATTATGATTGATAAATTCCTTAGCATAAAAACATGAGCAAAACTGCCAAAAGAAAATGATATTAAGATTCACCTCAGCTTCCGGACAACCAGGTGGGTCGAATGGTCAACGTTATATTATATTTCTTCAACTGATCTGGGACACGCCCCCATTGCTGGATACAATCTAACATAACAAATCCAGCTAATTCCCTGATCTGGTGGCTCATAAACATAGGTCATACGTCATATATTATAGATAGTATGGTATCCAAGCCCTTCCTTCCATACATATGATACCTGGAGGTAGAGATAAGATACTCCGTACAGTCTACTCCGTCTTAACTATACTCATAGCACCCCATTGGCATTAAATTGAAGCGGCAGGGTTTGTTTTTTTTAAAAAAAACTAGCTATAACTTCTAAGGATGTCACTAACAGACATAACTCTGTGGCAAAAAAAATGGTACAATTTCAATATATATTAATTTATCAATCAATATATTATTGCTTGCTGGCTAGTGACCAAGTAGTATAGTGAATAGGCCTCCTTCTAAGGCAACTGCTCACGTTCGCTCGGTCAACTCCACTGAACCCCGCACTGAAAGCTACTGAACGGAGAGAACTCGCCACTTCCAGACCAATTTAACACGCTATAGAAAGATTTTGCCCAGCAACAAGGCATGCTCTCAATTAAAGAAGGGAAGCTCCTCCGCTAGCGCAAATATGAAGCTCGATTACGGAATGTAGCGTCGGTAAATCAGTGGCTATCTACTCACCAGAGCATCGGATTCTTCCACCTCATCCGCCATGTTTTCTGAGTATGCTGTGACACGGGGTCAAAGGTGAGGGGTCACCCCGTGAGACATTTTGCGTGGTCGATATAATGCGATTTCTTTTCTTTAAAAAATATGACACACTCACATCACAACTGTTCTTCTCAAAATACGATATTTGTTCGTATCCTTATGTCAAAAGTATGTTAGTTCGACTATACAGAAAAATATAATATCCCGACATCTTTCTTGAAATAACTAGTCACTGCAGACTATTCCATGTTGATTTCCGCCGCGCGCGAAGCCCAAGCCATGCAGGCGACAAGGTGTGTTTAACTCACTCCCGGGTTTAAATTGAGTATATTATCTATTGGTGGAGACTAGGACAGTTATTGTTCCGCCAAATATTTGTGGCAACACGACTGTACTTATATATAGGAGATTTATTTTGCTCTCTTAACGGAATCGATATGTCGGAAAAGAAAGTTCACTTCTCCGAAGCGGAGCTAGCCCTACTCGAAAAAGGTGGGGATGGGAAACCTGTCACTGAAGGGGGCATCAAAAAGGAAACTCGTTTCAAGGAGAAACACTCGCTAGACAGTGACGAAGAGGATAGTGTCGACCCCGTCAAGGTTATGGACGAGGATGATATAGAAGGTAAATGGCTGAGACTGCTCTAACCATGACCCACTCAGTCAATAAATTATATGTTCAATAAAAAGAAATCAATCACCAAGTTAGGCACGGCATATCATGGCCGGCTTCCAACGTACTTCCAACGACCCTACCATCACCTAGTATTGTTGGTAGTCCCACGTACACCTTATAAAAAAACTATTACTATAAGTTATACTATACGTCGACAGTAGTGTACGCGAAAGAGCAGCTAAGAGTTTAAACTACCCCTGGGGCTCACTCACTGAGTGATGATGCAGTCCACAGATATAGCTAGATCTTACTTATCATATAGTGATTTAATCGACAATTTGTTATCAAACCCTACTAACCGCTTCTAAACTCATCTTGGTTAAACTTCTGCCTCTGGGGGTGGACGGATGCTGTGTCTTGGTTAAACCTAGAGCCGAGGCTAGACTGAGTATCATCCATGATTAGGCCTATGCAGGATATTCTATATAAATACTCTTCCAATATTTCTAGGTCAAGAAGATTCGACGATTGAATTTGATGAAGGACACAAAATCACTCCCTTTAACATGAAGGATGAATTAGAAGAAGGACATTTCGATTCTGAAGGGACATACATATTCAAAAAAGAGGTTAGTTAATAGGCGACATTAATTAATGATATTACAATAATTTACATGCACTGAAGGTGATTGATCAAGGATCTGATGGTAATTTTATTAATGATGCATATTGTGAGAATTTTCAGGAAATAGATAAGCTAAAATTATTGAGTTCTCACAAGTACGTTAGTTTTGTTGTAGATCCCTAAAAATCCACAATAAGCTACAATAGTGTATCGTAGTCTACCTTATTTTCTGCTCATGCATATGCCTTTTCAAAGGCCATCTTGGCGACCCTCTCTTGTGTAGAGACACTGACAGTCAGTGCTGAAGCATGATTAGCCTTTTTCATAATGCCATATATTGCTTGTTCTTTCAGAAAGAAATACGCGATGAGTGGATGGATAATATCGACTGGGTTAAGATACATCGTCAAGATCATCCGTCGGAAAAACGATCTTTAGAAGACAGCAGCGATGAAGACGAAGTCGAACAGATAAATGAAATAGAAATGTATCAAGACATGATTGAGCTAATGAAACCCAAGGAAACGGTCACGAAGGCTCTACGGCGTTTGGGTGGAGGAAAAGCTGGTATTACAGCAAGTTCCGCCAGTCAAAGACTTAAAGCCAAAAAGAATAAAATAGAACTTGATCCTCAAAAGGAAGAAGAAATGCGACAGGATAAGGAGAAGTTGGTTAAACTTACAGCCCTTGTAGATAAGCTTTTCCAGCATGGTAATCATGAGATATATCAGGAAACGTATGAGAAATTATCTTTTCTGGTAAAGAGTGCCAAGGAGTCAAAAACTGTCATTCCAGAAGGAATTGACGCCGACGATGCTATGGATATGTTTGCAGATGATTTTGATAAGAAAGCTGGTGGCGATGACGAAAGTGAAGAAAAGTCACTTGCTGTTAAAGGAGACTCTTCATCCGGAAAAGATACTGAGTCTACGAGTGCACCGAAATCAAGTACGTCCGTCCATAATCTTATACATTATATGTCACATATGCCGTTTACCCATCATCGTAACTAATATTATTAGAAATTAAATAAAATATTAATATTATACTGAACAAAAACTCAGATCCCTCTCCTGTCCAATCCGTTCTGGGGCTGAACCCCAATAATTTATAGGAAAATATTATATTATTACCACCGACCTATGAACATCTCAAATTATTATAATCTTATACATCATCTGTCGTATACCCATTATCGCAACTAATATCATCAGAAATTAAATAAGATATAATATCATTGCCACCGACCTAATGACATCTCCATTTTGAGAGAATGTATAATAAAGGTGCGTTCCCTTTACTTTCAATTTATGTTCAACTTAGGTTTAGAACGAATCGAATTTGATGTCAGATTATAATGTTTGTATGAAGTGAGGCGTTATCTTGAATATTGCCACTTTACTTGCAGTTGAACTGAATGAAATCATGTGGGAATACAAGTGGAAGCAGGAGGACACAGATATTCATGGTCCCTTCACAAGTCAGCAGATGGCCGACTGGGTAGAAGACGATTACTTCCCTGATGGCGTATTCGTGAGAAAAGCTAATAAAGAAGAAGGGTTATTCTACAGCTCCAAACGGATGGATTTTGAACTGTATACGTGAAGAAAAAAGTTTGATTTTGCAACGCTTAGTAGTTGGTGTATACATAAAAATGTATCTTAGAATAATAGAGTGTTTGGTAGATTACACATCGTGGTTGAGAAGCCGCGGGTGTCGGGCAGCTGTATATCCAACCTTTGTTGATTTCAAGCTAGACTCCCTTGAAATCGTTTGGCTATGTTCATATTTCAATTCAGATGACTTACGAAATAGTCATAAGTTTCTCGAATGTTAAATCAATACGAATGATATCCTAGACGTGCACTATGTGCAGAGGTGTGGGAATAAAGCGTTAACACTCCTGTTACTAGTCCATGTGTGGCATGGCAGTATTGAGAGCAATCCTGTAGTGTGTTCACCATAACACATGACTTGTTTACGTGTGTTTCGTATATATGTAGATCGATTGGAATTATTTTGACAGCCTCATCCTGTTGATTGTGTATCATTAATAAACATCTCATATGTTTGAATATTGATGAATTCTTATTCGATGGTATTGGCAGTCGTATTCTCTTAACACTGATTGTCTGAGCATGATAGAAAAGTGTCTTAACCAGCAAGGGAAGATGTACTGTAAATGTATTTATTTTCGCGCGGATGAATTTCCGTGCACTAAGTACTTTGACACCTTTTCGCGCGGATTTAAATCCACGCATCAAGTAAGCCTCACGCATTGTTTGTGCATTAATTATACATTTCGCGCAGGATTTATTTTCACGCACAAAGGTCAGTGCGCTAAAATAGCGGGAATAAATACTGCGGGAACATTAATACGTTTACAGTATACGTACAATATTCTATTTATATATGGGGACCTCATTATGTTAAAACGCCATCCTTTGTTACATTGTGTGAATCCTTTGGGAAATTGTGGGAAATCATGTTATAGGATGTTTATGCCTCAAATAAATGCTTTGATACACTAAATATCATAATTAACATGGCAAGTGTTTTTGTTGGGTAACGTTTTTTTCATATTGTGTACTTTCACTATCGACCTTTTACAAATAAAACGCGTGATTTCTTTTATCAAGTGTAGGGTATTGGTCTAACTATGATCATTAGCCCTTTACAGAATGATAAGAGTTTTCGTCGATCACTAGGTACCGGGTGGGCTCTTAGCATAAATGAATATTACTTTCTTTTTTACTTGGTTGGGTTCGAGCCCAACCAAGTTAAAGATACATTATCAGCTGTGGAAGATCCTGAAATGTAATGACTATCCTTGAGATGAACACTCTAAAGCTATCATATGTCCTGGAGAAACGATTCAAATGAAGAAAAACTGATTAAAAGTAACAAATTCGGCATCGAGTTTTGCTCTGCATATCACTGCGCCAGTGCCCTGTAATTGCCCATTCAAGACAGATAGGGTATTGGGGAACCCATGGTCGCATTATGTGCGTTTGCACATGTTATATAGCTTTGCCTGACTGCAGTTCAAATAAACACTTCTGCACCGCTGAGATGTCAACACACGGATTCCACAAAACGTCACATTAACCTAATGAGATCATTAGCATATGGTTTACCCTTATTTCCAATATATGACATGCTAACAAGGTCAAATTCCGTGTGAAATCTCTGGCTCAGAGAGGATCGAATCGGTACACACCAGATCAATATTGCACCACTTCTTTTGCTACTTACATGCTTTTAATGGCTTCAGAATTCTTAAAAACTAAGGGACATGTTCGGTATGTCATACACTTGAAAATGCGATCTGTAACTTGCGCATTCATAGCTGAGAGTGCATTTTTAACTTTTTTCATGTGGTCCGTTGATGGTTGTTAGGCTTGGGCTGAAATTTGTTGGTATACTCACCGATGTCCCTGCCGCCCCTTTCCGCGAGTTCTGATCCCTATTTATTTTTCTGCCATCTTTCTCTGGTGATATACTTGCCTAGGCCCCCCGCCTCCTAGTCCTTGGGCTATCCCAAACTCCCTGTAAACATTACTCAAATTCTGAACTGAATGCCGCTACCAGCTGACTCGGCTAGTATCAATTTCTGTTAAAAATATTCCAAATTATGTAAGTAGTTTGATTCTGGTCCGTAATTCTATATTTGTTATAAACATCGATGGTACAGATGCCTGCTGGTCCTGTCTTCAGGTGGATCCTCGTTCATCAGTTGTTTCGGCGCTGTCCACTACAACCTCCAGAGGTGCGCCAACTGGGGTGATCAAATCCCAGCCCAGGATCAGCTCTACTCTCTCCACCTCTCACCTCTCTTCCTCCACAGCCACATGGATGCTGTTTCCGCCTCCCTACACAGAGAGCAAATGAGCCGTTTCCTCTCCCCTCCTACCACTCCTATAGTTCTATCTCTTGCTCCTCTTGGCTCTCTTCTGCTCCCCTCACTCTGTTGTTCCTGCTGGTTGTGTCTTCCTCCCCTGTCACTTGGAGGCTGTGGTCACTGTGGTTGGATTCCGGGACCTTTTCCTCCTCCGTCTCACCAGGTTTCCCTGTGCGTTGTGTCAGGTTTGAAATTCGCTTGCAGCCCATCTTTCCCATGTGGATCCTCAACCCATGATCATTCTTGCATGTCTTTCCACAGCTGCACACAGTCTGGTTCCTCTTGGTCAAGCTCGTTGTCTTTGTTTGGTCCATAGTCGTCTCCGCTGTGTTCCTTCCAATGGGTTGCTCATCCTCCCCCGCTCTCGCACAACCCCGGGGGTATCTTCTGATATATCTGTTCATGGCAAATCACTAAGGTACTTCCAGATGGAAGTTGTGTTTTGGCCGGCCAAGCCTCTGCACCCTTGGTACCAGTCTCTCCTGATCGCCTCCTGTCTCTCCAGGTTATCCATATTACTATGGATATATATATATTATATTGAACGAAGCGAATACGTTCACCTGGCCCGGCCAAACTGCTACCATGCAATGAAGACTAGAACGTCTCCATAGCGATGTTATTACATCACGATCCGCCTATTACGTCATAGGCGATGCCATGTAACAGTTGTGATGTTTCAACTGTTATTATTATTTATTGTTTTTTCCATAACAAATGATGGTTTTAATAAATAATATCCCTTCTGCCGTGTTAATATTATTATAATAAGGAATTTATTGAAAAAATTCCCATAGTCCACTAGTGGGCAGGGGGGCCCTTCCCCTTTGGGGGCAGGGCTTATTGGCATTACATGGTTTCGCTCCTGGGGGAGCTCATCAGGCAGTCCTCAAGTAACAACAAAGGTTGATACAGGTGGCAATTTGTATCAGAAGTGATACCAACTCAGTAGAGTCACAGATTTTGAAATAAACCGCCCAAAATGGATGGGGTTACTTCCAAAAAATGTTAAAAAGTTGCATTAGGCCCCAGGTGGGGGCTGGATGCTGTGACTGGACTAGGTTCAGCTGGGATGTCCAGGGACGGCTAGCGTCGGGGACGTGTGGGTAGGGGAGATGGATGATCTGAGGTCGACGACGTTGGGGATAAAAATTTATAAAAAAAAAAAAAAAATTATTATTACTATGGATATATTTCTTTAGTTTCTGAGGAGAGATTGCTTTCCTTCAAATTTTATTAAATTTTGAAAAATTAAAGTTTTTCTCTGGGAGAAGTTTTGTTCTTAAGTTTTGAAAAGGTTACATTATTTCTGTTTTAAATTATTCCAAATTAATTGGTATATGAATGTTTTTGTTGACTAAATGTTTCTTGAAGGATATTTAGCCAGTATTGAATTGAGGTGCTGTGAGATTTAAATGATAGGTACATGGTTTGTATAAGCAGCCATGTTGAAGATTCATAACTTCAACATTTATCAGTTTAAAGGAGAACTTAAGTCCACTACATATTTTGTCTGGTAGGGCTAGAGCATACCTAAAATCGATTTCCAAAATGTTAGATTTTTAGACCCAACAGCTTCAATGTAACAGGGGCCTAAAGTACTCATATTCTCAATTTGAATTGCGCTATTGACTGGTAGTGCCACCTAGCTGGTTAGAAGGGGCAAACTTAGTGTGACGTCACTCTTGAACTATGAGGCACACACATGAATGTCAACAAGCACTTGCACTCATGGCTCTCACACTGTAATTGTTTTCTTTATAGTGGTTCTGTGTGCTGCATGGGGGCACTGAGGAGAAAAGAGGAAATTAACTGACTAATACACATGTAAATGAAGATGTAAGGCCAGTTATAGGAAGCCATGAAAGCTAGAAATCACTGCATGCTATTAATCTAAGTAAGGGGCAGGCTACTGGGAGGCCGGGGCGGTGGTATAAGCACAGACCCACTCACAGTGTACACTGTCCATGGCCCTTCTCCTCAATTGAGTTTGATTCTCCTGACATAATTCTACTGTACTGGGCATTTTGCAACCAGTGAGCTATGATCATAGGGTTGCTGATCGACTAGCAACAAGCATGCTACAATGCTAACTAAAACTTAAAGTGTGGACGAACATTTCATATATCAATGGAAGGGATGTTATTTCCTAATATCTTGAGCATCATGTATGTGACACTCTCCCAGAGGTAACACATGAAAAAGGTTTCACCGCAGCATTCAAACTCTAATTATATTTTTCAAGCGGAAATGCTTGTCTTTATTTCCTCTTTTCAAAAATGTACGCGACATCACTCATGATAAGTGAATAGTTGGTCCAACGAACATCCGATAAATTCACATAAAAATTAAAACCGAGAAGAAACTAAAAGTAAAGAGTAGCATACATGGCCACTGATAATGAACAAAACGGATATCAATATTACTAGCAATAATCACTAACGAAAGCTTGATAACGACAAGAACATCAAATCAATAACGTTGTGTGGATATTTCCACTGCAACAGGTTGCAGAAGCAATGACTGCATGTGTATGAGTATAAATAGTATAAGTATACGAAACTTACTTCAAAATTGATGTAGAATTAGTATTTGACCGAGGGCAACGCAGGTGTTGCTGAGTGAGGTCTGGATGCTCTCAGCCAGAACACGACAACTCTCACGTTGTCCGAGGAAAAACAATAAATAATCGCCTTCTCTAGAGACAAGCCTTTAGAAACGCAATATAAACGTTGACCCCCCCCCCCCCCCCCGCATCCCCAGATTGCACAAGCAAATTTATCTTCATAAATTAAAAGTAAAATAGTAGTAAACCGTAAACCGTTCTTGTAGAATTCTATAGGAGAGATAGGTGTTACACATCGCAACCGACTCCTAGTACTTCCCTCTCAATCAAACATTGCTGGATCACCATTTCATTATTACAAGGCCACTAACAATGTGGACCAGTTTCTTGGTACAGATCACTGGATCCATATGCAACATCTTTTAGTAATGAATAGTTTTGCCACATGAAACAACTCATGCAAATACATTTTCTTTCAGATAAGCTTCATAATCTAATACACAGTTACTGAACACTCAATGACTTTCAGATCAACTTGATAATCTAATACACGGTTACTGACCACTCACTGACAGTGCAGGACACAAAGATAACATTATTATGACCAGTTTTAACGCATACATTCTTCAACTAATAGTTGAATAAGTAAATGTCTCCATCACTCTACCCAATAACGGTTATACTTCACAGGAGTTTAATAAGCGGTTGAACATTACATACCCTCATTAATAACAGGCACCTGCCAAAATCGGCATCTGCTATCTTTCCGAATATAGATTTTAGAGAGATGTTTTTTTTATAGTTCGGGGCCACAATCTCAATTTTGCAAACCGCAATGGTTGTAGAACGTGACAATTCGGCTAATATTTAACAAACCTCATTACAGTAATGTCACATAGGAGGGAAACTGGTTAAGTCTCCTTCCTTTGGATCTAAAGAAGGAAAAATATTCTTGAAATCTACCTTCTTCTACATAGCGAACTTAGAAGATAATCTTGTCCCAAGACCACTCAAACTGGGAGACTCACGCTTGAACCTGAGAGGGTAAACCTAAAGGTTATTTCCACCAAATCTACTTAATAATGTAACCTTTCTTACAGAGATCATAGAATCTATGGAATAATTTACGCACCATATCCGATAGATTTACTGAAATGAAGGCTTTTGGAGTTCACCTCAAATACCGCCTCTCCAAAGATATGATTGGTATAGTAGAGAACTGGGATACAGAGATTTTACCTTCTGGTAATAACACCATTCAAAATTCATTCACGCTCAGCTATTATTTTCATTCAAGGAGTATTGGAGAATGTCAAAACTATAGAGTGCGGAAAGATACCGTAATTGTCATACGCTTGAAACATTTTCTCAATAAACTACAAAATGTACAGGTTTCCTTTATCAAATTTCATAGCCTTTATGATGTTATGATACATAGAAGAACAAGACAGTATTGCAACTAAAATAACATTGTACCATTATTCATGTTAACTTCACTGCTATATGATTGTATTATTTATTGCAGTGTATTCCCTGACAAGATGATAGGTAGCACGTACATATCTCTGAATTTTCAACAACATAACATGTATTCTCGCACACATATCAGCATCAATATCACCGACATTTTTTATCTGAATGTTTAATAGCTTCTGGTAACACCACTAGCTCTTTGTAATAATAATTTTCCACATTTTCACCTATTACATTCAACAGGCTATGAACCAAGTTATCCACTTTCTAAACCTCTCTAATCACTACGTTTTTTTCCCCTTCAAAACTGGTGCTTTTTGGAATAGTACAACTTCAGCAACCGCTTTGTTGCATTCCCACTAAATCTAATTTCGATACTTAAATTTACTTACTATTCAGTGACACTCTATAATTAAAATGAAACTGGAACGTACTTTGAATTACAAGTCATACTGATGTTCTCTGCACCTAGTCTTATATGCGTGTCTGATTTCCCTATATTTTGTTATTGTATCATATAACGGCACTCGTTGGAAGACCTGATCTCTACTCAGAAACGAGCTACCGACTGTCTCATCGAGAAATAAAGAATACAATAAATAAATCGATCAACTATGGGACAGAAAACGTTTTGCACATTTCAGACGATTATCACTCCAGCATTGAGTGCTTATCACAGATTTCGAATGTCATTCGAGGGATGGTCCATATTACTTGTCAGTCAGAATTACAGATGTCATCCCAGTCGATATTATAATCTGCCATAAGTCGGGCCTGCATCTCATCAAGTTTGTCAGCCCGGTCACTAGCATATTCCCAGAACATGTTTCTTACACCCTCCAAAGTCACTAATCGTAGACGGTGTTGGTAGCGGAATGCCCTTTGGTTATTTCTAACAGCACGATCATAACGTTTTTGATAGGCTTCAATGCAGTTGTTGAGTAACACAAGTTGCTCACAAACCCTCCGAAATTTTTTGTCAATTTGTCGCATGTCAGCAATGAGTTCAGCTGGTGAGCTGGGCTTGGTGCTCTTGGTCGAAACTTCGTTGGAAATCCCGGCCATTTTTAATAGCAATGCGACCCGTCAACGTGTCATGAAAGGGTATTCATCAAAGGTAGAGGCGCAGGATGATGTCATAGCATGTTGATTTGCGCGGTAATCTCCAATCTGAAGAGTGGAAATAGAGAAAAAATAAGTTGATGGAATTATTATATTTGGACTGTTGATAAGAATACCATTAATCATGTTTTGGTATAGCAAAGGGCCTATATAGAATACCTTGGTAGGCTAACTAATAATGGCGAGCCACATAATTCACAGATTTTGAACTGGGTCTAACTGTTGTTAATTAATCTAGGTTGAATCATGAACACAC
This sequence comes from Sthenelais limicola, assembly GCA_942159475.1. Classification (NCBI taxonomy): domain Eukaryota; kingdom Metazoa; phylum Annelida; class Polychaeta; order Phyllodocida; family Sigalionidae; genus Sthenelais; species Sthenelais limicola. The sequence continues at coordinate 34,570,694 of OW804098.1, forward strand.
GCAGGGCTACAGTGCGGTAGCCTACACTCAAGAATTAGACTAAACTTTGAATCTTAAGACCATAGAATTTCTCATTTTTCAAGGACAATGTCACCCGGGCCGACCTGGAGGGCCAAGCGGACTAAGCCATTCGGCCGACCTGACCAACCGGTTGGGCCTAGCTGACCAAGGGGTGGGCTGAGCTGACTCCGGGCCGAGCTGACACCAGGCGGGCTTGACAGTGAAGCCCTATGTTGGGGGAGGCTTTTCTGACCATTTCATGTTTTTCCACATAATATTGTTCATATTCTCAGGAATTGGAGACGTTTAATGGAATACATTGCTCAATGGGTACTAAGAGCTTCGAAGATGAATAATAGCAGAATAATAGATAAATAGTACCCGATGTAGGCACATGCAGATTCTAGCCTATTTTTTTTTTCTTTTCAAAACTCTTTTTTTCCGGATAGCAGGCTGGATATATACAGATATGGAACTCTCTACCAAAACAACTGGTAATAAGCACCTTCCTAGGGTTCACTGTCAAGTCGGCCCTATGTCAAGTTGGTCCCAGCAGTTGAGTCAAGTTGGCCCAAGGGGTACACCAACTCGGCCCAGAACCTATATGCCTCTATATTGACCAAGAAATTAAAAAAAAAAACCTCCCTTGATTATTTAACATTTTTAAGCAGGGAGGTTAGGGTTGGTTTTGGTTTGGATTAAGGTAGTATGATTTTAGGCTATTTAGCTGATGCAATTTTTCATTTCTCGGTCCATATCGAAGCATATAGGTCCTGGGCTGAGTTGGTCTACCCCTTGGGACCAGCTGGCATAGGCAGTGGGCCGACTTGACTCACTGCCTGGGCCGACTTGGCATTGGGCCGACTTGACAGTAAATATCATATACATGTATGGCTTTTTACATTTTTTATCAGATTTTAAAACAAACACCACATGTATCTAATACTAGGATTGAAGGATTGTAGCGCCCCAGGACTGAAGCGTCCCAAGATCCTAGCGCCCTGGCCTCAATGCTAGCGAGTTGGATTGAAGCACCCACGGCCTGGATTGAAGCGCCCAGACTGTTAACACTAAAAAATTCCGAAAATAACCCTAAACCTAACCATTGATTGGTGGTCCTAAGTCAGTGAAGGGGGTAGTGAACTGTCCCGAATCTGAGCCGAGTAAAAATGGACTAATAAAAGTAATTAATTGACTTGTAAACGGTCTGGGTGCTTTGATCCAAGCCATGGGCGCTTTGATCCAATGCCGGGGCGCTTGAGTTTGGGCGCTAGATGCTAGGGTCTGGGCGCTACAATCCTGGGGCGCTTGGGTCCAGGCTCCAATACTAGCAGCTGTTGTCGCTCGTACCTGGTCAAGTCGGCACAAAACCACCAAAAACCAAGTCGGCCCACACATACCAAGGCCAGCTTGGCCCACACCGTAGACCAGCTCACCCCAGGGCCACAATCCTCTTCTCATTTCACTGACTTAGGACCACCAATTTTAGGGTTAGGTTTAGGATTTAGTTTTGGTATGGATTAGGGTTAGTGTGATTTTAGGCTATTTAGATCATAAATATTGTTATTCCTTGGTCAATATAATATAGGTTTCCTAGCGAAGACAGACCAGTCTGATGTCGGACCGGGCGGGTTAGTGGAGTCGGACCAGGGGGTTAGTGCACTCGGACCAGGGGGTTAGTGGACCCAAACCATACCATATGAAAACTAACCCTAAACCCCCGCCTAAACCTAACCCAAAAATTGGTTGTCCTAAGTCAGTAAAGGCAGTAATGGAGTGTCCGTAGTAAAACTGACTAATAAAAGAATTACTTTGACTATATACCTATCAAAATAAAAGCATAATGTTCCGCCTAAAGCTATGCCCGGTCCGAGTCCAATAACACCCTGGTCCGACCATACCACGGCGTGAGTATACCATGGTCCGAGATACCAGTGCTGTCCGAGTTCTCCAGACCCCTAATATAGATTAGAATTTAGAGGCATATATAGTTCTGGGCCGAGTGGCCTCAGTTGGTCTACCCTTTTGGCCGACTTGGTCAAGCCCTTGGGCCGACTTGACTCAACTGCCTGGGCCGACTTGGCATTGGGCCGACTTGACACTGAACCCTCTGAGCATACAGCATACACTGCGATAGAGGCAAAGTAGCCTACACCCTGGCCTGGGCCTAGGCGAAGGTTGGACTCCTGATCCCCAGGACCCGGGATCCCCGGGACCCGTGATCCCCGAGTCCGACGCCTGATCCCGAGCCTCGGACACCTGAGTCCGAGCATCGGACGCGTGAGTCCCGGGCTTTCTACCTGGGAATAACGTTTGCAAATTAGTCTAGATAAGTCTAGAAATGATTTCTAGTGGGATTCTATTCGTAAGGAAATTGTAACAAGGATGATATAGTGAGAATGTTTAGGAGTTCTATTTTTAGACATGTTGTAGGCCTACATTTGGGAGGGAACCCCCGCGGCTGTGACGTCATACAGCCGCGCCTCGTTCTCGAGCGTTTCGCGGGGATTCCCGCGATGACGTCATAGCGAGGATCACCGCTTTGGCCGGGCTTGGGACGGTAGCGCCCCTAGTGACTTTTTTTGTTCGACGGACGGTAGAACTCTATAAATATTGGTTAAATAATATTGGGGGGGGGGGGGGGCGCTGTACACTTTTTACCCCTGTGTGTGTGTGTGTGGGGGGGGGGGATTGTGACTGTAACCAACGATCCTATAGCTACACAGCTATAGGATCGTTGCTGTAACCATAGAACTATAACCGCTACGGCAAGCACACGCCAAACTGGAAGTCACCCAGAGACAAAATGGCGGCGGAATGAGCGATCTCACTATACCGATAGACGGCGGTGCGACGGAGGCGCCCCGAGATCGAGGCGCCCAGATCGAAGCGTCAAGCGCCAGGACCCAAGCGCCCCGGTCTAAGATCGAGGCGCCCACAGCTTACATCGACGCGCCCCGCCGGTGTAAGATCGAAGCGCCCACGGTCTGCGAAAGGAGGAGGACAGAGGCGTGAGTTGTTGACGGGAGGAGGGGCAAGCCAGCCTGTCAACTCAGGTAGCCAGGGTCTGAAACCAACGAGATTCCCTTTACTATTTAGTTTACGGACTTAGGACAACCAATTTACGGACTTAGGACAACCAATTTACGGACTTAGGACAACCAATTTAAGGTTAGGTTTAGGGTTAATTTTAGTATTGATTTCTGTTAAACATTCAGGCGCTTCGTGGGCGCTTCGACCTAACACTGGCGGGGCGCTTCGATGTATGTGGTGGGCGCTTGGGTCTTAGCCGGGGCGCTTGGGTCTCGGGCAGGGCACCTCGATCTCGGGGCGCCTCGATCTCGGGGCGCCTCCGTCGTACAATCCCGATAGACTACCCATACCGCTTTAGGCGGAACCTTACAATTTAGCGCCGGCTAGCCAAAGTGGGCGGGGCTTGGTAGATCCGGTGGGCGGGGCTTACTTGTCTTTACTAGTCATGTAATTAGTTTTATTAGTCTATTTTACTCTGGACAGTCCACTACCCGCTTTACTGACTTAGGACCACCAATTTAAGGTTAGGTTTAGGGTTAGTTTTAGTATTGATTTCTGTTAAGTAACATTTGACAGCACTTAGTCAAGCCGGCTCTAGTTACAACAGCCAATCACATCACTGAAGCCACATTCAGTCGCCGGCGCTAAATAGTAAGGTTCCGCTGCTTGCACCCATACCCAAGTCCACTTCAGACTCACATAGTGAAGGTGCGTCCGACACAGAAAATAGTCCAAGTCCACTTCAGACTCACATAATATTCGCAATTTTTTATTGTGTGGACGGGGATCACGCGTCCGATGCTTGGACTCAGGAGTCTGGACTCAGGCGTCCTAGGCTTGGACTCAGGGGTCTGAGGCCGGGGAGCGCGCGTCGGGGATCACGGGTCCCGGGGATCAGGCGTCCGACCACGGCCTAGGCCATTCAGCATCTCATCTGAGCGATAATCGGGATAAACATTTACAATACTGCTAACATTTCCTTGTGTGTACCAAATTTACGAGTTCTTGAAGAAGTTAAAAGCAAATCATGTGTTTCTAATTGCACACACTAAACCAATCTAGCCTGTGAGAGAATTTAACCTTACCTGTATTAAAAGTTTTGACGAAAATTCGCCTCCGGACTTAAGTCCTGACAAAGGCCATAAGGTAATCTGCAGGCTGTCTAAAGTTGTGCTTGTGGTATGATGCAGCAACGCCACCTATATTGCACTTGGGCCAGTATTCATCAATTTCCCGCCAGGCAGGCAGGAGCCGAGGCTGAGTTCCAACGATGACATGTTCTTGCTCGGGGGAGCGATCCGCACAGTGGGGTGGGGGTGGAGTATGACAGGGGTACTTGCAATTATTTTTGGTTTAATTATCGTGCCAGATAATTAATTTGAGCAACCGTGCCCTAGGCCTACAGACACTGAGTCATTATATTAATTATGGTGGCAGCTATAATATAAATTATAATGTAGGTTTGTGAGACTCCACGCTATATATGTTATAATTATTTTTCTCCCATATTTTTTTTATAATACATACATATTTAGAAACCAAATTTACCCATAGTTATAGGCCCACTCTTTGGTTATCACTTGTCGTTCCAAAACCCCACTAAATTCTGAATTCACTTTGATAGTCACAATATCAATCAAATGACAAATATGATATTCGACAAATATGATATTCTAGATCTATAGCAGTAGGCCTAAAGCTGCCTCTACACCACTCCCGATTGTGCGTCGCCGACAGTTGGCGATACTTGCCGATGCTTTTATCGGCCAACTGTCGGGGGTAGTGTAGAGGCTTTCCCGACGGCCTCCCGATACTTATACCTATCGGCAGCTGTCGGCGACAGTCGCCGATCACTTCTAACTTGTTTGAAATATCGCGTGCGTCGCCGACAGTCGGCCGACGAACATCGCCAGTGTAGAGGCTTTACTATGGAAGACCGGAATGGGTAGTATAGAGGTCGGTACCGAGGTCGGGTACCGAGGTCGGGATCAGACCGGTACCGGACCGGTACCGGACCGGGGCTTTAATTACCGGGGCTCCGATGACCGGTCAACTAATGTCTAAAATTATGTCCGAATACTTATGCTCATTACTCAAAAACTATTTAAGCCTTTTACACAATTTAAATTGTATTAAATACCCCAACATATCTATTTGACTTTCCTAATTTTATATGATTATTGCGCAATTATTTCTACCTCTATTTCCAATCGTTGGAAAATATACTCTATAGGATGAGCTATTCGCCGACATAATGTCTAAAATTATGTCCGAATACTTCTGCTCATTACTCAAAAACTATTTAAGCTTTTTACACAATTTAAATTGTATAAAATACCCCGACATATTTATTTGACTGTCCTAATACCATATGAGTATTGAGCCATTGATTGTACCTCTATTTCCAATCGTTGGTAAAGTTGCTAAAATACTCTATAGGATTAGCTTAGAATTTAAGTAGATAGATATATTTAATACATGATCTTGAGATTTGGTCATGTAATCATACGACTTAGTAACCTCTAGTAACCGTCGACGAAATGTTTATTTAATTTGATATTTTATTTTCTAGGAATGGTTGATATTATTGTATTCTAGTATTATAGAGGAGATTATATTATGATGTTTAACAGACACAACATTGGGGTTTGGAGTTGTTTATTGCAACTCAACTATCTAACATAATATAATGCAGTGGAGTACATTGAGGTATCCGATGGTAATTATTACATAACAATAAGAATGAATGGTTAGGATAAGAAGAGATTTCCCTGCCTTCCTGAGAAAGAGGATGGCAAGAGCAGGAATGATAGCCGACGCAGCAAGAGATTAGCAATACACAGACGTGAAAGTTGTCAGAGCAGGGGTAATAGTGAATATGTTTTAAAAGATTAGATAGATGTCCAACTCAGCGAGATACGGCGTTTGCCGGGTAGTTTTTATTCTCGCAGTGTGACCCCCCCCCCCCCCTCCTTGGGTCTATTTTAAGCACACAACGTACTCATAGATCTCTTTTTATATAATAAGAAAACATAACGAATCCTGTACGTCAAAATGTTTAATTTTTACTTCTACTTCGTAGTTTATTATCCAAATCTTGCTCAAGGATGGAGAGGGTACGATGTATTTGTAGTGTTATCGGCCCCAGAAGAAAATTAGAATTTGTTGACAGATTGAATGAAAGTATTTTAAAAACAGATTACTAATTTTTTGAATTCTATGCGTGAGATAGTGAAACTTTAGCGTGAGAGCGTGAGATATTGGCTAAATGTGTGTGTCACACGCAGAATGTGTGAGAGTCCACAGCTAATCCCTCCGTGGTTAGCTGGGAGTTAAATGTTACACAAAATGTGAGAATATAAAATACAAAATATGTGAGATATATCATTTAATCATGGGATGGTCGATAGAAATTATTCTTTTCTAAAATGTTTTCTTGATTCTATGGCCTGTTTCTCAGTTGAGTTCCAGGCCATCTTCCATTATTGACATCAATAGAGATCACCTCCGTCTCCGGATACCTCTGGGTAGTACCTCCAGACGCCACTTGGGGTCTACATTGCAACCCATGACGATATTTGTAATTTATATTATGCGATTAATTTATTGTTAATTAACCATTCATATTATTTAATCTGGACTTTAACCATGATGGTTATTACATATTTTACTATTTATGTTCAAGTTTGTACTTATTTCCTTATTATATTTATTTAGTTATTCCTGTTTTGTATTGCAAACATAATGTTCTCTTGTGTTGAAAATCATTGATATACCTAAAATCGGATCGAATTCCGATGACCGGGAAATTATAACCGGGGCTCCGAGAAAATTTAACCCCGGTCATCGGCCGATACCGACCCGGTATTGCACCGGTCATCGGAGCCCCGGTCATTGGAGTCCCGGTCATCGGAGCCCCGGTCATCGGAGCCCCGGTCATTGAACTCCCGGTCCGGTACCGGTCCGGTCCCGATGTTAATTTATCCGATTTTTTTATTTTTAAGGTGTCGCTTTACTTTAAGTATGAGGAGGTATAGTTTCTAAATATACCGGGTCTGGCCTTGACCGGGACCGGGCCGGGCCAGGACCGGTATCGGAAGGCCGAGTTCTATACTACCCATTACGGTCTTCCATACCCGATACTGGACAGGTCCCGACGTATCGGGGAAATCTGTACTATCGGGACAAAAATGGCAATCGCAAGTGTCGCCAGTATCGGGAGAGGGTATCGGCACTGGTGTAGAGACAGCTTAATCATAACGATAATGAGCATATGACAATTCTCTCATTTTCAAAGCTTATGGCAAATAACCACATAAAGGGGAAAACGTATAATTAATTAAGCTGAGATTTTCAGAATAAAATTAGGTCTACGAGAAACTACAAGAGGGGATCGTGCAATATGGCAGTGTCCAGGAATCCAAAAATTTCTTCAAGACTTGAGGGGTGCACAAATCTTCCATCATGCGCTGGTTATGTTTTTCTACAAATTTGATAACCTGAGGTTGCAGGCGACAAAAATTTCTTCCCCAAATTCCTCTAATATTGCAGCTCTGGAATCTGCATCCGCCAAAAGAAGACCAACAAACTTTTCTAATTCCGCGACATTGTCGAGACATTGATGAGCCGCCGAAGTCAGCATATTAATGGAACCCTCAACTGTCTGTAACTAAAAATATTGTATGTGTTTTTAGCAATAGCTAGGCCTCTATATATAATATATATGTTGAATAGCCTACATAAATATATAGGGACGAATCCAACGAACGCGCCGTTTTAATTTTTTTTTTCAAGCAAAATTTTGATGAATTCAATATACAAATATATATAGCGATCTCAAAATAGTATATGATGAATTCAACATACAAATACATAGCAATCTTAAAATATTGTATATGTGATATAATTAAGCATAATGAAGTTCAAATGCATGTACATTAGTAATAAATATTCCTTGGTTTTTCATCACAGATTTGTATTTGCGAAATCCCCGAACCAATATAAATTGTCGAAAATGTGATATGTAATTTAGTTTATGAAATATATAAATTATCATATTCAATATAAAGGTTCATATATTGAAAGTGATTATGTAACTGTTACGTTACGCAAATTAAAAGTTGTTTGTTCAATGCGCTTTTGTACATACGGTACTCTTTAAGGGAAAAAGAAGTTAATTAAACTCTATAGATTCGAAGTATAATTAAGTATAACAAGCCCGATAACAAGTAAGTGAACAAAAGATTTACGTATTTTCGACCCGCCTCAACCCCTAAAACGCCACGTTTCGTTGGATTCGTCTATATTAGCCTATATGCGAATCAGTTTATATATCTTTTTTTATTATTTCATTCAGGCCAATATTATATTTAATACAATTACAAGATAATTAATCCCCATATATGATACGTGTCATCGAGTAAGATTATAGATAAATCCAAGCTATAGGTGAAAGTTATAGTTTGTAAAACATTTGAGATAAACATGTTATGCGATTTTAACTACATGTATGTACATAACATAGAGAACTGTTGAGCTTCTTTGGAGGTTTGACCATAATATAGTACCATGCAGTACTTTCCCACATTGCCGTTAACTGATCCCCAAGGACAGTGGACTTTTTTTCCTTTTTTTTTTTGTTTTACCAGGACTATATAGATCACCGCAATGGCGGTCTTCCTCTAGTACCTAGATACAATTTAATACAGTTATATAACGATATCTGAAACCTTTCATCTCAAAAGTTAACTATCTATATACCAACCTGCAACGCCCATGAGTAGCCAGAAGCTGTATTTCTTGCAGAACCACAGCGCCGCAATCGTACCTGGAATAAGTATACATGCATCGGTGAGCGCACGTCGCGGATCCCAATTCTGATCTTACAAAACCTGACATTGACACGGTGCATGGTCGCATTGGGACAAACCATTCAAAGAGAATATATCGAGACATCATTTGTCAAATTCGATATTTCGCATACCGTACATTTCTTTAGTTAGGCATATCGGATAGTTTGCATAGTAATATAGTTCATGAATGATATGAATGCGGTAGTCGATTTGTATGTACACGAATTATACAAAAATATACGTATACCAGGATACATGAATGCTCAAGATAAATCACTTAATACGCGCAAGATGAAGTAGTAATAGTAATACCTGTAGACTTTTAGCTTTCGTGTCCAGATTGCTTTTTTGATTGCAGGTCCAGCAAAATGCATGTTCCCAGAATTCTAGTTCACCGATAAGCATCTTCAATTTACCAACGGGATCCATATCTTTTCGTTAGTAAGACTCCACACTTCGGTTTGACCACGGTAAGTCCAACGATGCAATCGGGTGTTTTTTAAAAAAAAACTTTGCTACAGAGTATTCCTCATTGAATATATAATTATGATTCCCAAGTTATGATTGTGCGTCTGGAGTATAACAAGTGAACAACGTCTGGAGATCCTTTCGGTCTGGACACCGGTTCACCAATTGCCAGGCGTACCAACTTTAAATCCCGTGAAGACTGACTGAGCTTCTTTGGATGAAGTGATGGATAGCCTTCCGGATTAAGAGGTATGCCATCACTCCACACCTCCGTACGTTAATGCAGGATGTACATGTTTTTACAGCAATGGGACAAATTGAGCGGCCTTACCCGACTGTAATTTGGCCCGCTGACACCTTAATTAGCGTTTTATCTTATTTTATATAGATTCTGATGCTCGACAATGGCGAGAGGTCTATAATGTAGGCTGTGAACTGCTGTATCAGGGCATCAAAACGTAGGTAGAATATATTGAATACATGCCTTCGATATAAATCAAACAGGGAAGAGGGATAGAGGGAACAGTTAAGTCTCCCTTGGATTCAAAGTCTAATCCTTAATCCGAGAGCCCCTTCCAGTGCCCAAGAAATCCCTTGTGGTAATTTAATCTGAGGTATTATCAGACACAAACTTGGAATCCTTTATTTTCCAGATGTTACTGACCACGTTACATTACATATGGCTATGTTTTAAAGCATTTGCTTAGTAAAAGACAGATTGATGCGAATTGTGCCATGGGAACATTTCAGGGTTCCCGCGGGTAATTTAATTCGGATAAAACTATTTAAGCCATTGAAAGTTAGGGAATTACGTTTTTTATAAATAAATTTTTATTTAGTCATCGAATCAACGAAAAATCGCCAGAAAGCCCTGAAATACTCATTTTGACAAAAACAATCCCAGGGGAACATGCCATCGCGGCCCTGATCATGTATTTAATATGAAATGCATCGAAACGCTTGTAACATCCCTTTACTTTAATTGTCACCAAGTCATTAAAATTGTGTGAATCGGTCATTAAATTCTAAGTGTTCTGGACCGCGGAAACCTTGCATTTGTATTATGGTTTTGGGAATACGATTGTATGCAGGGACATGCCTTTTTCGAGCCAAAACAATTAAAATCTCGTCTTAAGATATATACATATATCATAGTTTGACCAACTTGGTAAATAAAATCAACACGATATCACTGGATAGCAAATGCGACGAGACGAGGTCTTCATATTAAAGGCACATCTTTCATACATAATTATTATACCTAACGGCACAACGGATGTTTGTAATCAATCGAGATGGAGGGTCAAATCGCACGACACCCAGAAGGGTTGGAGTACAATTTGACCCGATGTCGAGATCGAGTACAAACCGAACAGAGTGCCATTGGGTATTTATTACATTCTGATTCGTAATTTATTTGTTAGATTTACCTTATTAGGGAGTGTTCATTATTTATGCCAGGGGGGGGGCTGCCAATTTCCAAGCAAAGCTTTGTACCAAAATCCCGGCCCCCCCTTCTGCTGGTGCACCAGAATTGTGGCCCCCCCTTCAGCTGGTGTACCAGAATTGTGGCCCCCCCCCCCATGCCCCAACAACCTTCATAATGTTAACTCCTTCGCCACAGAGCTAAAATGGACTGTATACTACTTGATTTATACAAAGCATTTGAAGTGCCTCACCAAAGCCTTTTTAACAAATGTCACAACTATCATATCCATGGGAATGTAATAGCCTACTTTGGATTGCCAGCTTCCTAGAAGCCGAACTTTCACTGCACGGGAAGACATTAGAAACACAATATGTAATATCTGTATTGAGTTCCCCCAAGGAAGTGTGATGAGCCCCCTTCTATTTCTCATTTTCATTAATGATCTACCAGAATAGGAACATCAAAGGCTCAACTATTTGTACGTTCACTCATTCAAGATTAGCAGCTTTCTGTTTACTCAATAGAATGATGGAAAAACCCTAGCTACAGTAAAAACAGCAAAATATATGGCCTTGACATCACAAACCCCCTATCATGGAACAAGCATACTCATATAGGGACACCAAGAAGGAAAATAATTCAATGCACTTCTTAGCAGGATGATCTGCTCTGGCCTAGTAAAATCAATGCACAGTGCTACATAGCACTTTCTTGACCAATCAAGGAGTATGCTTCAATATTCACCCATTTTTCTATATTCACCAAGTGACACAGAAAACATAAAAAAGTTAGAAATGGTCCTGAAAAAAACTGCTTGGCTAGTTGCTGGGGACTACAAAACTACCAGCAGGGTGATAAGAATTCTGGAGGAATGAGAATAGACAACACTTCAATAGCGTGGGAGAATAGCAAAGGCCACCAAGCTATTATATCAAATAGAGCAACTTCTGGCAATACTAAGAACACCAACCCCAGACCTAGAAGAGTGGAAATTTCAAATTCCTCCTTCCTTATTCTAGGCCGCAGAGTCACACAGTCTTTCTTCCTATCTATAATACAGCTGCAGAAAGATTTATTGGTGTTGCAAAAAACTCCAACGTTGGAGAGGTTCAAGGCCAGCCTCCAGGCAGCTACTCTAACCATATTAAGCACCTCAGTTTTGAACTACATTGGCTTTTATCGGAGCTTGCAAAGAATTTGCTTGGCACCAGCTTTTTAATGAAATACATTCTGTTTAATACACCTGAAAACTGAAAACAAAGGTCACAAGTAGAAAGCATAGTAGATGAAAAACAAGCAGAATTTGGAGGCCACACCGCAACAGAACAGAATATTGGGATTAGGATGCTCTGTGAGATATAACAACATCAACAAGATCTATACCATGTCTTATTAATTTTAAGAAAACCTTTGATAGACAGTGGTACTAAGCCTTCTAGGTTACAATGAGGAAATACAACATCCATCAGAATATGGTGAATGACCAACAAAGAAGGCTGCATCAATAAAGCTGTACATGCAAATGGACAAGCCCTTGACACCATGAACAACTGTCTCAGATGAAGGATGAAAAGAAGATGTTTTGGCCAAAATAGCCCAAGCATAAGCAACACTGGTACAGATCAAGCCAATCTTGAAAGGCAATGCAAAACCTGGTGTCTATTCTTGTACAGTGGAACCTCACATAAAGACCACCTCATATAGCGACAACCCTCTATTAAGACCAGTTTTTCCAGTCCCAAATTATTCCCTCTCATACAATTTATAGAGCCCTCTAAAGAGACTAGCATCTTAGGTTTCTTGACTCTAGTCTCTGGGCCCTAGTATCTGTACCCCAACTTTCTAATAACTAGTCAGAAGAAAACTCAAATGGTATAGACATCTATCACATTCCCGTGGACTTGCAAACACCATCCTCCAAGGCACAGTTATTAGTGGTCAAAGGAAGAGGGGAAGACAGAAGAAAAGATGGGAAGAGAACATCAAATAATGGACCAGTCTAGACTGAACCCTAATGTGGTCCCTAGGGCCGGAGGACCATGCAAACCACAACAAAAACAAACAGGTCCCCACACTTACACTCTGTGCTCTTTATCAGGTATACAGACTGGAAGAAATAGGCAATAACTTGAAAACTCCTCCTAGCATATTGGACCCCCATCTGTCGCCCCAGGGCTTCATGGTTGCGACCCAGACTTAAACAGATCCTGTACAGATCAACCTGTTTTCATATAAATTTATACATACTGATATTTTACTTTCTTACCCAGATTTGGCAACTATATCAAGTATCCTCAATGTTTTGTCCGAAGAAATAATACATCTATTGTTTACAAAGGATTATCGGTATATTCCTATAGGCCCCTACTATTCCTATGGCGTGTTCGTGGCACCGCCATTTGTAGCCCTGGGCCACGCATTTGAGCGCGGCCAAGTGCGCACACAACCTCTCAATGATGATGCTTGAAGCTGTCATGTGATCAGGAGGCTGGAATTAGGTCGATCCCTACAATGGCTTCCAAAACAAACGTAGAGAATCTAGGATTTATCACATAAAAAAGGTAACACAGTGTAGAATCTAATTGTCTGCGGGCATCTAATTGCTATGCCATCAGATCGCTGGCAGACCTCACTAGGCAAAACCCTTGACAACCCTTCTTTCTGAACAGCAACACGTCTAGTGGCGGGGTCTCCCGGCTAGTAAAGGGTGTGGGACGGCGGGCACATATTGATGCTGTCATTCAACAATTTATAAGGTTAACTTACTAAACTAACCATGCAAAATCGTTACCGTAGGCTACACCTAAACTATCTGGTGCGGATACTTCTGGACAAAGAAGCCCAGCACATTTTTGTCGAACAAAGGTATAGGATACTGTGAAGAATCAAAACCATTGCCCCAGTTCTATGTCTACATGGCCAAGTTTGCATCAACTCGCCCCATTTCCAAGGCCACACAATTTTGTACAACTTATTAAGGAATAAGTTGTTGCTTTATGTTCTACATCAAGAGATATCTGTGTTTAAAGAAATGCTGCATTTTAAATGGCTCTCTCTTTAATCACTGGTTATGAGCCCTGCAAGAGGCATAGAACCTGCACATAAAGTGCAGGGATATTCATTAATAAGCATAGGGACAGAGGGAGGGAGGGGAGAGGATCATGACAATGACCATGTACCATACATACAGTCTTCTTACTAAGCCAGCAGTGCCCCTCTTGTGCCATACTTCTGGACTTTCAGTCTCACAAACAGCCACAAAAGACTGACAAAGATTCTGGCCAGTCCTTCATCAGGGCCCCTATGAACACAGGCTACAGCAATGATGAGACCGACCCATGCATCATAAAAATCAGTGAGGCCATCTGGACACAGTGCCAATATATAAGGTGTGGAAATAAATAGGTAAAAAGACGCGAACTTCGCGAAACACAAATTTCGCGGGACCTAAAAATTGTGTGCACCAGAAAAATGGCCCCCCCTTAAACTTGCGCACCAGAAAAGTGGCCCCCCCTTAGACCGGTGTACCAGAATCTTGGCCCCCCCCCCCCCTATATGGCAGCCCCCCCCCCTGGCATAAATAATGAATGCTCCCTTATTCGCTAAGAGCGCGACGTCATACTCATAGGATCACCATACGTTAATAGATACCGCTCGAGTATGTAGATAAAACATAAAATGCTGAATGTATTCGAATTAAAACTTTGGCTCACCGTATACTATCAATGTCATAATCATACTACGATTCAAACTCTGTGTAACTGAGAATAATGTCCCCGTGACATGTTTTTCGCTGTATAAAATAGTTAAATCAAATTGCGTCACGTGTTACGGTTACCATGGCAAGTGTAACGGCACATTACAAAAAGCTGAATGCACCCCCGAATGTAGTAATTGATCAAGTATGTAATAAAGTATGTTATTCAGGCGGTATGCCCTAGCAACCAACTCCAGCAATGCAGGTATGAAACATGCAGGGACCCCCAAGAGCTTGTCATTTCACCAGCTGTTTGGGACGATTTACATAGAGAAAAATAGCAGTATGACAATTGGTAAAATAATTCCTTTATTTCTTTTTACATAATATAAATCAACTTTGGTTCATAAAGTATCTAAGCTAGAGTCCAAAATTTAGCGACGGCATCACTTTTACTACCAAATAATCCTTTTGGCTCCTCAAAAGTTACTGGCATCGCTTTCATCTTTTTCTTCACTTCGCGAGCAAAAAGCTGAAAAATATTACGGAAAATTACGTCATCATTGCCATGTGAATCACAGGCTGGAAGATAAGTTGGCCCGCAATCCGATAAGTTTTTATAGCATCAAGAAATATATTTAACAAAATAAGAGACATTAAATTCCATTTGAAACACATTTGTATGCAATTTTAGATGACAAAAATATCTTACATCATCCGTAGTTATCTCTAGAATCTCGCCGAGATCTATCTCGTCAGGATGTAGGGGATGCTGAATCTTTTTAGCTTCCAGGGCAACGGAATGATGATAATGATTCTCTAACGTCTGAAGGAGAACAAATAGCGGACATACAACTTAACACTGGCCCGTTTATGACATTGTAGGCATGTGGAATTTATGGTACCTGGTCAAGTCTATCTTCTGGTTACAGGCCGAAGCCAAGAGCAAATTAGAATCTAGGATATAGTGTCCACATATAATGCTGTAACTTATAAAAGGTAAATTATAGTTAAATGGGGCTCTGGGGGCATACACCCTGAGTAAATTCTTAAAAACGAGACGGAAATTGGAACACTCTAAAGACACATTTCATCTGAGAACAGTTACTGCAATTCGTGTTTTTCCCACAGTCCAATGAGGCAAACCATTATGGCACTGCCGTAGATTGATTGTAATCAGTAAGAATCCCATTAGAGCTGGGATGTAGATATTTCAGTACTATATCTGCCTGATTAAACTGATTAAGGGTTAACTAAAACCATAGCAAATTCCCTACCTTCAATTCCCAGAGAGAGCTTTCAAGTGCGTTACATTTGACGGGATCACTTTCATTCATATCAAATGGATCCGAAGCTAAATCTATCAGAAAGGAAAACAGAATGGCGTATAAGTATGTGCTTAGAGAGAGGTAGCTCAATGTTTTAAGAATTAACAGTTGAGACTGTCACTAGATTATAATGAATGAATCCATCGACTTACATCATAGGTCTGGCGTGTTTTAAATTTGAATCTGTAGAAAAGCTACATATTACATACTAGGTCACCTGTCAGAATTATATATTAGGTCTACTGACAACATGATGTATATATACTTTCCATGACATACCTTCTCATGAATCAAATCATTCACACAATTGTCTCATTTTCTTTACCTTACTGCGCAGTCAGGCCTGATATATATTTATTTAAAATATTCAAGTGTCTTTATTATCTTGCACACTTGAAAAAAGGAGTAAGCCTACACTCTGTTTGAGACCTACTCAGAGTAAACATCAAAGCGGCCCAATGTTAAATCTATGCGGTGCCGCTCTGAGTAGAACTCAAATAGTGTAGTGTTGTTGGTAATAAAACCAATAAAAAGTGAAAAGTGTAAAGCGCGTCGATTTATGAAATTATATCAATATAATTTGGATGCAATACTTTTTACTCGATACGAGCCGACAAGAGATGCGAATTGAAAAGAAACAATATATTATGTTACCCGTGGGGCCATCAGGCCTATGTAAAAGAGCTTTACAGTTGGGATGACGATTAACTAGATTAAAGATGAATGGGATGATGATGGCGAGACCACTTGGGGGTGCTGTCAGAGATAAACGGGACAACTTCTTGGCAAATGATGCGACAAGATAGGCTGGGATATGCCTGCAAGTAGATATGAATGAAAATATGAGAAAAGAGGGAGAAGAGGAAATGGCTTTAGTGAGCCTCCCATACCGAGATCAAAACGTCATTTCCTTTCATTATAATTGAGAAATAAATGATGTATACACATACTACAGGTATGGAGAAATGTACTCATATTTACAGGGAGCTGTCCTAATATCATACAAGATATGAGAGACGTTAGCGACAATATCACGGCGATTTATCTATGTACCGGTAACTGCAAGAATACGTAAATTATATTGTAGGTACTTACGTAGAGGATAAGAACAGGTCAGCCAAGAAGAAAAACCGAGCTTTGTACTTGACATGAAATACAGTTGGGTCGAACAGGGCATACAGCTTCTTGTAGAAATCCGGATATTCTCTACAAATAGGGCATGAAATGTAAACATCTACTTCAACTTCATATTATTTGATATTCATGAGCTAAATTACATTAACAAAATATCCAAAGCATACTTACAAATTAAATTTGTTGACAAGAATGAAGATACCATTCAAAGCTAGTAAACCGATGGCGCCACCTATTAAATAGAAAAAGTCAGATTTAATGGTTATACCATGATTGGTTGGTTTGGGGTTTGTTAGCTTCTAGGTAGGGTTTGGATGGAGAGGACATAATTCCCCGCTTAAACAACAAGGCGCAGCTGGGGTTTGAGATATTTATTTATCTCATCTACGTAATACAAGTACATCAATCAGCCAACAAATAAACATGCGAGAATTGTAAGATGTAATACATTCAAGACCATTCAAGAAGTATAACAATTCGAGAACATTGCAATTATTCATTATGTAATAAGTGATGACAATTGATTAGATCATAGATGTACAATTGATAAGATAAGGAAGTAATTGATGAGTTCTATAAGCGACAATGCCTTCATTGTCCACCCCATATAAACATTGAGATAGGGTGGTAAGCGGGGCGGTGGTGGGAGCGACTATCCAACTGTGTGGCTACCAACCGACTGACCCCTGTGGCCTTACACGTGGAGGCGATGATGAGGTGGTTACCATGGTCAGGAGGTGGTCTACGTGTCCCTGACCACGAGGAGGGGTAGCTGCTGGCTGTTTAAACTAGATTAAACCCTTCGGGGTTAATCTGACCTTAAACAACAAGGCGCAGCTGGGGTTTGAGATATTTATTTATCTCATCTACGTAATACAAGTACATCAATCAGTCAACAAATAAACATACGAGAATTGTAAGATGTAATACATTCAAGACCATTCAAGAAGTATAACAATTCGAGAACATTGCAATTATTCATTATGTAATAAGTGATGACAATTGATTAGATCATAGATGTACAATTGATAAGATAAGGAAGTAATTGATGAGTTCTATAAGCGACAATGCCTTCATTGTCCACCCAGCTCCAGTAGTAGTAGTAGTTTAGAGAATGAGTCAATTAGAAATGTTATTAATCATAGCAGCCGCCACCCGCTTCCTTTCATTAATGTCTGGAGCCAAGATGCGCCGCCCTTCCTAAAACTGTGCCCTGCTACACTTAATGCCTCAATACTTGAGCCCCGGAGAGCACTCCTTATTTCATTCACGAATAACTCGGGAGTTATAGGGGACCATTTCCCCGCACACACAAATCCAAAGGCAGGGTCCTTTTCACTGCCTTCTGCCCTCTGCAGGGCCATGCACACCGCCCTAGTCGGGCATAATGGATGACCTCCCTTCCTTGGTAGGAAGGCCAATTGGTGCTTTTTCCTATACTGATTGGTCTTGGACCATTTTATCCTTATGGTGACCCCATCCGATTTAAGGTCTATATCATCTTTTGTTAGATGGACCAAGGGATCAAACTTGCCAGATGAAGGAGGCATAACGTTCGAACGCCTAAGTACACCGTAGAACATCGTGAGGGCCGCTGCCCACACCGCTCTGTGCATTTGCGTTGATAGGTTCAGCTTACTCTTGATGAAGATTAACAACTCTGGTGTAATAGGAGTTTTCTCACAATTAGCATCCCCCTTTACACGATGGATACCACACAACGTTTGTTTTAAAGCATAGTCACCACTAACCGGATTCGGTAGGCCCCTTTCCTTGTGCATCACCGCGACGATATTTAAGTACAACTTAATAGATGAATAGGCCAGCTTCCTTGCCAGCCAAGCTGCAAATTTACACAACGTTGCTGATGATGTCGGTACTGGTGTAACTCCGATTAATACACAGAACTCCAGATAGGCTTTTTTGTGGGTCGCATAGGCCTTTTTGGTGTTAGCAGCCCATGCTTGGGCTCTGTAGACCGCTGCCTCGAGCGCCAGTTCCTCGTCCATGGTGGGTGAATGTTGTGGTCAGTAGTGAGTCAAACACCCCCGCAAAGCCTGGCATGTGGAGTCGTGAACACGGCGGTTTTTATATCCAGAGTAGTGTATAGCTTTTAGATTAAAGTTGTATCTTGCTGAAAGGGTGCAGATTCTTTTTAGCACCTGGGCGATTTCAGGGTCCCTGGATCTCCTTTTGTTGATAATAGATACCGCCGTAGTATTGTCCGAATATACTGTCACTTGCCTATCTCTCCACGCCGGGCCAAATATGTGGCACGCCGGCTCGAGAATTGCCACCTCTTTATAGTTGATGTGTTTGTCGGCGATGTCTGGCCAGCCTGCCCACGGGACATACACCCACTCTCTCTCATACACAGCTCCCCCGGCTGCCCGACGCATCCAAAACAACTGGTGTTTGAAGTCTATAATCTATGATTGGCATGGAGCCGTTGAATCTTGCAACGCAATCAATCCACCACCTGAGATCTTCCTTCAATTCTGCTGTCACCCTGCATCTGTGGCTGGTTCCTTTCAGGGTTCTGATGCTATTATAGATATTATCCATGAAATATCTGCCTGACTGTATTACTCTGCAGGCCCAATTGAGTTTTCCGGCCAGCCTTTGTAACTGCCTCTTTGATATGGTTTTCTTCACCACATGCTCCCTGAGCATGTCCACGGTGGTCACCACCTTATCTCTTGGAAGCGCTAATGACATGGTTCTGGTGTTGATTTCCACGCCCAAGAATGTCATGATCTGAGCCGGGCCGGCGATTTTGTTATAATTAATGCCGAAGCCCAGCTGTCTGCATAGCTTCCCAAGAGCATTCAGTGCTTCCCTGCACTTCTCCTTTGACACATTTACTGCCATAAAATCATCGCAGTAGGAATATATCCCAGTATATCCTGCCCTCTCCATCATCATCACCACCGCTTTTGATAGTCTATTAAAGATACTGGGAGCCAACCTGGCCCCAAACATCAGTCTGCTGTCATACATGTAAGTCGGCACCGTATCTCCCTTAAATGTCCAAGACAGGCCTGTGATGTCAAAATTTTCGGGGTGAACAGGTACAGACCTATACGCACTCGCTAAGTCCAGCTTTGCTAACCAATATCCTTCTCTAACGCCACTTATCGCCCCCTCCAGGGTTTGATACGAGAATGGTTGGTTCTCTGCTAAGTCGTTCACCGCTAGTCCCAAAGGCCTGCTGCAATCATGTATAATGCGGAGTTTGTCCGAATCCGGTTTAGGAATTGCTCCCAGGGCCGAGTTAATAGTCCTAGGAGAGTCACACACAATATATCTACCGTTTCTAATTTCTTCCACTATCTGCTGCTCTACTCTATCACTCACTAGAGGGTCAGTGCAGGATTTATAATTTTTCATGAAGGCAGGCTTCACCTGTAAGTCCTTGTTCGCGATTTTAAAACCATTCCGTACACCCTCCAGGATAAACTCCCTGTCAGAATACAGGGGAGGGAGAAGCTTCTCCCATGCTTCCACGATCAGAGAACCCATGATTAACGAGAAGTGGAGGCCGCTGGGGCGCTGGACTTTTTCCCGTCCTTAGGCACGTGGGGATACTTACACTTATCCCCAAATCCACAGGTGCCCAATCTCGTAAATGCCCTACACGGCTCCAATCTATCACTTTTCTTCTCTTTCTGCTTACTGTACTTCTCCTGGGGTTTTTCTTTCTTAATCCTAGGTGTTAGCAGAGCTGATGCCGAAAAACCAGGTACAGTTCCCCATCTGAAATCGAACTGTGCTTGCAACTCCCTGTAGCGGTTGTCGTAAGCTAAGATGGAGGGCCATTCGTGGTTCTCTACCAGGTCGAAGATAGATATCATATAACTCCATGTGATCCTTCTCTAGATCTCCCACAGATTTGAGGTGCCACATGGTTCTGAGGCTAGCTGCCCCCCACTCGGCCATGGTCAAGTATCCCACGTAATCGTCCTCTCCCTTCCATTGTAATGCTCCATTAGAACCAGGAACAATCGTCATTTTCTCTCTGGCCTTCTGTGCTATTCTCTTTGCAACATGTTCCGGCACGAACTTAGACACCTTATAAGCCTTTTTAGCAGAGGCTTTGACTACAAAGTTTTGAAGAGGATCCGCATCCCAGGTGCCTGTTACAGGCTTTCGTCTGCCTTCCAGCCTTCTCTTTTTCTTTTCTGGAGTATCACGAAGACCGTTCAGATAGTTCTCCGCTTCATCTTCTGACGAGTCTAGGTCCTTTTTGTCACCTTGACCGCATGATATATCCTCTTCCTTCTCATCCTCAGGCTCTTGGATCTTGTTTGCTCTCTTCTTGGGTCGGCGATTGTAGGCGTGTACTTGTTTTCCGCCGTCTTCATTACCCAAGGCTGCAAGGGCTTTTCTCAGGTTAATGCTCTGGCCTATTGTGAGGCTCAATTGACTCACTGCCCCCGATGAGATTACCTCCAGAATGTCTCGGGTGACACAGCCTTCTTATGATAGAGCTGTTGTCGTCGCTCTATTTAGTCCATTTTCGTCAGCCCATTTTTGGAAGCCAAAATCTTCCAGTTCCTCGTCACTGCCCATCTCGCCAACGGATTAGCATTCTGGAGCCCAAGCGACTATCCAACTGTGTGGCTACCAACCGACTGACCCCTGTGGCCTTACACGTGGAGGCGATGATGAGGTGGTTACCATGGTCAGGAGGTGGTCTACGTGTCCCTGACCACGAGAAGGGGTAGCTGCTGGCTGTTTAAACTAGATTAAACCCTTCGGGGTTAATCTGACCATATTTCCCAACTTGGCTAGGTGGAGGCTACAACCCAGGGCTTGCAGCATCCTCATCAGGTGAGTGTCAAGCGTCTGGCACACAGTCTAAGTCCGATGGTCAAAACCGGTAAAAGGGATGTCATGTACTCTTTTTAATTAAAGAAAATATTTTACCAGGCTGTGATATTCTAAATTTGGTCTTTTCCCTGGGGCCTGGGAGGGAGGCGATGCTTAACAGTAGCGGGAAACACATTACACTCGCATACTCCTTGGTCTGAAGCAAGTGCTCTAGCCGGCTAAGCAATTCAGACTCTTAGTGAAAAAATAATGATATTTTCTAGTCCATCTCGTTGACCTAGGTGTGTACGTACCTACGTCATAAGATGTGGTAAGGAAGTCAGCGAGGAGAAGAGGATTGGACATGTACGGCATAACCTTTTCATGAAGGACAACAAGAACTTTCTTGTATATTCCACCAGTAAGCTGAAAGCAAAATAAGACCCATTTTACCAACGCATATTAATGAAAGGGGTGTCTAAAATGAAATATAACGGACGGATGTCCATTAAAGTATACAATACAGATAACAGCTTCTTTGGTTACAATCCATTATAGATTTTCTACCGAATAAGATGTCAAAATTCTTCCAACGAAATTCCACATAAAAGCTAAGGTATTTGAAATTTCACTAAAATAGTACCTTTTTTCTGAGAAACTCTAACCAAACAGAGGTAAACAATTTTTTGTGTTCCTTGTATGTGTTGACTTTCAAGCTGGATTCAGCATCTGTAGACATAAACAACAATTTTAAAAACCTGAGTGTATTAAAGTAATTGCGGACACAATTTCAAACGTAATACTTGTAAAAATACGAAAGAAAGAGACACACCTGGTATTTTAGTAAGAAATCTTGTGAGTTTGTCGTCTTCAGGCGGGAACGGAGGCATGCTCAGAATCTCCAGTAAATTTAATACGTTGAACATATATTCCTCACTGAGGCTCTGAAATGAGTGACGATACATTAAACAAGCAAAAGTCGGAATTCCATTAGTTTTAAATGCGGAAATGGAAGCAGGTTGTCAGTTGCAGTGGACTATAGCCCCACTCACTTTTGTACAATCACACAAATACAAATATTGACATCAAATGACTTCAGCCTGGGAAAGCTTAAAATTTGAGTTTAGGAAAGTTTGAAATTTCGCAAAAGTTTTGGAAAATCTTAGATTCGTGAAATATTAATTAGCCTCCCACCAGTATAAAAACACTCCTCTCATTATCCCCTGCATCCTGCATGGCACCAGCCATGCTGACCGCTGATCGTCGGCCTTCAATTGTACACAGACATGTGCTCCCCCCCCCCCCCCCCGCCCCCCTCCCACCACTTCTATGGGTATAAATGATATTTTTTATAAGAGATTGTAGAAGGATGCGGAGAGAGATATTGGTATATATATGCATTAAAAGCCATTCCATTATTTCCGCATCCAAATAAACAATATAATCCGAAAAGACACCTAACATGAATGTAGATCTATAGAAAAGAACAGAAACGATTAACACATTTGTATTCCGGGAGATAAAGCACCTGGCTTACAGAGGAACTAATTGGGTCGTCAGTGTAAGACAGTGATGCAAATGTTTACCTCAGAAGGTGCTGCTTTTAGATGTTTATGGAGTGACTTCATGGTGAAATATCGCACATCATCGATTTCTGTGAATTCTTGAAACCGCGCGATTATGGCGGTCATTTTCTCGTTGTCATTGAGGAGAGCAAACACTACTTGCTGAAAAATAAAGTTTTGAACTAAGGATTAATCTCTCATGTCAGAACAAAATAAGATATTTTCAGCAATTTATATTTCAACAGATTTGACTACTGCTATAATACGTCATACTATTATTATATGCCTTCAATAATCGAACAGTAAAGCTTTGGTATTAAATGTATTGAAAAACAAAGTTAACTATTTTACCTCAAAGAACACCGTTGGAAAGAGCATATGGCGGTCCGAGATCTTCTTTAATGGTGTGTGACCCTCAGATTCGACAAACTTCATCAGCGCTAAGAGAGATTGTTCCTTTGAAAATAAAACAGATATAGATTACTGAAACGCTCCCCAAGCCATATGTTCCAAGTCAACAGTGTAATTCAATGTATGAGAAGATTGTACAACCTCAGTAGGCTTGCTCAGCCCTACTCCATTTGACAATATTGCTGTATGGTCATTGAATTGAAACATTTTATCTAAACATGAAGTCAACCGCTAACTATGCCCTAACTCCAAACGCCCAAATCCAGGAACGCCCAATCTCAGTTACCTAATTCATTTACTGATACCGTTTGAACGCAACATCTAATACAAGGTTGAGGTCAGTAATAGGATTTCGTTAGGCGGATTGTAAATAATACTTTGGTTTTGTCATCAAAGAGTTGGAGGAAATAAAATAGTTCAGAGAAGCGTGCAGTGCAAGATGCCCTGCCCTCCATTGGCATATTATAGAAATATATTGCAGATGCAAGATATACTTTTATGATAATTTGAATCCTTAAATCGCCTGCGGCCAACACAGGGAAGTTCATAGATAATGTATTTTCCCCATTCTCCTCATTCACCATGAGGAGAATGGTGGCTTAAAGTAAAGCTAAAATGTGATACATCAATGGGTGGCATATGTCTATATAGTGTTTATATGCATTTCCATACAACCAGTCTATAGTCTAGGGGTAAGATGCTGGACTCCCAATCAGCACATTGGGGGTTCAAATCCCAGAGCGGCCAGCCATTTTACATTTGTCACATTTTCGAGTCATTTTATTTTTTAATTTCACAAATATCTTCACCTCTGGGACTCGGATTTCTTTCAAACTCACACATGTAGTTATTGATGCAATTCCCTTTCGATTGGTGAAAGAATTAGAGAGTCTAAGGTCGAATTAAGGGAGAAAAGTCCATTGGATAGGGTTTGGTTCTATATAGGTTCTCTGTTATAGAGGCATGGGTGGCGGTCATAAGCTTGTGTCTATTTTCGGCGAAAATGGTTTTCGCACGGGCCACACTTCTAGTCTAATCTAGTAGAAAACTATTTGAGTAATGTATTCATTCCGTATTGCATTAAGGGCTGGCCCCGTATAAGCGTGGCTTAAAAATCGGTGAAATACGGTATTTAATCTATGCAGTGTATGGTATCAATATTTTTCAGGAAATGTGTGAATAGTACTTTGCTATAGTGAGTGCCGCACCCACAGTGGTTGTTTATCCCCCTAGAGTGAGCCAAATATAGCAATTAGCCAAGTATAGTAATGGCAGTTTAGGTGCCATCCATGTACCCCAGCCCTCCTGATTTCGCAGGAAAGCTGCTACCTATACTAGTGTGTAAAGGATTCCTGATATTTCAGGATGCTGGGGTGAGTGCACAGTGTGCGACATAGTGGGTTGGGTTGCCATAGACAGTCGGGCCATGACTTTTTGAAAGTTCATGGCCCGACTAGTTTTTCCATGGTCCGAATATAATGATCTGAATATAATGTCATTACATTGCAGGGAGGGAGACTTAGAATGAAGATAAACAAGAAGAAACAGTACTGTACAGACGTAGACATATATTAAGAATCAAAATAAATTATTTTCATTTTCTTTAAATCTCTGCTCTGCGTCAGATCAGGCTTCTCACCAGAAAAATTTGACAATGTAGCAGGATCAAACAATGATGTAGGGGGGTCTGGGGGCATGCGACCTCCCCCCCACCCCCCAGGAAAATTTGGAGCAGAATGAGTGTTGTTTTAGTGTGTTCTGCTAATTTTGAGGGCAATCCCCTAAGGATTTAGACATATTTTTGAGATATCAACTTTCTTTCTTATTAAGACTTTCTACCCCAAACCATAGAAAACCATATATGAACAAAAGGTTGATATCTGTACTGTCCATTTACGATGTCAAAAGACATTAAATTACTTTATTTCTATTTTTGTAAAGGTGTTGGTTACAGAGGGAAATCTTGGCGTAGAATACAGCTTCTATATAGCATATCGATCTACCAGAGGCATTCATTTGTTACATTCAAAAAGGATATCAATGAGTTGTAACATGTAAGATGGGTAAGAGGCCTGGGGGAAACCAAATGCAAGATTTAGCTGAGATTTTCCCATTTAAGAAACATTGATTAAATGGTCGTTAAAGGTTATATGAATTTCAAATACAATACCTCATATTACTTTGAGTTATAAATAATGATCTGAAAGAAGCGCCGATTTTGCCAACATATTGGGAATGTTGTAAAAGCCAAGAGCTATTTGAAAAGAATATCTCAAAATGAAAAGATTATTTGAATAATGATCACAGGAAACGATGACGACGTCCTGTCCTCCATGTATAAGTCTTACTGATTTTTAATTTTAAGGGTTCTCTCTCTATTGATTTGCTAAGGAAAATATACACCCAAATGTATATCTGAATAGTCTAAATTTCGGCGATTTTTCGGTATTTTGTATGCAATTTAAATGCCAAGATGAGACGTGTAGACTGGGGGCCATTAGACCTCCCAATTTTTTCATGGCCAGTCGGACCAGTGCTTTTGTAAAGTTCATGGCCCGACCGTATTTTTCATAGACTGGGTCCGTCGGACCAGCGATTGTGTCGCACACTGAGTGCAGGATGAGTGTAAGACATACACAGGCAGGGTTAGAGGGGTTGGAGCTATGGCAGGTTAAGACCCAAAGAAAGTTCTTTGGATTATTGGTCACCAAAGAGTTGGTGAATTATTGAGTTCGGGAAAACAACAAAATCATTTATAGTAGAAAAATGCTATGAAAAAATCATTTAAAAGGGGGTAAATGCGATTTCAGGAAATCCTTGGATTTCAGGAATACTTTGAACACTGTGTTTTTTCTTTTTTTTAAAAAAAAATTGATGTACTGTCCAACCACTTTCTGGTTACCTTAGATGGAATGTTGAATCATTTATTTATGGTCTTAACCTCAGGAAAATATGAAATAATAGGCGTGACACCAGGAAACCAGGGCTACAAAGATGTACTATGAATATTAATCTAAATGAGATAAAATGCACATTTGAAATATACCTGTATATTGCCATTTTGGTGACATAGGAGCTCAAGAAGACGTCCACGACAGTCAGCATATCGTTCTCGCAACCAAACTCTGTACTTCTCTTCTGTGTTGAGATCTACACATAAATTAGACAGTATCTAAATGCATCAGCCTATAACAATCATATCTGATCATAGCGAAATCGATGATTGGTAATTGGTAATAATTTCAAGCGCTAGGCATCTGATAAAAAAAATCATTACAGTACAGAGCAGAGAAAAATGAGTAGAAAGCCTAATTCTTTAAAAGAAACACATGAAAATGAAAAGCAATAAAATATAAATTGCTTGACGTTCACCCACCTTGCATCTGTTCTTCATTTGGAGTTTTTTCCAAGAACATGAGTTTACTCGTAATTAATGTGGAAAATATTCGATTAGATGAACGCACTGCTGCAAGAATGACATCTTCATTTTCGGACTAAAAACATAAAACGAGAAAAAGGTTGATTATTTTCCGCTGCTTCTCTAACTAATAGAATTAATCATTTGTCTTTCTGAAGTGTTTATTTTACATCAGGTTTTAAAGTGGCACTTCTCTCTGTTCTGACCTTGTTTTACGAGTAACGTAATTCCTACTTAATCTTCTAGTGTCTGCATCTTAGTCTTTCTAACTAATTCCTGGTGATATCAAAAGTATGTAATCCATAATATACGATATTTGGTTAGACTTATTCAAGAATTATTGAATGAAAACACAAAGTTAGTCCTTTCTACTTCAGATATTGCCAGACCTATCCTATATGATTACACTGAAAAAGTTTCACGAGATTTCATGACTGCAGGAATGTCATTAGCAGGGATGTCACTAAGTTATGTGTTAAGCGGCTATTTTGGATTTATTTTTAGCAGACTACAATATTTTTTCAATGCAGTATTATGGCCAGGCGGGGCGGGGGGGGGGGGGGGGGAGGCTTAGCTCCCCTAAGCCTCCCCCCCCCGACGCCTACACCCACACATCCGATATTGTATAAAATTACTAGAGGCCATAAATTAACTATATTGACCCCACTAAATCACAGATTAACCTTAAAATTAAAATCTGCCGGCGCCTAATGACATCCCTGCATAAGGCGCCAGCAATTTTCGCCGGCCGGCTAGAATTGCCCCAAATATCAACCTATGAATAGCCACACACATAGACTTACACATATATCGTTTCTAGCTGAATTTTGGTCTCATTCCTTGTCATTTCGAACGACAAATGTACAGCTACTACAAGTGTTTTCAGGGGTCGAAATAAGTTGGTACTCTTATTGTGGATAAGTGGACTGATGGAGGTATTCGGTCACCACCCTCAAAGATTGATACAATTATCAATGCCCTTCTTTTCCAAGTTGACCGTATTTCAGAGCAGGGTATGTTGATTTAGTGGGGTACTAGTAACTAGGATTGTAAATTTATTGGTTGGAAGTAATTCATCATAAAGGAATGGCCAACATGAAAAACTGAAATTAAAATGCCAAATTCACCCGGGTTCAGACGCTTTGTTTTTAATGATGGAAAATAAATATCCTATAGAGGAGACAGGTGGACGGTTCTAGAAGTTACATGAATAATCTTTTAATGGAATATTGGGAGAGCAGAGGAGATGATGTACTTTTGGTTCGGCCATATTCAGCAAGTATATTCAGGCCAAGCTGGCAGATTTGAAGATATTTTTGTAGGAATTTTCGAAAATTTCGAACCACTTCTTTGGCTATTTCTGGTCATTTCCCAGATATAGTATCTCAATATTCGTGACTAGCAGCCTTTGGTTACCTAGGGAAAATGATTTATAACCAGTTTTATTTTCATTTAGAGGTTATAAATTTTGCACAATATTTAAATCATAGTTTAAAACGTTTTTAAAACTATATGACTGTAGGGTCTGATTACACATATGATAATGGTGATCTTTGTTCCAGTAAGATATTTTCCCCTAACCTAAAAGTAGTTCATCCCAATTTCTGCAAATAATAAAGCTGTATTATGGGATTCAAAGTGGGAAAATTATGTTGATGTCCAGATAATATCTAACCCTCAAAATACTTAAAATGCACCAGAGAGCGAGCAAAAACTCTTAGCTTCTTAGCCAGGGTTGGAAAAGTTCCGCGGCCCGGTTGTCCGCACCACCCAAGTCAGCAATGCAGACAACCAAAAAAGAATATTTGGGCGTCCGGCGGACAACCAGGTTTCACCTTTCATTGGTGTGAGCGGACAACCAAATGTTGCCATGTATATATATATGTCAGAAAACCATATTTTGAAAAGTGGTTGTCCTCAGGGCAACCACTTTTCCACTTGTCCACCCAGAGTCAGAGATATTGCAATTTTTTTTTCAAAAATAAAAATATCAAACTTAAAATACAGAAACACTTGTTAGCTATCATAATGTTTACTATCATTAAGAGTCTGCTTGGTCTGATCTTCAAATAATGATATCTCAAAATTTATTTTTTGCGACTTGTGACTCATTTTCCTGTGACACATCACAAATGTCATTATATCCTAAATTCAGGAAACTTTTAGAGTACTGTAATATACTGCTGGAAACATTAATAGGGCCGGGGTCCCTGGCCTAGCTGTTCAAATTGAAAAAAATATAATGAAATCGGTACAAGGCCAGGAATTTAAAATCATGACAATGGGCATTTTTGGCCGAATGGCGATATTATTTAGTCTAGTCCCAAATTTCCCAATCTATATAGGGAAATCCCCGCATACATGTAATTGTAGGCCTATATGAACAGTATGAAATTTAACAGCACAGTGGGAGTAGGCCTTATGGGCTGGGGGGGAAAGGAGGGAGGGGGGGGGGGGGGTCAAAAATCCCCCCCCCCCCCCCCATTCTGATTTAGCTTGATTTCGGTCAGCATTGATTCAGTCATATTAATCCATTAACATACTAAGTAGGCTACATCAGCAATTTGCCTCAACAAACTAGAATCGAACAGGGGGCCGTAGGACAACATCGTACAAATAATCTTGTATTTAGTCTTAGTCTTAGCCTCCAAAATGAGAAAACCCATGGACATGGCATGGGCATGGACTGAACCGGGGGACTGAAGTTGAACGGAGAGCCTACTGATTAATAATAGTAGGAGGTACATAAAGTAAAGTATATAATTACCTCCAAGAAGGTTATGATATCTATTAAGTTATTAGCATTTTTCCGGTCGTTTAAGAATTCTTTGGTCTTCTCTTTCACGAGTTTAATAACACTCTTCTTCCCCGTTGAAGACATCGTGGCCATGGCCATGTGCTTCTATGTACTTCCGGGTCAGAGGCAATAATTGACCAATGGGAGGAGACGTTTTATACACGCGTCGGAAACCAACGGCAGACACACCGAGGCAAATTTATAGACGCATGCGCTGTCGACCGATAATGCAAACAGCCATTTTGAGAGTAATTCCTGGGACAGTTATGGCCAGGAAGCCTACTTGAAATCGCCTACAAGCGTCTATATATTCTCGTGTGTCTCTACGTATGATATCAAAATGGTCGCCTAAGACTCTGATGTTGGCGGATTGAGGGTTTTTGACCACGGATGGATATGTTTTCATCACCAAATTTGTAACTCACCAACCGGTAAGTAACCTGGAAGAGTTGGGCGCAGAACATGGCGGCGCTTTCTGTCGCGTGACCTACTTTCTGGCTATGCCGTCACTTCGAAAGAAAATATTGCTCTCTCTGAGTATGTTCTTTGTTCCAACTATTCTAACCGATCAATGCAAAGGTTTGCATAACTCTTTCAACATCCATTCTGAAAAAAAAGTGCGCTTACGAACTTGCACCAAGAAATTGCTTTGATTTCATGCCGGTTTAGATACTGGGTTTCGCGCGTCAGAATTTTGACAGAACAACAGAGCCGTGTCTTGCCATGTCTGGATGAATGCGCGGTGACTCATTCATTGTTTTTGTCTGAAATGGAGGCCAAAACGGTATGGCTTTTTTGTCATTGTTCACGCCATATCCCCAAAGTGGATTCGCATTCATTACCTAGCTGATCTGACGCTTTACTTCAGCTTGTTGATACTGCGCATTTCCATAATAACTGCATTGTAAGTGCTCCAGTTGTACCGTACCATCCATTTGCAGTGGGCAGTGCATTCATCCCCATTAATTATCTTGTCTCAGATAGTCGTTGGCGATTTATTTATGCCAGGCACCACTCTTAATTTAGTATCATTACTTCCGGCAGAATGTGGTACTTACAATCAAGTATAGTGGATATATTTCTTTGTGATTGCGGTTAACGACATTTATTACTGTATTTGATATTGAATAAATGACGTGTTTTCATTCATCTTCCTGTAGATTTTTCTTTTCGATGCAATCAGTTTAAGGTGGAATTTAGATACTATCTCAATTTGATCACAACTGATTTCCTAAATTGGACCCATGTATGTTGATACTTAAGATACATTATCTCCAAAATATTACATTATCTCGCAAATATTTACTGCCTTTACTTGTCTTTCATATGTTTTTTAATAGTCATTGGCGTTGCCGTTGCTCTTTTCCTGTTCACATTATATGCCTAGTTAGTAAGTAAATTAGGTGTTAAGAAAATGACATAATTTGTCACTACTCACATTAGTGAGTAGTTCCAAGTTGAAAAATATGTGTAATTCAGGCAATCACATTTGTTTACCTTTAATAGTCGATTACAAATATAACGGAGACAGATTCACAGTGAGAATCGAAGTAGTTGTGACCCTGGACTCTAGCATGGTGGAGCTAAAAATCCGACCGTAGTGGCAACACAATGCCTTCAAAACCATGTTTTTTCGTCCCCACGGTGTGTCATGAAAAGTGGGAAATTATTTGACAAACTACTGTCTAAAGCTGTTTATAAGCCCCCCCCCTTTCTTTTATTAGCCTTTAATCCTATTAACTTCCATTCTCTTAAAACAGTGATATTTATTATCCTTATGTGATCAATTATTCGAAATTACCGTCTTCCCTCTGTTCTAGTTGGTCTTCCTAAATTGCTGTTTTTGGTTATGTTCTAGTCAATATCAGTCGCTTCAAGACAAGGTCTCAAAATGTTGACACTTTATGTATTCGCTGAATATGTATAATACTGTCAACTTGACAACTCACATTATTCTATATTGCAGGTCCACTCTCCTAGGAGGGAAGGATGAATAGAGGCAATGACGTGACAGAAGCAATGAACGGCCAGAATGCGGCAGCATGTAGTGGGGAGGGAATGGAGGGAACGCACCAGCATGGAACTGGAGGTGTCCTCCCCTCACAAGGGGATGCGACAGTGCCTTCAACCCAGTTGTCCCCATCTACTCAAATATCCTCCACCAATCCCTTGCAGCAATTTGTTGTAACGGGACAGGTATGTACACCACCTCGATTTAGTGACAGCATAAAAATAGATCCAGGGTATCCCAAATCGCTAAAAGAAATGTGGTTGCCCGTCTTGGTTGCCCGGGATTTTTATTAAAGCATTAGAAAAAAAGATATAAAAAATAAAACAACTTCATTGAACAATTACTGGGCGGCTGTAACTGTGTTGTATAGTGCTCCACAAAAGATACACTGTAGAGTAGATTAAATGTACTTTAGTACTTATGTAAGAAAGAAAACAGAAGGTAGGTATGGTCTGGAAGACCTATTTGATTGATTTCAATTATTTCCCAACAACAGACATTGCAGGCAGCTGAGGCTTGAATTGATTCGATTTCATAATTTTGCTGCACTGAGAATATTTGATATGTAAATTACTCATATAGTTTGTCTCCAATCTTAGCACTGAACTCACAAAATCAATATAGATATTAACTGTTAACTCCACCCACCAAATACTATATACACTATCAATTATTTAAAAGACCTCCAAGATACATTTTTTCGAGCCCTGATTAGTCCCTGTTTTCCAATGTCTACTTGATTGATCACTCATTGAAGTGTGTGAAGGCATTAGGGGAAAGGTTACAGTAAGAAACAGAATCATCAAAAATTCCAACAGGATTCCAAGCCCATAAGAATTGTCCAGGCCCTTCAAACAAAATGTCCGTTTTCCAGACCTTGAATATATTTTAAATATTGTCTAAAGATGTACAAAAATGTTAGTGATAAAAAATGGGTAGCTTTCTTAATGCTATTTAAAAAATTAATGTGTCAATATAATGATGGCATCGTGACACATGTATAATGGAAATAAATTAGTTTAGTTTGGGCCAGTTGCCCGGCGCGCAACTGGCCCAAACTAAACTAATTTATTTCCATTACATTTCCATACATTTTTAGTTGCCCAGACAAAAAATATGGTTGTCCCGGGCACCCGATTTGGCGGACCCTGAGATCAAAAGTAGCTTTCATGTAGCCTCTTTACCGGTCATAGATAATGGAACAAGATTTTAAAGTTGTACTCTTCAGTTAATGCTGCACACTCAGCTACCATCGATAAAAAAAAATCTATGCATTTTTTTCCCCATCCAAAAAGTCATTTGACCAATTTTTGAGAATTTTGTCTGTTTTTTTCTGCAGGGCTTTTAAAACGTCCTATGTCGTATGTCATTTCCTATGATGATTGCACTTATCGCTCAACTGCTTTTCTATTGGCATATTCTTGAATTTACATATAGCAGCAGAATATTACTAACCACAGTCTTATGGGACTGACTTAATGCTATAAGTAAATCTGGTAAGATTTTGGATGTCATGATCGCTGAGAATGCAACTTAAAAATTTGTAAAAAATTAAAGATTTTCTATTTTCCATCAAAAAGTTATTTGACCAACATTTTGGCGGAAATTGGTGCCTGTGGCGGCCATTTTCTCTGCCGATTCGATTTTAAATTCTTTTACGAGCATATTGCAGAAGAATATTGACCTATTTAGTGCTCTAAATAATAATGAGAAAATTTCGCAAGTTTTTTTTTCGTAACAGCTAAAAAGGCTGTTTTAATAATGACTTAAAATTTGGGTACATTACCTCTTGGGTTGTTATATTATTTAATGTGAGCAGCAAGCAAGATGGATAATACAAAATAAAAACCTGGGACTTATGGGCTTATAAGTTATCTCCTCATTTCCTGCCTTTAATATTGTCTATCATTAACTTGTTTTGCAGGTGCAGCAAGTTCAAGTACAGCAGATGCATCCTGTACAGAATGTTACTCTCGCTAGCCCGCAGCAGGTCACGTCGCCGACAGGTCAGCCTCAACAGCTGTTAGGTAAGATCTCTTCATCTACTTGTTTGCAACTGATTTACACTAACGTGGTGAGTGGGGTAGACTAAATCAGGGTTCGTACTCTGTAGGAACTGTCAGAAATGATTCAAATCTCTCAAGGGCGAGGTATTTTCATTTAATTAGTAATGTTGCTCGGCATACGAACCCTGCTCGTAGCATCTCCCTGTGCTGTGTGCTCCAGACCTTTTCACTCAAATTATTCTGTAGCACTTAACTTTTTTCTGGGCTTGATTTCAGTTATCATCTAACTTTGGACTCCCATGGTCTTCGTTAGAAATTTTCAGTTAACACAAGCACTTACATATTTGGAAGACTAGTAAATAGGACTGGGACGGGAGAACATTGGTAGCCGAATTATTAACTTATAATGAAAGGAGCTTGGAAAACTATTGAAAATACTAGTTTAAGTTAAAATATGCATTTTTATCTGCTAAACAAGCTTACAAAATCCTTTATCAGAAGCAAGTCATATTTTGTAATTTCCCCTGCAAATGCGATGGATGCAACTTTTAGTTGTCTTAAGAAAAAGTTCCGGCTATCTTCATCTTTTTTTCTGGTTGCTCAAATTTTAATGATAGATTTTGACCCTAATTCTGATCCCACAAAATTGACCCGATATTAAACTTGAAATCACTTGTTTTCAGCTGTGCATTGGCTTTGACAATAATGGCTATCACTGTTAAGCATTGATTTGGTTTAACAATATAGGTTTGAGCGATACGTAGCAGATTCATGGGTGTAGATCAAAACCCACACTAATACTACTTATCTCCTGAGTGTCTTCACCCACCATTCAGTACCTGGCTGCTCGAACTAATGTTACATAAATATTTCTCCTGGAAATGCCATTTGTAATAGATTTACTAGCCATCCTGTCTTTTATCTCGTAACTTGTCGCTTCTTGATTGTAATTCAAATTCTCAAGAAATTACAAAATAGTTGTTCTTGAGCAATCATGTCTTGTGGTCTGGTCGTGCCTTGACATCTAACAATCCTTCACTATGGTTGGTGTGTGGTTCCGGTTTCAGCACAAATGCAGGGGCTGCGGGTGCCTGTGTCGGCAGCAGCCACTGTGGGCCCGCAGGCCATCCCCTTCACCCTCAGCCCCAGCGCTGCCGCTGTCCTATCTCAGCATGGCCTCACCACACAGGCCCTTAGCCGCCTGTATGCCACCACCGTGTCTTCAGTGGCCCCCACAACTGGTGGTGGCATGCAGGTGGCCAAAACTGCAACAGCAGCGGCTGCGCAGGTTGGTCAATCGCTTCAAAGGCAACTCTCGACAGGTTCAGGTGAGACCAACAGCAAAACCTCTCACCCATCATGCTGCATGCTGCAACACTCTTCTAGACAGACAGTCCCTCCATTGTCACCATTCATATGGCTCATTGCTTTTCCTAGCATCTCCCTTTCTGTGTCCACTCAATTTTTTGTCAGTTTAGATCTAACACTTGCATTCTATTATTTTAAGCAATGTCTTTCTCTTTCAGGTGTGTTATTCCCATGTCCTGTCTTATGATGTATATCTTGTTTCATTTTATGTTCCTAGGTTCCATTATTGCATGTCACACTTCCAGTAGATTTAGAGAGACATACTTTGTTGTTAGCTAGGTGTATTTTATCATAACTATGTAGACCTGAAGCATTTGTTGAGCCATATTATTCTTGGTGGCAGCTATTTGAATTCATCGTCCTATTACAGCGATACACAAGTAGAGTCTAATGTACATCAGATGTTCTAACATAATGAATTTTAAGAGAAGTATGAATACCTATTGCCCATTAAAAGAGATATCCAACACATCCCTTTTTCCAAAATATCCCTTATCCACCTATGCAATGAATTCATATATTTTTTTAATTTTTAGCAGGGATGATGGTAGTACCACAGTTGAGTTCCTCCGCAGGATTTCAGCAGGTGGTCAGCCAGAGCCCAACTATATCAGCAAGTGGACATGGAACAACAACCACAGCGCTCCTGCTCACTCCAGCCCAGGACGCACGTGAATTGCAAATAACGCGCCAGACACCAACTGCCCCGCCAGTTACACAAATACAGCTTGCAGCTTCATTTCCAGGTGAGACAGATTAACCGTTTACATTTCCCATTAGTCTGATATGTCCTCCATCTAGTCAGAAAATATGAATTGAAGTAGTTTGCCAGCAAATCCCAATACAGTTCAGTTGAAAGCTTATACCTTTACTTTATTGTACCCTTGTTCATATCCCATCTAGCTACAAGTACGGTGAGCGCGTCTGGTGGAACTATACACCATCATGGTCAGAGCCCAACCAGGGGTACAATCCCGCCCCTGGCCAATCCAGCTCAACACCAGTCCTCACAGCAGAACCTCATGGCAAGCATGAATCTACAACAACAGTTGGCTGCTGCTGGGATCATTACGTCCTCGCACAGCGGTACCCAGCCAGCTCTTGTCTCTCAACAATCTGCAGCTGGCCAGCAACAGTCCCAGCAATCTACTTCAGTAACATCACAGGGGCAACCAATCCGAAGACTAAGCTCATCTGGGAGTCTCAGTCCCGGAGCCGGATCACCAAGAGCGAGTCCACTACTATCTTTTGGACCTATTCAGAACACACAAAGGACTAGCCCAATCCACAGTCCAGAACGTGTACGAAAGAGAATAAAGTTGGAAGAAGTCCCCCCAGCTACGCCTGAAATAGCCAATTATAGGAAACTCATCTGTGATGAGAAACTTCGGCAGATGAAGGAATTAAAGGAAAATTACAATGAAAATTTAAGTGAACTGTTCTTTTTGCAAACAAATGGAAATTACATGGACTACCACGCATGGAAGAAGAGACCTACAGTTCAACTTCTGAACTTCTTGAAGTCGGGCAATCTAGACAGTGATGAAGATGATGAAACGCCAGTTGGAACTGAAACCAAGATCAATGATGAGGTATGTTTGGTGGGAAATGAGGATTGTACTATACTAAATCATCTCATACTCTTCAATAAATTCAGTATACATCCAGATTACGATCTAATATTGTGCTTATAACATTGATATATTGTGATGATTGTCAGTAGAAGTAGATTTTCAAATATCAACATATTGCTGTGATAGTTAGACTATATACCAAATTCGTGGTCATTATTTGTAGTGAGACTAAACATAAATAAGCATCGATGGAAAAATCTGGCAAATTTTAATTATTTTTATATACCAAATTCCTGGTCATTATTTGTACTAAGTAGTGAGACTTGACATAAATAAGCATTGATGGAAAAATCCTGCAAATTTTAATAATTTTTATAATCTAGTTGTATATATGATACCCATTTTTATTTTCTGCTGTAGTAGTCCTACGCTTTAGTTGTTCGCTCTAGCAGAGCCCAGGGAGTGTAAATGAATCCTGTTCATTTGTGCCCCTTGACCTGGGGCTTTCTAGGCTCTGTGATCTCATACTGCTACCTCTTGCAGAAGAAAAACAAGATAACAGGGATCAAAGCTCTGGCCAAGACGACCGAGGCTGCGCCCTCCATCTCGTCACCTGCTAGCCAGTCTCAAGGTATTGCCCTAGGTATAGTGATGCTACTCACCCGCCTTACATAAACCTTGCATTTCACAGGTGGTGGTCACATGTCATACAAGTGTGGCTACGTTAGATCTACAGCTCTGCCATCGCGTGATGAGATGTTCACCTTTGGACTGGGATCCTCGCCTCTTCCTCCTTTCCCTAATATGGTGAACATTGTGGCTACCAGGACTGACATTACTGCCTGATCTGCATGATAGCACTTTTTAGTCAAAGTTATATATCTACAAAATTGGAGATTCAGCACAGGGGGAGGGA
Source organism: Sthenelais limicola (assembly GCA_942159475.1). Lineage (NCBI taxonomy): Eukaryota > Metazoa > Annelida > Polychaeta > Phyllodocida > Sigalionidae > Sthenelais > Sthenelais limicola. The sequence continues at coordinate 34,608,513 of OW804098.1, forward strand.
AATGATTTGTCTATCATTCAAGTTTAGGCCCTTTCTCAACAGCTCAAATGTCTAGCAAAACGAAATTTAAATTGCTGGATGCTTTGTTTGGAGAGCAGGCAATGCCTTTGTGTGGCTCCAAATAATTCTCTAAATAAATGCGCCTCCTGGTAGCTGCAGTGTAAACCTCGTGTGTGGCTCTCCCCTGCCTTTACTGATTGAGTCTGTGTTTCGGCAGGTGAAGGTGATCACGACGAGCGGTGGCACCACTCCCCTGGCCACCCCTGTGGCCATCTCCACGACGCTGCCGCCGGCCATCACGGCAATGCAGCAACAAGGTATAGCGGTGTTCGCTCTCCCTGCCACGCCAACGCGGCCGCCTCAGGTGCGAGCGCCGCTGTCCCGTCCCCACGCGGGGGCGGCGCCCGCCTCGCCTACTCCCACCTCTACCAAAACGCAGCCTCACACTGTGGACTGGGTGGAGGTGGCAGGCATCAGGCAGCCCACCTCACAACAACAGCCTCAGCCTTCACTAGGCCTGAACATTCAACACGGTACTACTGACTCCTTCATGATTCATGATGATGTACACATTCCGATCATTCTATTCATCATTACATACCCCTTTATCTCAATATTGATTGACACTGTATCTAGGCACTCTCATCCTAATTCCATGATTATTATAGCCCGCTACATCATGATACCATCTGTACCGTTTCTCCATTCGATATCAATTCTTGTCAAAATTGCGACCTGCACTCTATTAGTCTAAACTTAACTATTTTTCATTTGGCTCTCTTAAAACCTGGGTGACTATTCAAAAATCGACGCTCCATGAATGAGGGCATATTTTGAACTAATGATGTGAGAGGAAAGATGGAAAATCTGGAAGTCACCCTTGTCTAGTTGCAGGTCGTGTGTTTGTGATTCATCCTCGTGTTGTTGAAATTGCATGCAGCACCAATCGTCTTGATGCAAAACAACAAAGTCTGCATGAACGTGGAGTCTGTCTCGATGATTCAAAGCCATGATTTAAAATCAGTGGAGATCATATAGACGTGGCCCATCTTGTTCTCAATCCCATTCCCGACCTGATAGTCATTATATACTCCTGGTCGTTCCTTGAATAGTATTTGCTCAAGATGGGAGTCTTTATTCTGAAAATAACAAAGAAATGTGAGGTGTGTTGCCCCAATTTGTAGACTGGAAACTTAGTTAGGACTTAGATCATTGCACATGAGGTTCAGTTTTTGTGTGCGTGGCTCTTTTGATATATATTCTTTTTCATTCGTATTTGGACCATCATAAGTTTTCTCGAAAGTCATATGACAGTCCAGTTACAAAACTTTGCAGCTCATTTAGAAGACTCGGACACAAATCATTTGTTATTTGCTGAAAATGGAAGATAAATTTTATGGAATTACTGTAAATAAGCTGCTAAGATTGTACTTGATTGCTTAGAAATTAAGTCTTTTTACATGCTCTAGTTGAATTCATTGTATTTATCATTCCAGCGGAAGATCCTAAATACATAAATAATAGCTTTAAGTCATTTTACTTTGCGGAAAGCCTCTGTGCGTAATATCACAAAGATTAAGAAAAAGAATTATTTAATTAGCATGAAATGGCTGCATGTTGATACTTTAGTCTTTATCATTTTCCAAGTATTGTCTTTGTGTGAAATTACAGTTGTTTAGCCTATAGTGCGTTGTATGTCTAAATGTGTTTACAATTTCATAAAGTTTAATAAAAGAAGCAAAGTAATGCATGTAATTAATAGATATGCTTGGTTGGTAGAGCTTTCATATTGTCATTTGCTTGTTTGATTTCGGATGTCAGCACATGGAAATCTTTCTTATAGGCAGTACAGACCCGACCAAGAAGCTGGGAGGGCGTCATGGTATGGTGTTTGGTCATGTTCAACCTACCTCAGTTGCTCCTACTCCACCTCTTATGCCAGGTGAGTCTGGTTCTCCCCTTTACGAAACTAGGTTTAATACCTTCAGGCAAATGATATTTGTCTTAATTAATATTGTCAATACAAGTTTTAATTGCAATAACCTTTATAAAGGAATTGTTTTGGGTAGTGTAACAAGTTTTGGGATAATGTTTAATAATGTAATAAGTTTTGGGATAATGTAACAAGTGAATGTCTTTCTATGATATGTAATCCTAAGATAATCTTTCCATCAGGTGGAGTACCACTTATATCGACTCCCACTACCCCTGTGACCACAAACCACACTACTCTAGCCACTCCAGTTCAGCAGACAGCGGTCACAGCAGTTACAGTCACAGCTGCAGTTGCTGTTGCCAAGTCGCAAGCATCAGCCAGTTTAAGTTCAACCACAACAGTCTCATCTTCAACGTTGGTAACAACTCCCAGTCACAGCAGTCAACTGGCCAAAGTGATGGCTGAAGTTCCTGTTCCAGTAACTAGCCCTTCCACTGTTAAAACAACAGTACAGACCACTCCTTCAATAACTGTTACACCATCAACGCCGTCTACGCCCTCTATCTCGGTTACTGCGGTCAAGACAATCACAAGACCAACAGTGACAACCCCAACAAGTCGCTTATCAACTCGCCAGAATTCCATAGCAAATGTGTATGATACTGCTATTGGTTCTCAAGAGGCTATTGTAGAGCGAGCTAAGCAGGTAATTTAATGAAAAAAAAAATGAAAATTTACATGATATACCAATTTTGGTTGATTTATTATAGATTTTAATTCAAATTCTTGGGTTTGAGTTTGGTGTTGGTATATATTGGTGTTTATTACTCTTGGTGTATGAACATGATTTTGATTATAGGAGGCACAAGTTATGCAGAGGGTAGCTGAGCTGAGGAAGGAAGGCTTGTGGTCGTCGCGGCGTCTTCCCAAAGTCCAAGAACCTCCGAGAAATAAAGCTCACTGGGACTATCTTCTGGAAGAGATGCAATGGCTCGCGGCAGACTTCGCTCAAGAAAGGAAATGGAAAAAAGCTGGTGCTAGAAAGGTATTAGCGATAGTTATAACAATAAGCCTTGCTTTTGAGGTCTTCAGTGCTTGATGCACTACGCCCATTTACAATCCTACGCTGAGGCTTCTTTGTTGATACCTTACCTTATATTTGGGCAAAATTGAATCATGTCTGCTTCCATGCTTGGTATTTGAACACCAAGTCTGGCAATGAACCATGTAACATTATTTCCTAAATTCTGTTTTACAGTATCCCAGTAGTTTCATATAAACAATAGAAATGTACTATGCATACTATTATTTTATTTAAACGGCCAACCGATTACAACTATGCCTCATTACAATCCTTAGTTAAGGCTTCTTGTCTGTGGAAACCTTACCCTGTATTTGGGCAAAATTAAAGCATGTCTGCTTCCATGCTTGGTATTTGAACGCCAAGTCTGGCAATGAACCATGTAACATTATTTCCTAATTTCTGTTGAAGTTATCCCAGTAGTTTCATATAAACAATAGAAATGTACCATGCATACTATTATTTTATTTAAACAGCCAACCGATTACAACTATGCCTCATTACAATCCTTAGCTAAGGCTTCTTGTCTGTGGAAACCTTACCCTGTATTTGGGCAAAATTAAAGCATGTCTGCTTCCATGCTTGGTATTTGAACGCCAAGTCTGGCAATGAAACTTGTAACATTATTTCCTAAATTCTATTTTATAATAACCCTGTAAACCATTGGTACCAATATTGTAAACGTCCAACCAATGATAACCCTGCCTAATTACAATCCTTAGCTAAGGCTTCTTTTCTTAGGAAACCTTACCTTGTATTTGGGCAAAATTAAAGCATGTCTGCTTCCATGCTTGGTATTTGAACGCCAAGTCTGGCAATGAACCATGTTACATTATGTCCAATATTCCTACCATGGAATTTTACAACATTCCTGTGGATTGAGAACATCCAACCGATTACAACTACGCCCAAATACAATCCTTAGCTAAGGCTTCTTGTCTGTGGAAACCTTACCCTGTATTTGGGCAAAATTAAAGCATGTCTGCTTCCATGCTTGGTATTGAACGCAAAGTCTGGCAATGAACCATGTAACATTTCTTCAATTCTGTTTTACAGTATCCCACTAGTTTCATTTAAAAAATAAAAATGTACCATGCATACATACTATTATTTAATACCACAAACCGATGACAACTACGCCTCATTACAATCCTTAGCTAAGGCTTCTTGTCTGTGGAAACCTTACTCTGTATTTGGGCAAAATTAAAGCATGTCTGCTTCCATGCTTGGTATTTGAACGCCAAGTCTGGCAATGAACCATGTAACAAAATGTTCTAAAATGCCACCAGGGTTGGAAAAAAGCCCTGCTGTCCTGGTTGTCCATGAGGACAACCAGGTTTCATCTTTTGATGTGAGTGGACAACCAAATATTTTGTGATATATTATAGATATATTATAGGTCGGACAATATTTTGATGTGACTTTTTCAACCCTGCCTACCATGGTCCCATTTGTCAATATCTTTGGGTTTTTTTTCAAGTAAAAAAGTTACCACAGGTACTTATCTTTCATTCAACCTTTGACAGCACTGCTTATTAGGCGATATTCTTATTCTTCTAACTGATGTCCTGTATCTCGGGACCATTATAATTATTTGGAATGAAATCACATCATGTTATCTCTCACAGATTGCCCGAATGATAATGAAATACTTCCAAGAGCAACAACAAAAGGAACTGCGTGCTGAAAAGGAGGAGGCAAATAGGACTAAACGTATTGCCTCGAATATGGCCAAGATGATCAAGGAATTCTGGTCGAATATTGAGAAAGTGGTTCAGTACAAGCAACAAAGTCGGCTTGAGGAGAAACGGAAAAAGGCTCTTGATTTACATCTTAGTTTTATCGTTGACCAGACTGAGAAATATTCCTCCTGGCTTACAGAAGGACTCCAAGCGACTGGTACTGCCAGTGTTGCATCTTCTTCTGTTCCTGCTAGTCCTCGATCAGCTCAAAATGATGGTAAATATTTTTATATTTATGTTCAGCTAATTGGTGTAGGCTTGGTAAGTTGCTGAAGCTTCACTGGTAAAATGTGTGGACAAAATTATAATTGATAACTACAAACATAACCTGACAGATTCCTCGTTTTCCATTTGTACTGTCTTATTTTCTCGATGTCCCTCATTCACTTAATAGATGACTTTGAGCCTGACAAAAGCAGTGAGAGTGATGATGAGGAAACCATAGCTAAAGCCGAGAAAGAGTTGGATATGACTGACAAAGATACTAAGGCCGAACTTGATGACCTAGAGAGGGAAAGCATGATGCCACTTGATGAACTTCTGAGTTCCTTACCCAAAGAGATCTTGGAGAAACCTGCTAGCCTTGAGCCTAGTGAAAGAGGCAGCGTGGATGAAAGTGAAGCAGAGGTAAGGGAGGCCCTGGCTATTTGTGTGAGAACTAATACAATATTAATGATATCCAAGCAGCCATGTTTGGTAATATGTTTTATTGAATGAGACTTAACAAGAATGAAAGACTGGAATCAGTATTTTTGAGATTTGATTTGCTTAGCAATATAGTAATGGTTGATTTTGCTGTCAGTTCAAGAGACCGGAATGTGTTGGCTGGCTGTAGGCCTATGGATGCAGGAACACCTCGTCCTTTAGGCGACATTCAGGATGAAGGGGTCACTGCCATCTCATAGGGATACATACATAAACAACTGTTGGCACACATGGCACCCAAGTCTTATTTCTCCTTCGCAGAAATATTTCAGTATTTTTGCCATGACAGGGTGCAACAAGGTCAAAATTATCAACCTGACCTCCGTCAGGTTAATGTAAAATCTACCTGCCCGCCTGAACATTTCACCTGCCCAGTCTTTTCAGGACCCCTTCAGCCTGAAAAAGTACATCGTCTGAAAAATCTGTTTAAAGCTCCTATCCCCGCTATTTCCTATACAAATCTCAAATTTCACTTATTTAGAGAACAAATACCCTACTCCACATTGTCCCAAGAGTTTGGGTATCTTTCTTAATGTTGAAGATAGATATTTGATTCTAAAGTGAGTATTTGAGTATTGGGTGTCCACCAAATACATATATATAGTTGTCACCATTTCTAAAAGCCTGTCCTGCCCTCCTCCCTAGCCCTGCATAACACATGACTTGGCTTGACCAATAAGGACAGAGTACACAGGAGCAGGCTGCCGCCTGTTTACCCATTTACAGGCTACAGGACGCACCACCCTGACACCTATTGTTAACTATTGGCAATTCAAAAACAAAAAAATAGGTTGACTTTTACTTGACCATGATCTGGTTGGTTCTTAAATCACTGAATTTAGACATTTATTGAACTTTTCATTAAGACGTGACTTTCACTGGTCAAGGACCGCAGTCTGGCAGGTTTTGCCATGTCTATTGATACTAGGGAAAGCAACTTTAATATTAACTTTTTTTTACTACTTTAATCTCGAATTATATCAAGCTTCATTAGAAGTAAAATTGAAAACTGAAGAATTGAACAAATGTGAAGAAGCTTATTGATACAGTAGTTTCGTATGCAAGAAAGATCTTGTTGACATGTAGATAAAAAGCCTGACTCCAAAAACACATCTCTGCATGACCCCACTTTCATCCCAAATATATCTTGATTTCCGTTTGTTGCTTCTTTAGTCTACCAATGGGAAGGATGACAAAGAGTTCCAAGCATCTGAAAACTCTGATGATAATGAAGATACCATTGCTGCGCAGGAACGGAAAGAGAAGAAGGCTGATCATCAAGGGGAAATTAACGACCTTGAGGCCGAAAATGATCTGCCCATTGAAGAACTATACAAGAAGTATGCAGCGGCGTATGACGAAGAGTTTGAATCTCAGCTCTCAGAAAATTCAACTGACATTGATAGTGGTGATAGTGACGAGGACGAAGATGAGGAAGAAGGTAATTATTATTTTTTGTTCTTCTGACTTTCTTTTCTGTTCATGCTTCTACTGTTATCGCTGTATGAATGAGGTACTGAACGAACAGATGTGAGGTGTAAGACTATTTTTGTGGCCAGTTATGGAGGCAAAGCCCTGATAGTTTGAGAAACAGCCTGTGACATGGCATTGCACATGTTATGATACTTAGTATTAAACGCAGTTGCCAACACCATAACTACTGTCTATGTGGTTTGTGGTGCTTCCCAAAGTAAAACTGCTATATAAAACTGTATATACAGTTCTACGGCTGGGATTTCATTCCTGTGTTGTGTCAAATTATGCAAACAAGCTGTTTTCAAAATAGTTTCAGACAGTCTGGGTTTATAACATAGTACATATTGATATTAAATGCAGTTGCCAACGCCATAGCCACTCTCCATGTGGTTTGTGGTGCTTCCCAAAGTAAAACTGCTATATAAAACTGTATATACAGTTCTACGGCTGGGATTTTATTCCTGTGTTGTGTCAAATTATGCAAACAAGCTTTTCAGATCAGGGAAACCCAATATTTTCAGAACTAGCCTATGGGTCATGGCATTGTACATGTTGATATTAAATGCAGTTGCCAACGCCATAACCACTCTCTCCATGTGGTTTGTGGTGCTTCCCAAAGTAAAACCGCTATATAAAACTGTATATACAGTTCTACGGCTGGGATTTTATTCCTGTGTCGTGTCAAATTATGCAAACAACCAGTTTTCAGAATAGTTTCAGACAGAGTCTATGAGTTATGACATAGTACATATTTATATTAAATGCAGTTGCCAACGCCATAACCACTCTCCATGTGGTTTGTGGTGCTTCCCAAAGTAAAACTGCTATATAAAACTGTATATCGTCGCGTCAGTGCAAAAAGGTTGTAACTGACAAAATAGCCAAATGTGGGTTTCTTAACTTTTGGGGTCCCATAGCCAAGAACCTGTCCATGCAAAAGTACTGTATCTGCACTCCCAATACAAACGCCTACAGAGCCCAGTTTAATAAGGTTGTATCTACAGGGCCCCTGATTTCTTCCGAGCAATAAGGTTGTATCTGGCAATACAACCTTATTGCTCTAGACATTCTAGGGTAAAAAGGTTGTATCTAGACTTTTTTGAATGTGGGTTTCTTCACTTTTAGGGTCCCATAGCTAAGAACTTGTCCATACAAAAGTGCTGTATCTGCACTCCCAATACAAACACCTACAGAGCCCAATTTCATAAGGTTGTATCTACAGGGCCCCTGATTTCTTCCGAGCAATAAGGTTGTATCTGGCAGATACAACCTTAGTTTGAAATTTTCTTTTGCCTCTCCTGAAAAATGACAAAATATCAATTACAACCTTTTTGCACTGATGCGACGATATACAGTTCTACGACTGGGATTTTATTCCTGTGTTGTGTCAAATTATGCAAACAACCAGTTTTCAGAATAGTTTCAGACAGAGTCTATGAGTTATACCATAGTACATATTTATATTAAATGCAGTTGCCAACGCCATAACCACTCTCTCCATGTGGTTTGTGGTGCTTCCCAAAGTAAAACTGCTATATAAAACTGTATATACAGTTCTACAGCTGGGATTTCATCCCTGTGTTGTGTCAAATTATGCAAACAACCCGTTTTCAGAATAGTTTCAGACAGTCTATGAGTTATGACAGTACATATAGATATTAAATGCAGTTGCCAACGCCATAACCACTCTCTCCATGTGGTTTGTGGTGCTTCCCAAAGTAAAACTGCTATATAAAACTGTATATACAGTTCTACGGCTGGGATTTCATTCCTGTGTTGTGTCAAATTATGCAAACAAGCTGTTTTCAGAATAGTTTCAGACAGTCTATGAGTTATGACATAGTACATATAGATATTAAATGCAGTTGCCAACGCCATAACCACTCTCTCCATGTGGTTTGTGGTGCTTCCCAAAGTAAAACTGCTATATAAAACTGTATATACAGTTCTACGACTGGGATTTTATTCCTGTGTTGTGTCAAATTATGCAAACAAGCTGTTTTCAGAATAGTTTCAGACAGTCTATGAGTTATGACATAGTACATATAGATATTAAATGCAGTTGCCAACGCCATAACCACTCTCCATGTAGTTTGTGGTGCTTCCCTAAGTAAAACTGCTATATCAAACTGTATATACAGTTCTACGGCTAGGACTTTATTCCTGTGTTGTGTCAAATTATGCAGACAAAGCCCCAATAGTTTTAAGAAAGACCCTATAAGTTTTGTCATTGTTTGATATTAAATGCAGTTGCCAACGCCATAACCACTGTCTATGTGGTTTGTGGTGCTTCCCAAAGTAAAACTGCTATATAAAACTGTATATACAGTTCTACGGCTGGGACTTAATTCCTGTGTTGTGTCAAATTATGCAAACAAGCTTTTCAGATCAGGGGAAAAAACCCAATATTTTCAGAACTAGCCTGAGTTATGGCATTGTACATATTGATATTAAATGCAGTTGCCAACACCATAACCACTCTCCATGTGGTTTGTGGTGCTTCCCAAAGTAAAACTGCTATATAAAACTGTATATACAGTTCTACGGCTGGGATTTTATTCCTGTAATGTGTCAAATTATGCAAACAAGCTGTTTTCAGAATAGTTTCAGACAGTCTGAGTTATGACATACTACGTATTGATATTAAATGCAGTTGCCAACGCCATAGCCACTCTCCATGTGGTTTGTGGTGCTTCCCTAAGTAAAACTGCTATATAAAACTGTATATACAGTTCTACGGCTGGGATTTTATTCCTGTGTTGTGTCAAATTATGCAAACAAGCTGTTTTCAGAATAGTTTCAGACAGTATGAGTTATGACATACTACATATTGATATTAAGTGCAGTTGCCAACGCCATAACCACTCTCCATGTGGTTTGTGGTGCTTCCCAAAGTAAAACTGCTATATAAAACTGTATATACAGTTCTACGGCTGGGACTTTATTCCTGTGTTGTGTCAAATTATGCAGACAAAGCCCCAATAGTTTTAAGAAAGCCCCTATGAGCTTTGACATTGTTTGATATTAAATGCAGTTGCCAACACCAAAACTCCTGTCGATGTGGTTTGTGGTGCTTTCCAAAGTAAAACTGCTATATAAAACTATATACAGTTCTACGGCTGGGATTTCATTCCTGTGTTGTGTCAAATTATGCAAACAAGCTGTTTCCAAAATAGTTTCAGACAGTCTGATTTTGTAACATAGTACATATTGATATTAAATGCAGTTGCCAACGCCATAACCACTCTCCATGTGGTTTGTGGTGCTTCCCAAAGTAAAACTGCTATATAAAACTGTATATACAGTTCTACGGCTGGGACTTAATTCCTGTGTTGTGTCAAATTATGCAAACAAGCTTTTCAGATCAGGGGAAAAAACCCAATATTTTCAGAACTAGCCTGAGTTATGGCATTGTACATATTGATATTAAATGCAGTTGCCAACACCATAACCACTCTCCATGTGGTTTGTGGTGCTTCCCAAAGTAAAACTGCTATATAAAACTGTATATACAGTTCTACGGCTGGGATTTTATTCCTGTGTTGTGTCAAATTATGCAAACAAGCTGTTTTCAGAATAGTTTCAGACAGTCTGAGTTATGACATACTACGTATTGATATTAAATGCAGTTGCCAACGCCATAGCCACTCTCCATGTGGTTTGTGGTGCTTCCCTAAGTAAAACTGCTATATAAAACTGTATATACAGTTCTACGGCTGGGATTTTATTCCTGTGTTGTGTCAAATTATGCAAACAAGCTGTTTTCAGAATAGTTTCAGACAGTATGAGTTATGACATACTACATATTGATATTAAGTGCAGTTGCCAACGCCATAACCACTCTCCATGTGGTTTGTGGTGCTTCCCAAAGTAAAACTGCTATATAAAACTGTATATACAGTTCTACGGCTGGGACTTTATTCCTGTGTTGTGTCAAATTATGCAGACAAAGCCCCAATAGTTTTAAGAAAGCCCCTATGAGCTTTGACATTGTTTGATATTAAATGCAGTTGCCAACACCAAAACTCCTGTCGATGTGGTTTGTGGTGCTTTCCAAAGTAAAACTGCTATATAAAACTATATACAGTTCTACGGCTGGGATTTCATTCCTGTGTTGTGTCAAATTATGCAAACAAGCTGTTTCCAAAATAGTTTCAGACAGTCTGATTTTGTAACATAGTACATATTGATATTAAATGCAGTTGCCAACGCCATAACCACTCTCCATGTGGTTTGTGGTGCTTCCCAAAGTAAAACTGCTATATAAAACTGTATATACAGTTCTACGGCTGGGACTTTATTCCTGTGTTGTGTCAAATTATGCAGACAAAGCCCCAATAATTTTAAGAGCCTATGAGTTTTGACATTGTTTGATATTAAATGCAGTTGCCAACACCATAACCACTCTCTCCATGTGGTTTGTGGTGCTTCCCAAAGTAAAACTGCTATATAAAACTGTATATACAGTTCTACGACTGGGATTTTATTCCTGTGTTGTGTCAAATTATGCAGACAAAGCCCTAATAGTTTCAGAAGGGACCTGGATGCTATAGCATTGCTTATTGATTGATCAATTCTTTATTGTATCTCCAATTAATTACAAAGGGTTAAACAAATCAAATTAGTATCAGGTCTTCCTTTGTGTGTGAGTCAATACAACATGAAACGGTTCAGATCAGAAACTGTGATTATAGCAATAGTAGATTGGTATTAAATGCAGTTGTGGTGCTTCTCAAAATGAAAAGGAAAGACTTGGTTGGGTACTCTTGCTATGCCAATTTATTGAGACATCCTGTTCATTAGTAGACATATTAGATATATGATATTGATTTATCCTTGTATTTCTTACAGAATCGGAGGAGGAGGAAGAAGAGGATGAAGAAGAATCCACAGAGGAAGATGATGGTGAAGTGGGAATGGAATTCCTTCTAAATCCAGAGTCAGAAAATAAGACTGAATCAGAACTTGTGAAGGAAGTAAAGGTAGAAGATAGTGAGACCAAGGCAGCTGATAAGACCCCTAGTAAAGACATTACAGACATTGCTGCAACAGCACAAAGTTTGCAACCTACAGGGTACACACTCGAGACTACACAGGTAATCACACCAGTGCCCTTCTTGCTGAAGCACTCATTGCGAGAATACCAGCATGTAGGGCTTGACTGGATGGCTACATTACATGACCGCAAATTAAATGGTATTTTAGCTGATGAAATGGGTCTTGGTAAAACAATTCAAACTATTGCATTACTTGCTCACCTTGCTTGTGAAAAGGAAGTCTGGGGTCCACATCTCATTGTTGTGCCAACCAGTGTGATGCTCAATTGGGAGATGGAGTTTAAAAAATGGTGCCCTGCCTTTAAAATATTGACGTATTATGGCAATCAGAAAGAAAGGAAGCTAAAGCGACAAGGCTGGACAAAAACCAATGCATTCCATGTATGTATAACTTCTTACAAACTAGTAATTCAAGACCATCAAGCTTTTAGGAGAAAGAAGTGGAAGTACTTCATTCTGGACGAAGCTCAAAATATCAAGAATTTTAAATCTCAGCGGTGGCAGACATTACTGAACTTCCAGTCCCAAAGGAGGTTATTGTTGACGGGTACCCCGCTACAGAACTCTCTAATGGAGCTGTGGTCTCTCATGCATTTTCTCATGCCCCATGTGTTCGCTTCCCACCGAGAGTTCAAGGAATGGTTCTCCAATCCACTGTCTGGTATGATTGAAGGCAGTCGAGAATACAATGAGAATCTCATCAAAAGATTGCACAAAGTGCTTCGACCTTTCCTTTTGCGGAGACTCAAGGCTGACGTGGAGAAACAGATGCCCAAGAAATATGAGCATGTCATCATGTGCAGATTGTCTAAGAGGCAACGATTCCTGTATGACGACTTCATGTCGCAAGCCAAGTAAGTATACTCATCATTCATTTATAGTTTATAACTTTTTATATTTAGCTTCATAGTTTTAACAAACATTAATTGTTAGACACCTTCAATCTTCCCTATCTGCTACCATAAAAAAATATGTTCCTTCTCTCCAGGACCAAGGAGACGCTGGCGTCTGGTCACTTCATGAGTGTTATCAACATATTAATGCAGCTGCGTAAAGTGTGCAACCATCCTAACCTGTTTGACCCTAGACCGGTCTTGACACCATTCCAGCAAGAGGGAATCACCTACACAACGGCCTCCCTCCTACTCCGTGCTCTTGAGAAAGATCCACTTGATGTAGGTGGATTTGCTAGGGGTCTCCATAATTAAATTAGAATGCTCAAATGCTACTTGTTAATTAATATCAAAATATTACCAAGATCGTCCATGGTTAGTACCCATTGAAATCCTTTAGAGGGAAAACTGCATGTAAATTACTTCAAATATTAATTGGTTCACATTTGCAATAAATGACATTTTTGACGTTTTTCTCTCCAGTGGATATCTCCAGCTGACCTGAATCCTTGTTTAGCTCAGCTAGAGATGTCGCTACCTGCATTTGCCGCCCACCGTATACGTAAGCTGCAAACAAACAGTCAAGTTATTAGGGAAATTGATGATGCACCAGATCCAGCTCCTCGACTGAAACCCCTAGATAGGCCTGCTAAGTTAAACCTTCCTCGGAGTCAATCACTTCTCTCACAGGTTAATATCCTTTATCTTTGTTACAGTACTAAAGCTAGTTGGGGAGAATTTCCTATATGACGATGAAACTGATGATGCTTTCCTGGGATGACCCGGGTCTCATTTACTAAATCTTTTATGAACAGGGCCTACTTTTCATTGTTTCACTATAGTGTATGTAGGTGTGTGATTTTGAAGTTCCCGCCTTTATCACATGATTCCCATTCCTTTCAGGCTTCTGGAAAAGTATCACCCGGTCCCCAGACTGGTTCCAACGTAACCACCCTAAGTGTGTCAACACCTACCACCAGTCCTGCCATCACTGCTTCACCAATTCGTAAATCTACTGTCCTGACACATGCAACCTCAGGTAAAGTGTCTTTTATATACTAATGTTTGATGCACCATGCCTAATTGCAACCAATCGCATTAATTTAGATTTAGAATAAACTTACCCCTAATTTAGAATTAATATATTCAGCCAAATTACCAAGACTATTTACAACATTTATTGAAATGGTTGTTGCCTTGGCCGAAAATCAAATCGTCCTGCATGCCCATTTACTCATCCCACAAAGAGTAAATTTAGGTCCTGGGATATAACTTTGTCTTGGACCCTAATAGAATCCTTGTTTTATCTAAATTATACAACTTCAAAAAGTGCTCGGCCAAATTACCGAGACCATTTACAAAATTTATTGAAATGGTTGTTGCCTTGGCCGAAAATCAAATCATCCTGCATGCCTATTAACTCATCCCACAAAGAGTAAATTTAGGTCCCAGGATATAACTTTATCTTGGACCCTAATATAATCCTTGTTTTCTCTAAATTATACAACTTTCAAAAGTGCTCGGCCAAATTACCAAGACCATTTACAACATTTATTTGAAATGGTTGTTGCCTTGGCCGAAAATCAAAACGTTCTGCATGCCCATTTACTCATCCCACAAAGAGTAAATTTAGGTCCCAGGATATAACATTATCTTTGACCCTAATGTAATCCTTGTTTTCTCTAAATTATACAACTTCCAAAAGTGCTCGGCCAAATTACCAAGACCATTTACAACATTTATTTGAAATGGTTGTTGCCTTGGCCGAAAATCAAAACGTCCTGCATGCCCATTTACTCATCCCACAAAGAGTAAAGTCAGGTCCCAGGATATAACATTGTCTTTGACCCTAATGTCATCCTTGTTTTCTCTTAAATTATACAACTTCAAAAAGTGCTCGGCCAAATTACCAAGACCATTTACAAAATTTATTGAAATGGTTGTTGCCTTGGCCGAAAATCAAATCATCCTGCGTGCCTATTAACTCATCCCACAAAGAGTAAATTTAGGTCCCGGGATATAACTTTGTCTTGGACCCTAATATAATCCTTGTTTTATCTAAATTATACAACTTCAAAAAGTGCTCGGCCAAATTACCAAGACCATTTACAACATTTATTGAAATGGTTGTTGCCTTGGCCGAAAATCAAATCATCCTGCATGCCTATTAACTCATCCCACAAAGAGTAAATTTAGGTCCCAGGATATAACTTTGTCTTGGACCCTAATATAATCCTTGTTTTCTCTAAAATCATACAACTTCCAAAAGTGCTCGGCCAAATTACCAAGACCATTTACAACATTTATTTGAAATGGTTGTTGCCTTGGCCGAAAATCAAAACGTCCTGCATGCCCATTTACTCATCCCACAAAGAGTAAATTTAGGTCCCAGGATATAACATTATCTTTGACCCTAATGTAATCCTTGTTTTCTCTAAATTATACAACTTCCAAAAGTGCTCGGCCAAATTACCAAGACCATTTACAACATTTATTTGAAATGGTTGTTGCCTTGGCCGAAAATCAAAACGTCCTGCATGCCCATTTACTCATCCCACAAAGAGTAAATTTAGGTCCCAGGATATAACATTATCTTTAACCCTAATGTAATCCTTGTTTTCTCTAAATTATACAACTTCCAAAAGTGCTCGGCCAAATTACCAAGACCATTTACAACATTTATTTGAAATGGTTGTTGCCTTGGCCGAAAATCAAAACGTCCTGCATGCCCATTTACTCATCCCACAAAGAGTAAATTTAGGTCCCAGGATATAACATTATCTTTAACCCTAATGTAATCCTTGTTTTCTCTAAATTATACAACTTCCAAAAGTGCTCGGCCAAATTACCAAGACCATTTACAACATTTATTTGAAATGGTTGTTGCCTTGGCCGAAAATCAAAACGTCCTGCATGCCCATTTACTCATCCCACAAAGAGTAAATTTAGGTCCCAGGATATAACATTATCTTTAACCCTAATGTAATCCTTGTTTTCTCTAAATTATACAACTTCCAAAAGTGCTCGGCCAAATTACCAAGACCATTTACAACATTTATTTGAAATGGTTGTTGCCTTGGCCGAAAATCAAAACGTCCTGCATGCCCATTTACTCATCCCACAAAGAGTAAATTTAGGTCCCAGGATATAACATTATCTTTAACCCTAATGTAATCCTTGTTTTCTCTAAATTATACAACTTCCAAAAGTGCTCGGCCAAATTACCAAGACCATTTACAACATTTATTTGAAATGGTTGTTGCCTTGGCCGAAAATCAAAACGTCCTGCATGCCCATTTACTCATCCCACAGAGTTTGACCCCAATGCAATCCTTGTTTTTTCTAAATAATACATCAAAAAGTGTTTGGCCAAATTACCAAGACCATTTGCAACATTTATTTGAAATGGTTGTTGCCTTGGCCAGAGATCAAATCGTCCTGCATGCCTTTTTACTCATCCCACAAAGAGTAAATTTAGGTCCCAGGATATATCTCCTATGGAATTTCCCAATTGTAATAATAAATTTTCGACTGTAGCCTTGACCATAGAAAAAAATTGTCCTATATGCCCCCTTTACTCATCCCACACCAAGAAATATAGGGACCAAGAATCTTGAATGTATTTTTCTCTTGTTTGTAGGTCTGCATTTTTTAATTCGCGTAAAATACTGAGGTTGTTTCAAATAAATTCAGTGACCTACTTAATTACTCAAACCAAACCTGAATCAATTTACATTGACCCTCTTTGATTTCATTGCAGTATTATCAAGATCCGGTACTCCAACACGAGCTGTAGCACCACTCCAAGTACTGTCTACCGGCACCACCCCCGCTGCAGTTACCACCACACAGCTAGCTCAGCTACCTGGTCACACCCCGACCACTGCCTCCTTAGCGCAGGCCCGAATGACTGCCCCTGTGACACAAAGTAAGTTGACCAGTTCATTTTAGTTTACTGTATTATTAGGGACCCTTAGCGCACCAACCTATCCAAGATCACCTATACCTAACCCTATCGGTTAGGTAAATAGGTCACTAGCATCGCACCCATCTCATTTAGAGGATTAGCAGTACTGCCAGTCCCTGCCTACAGCTAGCAGTAGAGCCTGGATGGGGCATCGGCCTTCTGCCCCCACGGGTCCCGTGCACTGGTGGCGGGACCAGTCGGCCTCTTGGACATTCAGACATGGGTCAGTTCCGACATGAATAATACATGGAAAAACAACATTAGCTAAGAAATCTAGGGTTGACATCTTCACAAAACACTTAAATAACAACATGAACCCGTTTTTTACCATTAATAAATACTGGATTTTGCAATAGATGGATGGGAAGGATAGGTATGTCCTTTACCTAATGAAGGCCTTCGTTAGGTAAATAACCTACGCTACGGGGCCAGTACCTATCAAAGTGCACCGAAACTGATGACGTCACATGACCGGGATAGGTATAGGTTGGGATGCTAAGGGTCCCTAATCACATGTACACATAGACTTAGCTGTCATGTACACTCTTCCACTTTAGGAAAACTGAACTTTTTGCAATTTACATGCAGATTTCCATTTGATATTAAATGCAGTTGCCAACGCCAAAACCACTCTCTCCATGTGGTTTGTGGTGCTTCCCAAAGTAAAACTGCTATATAAAAATGTATATACAGTTCTATGACTAGGATTTTATTCCTGTGTTGTGTCAAATTATGCAGACACAGTTTGTTTTCAGAATAGAAATATGATATTTCACATATTGGTATTATTGCCAATTGTAATTTGTAATACTTCCCAAAGGAAATCTGCTAGTTTTCTTTAGCTTAACTGTTCAGATTTTCCCTCAAATTTATAGTTAAGTGGAACATAGTGTATATCCCAGCGTGAATCTGCATGCTCTGCAAGAATTGGGTGTTTACGGTGCTTACTGTGAGATGTATGTTTTGCAGCTCTGGCTATAGTGTCTGCCACGCCGACGTCTGCTGGTGGCCACCAGCAAGCTATGCCTATCACCGTCCAGATTCACCAAACTCAGCAGGGCACCCGCCTCATGATCCCGTCTGGACAGATTTCTCAATTACCAGGTTTGCTCTTTTTCATTTGTTACTACTGTGTTAAAAAAATAAGGCTGTGTTCAGCATTGAGGCATAGAGTTCTGATGGGATATGGTTATTGTGCACCATCACATGGTGGTGGTACCACAGGTGAAAGTGAATATAGTGAGGTTAGAAGGATTTACTAATATGTCATTACGACTGGTTTTGACATCAAATATTTGCATCGAGGCATAGAGTCATCTGTTTGAACTGATTGTGTTGGGTAGATGCTAAATGTCTCGGAGAGAGAATTTGGGCTCAATGCTCCATGTATCAAATTAGTGCTATCATGGACACCTTGCTCAAGACACGCCTTGCTTTTTAAGTACTAAAGGGACAATATAGCTAATGTGTTGCCATTTTCTGACTTCTAACTACTCTTGTAGGTCTAGGATGGTTGCTATGTGAAATTATACATTATTTTACTTGTCTCGGATGAAAGAGATTCTGATTATGTGCATCGAGGCATAGAGTCATCTGTTTGAACTGATTGTGTTGGGTAGATGCTAAATGTCTCGTAGAGAAAAGTTTAGCTCAATGCTCCATGTATCAAATCGATGCTATCATGGACACCTTGCTCACAACATCCTGTGCTAAGACACTTCTTGGATATAGTTAGTTAGTCATGGGGTTTCTGATGTCTAATGAGTTTGATTTTGGTCTGGAGGGTAATGAGTAGTAGGAAGTGTCTGTTCCTTGTCTCAAAAGATTTTAGAGGCTCTGATAATGAATGTCGAGGCATAGAGTCATCTGTCTGAACTGATTGTGTTGGGTAGATGCTAAATGTCTCGTAGAGAGAATTTGGGCTCAATGCTCCATGTATCACATCAATGCTATCATGGACACCTTGCTCAAGACACCCATTGCTTTTAAGTACTAATGGGACAATATATCTGATATGTTGCTATTTTCTGATTTCCAACCACTCTTTGAGGATGTAAGAGATTCTGATTATGTACATCGAGGCATAGAGTCATCTGTTTGAACTGATTGTGTTGGGTAGATGCTAAATATCTCGTAGAGAAAATTTGAGCTTAATACTCCATGTATCAAATCAATGCTATCATGGACACCTAGCTTGAGACACCCCAAATTAACACATGGGATAGAGTTAATTTTAAGCTTGGCATTTTCTCATTTCATGAACCCATTTACCATTGTTATAGATAGAAGTTTTTATTACTTGTTAAGCTTGGATCGTTTTTAAATGTTATCCTGGATCAGATGGTCCACATCGAGGCATAGAGTCATCTGTTTGAACTGATTGTGTTGGGTAGATGCTAAATGTCTCGTAGAGAGAATTTGGGCTCAATGCTCCATGTATCAAATCAATGCTATTATGGACACCTCGCTCTAGACACCCCTTGCTTATAGGTACATGTACTCAAAGGACAATGTAGCTAAAGTGTTGCCATTTTTTGATTTCCAATGACCCTTGTAGGTCAAGAATGGTTACTATGTGAAATGATGCATTATTTTACTTGACTCGAGGATGAAAGAGATTTTGATAATGTACATCGAGGCATAGAGTCATCTGTTTGAACTGATTGTGTTGGATAGATGCTAAATGTCTCGTAGAGAAAATTTGAGCTCAATGCTCCATGTATCAAATCAATGCTATCATGGACACCTCGCTTGAGACACTCTAAATTAACACATGGGATTACCGGATAGAGTTAATTTTAAGCTTGGCATTTTCTCATTTTTTATGAAACCATTTACCATTGTTGTAGATAGAAGTTTTTATTACTTATTAGACTTGGATCGTTTTTAAATGTTATCCTGGATCGGATGGTCCACATCGAGGCATAGAGTCATCTGTTTGAACTGATTGTGTTGGGTAGATGCTAAATGTCTCGTAGAGAGAATTTGGGCTCAATGCTCCATGTATCAAATCAATGTTATTATGGACACCTTGCTCAAGACATGCCAAGTCATAACACTGAAGGGTTATATATAGTCAGTAATTTTCTATTTCAAATACACAGCTTGTCGCCATATAGTATCCATATATTCATTCCAAATTACTTTTACAGCAGGGTTTATCCAAATAGTGCAGACGGCGAGCGGGCAGCAGATAATTGCTGCTCAATCCACACAAGGTCAAGCGCTGCAGGTTTCACAGGCTTCTCAATTAGGTACGTTGTATGCCTTATCGGCTCTATTTCTTATTATTTGGTCATGGAACATTTTGTCATTGGCTTGATCCTATTGCAGTAAGTCTTAACAGAACAATCATTTTGTTATTTTAGTAACGAACGGTCCTGCTGCCACACAAGCTTCCACATCTGCCATTACGATACCTGCCAACACCCAGGTATCCTCAGCGTCTGGTTTCAGGACCACCGCATCTTTAACACTCCCAACCAACGCCAATACATCTGTCTCGGGCAAACCAGTTGTTCGAGTGTCACCTCTTGCTCAGACCCCTGCTGCCCCTACAGCTGCTAGTGCGACAAGTGAGGGTGTAGCCAAACCAGTCATGACAAGACCTGGTGCTTCTACCACAACTGCAACAACGTCGTCGCCCAGATCTATGGTCACAAAAAGTGTTGTTCTTGAAAAAAAGACCAAGCGGAAATCTGTTTTCTACCTGGTAAGTGGATGGCATAACGTGAAACCTGTAACTTCTTGATCGTATATTTCTTTATAGTGGTTCAGGGATGAAAGTTCGCATATTATTATCTGAATTAAGACAATTTGGATTAACAGAAAATTTGCCAAATGTACTAGACCATTTGGGTAATGGAAAGAAATGTTTCCTTTGCAGGAATCGCTGGCGTTGAAGCGGGAGACATACAGAAAAGAGAAACTAATACGTATTGCTGATGGCAACAAAAATCAGTGTTCACTGGAACCCATCTACGGGAAAGACCTGTTTCAGGCTGTGAATATACACAAAGACTTTCGTCCTAACTGTGATAAAACTCGATGGAAAAGTTTGGGTTACCTTTACTGTTACGATGTGCACCACTCTAGTGAAAGGACAAATAGTTATTGGAGACAGACACACGCTCTCAGTGAAGCCATCAACACTCCGGCTCAGTATTTAACGAAGCTAAAAGACATACTTAGACGGTACCTACATTTGTTTTAACTCTTGAATTGTATCCACCTACCTTCAAACCATATTCCTCAACTTGAATATATTTATCTGAGTTGTTGACCAAGTCAGACCCTGATATTGATTGTACTCAAGATCTGAATTGTTCATTTCAGGTTTGTTATCTTTGTACCGTCTGTGACTGCGCGACCACTGCAGATGCACGCCTCACACCCTCCGCCATCGCTGCTCAATTATAACAGGATGTTCAGGCACAAGCTCCACCATGAACTTTCTCCCAAAGCAAATGGCTTACACCCTATCTCAACCAACATGACGATTCAGTGTCCTGAAGCTAGGCTCATTCAATATGACTGTGGTAAGTAAAACCTATTTCAACCGCCAGTTCTTTAAAATGGTTTTTCCCGGGTTCCCGCGGCCAGTAATGTGGCTATGATTTAGCATTTCTAACGACCTTAAAATTCTCTGATCTGAGCCCTGTAGAAGCGTTGCCAAAGCCAAGGAGCTAGTAAAAAGTCATAGATGTTGGCTCAGCTGCAGGAACCATGTTTGTCAGTAATTGTTTCTAGTGAATATTGGTGGTGGTTGGACAATAATTGTGTGTGCTTTTACAGTCTTGTTTCGTCTCGTTTATCAGTTGTTTATTTTTTACCTTTAGGCAAACTACAGACATTGGATATCCTACTGCGCCAATTGAAATCTGGAAGTCACAGGGTGCTCATCTTCACACAAATGACCAAAATGTTAGACGTGCTTGAAGCATTCCTCAACTACCATGGTCACCGATACCTCCGCCTCGACGGTACAACGCATGTAGAACAACGGCAAGTCCTTATGGAGCGCTTCAACATGGATAAGAGAATCTTCGTATTCATCCTCTCGACAAGATCGGGTGGAATTGGTGTTAACTTGACCGGTGCTGATACTGTCATATTCTATGATAGCGATTGGAATCCAACCATGGACGCTCAAGCCCAAGATCGGTGCCATCGTATTGGACAGACAAGGGATGTGCACATCTATAGGTAAGTCCGTGAAATGTTTATGGGTAATTCTTTGTGGATTCTTTCTGCCATTTCCAGATAATATGTTATTTAAGAAGGACACATGCGATGAGTACATCTTAAGACAAATAGTAATACATTATTTACACTGGTCAAATCGATAAATTGAGAAAATATCGCCCTCCACCACTGTATAACCACTCCACCTATTGCCAGGACCGGAAAGCTACGCCTGTGTTCCAGGCAACACTCCCATTAAATGTCCTCTTCTATTGCAAACGCTAGAGATTAAATTTGTTGACGCCTTACATTGTGGTACTCGGTACATGAAGGTCATGAAATAAATATCCATTTACCCTGTTTCATTTCAGGTTAATAAGTGAACGCACCATCGAGGAGAACATCCTGAAGAAGGCTAATCAGAAACGATTGATGAGCGACGTGGCTATCGAGGGAGGCAACTTTACCACTGCTTTCTTCAAGGACAGTACCATCAAGGAACTTTTTGCTGAACCATCTGGCCTAGACCAGTTGGCCAAGGAAAAGAGGGCCCAGGCCGCTAAGTTGGAAGAAAGTGCCAAGGCAGTTAAAGAAGCCAAGAGTGAGCCTGAGCCCAAACCAGATTTAAACAATTCCATGACACAAGAACAAATAGAACAGGCATTGTGTAATGCAGAAGATGAAACAGATGTCCAGGCTGCCAAATTTGTGGCGGCTGAACAAAAAGCTGAACTTGCTGAGTTTGACGAGAACATTCCTTGGGATGAAAAGGAGGAGGCCAGTCGTCGCGAGGAGGACGACGTATCCAAGGTGGAACAAGAACTTGCCATGCTTGAGAAGGAGGTGCGTTGGTTGATATAAAGGTTGATTGGAGGGATTTTAATGGTTGATGGCTATTTATAAAACACTCGAAACAAGTTAGTTCTTGTATTGGTTGTTTATTCAGGCTATACCAAGACGGACATGTATATGCAACAATTTCAGTGATGGGTCACATATAGATGCTTCTGATGTAAACCTTTTGGTGATTCGTTATACAAGACATGAAACATGTAGGGTAAATGCAGTAAAGTGAATTTTAATATATATATTCCTGAAGACGCCATATCCTAACAAAATAATTTGACTTATGAAATGCTATTTGGTTGTCTTGCAGTTGACGTCTGTGGAGCGTTACGCTGTCACATTCATGGAGGGGCAGCTGTCACCGCTAAGCGAGGAGCTAGAAAGGGCTGAGGTAAGAAATCATGCTCCAGCCGGATAGACTCGTTGGACCAGGGAATGATGTACAGTAATTGGACTGGAAGTTCAACTCATGACGTAAAGTTCGCCTAGATAGTATCTGACCTTGGTTCATTTAGACAGTTGAAGTTAATTTCTGGACTATCATTGATATAGATCTTAATTGTCTTTCATTGATTATCTCCCTTTCATTGATTATCAAGGAATGATGTTCAAATTTGAACTGGAAGATCATACTTGTGACGAATAGTTCGCCTAGATAGTATCTGACCTTGAATTTATATTTTAAATGTTTCCACGATTATAAACTTGGTAACTTCTCCGCTCTCTTTTATTGATTATCAAGGAATGATGTTTAAATTTGAACTGGAAGATCACACTTGTGACGATTAGTTCGCCTAGATAGTATCTGACCTTGGAGAATTTATATTTTTAATGTTTCCACTATTATAGACTTGGTAACTTCTCTGCCCTCTTTCATTGATTATCAAGGAATGATGTATAACTTTGAACTGGAAGATAACACTTGTGACGAATAGTTCGCCTAGATAGTATCTGACCTTGAAGAATTTATATTTTGATGTTTCCACGATTTTAACTTACCGATGTTCATTACATGCCGTGTTTTTAAGTTGTAAGCAATACTATTTTTTGCATTCAGGAGGAAGTTGCCCTCGCCAAGGAAGAATGGGAATTCAACCGTCTGAAAGAGCTTCGAGCTGAGGAAGAACGTCGAGCTGAGTTAGAAGAGGATGAAATGCTCTTCACTTATTCCCGCCAGGATGCATATAATCAGGTGAAGAAAAAGTCGAGCAAAAAAGCATTGAAAAAAATGAAAAAGTCGTTGGAGGAACCTCTCACTTCCACCCCGAAACCTTCCGTCAAAGGGAGCCTTCGGCAGTCGGTGGGTAGTGATGGGGGTTCTGTTGGGAGTAGCCCTGAAAGCGAATTGTCTCAAAAGGCATCACGTGCAACGTCTAGGCGATCAAGTGTTAATAGTCAAGCTAGTACAATTAGTGTTGGGTCCAATAAGTCAGGGAAAAGTAAAGAAGGTAAGAAGTGTATTGTCAAGAAAGAGAAAGTCCAGTTTAAAAGTGGTGAGGTATTTGTGGATAGTAATGCTAGGGTCAATGGTCCATCCAGTGTACCAGCTAATGCCAAAGCCCAGGTTAAGAAGTTGATCAAGTATTATACCCCTAAGAAACCTGAGAAATTGGAAGTGAAGCCACTGTTATCACCTGCCGAAGAAAAGAAGATAATGACTCGAGCAAGGCATGCTTCAGGAGAGGTGCTTGCGACAACTCCTACAGGCATGACTCTAAGGAAGCCATTAGCTATCAATATACAAAATGACAATGGTCTGGTGTCTCTGCCTATGGTCAGCAGTCCCAAACATCGCTCACCTATAATTACTCAAGCCACAACCTTCAAGAATATCGTGATGCCGACTTCTATAGCCACCCCTAAGTTCACAACTGGTCTTGAAAAGTCTCCAAAGATCATTACGCCTACACAGAATGTGAAAATTGTGCCTGTCAGTACTCCTCCCCGGTCCACTCTACCATCACCTGGAGTTAGTCCAGTAGTACCCCAGCCCTTCTCTAATCCAAATCTAGTTATTCGCACGCGGAGAGTGCCAGCTAAAGACTATAAGAAACTCAATTCAGAAGGCCGAGACTCTGATAGCAGTAGCCATGAACCCCCCGAGAAGAAAGTGGCATTAACACCACCTGCTGCTATGGGGGGAACAATTGCCCGCAATTTGACAAAAACAGTAAGACTGCCTCTAACAACTTTGGTGAGTGGCATTACCTCACTTCCGACTGGGGCCCGTCCGTTGAAATCTGTAAGTACAGCTGTGACCGCTACAAGTCATACCATCCGCACCACCAGCACTGGAACTCTGATCAGACCTGTTATAAGTTCCGCCAATAAAACCAGTGTTCTTGTGTCCTCTGCCCCCCATACAGTTGGTGCTACTGTGTTGAGTCGAGCTCCTCAAACATCGATGTCTGCAACTCCACTAACGTTTACTACACGTGCAGGAACATCAGTCCTAGGTACAAGAACTATATCCTCTGGCTCTGGGGCTATCAGACTTGTGCAGAGCTCTGCGCAAGCCGTCTCCGCCAATGGTAAACAAAACGTTGTGTTAGTGGGAGGTAACCAGGTCGTACGTACATCAAATGTTGGTGGCACTCAAACATTCAACCCCAACAACACTGTTCCTATCTTGGAAAAAATGGCCATGCAACTGCAGGGATACAACTCGGTACAGCAGACACCGACCGGTTCTGTTCCCAGTCGACCTCAGCAGATTATTATTGTACAATCCAGGCCTCAGCAGACGCTTGTACAACAGCAACCTGCTAAAGTTGTGACTGCCACACCAAGGCCACAGCAATTCCTCGTACGTACTCAGTCTCCCGGCGTGGCTGGACGCCCCCAACAAGTGTACATCCAGACACGCCAAGGTGGCCAACAGGTATTAGTGCCTCTCCAGACACTGACTGGAGGCGCGCAGGGAACCATCAATCTAGCATCTCTGCAGAACCTCCAGTCTCGGGCACAGGTTACCAATGTGGCCCTCAATGCACCTCGTATGACAGCTGTTGCTACTAGCACAGCGTTAACTAGACCTCAGACCATTACTGTCCCCATATCGGCTCTTCAGGGTAGAGCGGGTGGAATTCAGACGGTCCAAACCATCAGACAGCCAGGTACATCTAGTATAACAGTGACTCCCAGACAGGTGGGAACTGGTCAAGTGCGACAGACCACCTTGCTGCGTCAGCCGCAGCAGTTCATTGTGCAACAGCCTGGAAAACAACCGCAGCACCTAATTCTGCCAGCAGGAGCTGCACAACAGTTGCTCCTCCAACAGACTAAACAGGGCCAACAGGTTATCTTGCAGCCCAAACAGCTCGTGGCTGGAAACATCAACTCTCCAGGGACTGTCAAACTCATAACTTCCTCTGCGGCAAATAAGGCTGCAGCTAGTGTATCTGATGCGACAAAGGAATCCTTAGATACGGGTTGATTCTCAGGCGAACTCAAATGTGTTTATAACTTCTTAGAATGGGCTTTGGCAATCGGTGGTTAATATCCTCTAGGCTAATTGGTATGTAGTTATTGTGTCAGTTTGGATCATGAGATCTGCTATTAATGTCTGCAGGGTGATTGTGTATGATTTCTATGAGGTAAGACCGGTCTGTGCAAGAATTAAGTTAATGCATGTGCGTACTTTCTTTCCCTTGTATTTGGGAAGTTATTTTATAACAGTGTAAATGGGCCAAATTCACGTGCAAGTGTGACCGTGAATATTCTACTCGTTCCATCATGTCATCCCGGTTAAATTATGAAATGTAGAAACATGTTATTACAGGTCTATTACAGCATTACATACTAGCCAACATTACTTAAAGCAGAAAGTAAAATGGCCATTATATTCCCTTGTCAAACTGTGATAGTTGAGAGAAATTACCTTAAGTGTACGATTTCCTTGTTCTTAACCGAGGTGTTATCTAGACCGAGTCTCGTCATAATAGCATGATCTTCAACATTGACTTCAGCTCCGTTCACCGTGTGAATAATGCATGGGTTTGGATACATTTTCATATGTCCAGAATCTATTTTTGTTGGGCGTGATATTGGTATGTATGTGACCTAGAGTAATGAGGGTGAATTGTTAAATGAAGTGACGGGTTTAAGATAGTACACGTACTCCGTATGATTGATGTTAATGATTGAGGTCACACGAATTCGTCGCCTATTGTAAAAGGACATTATGTTGTGAAATCAGGGTGCTTCAATTCTATGAAGACAAAGATACACATGGTGCGCTCTATCAATGAATTGAATTGAATTGTAATTTGTGAAGAAAATGTATCATTAATAGAATGAACGAGATTATGGGCGCCAAAATATGAAATATTACCAGGCTACAATTATATTGTCGAAAAAATAAAAAAACGTGAAGATACCGATTTACTTGTATGATGTTGTGTCTCACTCTTGGCGTTGGTTTATTGAGTGTGGATCAAGTGTGCAGTTGATTGATCAAGGTTTTGGTGTCAAGCCATGCAGAATACTCGCGCTGCCCACTTACCCAGTTACAAACACTGTATCTTACTTCTTACATCTGCATTGCCTATGTTCGGACCTAAGTGCCAGATGGGGACATATACTGACAAGTGTCTTACAAAATTTGGGTGGGGGGAATCCTGTAGGATTACCTTTGTCCGTCGTAAAGTTACTTTTGTACCCATGCTGGCTTAGATTAAATTAAATCCGGGTAACTTTGATAGAAGGCAGTGCAGATCTCTGTGGTTCGGAATGGCCAGGCTTGCGTGTTACAATGTTTCCTTTCCTGGTTTTCCAAAAAAGAAAAAATCCATGGCCATAAAAGAAATTGGGATCATCATTATACCTGACAGCTAGGCACCAAACCAACCTTGTATCACGCACTCCGCCTGTCCTATCCACACTGAGACCCCCAAGAAGTGGGATACATATCGTGCAGTTAAATACATTTGAGTTCTTCAACGTATCTAGTAGGAAATTCAGAGAATCTAAATATGGATCTAGGTTAGAATATTGCTAGATATAATTTCTCTTATTACCGCTTCAAAAAGATTTTCCTGTTGTAAGTCCTCGCGGAAAGATTAGGCATTTCAATGTCTTCAACGACCCTTTTGGCGTCATTGTCTGTAACCATCAGTAGAAACCATATTCCATCACAAACAAATCTGACAAGTCTTCGTACTATCCCTAAGTCTTTCCGATTAAAAATTCCTTAATGCGATGTGGTTAAACTCAGTCAATTAAAATTATCTGGATGAATATCAACCGTGATAGAAAAATTAGAACGATATCTGTTGATAGTAGCTTCTAACGATTAAGCATTTACATGAAAACCCTCCCAGCGCATGGCCTCTGACACCAATTTAAAACCACCTTCTTGTTTGACAGGTCTTCATTTGCGATCAGACAGGCGAGCAGTTGCCGGTAAGTGTTTAATTATATTGTACATTTCCGAATAACACTAGCATATTAGTTAATTCATCTGCCATCAGAAACTCGCTATCGATTTTTCTCTTAGTAAGACACTACACATTCATGATGAGGGTTAAGTTACCGTTACCAATTAAATTAGTATGACCTCTATGTTTCGACCCCCTGACCTCAATAGTTTCAAAAGGCTGGAATATATTCCTTTAAATACGACACGAGGCGAGTTTTTAACAAAATGTATGGCTCCTATTTTCATCAGCGTTTAAATTTGGCACCAAATCTGTACTGATCTGATCTTGGTCGTATAACCATCGATCGGCTCATCGTCTTGTGATGCAATATAATAAACGGTAATCAAAATCACACAGATATGGTCGCCACCTACCCCACCCCAAGATGACAACGATGTGTACATCGACCAGACAATATGTTTCTTGTACGAGCCTACTGTCATGCCCGAGTCTCAGCTACCCCCGGTTTACATTAAGAAGGAACCCAAAAGGCCAAGAGTTGAGGCCCATGTGGGTAAGTAGAGTAATCGCTATGTCTGGGTTCATACTGCATAGGAATTGATACTGAGTCCGCCCTTTCAAGAAAGTATAATAAATTAGTAGCTATGTCTATCATTACCTTTAGTTTCTGTTCGAAAATTGGCAATAACAATATCTGCCATAAGGTTTTAATACGTCTTTAACGCTTGCTGGGGTACCACTGAGTTAGTTAAACGCTCTAGCGTGACGTCAAAAGTATCTGCCATAAGGCAATTCCAACTGTTTCCTGGTCAGCAAGCGTACTGATATTAGACAATTAACCGTTTAAAATAGTGCTTTCAGTTAAAACTAGAAAAGGGAAATAATTGCGGTAATATTGTACCTCTAGCTGGCCGCAAGCAGAAGGTGCGGAAAGACGACCATCCCCGTGCTCCCAGATCTCTGTTTGACAGACCTAACACTGGGCTGCGACGTGACAACAAGGCCATGCTGAAGATGAAGACAGGTCTGCCTAGACTCATCAAGACTCAAGTACCAGCTATGAACAGACCTTTGATAGACTCACCTGATCAGCCTGAATGGCTTATCCATGAAGACTGGGCACTGTTGCAGGTAAATACCATACATGTATATAATATGTGATGTCTTCCAAGAAAATGAGTCACGAGTCGCAAACATGATATTTTTTAAAGTGATCTATTCAAGAAGATCTCTTTGTTGGAATGTTCTATTTTTTGTAGGGTTTAGCACTTCAATTGATATGACTACATGTGCCCACTTTCATGACAGAGTATTGAATATGTCCTTGCGTTTCAAAGGTCGTCCTATTGAGTAATTTAATTACTTTACTGGTAATTGCCCACACAGAAATATTGCAAAGTTTTTTTTCAAATATAAATAGATCAAATATAGAATATAGAAACGCTTCTTAGATGTCCTTTATGTTTACCATTATTGGAATCGGCTTGATTCCATCTTTTCAAATATGACGATATCTCAAAATCAAACAAACATCACATATATGACTAGATCGTCTGCCTACCTTAGAAGTCACTCGATTAATTGTAGATAGTGTCTAATGAATTAAATGTGAATATAAGCGATACACGATCTAATATTTATCTATTACAGTATTTTAAGCAAATGTATTTACTACACATTCCGAGACTTTGACCCTCTTCAATTCAATATACATTGTACTCCTTACTACAGGCCGTGCAAATGTTGCTAGAACTGCCTCTGCACCTTCAGACCAATTCTCCAGCACATATTCCCAACTGGGACCTGGTGGCTGATGTTGTCAACACCCAGTCGCGTACCTACCGGTCTCCTAAACAGTGCAAGAATCGATATGAAAACATCATTATACCACGGGAAGAAGGCAAAATTCTCTACGATATCAATCCTCGCAAACAAAAGAAGTCCAAGGGCATTTACAAGGTAATAGCACTTTTAATAGCATTTATATTGGGCTTTCAACCTAACACTTTTAATGGGTTGATGTGTGGTTCAAGCTGCGTTCTGTTCTTTAAAAGATCTCAATGTTCGCTTATATCCTGCTTCTTTATATCACAAATACCCTACCCCAACCTTGTCCCAAGAGGTTGGTTCGATTTCATAAGTTAAATAATAGTGAGTCTGAGAACTAGTTTGAATGTAATTACGAAAGAAACATAATATCAACACTTGGGAACGCACCTTTAACATAGAGAATTCTATATTTGTCCACTGCACCAAAACGTTGTATGCTTCAAGGTTTGGCACCCAGTTCTTCCGAGTTATGTTTCAGAGTATAACTTTGTACATTAATTTGTTGTATTAACGCATTAGATTCACATAAGTAACCCTGTACTTTTTCTCAATCTAGACCAAGAACAACAGGCCTATGAAAACGTCCCAGTTGTACGTTCAGGATAACAATGGCTCCATAACGACCCTCTACACGATGCGCTTTGAATCAACTAAATCGATCACAGCAAAGCGATCGCCTACGCTCCGACCT
The DNA here is from genome assembly GCA_942159475.1 of Sthenelais limicola. NCBI lineage: Eukaryota > Metazoa > Annelida > Polychaeta > Phyllodocida > Sigalionidae > Sthenelais > Sthenelais limicola. The sequence goes on from OW804098.1 coordinate 34,639,302, forward strand.
ACCCTCGCCAATCCCACACTCAAAAATCCGAAGCATGCCGCAGTATTGGCTGAGAGCGGCATTAGTTATGACACCCCAATGACTCCCATCCAGGTGGCGACGGTTCGAGCTGAGAGGATCGCCAAGGAGAAGAAACAAGTAAGTCATTACACCAGTGTAACCAAATTTGGTCCAAAGACAAATCAAGTATAACAAAAATTAGCACCGCTTAGCCGTATAAATATATGTTGTATATGGCCAAACAGTTGGTATTTGGTTTGTCGCGTAAGTTTTGAATTCTAGACTGTCGTTTTACAGATTTGCTGTAAAAATACTTAATAAAACAAAATAATTATTTAATGGCAGCAACAGGCGGCAGCCCAGGAGCAGCTTCAGCAGCAGCAACAACAGCAACAAGGCACATCGGTTCTACCCAGCACCACGGCCATTACCACGGCCATAACCACCCAGGCGAGTGCCACCGCTGTCGCACCCAACGTTACAGCTGCTGTGGTTACTGCAGCCGCTGCCGGCCAGCCACAGATGACCATCGTACAGGGACAATCACTGACCCCTGTGGCGACCACTGCTGTCCTTGTAAGAGCTTCTCCTCTATTGTATACAGCATTATGCATTAGAACATTCTATTTCGGATATCTCAAAGACAACTAAGTACATTGTATCAGGGAGGTGGATCTTTTGATATGCTGAAATGTTGGAATCGGGGATTTGCATGTGTACTGCAGTGCATGCTGGGATTGAAATCTGACATACAAATACTTGGCAACATTTTTATCGAAAATTGCAAGAATATTTTCACCAATATCAGAGATGGTATAAATAATTTTATGAAAACCAAATGCATGATCGGAAAGATACGGACTTGGGTTTTTGGAAACGTGTATAACATATTGATATTGACATTAGAGCAATGATAAATAGTCCATGCTGAACAGGGCATGTTTTCTATAGATTTTAGGCTACCATTAGTCCCATAATTCAATTCGAATCAAGATTCAAAATGGCGGCTATGCAAATCGTAATCCCCTATTAAGGGCGATTGCTCTTTTGAATTTGTTCGGAGTAATTATCAAAACTATTGTCTCCCAAATTCTGATGAAGGAGGATTTAATGTGATGTTCTTTGTTGTTGCAGCAGGCAGCTTCCATGCCTAAAGGTACAGTGACTGCTGTCTCCCTTCCCAGATCTCTAGGTGCTGCTGGCAGTATTGTAGTGAACACGGCTGGTGGTGTACCTACAAATGCCTTTACCACTATCAATAAGCGCGTGAATCAGTCCGGGCCCATCCAGGTCACACCTGCAGTGAGTATCTTACCAGGCTTTCTTTTATCATCACATGTTTTAATTTAAACAGAGATGCCAGGTTTCAGGGAATTTCAGGTTTCACCCCCCCCCCCCCCCCCCAAATGCATATTTTTCTTTAAGAAATTGATTAAAATACTATTTTATAATCATAATCATAAGGTCGCCAGTGGTCGCTCTCCTACCAACGTTGCTCCTACTGAGGGAGCGCCATCTAGGATGGGCCTGGTCTCCCCATACATAGCTTTGAGACCGGCGGCCTCTTCTCGGTTGTATTCAGCCTCTTTTACTCCAAGAGGCAGCTCACTTCCATACGGCATCTCTGTTTAAGGAAAAACTTCTTTTTATAACCATAGGTTTTATGGGGTGTGGGATGATTACTCTAAACCTTGCTAATTCAATTCAATTCAAATATTCTTTATTGTCGTATATTACAAACAATGGTTGGTCATATCTGGCGTGCCAGCTCTTCCAATGAATGCCTCAATTACATTATTTTCTTGGGCGACAATTGAGAATAACAGTAAGAATAACAAGAAAATCATCACTCAATGAAGAGGATGACTAGGGGTAGACAATAAGGTAACATAACAAGTCTCGTTACTGCAGAGCAGTCACGTCAATAATAACAATTTTGAAGGGTAGTTGTCATAAGCAACAACAATAACAACACCTCGATTTAGTAGATTACTTTGCATAATAATAATAAATTGATAAGCTAAGTGAATACTTGCTATTTAAGGGTCCATCGCGCACACTTACACCACAGAACATAAGTGCGGCTATGGGCAACCAACAGCGTGTGGCAGTTACAGCAGGAGGCACAACACAAGTGATAACTACAACCACCCTCACACCGGGTACTATGGTGACTCGCGTTGCCACTACCACTGCAAGTGGCACTCCTGGTAAGAAGAAAGTCTTCTCTATTAAGGTTCACATGAGCTTATAGCATTATCCAAGCTAAATTATCACAGCAACAGCTCTCTTATCTCTCAAATGTCCCCTTGTCATCACTGCTTTTCCTTTTGCTGAATGTACTAAACTTCACACAAAACCTGATTTATACCAAGTTTGGTTGATACGTATTTCACTTGCTAAGAAAATCCCTTTTTATTTTAGGTACGGTGCAACAAGCCTTGGCGACAACCACCAGGACGCTGACTCCCACTCAACATCTACAGTACTTGCGGCGTGCGGCCTTGATAAAACAACAGCAGCAACAGCAACAGTTGCGCCAGCAGGGCCGTGTGCCAGCGTTGCAGGTAAAAGACTCTGCTCAAAAACAGGTAGCTTATCTGAAATAGCCAAAAGTAGTTCGTAGGTCTCTCAGCAAATGGCTTGGTGTATCTGGTACGTACGATCGCTGTCCCCAGCGATCCTGAATTTAACAGAACAACCACCTGTGAAGGTATTGGATGTGTGTTGTGCGGTACTCATTTGAAGTGCAATTTTTGTAGCTTTTTACTCACAAATTTAAATCTGTTTTAGAGGAGAACGACGATTACCATATTTTGAAGACGCCCAAATTAAAGTGTGTTCTTTCTTCCAGGAGCAATTGAAACAACAGCAGACCCTGAAGCGCCTGCAGGCGCATGCCGTGCAACAAGCTGTTCAACAACAGGTAGCTAGTACCACAGTGGTTAGTCTGGCTACCATGCAGAAAACCGTGGCTGTCACTACCCCTCTCATCACTAGTGTAGCCCAGGCTGCTCAGGTCACCCAGGCCCGCCTCCAGGTCAGTCCTTTCATAGTCTCGTCGATCTTTTCGCAGATAAAAAAGAGGGTTATTTAACGCCAGCATTGTCTCCACCTAATGGTTTCAGACTATCAATAATTAAGTCTCGGCCACCACAACCTTTAAGAGAACTCCTTATGATTTCGATCACAAAAGTAAATTATCATAATTTTTTTAGGTAGTGACACAACATGCAACTCCTCAGATAAATCTACTTTCAGGCCCCCAAAATCCCACTACTGGCTTTCATGATAAGTGTTAGTCAATGCTTAAATCCATTCTTGTGAAGTCTCGGCCAGCCCAACAGTGTGTGGACGAGAATAAACGAGATGTGCGTCATATGACAGGCACATCAGCGGGAAATGCGTGAAAGATCAATTTAGGCTTCTCCTTCCCTATTGTCTCATTTAATTTAAAAACTTTTGATTTCATCTAGGCGCCGAAACAAGGCATCAAGAGGCCGTTCATGGACCAACAAGAGATGGCTGCCCTGTTACGCCGCCAACAACTTCAGCAAAAGGCTGTCATAAGCACCACACAGTCATCCGCTGGTGCCCAACAAGTGAAGGTAAGTTACATGATTACGGGCCTTCTAAGCATTAGGGTGATTAAGCAGACCCTAAGCCCTCGGAATGAGGTCACTATGTCAAGATGTGACCTTCGTACGGGCGGGGTGTTACAAAAAATACGTAAGAAGGCCACTCGTTGCATTGAGGTTACCTCAGCATTCCATGTAAAACCTAGCAAGTTTATAAGGAAAACAAGTGGTTGGCTTCAATCTTAAATATGTTCATAGCAGACATTTTCATGATAATGTAAATTTTATCAGAATAAAAAAACATGAGGAACCTAGTTTTAAAGTATCAATCGTTCATCCAAAAGTTAAATATCTGCGTGTTGACAGTGAGATTTTATTAACTTGGTGTTCGCAAATTTCTGTTCCTCAGCTTGCCGGAGCGCAGATCCTTACTGGAGCCCAGGTTCAACAGGTTGTTGCATCTTCATCTCAGCCTGTAGCTACCCTCGTCAAGACTGTCTCCAGTCCTAGTGGACCCACCTTACCTAGTGTAACCATCCCGGTCAGTGCCATGTCCCTGGGCAACGTCAACATAAGTGTCAGTGTGCCGCCTCACAAGGCGTCGGCTGCTAAACCTACTCCTCAACAACTGCGCCAGATACAGCAGCTGCAGTTGCAGCGTAAACTCCAGCAGGCACAGAGTGGACACAAAGTCTCCACACTGACCGCCAACCAAGTCCAGCAGGTAACCAAAGCCCAGTTGACAGCGCCGCTCATTATCCAGCAGCAGCAACAACAAATCCTGAAGCAGCCAGTGAGTGTGCAACAGTTCCAGCAGCTCATGCAGCAGCAGAAAGCTGCTCAGCAGCAACAGCAGCAGGCGCCAGCGGCTCAGACCCAGGGTACCGCCACCATTCAACAAATCATCACATCCGTGGCTCCTCCCACCACCACCGCCACAGTCATAGCCACCCAGCTGTTGTCCCAGTGTCAAACCCAGCCTGTACAAACTGTCACCAAAGTGTCATTGCCTATGTCGATGGGAACCACAGTAGTTTCCCAACCTACACGGACCACTACCCACTTGACAGTTACCAATGCTCCATCTGGTAACCCAGTTACTGTTATGAGCCACGGTGGGTTGCCTACAGCTATCGCCTCCCCCTCTGCTACCCTCAGCTCCTCTACAGTCAGCTTGACTCCCAGTCAGCAAAGCACTCTGGTGAAACACGTCCAGGACAACATGAGCAGTCCAAACAAGACCCTGCCCGTCACACAGGCCACGCTTGCCCAGCTCAAGGCCGTGCAGCAAGTGGCTGTTGGCCGTCAGGTCTCTGGTCTGACTGCCACCAGCATGCAGGGCCAGACGGTGCAGTTAGCCCAGGTACAAGGGGTCCAGACTCAGATAAGGGGACCCTCGGTTGCTGTACAGCAAGCTGTGCAACAAGTGCAAGCCCAGGCGCAACAACAGCGGCAACAGGCTGTAGCAGCTGTACACGCTGCACAGGCCGGGTCTATTGCTGTCAGTAACACCAATACCACCATGGTGCAGGTGACGCCGCAAGGGCAAATGGTGCAGACTGTCACGCAGGCAGGTGCAGCCGGCAACCAAGACCCTAAGTCAACTCAGTCGTCCCCTTATACAATGAGATTGAGAAACCCGCCCAAGCATAGCTGAATTGACTAGCTAATCATGGGTGCCAGCACGAGGGCGAAATTCTCTGAAAAGACAGATTGAAGAAACGATGACCAACTAGCATGAGAATTTATGAATATATTATCTTGTGGTGAAGCGGTTCGATAAAAGGTTGATGTCATAAATCAATGGGTTTAATACTTGACATCACGACATTGTCTGTCTCAGCGCTGCCGCATTTTTATCTTTCATCCGATGTATTGTTATTGTCTTGGGCTAAGTATCAATCACGTCTTAATATATGTATGTCTTTACTGTGGTTCCCCAGCTCAAATAATTTGAGAGGGAGGAGCCGTTAATATAAATATGATATCTGCATCATGCTTGATGGACAGAATCTGATATCACAGGCAGCTAGTGCGCTTTCAAGAAACTTGAGGCTGTGAGTTGTTATGACAAGACAATATGATAATTTTAATCAGAACATAATTAAGGCCCCGAATCTTTCCTCCCTTTAACCCATATCCGACATGTGATCAAGTGTGTTACACAGTTATATTTAATGGGACCACTCGGTCGGAGATTAACAGTGAAAAAAAAATCGTCATACTTTCCCTCTATAATTCAGTTATATCTTGTATTGTGTGTTTGTACGAGCCAAGCATAATCGACCGTTAAGCAACTTGTTTTAGGTAGCCTTATATACCTTTATCTGCGTGTCTTCAGTGATCCAAGAGAATGTCTGGTTATGAGAGTAGAGATCAATGGTGACATGGCAAATCCTTGCGGTTTCTTGGCATTTCACTTCAGGATACGTCGATATGGTGTACTCCACCTATATACATCTTACTAAAAAAAATTACTTCATGTCATCCATTAGTCTACCTGCTGGTTATTTTTAGATGCACTGCCAGGAATTTTGTTTTACATTGTATGAACGTCTTGACTGGGCGATTAGCAATGTTTTTCGTATTAAATTAGGGAGATTCATGTTGAAGTGTCAGGGAAAATATTCAAACAATGCATGTTTTCAGCATTTAATTTTTATTAGTGTTCGTCGCCATCCGCTAGGTGGCTAGGTTTGTAAGATCTCGCAGCCGAAATTATGTTTTGTGTGCGCTCCCCTGATTACAGACCAATGACTACTGAACAGAAATTGTATAGCTACATTTTACAAAACGTATTTAAGAATCTCTTCACTGAATGTCCGTTTATTGAATGATTTGAGTTCTAAATGAGCATCTATCCTCGATATGATATACCTGGTTATGGTGAATATTCGTAGTACGTATAAATATTTGTGTAAATAAAGCCAGCATCCGTATCAGGGATGATGCAAAATTAATATAGCCAAGGAACTACATGTAAATAATCAAGGACAACTGTATTGTACATAATGGAGCGATTTTTGTGCGTGAGTGTTAGTATATATATATTATATATATGGTGCGGCCCAGCCAAATGGGTTGGGTTTGGTGCTGGAAGTACAAGGTCCAAAATGAGTTGAGTCCTGTACGTTTGTCCTCTAGCACCACCACCCAGTTGCAGACACAAAGCGAGTGAAGTTCTACAACTGTGCAATATGAAATAGAAGTCATTGACATCTAGAATGTTGGCATGTCCATGTGATTCGTAATCCCCAAGTTGTCATGAATAAATTTGATATGTCAAAACGTTCGTAAATGTGTCGTTTTCCTATCTTTCCCGTCTCTCAGATAATATATTTATGTATTCTGTACAGTACCGAATTAAGCCAGAATTTCTATACTTAATGTAGAGTAATCAAAAGTCACACGGATCTATGCTAAGGTAGTATTTGTATATTGCTTTTATACGCGAGCTATTTATTACATAACCGTTACCTAGATACTTTCAAATAATTTCGAATTAGAATAAATCATACAATTTTTTTTAAAAGAAACCCACTTTTACATTTGACTTTCATGGTCATATCAAGGGCAGGAAGATTCATTAAACCCATGCACACAACCACAACCAAGTTATGTATCCAATTGTTTGTTGTTAGTAACAAACAAAATACCCTTCTATTCATACCTAATTAGTTAGGGACTTAAAATATTCAATAATTGTATCGCACGCCACATAATTGAGGTAGACAGACCACGTTGATGAAGTCTCTTGAGTGAGAAAACGGCTAATATTTCTTTGGGATGTTTATATCGTATCGCAATCAACAGATTTTAGAATTACAATACAAGCAGATATAACTAGGCACCAATAGGGAAAGAATAAGTAGCCATTTGCCACTCCTGGTTCGAAGTTTGGATCGGCTCTACCATAGTGTACTCTGTGTATCTGCATATGTTGTTGGCGGAAACTGATAGAATAGTGGTGGTCCTGTGAACACATGAAGAGAAACCTGTTATTATACCCCTCCAAAGTCTGCTAGTTGGCATGTCAATCGATGTACACATCCCATCAATAAGAAATAATGTAGACTAACTATTTTGAATTAAAATACCTGGTAGAACAAGCTCAGTCAAATACACGTTTAAAATAAAGAAATAATGTAGAGTGCATACTAGTATTTGGATTATGATAATTGATATATATATGACCATCAAATGCCTAACCAGGATACCAAGATGACATACCTTGTACCATATCCTATATGAGGGGAGTAAACATAAATACTGCTTCGTTGCTTTCTAAGTGTGTTATCTAGTGTGGAACCGCCCTGTACAGTCAATTGTGCGTCAGGCAGAGTGCTGGAAATAAACCATTCAGAATTAGAATAATTACATGTGTTTAACTAGAAGTTTGACTGTCCTTAGTGTGTAAGATATGATTTTGAATTTCATACATCAAACAGTCTTTTCATTGTCTAAACATAAAAATCTACCTTGATACTTGGATAAATTAAGCACAAAATATATTATTAGGAGGGTAGTCTTTAATCTTTTTAGTTATTATATTAAAATGGGCGAAGCCGGTAGATTTGGTAGGAGGACTAGCGGGTGCACATGGGTTTGTTATGTCTGTTTTGGTGCCTTGGTGAGCTTGGGTCGTCCAGAAAGCATACCGCTGGATTGGGTTGTGTTGGGATCTGACTTTTAGGCTAGTTGCTTGTATAAATAAAGAAAAACAGTTGCCGACGAGGTCCCGTCCACGCACCCTACCACCTCCACCCCACCCCCACCCCTAGCGCTGCTCAGTGCGTAGGCACTGAGCAGCGGCCTATGCAGTGGCGCTAGCGGCGGTATTGGGAGACACCATTTTCGGCGCTTGTTGATATATTTCGCGGCAATGGCCGTCCATTCGAATCTTCCCGACGGGATCTTTCGAGCTATACCTGACCCTAGCGTTATATATAGACAATATTGTTCCAGTAATCACTAGCTAATATCGTTGCTTACTAATATACGGTAGTTCTCACACCTGACACAAAGCTGAATGAGCATTTATTTCGTTGGCAGAGACAGCAGCAATTCCCTTTTCTTCTACTATGTACGTAGGACCGTGATAACGGGTACGACTGTTCCAATTTTAGAGAGTAGCCGGTGGCGGCTTTTTTCAAAAGCGGTAGTCGTGGGAGAGTCTAGTAGAGCGGTTGTAATTGGTGGTTGTAGCGCTTAGATCTACACACTCACCCCCTGCCCACCCTCACTCCACAAATCCTACCAAACCCCAGGGATGCCAATCAGAGTGGACAAAATTTATAGAACATCTTTGAAGAGGGTCCAAGCTCATGTGAGGAGTAGGGAGGGAGGGCCGGGCCCCATAAGTGATGGTGGTGAGTGTAGATCTAAAGATAATGATCTTACAGGAAACAGGTGGTAACTAGTGGTTACATAATGTGGTGTTTGCACAAGTGACCAGCTTATCTGATGATCTCCTTAGATCTCATACTTTAGTTCTGACCATTCCATACTATGATCTAGCTGGGTGTGGGTGGAGTAAGCAGGGGAATGATGTGATCCCATACTAAATTGGAAGGCTTCTATTTTGTTTATAAACTGTTGTTTTGTATTAATAAAAATGCTGGGCTATCCTCCTTGGTATCGAAAGATACCTTTGCAAAAATGGCAATTTTATGGTTTCTTGTTTAGAATATAGGGCCTATATCTACCTGTTTTGGTCTCTCATCATTTGGAGGAGAGCCGCCTCAAGCTCCTTGTGTTTATCAACGCTGCCATAAGTATGAACAATTTCTTCCATGCATTTTTTACCCTTGAGTACTTTCTGGAATGGCTTATCTAAATGGGAATTACTAATACCGTGGATTCCGTCTGAAAAAAAGTGTATAAACTTACAGCTTGCATGACCTTAATTTGATTTGAAGTACCGTACACTGGATTCTAATAAACATTTATAACTTTAACTTAAGGGCTCAGAAAAAACAATGGAATAATCCAAATCTAAGTACCGTACCTTCGAGTAGAGTTGTATGTTTTTCCGAATCAGTGCCATTCGTAAAGTATAAGCTTTCCCACATCCCACTTTCACTTAAAGAAATAATTGAAATTTATATTTGGTAGATCGGACTTCTAACAAAAAATAGTAGATTTCCAATTTGCATTTTGTTCCGTTTTTTTTTGTGGTAGAAATTGGATAATTCGGACAAAACCATCATGCATACATACATAATTGAATTTTGTTTAAAATCAATACCGGTAATTATAGGTATAATTATGTGATACAAACTTAATAAATAATATACAAACCTTTTTTCCATCAAAATTAGATTAAATAAATTGTAGTCAGTTTGTGACAATCTTTTGATATATTCTCCAGCTTTTTCCTTTTGACTGACATAATCGACCACAATATGTCCTACAAAAGATGTGAGAATATATACATTGAAGTATAAGTGAAGGATAAGTATTCGAATGGACGATATTTTAAAATACACGTAGGTAGCACGGTTTCCATGGGAGTAAATGAGTGAGTGATATGTCACCAGTTTGGCGAGTGGGGCGGGGGGCGGGGGGCGGGGGGGGGTGCTGTTGGCAAAAGGAATTTTTTTTTATATAAAAAAGCTTGACATAAATATAGTTTAAGGAACAGAAAAATTGCGATGCAATTCTCGGAGAGCACAAAATGAATTCAAATCACCTCTACCGACTTTGCTACCAAGTGGCTCGTGTGGGGTAAGAACATTAAGCAGGCATCCTATCTTTCCCTCTTTAGAAACCGCAAACCAAGTTCCATTTTCGCGATCGGGTTGTGCATCTAGTCCTAGACGATAAGAATATTTGAAATGATATGGTACCGTATACATGTAATTATATTTGTTTAATGCAAATGGATAGGGACGGTACCGTACATTACGCCAATTTATGGAACTATGTCATCTTTTAAATATAAGAAAAAAAGCCATATCATTTACCGCTTAAGCAATTAGGATAGTTCTCCCAGAAAGTTGCCGGTTTCGTAGGTCTTTGATAAACTTCATCCCGGTTGTTTGTAACAATTAGACGGTATCCATCTTCTTGTGGATTATTGTTGATGTACATAAACTGAATACACATTCTTGAATTGAATTCTTGACGAAGCCAGTGTCAGTGAAAATGTTGCAGCCTTCACTTCAGGTCTTCAGTTCAGGATCGAAGTCGAAGATGAAAAAAATGTCTGAAATCATGAAAAATGTAGGGTATGTGTATTGGATACATTAAAACTTTCAAGAATCAAGGTACCCGGTGCACAGAGAAAGGGTCCATCGCTTGTTTAATACTAGATCATAGACCAGACCCTGTCGTGGCGACTTTGACACTTTCCGTAGCATAGGTCGGCCACAACCACAACATTAACAAGGTCAAGGCTGTTATGGTGAAGGTCAAGGCCGTTATGGTGTAGCGAGGAAAAGAGCCGAGGCAAATAGGCATCAGTTTTAAACCTACGAACGGGCAACTTTAATTCTTATTTACTCTTATTAAATTGTAATTTTTAAATCATTTCTTTTAAATTGTATTTTAATAGATTTCTGTAATAAAATAGATATAAAAGTAAACAACCTGAGCCTCAATGACAATGAACCCGATACACATGCACCTAAACTAAAGCGGGAGAAAACGTCTACGATAATGAAACTCATCAGGCCACTACGGTGTGCTCATCAGTATATCTTTGTCAGCTTAACATATTCATGGGGTTTATACTCTGCAGTCTAATTATAGAATAATATTTAAAAACTTGCCTTTTTTGACGTCGTTAGTCTAAGACTAAGGCTTCAACCAGAGACTGACTGAGTGATGACTGATAATACTAGTAAGTAGCCTATCCGATTCCTAAATCAATGATAATCCAATACCTATATTAATGCTATATTAAATTAATTATCTAACCATCCCTTCAAGATGGATACTGGTTACTCCGCCCATTAGCAGAAACCAAGCAAGTGGTGCAATACGTTTGTACGCTGCGCTGGTACTATGCATGATAAAGGTGTAGGCTACACTCACAGAGTGACACTTGTCACTCAGTGGTGATGGGCCATGGCTGATGCGTCAGAGGCGGCCAAACCTGCTGCGTCTTCAGCCTTCAGGTAGCCTACGTACCGCCGGGCGTACCACACGCCTGCCGCACGTGATCAGTTCACCCAAACATTCTTTATCATGTTATCTATCTGCCACCAGGTGTTAGAGCTTAAATGAAGTTAGATGAATATATACTATACGGTAATAGTACTAATACCGCTGACAACAGTTAGGCCTACAGTGATAGCGTCTACCATTATTATATATTGGAATATACCGTGCATACGGTACGGTACTTTATTTGCCAAGTTTTACAGGTATATTAATTCCGAATCAGCTAAAACATGCAATTCAATTATCTATTACGGGTATTATTGCAAATTCTGCACAGAACAAAGTCTTTCTAATACTGTCTCTTAGTTTAGATGTTTTTATTAGTTCACTCTCTCCCCTAGACCTAGACAAAATTAATAGTTTATAGCGACTGATATTCTTAATGAAGTTGAATATAAATGTTTTATTAATCTTTCCATATAATATGCAATGGTGTATTACATCTTAGAACTATTACTCCAAGATCACACCTAAATCGACATTTTGAGAGAATGTATTGCCAACTTGACTAAAGAAAATCGTTCCCCTGTAATGTATTTTTCATATTTTATTTCGGAACAACAGTAGGCCTACAATGCGATATTCTCATTTGAACTTAGTCTTTTAAAAGTACGGTATCACACAGGCTACCGTACCGTATTTATTATAAAGGCGTTAACAATAACTAGCAACTACAATGTATTCCTCATAATTATGAGTTGGTGTAATGTGTGTGTGTGTGTGGGGGGGGGGGGGGGGGGGGGTCACACTAATAACTGATCAAATTCGTGGTTGTATGGATTGTGAACTTTCAATGAAGGACAACTTTCGGTTTTGGAATTTTGGTTTTTATTCCGTGGTATACGATCTGTCCAACGTTTCGGGCTTCTTAAGCCCTTCATCACACATATCAGGGACTATTCTCATAATTATGTAGTCACTTTAGAGCATTTCAATGTCCCAATACTAAAATGATAATGGGGTAAATTCTTTTACCAAAACACTCGCCAAAGCTTAAGGCACTTCTATAGCGATGCCAATGTAACCCACCTGCCAATTGTAAATTTGTAAAGGCCTTTAATTTCGTACTGACCCACCATTTTAGTGACATTAGTATCACATAGCCATTTTAAATCACCTCCGTAATCATTTTCAATACTTTTCATTTTCTACAGAATCCAAATGAAGTGCGCGAAGCCGCAGTTTAAGGCCCAGGATTGAATTTTTAAAAACTGAATCAAAGACCTATTTGATCATTTGACAAAAAAAATATTGCCATGGGAGTAAAAATCGCTGGAATCGGAATCGGACTCTTCATCCTTGCCGTGCTCTGGGTGGTTGCCTTATTCCTGTGTGTCACTTTGTCCCGCGCTCAAGGCAACATCAGCTATGCAGGATTTGGTGCTGTTGTTGTGACAATAGTCGTGACCTTGGTGCTCTGGTTCTTCCCGAGAGGCCCCGCCAATGAATTAGAGACTAACGTCATTTACGACGACTATACTGTCGGGAGGTATATTTTGTTAGCAGTAGCTATATTATTTACTCTTGTTGGGGTCGTTATTTTCTTCGGAGAACATCTTTCATCTCCAAGGTTAGCGGCCCCCCTCAAGAAAGTTAAATAATTTTCTGCAGAGTGTATTTGCACAGCTAAAATGCAAAGGAAATTTGAAGATAAGAACGTTAAGGATTCGTTAAACAAGAACGATTGGGGATACATTTGATCGTCGCACATCAATTATATATCAGTGTTCAAACCTCGATGCTAGGATATTTACTTCTTACATCATTTGTATCAAAACTTTTCTTGTAAAACAAGATCCATTATTACCGAGCTTATATTATTCCAACTCACATTTGTCTGCCGTTATACCACTGCATTTATTGTCCATTCTCACCACACTTGTGTTGTCAGTACATCTTTTTTGTTTAGTTTCACTCATTATACTCATCCTCTTATATCGTGTATACGTGTTTTATCTTATTTATCAGAGATCAGTGCTAAAACCATTGTGTTCATTATTTATTCGAATGTTACCTGCAATTGAAACTGTTTTATTGTATACTCCACGGTTTTGTAACACTCAATAAACTCAATTCCGTCCGTCTATTGACCATAGTGCTTTCGTGTTGAATGAGGTTTTCATTTTGTTTTCAATTGTATTGGAATAACATTATTTTAAACGTGTAATATCGGGTGAATTCTGGTGAGGTTTTAATCCAAAATATTTAGTTCGCTAATCCTTTCATCATCCACCCAGGAAGCGTGCAGACCTAGAAGTCCTACATTCACATATTATAGAAATAGATTGCAGATGAAAGATATATTTTTTCATGATTAATTTGAATCATTAAATTGCCTGTGGTGAACACAGGGACCTTCAGGGGGGGGGGGGGGGGATTAAAGTAAACCTAAAATAGCTTAAATGTGATGCATCAATGGGTATGCCCAGTGTTTATAAATATGCATTGTTCTCTATGGTCAAGGGGTTAACATCTAAGACTGCCAAACTAGACATTGTGAATTTGATCCCCAGCGCAGGCAGCCTTTTTACATTTGTCTCATTTTCAAATCATTTTATTTTTTAATTTTAATTAGGCGACTTTTTTCAAAAGCAGTTGTCATGAAGAGTCAATAATAATCAGATCCCTCAACCACCTGTGGGATGTTTTACGTTATTGCGCCATCTCACCCAGAGGTTAGGTTAGGTGAGAGGTTAGGTGCCCCAGTGGAGGAGGGTCTTGCTAGCCCTACCGGCCACTTGGTCAATGCATGTCTTGCATTGGCACATGATACGTCCTAAAACAGAATGCTGGTGGGTTAATACTTTTAAATATCGATAAATCGTTCCAAAGTTTTGATATGACCTCCCCTATATTAGAATAATATTTTAAAAGTAGTGATGTACTATACAATCCAATATCGATACTGGAGAGGGCAGTGATCTATAAATACAAGGGGTTTGAGGCATTTTCTGAGACATGAATAACAAAAACACTTTTTTAATGGACAGTTATATTTATAGACAAGCCATGACAGAGCAAGGACAGTTTCTTTACTATGGTGGGTCAGCCACCTAAATCTTCAAGCTATTTACTAATGCATTATTCAATATATATGACTTCGAATATGTAAGACAAAACTACACAATAACCATACCGGTACTATTCTTACTTAGGTATTCATCAGTTATCATATACATTTATATATTTTACACAAATTATGCACCGACCAAACAAGGAGGTCTAATTGACATCAGTTGGTGATAACCTCAACTGGCAGTTTTGCCTAGATCGAGTTATAATTCAAATACAAGATGAATAAATAACTTAGCGACTTAATCTCTACGCTGTCAAAATGATGCCCAATAGAATACTACATGCATGCGGATATCAGCCAAATCGCTACAACAAATCTGCAAATGGTCTCATTCTCTGAACAAAAATATACATTCAGATATTATGCAAGGTCCAATCTAACATATCTTGTGCTGTGGAAAGTGGGTTTTAAAATGTGCTCGAAGCTCTTGCATGTTGGTTTTAATATTACTTATGGTAAATTAAATGATTTATTTGATATTATATAACAAACAGTTTAGCACCTTTAAATTCTCTCGGACTGAAACGAAAAAACCTCCTGAACGGATACGTTTATGTTTAGCTGGAGAGATGAATTTAAAAATCGAATTTTATACATGAGTTATTGTTTGGGAATAATCCGAGATTCTTGGATGGCCATTCATCCATTTGTAACGAGGCCGATATTCATGTATGCCTCCGTTGTCTTTCCTTTTAATAACAAATAAAACCGTGTCCTGGATAATATATACTAGTACAACATATCTTTTATCCAACGCTTTGAACTGATACATAAGACCTACTACCGGTGGGGTATTTTACCATTGAGCGATCCCAAAGGTCGATCAATTTTATTTGTAATGATATCGGCAAGTATATAGAGTAACGTTTGAATGTACCGACCAAATATACAACCCACATCATTTGGAGATGTTTGATATGCTTTACTCCTCTCTCTTCAGCTGCTTTCCTTCAATATATAACAAAATCTCAACAGAATCAACTGACAAATGTCTTAAACACTGGCAGTGTTGGCACCAGAAAAATTCGGAGATGCAAGGTAAACCAAGGTTCGGTCAGACAAACAATATACATACACTTAAGGAGGATTCCACTGAGTTATGGTAACATTGTTTAATACTGCAACTATTTCGATAATATATCGAGCATAACGGAAGCATATTATTGAGGTAAATAAAAATGAAATAGCATATCATAGGCTACTTCTATACGTTAAAAACAATAAATAACTTCAAGTTAATCAAGTCTAAAAATGACCCTACATGTCGAATCACGCTATTTCATTGTTTAATTCGTCTAACAAAAAGGCAAGAATAATAAAAACTTTTCAAAAAGTCCATATCACCAAGATGATAAATATAAATACTATAAGATAAACTTAGTAATCAGACAGCCTTTAATAAATAGGCGTACCTGTCAGCAACGCATATCAAGTGATTATGGGATAAACATACACATTTAAAATTCTTCGTGATTGGAAAATAACAGAGGAAAAACTTTAAATTTCCTACACCATGATTCACCTTACAACCGGAACTTGAATTGTAGAAATGCAAGTTGAGGACGAATAATGTCCTGAAAACGTGGATCCAATATAAATATGTCATTGATCAAGAACAGACAAAGGGGTAGGCTAATCAGTCTGATATTGTTCCGTGCGGGTCATAAATAAGGCTATAGATAATGAAAACTGTTATACTTCGGGCACTTGGCGTATGCGGGACATTTATAAACATGACATACGGTACAAATCTGATAATCTGTCACTTGCGACAAGATTTACAATCGCTGTTACATGCCAACATTAACTGTGTACTAAAGGGACTTGGACTGAATCGTTTAAAATTTCATTTCTGGGACGTAAACATTACAAGGACAGCAATTCATCATAGACCGGTATTGTGGACAAGCAGGACAATTTTACACGAGGCTGTTAACATTTTAAACAGAGCTTTTAGCTTATCACAAGAGACATATATTATATACATATATGTTCCAATAACTGTCAGTGCATACAGTTGCTGACTTCAAAGGAGGTTCCCTTTGGTATTCAGTAAAACTCCAATCAGAATTCAATTGTAGCATTATTTTTACGCAAAATCTGAATATAATTCAGACCTTATATCAAGACAATCCAGTTGTTTTAATTCAGAAATTAGTTTATAATTTCATGTGGCGAGTGCACTGCTTTCACTTAGGAGATACTGATCAAATGGAGAGAGGGAAAAATATATGTATGGTTGAAATCTCAGGCAGCTTTAGCTAATTGATTATAATCAAGTGGTCGGTACTCTAAGAATATAATGCAGAAAAAACAGTAACAATCTGCGGTAAAATAAACAAGTTCCAATGTATCAATCAGATAAACACAAGCAACATAGAAAACATTAACTTTAAAGGAACTCCAGAAAGGTTAATGTGTTTAGACATAAAATGTAGTGGAAAATATATTGGATACGTCAGCCACTTTAGCAATGACACAGGTGTCGAAATAAAATTTAAAAAAAAAACAAGTTTACACACATTCAGACATGTCGTATGAAGATACTCTTTCTTAAATTACATAACTGAGCACCTGTCATATGTAATATGAGAGGGCCGTTATGAGATATGATCCAAAAGAAATGGTAATTTCCACCCGTGACATTCCCAAAATTAGTGCTTGCCTAAATATTTATTTGAGGCGATTCATAAAGCAGCTCAGATTCCCAGATAAATTGAATTAATAAAATTTAAGCTAAAATTTCCATTTACCACTTAAGACAATCATTCTTATCTTCTCACGAACATATAACATGGCAATATCTTTCTTCGTGATATACATAATATCGGGTCATATCTTACAAGGAGATAATAAATGTATTGCGCATCCAAATGTTCGCTTAATATCAGGTCAACGTAAAACACAGATAAGGGTGAATCATCCATAGATTGATCAGGAGATATTTACGGTTTGAAACATTGGGCCACTGCTTAGGGACAGATATGGGATCAAGCTTAGTTAGTGTGAAGAAATATATATTGACAGAATCCCTCAGAAGAAAACAATATACAAAGACGCATTGTTTTAAGGGATACACATTACTTTTTAAAAGTGTCTGACATGTCTGCATTATATGTAGAACAAGTTTAACTTACCATCAGTAGTGACCTATCGATTTTGCAATTCACGAAACTCTAAAATATCCAAACTCATGTCATAAAGATAAACCTTCGATTGCCTTCCACTACACATTAACATTTCAACTAGGGCATTAACAATGTCATTCTCAGCTTCTCACTTATATACACACACACTTTTATCTTCGCTATTACTCTAAGGTTATTGGAGGGTTCTGGCTTTATGTACACGCGAAGATATATTTATACATGATGAATCATAAAACTGCTTTTCACCAACATACAAGAAACGGGGAGATGTACAGTTGCGTTATTTAAGTGGGAAGAAGCTGTTAAGCCGTTTTAAAATTAGCTGGGACTCATTCCCTCCACAATAATTACACTCACATTCATTTCAATTAGGTCTTAGTTTTGGCCACCGACTCGTCCGATGCTAGGTAAAACCCAGCGAATTTGTTACCACTGAAAGATTTGTTAGAATGGATATACAACTGTACCTAGTTTCACTGTACCATGTTGATACTAAGTCTCGGGGTGAGCTTGGACTATATACCAGTAATAAATTAAAGGCGTTCCATAAGGTGTCTGTGACATAATCGTACAACAAATGATAGGCGACACCATACTTACTACCCAGGCATAAAGCCTTCATTTTTATTGGAATAACTTCACTTGAAAATAGCAATTTATCTATGCATAATTAATATATATATATAATTTTAGCAGTTTAAACTTTACACCTTTCACACTCGATGAAAGGGAATCAGTATCTACTTTATCCTTATGGACACACCACACCAAGGAGGTAGATATTTGTGATGCGTTCCTTCCCTATTGCCCCAAGATATTCTATTAATTCTCGATGTGAATAGTTCCTGTTTATAAACCCTTATTTTCTTGTGATAGATAAAGTACAAAAATTGCAACCTACGACGTAGATTTAGAAAAATCCAGCGAATGAATGAATACGAAAAAAGAAACCATACTTCATTGCTCATTAATTTTCTAGAGCATATCTAGTTTATTTCACAACACTACTGTTACCAGGGATTGAATGGTTCCAAATTTACCGTAAGAAATGTAATTAACTTGTGCTCTAAAACGCAATTGTTTAACATACACTCAAGCTTTCAATATTAACTCTTTCGCCATCAGCATAACTAACTCTCAAGGGTCAATGCAAAGACTAATTTGTATATACCCCGTGTTCCCTGGACACCATATCTAAATATTACAACCATTTTGAATATATGAAAAAGTCAGCTTGCTATCAATCAATTCATACATTGGGACCTTTTGGGGGGAAAACCTCTTTCCCAGGTTATGCAAAACCCAGTCAGAACGCGATATATTATCCCACTTCTGGTCTTCAGCGGCAGCCGGGCTTTTAGATACATAGATTTCACATGACGTCACATGGGTGTCTGGGGAAGACCACTAACCGTCATCTTCCTGGCTAGCACTTCCCTTGCCTCTATAGCGTGTTATCAAAACAAAGCAGATAATCCAACAATGGAGGATACTTGAGAAATACCACACTAAAGAATGATTACCTATCCTATCAACAAGGGTTATCTTTAGGCTCATTAAAATGGGTTAAAACGGCCGGAAAACGACATTTTCGAGACTTGGAGCATACATGTATAGACATCCAACGTAGAGGGTATAGCCCGGGAAAATGACGACGCTCTCCTTGGCCTGTGACGTCAGTGAAATCTATATCTATATTGGTGGTGAAGAGACACTGTCGTCCCAGTATTATATATCGTCGCTGGTAGAGTGACTTCTTTGTCATTGGTTGTATCCTGGACTAGTCTACAAATTGAAAAAGGTGACCTGTTTAAATATCTATTATAATATACAGTAACATTTGGACTAAATGCCTGATAGTGATGTCCTGAAAATGTGATGGATCTACAATGCAGAAGAGAAATCGATTACCGAACTTAAACTAAAAAAATATGAAACGATGAAACAATACTAGCAAATGATGTAACGTGGTAAGATATAGGAGAAGTATATCCTGACAAATTGGCCTAACAACAGGAAGGCATGAACATGTATTATAATGATACATGTTTTATATATACGAATTAGTTGGAATGTGCTCATTGTTTACAGGCTAAATACCTGGCTATATTCGAGGCTAGAGTCCACATAATACATGGACCAAGCTGATGATAAACAATGTTGCTTTGGAGTACGACGCATGCCAATGGATATAGAAGTAGTAGTGGGTCTAACAAGAGGTATCATTTTCTCCAGTTTCAGTGCATGCACTATACATTAGATGGCTTGGTACGTGCACATAAAGACAATGGATTGGACATACAGGGATACTAATGTAGCACTAGGTTATAATACTAAGGGTCGTAAGTTCAATCCTCGTGTCAGATAAGCGCTTTTCCATACAACCAGTGGATTAGAGAAGGCAATTAGAAAAACCATTAAAGTGAATGATACAAAAGGGGGTCTCTACAACTGACATACCGTTATGTCCATATGACTCACATGGGCACCCAATTTACATTTTACTTCCAAGATACAAACCTAGCATTTCTAGAATTAAAAGAAAAATGTTTATATATGAAACTACTGTTGGTATCAATCTTTTCCGCATGTCAAAAAATACTTTTATTTTAGACACAATGCCAGTAAGCACAATATTGGACAAAATGACGTAATACACAACCATTTCTCACACATGGATCAAATTAAGACGGGGAGATTTTCCGGGGGAAATAGGACATTTAGGACCGTAGAAAAAACAATGTACGATCTGAATCCGCGCAAATTCAGTTGTGGGAGCGCATTCGGGTAACCTATACGTTCCCAACTAAGCAAAATGTATCAATATATATATCATCATGCTTTCTGGATAATTACATGCAAAACAACATTTTATGCCAGCCTATGTGGTTGGGACCGTAACGTCTGCATAATGGACATAGATGCTATCCATTCACTAGGGTATTAAATGAATCTACACATACTGTATACCATAAGAAACTGAGCGACTGGATTGCTAGGAGGGCATCATTTAATTTTTCCGTTCTTAAAGCTGAGCAAAGGGACAGCTTTTGGGTGCATATGTTTCGAACCAAAATGGCCGGTTGATTCGGGAAAGGTTGATTCAAGCAAGGAGGAAATAAACTGGCTTTATTGCTTTTTACTGAGAGAATATCATCACTAAATGGCGACAAATCAGTAAGTTTGGCCCATTGTTGACTTTAACGCAATAGACACCTCTCTGCTTACGCCCCTCAAGCACGAGAGACACTAAGCCAACTAATCGACGGATTTAGGAAAAACAAAGGTGAATTTGTTCGGTTGAGAGACACATGTACTGTACCGTTTTTTGACCGATTTTCAACCGAATGAGAAATTCATCGGTCGGCCGACTTAGTGTGTCTAGTGCTTAAGCTATTGATATTTTTTTATATAACATACCCAACGCCGTATGTTATATGATCACACAATGGCTATGGGGCTCCAGTCGCTTGGTATTTATTTTCTTAGTATATGCCTGCATACAAAAAGGTATGTATTTTATGCTGCCACAGTCATTCCTAGGAACATGCAAACTTATACATAAACAACCCACCACAAGTTGACTCAAGTGTTGGCTCAGTAGGTACCGTAAAACGGCCGGTCCTGAACACATAAAGAAAGCAGAGAGTAGGTTATTCTAAATTATCTTAACCAAATAAATAACGATTGTAAGAATTAGTTGAAGGGTTTCTCCTAAAGATTTACCAAATCTATTTGATGAAAATAATATAATTGATCATATATGAGAGAAAGGCGTAAATTGTCCAGAAAGACTTTAATTCATGCTGAACAGGAGACAGTTAAAGTGGCCCTTCTCATTAAATCCAGCAGTCATGAAATCTCTTGAAACTTTTTCAGTTAAATCATATAGGGTAGGTATGGTAATGTGTTTTTAGGCAATATTTCTTTAAAAACTGTAATAAATGGGCTAGAAGGCTACAGCGTCACTACCAATTTCAAACCCCAGAGAAAGGTGTGCTGCCCCTTTACCCAAATGACCAGTAAAGTAACTGTTTTTTTATATTTATTGACCAATCACCAGCCTATATTTTCAAGTTACCTCATTTCGAAATGGATCTGTGATTATATCAACCAGATGGTACCCAAGTGTCACTTATGACCATGGATTTATTCTTTAAAATAAATGTTGTCCAACGCCTCCAATACGTGTCCCCATCTATCCATAGCTTCCGCGCTCGTCGTTGCCTGTATTCCCATCATTTACTTAAACATGTTTGTAAGCAGATAGTCCAGGTTTCTGATTATTATGTGGCAGTATACTACCATTTGTGAGAATTTGGAAGAGAAATTGCACTATTGAGTTGAACATAGTGAGAAGGGCCACTTTAAGGAATGGAGAGTTAGGGGGAGAGATAAGCATACGGGCACTGTGAAAAAGACGAGAGATGGAAAAGAGAGGGTAGAGAGACGTCAGAGAGGGGAAAGACGAGTAGTGTGAGTGCATTTATTTTCATATGAATGTGATTATTCTGACGAGAGGGGGCCTCTTTTAGTTGAAAAACTATGTACGTCTAAGTGTTATTTTTGAACAAGTCTTATTTGCATGCAGTACTTACTTCTGGGTGCATTATATCACGAATCTCGTCGTCAGTATCATCATCTTCGAGAAGGTTAGCGGTAGAAGGGGCAGCGGAATCTTTCAAACTATCGATAAGTTAAGGAAATCTAGCAGAAATCTCTGCGTGAACATGACCCCGAAGCAATAGATGAAATCACAGAGTTGGAGATGTCTGCCTTCAGGAACGAGAGGCAACGATTTACCAAAAGGATGACTGGTTCAACAATACAAAGTCACACCCATTAGCATTTACCTTATTTTTAAAACTCATTCTTTCTCCATTAAATGGGAGAATCAAACTATACATAACAAAGGGATGAAAGTAGGGTCATGGTAAAAATACTGAAATACTTCTGGCAAGGGGACAGGCGCACACAACCCCCCATAATAAGTGATTTTTATTCACCATTTATGCAAATAAAAAATGTCTTGAATTGAATTGAATTTTAATTTATTTTTGAAAGTTTGGTAAAATATTTTTGAAAATTTGAGAATTGTTTTTAAGATTGGAGATTAAAAATTGGGGATTTGAGGAAATTCGACAATTTGTGTAAGCTTTCACAACTACTCATTTCAGTAGAAATACTGAAGACTTTCATCCCTGAATTAACAGCAATGTTAACATTATATAACATTATATTCGGCTAGATTTTTTTGGGAGAAAATAATCCAGAATGTGCAAAATGTGTCAGATGCACGACACCCTCCAGCAAATATGGTGAGATGACTCGATACATATTAAACAAACATTTTTAAAAGGATACACTTTCTTTTGTTTTTTCTTTCTTGTAAAAAACTTTTTGGCTAAGGCGGCAAACTTCTTCTTGGACACTGCAAAGAAAGATATATATGCAACCAGGCGAAATCAAAATAAGAGAAATCTAAATACATGAAGAAACATGACATAAGATATCGGATGGAATATATCAAACTGAAGCAGGTTATTCAATTTTACTTACGACCGCCCATATGTGATAACTGTCTCCGAAATTCTGCATTTTCGTCTTTGCCCTGTGGTTGACTAAATGGGAACGCTCCAAGTTCTGCTTGATTATCAGTACCATAGCCTTCTATTTGGTCTGAACGTAAAATAGACATGTCGTGAATTCATGATTGCGTTGATATAAAATACTTTAATGATGCGACTAAAAGTGGGTTATCCCTGTGACTTCTAATGTACACTAGGCATATTACGTATTGAATCTTCAGAGCAAATTCGTGTAGAAATATGACCTATTAAAGTTATGGAATAGCATCCAATTATGGGAGGGAAAATAATAGAAACATAATTTATAGAAACAATGAGTTTTATAAAGAGTGCACTTGAACAGTAGTGAAATAATAAATAGTTGTGTTCCTAGGAGATATCAAAACAACAAATCACCTGGGGGAGGTCTATTTGGATCTAAGTTTGGACTCTCAAATGCAGTGGCATTCATACGATCTGAAATACACCATACAGAAATACACATACTAAAACACTAACAAGTACTTGCTTCACCCCGAAATTTTGAAATGATAGCAAATATGGCCCTTTTTTAAAAAAAATAATTTATTATATTAATAATTATATTGGGCCAATTTAAAAAAGCATGATTGAAGTGGTTGTGTTACCTTTCACTATAATATAAGTTCCTAGTATTTGCTATCAAATAATTTCGTAGAGGGTAGGTACAAGTCATGATAACCAAAGAGGTTCTAGTTAAAACTATTCAACACTTGATTTTCACAGAATAGGAAAAAAAAGTAGTAATAAAACTTAGTATGTGGAAATTGTTTAAATGAAAAAAAAGAAGTGAAAAAATATAGAGAGCATATTGAGTAGACACTTGATCACTTTTAGCGCATTTAAATTCATAATCGTTGAAATATATTTATATAAATTCCAAGTAAAAAAAGATATTGTGGTTAAAGGCCTATCATTTTGCATTTTAGTCTAAAAGTCTTTACAAGGTACCTATACTTTGTTCAAGAAATGTATTTAATTCATGAAATCAGATGACTGTAATTGAAAAATTCCTATGAACTAAGTGAATAGTTAAAGGATAATGTGACCGACATAAAGCATCAGAGATAAACAGCAAGAGTTAAACATACCACGCTCCAAAGTCTTCATGAAATCAGCATCTCGTCTTAGGACCTGAAGGAATTCTTCACTTTGCGTAAGTAAAGCCAACCTCTCATCTTCCAAAAACTACAAGATGAGAACAAAACAAATATGAGTTAACTAAGAAAAATTAAGAAACGTGTTTTAAAGATACATTCTCAGCTATAAACATACCTACAATATAATTACTGACTCAAAGATAAACACGTTAAAAGTCTTCAGTCTTACCTTCAGGCAATGCAAAAGAAACGGTCATAAAATTTGTATGAATAACTATAACTTCATCTATTTTTTGCACGATGTTCTATGTTCATGGAGCCACCTTATGGGAAATACATTGTATGGCGAATCAAATATAGCTATAACCTATACGGGTACCTGTATCGCACCTCTCCTACATACGGGTCAGATTTTCAGAAAATGTACAATTGGCAGATCTACACATTTAGAAAACTCTCCTAAATTAGGATGAAAAATGATGAATACCAGGTATATATGAGCATATTTGGTATCGCATTGATTTAAAGTATCGGTTCTGTTAAACTGCATTTTGAAGCTCATATTTGTCTTAAATTCGGGTTATTTGAGAGGATTGGTGAAGGCAATTTGTACATTTTCTGAAGATCTGACCCATATAGGTAATGGATACATTTGATTCTCCATATATATGTAAGCTATGTAAACAAAAACAGGGTGTGCACCAGAACAACTTATTTGGCTATTTCCTTGCCTTTACTGACTTGACAACGCATACAAACTAATGCACATGTTCAGGTATGTTATATAGTTGATACTTGTGAAAAAAAAATCTAAATGTATCTGATGTGTGCATACATAGCTGATGATGTATTTTTAACGGTATATAACTAGGGAGGAACAAACATAATCACAAACTACAAATGGAAATATACCTGCGCTTGCTCTGGTGTCATTTCGGTGCTGAGGGACCTCGCTCTTTCATTTTCCATAATCTTTCTCTGAATTATATTAGAACTTATTTCCTCGGACCCATGCTGAAATCAAGATCGGGATATGACATATGAAAAGTCACTGTTGAAATAGACACTTAGAAAACAATTATTCAAGTCGGAAAACCCCGTTTACTTAGTACCTATCGTTTGTTGTTAACTGTATGTTTCAAATATATAGTAGTTTGTATTTCCACAAGTGAACAACAGGCAATAAGGTATTGTCTTCTGCACACAGATCTTCCAGACATACCAGAAAGGATAATAAAGACAAAACAACATGGAGTTTAACAATGAAAGCTGCAGCAAAAAAAGTTCAATACTGGTTATTTCAGGGTGATGTGTCCTTTTCTTGATGAAGTTCATGCATAATATATGATATCAAGCTTATTAGCGTATTAATAAACATTAAATCGTTAACAAGGCTACATACCGTCGCAGTAACTGTCCGTAAATTGGGATTTTTCTTTGAAGATATAACAGTTATTGTTCCAGGCTCGGTCCTAAGGCTCTGAGATCTCCCTACCTGGGGAGACTTTGTTCGGTGGTGCGTATGTGTGTGGGCGGTAGACATGGAGCGCTGGGGAGACGCTTTCAACCCACGATGGTGAGTATGAACGTGTGGTTGGTGGGGGTGAGGAGAGTGAGGAGAGTGAGGATGAGGATGGTGCTCAGGTGTCGAATGAAGCGAATGGGCTTTATGAATATGCCGCTCAGGAGTAGTGGGAGGTGTCATGGTGAACCGAAGAAAATCATCGGGAAGTGTACCCAGCATCGGTGGATTCCAGTCTCGATATCTTTTCTTGGTCCGAGTTTGTAGGGACGAAGTACTGTGTGCCCGTCCTGAAACAAAATTAAGACATGAATTTAAAATAATGAACCGTTACCGACCATGAGTTTGCTTTTTTTGATATTCCAAAATGCCTGACATTTTCAGGGAAAGTATTTGTGTCAAGTACGTGTGTATGAGTTACCAGAAAGAATATATACATAAGGCATTCTACACGCAGCGTTAGTTGGAAAGAGGTAGAAACTTGGCCATTGGATCTTTTTAAGTATGATATGAAAATTGTATGAAGATTTATTATATAGTTTTATTTTATCGAGTAGGCGACGCCTGGAAATATTCTTGAAGAATAGTGCATTTTTTTTGTGACTGTCTAAATAATTATCAGCCTTAAACGATTTTGTTTAAAAAGAAACAACCCTACTTCAGGATATTAACAGAAAATGTATAATGGGGAAAATCAATTCATGACTTCAAATGAAGTATGTATTAATTTGTTTAACTTCACTTAGTCGTTATAGCTATACCTATTTAGCAACTTCACAGTAGACCAACACTAAATAAGTCACTAACCGGTGTAATCGTGGTTCAGAAGAGACATCATTGGAGGCATTTGGGTTGGTGGCGGAGTAAAATCTTCGTCTAAACCAAGAGCTTTCTTTAATAAAGCTTTCTCTGACACAGCATCCTTTCGGTTTGGTGTATAGCCTGTTGCCCCTTCAAGGTCGGCCCTTGTCAGTTCGTTTTCGGCAGGAACATGACTGGGACTGCCCATAGCAGCCATAACATCGGCTGATGTAGTTTTTGAAGCTTTTGCGCTGTGACTAGGTGACGATTTAGATTTACTAGGTGATAAACCGGGAGTGCTATTGAGACAATCATTGTAGCTTGGGGGGTCAAATCTGGCTCCATATTGCGGAGGACTTCCTACTTCGCTACTACTGGCAGATGATAGCGCCTTCTGGAATTAGGACCATTAATTTCTCTTAACATATCAAATTTTAATTATCTTCCTTTTCTGTGGCACAGAGGGAAAAAGAAATATATTCATTGTTCAGTGCAGGGAACAAAATTCAAGCGGTCTGTACGAATGGGTGAACAATGCTCAGTCTACCTATTATATTATACAGATTTGTTATGGACAGAATATGATTTAGGATCATTTTACTATTTGCTAAATTGAATTTTAAGATATTCACAAGTCGATATTTTGTGTAATGTAACAGTTGGAACATGCAATTGGGATATGTATAACCCTTGTGACAGGGATTGTGAACATCCCATTTAAAAAACGTGGAATCAAATTTATGGAATCATTTGTTAGATTGAGTGAGAAAATAAGATTTCAAATATTGATTCAAGTGGGTTTCAGTAACTTTTAAGACCTCAACCTCTATGCGCACAACATAGTTAAAACCACTGGACACATATTCCATTCATTCAGATTTATATAAATATAATGTGGAACAAAACCATTCATGCTTTTTTTTCTTGCAAGCATTCAACTCACCACTGGTGTAGGCATTTTCATCAAATCCTGGTTCATATAAATGGGCGAATCATCCCTTCCATCCCTACTATCAAGGCTTGGGGTTTCTTTGGAATCATCTTGTCCTTCTGAATCTACATTCATTGTTAAAAGCTGATCTATCGTGTCATCAACGGCACCATTATTAGCACGTAACACTGCTTCAATGACATCTTCGTCCATGTTAGGAAACATAAGTTTGAAATCTCTCATAGCCTGATAAAAATCCAGCTGGCGAGTAGGAGGGCCATCTCCGACATTTTCTGTACCTGCTCCAACGTCTGACAGGACGTTGCCATCCGCTGGTCTCCCAACCGGATGAGTATCTGGAGCAGTTGCCATCTTGGTTGTTTCACAATCAGATTTCTCACGATTGAAACGACTTCTTCAGGTTCATTCCATACCTAGGGGCACTTCATATCGATTATGTAATAAGGATTTCGGATCCTGGTCTACCCAGAAACAGGGGTCCTGAATGAATCATCCATCCAACTACCTGCAAAAATGAGACATAATTAGTACGTAATTAGAAGCACACGAATGATAAAAGTATATGGTTGATTATAATAGTAAGTCAGTATAGACTTGGCCATCATGGGAAATGTTATATGTTGTATGAGGTACTGCATCATAACCCTACACACGAGTAATTTATAAGATAGAAAATTAACCAAATATGTAGGCCTAGCCTAGAGAACGATATTATTCTAATTTGGTATATCATAATGACATAAATAATGCCAAACTTTGTGTAATTGGACCTCGAACAGTTATTATCAGCAGGGAGCTAGGATTAAGATAGAATATAATGAGACTTGTGTCTAGGAGACTGTATACGATGGCCACGAATTTTTACTGATGTGACCGTTTTGAAAAAGCGATTTGAAAAACAAAATATCCATAATAATGTTTCTCCGTGTGCTAAGAAAAACGGCCGAAAAAAACGAGTCGATCATGATATAAAGGCCGATAGACTATAGCTCCATGACTAGTCTGATATCATGTCTTCATGCATGACGCTCGGATGGGAATAATTATTAATAGGCTATAGGCTATAGGCAGTTGCTAAGTGGAGCCTGATCAGCTCTGCTGGGGCACCTCTTGAACAACACCAGGTACAGTCTAAGCCCCGAAACCTGGCAAGAGGAAGACTGCTGAAGAAGTGGTTAAAAGGCAATGAGAAGCATGCGCAGCATGTATTGCAATCACTGAACCTGCTACGGCTGACTGTTGGGAAAGGCTGACTGACAACTAGGAACAGGCTAGTTGACAACTGGGAAAGACTAGCGACACCGGGAGAGATTGGATTCAAATTGTGCAGCTTTTGCCGGTGGGCTCTGCGGGCATGAAACACGGTCCGGAACACCCATGGGGCTGCACAGGAGGTTAAGTTGTGGAATGCAGTCCAGAAACGGATGTGAGACAGAATAGGAGATAAGCCCGGACACACACCAAAGTGCTTACAGCCTATACCACAACTTCGAAGGAATGGCATTGCCTTGGATAACATCTGGAATGGCCTTGACTGTAGGTGGAAGGGGGTCCACATATGGCGCTGCCCCTAGAAACCTGCAGTTGCTAAGTGGAGCCTGATCAGCTCTGCTGGGGCACCTCTTGAACAACACCAGGTACAGTCTAAGCCCCGAAACCTGGCAAGAGGAAGACTGCTGAAGAAGCGGTTAAAAGGCAATGAGAAGCATGCGCAGCATGTATTGCAATCATTGGCTCAGTGAAACATAGTCTTAATTCCTTAACATTTGTAGACGAACCGCTACAAGGATCAGAGAAAATTGTCATGACGATGAAATATAATTTTCCTCTCATAAACCAATGCAAATGCAATGTAAATAATTAAGGCTGTGCCTGTGGATAGTTGAAGCGATTGTACGATGGAGGCGCCCCGAGTTCGAGGCGCCCCGAGGCCCCCGAGGCGCCCTGCCCGAGACCCAAGCGCCCCGGCTAAGATCGAGGCGCCCACCGCATACACCGAAGCGCCCTGCCGCCCATAGACCGAGGCGCCCCGGTCTAAGACCGAGGCGCCCACGGCATACATCGAAGCGCGCACGGCATGAACATTGAATATTTGAGGAAATGTACCTTACAATAATCCATACCAAAAGTAACCCTAACCCTAAATTGGTTGTCCTAAGTCAGTAAAGGCAGTATATACCCCAGCTAACAATTTTCCGTTGTATTCACGTTGTGGCGACGTTATTTTCTATTTTTTGGTCGGTTGTAATTACGTAAATCTGTATGGAAGAAATAACGTGAATACAATGTAGAAATTGTTTTTTAAAAAAATTATTATTCTTAAATTTAAGTTTTCTTTTGTTTAAAAAAATGAAAAAAATGTTTACGTTGCATTCACGTTCACGTTCCATACAGATTTACGTTGCTGCAACGTAAACAATCACAACGTAGAAATTACGTAGTGTGTTAGCTGTATAGTGGACTCTTAGGCCGGGGCGCCTCGATCGGAGACCGTGGGCGCTTCGATCTAACACCGGCAGGGCGCCTCGATGTAAGGGGTGAGCGCCTCGATCTTAGACCGGGGCGCTTGGGTCCTGGCGCTTGACGCTTCGATCTGGGCGCCTCCATCGCATGGCCGTTGAAGCACTACTGTGAAATCCCAAAATTTCTTATTTACACTTACAGCGAAGCAGTTAACTTATCCGACCACACCTTATAATTTAGCCTGTATTACCACCCAATTTTATGTTGCGCGTCAAGTCGGTGCATGATTGGGTGTGTACATGCTGTAGCTTAGTGGAATCCTGGACGTTTGGGCCCCGGGATCATTGGGCCCCGGGATCATTGGGCCCCGGCCTGGTCGATTGGGCCCCAGGGCTTGGACCATTGGGCCCCGGGCTTGGACGTTTGGGCCCCGCAGGGCCTTGGACGTTTGGGCCCCGACCTTTGGACGTTTGGGCCCCGGCCGGTTGTGTATTCATGAAACATGCTGGGTTGGACGTTTGGGCCCCG
The DNA here is from genome assembly GCA_942159475.1 of Sthenelais limicola. Lineage (NCBI taxonomy): Eukaryota > Metazoa > Annelida > Polychaeta > Phyllodocida > Sigalionidae > Sthenelais > Sthenelais limicola. Next base: position 34,670,243 of record OW804098.1, read on the forward strand.
GCCTTTGGACGTTTGGGCCCCGGCCTTGGCCAATGTGTATTCATGAATCATGCTGGGTCAGTCAGTCAATACACACTATGTGTATTCATGATTGGTCAGTCAACCTTGGTCAGTCAATATACACTAGTGAATATGTGTATTCATGCTGGGTCAGTCAATACACACCATGTGTATTCATGATTGGTCAGTCAATCTTGGACGTTTGGGCCCCATAAATATACATATGAATACACATTTCCAACGAATACACCTTCAAATACTGGCTGGAAAATACAAATTTTGTATTCTTATTGTCCACCATATGGTCTCCTAACGAAATGATTTATTATTTGATTCATTTATATTTAGGTATTTTAATTCACAAAGAATGTATCAAAGAATACACAATTCCATACAAATACATCAGTTGGACTGATGTACTTGTATGTGTAGTAACCGTGGTTAACACGAGAGGGCAGTAGGGTGGGTAGTAGGATAGGACATGTTTCTTTTACTGAGGCATGCGCTAAGGGAAGGGGAGGGGCTAGAGGGAGGGAAAGGTATCATAGGATAAAGGGTCCACCAATACGGATACCCCGGCACTCACCCCCCCTGGGTATATATACGGGGAATACTGGGATATACATAAGAATATATACATAGAACGGGAGAGACTTGGGACATTCATATAGACTGGAATATAGAGAGATATGCGGTAGATACCACGACGTACTAGACGCACTATGTGCGCTAGAACCAATATATTATAACACCCTGATCTCGGATTGTCATGCAGTAACAACCGTAAGAATACAGGGAAGGAGTCTCATAAGATCTCATATGATTCAATGTCTATACTAACATCAACCTAGCATCTATGTACAGGATAAGATACAATATACAAGTAGTGGCGTACTAAAACTCATCGTGTTGTGTTGTTCATACCGGAAACCTACAGCTACTATATATCACCATGACTCTCTATTCAATATCGCCTATCGTCTCCTACAATATCACGTTCTATATTAAACATCATGAGAGGCAATACCCCGAAGTCCGAGTATATTCTAATGCATATGAATACTAGCTAGATATATTCACCCTGGCCCGATGCACCGCCCAATAGCATAAAGATCCGAAGCTACGCGCGCAACACTGGTTGGAGAACCACGGGATTGGAGATTGTGTGCAGAGGGGAGGGTGAGTATTTGGATAAATGTCGAAACGGGGGTCATCAGTGGCGGACTTGGTGAAGGAAATACAGGAGAACAATGCTCGAATTACACAAAGTGCAAAGAACTTTGCTGAAACAACAGAACGAATCGGCAAAGTGGAGAGGGAGAAGGTGTCCATAATCAAAGATGGAATAAAAAATCTTGCTAAATTAATGGAGAAGAGATTGGCAAGAATGAAGGCGTCCGCAAGACCTAGTGTGGGGGTTCATGTGAATAGGGAGGTAAAGACGGAAAGAGAGAGTACAGAAGATTCATCTCCGGACTCTTCTGTCCAGGGACCACCGAGTTACGCTAACTTGAGCGCGGAGAGTACAGCAGTGGGAGGTGCTAGGCCCAAGAGAAACAATCCATTCGCAGCAGATTTTTGTGATGACCCTAGTGTGCCATTAATACCTGAAGTAACGTGGGACGCTGGTAAGCCGCCATATTACACAGAGCCATTAGTGCCACTCCCTTATAATCCAGACTTTGACTACTTAAGCCCGCAAGGGGCCAAAGAGGAGCTGCTCAGGCAAAGCGTGGATATTGTCAGCAAAGAGTTGCAGAGAACTCAAGCCGCTCTTAAGGCAGCGGAGGAAGATACCCTGAGGACAGTCCAGGATATGAGAAATGATTGGGAACGAACGAATGAAAAAATGTTAAAAGATGCCGAAGATAGGCACGAAGCTAGGATAAACGTACTAAAACTAGCATGGGAGGAGGGCGCGCGACGAAGGGTGAAAACTGCAGAAGACGGAAATAGGGATATAATTGTAACGCTGCAGAATGACTGGAAAAATGCACAACAGAAAATGGAAAAAACAGAACAACAGAGAAACGAATATATGACGAATGAAAAAGAAAACCATAACAAGGAGTTGGAGGAGCTGAAAAGGGAGCTGGAGGAGGAAAGACGGGCCAGAGCTAGAGCCAATAGGAAGGAAGAAAGCGATCGGGAGGAGTGGGAGAGGGCAGAAATAGCAAGACACGAAATGGAGGAGGTGAGAGAGGCCAGAAATAGAGAGTGGTGTGAGGAAATGGAAAAGGAAAACCAAATAAGGGAAGCAAGGGCAAACTGGCTAGCAGAAGAGATGGATAAGCTGAAAATAGAACATGAAAAGGAGAGTGCCCTATTTAGAGATGCGTCTGTGCGTTACAAACAGGACAGGAAGAACCTTACAGACATGGTCAGAAATCTCACGAACGCTGGAGGGGTAGAGCAGCCTAAAAATAGCGTACTGCGGACACCCCAGAGAGCAAACCAGCAAGCAACGAAAATAGGTGTTAGTAGCACAATTTGCTCAGAAGATTCCGGGGATATAACCGAGATGTATAGGCTACCTAATGTGCTCCCAGCGTTTACCCCTGCACAAACAGGAAGATGGTCAGATAAGTCTAACGAAGGGGGAGGGGCGGCAATGAGACACTTCATTAGGGGGCCTGAAAATTTTCGACATTCAACGGCGACCAGAAATGTGTCTGAATTCCTGACAGAGTATGAGGACTATGCAAGTGCCTTGGGCAGTAGGGTGGGTAGTAGGATAGGACATGTTTATAAGCAGGGAAAAATAAATCAGAATGAAATAAAAAGGTATATAAGGCGACTTACCAGTGCGAGGTGTGGGGAAGGTTGGTTGTGGTGCAGAAGCGGAAGGGGTGCAAGGAGGGGTAGGGATAAAGAGAGTAGAATATGAGGGTTTCTTGAATATGATAATATATGATGAGTAATATGGGTTATTATAAAAGAATAAGAAAAACTAAAAACATAATACGTAACTACTATAACTAAAATCTACTGGGATATACAAAAAATGTGCTACTCGTTAGCCCAGCGGCGGTATGCCCTGAAAACAAGAGCACACGCCCGCCCATAAAACCACCGAGCTGCCTTCAAAGACAGGCCATAGACGAGGAGCCGAGCTAAATCGCTCAGGCTCCATACGTCTCTGGTTTCGACAATGACAATGTCATTGTCGATAGCCAGGTAAAGTTCTCGGCCTGCCATGGTTTCCAAAAGGTTTGAAGATCGGGAAAATATATATAGGAGATAGGAAGCTGGTGTAGGGGGTCGGCGGAAATTGGGTGCTGCTGCGAGAAGTTAAGCTGGAAATGATGTCTACAGGATACCAAATGGGAAATTTGCCTAATCAAAGAAACCACTCTGATATCATTGTAGGGGCACGCCAATTGGTTAAAAAGATTTGATTGACGTAATAACTGAACAAAGGGGAGGCACCGGGGATCGAATCATGATCGGGTCATAAGATCATGACACCATGACACTCATAGAGATAAGGAGCGAGGGAATAATGAGAGAATTTTTTTTTAGAATCCATGAATTGAAAACCATATAATTGAATGAAGATTAGAGCGGTGTATAGTTGATGAGTCACTGATAAGACAAAAGCAGATTGGGTGTGAAAGTCAACGAAAAGCAGAAAGTTTCAATCACTAGGTGACAGGTGGGCATAAAAAACGCTGAGAAACGCTGGTCGTAATAAGTTTTACAGATATGGATTTCGTGGGAACGTGGGGGTTCGTTAGGACGAGGTAGTATGTTGTTCGTCGGCTGATTCGAGGATCCGATGTTTACATAAAATAACGTGTTGATAGAAATTGGGGAAACAAGGATGACTATAGTTAGGACAGAGTAAACTGAGTCTCGGAATATTCAGGTAAGGGTTCATGGTATTGTCTAGATTCTTTTTCGGTATATGAGAATAGCAGGAGTGGTCCAGGGGTGGATTAGTATAAAAATAACATGAAGTGAGCATACCAGCGTCTCCGGGGAAACACGATGCCATATAAGACAGGCAGGTGAGGTGACTATGGCAACGCAGGGAATAGACTGATCTATACAGATGAAGGGAGCACGGGCCGGCAGCGACCTAGTAGGCTAGGTTATACTGATGCATAATTTTAATGACAATAAAAATATGAGGGAAATAATCCACCTAGACCCTGGGCATGGAATAGACAGATGAGATTATCAGGAGAGGAAGGGCGCTGCCGAATGACAAGCCATTTCTGAAGCTTTGCTCGGCTTTGCAATTTGGTGACAATGCTGGAGCATAGTAAAATAAATATTAGGAACGCGTCGATCTTGTGTATTAAAGTGTATTCGTTTTGGCTTTTAGCTCCCTGGATTAGATATCCTAGGCAGTTGCCTAATTATCGATTGGAAGTAGAATGGTACTTGCTATCTTTATACGAGAAATGTGAAAAACTCCTACGATCCCTGAAAGTTAGGCCGGGAAAATGGTACCCTACCAAGCGTTTGCGGGTAATGAGTGATAAAGACAGAATGAGTGCGATCTTGCATCAGGTCTATAGGATTTTGGATGTACTATTGAAATTATACTCAACGGATTATTTAAGAAAGCGCTGTTGCCAGAGAAAAAATCACAAGGAGGCGGACACCAAGCGGTTCATGGCATTGTCAGGTTTATCTAAAACAAAAGTGCAGGAATTGCTTCAAGGGACGGTCAACGTAATGTCACCAATCGAATGGATTAATGGAGATTGGTTGCTGCATGCGGTGGGTCAAGTTTTCATTCTCTGTCTGTAGTGACAATCTTGGGGAAGGAGAAAGTTGATACATTTGAATCAGATAGGGAGAGGGGTGACGTCACGGGCTAGCCGGCAAATATGGAAGTGACATATATCATTTTGTAATTCGAGGATTCGGTTTGAATGGATGGAATGCAGAATGATTGTTCTTAAAATCGTTTAATGAAAGGAGACGCCTAATGATGATTGAGCGAGACAACGTGTGATACAACGAGGCGTTATCTTATATGGTCGTGTAAAGGTGACATGTTGTGATGAATTTGACTCGTGAAGATAACGTTCTGAAAAGCATACATTTCAGATAGAATTAATGAAGGTATGGTTTTCTGTTAAAACACGCCGTGGTGGTCGTTTTCGGGTGTATCAGGGAAATAAATTCTTGGGAGGCCCTTGGGCTACAAACTATGAGTAAGACATAATAATAAGTGTATGTCATATATAATTGTCGCTGCAAGAATGGTTGTTTCAGAGTAGAAATAAATGAATCATTTTAAGGTGTGGAGCGCAATGATTTTATGTTATGAAGGGAGTGAGGGTGAAGGTTACTACAACTGGTCTTTATCTTGAAGACAAAATATATGGGCTATTATTTGGTAATTCGGTGAGTGTCTACAAGGAACTCACTGGGGATTGATAGCCTGGGATCTGGGGGTATGTGTGACTAGATGTTGTGTGAGCTTGGGACGTTTGGATTGATATCTGTTGATGGTATATACAGCTTGTGGGATACGAATTTTTGTATACCCAATGAGAAAACAATAATCTCTCCTCAGAATATGATGGGGGTGGGCTTGTGGGGTGATGACACTCGGCGCGTGTGTATTACTGTAAGATGTTTATGTCATATTTTGTGGCTTGAAAATGAGTGATGGAACATACGCAAAACTGAAAGTATCGTGTCTGGCAGGGCGGGTGGCACAACATAGGTCGCGTGCGCAGGAAGTATTAACTCAAAACATTAATTATGAGTAGGAGTCAGGGGTGGTAAATATGGGTAATAAAGCTTGGCAGAGGAAGTTGGAAGGTAATAAAGGATGATGGGAAGAAGAAAATAACAAATACACGCGGATCTTGAAAGGGGGTCTGAAGTTTAGGGTCTGGAGTTTGGTATTTGGAGTTTAGTGTCTGCACTGGTGTCCTGATGTGGCGGTAGTCCTCAACTTTGAATACGATGGAGCTGGAACAGAGACAAATGTGTCGTTTGGAAAAAGCTAGATTGGGTGCAGACGAGCTGAAGATCTTGAAAAAGCAGAAGAGAAACTTGGGGATATTGCTGGTCAGGGCCACTAGGTATTTCCTTGTGAACCCTGTGAACAGAGGTGGATCCGCACGTATTTCCACTAGAGAACGATTGGAAAGGGATACGTATATATATATTATGAAGGAACGTTGCAGAATCTATGTTGAAAGCAGGGGTTTTCGGGCAATAGAACGGCTCACGACAAGGGGCGGAAGAATGAGAAGTGTCTTCGAAGCCCAGAAAGCAGTAACTGTGTCCGATAAATTATTACATTTGACAAAGGCGGTGGGCGAAATGTTGCTAAACATCTTGGACGTCTATTGTGCTGAGGAATTCAGATTAGAATGTATAGAAGATAAACGACAACACAGATTGATTCCCTATCTACAGAAGCGCACAGGCCTGGCGAGAAAACTTATAGTCGCTAACTTGGAATCGGATATTGACTTTGCGACCCTGGGTGACGTATTACCAGAAGAGTATTTGCCAGACATAATGACAAGAAAGGTGAGTTATATGGAGTCTCACAAATTAGTGGAAGATGGGGGCATCCCCGTGTAAGCATATACTGTCTATATTTGTCGTGGTCGATTGGTAAAACATCACCAGTTGCTAGGGAGTGGGAAAAAAAAAAAACAAAAAAAACAAGACTATAATGGGTGGGTGAAGATGGACCTAGGGTATATAAAGCATGCCGGTGGAGGGGGGGGGGGGGACCAGGGATATATAGTATTGTCACAGGAGATAGACCTGGTATAATAGGGTTTGCATCACTGTAGTGAAAGATGGATACAAGAAGGGGGAGTGAGATGATTAATGCGGAAATTATTAGGAGAACAGATAGGGCTGCCAAAATGGCAGCCATCTTGAATCAACAGGTCAGGGCCAATTGGTTAATGCTCGAAATCTTGAAATTCTTCATGTTGTCTCCATCTCAGAGATATCCGGAGTTTGAGCCCATTAGAAGGCTGCAAAAGGAGACGCATATCGTTCGCTTGAGAAAAGCGGCATTTGATTTTTTAAGAGGCCTACGTTATGAGCCTATTCGGTCCTTGACGATTGATATCTCGCAGAGACATACTCTCACGCCATTAAGGAGGCTACAGGATACGGTATGCATTATCTCGGATTTAACATATGAAATTTTAAACATGTTTCGTCCAAGGGTGAGGGGGATATTCCCTGAAAATATGGAGCAAGCGGTAAAATTCCTGGACAGGCTAACAGAAATGTCTGAGGCAACTATAAGACATCACCTGTCGTTACCGGTGGATGTATATCAAATCGAGCTAAGATTGCCTCTGTCATGGATGCCCGTGGGCTTGAAGGTGAGTTTTGGACAGTTGAAACCCATAGGTACACAATACATATCTGAAATGTGCAGGGTTATGTTATGAGAGTATATTAGGCTTTATGATAAGTTTGGGGCTCTGTTGGATCCATGGTGACATGGTATACATGTAAGATATGAAGGTATAAGATGCCTACGTGCAACTCATTGGGGTGTCGGGGTTGTGTGGAGATGCAAATTTAAATTCATGTAAGGAAATTGAAACGAATTGGAGGCGCATTTAGTCTTTTGATCGAGTGTAATGTACTGTGCTGGATTCAGGTTGGGGTAAATGGAGCCAGTAACCTAAAATGGTGGGATTATTGGTGTATTTTGATGGGGGCTGGAACGTATGAAAAGTGGAGCTTGGAAGGCAAGACAGTTAAAATTAGACACAGCAATTGGGCTCAAGCAGTCGAAACCCATAAGTAGCTTGCAAGCGGTTGGGGGGGGGTTGTTCTATAAATTGCAAGACAGGCCTCATACACGATAAGTGGCTAGGTGTCATTATGCAGTATTTCATCTAGCAGAGGAAGGTCATGAGCTGGGAAACCCGTACCCTAACTTGATATGGGGATGTGTCGTATGCTTGAGAGGGAGGAGGGAAGGAGCAAGCCCAATAGGTCTTGGACTGGTCTGGTCTCAGATATAAGCTCAGCACAGCCAGAGGGGGAGCATCACTTGACTTTTGTACAGGGATCAGGAACGAACTTGCATATAGAAAGAACGGGGATTAGTATCTTACTACAGGACTAGGATCGCAAGATGTTCGGACTCATAATAGGGTGAGTTTACTAGAAGTATATCACTTTTACATAGGCCAGTGAAGGCTAGTGTGGATTTCTCAGCATTAAGCCGTTTTTCATTATTTGCTAACTTCTTGTTTTTAGGATCATGATGTGCATGCCATATAGTTGCATGGCTACAACGGTTCTAAGGCACAACTATGGAGTGGTATTCACTGACCGTGGTACATTGATAACAGGGGTGGAAACTTTGAGTTTAGGCTTCCGTTCTGAGCTGAATATTATACCTCCACAGCCGATCCAGATAGTTAAGGGAGAATGGCCAAAAGGTTATGAAATGGTGGGGGAGTCTTTAGACAAGTATATCAGGGAGCTACATTCGAGGGCCGCAAGGGAGTATGAGCGTGCAAATCACTTGAGAAATATTTTGCAGCGCCCTAAACGATTAAAAAGAAATTATCTGGCCCCGTTTGGGAAAATTGTGGCTGGGATTCTCGATCTATCAACTAACTCTGATTTAAGAAACGTAGAAAGACACATTATTCATAGGCTTGCACCAGGGATAATAAGAAACCCACACCTGAGGGATGAGGCTCTCATGAAGTTAGTGGCCAATTCCAATATCATATTTAGGTTCCTAAGATCGCATGTAAACGAATCAATAAGCGCCATGGATGAATTAGAAGATAAATGGCTACGCTTTGCGAATAAGACGGCTCAATTATCGGACATAATGCACGAGGAAGTGGACTCACAGGGGAGAATCCAACAGCAGCTCCAAGGCTCAATTTTGGAATGCCTGGCGATAAGAAATTACATTGAAGATATAACGATAGTGGGTGATGTCTTGGAAACATTAAGAGAGGGAAAAATACATGAGTCACTTGCCAAGGTATTTATGGAAAGTCAGTGGGAAGAGAGAGTGAGACAGGTATTAGGAGATAACAGCACTTTGAACATTTTGGGGGATTATATCGACTGGAATACTAACGTTGGGGTACAGATAGGGCCCAACAATACGATCAACATACTGGTACCAATTTCCCTAGCAAACGATTCGGAGCCCCTTCAGTTGTATGAAATGGAGGTGTTTGATACGCCATTGCATGTGCACAGGGAATCTCAGGATGGATGCACACGATTGAGATCGGCCACACAACGCATGTTGGCCCAACGCGGCTCAGGGGAATTAATGGAGGTAGACGCCATTGAATTAATGCAATGTACTAAAAAAGGGAGCTACATATGTCCATTCACCTTCATAGATAATTCAGGAAAGGATGAGGACTGCATGATCGCTTTATTTAATGACCATAGTGCCAATGTTCTTAGGTATTGCATGTTTGACATGTACTTGAAGAAAAGGGCGCCAGACATTGTTAAAAATGTGGAGGGGTCAACGTACTTGCTTATAAATAAGGGACCCAAGGGGTTACTGACATGCAAAAATAGTACAAGGCAGGTCAATGTCGTGGGGATCACTGTGTTCGAGGTGTCCTGCGGATGCACCCTGCAGATTGACCACCATAGATTGGCACCAAAGGAGCTGACGTGTAGAGAATTAAGCGGGGTAGAGGTTTCTGTGGCGCATGGGTTTAATTTGGCATTTGCAAGAAGTTTTGGTATACCGGTGGGAAACTTTTCGGGAGAAAGCCTCACTAATTTCTTGGTACATTTAAATTTGCCAACAGGTAAGGAACTAGGGAAAATGCTAACAGCAATGTCCCCCCAGCAGTTTGCAAAAGGAATGGAGGTAAATAAGGTTGCGAGAGAAATTAAGAGTAACATGGAGCAAGGTGAAGCATGGCAATATAAGGCATGGCGAGATCTAACAGATCTAACTGTAACGCCGCAGGTACCACTGGTATTCTGGCTAATAGAAATGATACATGTATTAATAACCATTTATCTTTGCTATAGAATTTTCAGAATGCTCGCGATCATTGGATCGTTAAAAGGGGCGTTGGCAGGGAAGATCGGCTCAACCCTGGAACTATTTCCAGAAGATAGTTGGGGCAAGATCGAATGGGGAACACAAGGCCCCGCCCTGAACTCAGATTCACTTGAAGCAGGCAAGTCTGGGGAATGGCCGTCATATGGTACAATGCTGGCAGGACTAGTAGTAGTATACGTGTTGGGACAACTAATACGACGGATCTGTAATGGGTGTGGATGTAGAAAAGCTCGAGGCCATAACACGGCAGGACACACAATACTTAGCCTCCGTGTACAGGAGGGAGAGAAGCGGTATGCTCTTTTCCTGTGTAAATTGGTATATCCAGTGGAGGTACTCAGATCGGCCACGCCACCTGTCGTCACGGGAATGGTAGCAAAACAGGTTTGCTGCTCGTTCAGGACAGTTGTTCGACTTAGGTGGCTTGGGGGCCTAGAGGTAGAAAATGCTGGTTCAGCAGAAACGGTCGAGTTGCCAGAAGAAATAGTATTCTGGTCACTAAGACCTGCAGAAAAGATCGAGCTTCTTAACTCCACTTCCAACAGCCGACTCCTGGTAGCCACTAATCTCCATGGAAATGAAGCAGCTGTTGGTTCAAAACTATAAAAACGTAAGTAGGTAGGGTGTTGCGCATGCGAGGGGACCTGCAAAACTTCTTCAAGTTGGTATCATACAGATTTTCTTTGATTAAGACAGAAAATACTATAACTATTGGTGGAATATTGAATAATGCATGGCTGCCATAGGCAGAACAAAAGGCCCCTCTAGGGACTAATGAAAAGTAATAATAATGCATGTAAATATAACATAAAAACCACAAATTAATGGTTGTAACCTCCCCTGATCTTTAACATATGTATGACTGAAGGAGAGTGAATGAAGCATCACTTAATGGGATAATCAGTGTTGGTAATATAAATCTGTGTATGACCTGTAAAGGAATGTATACGGTGTCTAAATCCTCCCATTTATGACTCATTACAGGAGGAGAACGACCAAGGCCCGTTGGACCACATGGCCGGTAACACTCCAAGCGTGAGTCGGTAAAAAGACATTTTGCATTAACCTTCAAGCAAGCAGACACCACGTGACGATTCCCGGACGAAAAAGAAATGCCATGTTGTCCGTTCGCCCCCACGTGGGCTCTCTCCATCCGGCAAACGGGGCGGTCCGTTTGGATAAAAAGAACTTTCCTTATGCTTAGTGATGATTCCACAACGCGTTTGGCGCACACACCCGGCTTAACAGACCACGCGCCACTACTTCGCCTTGCCTGACGCTACAACCTAGTTTACATATACTACTACGCTCATCCCAACGTGGCGGAACTTTAACCTAATTTATCGATACTTAGTATACATGATGGGATACTCATTAAAAAGTTAGCTAATATGTACTCAATATACTCATTATAGTTAGCCAATTGATATCACTAGTGCTATATATATTTGTGTGATCAGGATTATCATTGTTGCTATATTGTTGTCTCTTTGATTTGCTTGTTATGTTTCTTCTTGTACTATCTTATATTTGGATTTTATTTACTGTTTGAGCGAGCAACTATGCAAATATTTGCAGCATGAAGCTGGTTCCTTATATTGTAACACCATTTATCCCCAACGTGTCTCCCTATCCTATATATAGACATATAGATAATACCCAGGTATCCAGCCCTACCCGGTCCCCTTTCCAGACACATTCGAATTAGTAAAGTTATGGTTTTAATTAATTGCGTTTTCTCGCCCACTGCAGGTATCCTTGTGGCATTGCCCATAAATTGTTCATGTGATCTGAATAAGGCTGCATAGGGCCACCTGTCAGTTCCACCCCAAGGTGCTAATATATATACCTCATGCATGGCTATTCATGCTGGGTTGTTTTCCTTTCATAATGGGGGGGGGGAGGGAGGGGGTAGCGCATGCTTCACCATTGCGGTGGCAAGTCACAATATTCAGGAGGGGGCTGATTTCTTCTAGCACGTCCATGAATGCTGGTACTATCTGCTAATCTTTGCTAATCACATACAAGGTTTGACAGTGTCCATTATTAATGTTCAAATGTTTTTACTGGCAATAGTTATCAACCACTGTCAAGAATGTTCTTATTAGCAACAAATCGTCCATATTATCCCCATACTTTTTGGTTTCTAGTGAGGTTCTGTAAGGCAGTTCCTGGGCACTTGATTATAGTACAAATCCCTAGCCTTAGTCTTAGCCAGGCGGTCAAGCCTATCGCTGGATGTGGAATTAAGGGATATAGGTGCCTGGGCATGGCTGGTAGAACAAAAGAGGGGTAAGGATGACACCCACGAGTGGGCGTAGGTCTTTAATCTTACGGGATGTGCGGGCTCATCTTAGGATGAAGTCTGCCATCTAGCCGGGATGCGGCTCATCATGTAATCACGCATTCTATCTTCCAGCACTGTTGTTTGTCTGACGGCCCTCATGACGCTCAGACACATTCCTGCATTCGGTCTGATAAAATCATATTGCCACATTGGAATCGGCATTATTTTTGTGCCAAACCTTGGGGAGGGAATATGGGGTAAAGAGATGAAATGCCTAATATATGGGAGTCCTTCCCTAGACTCTGGAGTGGATGTTACTTGTTACTCATTGCTCATTGTTAACAGCTGGGTGTGCGGCCCTAAGGCCATACACCCCTCCACATTCTGCTCTTCTATGCATACAGTCATGGTATATGTACTCGGGTGGAGAGTGTCAGGTGTATATTCATAATATATGGGACTTCCCCCTTCTATTAGTATATTGAATATAGAATCCAATGTAGAGTGAATGCTGGTGCCATCTATCCCTTTTCCTACTCTAAAGGCCGGAATGGGCTTCGTCAATGTCACAAGAAGTTTCTTGTAAAGCTTTGATTGTTTTTGAGTGCAGAACAATCACCTTCAAGTGTTTGGCTCGGATCACAGGGGTGGTTCTGGTGGGTCCACGTAGGATCTCTTTACACAATCAATAAATGATAAATTACTTCAAAATAATTAATCTAATTCTTCTCCCATCTGGGACAGTGTTTCTCCCATTTAACTGGAACACCCCCGTTGCTCCCCCCACATCCTGCATAATTAGGTGTTTTGCTATGTGCGTTGGTTAACGCGGTTGAATTCGCCATTCGGGAACACACAAAATAAGAGTAAAAATAAAAATATAGTCTCTGCAAGGTCCCAAATTTCCTGTCCTGACTTACATCTTATATTACTATTGCTTATGGCTTTTTGGTACAAAATACGCCCAATTTAACCCATACCCCATAGTTACCCCTATATAATTACCAAGTTTGTGCGTTCAGATTTGTACACGAGCGCGTAGGCGATTTTATTGTTAAGATGACGGGAAAAATGTACTACAAGAGGCAAGAGAATGTATTGTATTTATGAGCTACCATGAATCTTGGATTTTGCGTGCGCGTAAGCGATTCTAATTATTAAGGGAGAAAGATGTGTACCTCCTAGAATTGTTATGTGTATTCATGGCTATATTTATCGAGTGTCGGGACGAAAATTTTTAGGGGGATTTTTCTTGCTTATCGAGTAAAAGGGTAGTGTAGTAACCGTGGTTAACACGAGAGGGCAGTAGGGTGGGTAGTAGGATAGGACATGTTTCTTTTACTGAGGCATGCGCTAAGGGAAGGGGAGGGGCTAGAGGGAGGGAAAGGTATCATAGGATAAAGGGTCCACCAATACGGATACCCCGGCACTCACCCCCCCTGGGTATATATACGGGGAATACTGGGATATACATAAGAATATATACATAGAACGGGAGAGACTTGGGACATTCATATAGACTGGAATATAGAGAGATATGCGGTAGATACCACGACGTACTAGACGCACTATGTGCGCTAGAACCAATATATTATAACACCCTGATCTCGGATTGTCATGCAGTAACAACCGTAAGAATACAGGGAAGGAGTCTCATAAGATCTCATATGATTCAATGTCTATACTAACATCAACCTAGCATCTATGTACAGGATAAGATACAATATACAAGTAGTGGCGTACTAAAACTCATCGTGTTGTGTTGTTCATACCGGAAACCTACAGCTACTATATATCACCATGACTCTCTATTCAATATCGCCTATCGTCTCCTACAATATCACGTTCTATATTAAACATCATGAGAGGCAATACCCCGAAGTCCGAGTATATTCTAATGCATATGAATACTAGCTAGATATATTCACCCTGGCCCGATGCACCGCCCAATAGCATAAAGATCCGAAGCTACGCGCGCAACATATGGAATAGTGTATTCGTATGTCCTCCAGTACCCCTTACAGTACCTCCTCCAGTACCCCTTAAAGTATGTCCTCCAGTACCCCTTACAGTACCTCCTCAAGTACCCCTTAAAGTATGTCCTCCAAATCCCCTAATCCAGTACCCTCCTCCAGTAACCACCTATATCCCTTTCCAGCAACTCCTCCAGTACCCCTTACAGTATGTCCTCCAGTACCCCTTACAGTACGTCCTCCAGACTCCGGAATTTTTTTTTTATTCTACACCTGGGAGGGGGGAGTCGGGGGGGGGGGGGGGGATTCCCCCCCCCCCATTTTACACTTGGGTTGTGTATTCTGATATTTAGGGGGCTGACCCAGCATAAATACACATATATACAATAAATACACATATATATTCACTAGTGTGTATTGACTGAGCCAGCATGAATACACATGTATATATTCACTAGTGTGTATTGACTGACCCAGCATGAATACACATATATATTCACTAGTGTGTATTGACTGACTCAGCATTAATACACATATTCACTAGTGTGTATTGACTGAGCCAGCATGAATACCCTGCATGACCCTGCATGAATACACATATCCGGGAAAAAAATGGAACATGGAAAAAAAATTCCCCCCGACCCCGACCCCAAACTTGATAGAATACACAAAGTAAACAACCAAAGTGTAAAATGAAAACATGACCCCCCCCTCCCCCCCCCCCCCACGCCCCCCCCCCAAACGTCCAAGGCCCAGCGGGGCCCAAACGTCCAAAGGCCGGGGCCCAAACGTCCAAGGCCCAGCGGGGCCCAAACGTCCAAGCCAATCCAAGCTCGGGGCCCAAACGTCTTTTTGCTCGGGCCCAAACGTCCAAGGCCCGGGCCCAATGATCCGGGCCCAATGATCCCGGGGCCCAAACGTCCGGATACCGCTTAGGGTAGGGCGTACAACGGTAGGCCTACGGACATAAAATTGATGACTGGCAGTCACACTGCCATTGGCATTGGCTGGAGTGGCGGCTAAGTGTCCGATGCAGAAAAAAACCCTGACCTGAGAACATACGGTCAGCAGAGGAACATTCAATAAATCATAGCTCCAAACAACTTATATCACTAGAGTGTTAGTAACATTGCCATTGACAAACGGAACTTGAGATATAGGCCCGGGATATAGGCTAGATGCCAAAGCCTAATCTCATTTGTGGGTTGGGCTCGGTCTGACAATTTCCCATACCGTATTTAAGTTGTAAGACCGACTCGGTTCCACTTGCCGAAATGTTTGTTATGAACAGGCCTTTTGGGAGAATAAATTGGAATGATGACAACGTATAACTGAGCAATACAATAACTGAGATACTACTGACGACAAGAGTGTATGAGATATTATGATAAACGAAGAAAATTCGCCAAAAAAATAGAAATCAGCGTGAGATTCACCTTCAGTTTTGCATCCCGGAAGTCATTTTCTGAAATCCCGTACATCACCGGGAATCGACGAGATCGAAAATATGGCTGGCCCGGGTAGTCGCCTTGAGAAAGTTGGGACAATATTTTCAAGGTATGTCTCAATATTTTTCTTGCCCTGCAGCGCACTATCAGCATAATGTACAGTCAATTTGTGTATTCTGAATACTGTCCGCACTGAGGTTGGTTTCGGCTTCTTGTGAACCTGGAACGCATGACGGTAGGCGATAATAGGGGGTTGTGTTTATAAAAACACATGTATGACCTTAGCCTGGAGGCTGGAGGTTGGGCTTTGGTTAGGTTTAGCTTAGATAGCCACCTTCTATCTCTATATTGTTCCGCTGTACAGTCAACGTAGTGCTACTGTATAGTGTCGCCTAGGCTATATAAACCAAAGAACTATAATGGTAAAAGCAGAGCTATAGTAAAACTAAAACTAGTAAAAGTAAAAGTCATAAAAAGGGGAGGGGGGGGGGGGGGGGGGTGCTTGTAATTCTAAATTAGCGGAATAAAGAACTAAAATAAATCTTGAGGGAAACATTCTACATGAACCAATGTAAATTATAGTCAGTCTGACTATGACATGATAAAATCCAAAGATTTTATATTATATTGTAATTATAAGTAGGCCTATAGTCTTTATTCCATGATTTGGCCGTGAGCGTACAATATAATCAATATACTTGCCGCTCACAAGGTGGACAATCTAAACTCTGTGTATTGTACAGTGACGTCACAACCGTTCGAGACTATCGGTGAGCTATGCGGACAACACAATTTGATGGAATAAATCAAATAAAGTTGTAATAAGTTAAGAATCATGGAATAAAAGCAAGAATAGCACAGTATCGCGTCTTCGGGGGCCTATATTCTCCTCGTATGGCCGAAAAACAACTCGGCCTACGGCCTCGTTGTATTTGGCCATACTCGGAGAATATAGCCCCCCTCATACGCGATACTAAGACAAAAATGACCAAGGGACATAGCGGGAAGCCGTATCGTCCCGCGGCGGAGGTATCCGACCAAGGGTGCGTAGCGCCCGCGGTCGGATACCGAAGCCAAGGGACGATACGGATTTCCCGCTATGTCCCGCGGATTTTTTTGTATTTATTTCGCCGTTTCTTATCAAAATATATTCGAGCATGACAGGTTTTGTTTACATCAACGTCTTTGTTTACATCAACATCTTTGTTTACATCATGACGCCCGTCATGACTCCCGTCATGACGCATCTGCGTATTTCTACGCGCTGTTTTTTCCGACCTGCGTGGGTCAGAACTATATTTTAGAACGCAAAATTATTTAATTCTGCACTGTCATGTACATTTATTTGGCTTACTGTTTTGAAGTAAATTAGTCTACTAAACATATTCCATCCTTTATTTTCTTAATTCTGCAATTCATTTGTGCGTTAATACTATTTTCATTGGAGAACTATATTCATTCCGTATCAGGCCTGAGGCCTGATACGGCCGTCGTATCGGCCTCAGGCCTGAGTTGCAGTCTCAGGGCTAAGTCAATGGGCCGTACGTATTGACCACAGCCAAAGGTGAAATAATATGCTGTTCTTGCTATTATTCGGGGAGACACGTTGATATGTCAGTTACGTTGACATGATAAGAATGGGAATCCCAGAATTCTGGAAGAACTCTTAAAGGCACGGGACTGTGTGACTTTGCACATGGCAATGTTGACAGTCGGCACCTCTTGAGTGACGTAAGCCAGTGTTACTTAAGCCAGTTGACAGCTCTCCGCTCGGCCGGTTGAAAGTAAAAGTAATGGCAAATGGAATCTGAATGAAGGAAACGGAACGGATCTTTTTTGGGTGTAATACATGTAATATATAATAACACAATAATAATCGATGCTCTGTGATGAATATCAAATGCGGGACAAATAATTCAATTTATTAACATTGTCCATCATTACTTTGTCTTATCAATTCCTAAAAACGTTTTTGTATGTTGTATATCTCTTGTTATTCCCATATTATTTGAAACATGGAATATCGTGTATGTCTGATTTCCTAGCTTCCTATTTCCTAGTTCAACTTCCCGTTGTTTAAGGTTTGACATTGACTTTATTCTTTGCCTTTTACAATATACTTTAGCATATCCTATATCCTGATGAAGGAAGTTATCAGAATCTGAGAACAGTGTCTCGATTAAGAAGTAGCCTATGTATAGACAGATGTACAGAAACCCTAACTTCTATTACCATTTAAGTGTGTAAACAAGTCCACTAGAGCACAGCTAGCTACAGCTTCCTTTTACTCCAAGGGAACACCAAGTTTACAGTCATAACCTTTGCCATATGTTATGCAATCTGGAATGAGGCATTTATAAGATTAAGACAATGCATGACTATAACCCTGGCCAGGTTGGGTATCACTAACAGGGGAGGGAAGGGTTTAGGATTGATTCCTGAACCCACACATGCAGGATTTACAAGGATGCGCCGCCAGTGTGTGGATGCACACATATTTCCTATGTATGTAGATTTAGTGCGGATTGGACTAGGATTTAAAAAATAAATCCGGGATTTTTTTTCCAGTGTCTGAACTTATGGGGATCACCACCACCAACCCCACCACCAACCCCCCCCCCCCCCCTCCTCCTCACATGGGCTTAGGTCCTCCCCAAAGATGTTCCATAAATTTCGCCCACCCTGACTGGCATCCCTGAATATAAATTATACCTCCAACATTATATTATACCTCCATCTCTCATGAATACTCATATTTTGTACTGAAAATAATTTGGAATTCTTAAAGGTCTTGAAGAGTGAAACTATATGATTACTCCTGGGGATGATTAATCATGCACCACAAATGTAGAGGACTGCACTTGATATTAGTTCTTTTTACTAAACTGATAGAGTGATGATATACTGAACTGATACAGCTGATAAAAATGACATGAGGGCAGCTGATATGGTCGACCCGAATGGGGTCGGTAGACCCTTCTCAGGCATGTTAGTAAAAAAACCGATTTCATGCTGTCTTGTATTATTCCATGATTTGGCCGTGAGCAGACAGTATAATCGATATACTTGCCGCTCACAAGGTGGACAATATAAACTCCCTGTATTGTACAGTGATGTCACAACAGTTCGAGACTATGCAGACAACACAGTTTGATAAAATTAATGCAAATAAAGTTCTTTTAAACTAAGAATCATGGAATAAAAGCAAGAATAGCACAGTATCGCGTCTTTGGGGGCCTATATTCTTGTATGGCCGAAAAACGTCCACAATGACGGACCAATGCAACTGCCTCGTATTTATACTACTGAGTTATATACGCGAATGATGTCCTGTGCCTGAGCTTGTTTACTTTGACTTGGGGTAACGGTTAGTAGTAAAATAATGATAAAGATCCAAGTTTCTCAAAGAGCACCCAATATCCTTATGTTAAAGCGATCTCATGCAGCACTCTCAAAATGGGATTTCATGCAACAGGCCTGTAGCTATGGTCTAGGTGCATGATAATTTCACAAATCGGTGTATTTAGGCCAAATTCAAAGTCTAACAGTCGCACAATGAAAAACGAGGTGCCGCTTTACAATTGTGGCTTACAAATACATGGAGTTGTTAAGTCCCAAATCATGAAATTAATTTAAAGCTATTTCTTTTAATTCATTTCCTTATCTGTGGCATAGAGGAAAAGGGGAACATACTCTGTTTCTCCCCATAGCTCAGTGCAGAGAAAGAATTTGTACAGGCAAGCTGAACCATGCTCCGTCTACCTATTAAAGCTATTTTCGTTTTTTTAGGGTTCAAGGACTTCTCAGATCGGGAGCGCTGAAAGATGCTGAAAAGCCATTATGGTATGACGTCTACGCTAAGTTTCCCCCAAGGAGCACCTCGATAGCCACTGAAAATGCTCCAGTCTCTGCTCGAAATATTTTATATAAAGAGGATCTAGTACGAGCGTAAGTTATTTTTAGTCCATGCTATAGATTATAACTGGTGTGCGTCCCTACTTGTCAAGTGGTAGGGAGGTTCCGCAAGCAAATCTATCTCAATTACGTAACCGTATCTGTATCATTTTTTTGCGAATTACGTCCCTTTTTATGTATAAAAAATAAATTATCAGATGAAACATTTGCTTGATATATAACATACGGTTTTTCCCGCCATGTTTTGCTGAACCTCTTTCTTCCTTTTAATGTATGTTTGTATATCAGAGATACGTTTACGTATAGGTTAGAGTTGCTGAATCTCCCTAATAAGGTTGTGCATAACGTATTCGATATTACAATTTTTCTTCTGATTTATTATTCGCGAAGCGGATTTTAAGTGTGACTTCTGGGAAAGTGACATACATGGAAATATACAATAACTATTGCGTGTCCTTGGTGACCTAGTACATGCCTTTCTTTTCAAGCTATTTCTTTCATGTTTGGTAAATGGCTCAGGAAAACCGATTGTGGTTGAATAGGGTGATTTAAATTTTTAAATTGTTTTTTTTGAAAAGAGTTATTTCCAAAAGCGGTAAACCACCTTCGTAGCTTTGAAGTGAGATCTTTATCTCACCCTGACTCACCCTCTTAGTAGGCTGACTCAGTAGCTGGCTCACACTGGCTAGTACTGTGAGCCTTCCTGTGAGCCTGTCACTTAGCTGCCTTAGCTGCCTGATACTGCTTTGACCCCTGACCTGATACTGCTTGACCCCTGAAAGCTAAGGAATGTGAGGATGGGCTAATGGGGTTAATTGGACACCCTCCCCCCTACAAAGCACCATCCAGTGGTCATGATCAGTGACACCTGTTGGCCGTCATCAGTGCCCCCTGTTGACCGTCAGCTTCTATCACATCTGTTCTCTTTCATCAGACCTCCCTGCTCGTCATGCCCCCATGCATTGGACAGATAAGGGAGGCATGAAATGATAAGAAAATCTAGGCCCTCTCTCTAATCATAAAATTGTCTTCTTTAAGAGAACACATTATTATTTCCTCTCTCGTTCACTCCCCCTCTCTCTCTCCTCTCTCTCACACAATCTCTCCTCTTCTCCTCTTCCTCCTCCTCCTCCTCCTCCTCCTCCTCCTCCCAGACACTCCTTATGATGACCAATAGGGTAAAATCGGACCCCCGCCGAGGCTCTACGTGCCCGTGATTCCACGCATCAAACGAGGTTTCCCACGGCTTGGGGAACCATGCACTACTTAAGGCAACAGAAACAGGGAACCCGTCGAACTCAAGAGACAGAGACGGGTCCCCGGGTACAGCATCCATGTGTTACGTAACACTACATATATGTAGCAGACCCACGGTCACCCATTACGTCACGTCATGCCTCACTGCTCATGTCTCCCTGCAACCTGAGTTAGTGGTCAGTGCTGTGCAGTAACCCTCACTCAGTAGCTTCAACACCTTTCCCTGCATTTTGTATGACTGACTGGTATCTTTGCATCTCTCCTCTCCCATTCTCTTTCCTCCCCCTTCCCCTCTCCTTCTGTGACCTTCTCTCTCTCCTTTCTTAACCTCTGATTTCCTTTTCTCCCTCCCTCCCTCCGTCCCTCCCTCCCTATCCCTCTCTCTCTCTCTCTCCTTCTCTCTCTCTCCCTACTCATCCGTTTCCTCCCCTACTCCTCCTCCTCCTAGCTCCTCCTCCCCGTCCTACTATACCTCACTACCATACCTGTTACCAACCTCTCCTCCTTCTCCTCCATCTCTCTTCCTTCTCCTGCCCCACCTCAACATCCTCCTGGGGGAGCGCAGAGTGAGGGGAGGATGATGAGGACAGGAAGGTACTAGGGCAAAAAAAATTAGGTGTGTTTCCGATTTATCTGGCTGAAAACTAGGTAGGGGGGTGGTAACTTTTCTTTTTGTTATTTTTTTTGTTTGGAATCCACCTCCCGGGAACTGAAAAAAATGTCTTTTTCATAATAGAACATGGGAAATGTGCATTTTGACAGTTTTGGGTTAGGAAAACCCGTTTTCCTGCTTTTATAAGCTTTTTTTGTCAAAAAATCCCCCCAAAAAGTACGATATGATGGGGGAAAAATCAGGTATGATAAAAAAGATTTAGGTAGGGTATGGTTTTTCTAGGTAGGGGGGGGGGGGTTAAATCGGAAACACACCTATTTTTTTTGGCCTAGGGTTATATAATGGATCGAGAAGGAAGGGGATCAAGGTGGAGGAGAAAGAAGAGGAGAGGTGAATGCGGGGGGAAATAAAAGGGGAGGGAGAGCAAGGAAGTTAGTTGGGGAGGGGGAGAACTCTCCCCTTCTCTCTCTGTACCTCCCCCTCTCTCTCTCTGTCCCTCCCTCCCCTTAGTTGGGGAGCGGGAGGAACGAGGGGAGGAGAAGGAAAATTGATAGATGTATAGGTGTGTATTGGCCTTGAATTGAATAATAATAAAAAAAATAGGTGTGTGTGTGGTGGGGTCCTTCCCTCCCCTTCCCCCCTCTCTATCTCTCCATCCCTCCTTCCCCCTCTCCCTCTCTCCCCCACTCTCTCTGTCCCTCCCTCCCCCCTCTCTCTGTCCCTCCCTCCCCTGAGTCGGGGGGGGGAGAGAGAAGGGACATTGATAGATGTATAGGTATAGGTATGTGTGTGTGGTGGGGGTGGGGTGTGTGCAAGTTCTTTTCCATGAAAGCCTCTTATATGTCTGTCATTCTCATCTCTCCTCTCCCTCTCTTCTCCTCTCCCTCTCTCTGTCCCTTCCTCCCTCTCTCTCTCTGTCCTTCCCTCCCCTCCCTCTCTCTGCCCAGCCCTCCCCCTCTCTGTCCCTCCCTCCCCCTCTCTGTCCCTCCCTCCCCCTCTCTGTCCCTCCCTCTCCCTCTCCCTCTCCCTGTCTGTCTCTCCCTCGAACCCTCTCTGTCTTTCCTTCTCTCTCTGTCCCTCCCTCTCCCTCTCTGTCCCTCCCTCTCTCTCGCTGTCCCTCCCTCTCCCTCTGCCCCTCTTTCTCTGTCCCTCCCTCTCTCTTTCTCTGTCCCTCCCCTCTCTCTCTATGTCTCTGTCTCTCAGAGACAGAGAGGGAGAGGGAGGGACAGAGAGTGGGAGGGAGGGACAGCGAGAGAGGGGGAAAGAGGGACAGAGCGGGGGTGAAGGGGAGGGAGGGACAGAAATAATGAGGATTTAATATTACTTTTAAAAATATTTATAAATTCATTGAGGAGTAAGAGAGAGAGAGAGAGAGAGAGACAGTGAGAGAGAGAGAGAGACAGAGACATGACAAGTTTATAGGATGCACAGAAAAGGGCTAGAATATAGCGCCAGGGTAAAGACCATTTGTCAAATATTTTCCACATATATTGTTCATATGCTTATGGTTCATATGCTTAGTATGCTCAGGTACTAAGTTGTGAAAGATGAATAATAATAATCATTTTTTTTAAGACCTTACTACCCCCTACGTAAGCACCCTGTGATTTTAGCCATTTTGGGCAGTCAAATTAATATCTCCAAATTAAAAAAAAAACATCCAGTAAATTGTCAGATTCCTATAAGAAGTAGAAACACAACTGCCTCTACAATCCAAGTGCCGAAGGCACTTGTTGTAATGACAGAGGGGGAGATTATCTCAACTCTTAGATGGTATAGGCCTGTATGGGGGGGAGAGATGTTGTGTGTATAAGAGAGAGGGGTGGGGGGAGGAGAGATCAAGCGATTGTGTGTGAGAGGAGAGAGAGAGAGAAAGAGAGAGAGTGCCATGCACTCCATTGACACCCTCCCCCCTCACCCCATGAAAGAGAGCCCCTGCCCCCACAACACCTCCTCCTCCTTCACTGGTGCCACTACCCCACCCTCTCTCTCTCTCCTCATATCTTTGACACTTATTAGGTGATAACAGATAAAACCCTAGCGCCGATGCCTGATGCCTGATGCCTGATGCCAGTGTAGTATGTAACACTACTAGACTTAGCTTGACTGGAGTACTCTGCCCTCCTACCCTTCCTCATCCACCCCCGTCACAACAACAACCTCCTTCTCCTTACCCCCTCCCTCTCCTCCCAGTACCACTTTCTTGAATGAAAGCTTACAGTGCCAAGTCCCCCCTCTCTCTCTCTCTCTCTTTCTCTCTCTCTCTCTCTCTCTCTCTCTCTCTCCCTCTCTCTCCTCCCTCTCCCTCTCTCTCCCTCTTCCTCTCCCTCTCTCCCTCTCTCTCTCTCCCCCCTCTCTCTCTCTCTCCCTCCCCGCCCTCTCCCTCTCTCCTACCCTCTCCTCTCTTCCATTCCCACACCCTCTCACTCCTTTCCATTTCCATCTTATCTCTATTATTAGGTGATATCACGACATTCCCAATATTTTCTCTCTCTCTCCCTCTCTCTCTCTCTCTCTCTCTCTCTCTCTCTCTCTCTCTCTCTCTCTCTCTCTCTCTCCTCTCTCCTCTCTCACACACACACACAATCCCTCTCCTCCTCCTCCTCCTCCTCCTCCCTTTGACACTAATTAGGTGATAACAGATAAAATCCTAGCGCCGATGCCTGAGTAAGTGACTCCAGTTTCCAGGTGGCTCATGTTACCCCCACTCCCACCCCAATGATTTAAAAGATAAAGACCACCTCTCTACAGAGATCACCCCTCTATTAATATAATAACCCGGCTTCGCGATATGTGGCTATAAATTGCCACATGTTGAATGTCCTCTTGTTAAGGATGCGAGACTACAAACTATTTATTCTATTAGTCTGTTAATATGTCGAGAATCCTTACTAGTACCGCTTTTTTTGCGCCCATAAGGATGGTGGGGGGGTACGCACTACACACTAGGCAAGTTTAGGGTCAGATTTTCAGAAAATGTACAATTGAACTTTGCCAATCTTTTCAAATAACCCGAATTTCAGACGAAATAAAGTTCAAAAGACAGTTCAACCTAACCAAACAGATTGCTAGAATGAATGCAATGCCGAATGTACTCGAATTTACCTATTATTGACCAAATTGCAGCCTAATTTAGCAGAATGTACATTTGGCAATTCTACAATTTCTGAAAATCTGACCCGTTTTGTGAACGCCGAGCACGTGGTACTTTGTTTACATTTCCATAGGCTTCTGACCCAGTATCACCCAGAACTTTTTTTTCAACCTACTTTTTTCAACCAACTATTTTTTTGACCATCTTTTTTTCAACCAACTTTTTTCCGACCAACTTTTATTTTCGAACTACTTTTTTTCGACCTACTTTTTTTCGATCTACTTTTTTTTCGACCAACTTCTTTTTCAACCTTTTTTCAACCAACTATTTTTTCGACCTACTTTTTTTCGACCAACTTTTTCCGACCATCTTTTTTTCGGCCAACTTATTTTTCGACCAACTTTTTTTCCCACCTACTTTTTTTTTCGACCAACTTTTTTTTCGACCTACTTATTTTCGACCTACTTTTTTTCGACCAACTTTTTTTCGACCTACTTATTTTCGACCAACTTTTTTTTAGACCTACTTTTTTTCCCGACCTACTTTTTTTAAGACCAACTTTTCCGACCAACTTTTTTCCGACCAACTGTGTAATTCTGTCATGTTAATAAATGAACAAATATGGTTGGAATTGTGAGAAATTTGCTGATTTGGATTTGATTCTAAGCCTTATACACATTGCCACACTCGGCAGACCTAAATACCATATTATCGCCCTCTGTTAAAAATTATCGTTAAACGATAAACCTTTAAACTCATCTCCTGCCCAACTTTTTGCATCAGGTTTACTGAAGGCTTTAGTCGATTAATCAAAAATAAACGTTCTCAACCTATAAACTTAAAACCTTCCTTGTCTTATTTTACCTTGTTCAGTCTATACTGTAAAGTGGTCATTCCTCTATGTACCTTATTTCAAATTAAAAGAAATTTTCCACTTTAGTAATATTGCAATTTTCATTTTCGGGTGATTTCACCTTTCTCTTATAAAAGGTAGTTAGAAAACTGGAATATTCCTTAGATGAGATAATTCCCAACTAATTCCAGTGGTTTCAAAATATTCCTATTATAAATGTCAATATTCAAATAATTATAAACTGTATCAACAGGGTTTTTATTAAGGTTGGATTGGGGGGATTTGTGTGGTAGTAGGGGGAACCATATTTTCTGAGACATACATGCCCTGTTTCCTAGGGCGCTGCATAAAGCTGCTGGGGGCACCCCAGAAAAATGTTGGCTTTTGCATACAAATTGGTGGCTTCTGGTGTATTTTCAGCATAATTCTCAGATTTCAGTGTTCAAATTGTATACATGAGGGTAGGGTGCAGGAGGGGACCAGCCTTCTGCTGTGGTTGGTGTTGGGGGGCGCACCCCCAGAAATATTCACCTTAATTTTTCCAATTTTCCTGGGGATTACCCCTGGGTTCCCACCCCCCAATAGGGGGTCCAGGGGGTGCACTCCCTCTCCACTACCTAGCTAGAATTGTCTATCAATTGTAGGCTATAGACACAGCTTTTGACCAAAATTTTAAGTACCCCCCAGTGTACCTCAAGTGTACCCCCCATTGTATCTTCAGTGTACCTCCAGTGTATTTATAATTAAATCAATGGACTAATTTGACTGATTGACAATTTCGACTTTATGATTGACTTTCTGACTTTACTGTTTGTATAAAGGAAAAATTAGACAAATTAGTACCGGTCTCGCATCCTTGGGCCATTAGGCACTCAAATCTAATCAACTTCCAACTGTCAACTAAATTGTACTGCTAAACGAATCAGCTAAGTATTGCTTTCTTGTTAAAATACCTTTTCAGCTACGAATGTCAATGTCATAGCAATACCAACAGCGTTTTCACACATTGACAGCTTCTAAGTTATAATAATAATAAGATATAACTAAATGCGAGCTGCATAAGGGGCAACGTATTCACAAAACGCAAGTGGCTTTTGGTGAGTGTCTTTCACAAGTGCCGAAGGCACGCGTGAAAGACACTCGCCAAAAGCCACGAGCGTTTTGTGAATGCGTTGCCCCTTATGCAGCTCAAGTTTAGTTATATTTTTATGCCATGATATATATTTAAGATTTATTTAAGAGTTATTTACCTTCATTGCATGTCTCGCAACCCTCGGACTTGGCAAAAACAAGCGCTTACAATGTTGCGTCATGAAATGAGCGTCATGAAATGAGCGTCATGAAATGAGCGTCATTGATTGGTGCAACTAAATTTACGCAACCAATCAAAATAACGTTGTAGATTGGTTGCATTCGAAAAACGGATTCCACTAGTGCAATCCAGGCATGTTTATGCCATGGGCTAATCTGGCCATGTTTTTGTGAATACGCACACCTATCATGGCATAATTGATCTTTATTTTACAGAAAATTTTACAAGACATATGGTAATGCTGGTATCATGGATCTTAAGGACAATGAATCGCCTTCAATAAGCCAAAGGTAGTTATGTCAAACTATTGATATACAAAAGAATTATATATTATTAAGGACATGTACCAACACTGTTAATAAAATCGCCCTTTAAAAATTGAACTTGGTTTCATTGAGGTTTATCTTCTATTCTACCTAATATAAAATAATTATTGAGAAATCATGTACTTTGCGAAAATATTTTTTCCTCATTCCTTTATGTCTTGACAGCAGTATTCGTCTTCGTTTCAGATTTGTGAATAGATTTTTTGAAATTCATGCTGCTAATCCTGCCGAGAAGGGCAAGGTGTTCGAGGCTACAGCTAATGCCTTAATAAGTGAAGGAGTTAAATTAAAAACGTTTGCCGAGATCCAAAAGGTAAAGAACAAATATTATATCACTTATTCAAATACAGGACTTGAAAAAACCCATGTTTAGTCGCCACGGAAATGTCTCTGGGCAAGTAAAATTGAATATTAGTCGCTCGATTAGGCACAAGTGAAAATGTTGCCCTACATCTCCCATATCAGTGTCTAAAATCTCAGCTTTGCACTCCCAAAATCGACGATATATCAATAACTGTTTACTGCATTCACCATCACTGATAGTTAAAGATTCCCATTCATTAAATACAAATAATAGAATAAAAATAAATATTTTGTAAGGGCACAACATGTTAAGGAATGTTTTGTGTTGATAAAACCAGTTACATACATAATTGCCTAGTGCGAGATTATCTCGTGTACTGACACCAGACGGTGTTGGTGGTCAGAAAAGGATGCCTCAGTCGACATAACAATGCCGTAGCGTATGCATGCCGAGTATGTATACCATCGGTAAACATTATACATGAACGTCATCTTATTAAAAGCAGCTAAATCATCGAGAAAAACATTCACATTATGTCATTGGGTAGACAAAATTATTCCCAAGATGAAATTTTCATACTTCAAGCCCATTGAATAATCGCTTCCATAGAGATTGGCCTGGCCGCTATGCTGTTGTGTCGACGAAAATGGCAAAAGTATAGAAGAAAACCGTTGATACGCCTTATACTAGGTGGCGCGATCGGCATTCAATTACAAGCGAATTCTGCAAATAAATTTGGGCAAGTGAAAAATGTTAGGCAAGTAAATCTTGGCTGCTACACCCTGTCCAGCCTCTGAAGAACCTAAACCCCAATGCTAGCCCATACCGGTACTCTTTGAAGTCTAGGTTCTACAGAGGCTGGACTGAGTATACTTGCCTAATGGGCAAGTGTAGTTGGTAGATTTTTTTCGAGCCTGAAATGTTATCAGTCCAATGATGTACCTGATGATATCGGTAGTACCCTACCCATAGAAGTCTTGATCGAATTGTCCTACCGTATATATAATTTGTATTAAATTATTTAATTGTCCTCGTTCATGTACCGGGTACTTGTTTCTTTCATAGGAGAGGCAGGAATACATGGCAATGCAGATTGCAGCGGCAGCGGAGTCCAGTAGTTACCTGAACATGACCCAGTCTGAAAATGCTTTTGGACAACTTTCACCGCCTCATGAAGCCAGCGATACGATAGACGAACGAATTAATGATCCTGATTACAAAGATATCAATAGTGATAACTGATATTATATATTTACTAGTCATTGTTTATAAGAATTCCTATAGAAAATAAAATATATATAATAAAACATGTTTTAGTGCAGTTTATTTGTTTTATTTTTGGATGGTAGATCTATCACAAAAAATAAAGACCTATATTAGATTAAATAAATATTTATTAACTTATTTCTAGTAGGAACCTATTTTAATCAAGAATGTCTATATCGGGTACGCCTCCCAAATCATTTTTTTATATTTTCCCCTCTAATCCTAATAATAGTCTACCGTACTGTCTTGCTTAAAATTGCTCCGTACGCCTCAATTAAAAAATAGTGCTGCTCCACAAATCACCAAATCGATCAACCCGCAATATAGTAGGCTGTATTCCCCAGGACTTCCTTGGTCTGGGGCACTTTCGGCAGGTCTCTAATGTGCGAAATATAATGACAATGGCGCAATATCCCTTTATCCGGTC
This sequence comes from Sthenelais limicola, assembly GCA_942159475.1. Lineage (NCBI taxonomy): Eukaryota > Metazoa > Annelida > Polychaeta > Phyllodocida > Sigalionidae > Sthenelais > Sthenelais limicola. The sequence continues at coordinate 34,699,351 of OW804098.1, forward strand.
ACGTGAATATGGTCATCATCGTTCCATAGTGGGAAAGTCGCTGAATGGTTAAAAGTAAAGGTCATCTTTTTACGTGGATTTGCAAGGAAAAACTTAATTTCATAATTATTCATCGTTTAGTAGAGTCGAATAAAAATAATACAGTGAAAACCATCGAAGCTACACCTGGCCATACAAAAATACCGCATTGGAAATATCCACTATTTCCCTTCCGTATAATGACTGATTTTGGTCATGTGACCCTATGACACCAATAATATATGAGCCGGTACCGGTATAGGCTATGAGTCTTTTGGCTAGTTGCAGTGTTACTTTTAAAAACACGTAGGCACTCACCGCAAATTAAGTCTTATTGTTACAAGAAAAATACTTATTAAGGATTCCGGTTAAGGTTTACACGAACAGATTTTTAAAAGTAGAGTCAAGTGAGAGAGCGGTACATTGGTTTCGTTTTCCGGGCCAATCCCCACTGATATTTGATCGTAGTGTGAGGCGATAGTCTGGCCCCGCCCATTGGCCTGCATCAGCAAATATGGCGGCCGAACCTGCATTACGCGCTACTTTTCGGAAGTACCTGTTCCAGTATTCATTCGCGTCTACGTCTACATGCTTTTCTTCAATTCTTTATGATTTCGAGTTTCAACCGACGTAATTGCTTATTTCGATATTCAATACGAGTGAGAGAATACGATTAATTTTAGGTTTGAGCAGCCTATTTCTTGCGATTAAAAGATATATTTTGGAACTACATTTAGACTTGACCACTACATGTCGTAGCTGCGCTGTGTGGCTAATGGTGACCGTTCAAGGACTCTAACTGGTGAAAATATAAGCAGAAATACTGCCATATTAAGGCTCAAATACGTTGCCATTGCTGTGTGAAGCAATCGTTAGGAACTTGACTGTATAATATTGCGATATTTTCCACGATTGTACCATTTCTAAGATGGCTCGGCTTGTTGCCGTATGCCGTTCCGACGACTACCCCTTCGAAAGGAGGCAAATTCCGCTTGTGGTAGATGATAATTTGACGGTAAGATCCCCGATAATTATTACTTACAGACTGGATATATGTAAATCATTGGAGGCTATGCATATTTACCAGTGTATTTATTAATCAGAGCCACAACTTCAACTATTAGGTGGATGTCATGTTTAAATTAGTAGCGCAAGCATGTTGGAACAGGCGACATTCCCAAGTCGACTGGGTGGCCCATGTCAACTTTCTGACCTACTTATAATGTTACTTGCACTCTTGATGAAACCCAATACCCTATGGTTTTTGTATTTGTTTCCCTTTCAAGATTCCTATTCTTCTGAACCTAATTACTCATTACCTTTCTCGTGGTATTAACCTATCGCGAATTGCCAGTTCTTAAGATGTTGGTTCCGGTATTTGCCAGATGTGTATTGACAGCTGTCAAGTGTGTCCCAACTAACTAAGCACATCACAACATATCCAAAATGAAAATACAAACAAAGAGTCCTGCCCCCCTACACTAATTAAGGATTCGATTTAGTTTTCTATAAACTGTGCATGGCATTGTTAGCTACAATAAAGATAGAATAATCGCCCTGTTCATAAGCTAGTCAATAATCTATCAAAGGGGTTGGTTTATTCTGGTAATTGCCATAGATGTCTGAATAGCCTCTTTCCCTCTTCAAGCCAGGCTCTTGTATATATAGCCATGGCACCTGAGTCCTCTCTCGAAGATAATATTAATAGTAGGCCTACCTGAAATGTGTCCAGCAGGGGGCTTCGCGATTGACCGTTGCAATCTCATTTAAAATTAAGCTATATCAAATAAGACAGTCTTGTAATGAACATAATGCATTAAAGCCATTTGGTATTTATTTTGCCTTTTGGGGCTATGGGTCAACACTGGTCATTGATTTAGTATAATATATTCTGCCATTTCTGGTGCAGCACTCCCAGTCTCCAGAGAATGCATTTGATATTTATAACTCTATTTTCTCCTGTTCAAGCCAGACGGTTCTGCTTCACATTAATTTTAATTTAAACTAGTCAATAAAGAATTGTGTTGATAGTGATCACACTAGTTGGTGTTTACAATGATATTTCAATTTGATTAATGAATCTTTTGGTGGTAGGCCCTATATAGGGGATCACTGGGGCCCCTTGCATGATATATCATTAACTATGTAGACAGATTACCGTATATTGATTTGTTAACCAATCTTTATTAGGGAGGTTCAGCAAGCCGAACCTATATGTGAACGTATCCATATCTCTGATATACACACATACCTTAAAAGGAACAAAGAGGTTCAGCAAATCATGGCGAGAAAACAGGAGATGTTTCATCTCGCAATTTATTTTTTATACTTTAAAATGCGACGTAATTCACACAAAAAATACGAATATGGTTACGTAATTATTGAGATAGGTTTGCTTGCGGAAACTCACTATTGTATCATTATCCATAAACGTATCCTTGGGACTAATTACTCCATTGTATTTAGCAGTAAAATAATAATATAGGATATCCGATATGCTGACCCCATATCCTTATGTTAATGCTATATCATGCAACATCCCCAAAATATGGATATCTTGTCACTTGTGCAACACGTTGTCCATGACCTACACCTTTATTTCATTGATTAAAGTTATTATGCATCATTATTGCACTACAGATAGGAAGGTGTGGCTCCAAGAAGAAACTAATTTATAGGCCCTCAGCCTTTAAGGTTTATAATTGCTCGAAAAATAGACACTTGTTATTATTTTCAGTTTGGTGAAAATATCGAAGCAATTATATTTGTAGTGATACACAAAGTTTATACACATAAAAGTGAGCGGGACAATAGATTGGTAATAGTCGATGGTACAATGAGGAAAGTATGTACGGTACAATACGGTACTGGTACAGCGTGTTTTGAAATGTATGACTACTAAAATGGGATGTGGAGAAGTGTGTGTGTGTGTGGGGGGGGGGGGGTGTTATTTAAGTATTTAACCGAACCGTCCATTTGCTGTTGGTGTGAAAATCAGTCTCTAAATACAAGATGTGAACGTTAATGAGAAGTGTTTGGATAAATAAGGCAACTTTGGGGAAAACGGTAAAAAGAGAACCATGTTAGAGTTGCTATTTATAAATTGAGGTACGGTACGGAATACATATATCTCAAGTCATAATTTATTTCATATTTGTTAAATGTCTTTGGCCTGTAATCGAATAAAAAAAACAAAAAAAACACAATATGTGGGCAGGAAACCATAGCAATTGGTATCTGAATTAAACCCGTGGGCCTGCGTCATAATGATGTTCACTGTACGGAGACTCATACTTTATTATTATTATTTGACATGCTCTGTATAAACATCCTGATTAAAAATATAATATATCTTGAGCCAAGGTCTACAACATTATACCGTTTCAAGCCTTGATAGTACACATGTCTTGATATTAACGCTACTTATTAATGACCGTAATTTCTTGTGTGTGTTGGGGTGGGGGCGGGGGGGGGGGGGATGTGAACCATTGTACATAACCGTTACCATCCGTGTTTGAGTTTCTTTTCTGTTATCATAACTAACAAAAAATACGCTCGACTTTCTATTATTCTACTTATTCTGCTGGAACCATACTATTTTCGTATGATACCAATTAATTTTGTTTTCGGTTTTTTCCCTATCTGCAGATGGTCCTACAATTCAGCGATTCCTGTATTGGTTGCGAATCTACCAATATCAAACAGAAAGAATTGGAACGTTTTGTCCAGAAATACCGGGCGCTTACCAGTGATGAAATATCTGTAGCTTTAATGGTAACCAGCAAAGAAATATTTAACCTACTTGCTCAACTTGTTCCATGCGTAGGTTGTCGACGGAGGTGAGTTATTATGCTGTGGTATTTTTAATAAAGCGTTTTATATACTTCTTGCATATCTATACCCGAATATAGAATATAGATCTGCGAGAAATAAATACCAGAAATTTTGCACTAGGCAGAAAAGTTCTAAAACAAACAATACCAAGGACAGAACAAATAAGAAAATCTGTTATTAACAGAATCACCTATTCCTGGAATAAACTCCCTACGGTAGCCCGCCAAATGGTAGACCCAAAACATTTCAAGAAATATACCAGAGCAATATCAGTGTCGATAGATAATAACTTCATAGAATAAGATAGCACATCAGTTTCGAAAAGCTCATAAAAAATAATGTTACTCGCCATATTGTAAAACTCATTTATTTTTTTACGGATATATTAAAAAAAATGTTGAGTTTTTTTTTAAAAAAAAGTTGTGACGCTGATCACTGCTGTTTGTGCACACTGTAAGAGAAGTAAGATGGCCTGAAAACCTCCCTGTGTCGGAGAAATGCCTTCTTATATGCAATCTTTGATTGAAATAAGATGTTTTATTAAATCTTAAATCTGGGTTAATGAGGAAAATCTGGTTTCTCTATCTAATGGATATTCATATGATGATAATGTGGACGAGAAATACAAAATTGTCTTCACCTTTTCAGTGTTGAGCGCCTCTTCAATCAGCTGGTTGAATCCGGTCATCCTGCTCTTGAGCCTCTCGTCATCTCCAGTAGTTCGTTCCTTACTATAAAAAGAGAATATCTACAAGATCCGAAAAACCTCCATAAACTCTTCTACGTGCATGGGTAAGTCAATTTAGTGTTTTCACGCTGCTTGTATATGTTCAGGATTATACCCCTTCTCCACTGCTTTTCGAATGAAACCTGTCAAATAGTGTGTAACTGTTTTATATAAATACTGACTCGTTCTTTTTTCAGGTCTAATTTGAACAATGTCATAGAGTCTATTCCAAAGAGTAAGAAAAACAAAAGGTGTGTGTTGCATTCTCTGGACACGCACAAGGCTAAAACGTTAGGGTAAGTGTTCTTATTTCTTTCCTTATTTCAAAATATTTATATTGTGTCCCCGCATTATCGGTGAATTTGTTTTATACTTCGATAAATGACTTAAACGTCCAGTGTTGAATTACGACTCCCAATTTATTCAAGGGAAGTTGTTGATCTTTGGTTTCAGGAGCTGGATCGATACTTGGGAGGTGCTGTCAAAAGAATGTCGCGAAGAAGTTATACTAGTTGACTGCGAAGATCTCATTGATACCCTTGACAATTATCTGAGAAAGCATAGGTAACTATTGTTCTTAATATATCTAGGGTAGTATAATTATAAGTAAGATGGGGGGGGGGGTCCACCCTTAGGAGACAACGATATACCGAAACTAACTTTTGATATGACAGTTTCGTGAAATGCGACCTTACGAGCCTAACATTCTGTTTTGAAGAACTAAATCAGATGTCTCATCTTATCTCTAATAAATGTATCAATGCTGTCGCAATTAATTAACTGCGTTTCTAAAGCTTTGGCATAAATCATAGAATTAGTAGAATCTACTAACCTCACTATGTTTGGTGACGTAGATTCGTGATTATTGGAGGAGACAGCCGCTGGTGGTAGTACAGACCATTTTCCTTACATTGGATATGGTCTATGCGGGAGCCTGTCGAATTCCACTAGCATTATTGTTTTGTGATCCAGGTTTTGTAGCGAGTGCAAGTCGAAGGTCTTGCGAGCCTATCACATTCTGGTTGGAGAACTTGAGAGTTCGTCAGAGAAAGGTTACTGCCCTGCCCTGTATGAAGGTCTCCGGTGCTGCCCAGGAGAGCGTCATATTCACGTGTCCTGTGAAAAAGACTTCATTGCCCAGCTTATTGGCAGAGCTGAACCCGAATTAACTGGAAGGTTAGTCTATATTTTATATTCTATTACAGGGATAAAAAGTCTTCAGCATTTCTACTGAAATCAGTATTTTTGAAACATAAAAGTTGTCGAATTTCACTAATTACATCATTTTTAGCCTAAAATGTTCACACAAAAATTCTCAGAAAACATTTTCAAATCGTTTACCAATTTCCGTCGAAACATTCCAAGATTGATATCAAAATAATTTGTGCTTTTCCCCTTGCGAGAAATATTTCAGTATTTTTGCCATGGCTCCACTTTCATCCCTGTGTATAATATCATCGCGTTTTGACTTCATGGGAGTTGGTTGGTCGATCAACACTCACCAAAGAATATAAAATAGGATATTTCTCAATGTTTCGGTATTGGAGATAGTCCAATATCAATTACCCCTATCGGTCGTATAAAAATATATGTCCCATTAAAAATCGCCCCACATACCATACATTTCCTAACAACCTAGTTGTATTACTAATTATTTTCTAATTAGTGAGGGTCAACCGCATACTCGTCATACACATTAATAACTTGATAAAACCTACATTCTGACTTATTACATATTTAATTTTTAAATAAATCTTATTTAGAAATAAGGCTTGTTTGTTGGTGGAACTAAGCGCTAGCAAATGAAATTCCTACATTAAAATAATAATTCAATGTAAGACATTTTGATTCCATGACTATTCAGTAGTCGGAGGGAGCGCCATGCTAAGACGTTGGACATCGCCCAGGAGGAAGTCCTAACTTGCTTGGGCATTTACCTCTACGAGCGGCTTCATCGAATCTGGCAGAAACTGCGAGCAGAGGAGCAGACATGGCAAATACTCTTCTACTTCGGTGTTGATTCGCTCAAGAAAAGTTTTGAGGTAAGGTTTTTTGTGAAAATTGTGTGAAAATTCCTCAACATTTCTTTATTTTGCGACCCTGGAGAAAGACCGTCGATAGAAACTTTAAATTTAGTGCTATTGTTGATATTGCTGTATATAGAAATTCCACGTGTTACTAGGTGGCCCTGGAGCGTAAACAAGGTATTTCTAACCTCGAGTTGATCTGCAAAGAACTTCTTGAAGAAGAACAAGCAAAGGAGCAACGACGCGAGCAGAAGAGACAGAAACGCAAAAAGAAAAAGGGTACTGGTAACAAACCTAATGAAGAAGAAGAGTGCAAGGTAAATATATTTTTGTTATAAAGGTATTGGTATTGTATTGTTATACTGATCTTCAATATATCAGGGAGGTAAAGCAAGTACAGTGGAACCTCGCATAAAGACCACCTCTCTATAGAGACCGCCCCTCATTAAGACCCGTATCTCTCAGTCCCGAATTGCTTTCCTCTTATTAGATTAGCCCCCCTAATGAAACCACCTCGCTATGAGACCACAAATCGTTCAGTCCCAATGGTGGTCTCAATAGAGAGGTTCCACTGCACAGTATATACCCCCTGAATATAGACAAATAGTGAATAAATAACATCTGTATATCTGGTTATGGCACAATAATTTCTTAGTCCTATTGAAATCCTGCATTTGTCCACAGTGTGATGAAGAAGAACTTTCTATCAAGAATAAGAGCTGTCGTTCGTGTGATCAAGACCAAAATTCCAACAAGATAGTTTCCCATAACAATGAAAAGTGTAGCTGTGATTCCCAATCGTCTTCGGCGGCATCGTCGCGTCATCACACAGGCTCGGGGGGAAACCGGAGTGATTGTGGGTATTCGTCAGGACAGGAAGGCTGTGAGAGCTGCCAAAGCGTGCCAAGTTCTAGGGATGGCTCGGATGTGGCATGTTCGGAAGGCATATGTAACCACGACGGTACGTGCTTATGCACCTCTTTTTAAGATAGTTATGGGTTGGCACGAATGCACCTCTTTGGTAGAAGGATGCGTGTTGGAACGTATCAAATGAGATGGCTAAAACCACACACCTCCCGAAACTCTCTTCATTATTTCGTAACATACTCCCATTCTTTTATTGTTACTATGTTAATACCCGAAAAGCTATTTTGCTCTATCGCTCATATCAGGATAACATAAACTAGAACGACACACTTGTATCGTGTGGTGGTTGTATTACGCTTTTTTGTTTTTTTTTTAAAAAAAAACATTTCCTGAAATTTTCACAATTGTCATTTTTCTCATTTCGAGACGGAGTCAAAGGTAAATACATCTAGGATAAATTTTAGGTGAATTTAAATACCAAGCACAGTTTCAAATAAGACATTATATAATGGAAGGAAAGAGTAGAGTGGAAACTCCTGTCATAACGACTTACACAAGTTACTATAAACCATCACTAGATAACAAAGAATCATGAGCGGTTACATATATCATATAATGCCCTATACCCTCTTTTTGGTATTTTTTGGCCAAGAAAAAGTAAAAACAAAATACTACAGAGGAAAGAAGAGTGATCAGTCTACAAAGCATAGTGCCAAAAGTTTAAACTTAGCTGATCAAAGGTTAAGTGGGAAACCGGGACCACCCCGTAGAGAAAAAAAAATACTACTGTGTGTTCGCAAACAGTAAAAAACAAATACAGTAAAAAAACAAATAATATACTCTATTAACGCACCATAATTTTAAAGAGACACTGACAATTCACATAAAACCTTTCTGTAGTTAGTCTACCAACCACTCTAGAGCAAATGTATGACAATGTATTCTGCCGCTATATCCATTGTCAACTTCTGTTTCAGGGGATAGTCTTCTGTGTCATCGTGATGATGTAGCGGAAGGGGTGTGTGACTGTCCTCTGTCATCTGGTGGGGAAAATGGACATTCGCCATCCCACCATAGCAACCATCACAGTAACAACAAATGTAACACCAAGGTACCGTTCTATAGCTGCTGAAATCGATTAGTCTTGTTTTATTTCAAGTCAATCAAAGTATGACCAATCTTTATTGTATTGTTGGGAAAATCCATTGTATACTTGGTAATCCATAGTTCCATAGGGATTTGTTTTGGTTTTGTTTTGAAAAACACGTTGGTACAGTTTAAGAAATATAATATAAATTACGTTTCATAATTCCAGACTGGGGGTAATAAATGCTTTGCATTCAATCATTCAATTTTTCGCTTGGGGCCGTTAATGCATGTCAAATATATATTTATAGGTTACGTAGGCTTCAGACTGATTGAATATGATCATTTTCATACTAATGTATTTCTCGAACGTTTTTCAGTATGGATGTAATACGACTCAATGGAATGACTTAACAAGTTTGAATATGGGGAGATATGACATGTCGTTCACATTACAAGACATGTTAGAAGTGAGTTGAAATTCTGTGTATTTTGGTCATCGTTATAAGTATCTGTCATAATAGAAAATTGAAAAACTTAGAATCCTCTTTTCAGCATTATAGCATTATTTCACTTTACTTGCATGGTAAACCATGGAGGTATATATGTTCATGTGTAGAAATACATAAGATCACATTCCAAGCATTAACATAGATACACCTCCCTGGGTAAACCTACAATTATATAATATATTTTATTTCCACTGATTAAAGTTTCTGTGTTTCCAATATAGTCCTAGAGTTTCCTATTTGTATGAAGAATTCGCATTTTTTTGATTATTATTATTTTATTAAAAGCCAATAAATTTTAACAATAATTCAATGGAAAAACACTATATCCATCGTTGATTTTTTTTTTCAAGCGTCGCCTATATAAAAAAAATCTCAATCAAACTCCAGAACTCGCTCACTACACTAAATTATTTATTATCCGCTGGGTATCGTCCATCAAACCCATCCTAATTATTATCAGTAATTATTATATATATATCTTCTCGACGGAATATAATTTTAGGCATCCTGTTCATCCGGTGAAGAAGAAGACTTCATATCGGAAGAAGAGATACGCATGTTTAAAGCCAACGCTCCCCAGCTAAACACAAAACGCCAACAGCTGCGTGAGACATTGCGACAGCGCTTTGCCAACATGCAGAGAACTGGCTGCAGTCTGACCTGCCGAGGCTGTCGTCAGACCAACGGCGACTCCTCCCCTGTGATGAACGGCCGAGTAGGCTCCATGACCAACGGTACGAAGATCAAAGTAGGCGGCTCAAACGAAGTGGTGGCACATATCAACAATCTGACCCTTAAGTAATAAGCATTACAGACAGTCCAATCCATCTGTACCCTTTCCAAAGCTGTCCTCCCAAACCCTCCCTCTGTTTACTTTCCATTCCAAGGAATCGTTCGGTCCGATATCTTCAGATAGATAGATAGATAGATAACTGGCTCGGTAGTTGAAGGCTGTGAGATATTGGTCCTTGGTGGCAATGGTGTGGTTGGTGTGACACATATGGAAGGTATATATTCAAAATTCAGCTTCGAACTTAAGTATTTCGACAATGATAATGCTTATCTTGACGAGTCTATCAATTGCTGTATGTGTATCTGATAAAGATGCCATATTTAAATCTCAAATATTTTAACTTTCCAATTGTACAAACCTGTATCAGCCATCATTGATCAATATCTGACACTTTTAACTCCAGTTTTCTGGCACTACAACGTGAAGTAATTCGATGTTCCATTGAATTACCGGTGCAACCTGAATTCATTTCCTTATTAATGTGAAGTTGATCCTACATGACTACAAACCTGGTTGTTGCAATAAATCCCTTGTCAGAAAGTGCTAACTGTGCTCGTACAATGCAAGTGAAGGCACCTCTGGTAGAGAATATTGTTTTTTACTTAACCCAATGTTGGGTAGTCCTACAGCCATTTGTAAATCTGTCTAAATATCCATATAACCTACTTCTTATAAACAAGTGGCAAATATACTTACCTTATACTAAATAGTACATATCTACTTCATAGTGGACGTGAATCAGATGGGGCTTGGGTGTTGCTATAGTGTTGTTATATATTTCTTCGCCAGTGAATTATGCAATCTTTTATCCGAGCTTTATTGTGTACATAATGCCAACCATTTACCAATGCAGATCTATATTAGCAACCTCGAGGGAAAATAATCTTTTATGTGGTCTGCCTGATAATATTAAAGTGAAATTTGACACCTTTAATATCTTCTTTTTAAAGTGAAGTATCGACTGTCTTCTTATGCTTAGAGGTATCGATGTTTTTTTTAGAAACTCCCAAAGCTAATACAGCTGCATAATGGAAACTAACTGCTTATGCTTAATTTCCGAAATGAGAAAATATGCACTACCTTGTAGTAGTTCTTTTATTCCATTGCTCAATGTAATGTTTTCTTGTCATTGGACTAATATTGCGAGTTGGAAATAGCATATCAATCGTCTTTTAACCCTCTCTTTCCTGTTACAAAATCTTATACCTCATCGTCTCATCTACCTCTAACTGTGCCTACTGTATACATCGAATCATAGATGTTACAGTGATTCAAATGTGAAGGTGGACAGCAGTTGTTTCCATTGCTTTGTGGTGCTTTCATGGTGGAGATATTTTTTTCTACTTCTCGCGAGACAGATTGTGATTGATTATGGTTCAATTATTCTAATATACCATCAGATTTTTAAACATTGTGTCGTGGGTACAAGACCTGGATACTGTATTGACTGGAATATATTAATATCCATTTATTTTCCTCTATTCTAGAATAGAAGCTTGTAATGATAGAGAGAATGACGTAGCATTTCTTTTAAATGACATTTCTTTTGTACAGCTTATACCTAGAGTTATAACTTTGATTTGAATGTGCATGTGCATCTGAATATTCCAGACAGTATAAGGGAAGATTAGTTGCATTTAGAATTAAATGAATCAATTCGGCTTAAGTGACCCTTTTCTCCGGGGACAGTTGTTTCTGGTTTTTAGTCTGTGATACTATCAAATTTTACGAAGCCAGTGAATGAGACGACAATGAACCCCATTAATCCCAAGCATTCAGAAAGTTCTTATGTAAATATTTATGCTAAGATCAACTTTAAATCTAGACATCTTACCCTCTGCCATCCCCCAAAATATGATTAAGGACATAGATATCAACTCTATAGTTTGTTAACACCGGATAATCGATGGTTGTCTGTTATGTTTATGTATATCATTGTTAAAGCTGTAATTATTTAACGAGAAATTTATAATGTGACTGTCAAGTTGGGGTTGTATTATATAGATGCCATTCCTGTGAATGCATAACTTCAGTGCAACAGGTACAGGGGTGCTAATTATTTTACTTGATTGTTCTGAATCAGCCGATGGTAGTTTTTTTAACTTAATGAATTGAGGATGGTAGTAGAAATGATAGATACTCTGAAATATCCAGTTGGATGCTGAAAACCCACATTTCAAGGGTACTGATGTTACTGTTTACAGTAAACTGTTGCTGGGTTGATGGTATGTTTGAAATGCGTTGTTATGTTTTGCTATAGCTACCCAAGCTCCAGAATATGTTGGCCCGTTGATCACGGGATACACAAGTATTATCATAATGACGCGCCCATTTGTAGATTCACATATGAAACTTTTATGTTCTAAAGAGAATTTAGATTTCATATATATTTGCCGTATGTACACTTCCATATAAAGAGACTATCTGACCAAGGAAGCAGTCATGGTTGATGTGATTCTTCGTTGCCTATCGATTTCCCCCAAACCTGTCCCTATCCCCTACCGTGCGACCCCTGTTCAGATATCCCAAGGATTGGAATGTTTTGAGTCCACCATTGAAATGAGCTTGAATATGACATGTCTTCAAAGGGTTAATAATATCATATGTATCCTCCTCCAGTTGGTCGTGTAATCTGCTGAACAAGTTATGCCAATGGAAATCAATCAATTGTGTGAGAATCCTAATTAAAATAAATGGTGATGCATTAACAGACAAGTACCAGAGAATGGAATATACCTTTTTCGCTCTGAATATTAATTGATTGCATCATATATAATTGATCTTCGCGAGAAGGGTTCCTGTGAAAGACAATTAAAGCATAGCTGAGATAAAAAAAAACGTGTTTTCTTTCTCTTTTATTCCACACACCGGCGATTTAGCTATTATTATTATTATTACAAGTTGAACCGCACTAACTGTATATATAAAATGACTGACAGGAATGTCCGTGAGTGCATGATAAGATTATCAGTACACCAATCAGGCACTGATGAAATTATTGGGTGTTCCTTAGATACCCCCGCCCCTGCCCCTGCCCCACACCCACACACCTCAAGCACCCCCTCCCCCTTCAGCCCCCCAGCATAGGCCTACACACACCGGGCCACACGGGAAAATTGTTGTTAAGGACGCGTTGCTAACATAGCGTAATTTACAGGACGTTACGTCCTAAAATATTGCGTCCTGATCGGCATAGTTGTTGACAAAAATATTTGGATGAAAGGTAGGCCAGAAAGGCTAATAATACGAATTCAGGAACATATTTTATATCAAATTACAGCTGGGGTGATTTCCTGTCCAATGAGAGATTTCACTGAGAAAGATCCGAAAAATATCTTTGATTGACGATTTGAATGAATGTTTGACTTCGGGAACTGTTGACAGTGTTGTGCATATCTATGGAGGTTTCTAGCACTGTTGGGATCAAATCTGTATTGTATTAGGTTTTAATTTGATTTCAACCCTGCATTGAGTAGATGGATACAAATTCCATGGGAGGATTGGTATCCCATAGGCCAGAGCTATGCATACAATGTATGGTTAGGCCTATAGCTTGATCTGGCAGGATCGGGCGGCAAAATGAAGAATCCGAAAGTAGTACCAATATCCATACGCCGCGGTGCTTCGGAAAGAAAGTAGTTCTATGTTTTGGAGCGTAATTAAGCAATAAAACTCGTTTTATTATTGATAAATGTACCCATGCATTGAAGAATACCTAACAACGATTCACTCCCTTTTAATTAATATCATATTAATCCACTTAATCATGAAAAACGGATTATTAATATTTTTATGGTGATTATATATACAGTTAGTAAATTATTATTATTTTTTAACAAATTTCACATTCGTGATACGTTTCATGTCATTATGCCATAAAGGTTTTCTAAAGAAAATACAAGTTCCATAAATAATGTTTTAGGCAATAGCCCACCTGCGCTGGCATCTGCGCATGTCTGGACGTAGGCGCGGTGCAGAGTATTATGGGATAGATTGTAGTATAGGCGCGGGTACCATGCACCCGTCAGAGACCCTGTCTCTGACCCGGGTACTGTGGCTAGTGGGCACCGTGACCAAACCACCGAGCAAGGAACGGTGGCCGCCGAGCGCGAATTTCAAAATTACGATAGTCCTGACGTCTGTCCTGCCAACGTCTTCTCCTTTTCATTTAAATAAATATGCTTAGACATAGGTTTACCATACACAATATTAAGCAGTGAATATGATAAGAATGGTTTAAGTTGTCTGCTATAGCGTTTCAATACATTTGTTTTGTATGACTGAACAGAGATGGGTTACTGAAGTTTGTGTAGAAGGAGCGTCATCCTGGGAACGCATTTCTACTGTTTTTCTACTACCTGTCTGGAGGCTAATAGCATACTGATTATTACGCTTGTAACAGCATGTCTCTCCTTTAATTTCTGACTGACATCTATTATTTCTTTAAGTGACTTCTATAAAGTCCCGGCACATTGGATACATTGCCAACTATTAACACTACAGCCCATGTATATCCATTCAATACATATACCCCTGTCACCTATTTATTTATTTATTTATTGACCCATTTATTTATTGATTTTATTTATTGATTTAGGCGTTTTGGTTATACATATCATTTAACAAGGTACAGTAATCGGTCTATATTCCTATCCCTAAAGAAACAATTATTTGAATTACTGGACATAATTATTTTTTCCACTTCAATATTATGAACTTTTAAAATGGTGTAATGACGTGTGTTGGAGAGTTATTTTCTCAGGAGCAATTTATCAATGCTCAGATTTATTCTGGTAAGATGGTATTATATAATGTATAGAATGAATAAATGTGTGAGGTTAATTGTATGTAGGGAATTTTAAGGCAACGCTTGAAAACGTTTATGATTGGGTCTTTTGTATCACCATTAAATATAATTATTATCCGGAATTATTATAGGCCTGTAAATGCAATAATGAAAAATTAAAATCAGGTATCTATTCCTGGGCAAACGTCACCTAACTAATGAAAACAGACGTATACTCTATGCATATAGACAGGCATGTGTATGTCCAAAAGGCCAAACAATTAATAACCACTAAAATGAAGTGAAACTCATCCGAAATTAATAAATTGCCATGTTTAAACACCTCTATGTACAGTAAAAGTAACCTAGAACTATATTGAGGTAGACAGACTAAATAAATATGAAACAGAGAAAGGAATATTAGCCTAAACATAGGGATATTACATACATTTGCACCAGAGAGATAATAATTTTATCACATTTAACACTGATATATGAAAATCTATATTCAAGTATTATCACTAAAGTTATTACTTTCTTTCATTTTGCGAAGACATAGGCCCGGTCGTCCTAGGTAGGCTATATAGAGCTTATATCAATGGGCCTGAATCAGATTTGATGACGTTTTGGACTCAAGATCCCTTAATATTTGAGCGTGAATGTTATTTTTTTAGGATTATATAAAGGAGAATAATTATATTATTAAATAAAATAATACCCCCAAAGAAATTTGTTATTATTATAACATCCAGGAAAACAACAGGTGTACCCATCTGTCTCGCTGCAATGTTTTCCAAGGGCTAAATCAATGGTCACCGCTTACCGCACCATGTGCAATGGTGCGTGCAATACTCCACCTCCCACAATCCTTTGCGCGAACGAAATCCAAGATGGCCGCCGCGCAGGTGGGCTATTGCGGCGCATCATCATCCCACCACCACTTAGGAGCTATTCTGTTCCATAGACAAACGCTGTACAATGGACAATTTCTTTGTATGGTCAGATTGCTCAGACAATAGGGCACCGCCTTACATGAAAATATATACCCCACTTGCATTGTGGTCTGCCAGCCCATTCTCTTAGAACTAAAAAGAATTCGGTAAATTAAATTGAACAACGTAACATCATTTTGCTCTTGTGATGTTATCTTTATTACTCTCTTTGAAAATGCTCTAACGAATATTACATAGTAATATCGACATATTTATCAATTATATATTTATTTATACCAGACACTACTTTGCATCAAACTGAAAATCAAATTTCATATTTTGTAATTTTGATTTTTTTAATAGATTCTTCTAATTATCATCTAAGCAATGCCCAAGAGCCAAGAAAATTGTATACAGTGGAACCTCACATAAAGACCACCCCTCTATTAAGACCAGTTTCTCTGTCCCAAATTGCTTTCCTCTTATTAGATTAGCCCCTCTAATGAGACCACCTCGCTATGAGACCACAAATCGTTCAGTCCCAAGGGTGGTCTCAATAGAGAGGTTCCACTGTATATACAAGTGTCTACTTTATTCCATATCTGATGGGAAAACATTTCATTTCTGGTAGGGAAACGCCCTTCACCCAGTGTTTGAAAGGTCAAAATGCACAGTGAGTCGAATGGGTGCTCTTATTTTCTCTTCCTTATATGAACGCCAACATATACTGATGAATTCATCTTATAACTTTTGGCAGTTGGTATTTTTTTTTATAGTTGATAGTTGAAATAGTTGATTTTCGGGAGTAAATATCCTTACATAACAATCATGGCAAAAAGAACCACCCTGGCATCATAGATGGAAATATATTGGAAGGAAAGGGACCGATCCAACCATGTCTCCTGCCTCAGGAATATGTTAAATCACATGACTAGAGGTCCATGACACGTTCGTTCCTGCATATCGTTTGGTTGCCAATTGGATATTGATATTACAATCGATGATGTAAAAAATGTTAAATACATTTTTTGTAAAATTTTATTGCATTTGATCTTTCGTATATTTCTTGTCCGTTTTCAAAAATCCTATCGCCAGTACCAATTCGCATCCTTCGCCACCGTGTCACCTGAATAAAGGCAAAATATGGGTGATAAGTTATCGCTATGTTATTGTTTTTAATATTGTCATTCAGCGTTCAACATAGTGCAATCGAGTACACTATTATCAGAGGTAGAAGAAAAATTGTCGGTTACATCAAGAGAGAAAACAAATTATATATCTGACTCATACGTACATACATGCATGTGTAATAGAAGGTACCACCACACAGATGTCTGCGATTGGGGCCTAAATCCTAAGCCTAAATCTAAATGCAGTGCTGAGCTATAAAAAGGGTAATCATATTAACTGTGTGCTGACGAAGATGTGGTGTATGGTGACAATTATATACCTACCACATACCTATTCGTCATGGTGGTATTTATCTATACCACCCATGATGCGGGTATGGTCCTCTTTCATATACAGGTTCGGTATAATATTCCGCTGGCCTGGGCTTACCCCCATAGAGGACTCCTGGCATGAGACCCTATACAAGTACAAACAAGACGATATATTACTTTGAATATACATTTATTCTATATGTGTTGGCCTTTTAGGGGAAAAAAGCAGTTAACGTCTATTTGGCGTTAGTCCAATTAAAGACATGAACACTCGATTATGTCCTATTGCAAACATATTACTTAACTTAACATATCAAAAAGACAAAGAAACTCTTATTGAAGTGGTCCTAAATTGTTCACATAGCAGGACTCGCGCGTGTACACTGTAGGGAAATAGGTATTGCTTAGTCTTAATTCAGTTAATGTAGAAGTAGTCAAGTTAAAAACATTAAAGGTGCAAACGGGATAACTTGGGGTGTCTGTATGTAATCGTCAGACTTCATAATTTATATGAATTTATTTGTACACCATGAGAATATCGGGTCAACCCCGAAATTGTCTGCAATAAAAACTTTTAAAAAAAGTTTATATAATTATATTATAACAATCGCATATATAACGCGGTATATATCGCCCTTAGAGTTAGAGATAGTTTAGGTTTTAAGTATTATCAATGAAAATTCTAGCCCTAGTTTGCTCTAAGATATACCACAGCAATTCATGAAACCTGAATATATATTTGATAAATCTGCATTGAACGTACCAAAAAGGCATATAAATCGATATTCTTAGAAAATACCCACCCATGCGTTGCATCCGCAGAGACATAAGACACACCCAGCAAGCACAAGTACAAATCCAACGGCACACAAGGTTATTCCTATGGCTAACACAGCTGTTTTGGATAGGTCTCCTAGTTCCCAAACCTTAAGTCCAATAATGATCGCACCGACAGTCGCACAGATGACTCCAATGAAAGGAAGGATACAGCCACATACCTGGGCTGTATCATTGTAGCCTGGTCTACCCTGCAGATATATGGTAACGAATATCATGTAAATACAGACTAAGAACGAATGTTAAATGAAATATTGCCCCAAGAGTCAAGCGAGGGAGAATTTACCTTGATTTGCCGAGTCTCTTATTAATTTGGTATGTATTCGTAACTTTGTATCCAACACAGCCCGCAACTCATACCTTGTTCACATTGATTTCCGTCCCACTACTTTTGCAGGCCATTGTGTACGCCTTACATTTCTTTTCTGGTCGGAATCCCCATTAGATTGTACATATATGTATTCAACCAATAACGAATGTGAAACTTTTGATTCCTTTTTTTTAAAATGGCATGGGTCCGATAGTATATTTCAAGTATGCTTTTGATTTACTGCACGGAATTTTTTAAAAGACGTTTTTGAATCATATATTGTTCTTGAATAATTTTAGGATAGACAAATAACGTGTTATCGTGACAACCGGTTCAACATATCATCTCTATAACAGTTTGAAACATGTTCCCACCACACCCAGAATGAATGCAAAAGTTAGATGAGAAAACTATGTGAAAGCCAACTTTTATGTATACCCTATGAATATTAGTATACTTTCCATTGCAGTTCTTTTTGTATAATATATATATATATATATATATATATATATATATATATATATCTAAGTAGTATATATATAAATGTACCAGCTAATTTAATCAAAGTTGATACTTGAAATATGTGTGCTTTATCATATATATATACCTAAATAAAGCGACAGAGACCCACAATGAAATAAGGCTGCTTTTGAAAACAATATGCGTATGTTATAACTATACGGTTGGCAGAAGGACCACTATAGAAACTCTTTTCTGATACTGAGCCCTATATCACAAGGAGGGTTTCTTAATGACAAATAGTTAGATTTTCATAATTACATATTCAAAAATGTAAAGCTTTAAACTTACCAATTCTCGAAACATGTTCACTTCTAAAATATTTCGGTGTCGTGTGTCTATTAGTATGATGTAGGGCGTGCACCCAATATTTTGTGTTGGAGGGAGGGACGCACCTTTTTAGAGGACTACTCAGATTGGTATACCTATAGGTATGAAGAATAAAGGAAGTCGCCTGATTTATTTTCCTCATTGGGGCTTTAACTTACAATGGTCGAGCGGGAGGATTTGGGGTTAGATCTTCTTTCTAAAACATAGCTTTATCATAAAACGTTTAGGAACTAAAAATATTGACAGTTGCATGTGTCATTAGACATTTAAAGATACAACATACACGAATACAGTATCTGAATGATACATAATGATCACACCTTCAATTTCTTCCAGAACTTGGGCATTACGGTTCGTTGCTATGATACAATGAGTAAAGAGGCGTTATGATATCTTGGTGTGGTGGGACAGAAACTATATATGCCCGTCACGCTGGCTTTCTTTTTGGTGCGGTGCGCAAGTTCTCCACATTTGCCGTTATTCCATGCTAACAACTACTGGTGTACACATTAACGTGCATAGCAAAGCTCAGGACCGATGTATATACGTTCACCATTTCCACAATGGAATACAAAGCTGATGAAGATCTTCACGAAGACAAACCTTCCCATACCATGTTTGGTCAACTAAACCTTCGCAGGGTTGAGTTTCATTGATTGTTAAAATATTTCCGTAGATCATCAAAATTTTCGCGATCTCTATTATATAAACGGTCCTAGAATTCTATTCTTCCAATAGATTATTCCATATCTAATTAATTTCCATTATTTCATTGACACCAAATTAAAGGATATCCCTATCTTAAGTTTCTTCGGGGACATCCACATCATCCTACTGTGTGGCATTTTGTCCACGATTTTTTATGTAATATAATTTGGAATTTGTATAAATTTTTTATAGTTTATATCACGACCGTTTCAAGTGTAAAGTCTGGAACAATTGCATCAATATCTAGGCACACATAACGATACAAATTTAAGGCTTTTACGTAACTGGACATAATAGTTTCTCATTGATACAGGGAAAACAAGGTTGACAGCAGCTTCAAAAGAAAAATCAAAAGAAAACCAATAAAATGAGCATGTGTTAACTAATGTCCTACGATCTTTATTTCAAATATAACTAATGTTCATATCATTTCCCCCTATTTCTCCCAATATGCTCTTCAATATAGATATACATAAATAAGCATAATTAGCCTCCCAATCTGGTGAACATCTGTTAACAGGAGAGTCACTGTATTATAATGGCAACAGGCCAGCTTGACGGTCGGCACCCCCGCTTCTTCCTTGGAAGAAGTCAGAATGACTCTATTTACAATTTCGCACGGTGCACAGACTACTAGTGTCCAACGATATATACTCTTATTCCATGTGGTTACTTCTCTGCCTGCATTCAATAATTTCCCCGCTGAGAATGTCTATTGATGCATGGAATACTTAGTTTAGGCCTATACCTACAACCTAGCGTACTTACATTGTCGATTCAGGCACTCACACTTCCACAATCCATTTTCGTTTCAACCTCCACACTCAACCGACACAGCTACATCCACGCCATTGACCATTCCGATCCCTTGTTCCATTCCGTACGAGCCGGAAGTCACTTCAACGTAATCAACGTAACCGGCAAATGGGATTCGAAATGGATAGCGCTGTTTATTTACTGAATAAACAGCGCCGAGGCCCGGGTGGGACGTGGGGTGGACAACGCGACGGGTGGGTGGAGGGTAGTTCGTCAGAAATTTAAATATAAAAACACTCTAACATTCCGAAATATAACCCATTTACTTCCTAGGATACCTTGTGCGGATACTTTCTGGACAAACTGTGACGCCGCCTACATATAATACTAGCAAAGTACCCGTCTTCCGGACGGTCCCCCTCTCTCCCCACACTTCCTCCTCTCCCTCTTTTAACTCTGCCTCTTCTCTGTCTCTCATACGTGTTTTTCTCTCCTAACCCCATCTCCGATTCCCCCCTGCTCCTCCCCTCTTCCTCGTGCTCCCCCTCCTCACTTTCTGTCCCTTCCCTCTGTCCCTTCCCCTACATCCTCTCCCTCCAGTCTCCCTCTCTCCCCACACTTCCTCCTCTCCCTCTTTTCCCTCCACCTCTTCTCTGTCTCTATACCTGTCCGATGCACCCCTCCCCTCTTGCTCATGCTCCCCCTCCTCGCTTATCTCCCTTCCCTCTGTCCCTTCCCATACATCCTCTCCCTTCCCCTATTCCTTTCCCTGCCCCTCTTCTTCCCTCTTTTCCCTCCACCTCTTCTCTGTCTCTATACTTGTCCGATACCCCCCTCTACCTCCCCTCTTCCTCATGCTCCCCCTCCTCGCTTCTCTCCCTTCCCTCTGTCCCTTCCCATACATCCTCTCCCTTCCCCTACTCTTTTCCCTGCCCCTCTTCTTCCATACCCCTCCCCCTCTTCTATATACCCACCCTCTCCCTTTGCCTCACTCCCCCCTCCTACACCCTCTTCCTCCCCTCCCCTTCTCCAATATCCCCACCCTCTCCCACCCCGCTTCTTTACTCTCCCACTCCTCTGCATGTTGTTGGGTCCCCCTTGAATTGTATTTTTGTAATTAAAATGTTTTTATTCTGCACAAAACATTATGTAACAAATACACTATATCTTAGTCATTGCTGACCACTATAACTCAAGTATATTATGTAGAAAAAATGGAAAAACCATTAATTGATCATTTTAGTTAATATACACATAGCACAATGATATTAAGAGTAATACATATTGGCACAGTAGCTTGTGGCTAATGACGTAGTACCTCACAGGGGCTTTCCCAGGCTATAAGTAGAGTGTGGATATCCCGATTTAAAAAAGGCTTCAAAATCACATTTCCACCCCAAATACCTTCACAAACCACATACAACGACATCTAGAGAGGGGGGGGGGCAGACCTCTACAGATCAGTAAAGTGGTTTGTAATACAACAAATTCCGAGAACATTCGGGAGAAAGAAACTCCTCTTTCTCCCATTTCTTTTCTACCTCTTTTTGTAGAAATCGCTCTACCCTTATATTATATGGATACCGCCTTGACATCCGTAGATATAGGCCCTATATCCAAATTAAAAGCAGATTGTTAGTATAGTTGGCATTATAGATGTGTTGAGCTATCAACATGATAAAGTATATAATTCCCCCTAGCTGTTTACAGAATTTTTTTCTCATAGAATTTATACATAACTTTCAGCATGAAACCACCGTTGATTCTCGACGATCGTTACGTAATATCTCGTAATTTCAAATTTACTTGTCTTTCATAACTGTTAAATAGTGTTTTTAAGGAAATGTATGTATGGATCTTAGCATTCTTGTTATTACGTAACCACAATAGTTTTATTGTATAATTATGTTATTTACAAGTTTTCCTGGCACGGCGACCAAAGTAAGGTTGCCGAGGTGGGTGCTAACCTGCACTTACCACGGCAGCCATGATACTTTTCCATCACATATTTCCCTTCAAATTAAAATTTAAAAATTCTTTTGCTGTTCTTACAGATCATATCTGGCAAGCCAGTTCTTCCAATGAGTGCCGGTTTTGATTTGGTTCTTATTTTTAACAATGAACGTTATAAAAATTGTTGTTTTGAAAACAGACATGAACCCGAATGAGATGTAATTATCAACGCCAAGCTGCCTTTTAAGATATTTTTATTTACTTGGTATAGGCATAAAATACAGTGCGTAGTATAAAAGTTTTGTAAAAGATGGACATGTGTATGATGGTATAATATTGTAGGAGTACATGTACATAGGGTTGGTGGGCGGGAAAGCAGCTCCCTTCGAGTATTGTGGCGAAGTGAGTGTTCAGCGAGCGGAGCAGAGCCCTGGTCAGCGAGGCTTGGATTGGTTGCATTCGATCACCTGTATGGCTTGGACGTGTTTAAAATTACCTGTAATTTTCAATTACCACCAATTATCAACGCCAAGCTGCCTTTTAAGATATTTTTATTTACTTGGTATAGGCATAAAATAGTGCCAAACTACTTTAGTATATTGTTTATGCCTATAGCTGCTTCTTCATCGGCTTGTGGTAAATACTGGTTGACCGATGACGAGAGCCACATGCCTTGAGCGCGTATCCCCTCGATTGAGACACCTGCTTGTGCACACAGGTGAGCTCCCGTACGCCGCATTGAATGAGTACTAAAGGTCTGGCCTTTACTTGAGCCGATCTGCTGTAATGCCGCCCTCACTGCTGCTGTGAAGTCTGCCGCTTTCACTGGTCGCCTCGAATCTGGATATAAGAACAATGGAGCAGACACACCCGCCGGGGCTGCGTCTAGGGCCTTCAATGTTAATTTCACTGGGCAAATTACTGATGTAGGACATCTCATTACAGGAAGGGTCCTATTAGTGGACGTAGTCTTAGATGATCTGACATTGACCAGCATGAATTTATCGTTAAAGAATAGGTCGCCCCTAGTTACCATGTGGTGTGGGTTACTTGACATAAGGAAGTTACTTTGCCTCAGGAGCGTCGCCACTCCGAATATAAGAATACCAGCGTAAATGTCACCAAGAGGGGTTGATGAGAGGATGTCGATAACTCCTTTAATTTCCCCTATCGTGAGAGGGGGGGCCTGTGCGACTGTATGGGGAGAGTCTTTATGCAGCCCTCTAACCCTATCAGGGCGAGTAGTGCATTTATGCACTATTATTTGGGTCATTTTCCCCATAATATTGCCTATAAGACATGCTATTCATTTAATAAAACCTGCTATTTTACCCTCTTCCTCCTATGTCAATGTGTTCCAAATGTTGTAAGGACCAATAATCAAAAAAAATTTCTTGTGTCTGGTAGATGCAGAAAATTTGGTGTCCATAATAGATTGTGGCTAAATTGGAAGAATTATAACTCTATTTATGCAATATTCATTCTTAAATTGGAAAAAAACTAAATCTAAATTTATTTTTTTGAAAAAATGCCATTCATTCAGTTTTTCATGCTGAATAAAATGAATGGTCGTAAAAGTTGATGGATTTTGAAAATGGTTCCTTTAGAATGGTTTCCATGGCAACCAAACAGCCCGTTTTTTTTCAATTGAAAAGGTGTATATCTGGTAAATGGTTGCTATGGTGACATAAAACATGAAATTTCTAAATTACAACTCATAACAAGTAGAGCAGAAAATTTAGGTTCATGTGCAATTTACTCAGTACAAATCGCATTTCTTACAGCAAAATGGTGATAAAAAGACTATGTGGCATTGTCCTGATTAATTTTCACTGTCTAGACATCATTGCCTTTTACATCATCTATCTCCTTTTAAAAAGTCACTTAGGCTAAGTAGTTTAGCTCATAATTTAACAGGCAGGCAACTTTGAAAGACTATAACTTCACTAATATTTGGAGTATTAAAAAGATTTTTTCGTTTTTATAATGCTTGGTACGGCCACAATAAGGGACAATTTAAAAGACAACCTCCCTTATCAGACCCTCTGCCCTTAAAGGGCTAATCATATGTTTGATTGCCTGGTTGTCGAACACCTTAGTATCATAGCCGTTTTGCATTATAAATGATTTCGCCCCTGAGATGTAGTTCTTTATTGCCTGGGGTGATTTGATAGAATTAGATAGGAATGAGACGTATAATAAGATATCTGAACACAGTGGATCAAACCAGCATCTGTTATATGCAAACATGAAAGAAAGATAGCCTGTCTCATCTTATTTGCAATAGTCCCAGTTGCAAACGCCTGGCTGTAGATATGCTTGGCCTGAGCATACACTGCCGTGTCGTGGAAGCCTGGAATTATAAGGAATTGTCAATTATAGCATGTATATCAATGGGACGAACTCTTGTGAGCTTTAGCTCCGACACCAAACGTTCAGCTTTCTTCCTCAGAGATGGGTTTATGGTCGCCCTACTTAGCGCATCGGCCAGGACGAGTGATTCACCTGGCGCGTGAATGACTTTAAGGGATATTCTCTGTTTGACTGCTACCATTGCAAGCTCTCGCGCGCACGCTGCTAGCACACTATCTTTTGTCCTGCCCGACATGAGTACACTCGCCGCCGCGGAGTTGTCAGTGGTTATTCTCAACTGGCCTTCTGAGAAATTGGCCGGGCACAACGTTTTCACAGCTATTATGATATTCATTGCCTCTAACTGTGATATGTGGTGCTCCGTTCGCCAGTGAGGGGGAAAGTCAATCGAGTAGTAGTTCTCTGCAGAGAACCCGCCCCCCCCCCCCCCCGTCAAGGCATGCGTCACACTCTATGCAGAAGGTTATGTAATCTGGTTCAATCAAGATTTTGTTGTTCAATGCATGGGCGCATTCAACAAACCACTTAATGTCTAGTTTCAATTCTTTGCCTAGGCGCCTACACCCTTTGCTGGGAATGGATCTGATCTGTTCTAGGATTCGACTCATGAATTTCCTCGCATGAATTACACAATTACTAACAAACGCCAGCTTACCGGCCAAGCTTTGGAGCTGACGTTTGTTTGCATACTGCCTGTCTATCCATAATTGGCCTTCTTGTATTACCTCACTGAGTTTGGCCTCTGGTATAGAGATTGACATATTTTGTATGTCGATCTCATAACCTAGAAATTCAATTAGTTGAGCTGGTGCTCTTGATTTTTCTTCTGCAATTTTTACACCGAGGTCTTCACACATATTGTTGAAAGCTCTAAATGCTTCGTCTGCCCTGCTTTTTGTAGCTTCGACCCCCCCAAAGTCATCTACATAAGCTATCACCGTGAATCCTTGTCTTTTCATAATGTAGCATAATGCTTTTGAGACCCTTTGCTGGGCCGCGCCAGAAGCGCGGCAGCCGAATGATGGGCAGATATCGATGTATATGTTGTCTGCAAATTTAATTCCCAATAAGGGGTATGCTAGTGGATCTACTCGGAGTTGGCGATATGCCCTCTCCAGGTCGACCTTCCATGCGAATGCGCCGACGCCCATTGATTTTGCTATGGTTGCTAAGTCTAACGCTGATGGGAGGGTAAAGATAGAGTTCTTTCCTTCAAAGTTATTTTTGATAATGCCGTCGTTTACACCTCTTCCTTCAGGGAAGGATAAATCGATTATAACTCTATGTTTACCGGGCTCTTTCTTTGGGCGGGTCATAATGGGGCTTAGCTGTGTCCAGGGCGTGAAGGGCTTTTCTATGAATGGGCCTATGAGTGCTTGGTGGTCAATTTCTTTGCGTATAAAGCTATCTACGTGGTATGCCTGTTCGTTTGCAGATGAATGATTTGTATCTGAACTGACTGGAATGGATTCCCCTGTGTATGAGACCGGCCACCCAAATTTTAGATAGTCAACAATTTCACTGTCATAGTATCCTACCAGCTGTCTACCCCATTCGTTTATGTTCATTTGTGATGGGATTGGGATTCTTGCGCCGAGATAATTTGGGAGATTGAATAATTTCACCGTGTCGTATATTTTCATATGCAGTGGTGCTGCGTCGAGTGCTTCGCGCGTTGCTACAGGCCACATGTCTTTTATCGAGCTCATGTAGCCCCAGGGTCCAGTTGCTATTGCTTGGTCCTGTTTTTCGCTCGCACGCGTATGTTCAGGGGTACCGGGTGTCAGAGTGGCATCGCATGGCGGTGCGGAGTTCAGAGATTCAAATTCGGGGGCTACATCGTGTGTAGAATTGCCTTCTAGGCTGTATTCTGAGGTCGGTTGTAATTGGGATTAATTCGTATGGGCGTAAGATTTGGTCTTCATCGGAGGTCGCGCCTTGGGGTCGGGCCAGGGTGTTTTCTTTTCTTAATCCTGGCCCGACCCCGATTCGTTTCCCATCTTTTTCTTATCACTCTTGAACTTCTTTGTTCTACATTCGGTTTCCGGATGCTTGAGCATAGCGCATTTGTTATGTAGACAGTGCGCGCAAACGTGTAATTGTCTGTACCCATTGACCACATGATCTGCCGTCTGCTTGCATGTACCTGAGTTATAGAACCTGCAAGGAGGGCCCTGCTTTGCTGCGGTCAGCTCGGCCGTCATATGATAGTCTTTTCTTTCGTTTGTCTTTGCTTCCATTTGCCTTGTTTCTACTTTAGTTTCATGGCGTAATTTAGTTTGTGATAGTTTCAGGCGCAGTATTTCTATTCTAGACGCATGATGCCATTCTAGGCGGCCCTCAGCTATACGAACGCAGATCTCCTCAGACCAGTTTCTAACGCAAGCAAAATCGTATAATATGGCGTCCTCTAGTACTTGTTCGACGTGTTCTACAATATGCCCTCTAACTCGACCATTATATAGTTTCGCAACTTGAAATAGCCCCAGGTATACTCTGACAGGTTTAGCTCGCCCAATGCCGTTTTAACGCGCTTCGGTCCCCTGACTACGTGTGCGTGAGCGAAAAATTTCTTACCCCGTGCTGCCTGTGATAATGGGTTCAATGAGAGTGATATGGCCTTTGTCACTTTCTCTTGTATATCATCGTCGTCCTGCAATTCTCCATACGTGGAAGGAGGGTCCCAGTCCAAGGTAGGTGGGTAGGCTCCGCGAAACGTCTATCTAGGCTGCCGGTTCTGGCGAATTCGTCGCCCAGGTCCCATGCGGCGTTTCTCTTGGCATTGCTTTCGCGTCTCAAGCTCTCATGTCTTGTTTTCTGTACCGGCGGTGTCTTTGTTTTAGCTCTAGTTTGTCTGGGCGGGCTCTTGGCATTGGATATTTCTTGTTCAGAACCAGTATCGTCTGACTGGTCCGTCTTCTTTGCGTCCGATCCTCTGTCCAAGAGTGCCTGCAGCATGCCTTTGATATCTGACATTTCACCGCGCATATCTTCTATATCTTGTGCGTTAGTCGCCACGGTACTTCTCTTCTTCGGTTTCAAGTTAGCCATACTGTATTTGGCTTTCTTTCCCCTTGTCATTTCTAGTATACTAGGATAGCTAGAAGCTGGGAGAGCTCAGTGTAAAGCAGCTCCCTTCGAGTATTGTGGCGAAGTGAGTGTTCAGCGAGCGGAGCAGAGCCCTGGTCAGCGAGGCTTGGATTGGTTGCATTCGATCACCTGTATGGCTTGGACGTGTTTAAAATTACCTGTAATTTTCAATTACCACCAATGAAAAATGAGTAATTGGTCAAAAGTAAAAGAAATGGAGCAATTCGTCCTCAGAATCCAGTTTATCATTTATTCTTCAATCGAATTCATACTTTGGTGGTGTATTATATCATTATTGGTGCACTTAATCCCAAAGAGTGCCCCGAAAAAATCTCAATAGTTTGCACATAGTGATGTATTGAATGATATGACTTGATACTAGAGATACCAATGTGTATAACCCTATATAATGATATTCATTATTTTGGATGATCTTATCTTTTATGTTTTCTACTTTTCACAGCTGAGATTTAAAGAAGACACAATGACGTTCATATTTAGCCCTTAATATTAAGCTGTATCTACACCAGTCCCGATACCCTCTCCCGATACTGGCGACACTGGCGATTGCCATTTTGTTCCCGATAGTACAGATTTCCCCGATACGACCTCTCACGTCGGGTCCTGTCCGGAACGCCTCTACACTGGCGATGTTCGTCGGCCGACTGTTGGCGACACACACAATATTTCAAACAAGTTAGAAGTGATCGGCGACTGTCGCCGACAGCTGCCGATAGCTTCAAGTGTCGGGAGGCCGTCGGGAAGGCCTCTACACCATCCCCGACAGTTGGCCGATAAAAGCATCGGCAAGTATCGCCAACTGTCGGCGATGCACAATCGGGAGTGGTGTAGAGGCAGCTTTAAACCTTCCCATGACAGAAAAAAAAGTTATGCATATTTAAGTATTTAACAAGTATACAGAATTTTGACTGTTTCATATCCTATATCCCTATCTTTACTTTAATTTTATAACAATACAATCGAATTGTATCAAAATTCGTCACGTTAGTGAGGCATATGTTCCCTTTAATTGTATAAAGTCATAAGGCTTTATGCCATGATAGCTGTGCGTATCCACAAAAACATGGCCAGATTAGACCATGGCATAAACATGCCTGGATTGCATTAGTGGAATCCACTTTTCGAATGCAACCAATCTACAACGTTATTTTGATTGGTTGCGTAAATTTAGTTGTGCCAATCAATGACGCTCATTTCATGACGCTCATTTCATGACGCAACGTTGTAAGTGCTTGTTTCTGCTGAGTCAGAGGGTTGCGAGACACGAAATGAAGGTAAATAATGATTAAATAAGGCTAAAATATATATATCATGGCATAAAAATAGAACCCAACTCGAGATGGATCTAGCATGACGGATTCACAAAACACTTGTGCGTTATTTTTCCGTTTTTCACTCGTCATGCTAGATCCATCTCTCGTTGAGTTATGTCTTAATATGTCCATAACTTTAGGAGATATACATATTTGAATGTGTATCACGTTGGTATCTCTGTAATTGCAGTTTATGCATTTAATGTATTTTGAAGCCCAGTAAATTGATGAAGTGGCAGAGAGAGAAGAGACAGACAAAGTAGGCAGGGAGAGAGAAGACTGAGTGAGAGAAGACATGGGGGAGAGAAGACATGAGACAGACGGAGAGAGAAGACAGGAGAGAGAGGGTGAGACAGAGAAGACATGAGTGAGAAGACATGAGCGAGAGAAGACACGAGAGAGAGAAGACAGAGAAAGAGAGACGACAGGAGAGAGAAGAAAGGAGAGAGAGAAGATAGACAGAGAAGATTGAGAGACAGAAGATAGAGAGAAGATAGGAAGACAGAAGACATGAGAGAGAAAAACAAAGAGAGAGAAGACATGAGAAAGAGAAGACATGAGAGAGAAGATATGAGAGAGAAGACATGGGAGAGACAAGACATGGGAGAGAAGACAAAGAGAGAGAAGACCGAAGACATAAGAAAAAGAAGATAGAGAGAGAAGACATGACAGAGACATGAAAGAGAAGACATGACAGAGAGAAGACATGAGAAAGAAGACATGAGAGAAAAGACATGAGAGAAAAGACAGGGAGAGAAGACATGAGACAGAAGACATGAAAGAGAGAAGACATGAGACAGAAGCCATGACAGATAGAAGACATGAGAGATAAGACATAATAGAGAAGACATAAGAAATAAGACATGGCAGAGAGAAGACACGACAGAGAGGACATGACAGAGAGGACATGACAGAGAGAAGACAAGAGAGATAAGATGAGAAAGAGAAGACATGAAAGAGGAAGTAGACATGGCATCCATCCAGACATATTAGAAACTATTTTGCCAACATATTTTGGGATTTAAGTCTCATTTTCCCGTGACACATCACATACTATTAAAAAGCTAATAATATGACATATTATAAAGACGAATTAGTCTAATCAGATGGTCTAATATTTTTTAAGGTGATGATCTGTTAATGATAAAGCATTAATTTGATGATAAATTTAAGCTCTTGATATTCAGTTGAAGACCCATCATGTATCTAACAATAAACATTAAATTCTGCAAAAATATTCCAGCTAAACTAGGCTACATGAGATACATGATACCAACGTGTACACCTGATACCAACATGTACACTCAACATAACACTCGACATAAAAAAAATACCTTTCAACATATGCAGAACCTAGCCAGATAAATTATTATCTAGATGCACAAATTCATCCACAACATAATTTGGTAGGATTAATATGTTAGCTCTTTTAAGTTTGCATTCAAATCAAGTCATGAAACTGTACGTATATGTAATAGATAAATTCCATGCAAAATCACTGGATTCTGATTTAAATTGATCACCTAATAAAGGTTTCATAGTTATAAAACGTCCTCGTTAGATTTAACAATGTATGGTGTTAACATTCAAAATTCTGTCCCTTCAACTTCAAATTCTATCACCTATATAATATAATATTGTTTGGTCGCACACAACTATATAATATAAGTCTGATTTTTAAAATTCTGTATCAGAATTTTTAATTTGGGTCAAATTTTATAATTCGGTGTGAGATTCCAGGTATGATCTTTACGTTTTGCGTCAGAGTTTTTTTTGTTCTGTGTCTGATTGTTTATTCTGTGCGTGAATTCTTTTATTCCATGTGTTATTGCCTAAGGTCATAGTATTATGTCACCGTACTCAAAGTATGAAAGTACCCATGCCTCCGTGGCACCCCCTACAGTATATATATCCGTCACATTATGGTGGCTTAGTTCCACTAAGTCAGTGCAGGGGGCAGCCCAGTGTCATCGTATGCCCTTCGCAGCCCTATCGTACCGTACTATCTTCATCGTCAAATCTGTTTTGGCGTGCATAAGTAAATCAGCTTCGTATCTTTTTCGCAAATATAGATTCTAACCTGCGATCACCCTGAAGGGCTTCGTTTTTACTTCGCAGGAGATGTGAAGTAGAAGTGAAGTGTAATTTACGGGTCAAAAGTGTAAATCAAACATCCACACCGAGTATTATAAATCTCCATCTCTCTCCTCCCTCCTTCTGTCTTTCTCCGGAGTCCCTCTGTCTGATTTGATTTGATTTGATTTGATTTAAAAATCGTTTATTTGTCAAAAGGTACACATGTATATATGAGGTGTGACAAAAGGGTGGACAGGCTTCTGGATGTAATCCGGTTCTTCCATCTGTTACCATATGAAAGAATAGAAGGTTACTATAAAGGTATGAGAGGAACTAACTACATAAATTAAAAATACGTTAGTTAAAAACGTAATTAAAAACGTAAATTAAAGTGAGATTGCGACATGAAATTTTGTTTTGGGCACCAGTACATATTCTAGTACAGTAGGCCTACTTAGTACAACAATTTTTAGTTTACAAAAGTGGTCGTTGATATCTCGACGTATAATTAATTATGGTTAAAATTTTAATATAGGATACATGAAGCTATCTGAGACAACAAGTTATATTGGTAGGATCCACTTTCTACCCTACTATTTCAATACCAGAGGAAACAAAATAGATGAGCTGTTTAGTTGTTCTTCAATACAAATAACATATATGAGTAATTCGCCCAAACGGGCAGCATTTGATTTCAGGAGGCCAATTTTTTAGAAAAAATAAAATTCGTCAAATCTCTACAATCTTTGGCCTGCGTATAGCAGGGAATATCAGCATTAAGTAGACAAAGTTTGGGAAGGCTGTGACATATATTTCTATTTCTCCACCTATGCTTCAAATACCTCCATTTTTGCCTATTTTTGCCATATTTCGGCCATATTAACACAGATTTATCAATAATATTGTATCAGTCTGTGGTGAACTACCCAGTAATTATGACAGCAAAATTAAATGACAAAGTCAGAGGTAGGGAATTGATGTTGGCCGCCAAAATAAGGCCTGGTTGTAACCAGAAGTTTGAATACCTTTTTGTCAAATTATCAGTTTTATTTTAAACAATAAATATGCTAATATAGAATGATCTCTTTATTTCTAATAATTATGACGTAACGGCGACGCTATAGTCGTAACAGCGACATCCCAACATATGCTCACTGCAAATGAACAGTATCTGTATCTCTTCATATCTATATCTTTTAATAAATTCAGGCAGGCCTAAACATTTATCATAATAGGCGAAATTGCCAAAAAATATATTTTATTTTAAATATGGGAATAATTGTACATGTCGTAACGCGACGGAAAATATTCCCACACCTGTTCAAGGAATTTTATGTGAGGTAATACAAGGTTTCAGGGATGTTGTGAGCTAATAACTTTTCCTTATATCTAACCTTACATACATATACATCATCCCTCCACTAAAAACTAACTGTAATTAAATATTAATCATTACTCTTGGGTATTTGATTGTGTTGAAGCCAATATATGTCGTAACGGCGACACACATATTCCAAAATGGTATTTACCATGTCTGGATTCATGTGAATTAGTCATTACATAAAAATTATGTTTTTTCATAATAATGAACGAGTATGCATGTGTAGAAACCATTCTTTTCAGCAGAAGTAATATATTTTCTCAATGCACCTGTGCTTTATATTCAAATTCCATAATTATTATTTATTTTCTAGCCTGAAATAGCACTTTTTTCCCAATAGCAGCGAAGATTTGGGCATAAGAACTTTGAAAGTATGGTTCCCACAGTCTAATTTTGGCCAAGGAATTCAAATAGCTTGGTTATAATCATGTGGGATCAACCTAAATATAGGTTGTAGAGACCCTAGGCTGGAAAACCAAATGATGCCCGATTGCGAGAATTACTCATATACAGTACAGTACAAGTACTTATATATATATTGTATATTATACCTAATTATACTATTTTCCATAATTATATTATTTCAAAATTCTTTCTCTTTGTATAGGCAGAAGGCCTCGCGTGGTCATTAAAGCTGGAAGCGAGCTCCGAGGTTTGAGGCACCAACTGCACTCACCTCGGCAGCCATAATACTTTTCACCGTGTGAGAATATGGGTCATCACACAGCGCTGCGACTCCAATCACTGCCAAGATCATTCTGCTTTAATGAAAGTTTTAACCCTTTTTGGTCTTATACCAACCTGACGCAATGCAACCTTATATACTCTAAACATTACAACAGACTTGGGGTACATTTCATCATCCTTTCCAGGCTTCCTGCAATGCACAGTGGCCATTTCATCAGCAGCTCATGCTACTGAGTAGGCACTGCCCATTGCATCAGCCTCCGGTTTAATGGAAGAGCAGCTCACAAGCAATGGCCCATGGGGATTTCATCATCCCGGCCCTTGCATCAGCTCGCTCTCCCTAGGGGTCAGACCCCCTCCCTACCACCTCTCAACCGATCGACCATAATACAAATAAACAAGTAAGTAATATCAATTAAATAAACAGGGAATAAAGGAGGTGGCGCTCCTGTGGCGGACAGCATATACTACATTCCTCCATGCTTAAACATTTTGTTCAGACAATTTATGAAATAATGTCTCTGAAAATTAAACAATATCATGTTGTTAAATTTACTGTCTTTGCTTTATATATAAAGACATTGCATATATATATATATGCATATGCAATGTCTTTTTTTTGCTGAAAAGTCTCCAGTCTTCCTTTCACTTGTGGAAGTCTGATATATACGATATTATTATGAAAACAATTTCAGGGTTTACACCAAATGTCTTTGATAACAGAAATTTTGAATTACTAATAATTAGAATAGAATCACTAATTATTTGATATCAAAGTAATAAAATGTCACTGATAGTTCTGGACTTGAATAGTTCATTTATGAGTTAGCACATAGTCATCAAGCTTTGGTGGTGGTCTACTTGTTCTTGATGATCTTCTCACTTTTGGCACTGGTGATTTTGTGACTTTCATGGGAGACACCCTTGGTGTGTCTGGAGTTTTGTCTCTAGGGATTTGGATCACTGGAGGAGGAGAGGTTGTGGCAAAGCTGTCTCTAGTTCTGTCTCCTTGAAGGCGTTGAACTTATATGGTGCTGGTTGTTTTCATTCAGTGATGGAATGTTCTCATTCCTTTCATCTTCCTCGAAATCATCTGCAGTCTCACCTGACTTCAAGAGGTGATCAACATGGACATAACAGATGTCCAATGTCCAACTCGAACAAGATATTGGACTGGTCCACTTCTATGGACTATTATTCCAGCCACATATTTTATGTCAGTTCCTTGACAGTTATTCACTCTCACTCTCTCATTTTTGTCAAATTCCTTGAGCTTGGGAATTCTTGTATCCCTGTACTCTCTCATTTTTTCCTGTTTTCGCTCAACCTCTGCCCTGAGGTCAGGCTTAACTAATGTTAGCCTTGTACGGACCTGCCTCTTTAGGAACAATGCTGCAGGGCTCAGTCCTGTAGATGTGTGCAGTGTAGACCGATACAACAGTAAAAAAACTGGAGGGAATTCCTATGGGAAATGTGTGCATCATCGTACGTCACGCTTCTTTATGTGCCTATATCAACAGTAAATATTTAGCCATTATATATATGTAGTACATTTCCATCTCCACTCTACCAACCATTTAGACTATACTCAAGAACATGGCTGAGTGTTCTGTCTTTCTTGGTGCATCCCGATATTTCTTTTGAACTTACAGGCATTGGGATTTTTCCTCAACTCTGACTTGAGCATAAGCTTGAGATAAATCAAGTTTAGTGAATTTATCCCCATTTGCAAGTGTGGCAAAAAATTCTTCTGCGGATGGTAGTATGTAATGATGATCAACCATATCAGCATTTATTGTGACCTTATAATCACCACAGATCCTTATATTACCATCACCCTTTGGGACAACGACAACTGGTGAAGCCCAGTCAGTTTTCTCAATTTTCCTGAGTACACCGTCTGACTCAAGTCTGTCCAGCTCCTTTTTTACCTGATCTACCAATGCATAAGGAATAGGTCTGGCTTTGCAAAGTTTCAGGGGCTTTCTTCCATATTGATGCGTGCTTCAAAGTCTTATATTTGGCCCATGTCTGCCTTGAATACTGAATCGTATTTCTGCACTAGCCCTTGTAGGTCATCAATTTTTAATGAGAATATATCTGCCCAGTTAAGCCGAATGTTATGAAGCCAAGTACAACCTAACAGAGCAGTCCTTCTGCCCTTTGCTATAACCAATCTGACATTTTGGCACTGGTCTCCATATTTCACGGTGACTGGTATTGAACCCAGTAGTTCCACAACATGTCCAGTATACGACTTAAGATTTATGTCCAGGTCTTCCAAAGGACTGTCACTGAAGAATTCATAGTACACATTTTCATCAACGATTGATGATCTAGATGCTGTATCAAGAATGAATGTCATATTGATGGGTATAGTATGGGTATTTCCCCATTATCCCTTTCTACTTGGTTGTCTTGTAACTTGTATAAAGAGGAGTAACTGACTTCCTCTTCTGGAAGGTACTGATCTTCTAGTTGGTTTGTCCTCCCTTGCGTCCTATACAAGTTACAGCCCTGACCTTGACCATGACCTTGATGGCTTTCATCTTTTGTGCATTCAGACGTGCTGCATCCATCTTTATTGCTATCTCCATAGCACAATCCCAATGTCAGAGCTGCACCTTCACCTAACAGTTTATTCTTAATGGCCCCGCTATGCACTCCTGCTACTAATCTGTTATGTAGTCTCTTTTTTACCTGATCTGCATCCCCTTATCCACTATGGATGCTGGGCTTTTTTAGGGCAACAATATGATCAGGTACTGACTCATTTTCTTTTTGGTAGCATGTATCAAAGTTATAAGATTCTGCCAGTTCATTTGTTCCTGACATGTAGTGAACTGGGCTAACCATAATAAGAAAATAACTTTGACATTCTTTATTGACTATAGTAAAGCATTTGATTTGGTTGTTCATGATATTCTTTTAGAAAAACTTAATGACATAGGTCTAACTAAACAAGCTGTCAAATGGTTCGAATCGTATCTGGTTGGAAGACATAAAAAAGGTGTAAACCCATCTATATGTATGAATATGGTGAAATTAAGTCAGGTGTCATCTTATGTATACTTAGGAGCAAATATTGACAGCCTGTTAACAATGAACAATGCCTTCAATAATCTTCTGGTGAAGTAACTGTATCTGTAACTGTTACCATTGCTAGATCTAAATTATTATCGATAGTAGATTATAGTCTTTTCCTGACGACCCCTCTAAATTCATCGATGTTAAATAAATTGCAAAAGATTCAAAATAGGATCTTAAGAATTGCTCTCAAATGTAACTATGACACCCCCAATCGTGAATTATATGCAAAAAAACCCAGCCCATTTTGACAATGTGTGCAGCCTTTTCAGCAATTTGTTTTCTTCAGATTCAGAAAATCCATGGGTAGTGGTTCTTGGTTCATCTCAGATTCTTGCTCAGGTTCCAGAGATATTTTATCTGCACTACTCAGAAATATTAGCAAAAGGTGGTTCCTGCTTCTAGCAGCGAGGTAGATGACAAACACACCCAGATTCGAATAACTCAACAAGAGGAAAGAAATACCAGACAAAATAGTTATATTGCACAGGTTTTATTCCCTCACTCAGTCAATACCCGTAATGGAGCCAGTGTGGTGACTGTATGGCTGATTACACAAAACTGAAATGAACCAGGTCACTTCTGACCATATACAGGTAAACAGGTAGTCATACAGGTTTGTGTAGAATACATGCATGGTAAAGAGAATACAATACATATCCAGGATCCAGTCGGAAACAGTTAATGTAGACAAATCTTCTTGTTGATATGAATAAAAGCAGATTCTGTGTTCTTGATAAAAGTAAACAGGACATTCTTGGCCAGGCTACAGGTGGGAGCGTTCCACACTGATTGATTCACCTGCCACCTATATAGCTGTGTACTAGTTGTTGTCTGGGCTCTGTTGTATAAGCTAAGCAAGGAATTTTTTCTGTAGGAATTTTTCCCTCACTACGTTCATTCCTACAGAAAATTCCCAGCTCGTAGGAATATTCCTTGCTGTAGAGGTGTGGGTCAGCAAAGTAGAAGGTAAATAGGATGCATAGGATTCACTAATTTCTTAGGGTTAAAGATTAAAATAACACATCTCCTTCAATTTGAAGCGGTAAAGTGGGTAAAATATTAGATACTTTGATTCTTATACCTTCAAATCTGATGCAGATTATCCAGAATGGATAAGAATCTAGATCCACAGGCATGACCTAGAAACTGACCCATTTAGCTGTGGGAATTTCCTACATTGATACTTGTAGTTGTTCCCTATGTAGGAATTTCCCCCAGAAGTTTTCCTACCGAAGTAATTTCCCTCATTCTTTCCTCTGAGTTAAACATGAAAAGACTGGAAAACTAAGGAACACCTTTTAGGTGTTCCCTCAAGAATTCCTTAGGATTTATTGACTGCAAAAATATGATTTTACTAGTCATATATATCTGCTATCATTATAGTACAAAGTTTCTGCTGTTAGATGATTTTTCTGTTGATTATTAACATAATTTGAATAGAAAAAAGAAGCCTCCCAAGCTGGGATTCGAACCATGGACCTGAGAGGGGAGCCTTTCTGGGAAAAAACAAACAGCACTGGGTGGGGATTGAACCACCAACCTGAGAGTTTCATTAGTTACCAATCAAAATTTGTCCTTGACCTAGTTTGTCTCAATTGTTTGTGCCTCAAGAGTGTTGATTACTAGTGAGAACAAGGCATGTCCCCCCATTTACCATGTACCTTGAAGACTGTTGTTTGAAGTGGGCAGGGGATATTGAGTGGTTCAAGGAGGGAAATATTGTAGTAAATTCCTACATGATTACATCTGCTTGGTGGGAAGGAAAAGCCGTAGGAAAATTCCCAGAGAAACATATTGAAATTGTATAGGACTGAAGGAATTCCCTCAGTTTTCCTTGCTTAGCAGCTGGGAAGGAATGGTGCAGGGAAGGAATAGCCTATACTTTCAATGCTTTTTAGCGTAGGAATTTCCCAACGAAGTAAAGGAAAAAAACGTAGGAATTCCCACAAAAAAAATTATTCCTTAGCTTATACAACAGGGCCCTGGTAATACACATGTAGTGACCAGGCGAGGTTCACCACTGTGTATACCAACACTACTACAATTACTACAAAACCTTTACATAAAATACCTCAAATTTAGCTTGTTATACAGTGGGTAGGGGTTCCCTCCCAAATTTAGCCTCTGGCCGCTGGTATACTGGATGGTGTATGGCAGGTAATTGATTAGTCCTACTGAAAGGGCTACCTTATATGCAGGGTAATTAGCATAATGCTAATTACCTACAGCTTGATTAACAGATGAGAACACAATATTCTTTTACTTTACTTTACTTTAATTGATGTTTTAGGTCGACACAGTTAGCAAAACCATATGTTATACAACCAGCAAGTTAATCACATTGTTATAACGAGTGTAACATAAAGGAATGAGGATGCTGTGGAGTAAGAAGTAGCCTTTATTTCAAAGCATTATGATGGTAAATACCTGGTGTTGGTAGGTATAGTAACTAGCTAGATGGTGCGTGATGCACCTGTTATATAGTTCAGAGGATTACCATATATGCTAATCGCTCTAACCCAATTTGCGGGTCAGCGCGACCAATAAGAATAGAGGAGAAATCATTGAGCTAGCGTCCATACAGGTAGAAATAGAAAATTAAATTTTTATGGGTAGGCACA
The DNA here is from genome assembly GCA_942159475.1 of Sthenelais limicola. Lineage (NCBI taxonomy): Eukaryota > Metazoa > Annelida > Polychaeta > Phyllodocida > Sigalionidae > Sthenelais > Sthenelais limicola. The sequence continues at coordinate 34,738,440 of OW804098.1, forward strand.
AGGAGGTATAACATAGTATCCCCCATTAATTACAAATTTGCAGAGAAGTGGTTAAGGCAGAATGATCGGCGCCTCGCCGTCGCAACGCTACCATATACACACCCTCAGCACCTACGACCCCAACTGCAGTTACCAGCATTGTTGTTGTTGTTGGCACTGATGATTTTCTTTGAAATCTTGCTTAAAAATACTTTATATAATAAACTGAATCGATAGATCTCTTCCTTTTAGGTATGACACCGTTGTGATGGGTTCAAATAATGTACCAGGGTTGAAGTTTACTTATATTTTGTACTTGGAATAACACACTGTATGACCCCAACTGTTTTCCACTATGACCGTAACTGTATAATGCAGTTACGGGTATACCACTCAATGTTTTTCACCTAGATTACACTGTATTATAAGCCAGATACATGTATCTGATAACACTCAAACCTAGATGCAACTATAGTAAACACCCACAGAACATGACAGCTACTGAAAACGGCTTTTGTTAGGTAAAAACCAACATTGTTTGTTCTAATGGGAGCCCACCTTCCGCCATTTTGAATGCTGGTAACTGCAGTTTAGGTCGTAGGTGACGAGGGTGTGATATAGTGCGCGCGCGGTGGATATATAAAAGCGGATGACCTAGATTCGCGCGGTTTATAAAGTATGATGGCTGCCGTGGTGAGTGCAACCTCGGATATCGTTTAGCTTTAAACTAACCGCGCGTGCCTTCTGCCCATGTCAAAGTATAGGAATAAGAAATGTCTAGTGTTTGAGGTGGTTTTAGAATTTAGAGGGTATGAAAAAAGGTCGAAAATGGTCGAAAATTATTTAGCAGTACGCAATAAAGTCATGGAATCTGTTCACTAGACATTGACGGAGGTATCCATCAGATTAGGTAAGTTCATCCGACCTAATAAACACAGGTTTTTACACCTTTGTACGTAAAAGCATAAAATACAGAAATAATGTCAGAAAAGGCTCTCAGAGCTTCCTGAATATAATTACGATACATGTTGGCAATACAAAATACAAATAATACATGAAATACGAATCAGACCGAATAGAAATTGGGGGAGATAACCCACTCAGAAGTGTAGCCTACTGGTCAAAGCGACCCAAAAGGAGTTATCTGAAAAGAGGTATGATGGTCAAAAGATATATTTGTGGAAGAATTAGCTATTTTAAAAATGCTAGACCTACATAAATTGCTAAATGACCGAAAGGCGTGTTTCTAAAAAAGGGTATAAGAAAATAGACATACGTAATAGGACTAGTGTCCGAGTGTCCACATTTATGTATTAGACATAACAAATAAACAGGTGTAGAGAATAAAAATGCGCTGATCAAACGGAGAGAGTTTTGTGGGAAGTGATATCATGAAAACAATTTGAATACATGCATATAAACAGTGGTGCTCGGAGGGAAATGATGGGAAATGCTACAGAAATTATAATAAACGATATAGTATATGTCGCGGTTTCCCTGTGTGGAGACTGGGATTCAATCCACTTGCGGTCATTTACGTACCTTCGCTCAGGGAAACAAATGTTTTTACATTGGGGCATGATACAAAAATATAATTAATAGTTAACGGGCTGGCGTCAACCGGCCTACGATAAGGGGAACACTTTCAACAAAAACAACTGATAAACGATAGCTGTTGATAAACCTATAGTTAAATATTGCTCGTATTACCAGGAATAAACATCATCTTTAAACTTATACGCCGTTACCATTTATGTCACGCCAGTCATAACAACATCTCTACATCGCTGTTAAGAATGTAGATGGTTTGGTCTCTTTACTTTAACGTTACTGGAGACCTAGAATTTACATTTCAGATGTATGCCTCCTACTTGTACAAAGTGTTTAGGTACAAATAAATAATAATTACGTTGAATTGAATTTGAATTGAATTGTAGGTTGAGCAATGGGCAGCCCGCACCGGTTCGGTACGACGGTAACCTTTCTATAGAGGTTACATGTAAGGTAGAGCTAAATGAACATAGGTATGAAGATTGCGATTGTACTACATAGGTATATGGGATGTTAATATTATTGTCACAGCTGTTGTAACATGAAGAAAAGTTAAGATGGTATTGTGGAATCCTAGAGGTTTATATTGTACAGGTGTATAGCATCGTGATGGCAATCTCTCTCTAACCATGACTTACAGTGCGGTAGGCCTTTAGGAAGGCTTCCCACCGACGCCAGACAGATGAAATTTAGCTTGTATGGTGACCACCTAGACTTATTGACTACCAAGTTCTTGGCTAAAACATACAGATTTTCTGATAGACTTGTCTTTGAGTAATCCATACCTCTTTACCCAACTATGTCTGAGTTGGAGTTAGTCACTCAGGGCTATGTTCGGTGAAATTAAATTCACTTTTATCATGCAGAAAAATGTGAATAATCATACATGTATTTCACGGACATAACTTTTCACAAATTCAGATGTAATTATGCGGATTACGCGGCCTTTCAGCTAGTCTGCGGAAATATTGTGCTTAATTAATGTTATGAAAAGTTAAAATTAAAGATAACAGTGGCCGAATTGCCACGCAATATTACGTAAGAGGTATTTAAATAATTGAATTAAAATTAGAATTGGGAATTGAAATGAACCAGTAACAATAACCCTTAAATGTATATGGTATAGTTGATAATTAAAAATAGCGTCTGTATTGCGGTAAACACATCAAAGATCATTAATGAAATCAGGAAACAAAGAAGGCAGCTTGGCAAATCGATATTTTATTATTCGATTTGATAAAATATTTTATTTTTGTTGTAAAATTGATGAAGAAGTAAAAGGTTTGTAAATTGATATGAATAAAAGTTTTGTGAATATAAAATATAATGTTGAAGTTTGAAATTTGATGAAATTTGATGATAGAAGATGATGAGAAGTAGGATGTGGGTGGGTGGGTGAATGATTGGTGGTTTGAAAGTGATTGAGGTGGAGGCCAGGTAAGCTGGCTGTTTTATATGGGGTGTTAGGTGGCGTGGTGGTAGGATTAGAGAGGGATTGTGGGTGAGTGTTTCCTGTCACAAATGATCCCACCTGCTAGCTTTCTGATACTGTGTAGCGAATACTTGATAATGTCTATATCACATTGTTTGAGAGTATTGGCCCATACGCTCTTAACATGTGACAATGGAATTGGCGTTGTTGTGCCTGGGAATACGGCAAAGGCTTGTGTAGGGGATCGAGTGGGATCTCTGTTCAACATGAGCTTCATGTTGAGGATGACACAGAAATCCTTAGAATCGGCTGCATGTAAAGTAACAGTCTTTTGTTGGTATGGTGTTTGGAGATTCTTGACCGACTTGATCAATATATCCACCTGACCAGGTCTGTCATGACTTCCGGTTGAGCTCTTGAGTGGTAAAGACGGTGGACGCTTCGGCTCCGTACTAATTCCCTTTTTTTTCAGGATAATCTAGGTGAAAACCTTAGAAACTGTAAGGAAAGGTCTGGTCAGGAATCTGGATTCAGGAAATTACCATATTGACAGTTCAATAAGTTGGAAAAAGTGATAAGGACGATTTTAAGATTTGGTCTTGACCATTGAAAAACTGAAGCGTTGGTTCCCACGAGGGACGAATTATCGCTCAGTCAACAAGTAAAGTTACTGGAGGAATGGACTAAAAGTGTGAGCCAAATACCAGCTAACGGAGCCAGTTTTGAAGATAAATTATACCAAAGGGAGACAAAAGGCAAACTAAACAGAAGAGAACTCAGTTGGATTATCTCGAAGCCCTAGTATCAAGAGCGGCAGTAGCCTCGCGTGGCGCAGCCATAGTGTCTGGGACTTAACCGACTGGAGTAATCAAGGCATGGACATTTAATCAGAGCTACGGACTAAAATGATTGTACCTTCGTTGGAAAGAAGGCATGTATAGAAAACAAGAGTGCATATTGGTCTGCTAAGATTGACATGGACATAATTAAGGTTGCTCAAGGAAGTTGGTAGTATGAAGTGCAAGTGATAAATCTGTATTTCCCGCCATAAGGGAAACGGTGTTTCAGTGCATCTTGCTTGAGCAGGCAGTAGGATCAGGGGAGAGTACGGATCTCCATCCAAACTGTTCTTGTAAGTACTGAAGAAAGAAAGACTTGATTCTGATTGTTAGTTGGACAAAGTGAATGTATAGGCTATCTACAGGTCTGTATTCGTGAAATAAAGTAGACAAGTTGAGTAAAATTAGTTCAGTCGGACTGAGAAGATACTGGAAATCTCAGTACACAGGCGCAACGGAAGTGACCTAAAGTAAACAACAACATTGGAGCTAGGCACGCCCACTAAGGTGTCGTGTGATATTGTAAGTGCATCTTCTAAGTAATAGAGACTGTTTATGACTGGAATGTCAGATAAGAAGAGGCAAAGAACTGACGATACAGACAATATGGGTGACAATAACTCTAACGGAGGCTTTGACGAGCTAAAGGCAATGATTGCCGGAGTCACTAAACAGTGTGAAGGGCTGGCCAACGCCCCATTAGACCATCATAGAGTTAAATGGGCAGTGCAAGCCCTCATGAAGAACAAAGCATATATTCCACGAACATTCTCTTCCATCCGATGATATAGGTAAAACCATCAAATGTGTTCTACTTGTGCTATACTACGCTGGCTTAAGGCTGTCAAATTGACCAGCGAATTACAGAAGGAGGTGACAGTTATTAAGAAAGATAACATAAAGAGGGACACTGAGGTGCATAAAATAAAAAGAAAGGCTGAGCATCAAGAGGACTCTATAAAAGTCCTGGAAGAAACCGCGGTCAAAAAAACTGACCCTTGCTTCCGTGCGTTAGAAAAACAAGCCAAGGAAGAGGAAAGAGTCAGAATTAAAAACCAGATGGTGGAAAGGATGAACAATCTGGTTCTGGAAGGGCTAGAAATGGAAGAAGATGAATCTGCGGAGGAACTAATAGGAAAGATAAACAGAGTTCAAGAACCCACCGATTCTAATCCAGTTCACCAAAACCAACGATGTGAACAGAGTTTGGAAAAACAAAGCCAGGTTGGAAAAGAACACTGTACAGGATAACGGGCAACAGGTGTTCATTAAGAGGGACCTTCCGGAGGAAGTACAAGCGAGGGTAAACAAGGCCAGACCCATCGTCAGAGCAGCCAGACAATCGGGTAAATACAAGAAGGTATCCAATGTTAATGGGGACGTGTTCTTGGATGATAAAAGGTATCCCCATGACAGATTGGAGTTGTTGCCAGTAGAACTGGCCCCATCTATGATTTCAAGGAGAGAAAACGAAACTGTGTTTGTGTTTTTCACGAAACTCAACCCTCTGTCTAATTTCTTCCAGTCGGAATTCCGCATTGAGGGAAAGGAATTCGGGTGCATGGAGCAGTTCTTGGCATATAAGAAATCCAGCCTAGAGAACCACCCTGGCAGGACGGCCACCATACTTGATATGGTGGATCCGTACGAGTGTAAGAGAATGTTACGTGACATAAATAACCCAAAAGTTGTGTCAGATTGGGAAGACAGAGTAGAGGAAATACTGGAGCAAGGACTTGCAGCCAAAACAAATAGTCCAGTAGATCTAGGGTAAAAAATGGCCTAACCTAGAACAAATTGCAATAGAAGGTTTTTCAACAGTTTTGAGTACTATACATCCCCCTTGGTCACATACTAAAAGTCTACAAAAATCAAGATGGCGGAACATGCCAAAATCGAAGGTCAAAAGTCAAGGTCACCAAAAAATGAAGCATCCAAAATATTTTGCCTTTTGGTCCATATAATATTTTGATTTATTGAAAATAGAAATTTCATTTTTTGCACACATATCACCTATGATAGGCCCTTACTTTTGAAACAGTCAAGGTCAAGGTCATTGAAGGTCACCAAATCATGAAAAATGAAGCCTTTGAGGGAATATGACGTATCAAAGTCTCCACCATTGAAAGGATTTTACTCAAATTCATTTACAATATAGTGTACATATGAAAGCCAGTGAAATTCTGAACCCTACAGTCAATTTTCAGAGCCCTACTTGAGAAATTGACATTACAACAGCCTAACTTATGAAGTATCTAAGAAAATATAGAGTAGGATTTTGGCCTCATTGGGTATTTTTATTGACTCCAGAACTGTCTGGTAACCTTTTTTGATATCAGCATATATTCAAATGTCTTACTTCTTATGGGTGTTCTCAAGGATGCTGAAAAAAAATGAGGCAGGGTACCATTTTCTATTTTCACTATTATTGCCATTTTCCCCCTATTTATGCAAATGAGGTGAAATCTGATTGGCTGACAGGAAATCAGCCTATATATCCATAGGTCTTATAGATACATTCGATTTAATAACTCCTACCCCCACTAAATCGACCCCAAGGAATCTAATAATGTCATTGAAAATATTCTATCTGCCTTGGTTGCTTAGCAACAAGCTATTTCCATGGTTACCAGGGTTCTCGCCAGCCTTTTTTAGCGTAGTGACCCGCTACGCTGTCTCCCGTCGCTGCTACGCTGCAAATTGGCTGCTACGTTGTCTCAGAGACAGCTTAGCGTCCAAAAATAGATTTAAAAATACTTTATTTACGACATTCAATGCTCCACACAAAGTATTAAAAGGATTTTTATTTACTGTATGTACAAAGCTCTAAGTTTTGGGATGGCTCACATACATCTGGGAGGTGGGAGTGAAAAAGAGTACAAGAGATGGAGGAATTGAATAGAAACTACATACAGAGAATTACTACCCGTTTTAGATGGGGGCATCTAGTTTTCTAAATAAATTGCTTAATCATACCAAAACTACCTTCTCATTGCCAAAATGCCTAATATATAGGGCCAATTTGATGTGTCACATAAAAACATAGAAAATCCTATCCCATTTTGTAATTGTGTGTAGAATAACAACTATTTGATCAATTTAGTAGCAAATTTAGATTCAAAAGGTTCCAATACTCTATTTTAAGTTCTCTAACAATGGAAAACATTAAAAGAATTGTTTTGGCACAATGGTTTTAGGCTACTGGGCCAATTTGTAGGAATGGACCATGTATATAAAGTATTTACTATTTAACCATTATTTCTTACATATTCAAAATTGATTTGGGAATGGCAAATGTCGGCCTAATGATTGATGCAAATGTGTACTTACTATACTTAATGTAAAGTAGTAAGGCCAATCTCTTAAGATTTTAATATATTCGACAGGAGATGGCAATAAACATGCTATTTTTTCTTCTATTTCAAATTATCTAATTATGTAATGACACTAAGCTATGCTATTAAAAAAATGATATCTCAAAAATATTGTTAGGGTGACTAGGAAAATAAAGTCTAATCATGTAAACTATGGGTTTAACTTTTAATGATTAAGGGATTGACCTGATGGCCCTTACGACTCCCAGACGGTGTGTAGCCCCCGCTATACTGTCAAATAATCCTGGTAAGAATCCTGGTTATCATTGCAATTCTAAAAGAGCATCATCACCTTATGTCAATCTGATTCACTTTCAGCCAATCAGATTTCATGTAATTTGCATAAATAGGGCGAAAATATTCAAAATAAAAACTATAATCCCATTCTGAAAATAAAATAAACATGGCATTTAATTCTTTGCCATAAACCCCTGCATTGCAAGTACTGCACAATTCTTATCCAATGATAATAACATTAATTGAACAGATGTCACATATCTTTATACTATGACTGAATGGGTTATTCACTTTGAGCGGGAAGAATATGCCCATTTAATGGTTTGATCATTTCTGTATGTGTGTAATACAGAAGTGACATTTTTTTTTTTTTTTTTTATTCACTTACAGGCGGTCCGACGTCATCGATGACGGCAATATTGACCAATCACAGAGAAGCATTCTTATAGCTGTGACTCAAGATTCTGTACATTTACAAGAAACCATAGCCATGGTTAACTGCTTATGTCAGCCTAATACAAGCACAAGAGGTTAGGAACTACTTGTGTGATTCAATGGCCCTGGTTTAAACTTTATTTTGCATCCAATGGAGACAAAATAAAGTTTTAACTCTAGCCATTGAATCACACTTGTAGTTCTAACCTCATGTACAGTTCTATCTAAATATACCATGTTTCTTTATTGAGTATAGGCAATAATTGTATAAATCATACAAACAAGATGCACAGCCATGACTAATGTTTTTTACTAGCAATGTAATATATGGTTTGTACCCTCTAGGGCCACCCTACATATAAGATACAAGACCACAGCTGGTCTTGTCCCTTGCTGGTTCCTCTGCTAGGCTCTGGTGACCAAGTATACCCCCTGGAACTACAGCAAGAGGTTCTCTCTCCTAACACTCACAGAGTATCTTGTACTCATTGAGCTGTCAAGGCATATAGAATAAATATACCAACTGTATATCTGCATACTCATTATCCTTTCCTACTCTGAAACAAAGTTTACTTTGGGCTCACTGCACATACCCAATGAGTCAATGGTGGATATTCTGCCGTAGCAAAATGTCTGTATAGATCCGAGGGAGAACGCTGGTGATTCATCAAGATTATCACGTGACAGTTACAGGGCGGTCGCTAGAGGCAACGGCGGCAGTTTTGAAGTACAAATAGTCAGAAAATGCTCAGACAGTGAGGAGACTACTCGTCAACTACTCTGCTCTGAAAAAGACGCTTTGCTTACTTTGGTTTTTGTGTTTATTCTCGTCTTACATCCTCAACCCTAACTATAGCTTAATGACAATGATCAAATGATATATAGTGAGAGAGAAGTGGGAATATTGCCCAGGTTGCAACTTCACAACACTCAAAGCCAATGGCTTAGTGTCTTGCATGGTTGCAACAACTTTGGTATTCCAGGTGATGAAGACCAAACAGTGATTCATCTGATTTATTCTGTATGGTTTATATGTACTTAAACAATCTATATTTGGCAGAAATATTGTTTATAAAAGGTAAAGCAATACAAACTATATGTAACATTACAGACTTTTCCCCTTTTTGAGCACATGTTACATATACCAAAAATATTACTAAAATATTACTAAGACTCCTTTTCCAAATCAGCCATCGATTAAGATGTATTATCAGTGATACCTATAGCCCCACCATCCCCTTTTATAATGGCATTCAAACATCCAAATGACAATGGCCATCAATGACTTTAAGTAAGCTTAAAAGTTGGCATCTCTAAATGCTGCAACTAGGCTTGAACAGCAAGGTTAAGATTGAGCACTTGATTCCAATAATGGAACTGTGGTTGCTGCTCAGCCTTGCTTTTGCACCAAGCTGTAAAATCCATGGCCTCTGCAAAATGATTCTCATTGGACTTAGAGTGTGCCTCTTTTTTGAGGATATGGAGAGATGCTGCAGTTATTTGGTGAACATGGCGGTTCTTGTAAGATGGGATGCTTTGTTCAATGAATCAGCAATACCACTGCTTGCAATCCTGGCTGGAACCAATGCAGTGGTCAAGCCACTACCCTCTAATCAGTTTTCATCCCAGCCATTTCTATATGGTGTCCTCCTAAAATTACCACATACTTAACTTCACCATGTGTTTCCTTTGAAGTTGCATTGCATTGCAAACAGTTGTTGGTCCATAACAATAGCTGATACTTGGATTTGGTTTAAATGCAGAGCGGCTGCCTTAACGATATACATAGCATGCTTTATCATGGATGGAGAATGAGCAAACTCTGTGAACAATGGAAAGAGTCCAGTATTGGATACATGTTCTACTTTTTGCATCTGAATGGAAGCAAAGTGAAAGGCAACAACAAAGAATTTTCTTTTTCAGAATCATCTTGCTCTAGAGTCATTGCTACATGATTTAACCATTCCAATAACCTTTCATTCACAGAAATTGGAATTTCAAACCTCAAGCCCTCTTGATATGGGACGATTGGATTCTTGTTGGAGGAACATCGGTGTATGATACTGGAATGGCAGGCTTCTGTTGACTATTAGTTTCAATGATACCAAATCCTGGTTTAGAAGGGAGGTCAGTCTGCGGAAGTTGTGTTAGTGAAATTGCAGTTCCATGGAATGAATCAGTAGAGGTTGTTGAAGAGAGATTGTGATCAATATTTTCAACTGCATGGTACAGGCATGCTTATTCAAATGGGGTGGACAGACCAAACCAGTGTCATGATAAAGGGGGCAGACTATCAGTACTGAGACCCATCATATATATATAAACCCAGATTATGCAGGGTGTCAACTAGAGCCTTATTCCTTGTGGTTGAATCAACTTTTAGTGCCAAGTAGATGGGTAATGGGGTTTCTCTGTCCTTATTGTGAAAAATGGTAGATGTGGCACCAGTATTCTTCTTATTCTTGACACTGTTATATATTGTAATTTATGAAATGGCTTTGCATACATCTGCTTTCTTCACAGTTGAATGATCCTTGATATCATGTAAAAAAATAGGGTTAAAAATACTTCGGGAAAAAATATTATTCAGTTTTGAACATGACACATACCCTTTTTTAACTCATCATGAACAAAGCTGAATAACTTTTCTTTTAGTTCTATGACTGCCCTCCCTCCCCCTGGCACCCTTTTATTTTAACAAAGGTTAAATAATGTCAGCTATGTATATAATATGCAGATTTTAAAGTAAATTGCATAATTCAATTGTAAGCTATGGGGGGAAAATGGAGAAAATACCCGTTTTTCTCATAGACTCCTGTAGTGAAGAGTAGTAAATTTCAGTGGTCTCTGCAATATAAACTAATCTTAAGGTCCGATTCCACTGGTTCGCTTGTATATGTGCTCATGGCTCGCTCTTGCTGCGCTTGTTTAGAGGGCGCTTGTCATTCGCTCTAGGTCCGCTTTTATTTTTAGCGCAAGACAAGCGCAGACCGATTCTACTGTTCCGCTTCTTCCCTTATGAAATCAATGGTAAATCCCTTTGTGCGCTCTCACTGCGCTCTTAGTCCGCTCATTTAACAGGTAGAAAGAGCGTTGTGTTGCTGCGCTCAAATCAAACAGGTCAGATATGAGCGCAGTGTCAAAAAGAAGCGACAACGTCAATTTTTAAGAGCGTATTGAAAGCGCAGTAACCTATCCTATTAGACCGCTCTGGTCTCGCTCAAACTTCGCTTCTTAGTCGCTCTGGGAAAATAAAAGAGTGTATGAAGAGCGGCCCAAAAGAGCGAGCCAGTGGAAACGCAGCCTTATAAGATATGTTTTTGGGGGGCTTTTTGGGTTCCCACAAACATGTTTTTTCTAAATCCAAAGTTTAAAATGATTCCATGATTCCTTCATTTTTTATTGATTATCAACAAAATTCACCATTAATTTTTATGTTTTTTTCTAAAATTAATTGTCAAAGGACAAATATTTGTCCGATTCTTTTGGTAATGGTCTCAAGTGAGAGCTCTTGAAAGGTTCTTTAACTCTTTTAATGGTCACTAACATCTAAACTGAACAGTTCCCATACTGTAGCTAAAAAGAAATTAGGTTTGGGAAAATTTTGAATTATGGGAAAATTTCAAAAATTCATAGCGTCACTAATATTTAAGGTATAATAACATTATTTACATCAAATGAAAGCTAATAATCTCTTCTATTTATGGTTTTATATAACCAAATACCTCAGAATAATACTTGAGCCGTTATAAGGAGAAACGTGTGGAAGGTCATACACAAACGCCCCCTAGCGGCAGGATCCGGCTCAAATTTCAGTGTTCCATATCAGATTTTGATCACCAGGGGTCAATGACCAATCATGAGAAGTTTGATGCTTTTAACCAAAAGTGCACGATTGTGGCCATTTTTGATGCCTTATTCCCCCTACTACTATTACCGACCACAGTTTCCTATTAGTCCAGGCAATCTAGCTCAAAAAAACCAAAATGTCAAAAAAACTAGAACAGAAATGCGGTTTTCACCATCCTTTCCCCCAAGGGCCCTGTATTAACATACTAAAAATGTAGAAAAATTTATCGTTGGGAAATAGGGTAAAATAGCCATTTTCCAAAATGGCTGCCATGGGATAAGTGCCCAGCTAAAAATCAATGTAACTTTTGATCAGAACATAGCAAATGGATGTATTTGGTGTCTATAATGGGGTTTTCAGATATGCCCAACACACTGGTGATATTTAAAATCATGTTAGACATTTCCTAATATCCGATATCCAAGATGGCCGCAATTGGAAATCTGACAATTTTGGAAAAGTTCATAACTTTTGATTGAAACATGGTATGAGGCCAATTTTGGTGCCTATTATGGGGTTTTCAGGTATGACCAATGCTGTGATAACATTTAAAAACATGTTAGACATTGCATGACAACTCATATCCAAGATGGCCGCCATTGAAAATCTGACAATATTGAAAAAGTTCAAAACTGTTGATTGAAATATAGTATAAGGACCAATTTTGTTGACTATTATGGGGTTTTCAGGTATGCCCAACACAGTGAGAACATTTAAAACCATGTTATTCATTGCCTAACCCATATCCAAGATGGCCACCACTGAAATTCTGACAATTTTGGAAAAGTTCAAAACCTTTGAAAAAAACATAGTATAGGACCAACTATGGGGTCTAATATGGAGTTTTCATGTATGGTGAATGGCAGTAATGCTGTAGGACACATGCTCAGTGGCAAAGCAATGCCCAGAGCTCATAGACACTATTCTCTTGATGGCAGTCCTTATTTTACTGATGGTTAAATCGCATTTACTGAAAGAATACAATATGGCAAGTGATAGGATAACTTCCATATGTAATTAAATAATTTTGTTTATGATCATATTATGTGCATAGACAACTATCTCATATGTCTATATGCAGGAAATATATCACATCAATCCATAGATAGACAGTCAAATACATGACAAACTATAGAAATTCTTTCTCAATAGAGAAAGTTCCCCTCTAGCCTTATACAATTTTATCTGGCTCCGGATGCAATGTTCATTACTGATTTTTAACCATGCCAAATGCAGATCAAATGACTGAAACATCTTTTGAAGAAGCAAATTCAAAAGTTGGCCAAAGAGTCCCTCTGCACCAGGAGAAAGTTCCACAGAGAACTGTCCTGGTGATACAAGTTGCATCACCTATATCTGGCTGCAGTATAATGAAGATGGTACTTTCAAGGGCTTTCTGAGAGCAGAAAAAGCAGGCAATTGTATATATCACCTTGCATCAATCCAAGAAAGGTTCTCCTACCATTGCTGCCCCAGAGCCCAATATGTATAACAAAATAATACATTCCTATTTAGAGAATATGGCCAGACTAGAAGACGATGACCCTGATATCCATGATATATACTTGAATGGCCTACAGATTCTGGGTGGTCTCTCCACTGTCCTGGCTATTGAACAGGTATTGATATGCAGCATCTAAACTGGTTATCTCACTAGTGGGGGGAGTATGTAAGAGTTACAAAGGCTGGTTTGGGGAAATTCTCTTCCTACTTGCTCTCAACTAAACCAAGGTATACACGGATATACTGGCATCACATTTCCCAATAGTAAACAACATATAGAAGCTTTAAACACTCAACAGAGGTGTGATTGCAAAGCTGGTAAACTTTCTTGATGTATAAACCCCTTTATAATGACAGACACATTGCATATTATTGTCTCAGGTGAAGTGGTTTCAGTACCTGTGACAATTGATAAAACTGAAGCTGTTGTGCAAAATCACTGTTTTTTCAAGCACATCATGTTTTCAATGGAGAGACCTTGCTACATAGAATCATTTGGACCTGTGGTGTACATTTAAGGACATCTGTGGCAATTATGTTCATTATGTGAAAGCCAAGTATGGGGCATTATTGTGTTTGATGGGTACTTTGCTCCAGTAAAGGACACTTGAGATGAGGATCAAAAGTGCCTCTGACAGTGAAGAAGGAAGTCATTCTGGGAAATACATAAAATAAAAAGTGATTCTGCAACTTATTGAGTGACATCTTGGTACAAGCTGACCTTGTCATTCATTGCCAAAGTCCTATGGTTGCTGCTGCTGACAAAGAATTGTTGTTGCAGATGACACATACATACTTATTTTCTTATGCTGCCAGGGCAACAGTAACAACAGAGGATATTTCTGAAGTAAAAGCATGAATCAACAAAGATCCGGGTCTGATTCTGGGAGGCCAAAACAATCCCCTTAACAAACTTTGTTACCACCAGTTTTATCAAAGAGTTATGAGGAGGACAGCATACATGTGTGTTGACTAAGATTCTACCCCAACTTCCACAGTAGCCCAATCCACAGCCTACTAGTGTACAGTTATGGTTAGGCAACTACTGCCTTCAGCTCAGAGACTAGGGGTGGGAAGTGAAAGAAGGACTGATGTATCCAGCAATGATGGGCAAGTCACCAACACCACATTAACTGTTGATGATGATTAAATGTAATTAAATGTTCTGACTACAGACCAAAATAAAACTTGTACTAAGTTCTATCAAACTTTGAGAATTATTCAAACACTGGTCAACCCTGCTCCCCCATCATCCAATTCATACCCCATCTCCACCATCACACTTCATCTCACCACCACCATATGATTGAATAATGGCAACCACTGATATTTTGAAACCTCACTCTAATTATCTGTTCTCTCTGCTTGTTCAAAAGGACTGATTAGTAAATTCAGGAGACAGCAGAGGACCAGGAGACCATGTTTACCCAAGCTGTCCTGGCCTATATGGCTTATGCCAGACCAAATACCTGAATAAAATTTGTTAAGTTTCTGGGATAGCCATCTTGGATATATGTCAGGCAATGTTTGAAATTAATTTAAATGTCATCACTGTGTTGAAGCATACCCAAGAACCTGATAATAGCCACTAGAAATTGGTGCTTATACCATGTTTCTATCAAAAGTGTTGAGCTTTTCCAATATTTTCAGATTTTCAATGGTGGCCATCTTGGATATGAGTTGTCATGCAATGTCTAACATGTTTTTAAATGTCATCACAGCATTGAGCATACCTGAATACCCCATAATAGGCCCAAAAACTGGCCTTATACCATGTTTCAATCAAAAGTTATGAAATTTTCCAAAATGTCAGATTTTCGGTGGCAGCCATCTTGGATATCTGTTATAAGGAAATGTCCAACATGATTTTAAATATCACCAGTGTGTTGGGCATACCTGAAAACCCCATTATAGACACCATATACATCCATTTGCTATGTTCTGATCAAAAGTTACATTGATTTTAGCTAGGCACTTACCCCATGGCAGCCATTTTGGAAAATGGCTATTTTCCCCTATTTCCCAACGATAAATTTTTCTACATTTTTAGTATGTTGATACAGGGCCCTTGTGGGAAAGGATGGTGAAAACCGCATTTCTGTTCTAGTTTTTTTGACCTTTTTCATAAATTGACTGGACTATATTTCTTGAATAAATAGTTGCATTACTGATATCTTTTCTCCCAAAGCAACCACCAGGAAGCGATTACAAGGGTCTATATTACTATTATCACTAAGCCATAGCTTATGATCTATGGCATCTCACAGCTCTACCCTTTGAACTATTACCATGATTGTTCACTCATTTTCCATTTTTTGTAGCTTGTGACACACCTTTTTGTAGCTTGTGACACACTTGCACACTCATAGGGAGGTCCTCAGTACACATGTACTGAACACTTATCACTCCACCCCATCCCCACACTCATAGTACATGGGAAGCATCTCTCCTCCTTTCTACCCTACCCCACCCACAACCACCATACACACCCATCTCTCTCTTGCTCTCTGCCTCGCTCTCTCTCTCTGCCTTCTCTTTCCATCTCTGTTGGATGTGACAGGAAGAATATCACAAATCTAAGATAGTATCTCTTCAGATATTAACATATCCATATGTCATGTTGATTATGTGTTGGAATATCTTAGAAAAGGAAAAGGATATTCCAAAAAGAAAACTGTTGGATATGTTGGATATTTACTATTACACATTGATATCCTTACCCTTACCCCCATTCTACCCTCATTTCTGCTGAAGCACCCTCCATTCTGCTGAAGCCCCCACCCCCCCATTCGACCCTCCATTTTCCTAAAGCATCCTCATTTTACCCTCTAGACCACTGAATCTCCTCCATTCTACCCTCTGTCTTGAAGCCCAAACGCTATTTAGGAAACTATAATTTTTTTTTTCAAATAAAAGAAACATTATAGTCTTCAGAGTACTTGTACAGCATTATAATGATCGACATCAATATTTACCAGCAGAAACATAACAATAAACAGTCAGTTTCTCTCTTACAAGGAGGCAGACATATTGGTGACCAACAGCCCCACTGGTGGTAATTTACATTAATTGATGACGTCACTGAACCACTCCCTCTGATTAGTCCACCTAGTATGGACATATGTAAACAAACATTCAGCTCACAGCTGCTTGTTTTGAAGCATTGGTATATACATAATTATATGATATATTTAAGGAATAATTTTCGAGGTTTTTTCTGGTTGCGGTCTCTATAGCGTCAGGGAGTTCGAGGGCGAAGCCCGAGAATTCCCTGACGCTATAGAGACCGCAACCAGAAAAATCCGAGAAAATTATTGCTTTTAGAAGAGAATTGATGAGATTCCCTTAATGTTACAGCAAAAAAGATAGACAAACCTTCTTTATTCCGTCCAAAAACATCCAAAAACATCCAAAATATCATGCAAAGCCATGCGAGTCGTCAGCCTTTTTATGAGACCGGAAGTGATTTCCCTATTTTACCAAAAACGATGCTTTGGATAGCAAGCAGCAGAACCTTGTGAAAACACGCCGGCTGGCTGAACGTAAACATCAGTGAATACGGATCTCTGATTGGCTGTTTCTCCGCTAAGCCCCGCCCACTTCACTTAGCCAGCCGTCGTGGTATCAGACAGTTTCCGACTAACGCGGCAAGCTTATGGCGAAGCATCGGACACTTCCGGTTCTCGAATGCCGTGTTGCGTGTGTCTAGGGACTTAAAAAAGAAATAAATAAAAGATTTGAATCGGTAGAAATTATTTAAATAGTGTTTGAGCCCGATAGCGAAGATTTAGTCGACGGGAATCAAGCAATAAATGAATGGCGAGTTCAGAACCTATACGTGCGACCGGAAGAGATGTGGAGACCCTTCGGCATAGCCACCCATGTGCACATTCACTTGGCGTTGCATTGTGTACGGTGGCCTATATAGCGCACGGAGGATTTCATTCGAAAGTGACCCGCACGTCAACAAACTGCCGTGTCCGTGTGTCTAGGGACTTAAAAAAGAAATAAATAAAAGATTTGAATCGGTAGATATGTTTTAAATATGGTTTGAGCCCGATAGCGAAGATTTAGTCGACGGGAATCGAGTAATAAATGAATGGCGGCTTCAGAAGCTATACGTGCTTACGTTATAGACCGGAAGAGATGTGGAGATCCTTCGGCATACCCACTCATGTGCATGTTCACTTGGCGTTGCATTGTGTACGGTAGTCTATATAGCTCACAGAGGATTTCATTCGAAAGTCCCCGGTCCGGGTGCGCGCAAGCGGCTGTGTATGGTATCACTAGCAAAATTTAGCCGCGTCTCATCCACCAGTTCCGTAGTATAGTGGTTATAGCGCTTGACTCCTGCGAGAACGTTGAGGGTTCGAGCCTCGTCAGGTCCCTTAGCTTTTTTTTTCATTCTATACTTGACTGGGTTGGGTTGATCTATGGAGACGGAAGTCTTGATCTATGGAGACGGAAGTCTTGATCTATGGAGACGGAAGTCTTGATCTATGGAGACGGAAGTCTTGATACTGATCTATAGGCTTGATACTGATCTATAGGGACTGATCTATGCCATAGACTATGGGGACGGAAGTGGTTTGAGGGAATCTATAGAGAAAAAAAACTCCCAGAATCTCATCAGATCGATTCTAATATCAATGAGAAGATTTGGATATTCAAACTATTATAAACAGATCATAAATACACCTTATTCACCCAAGGGACCTCTGATTTTAATGTGCAACTCTCCTAGTGTTATGCCGAAAGTGAACGCTACAAATGGTGGCAGCGGCACATTCAATCATCTCCCCTGCCTCACCTTAATCCCACATAACTTTATCACCTTCCCCTGCATTTATGTATTGCATATTCAGACTCAAAGGCAACCCGTTGTACAATGCTCACCATTTGTTTATAACGATTAGTGGCTCAAATCAAATGAAAAGTGGTATGTCCACTAAGGCAGGGCAGGGGCAAGGGCTGGGCCTCGTTTTGAGTTGTGGTTCACATACAGCATCAGAGGTCACATGACTTACAGCAATGGCGGCTTCCATACACGTTGTCTACTATAATTAATTCCATGTAAAATAGCTCCCCATTACTTTGATAGATGAGAATTACATAAAATACATAGGTGAGATTGTTGGATACGATTTTCCCGCCTAGAAAATGTATACATGATATCCTATGAAGTTTAGGCTTTAAAGCCGAAACACAATATAGGAATCCAAAGATTTTTTTTTGCAAATAACATAAACATTATAGTCATAGGAGTACTTGTGCAGCATATTTTAGTAATCATATCATTATTTACCAACAAAACCATGAGAAAAGGAGGCAGACATATTGGTGAACAACAGCACCACTGGTGGTAAATTACAATTACTGATGACGTCACTGTCCCTCTCTGTCTGAATACATATGCATGATTGTCACATGTAAACAAACATTGATCTTAGTACAACAGGTTTATTTCAGTCATTGATATGTACATAAATGTAGAATATATATACAGTGATACTAGACTATATATACACATTATACCTTCTATGTTGCTGAATGACCCCCCATTAACCCTCTGTGATACTCCATGACCCACATTACACCCCCTTTAGATGATACTCCAAGACCCACATTATACCCCCTATGTTGCTGAATGACGCCCCATTACACCCTCTGTGTTACTCCATGACCCACATTATACCCTCTATGTTGCTAAATGACCCCCCATTACATCCTCTGTGTTACTCCATGACCCACATTATACCCTCTATGTTGCTAAATGACCCCCCATTACATCCTCTGTGTTACTCCATGACCCACATTATACCCTCTATGTTGCTGAATGACCCCCCATTACATCCTCTGTGTTACTCCATGACCCACATTATACCCTCTATGTTGCTGAATGACCCCCCATTACATCTTCTGTTACTCCATGACCCACATTACACCCTCCAAGACCCCCATTACACCATCTTTGGTACTTTATGACCCCCATTTTACCCTCTATATTGCAGAATGATCCCCCATTACAGCATTTTGGTACTCTATGACCCCCATTTTACCTTGATATATTGCTGAATGACCCCCCCATTACACTTTCTTCATTACTCAATGACCCCCATTACACTCTCTTCATTGCTCAATGACCCTTATTACACCCTCTATGTTACTCCATGATCCACATTATGTCCTGTATGTTGCTGAATCAGTGAATGGCACATATTATACCTTCTATGAATGACCCCCCATTACACCCTCTGTGTTACTCCATGACCCACATTACACCCTCCAAGACCCACATTATACCCTCTATGTTGCTGAATGACCACCCATTACACCCTCTGTGTTACTCCATGACCCACATATTACACCCTCCAAGACCCACATTATACCCTCTATGTTGCTGAATGACCACCCATTACACCCTCTGTGTTACTCCATGACCCACATTATACCCTCTATGTTGCTAAATGACCCCCCATTACACCCTCTGTGTTACTCCATGACCCAAATTATACCCTCTATGTTGCTGAATGACCCCCTATTACATCCTCTGTGTTACTCCATGACCCACATTACACCCTCCAAGAGCCACATAATACCCTCTATGTTGCTGAATGACCCTCCCCCCCATTGTACCCTCTATGTTGCTGAATGGCCCCCTCCTCATTTTACCCTCTATGTTACCATGGTAACTCTATCTCTATGGTAACTGGTCTCAGACTATTGGAAATAACTTTAATGGGTTCCTTGACCCCTCAAACCATAAAAAAGTGGTACAACATTAAAGATTTGGATAAGCAAAAGTTATGTTATGGATGTCAATTGGTTATGGTAGCCTTTTTGGCAGCCATCTTGGCAGCCATCTTGAATTTCTCATATACTGGTGGCAATGCCCCAACTACCTATGAATCAAAGGTCAACAGCTATATACTATACCTATCCTACAAGGACAACTATATTGACTATAGAGGAAACTTTCATCAGATATACTCCTTAAAAAAGCCTCATTTTTCATCATTTCGTGACCTTGGATGACCTTGACCTTGGGGTCAGAGGTTGAATGACTATTTCAAAATGAAGTTCCTATCATAGGTCTTGTTTGTGCCAAAAATGGAAATAGTATTAACAATAAATCCTGTGATATGGATCAAACCATACAAAAAAAGTTTGGTTCTATCTTGAGCTCAATGCCTAATAAGGTCAAAATCCCAACTATTGTTGTTGTTGTATTACCACATTCGTTAGGCTGTTGTTAGGTCAATACATGGAGCAGGTCACTTAAAATTGACTGCAGGGCTCATAATTTCACTGGCTTTCATATACATTATATTGTGAATGAGTTTGAGTCATATCCTGTCAAAAGTGGAAACTTTCATGAGTCCAATTCCCTGAAAAAGCCCAATTTTTCATCTTTTGATGACCTTAAATGACCTTGACCTTGGGGTCAGAGGTCAAATGACTGTTTTAAAATGAAGGGTCTATTATTGGTTATATGTGTGCAAAAAATGAAAATTCTGTCTTCAATGAATCCAAACATATGGCTCAAAAGGTTTTGAAAAAATGATTTGGTGACCTTGACCTTTGACCTTTGATTTTGGAATGTTCCGCCATCTTGATTTTTGTACACTTTTAGTATGTTAATAAGGAGCACTCAAAGTACCTAAAACCGTTGAAAAACCTTCTATTGCAATTTGTTCTAGGTTGAACCCTATTTCTACTGGACTAAAAAGGAAGTGGTTTGGTTAAAGAATATCTCCTATAGCTACCAAGGATAAACAGATAGGTGAGGCTTCCCCGACTGACTCAGAATGGGGGATTGGAAAGACCCTTAGGGATGACGACGTGCTCGACTCCACCACTTGGCCTGCAGAAGGTAATCGCCTGGGAAAGGCATGGATGAAAATCAGGGATAGGATATATGCAGCAGCCGAGAAGAGAAGACAACAGAAAGAGGAGCTAGAGAATGCCGTCGGAGGCGAAGAAGAGGACATGGACGAGTTTTAGAGGTCTGATTGGTGTATTTGGGTTTTAATAGTGGTTTTCAATCATGTTAACAATGGAAGATAACAACAAAAATTCTATTTATTTGGCATCATTAAATGTAAACGGTTTGGGGAATATAGTTAAAAGAAAAGCAGTCTTCGAAATTTTAAAAAGTCATAAACAATGTATTTTTGCTTTGCAAGAAACACATAGCGATCCATCTAGTGAGGTGCGGAAATCAAAGTGACAATAAAAGGAATTAGAGACGAGGGAAAATTCTAGACATTTAAGACAGTAAGGAATACCACAAAAATAACATCGTGTGAACATAAAAACACTTGGGAAGCCATTTTTAAACCGGCACGCGAGATTTACGAAAAACAGCGAGCCAGGAAAAGCTAAACTGGAAGAGAATGTCAGCCATCTTGGAAGGTGGGGAAAAGTGTAAAGATATAAGCATAAACAGTAAGGAGAGGCGCGCACAACCAGGTGCAACACCAGCTCCCGCCGGAGATTCGATCGAATCGGGTATGGACGTTGACACGGTAGGAATAACTCAAGGCGGCAGTTCTTCCCCAGCGAACACTAAGAAAAGGCCTCTGCCTAGCTCATCTCCTGAGCAGGGCATTGACAACCAGAGTAAGAATAAGATAAAGAAAAATATGGCCCTTGAGAAATTAAATATGGAGAATCAAATAAACCACACAACAGACATGGCAAATATGATCAACACTGATTTATCCACGATGGTAAAAAATATGGCCGAGGACGCCCAGAAATCGGCTGCAGCCCAGAAGCTGGCAGCAGAGGAGGCGGCCAAGGCAGCAGCCACCACGAAGGAGAACTTTGATAAGCTTTTCGAGTCCATGAGACAGATGGAACAAATTAGATCAACTGCTCAATCTGCAGACGCAAAAGCGGATATAGGGCTAAAAAAGGTAGATGCACTCGTTGAAGACAACGTGAAAAGAGATGAGGATATAGGAGAAATAAAAAGCGACATGCTGGAGATGAAAAAAAAGCTGGAAGGGCAGGAGGAAGCCCTTAACATCCTCCAACAGAAAACTCCAACCAGTAAAGATATTAATAAGGTAGAACAGCAGCAAATCAAAATAGCAAAAGAAAATGAGGTTATTCTAGGGGAAGAAAAGAAGCTAGAAAAGAACCTCCTGTTCATGGGAGTTAAGAAGGCGGCGGTGGATGAAACCTCGGCCATAGTAGAGAATACCATCAGGAAGATGATCACAACACTGATGAAGCTCCATAATATTTTTTTTTCCCAACACCGGGTCTTTATTCAAGAAGTAGATAGAGTCAGCAATTCAGAGTGTATACATTAATACAACACTCTTTTTTATGGAAAAAACAAACCTGTCTATAACTAAGAGGCGCTTAGCTTGTACCATGAGGATATAATAACTTTCTTTGGTACACTTCTCTTCTTTTACCCTTCCTTTATCACCTGTTACACATAATAAAAACTGCTCTGGGACAATATATCGTTTGTTTGGATCTTTTTGTTTCTTCCCAACTTCGCACGCTTGGCTTTCTTATGTAAGTATCGTCGTTATCCCACGCAAGTAGTGTGTTACATGTCTATCAGGGGAGCTCCATAATATTGATTTTAAGAGGTGTTACAACACGAATCCAGGATGCCTAATAAAAGTGGAATTCCACTCAGCCGTCGATGCAGCTACAGTTCTCAAAGAAAGAAATAGGATGAGGAATTATGACGCGGACCCAGAGGTAGGGAAAATTGGAATTAAGAGAGACACTCCATTTGTACTAAGACAGAGATATGCCAAAGCTAAAAAAATTCAACAGGCAAGTCTGAAAATGGAAGGATTCAATGTAGAGCTGGTAAGAGGAAATATCAAGGTAAATGGAGACTTTTACAGACACGACCAGCTTGCCACCTTACCAACCGAGCTAGTGCTTTCCAAAATCTCTAAGAGGGAAGATGACAATACGTTCATATTTTTCTCAGAGGACAACCCATTGTCAAATCACCACTCAGCCCCATTTATCTTGGATGGACACGAATTTGACAATGTAGAACAGTTTATATAGAAGGCCTATTATGGAAAAGATGTGGACAAAATGGAATATGCTCTGGCCACAACCGATCCTAAAAGCTGCAAGCGAAACTTCAGAGCCATCACCCAAAACCAGGATGAATGGGAAACCCACAGGTCGGAACTTGTGCTTAGGGCCCTGAAGGCTAAAGTGTCAAAGAATGAAAGAGTAAGGAACTACCTCCTTATGACCGGGGATAAGAAAATAGGAGAGGCATCCTACAATCGACTCTGGGGGATAGGGATGGATTTAGACCACATCGAAGCCCTAGACTCCCAGAAGTGGCCTGTCCAAGGCAACCTGCTCGGAGAGCTTTGGATGAAAACAAGGCAATTCCTGATCGAGCAAGATCAGAAAAAGCAGGAGGAACAAAAGAAATAGACTATCTCAAGTTCCAGATAACATCAGAAGCGGATTAACACACCGAAATGGAGGACGACAGTCAATACGAACTGACTAAGTTCATTTCTCTAAATGTGAACGGTCTGGCTGGGGTAGTCAAAAGATCTGCCATTTTTAATAATTTTAAAGAGAATAGGAGCTGTATTATATCATTGCAAGAGACCCACTCGGTGCCAGACAAAGAGGCCATATGGTCGTCTCAATGGCCAGGAAAAATATATTTTTCTCATGGTTCATCGGCATCAAAAGGTGTAATGTTAATGGTGTCTAAAGATGTAAACAAAAGAGTTATAAAAACAGGTAAAGACCAAGAAGGCAGATGGATATATGTTATTGTTAAAAATCGTGAGTCGGCAATGTGTATATTTAATGTATATACCCCTACGGCAAACTTCTCAAAAGAGCAAGAAAAGGTCTTAAATGCTATAAGAGCAGAATTAGAGGAATTATCTTTCGACGAACTAGTAATAATGGGAGATTTCAATGCTGACATAACAAACAAAGCCTCTTCTCAATAGAGTAAAACATTGTTAGATTTTATACAAGAGTATGATCTGTGCGACATTATAGCAGCAAAGAGTGAAGGCCCCCCCTCAAACACACGGGAGAGGGTAGGAACAGGGTTAGAGTCGAGGTTAGATTACATTTTCGTATCGAATAATATTTCAAATTGGATGACAAGTACAGAGGTTTCCTCCTCGGCCCATTCAGATCACAAGGAAATAATAATGTACATGATTCAGAAAGAAGTTAAAAGAGGCAAAGGCTTCTGGAAATTTAATACATCTCTGATAGAAAATGAATCCTTTAACCCCTTCAACCCCAGCCTCCCCAGGGGAATTTGGGGGTAAATTTCCTACAATTAATATGCATATATCTGAATAAAAACCACAATTTAACACTTTGTTTCACCATAAGATATATATACCACCTTGAAGCACTTCCCATAGAGATCCCAAATTTGAAATGGTTATGTACTAAAAATCGGTTACCATGGCAACGCATAGTTTTATTAAAATAATTAGTTCAGTTTTGGTTTCATTAAAATATTTTTTGATATATGATTTGAATGATATTGGATCTAGATTGGTTATGTCACTAGGAACATTTTGATACCAAACACATCAGGGGAATCCTAAAGGTTGCCTTGGAAACGTCATACAATCATACCTACCCCAATAGGGTTTACCAGAATACCATTATAGAGAAGGTATGAAAATAGATACCCCTGTATTCAATTTGACAATTTTCCTATTTAATAGGGATTTTTCAATTTTGTGTGTTGCTCAAGTCAATCTAAATGATTCCCCTATTCAAGTAAATTAGTTTTTACAACATTATATGAGTCTGTTACCATAGCAACCAAATGAAAACACATGAATTGAAAAATTAAGGAAATTTTCTATTTTTGGTTGTCATGGTAACAGAAATTCCCCGATTTGGAAATAAATTATATTTCTGAATTCTCCTTGTTAAGACCTTTCTTCTGATACCACACTTGCCTATATCAGGTGATTTCTGAAAAATCATTATTTTTCTGGGAGAAATTAGCCTAGGGTATATATCCTATGTCGTTTCCATGGTTATTATTGACAAGCATAGAAAAAAAGAAATGTGTACAACTAATTTTGGTGTGCTTGGCAAGAATTGAGAGTTTCAGCAAATTTGGGTGAATGTTTTAATGAAAATTAATCTTTTCAATTTATAAATAATTTTGAGTGAAAATTGATGTATTTTATCAAAATCTGTTTCCATGGAAACGGTTTTTCGAGTAGAACTATATTTTTTCTTGAGAAATATCAAGGTACCACAGACCTTCAAATTTAATGTGTTTGTAGGGACAAATTCCTCAAAATAGCTAAATACAAACAGGAAAAGTAACAAAAATAAGCCCTAAATTGTTACATTGTTTCCATGGTTACCATTCTAACCCCATTGAGTTGCCATGGAAAAAATACTGGGGAATTAATTTCCATGATGTATGCTTTATAATGATACTAAATACTCTATAATACATAGTTACCCAAAATTTCTATCACTATGTCAAATTTGGTAAAATTTTCCCAAATGGGCAAAAATGGGCAAGATTTGCCCACGTGGGGCTGGCAACAATTGTTGCCAGTGGGGGTGAAGGGGTTAAAGCCGGGGTGGAGGGAATATCCAAATCGATACAAGAAGAAAACCTCACTGACAAAACCAGATGGGAATTTTTTAAATTGAAAGTTAGAGAGCTGGCGATGTCTCTAGGTAAGAATTTAGCAATAGAAAGAAGAAGAAAGAACGAGGAATGCTCCATAAGGATCAGAGAACTGGATAAAATTAATGGATTAAATGTAGAACAAAAAAGAGAGAAAGAAAATCTTTTACTAGAAATAAGAAAACAGGAACTAAAAAAAGCGGAGGGAGCTCTAGTTCGCTCTAGTTCGCTCTAGAGCAAGGTGGGCAGAGGAGGGAGAGAAACCCACAAAATACTTCTGCAATCTGGAGAAGTACAAAGCAAGTAAAAAGAGCATAACACAGCTTAATGTAGAAGGAGTAATAGTAACTAACCAAAAGAGTATACTTCTGGAGGGTGAAAAATTCTATACCAAACTATATGCCAAAGAGAATTTAGATCAGGAGGTCGCGGAGGAATTCGTAGACCCCAATAAGACTCCAAATATGGTTGATAGAAGAGAAAATGACATGTTAGTACGTCCAGTTTCTAAACAGGAGGTGGAAAAAATTATGAAAACTTTTAAAAGGAACAAAGCGCCGGGTAGTGACGGATTTACGATAGAATTCTATCAGGCTTTTTGGCCTATAATAAGCGAAAGGTTCATGAAAATGCTATATTGTTGTTTAGAAGATGAGGAAATGACATGTGAACAAAGAAGAGGGTTAATTAATGTAATACCTAAAAAAGAAGCTGACAGTATATTTTTGGCTAACTGGAGACCCATAACTCTACTCAATGTGGACTACAAGATTATCTCAAAAGTGTTGGCGGAAAGATTAAACAATATACTTCCCAAATTGATAGGCGAAGACCAATATGGTTTCGTCAGGGGCAAATACATCGGCTCTGCTATTAGAAGGGTAGATGATATCATTTCTCTGCTTGAAAAAAGAAAAGAGCAAGGTTTGGTAGTGGCTTTGGATTTTTCGAAAGGATATGATTCTATATGCTGGGAATTCTTGGAGAACACATTGCTAGCCTATGGTATCGACTATGTATATGTAGCATGGGTAAAAACCCTCTTAAATAAATCTGTGGCAGCATTCTGCAACAATGGTTTCTCTTCAGCATGGTTTAACGTTGGAAGAGGGATGAAGCAAGGTGACCCCATCTCTTCGTCCCTCTTCATCTTATGTGTAGAGAGGCTAGCTGAACAGATGAGGCAAGATAAAAATATAGAAGGTATACCCTTGGAGGGGGGAGAGTCAAAGCTGGTCCAATTCGCGGATGATTTAACAGTTATGGTCAAGAACGAGTTTTCACTTCACAAAACCATTCAAATGCTGGATAGATTTGCTGAAGCCTCCGGGCTTAGGCTGAACGCAAAAAAATCGAAAGGATTTAATATTGGTGGAATAAAATTATCCAACAGAGAAATATTGAAAATCGAATGGACAGACATCATGCGAGTGCTGGGGGTGACTCTCCTCTCTCCAAGAAATGAATCAAAAATGGCCTCAATAAACAGCGAAAAACTGTTGGAAAGGGTTAAGGAGATAATCAATCAGTGGGGAAAAAGAAGCCTAACTATAAAGGGCAGAGTGTTAGTATGTAATGTTTTTCTTCTCCCTATTTTTCAGCACGTTTTAGCGACAATATCTCTAACTGTAAAGATTCAAGATGAAATCCATAAAGAGATGATGAAGTTTGTGTGGTCTAATAAAGGGCATAAAATTAGCACAGCATTCCTAGCGCAAAAAGCAGAAAACGGTGGCCTGGGCCTAAGAATAATTAGAGAGGTTATAACAAGAAATAGACTCAAATGGGTACAAAGAATAATATTATCAAACAACGACAGAGACTTTAAGGCCATGGCCGCCTTCTCGGCCCCAGGTAGACAAGCCCAAGAAATTATGCTAAGTAGGAGCAAGCCCAAGAAAGCCTTAAATGGTTTTTACCAAGAAATATTCAATATATGGGATAAATATTATTTCAGTAAAGTTCCAGTAACAAGAAATGAAATCCTCAAGGAAAGGTTGTGGGCGAATCGCCTTATTAAGAGTAAGAAAAAGCAAATGTTCCACTATCAAAGCTGGGAAAGAGAAGGATTGCTATGTATAGGGGATATTGTTAACCAGCAAGGAAAGGTTATGTCTATTCTTGAGTTGAAGAGGCA
Source organism: Sthenelais limicola (assembly GCA_942159475.1). Lineage (NCBI taxonomy): Eukaryota > Metazoa > Annelida > Polychaeta > Phyllodocida > Sigalionidae > Sthenelais > Sthenelais limicola. Next base: position 34,766,435 of record OW804098.1, read on the forward strand.
GCACGGTATAGCCCCCGACTTTTACCTCAAGAAGGAGTTGCAACAAGCTATCCCTAAGGAATGGCTTCTCACAATTAGAAATTCCCCCCCCCCCCCCCTGCGAGGATAAAGGGAATATAGAAATAAAGATAAACAGTAAAATTTTTGATATTCAGGTTTGCACGAGCAAGGCTATATATGGCGCCTTAGTAGAGGGTATGAAAGTAAAGAGAGAGAAGCTGGACAAGTGGAGAAATCTACTTGGGTTAAGCGAGGAAGATTACCTAAAGTTACAGTGGAAAGATGTTTTTAATAATTCGTACAAAATAACAAGCGAAACAAGACTGCAAGTTTTGCAGTACAGAATTCTACATAGAACTGTAACATGCAACCTTTACCTGAAAAACGCCTCCTTTCGAGATCATCCTGGATGCTCTTTTTGTGACAGGAGAGACGATTTGATTCATTTTTTCTTGATGTGTCATGACACAGAAAGACTCTGGTCAAGGGTGTATAACTTTATTGAATCGGTGGGATATCTCAACGAGGATATAGGGGGCAGAAAGATAATAGGAAGAAACCCTTCTGGGACCTTGTATGTCGAAAAGATCAACATCATGTTCAGTTTTAATAAAAAGGGGACAAATGTGAAGGTTATAAACTGGATTATACTTAATACAAAAGCCTTCATACACAGGCAGAAATTGTTTCACCAAGGGAACTTGGAATGGCTGTATTACATTATACGAGATGAGGTAAAAAATAATGATTATATTACATCAAAAGCATGTTCAGAGCCATAAGCTAGGAGGAAAACACACTGTGGAAACGTCTAGTGGCAGATATTTCAGATCTGTTGATCAATAACAATGCCTAGGACTAGGTGCCTCTCTTTTGCTTTATTTCACATCGGTTTGAAGAGATATATCCTCAGGTTTGAAGCTTGTAAAAGGTACTTTTAAATCGCATCCTATCGATGCGCTCCAGTCGTGAACCCTTAAAATAAAACCATGAGAGATCAGAGTCAAAAAGAAAATGCCTTGTGTATAAAGAGTAGAGGTGTACGGTAAGGGTCAGAATGGGCGTGGCCACAAGCGATAATTCATTAGGCGAAATGTTTGGACCGGAGGGTTGACTATTGCGGCAACGTTAAATGTATGGAATTATGTAGTTCATTGTTTCTCTGATGTGTACGGTATGGGTCAAAGTGGGAGGAGCTACGATATTCTCGACCCATATCACCGTAGTTACTCGTAGTTAGAAAATCATAATAGAGCGTGCTTTGCAGGAAGAAAGGCATATGTAAATCTTGATGTCGATATGCTGGAGGAAGAGAAAGTTTTGTTGACAGATTGAATAAAAGTTCATGTAAAAACAAAAAACAAAAAAAATGTGTGCAAAGCTATAAAAGAAATGTTACTCACAAAAAGTGAAAGAAGTGTAATATTAATGGGTGATTTTAATATGGGCCTGAGTGATTTTTCTAAGGAGTCTACTCCAGCGTATATACACCAGGCCTGTAATGAAGGTGTAAAAGAAGTGTTTGAGTTAATGAAAAGCTTAGAGCTTAACGATGTAATTAAAGAGTTAGATAGCTCGAAAGACGGTATTACGTGGCGAAGAAAAGCACAGAACTCGAGACTTGATTATATTCTTGTAGATGACTCAATAAGACCGCTGGTTAAAAGTCAAGAAAGATCAGAATTTGAGCATTCGGACCATTTCCTAATTAAGATAGAAATCATGCTGGGATCATCAATAAGAGGTCCAGGATTTTGGAAAATGAACAAAGCATTAATGGATGATGAAGAGTATGTCGAGTTTATGAAAGAGAAATTAAATAATGCTATCAAAAATCATGAGTCCCTAAATAGTAATCTGATGTGGCAGTTCCTTAAATTTACGGCAAGGTCCGAATCTATAAGTTTTTCGAAGAAAAAAGCCAAGATGAGAAAAAAGCATGAAAATGAGCTGAGAGAACGACTGAAATGCATTGATGAAATGACTGTATATGTGACCAGCCAAGCAGAAAGGGGACTCCAGGGCCAAATTTTCGAATTTGGGTTTATTATAGATTCTGAATCTGCATGTCCCCCTGAGTCAATAACCGAAAAAAATACCGAAAATAACCGAAAAAAATACAATACAATACAATACAATACAAAAAATGGTGATAAAAAGGCTATGTGACATTGTCCTGATCACAGAACTATTACAGAACTGGGGCCCGTTTCATAGGTAGTAACGATAATTAACGATATATCGCTATTTATCGTTAAGATCGCTAGCGTTATTTTAAAAATTGCGATAGAAATAGCGATATATTGTTAAACCGTTTCATAGGTCGTTAAAATAAAATATCCTTCATTAAGGGTTGTTAGACATCGTTATCGCTGGTTACTCATCGCTATCGCTGGTTAACCATCGCTGAGCCTATTCCTTATGAATCGTTATCAATCGCTATGTGAGCGAGGTTAGAATAATGATTATATCTAACTTATTAACCTGTTATCATACACATTAATATGGGGGATATGTAAATATGATATGATATGATGATGTAATAATAACAAAGGGTAATAGAGACTAATACCAATAGATAGCTTCGCTCTCTAGGTAGTAAAGATATTTCAATATAGGCTATATTAATGAACCCAACTCTCACTCAATACATAATAATGCAATATAAATCAATATGTCACCAATGAATATTTAATACCTGGTTATATAAGCTGAAAGGTAGATCATGACTCTATATCATATAGATCGCCGTTTCCGCTTATATGGGTCAGATTTTCAGAAAATGTACGATTGGCACCTCTACAATTTAGTAAATCCTGCTAAATTTGGCTGAAAAATGAAGAATACCGGGTATATCTCGGTATATTTGGTATCACATTGATTTAAAGTATCTGTTTTGTTATGTTAAACTGCATTTTGATGTCTTAAATGAGGGTTATTTGAGTGGATTGGTGAAGGCGAATTGTACATTTTCAGAAAATCTGACCCATATATGACATATCCATGGGTGCAGTGGGGGGGGGGGGGGGGGGGCGGGAGGGGGGCATCATCATCATGTAAGAATATCAATATACCTACCTACCAAGAGACTGTTTTGGTGATATTCATATAGAGTAGTTGAGCAATTGTTCCTCGGATTGTTCCTCGGATTGTTTTCATATATTTAGGCAATTGTGAACAATGTATTGGTTTAAAACTTATCACCCATGTGTTGCCCCTAATAACCCCCTCATCATTGATGGGGCAATGGGCCCACATACATAGACATGGCAAGGAGGTTCTGCTCTTTGATAAAAAGATATTTCCCATTTTTGGCATTACCTGGTATGTTCAATGGGTTAGGGCCTAGATCTATTAATAAATCATATCAAATAGTTATATACATGAACCATGTTACCTCTCTTAAGCATAGATTTGTTATGCTTCAGTGGAAACATTCACCTCATTCATCCCCTTTCTTCTAATTAATTACTGGTACTGAAGGAGATGTTCTGGAGGAGGTTACTGGAGGAGGTATTGGAAGAGGTTACTGTAGGAGGTTACTGCAGGAGTTAATGGAGGAGTTACTGGAGGAAATACATCTACTACACATAATACAATTCTTCATTTCTAATTATTCGAAACATTGAACATTATTAACGTCACATCAGTTAATCAATTCTTTAGCATGTATACCACAATTCGCATAGGCTTTTATAAAGATTGTTATATTTGCATTATCGCCTATGGCCCTGATAAGAGCATTTCTTGTGTGTAAAAACGCGTGGAACCGATAAAAACATCACATATCAATATGAATTATATGTTGTTATTTTATGTAATACTTTCGCTAACAAAATCATATTAGACATAAGTAAATGGCCCCACTAATATTGATGAAATGAAAGAGAAAATATATACGGCATCATGGCTCTATATCATATAGATCGCCGTTTCTGCTTATATGGGTCAGATTTTCAGAAAATGTACAATTGGCAGCTCTACACATTTAGTAAATAAATTCTGCTAAATTTGGCTGAAAAATGAAGAATACCGGGTAGGCCTATATCCGAGTATATTTGGTATCACATCGATTTAAAGTATCTGTTTTTGTTAAGCTAAACTGCATTTTGAAGCTCATTTATGTCTTAAATGAGGGTTATTTGAGTGGATTGGTGAAGGCGAATTGTACATTTTCAGAAAATCAGACCCATATGTGACGTATCCATGGGTGCAGAGGGCGGGGGGGGGGGGGGGGCGTCATCATGTAAGAATATAAATACATACATATAATCATACAATTCTATACCTACCAAGAGACTGTTTTGGTGAATATTTATGTAGGATAGTTGAGCAATTGTTCCTCGGATTGTTTTCATATATTTAGGCAATTGTGAACGATATATTGGTCTAAAACTTATAACCCATGTGTTGCCCCTAATAACCCCCTCATCAAAGAAGGGGCAATGAGCCAGCATACATAGACATGGCAAGGAGGTTCTGCTCTTTGATAAAAATCAAGATTTATTCAGATCGGCCCATTTTAAGGGAGGATTTACGAGCTTTCTTTCCATTTAAAATTAAGATATTTCCTGTTTTTGCCATTACCTGGTATGTTCACTGGGTTAGGGCCTAGATCTTTTAACAAATCATATCAAATATATACATGTTACCTATCTTAAGCTTCAGTGGAAACTTTCACCTCATTCATCCCCTTTCTTCTAATTAGTTACTGGTACTGGAGATGTTCTGAAGGAAGTTACTGGAGGAGTTCATTGGAAGAGGTTACTGGAGGAGTTCATTTGAGGTTGTGAGTTAATGGAGGGGGTTTGTGGAGGGTGTTACTGGAGGAGCCTACTGGAGGACGTTACTGGAGGTGACTGGATGGGGTTACTGGAGGAGTTCATTGGAGGAGGTTACTGGAGAGGGTTACTGGAGGAGGTATTGGAGGAGGTTACTGGAGGGGTTCATTGGAGGAGGTAACTGGAGGGGTTACTGGAGGAGGTTACTGGAGGGGGTTACTGGAGGAGGTTACTGGAGGGGGTTACTGGAGGAGCCTACTGGAGGAGGTTACTGGAAGAGCCTACTGGAGGAGTTAATGGAGGGGGTTTGTGGAGGGTGTTACTGGAGGAGCCTACTGGAGGACGTTTCTGGAGGTGACTGGATGGGGTTACTGGAGGAGTTAATGGAGGGGGTTACTGGAGGAGCCTACCGGAGGAGGTTACTGAAAGAGCCTACTGGAGGTTACTGGAGGAGTTAATGGAGGGGGTTAGTGGAGGGTGTTACTGGAGGAGGTTAATGGAGGAGCCTACTGGAGGAGCCTACTTGAGGACGTTACTGGAGGTGACTGAATGGGGTTACTGGATGGGGTTACTGGAGGACATTACTGGAGGAGGTAATGGAGGGGGTTACTGGAGGAGCCTACTGGAGGAGGTTACTGGAGGAGCCTACTGGAGGGGGTTACTGGAGGAGCCTACTCGAGGAGGTTACTGGAGGTAACGAGGTTACTGGAGGAGCCTACTGGAGGGGGTTACTGGAGGAGCCTACTGGAGGTTACTGGAGGAGCCTACTGGAGGAGGTTACTGGAGGAGCCTACTGGAGGAGGTAACTGGACAGCTAGGACTAACAATTGCTATGGCCTACACACATTTTTAAACATCTAGGTATGAATATGTATACACATAGCCCACATATGGGTCAGATTTGGAGAAAATGTACAATTCGCCTTCATCAATTGTCTCGAATAACCCAAATTTCAGACGAAAATAAAGTTAAAAATTCAGTTCAACCTAACCAAACAGATAGCTAGAATCAATGCAATGCCGAATATACTTGAATTTACCTAGTATTGACCAAATTGCAGCCTAATTTAGCAGAAGTTACTGAATGTGTACAGCTGCCAATAGGGGAGTTGCATGTCTCACTGCGCATGTCTACTGCAGTGCATGCCGGGATGGATTCTGTTGAAATCTGACATACAAATATATAGCAACATTTTTATCAAAAATTGCAAAAGTGTTTTCACCTATATCATAGCTTGTTTAAATGATCAATGAAAACCAAATGCATGATGGGAAAGATGAAGTCTTGTGTCATGAAAAGATGTAAAAAACATGAATATTGACATTAGACCACTGGTACTATTCCATGCTAAATATAACATGTTTTCTAAAGATATTATACTGTACCATTACTCCCATAATTCCATGCGAATCAAGATTCAAAATGGCGGCTATGCAATTCCCCTATTGTACATTTCCTGAAAATCCGACCCATATACATATGAGCAATTCCACTAATTGGTGGTCATTTGGCTGAAAGTTCTTAATTTTTTTAAATTGCTAAAGACATATTGCTGATAATATAGACGAAATTGGAAATGTTAATGATAGATATTGTAGTCAGGGCAGCTTGGTAGAGTCTGTGATGAGAATGCTGACGATAAGGGTGGTAGGCTTACATATTTCTACATAAATGAGGATTTAAATTAGAACTAAATAAAACAAATATGCACATAATATTTTGAATTGTTGTGTAATTCACAGGTCTCGACATAAGGGTCATAACGCGTTTTAGTTCATGGAAATATTCCAACTAGAAGAAAAGTTACAGCCCCAAAACGATTCGGTAATGGTAATGGCAGCGGCAAGGGTCACAGGGCATTGACCCTCTGTCTATACAGAAACTGACAGAATTGATTAAAATACGTCCAGACCAAGATTTCTTGTTAAAAATGCAAAAATCTATTTTATAGTCAAATGTGAACCAATTGGTGGAATTACTCATATATACATACATATATACTTGTACGCACATATTCATTCATTCATACATATCCATATACTTCTTGCATGTTCGCCATTACCTTTAGTTTTCAGTCCTGTATTTTTGTATTTAAGATTTTTTATTCAGACAAAAACATTGTGTACAAGTACATTATATCTCAGAATTTGCTGATTTTCTAATATTTCCTTCTTTTCTACAATTCTCAAAAATTTAGTGACGATCTCGTTCATTTCCAAACAAGACGCGAATCACACATATTGGACATGGCATTCCTGCGTTCCTTAAACAATGAGCTCCTGGACTCAAAAAGCGTGAATTTAAGGCGGTTAGCTAAAGGAAAGAAACTAATAGTTCCTTGTCCTAAAAATGAAACTTTTAAAAGATCTTATGTCTATAAAATGACTCAACTCTGGAATAATCTACCAGATGAGGTTCAATCGATCAAAGAGAGAAAGAATTTTAGACATTATCTGAAATACAAATTTGTACAAACCTATGACGGATTTCTTAAAGTAACACAAGAAGTATGATGTGTACTGGTTAAAACATAATATCTTTACAGGCGCTCGGTAGAACCCTGTACACTAATATGTATAACCGAATGTTCCAAATGATCAGTATTATCTCTGTGCAAATTGTAATAATTGAATGTAACTGTAGGATGATGGTAATGTTTAATACCACAAGATAAGTGTATAGACTAGGATGAAATGTGAAAGCTTAATATCATATGTCCAGGAATGTTGTAGAAGAAGAAGATAAATGAGGAGGTAACGAAATAGCCAATTGTAAATAATAGTATCCGTCCATGAATGATTGTAGATAAAACCCTCAAGGTTAACAAAGGCAGTCCACGATATTGAAACAAACTTATTTTGAACATGTAATGGGATTGTAAACCCATCTAATAAGTGAAGGTCGATATAACGACAGGGATGGGGAATGGAAGGGAAATACCATTTAATTCACTGTTAATGAAGACATGTCAATTAGCATTTAGGGGGGAGGGGGAATCATAATTTGAATTTTCGAGAAATAGGGGGTTGAGTGAAAATCATCTACAAACTCAACTTACTCAATGTATTGTATGTAAGAGCGATAAACTATGAAGTAGATCATAGTGCTCGGTTATAAATATAATTAAGCTGAGTTATTACGTTTACTGAATATTCCAGCCGCGAGAAGGAATACAAGGTAAACCTAAAGTAAATTGTTAGCGTTAAGAATTGTGACCGTGACTGATATTTTTGTTATATTATCTTATAATTTAATGGGAGGTCGTTTGGAAGACCTGCATGCATGCAGATGTCCTTACCCACTTCCTGGATTTTTGAATGATGTTAATGATTAATCGTACTATGAAGAACAACTCAAATGTAACTGTATATTGAATACTGAATAAAAATATTATATATATATATATATATACATAAATAATAATAATACTATGACATATGATTGTAGGCCTATATAGACAATGTAAAAACATAAGCACATACGAGAGCTGTGTAAAAACAAACACCAGCGCGTTGTTCAAAATCATGACAATCAATGAATTTTGTATAAGTATTTTCTAACAATTTAAACATTCCAAATAATGTATTGACACGAGCAGAGAAATTCAATTGTTTGTACCGACATACATATTATTTAGAAGGCCATTGGGTCTGGGATTACCCAGATATTACCAGTTGCCTTGAATGACTCCAGGCAGATCTTTTTTATTTGATTCGAGAATGCAGTTTTTTCTTCTATTCTTCTAATATTAACAGGTACAACATTCCAAATTGTGACTTCCCCCCCCCCCCCCCATTTAATGAGCAAAAAGGACGAAATTATTTAAGATAAGTATTTAAAAGCATTTAAAAACATTTTAAAAATGTCTTAGATGACGTCTTAGATGACAAAAAATTTTGCGGAGACAAAAATATTCTCCGCATCTTTAGCGATAACTACCGATTTTTAATCACTATTTATCTCTATTTATCGCTATTCATCGTTAAGATCGCTATCGTTACTACCTATGAAACGGTCTAGCGATATTTAGTGATATTTAGCGATATATCGCTAAATATCACTATCGTTCATTATCGTTCGCTATTGCTCACTATCGTTACTACCTATGAAACGGACCCCTGTTATGTGCCCTGATTAATTTTCACTGTCTGGATATCATTGCTTCTTACATCGTCTATTTCCCTTTCAAAAAGTCACTTAGTTTAGCTCAAAATTTAACAGGCAGGCAACTTTGAAAGACTACAACTTCACTAATATTCGGAATATCAAAAAGATTTTTTCGTCTTTATAATGCTCGGTGCGGACACAATAAGGGTCAATTTGAAAAAGAACCCCCCTTATCAGACCCTCTCTTATACATTGGGGCGTTGAGAGTATTGTAACAATCATGTAATAGATTAAAGAACATCGTTCCTGACGAGAATGTGTTATTAGTTATTTCATTCTCGTTATATATTGCCCACGTTAATTTAAGACAAGGCAGTCCCTCCAATCCAGACCATGCATATGTGCATGTAGGCCTATGTGGACCACAAATCTCATATCATTACTCCACGAGATCATCTCATTTAATACATGTTAATAGGGGAACCAAGAATAGATGGCATATTATCCAATGGAATCATTTTTCGTATTCAAAATATTTTGAGAAAGTAATTAATTTGGAAATGTGGGTACCGTAAACCGGGGCTATTTTGGTTAAGGAGTAGAAAGTAAAATGAGATGATCAGGCTACTTACTAAGTCAAACTCCCGAAAGTGTATATAATTTTACTCAGTATTAAAAAAACGAGTCTTTAAAAATTAATTACTTGTACACAATATCGTTCACCCACTAAGTAAAATATATAGGCTACACAAAATTGATATAATATTGCGGTATGTTATATTCACAGAGCCTAGAGCTCAATGTGCATGTACTAGGATATATATTATAGTTAGACTGAAGAAGGCCCAAGACGTCTATATAGCTACGTTTGAATACAGCGGTACAAGTACGGATAACTATAAAAGCCTAGTGACATTATACAGTGCCAGTGGCCGTTTAACGAGGCCACCTGTCGTTTATCGTCTGGAATAGAATCTGCAACTTGCAAGTCCAAACGAAACATGTACTAAAAGAGCAGCCGTGCCGCGACACTTTCAAAAGTTCCAGGCTATGAAATCGAATTACGATCTATTCCCCAATACTTATTCAATTGTTGATGGGCCAATAAAACTATACCCAAAAGAGAGCAAGAACTCAGGGAACATGTGCTACGCACACAACCACCACTCTCAGAAGAAACGGTTGCCATGGCGACGGGACCTGTAGTGATGTGCGTCAATGAGCACGTGATCCAAGGCATAATTACTTCCGCATTCATCGGCTAACGATGTATATACTTCCGATACAAAATATAAGTCACACCGATTTCGTCACCTAATTGTAATTGAACGTGGATGGCTCAGATTGATTCAGGATATAAAAAAAATACTTTGTATATTGAAATGTTTACTACAATGCAAGTATATAATTTGTGACGTAATTTTTGCATTCGTTTAATTTCGGTGGCTCAAAATATTCTTAGCCCTGATACCAAAATCTGCCTCGTATTTTCGTATTTTGATGTAAAAAATAATGTTTCCTGTATTAAATATTCTGTATTATTGATAAACAGAAAAAAATGTTCCCATTCGTTTTTGGCCTGGGCTGACTTGATTCACAAAACTGCTGCATCGCCCGCGTATGGATATTCACTCTGTCTACACTAGGACTACTTTCTTGGTTGGCGGGTGCGGCCATCTTGGATTTCGAAGGCGTAGGAGCCTTGTATTTGGCATTTACAATCCAGCTCAATCCAGTGCAGGATCTAACCATCCATCATGTCATCCAGCGCACCAGAAGTCAGAGAAGACTTTGTCTACAATGCCAAATTGGCAGAACAGGCAGAACGATATGATGGTAGGTTCTTGAATCTTAAAAATTATTATTCTTTGCGAAACGCCGGGGGAATCGGCTTCCTGCCTTGGCCGCCCAGCAAGCCGGTGTTTAGTACCAAGATCGCGCCGTTAACAGCTATTTGGGGTAGTTAAAAATGGTCAGAAGGGTCGGGAAGTTTCATATCTGCATTAATATGGGGTGTAACCTGTAATTTACATTGTACTAGCTGTGAAAAAAGTAAGATTTCACTCCTTTCCTGGGTCTGATATGCTAAGTCCGCCATTTTGAATTTACATTCTAGAGGGATCGACCTGTCATATTTGTCGGCCAGAAAATACGCTCACTTTCGGATCTATCATGTGTGTCAGAATGGTTTTTAGTACACTCTAAGTTTCTTCTCGTGATTGAGAAAACATCGTGTATAGTTATGTGGCGTTGTCTTTAAAAACGACGAACTGTCAAGTGCACGAGAACTCGGCTCGCCTATCCTATCGGCTATGGCAACGTCGACCTAGACGGTCCAAACCTTACGAAATATATTAGCTCCACCCAAATATCTAAGCTGTCTTGGATATAGAAATTTTAAGTAAATCCCGAGAATGTTCAGTAACTACGATATACATCTATGTTGTCGATAGTACCCGAAATTGATCATCTATTAATGATACAATCGGAAAATGAAATTGGTTGGAAAAAGGGAGTGACGGCGGTCGAGACGGAATCGTCTGTGTTTGGACTTGTCAAGCCTCAAGGTGCTGCTAGATTACTCATACTTCCAAGGACATTTGTATCTCCCCACTTCTACCTACTGTTCCGTGAACGATTTATTACGATTCTCCCTGTATCTAGTATTTAGTTACCAAAAATGATTGTGGGGGTGTGTCCCCTTAATGGCGGGAAAGAACTAGAAACCCCCCTGCTCGTAGCAGTACGTGGGAAATGGAAAATGGCCGACTGCCCATGATTCATGTACTTTCTTCAATAAAGATGCTAGTCCATAACCTCCACCTCTCGTATGTTGGTGATATAAATTGTGGGAATATTTTAACTTCACGATAAGGTGTAGCATTATGATTGGCCAGAATTTGACCTTAAAATAAAGCGCTTGTTATGTAGGCCACATGAATGTCTGACTTGTCAGTCTCGATGATCTCGCTGGTTAGGAATGCAGGTTGCTTTGATTTCAAGTACCTAATGCTGTGAATACTGGTATCGGATTCGGGGTCTTAGCAATATCAAGAAGATCCTCTGTCGATGTTACTAGGAATGTTCACCGAAATCATTTTAGGTGACATCTGTCATCGTTAGTCAAATATTACCTCCATCTTCTGTTTTGCCTAGGTACATAAACTTGTTTCATGGATACGCTTTGACCAGTTTCTGCTAGTGGAGTACTGTGGCCATGATAATTTAGTTCATAAGAATCGATGAATACTTTCCCATTAAATACCCTTTCGTAACTATCACGCGAATGTTTGGATTAACATGTGATTAGCAGTATTTTTATTTGCCCAAACACTTGAAACAGTTGAATATTCTCCCAGTCAACCAGTGACTTCGGGTGTGTATGCCACTATGTGACTTCGTCTTCACCCCTACTGACTGTCACCTCATGGACTCCAAAAATACCCCAATCATCCTGACCATGTATTAATTTTCCTGGTTTGACCTGATATAGGATCATCTTGACTTGACCAAGTATTTCAGTTGTTAAAACTGCCACCGTCCTTTCCAGTTCACTCGATGTGCCTAATTAATCACCCACTATAATAACCATTCTCTTACACCCCTGAAGAATACGTAGGTGTGGATCAATACAAAGTGGCACGATTTTATCGATTCCCTTGGCTTTAGTAAACTAAAGGACCATTTGGTTCGGGATTTTCTCTTACACTAGCTCTGTTTTCAAAAGGAATACAACTTGCAGTTGCAACATAATTTCAATCTTGTACCTGTCCCATTTCCCCAATAGTCGGTGTTGCTACAGCTAGACTTGACAAAAGTTGTTGTACATGTTTCTGGACAAGCCTTAACAGGTCACTAAGCCATCATAGGGGGACCTGGTTCAGGCAATAAGAGGATCTGAATTCAAAGAACTTAACAATTAGTAAGAGGAGAATAATCCAACCCATAATCCCTTAGGTCTAAATAGGGGTCCTTCGTGCAGAACTATTGCTATGAGTATGAATTGTTGACCATTATATATCACGTCTAATATTTGGGATTTCTATTGTTTCTGTGTTGGTTTTAACGAAACGTTATATTCTTGTGCTAATAAATACCACAACACCACATTTTCAGATTTCTCGTAATGTTAGCTTGTGTATTAGTTCACGCAATGATGTCAACCACTAATGGCACAATTCCTTTTCAGAAATGGTCGAGTGCATGAAAAAAGTAGCAGCTTTAGACATCGAGCTATCAGTGGAAGAACGTAACCTCCTTTCTGTCGCTTACAAAAATGTAATAGGAGCGCGGCGGGCATCATGGAGGATAATCAGCAGTATAGAACAGAAAGAAGAAAACAAAGCCAGTCAGGATTCCAAGTCTACCATGATTAAAGGATACCGAGCAAAGGTAAATCATCAAATATGCAGCTTATGGTTGGTGAAATGCATTAGAGACCTAAAGATCATTGGATGTATATCATTTTGAGGGTAAAGGGTGGAAGGACACATCTTAACGTTGGCAGTCGTATAACTATTTCATAATTCTAGAATATTATGACCCACGGTGACGTTTTAGTCCGGGCATACCGCATAGCACATGGTGTAATTCCAGTGTTTGACCCGCATTTGCTCCTACAAAGTCAAGCTAGCTAATGGGGGAGTTGGGTGGGTGGCGGCTAATCGCTTTATGGTTTAGTCAGAACGAAGATGAATTTTTAATATGCTAGTGATCTGCCTAGACTTCGAAGTTATCGACTGTTGGAATGAAAAGTGGAATGAAAGTCTTATTTACGTTTCAATTGTCAATAGCGAAGATCTTTGCTGTATAACAAAAATATCAAAACCCTTTTAGGCTTAACCATGTTATGCCTGTTCAATGTAACTTTTTGCGGGGTGGGGGTTAGGTGTCAAATATTCGTAATGATTGCATACTTAATTATACACCCTTTAAACAGGCGTTTCTTATCTTATAAACTTATCGTTCTGCACATCTCACTATTTGCTATATGACATCGCTTGATTTTTGCAGGTTGAGGCTGAGCTGCACAATATCTGTAATGATATCCTAAATGTTCTCGATAAGCACCTCATCCCCTCAGCTGGCACTGGTGAATCAAGGGTCTTCTATTACAAGATGTAAGTTGATGCTAGTTTGTTTTCCTTCTCAGATTAGGTCAAGTGTTAAAGACTGTCAAGTTTTCTTGAGTGTTATCGTCAATAATTATCATTCCACCATTGGAACTTCTCATCAAAGTTAAAACTTGGAATAGAAATAAACTCTTCCTATAGTATATTATAAGTGTGGGGGCGACTGATTCAATTTGTGTTAGCATCGTAGATATTGATTTTCCAATGGGTTCGAATTCTGGGTGGCTATTTCCTTGGTAACTGGTGATGTCTGAGCAATCGTTCTCCTTTAAACACTAGTATATATGGGTTTAGAAAATGTAATTTCTTGTCAGCGATGTACTCGGCCGCGTTATTTCTTTCCATGACAGTCTGCATTTATAAATATCTTACCCATAGATCATTCTTTTTAAAAAAAACTCTTAAAGTATTGTATTGTTTGCTATCTTGGTATTGTTTGCTATCTTACGGGATCGATTTCCTGATGTAGCAGGAATAAACCACTTGATTAAATTCCGGTCACTGGTCTCCACCTTACTTGCCAACTATTTGTGTTCTTACTTTACTAATTTCCCGATGTTCTCCTATACCTTGCAGGAAGGGAGACTACCACCGGTACTTGGCAGAGTTTGCCACAGGTAATGACAGGAAAGAGGCTGCAGAAAACAGCTTAGTTGCCTATAAAGCCGCTAGCGATGTTGCGATGACAGAGCTTGCTCCAACACATCCAATCCGTCTTGGTCTAGCGCTCAACTTCTCTGTATTCTACTACGAGATCCTCAACTCGCCTGACCGAGCCTGCCGGCTAGCTAAGGCTGCATTTGATGATGCCATCGCCGAGTTAGACACTCTCAGTGAGGATAGCTACAAGGATTCAACACTTATCATGCAGCTACTGAGAGATAATCTGACGCTGTGGACGTCGGACATGCAGGCAGAAGCAGGTTGGTATTCAGTCATGTATTCCCTTGTTCAAGACTTCCCCCGCCGAATTGGCTGCCGTATTTCGCCTTCAGTGAATATATTTTGGCTCACTGAATTTATTTGCATGGAGTATATTGGATCAACTAATCGGTTCTATATCAGCTCCCACGAGATGGTGATAATAGTTACAAAGATATAAATTTGTTTGCGGATAGCTATGGCATATTTTCTATCTGGTCGCCGAACTCAGGCACCCAGGGAAGACCACCGTAAGGTGAAGCTGGGGTTATCGCTGAACTGCATTTATAAAACTGACGTAATATGAAACAACTCCTGAATAAATAATTGAAACAAAAATGTTTCCTTTGCAAATGCTGACCTCATATTTTCTTCTCATTACAGAATCTGGTGAGGCGAAAGAGGAAGTGCAAGATATTGAGCAGCACCAAACAGATGCCAATTGAGGTGAGGATCCTCTCAAATTTTGTATTCTTGTCGCCCTTTGGTCTCCGCCCCTGTCCCCCTCTCTCTTTTTTTATATATAACCTAAGGGGTCGCATCAAACGTATGAATATTTTGAAATTAGTTCCGGCAAAACATCTAATTTTTAAGTGTTCATATTTGATGCGATTGCTTTGGAAGGCCTTACATAGTAACATAGGGAAGCCTTACATAGTAACATAGGGAAGTTATTGTTTTCATTCCTTCAGAAATGCTGATAGTGTGCATCTTGAAATAGTTTATCTGCACTGTGTGGTGTTGTCCACTTTTTTGGCTGGGCCGATTAGTTCGCGTTGTGCTTAGCACTTGCATTTTCTGAAGGAAATTTTCTTGAGTTAGTTTTTATGGAACGACATATTTTAATTTATATAACTCGACTGAATGGGGACTCATTTGGGTTCTGTTGATCATCGACGTTTCATAGACCTATTAGGGAGATTAAGCAGACTCCACCCAGGAGCAAACCCCTAAGCATTCCTTGTAAAGTCCTTGTACAGACATTTTCATGATAATGTAAGTTTTATCATAGAAAACATGATGCAAAGTGTACTACTCTATGGCCTGAGAACCATCGCTCGAACATTATCTGGACACTGACATAGTTACCTCATTTCGATGTCTTAGGGACGGGTATGGTCCTGTGGAAAGGTTGCTTAATCTCCCTAATTTTCTCTCGCCAACTCTCGGGTTGGCAGACAACCCACGAGTTGCCTCGAGAAAATCATAATTTTAATTCACCTTACTGCCTAAAGGGTAAGCCTCTCAAAATTCTAAAATAAATCTAGATGAACGTATTAGTCTCATGGAATGCAGCTATCTCTCCCGATTATCTTTACTTCCAGGACATGTTAATGTCTGTACTTTTACCAAGTCAGCCTCTGATATTTTAGTTATTTTCTCTTTTCAGAAAGTTTATTTAGATGATGATTGCTCTTATGATGTGGCGGAACGCCAACATCACGGTTGGGAGAGGCTGCCTAGGTCGGGTGAGGCATCGTTATCAATCGCCACGGCGGGTGACTGGTGCATCATCACCGCCAAACACTCCACATCTATTACTAAATCATCAGCGAGACAACAAGTATATAAACAACATTCCTACTCTGGTTTATTAGTATTACTCTAATCACCGCATTGCATAGACTGTTGTTTACTGTCGGAATTTATTAAGGGCAATACCTTCATACGCTGCTACTACAAATAATACTACGAATACTACTTCCCAACATGAAAACACCTAGTGGATTTTGTGTGCCTCTTTCCTCCTCTGCTCAAAGGACTAGACAGGCTCTTCTGTATAATGAACAATACAGCTTTTACCTGCAGTATGAAGGATTATTTCATCACCCTCTGAGGAATCCAAAGATATTTTCTCGTTTTTTTTTGTTCCCGTGCATTCAAATTAGGACTTGCGTCATGGCCAATTGCCCCTTGGATTCAGTTGTATTAGTACTTACCGTTGGACATAGGTATATATATATATATTGAATATTATATGTATCTATTTATCTGTCCCCTTCGTCGCTCTCCTCCTCTTTAGTCCATTGTGCGGTTTGAACACCACATCTTGAGCTACTGGGAATCGGCATTGTTATAAACCACCATGTTTTGCAGAAAGGGAGGCCATGAGGTGAAAAAATGCTTAAAATCCGACTCGACATTTAACATCTTGTCAACGCTGCAGTAGGACACGACCTGACGACAGTAGAGCAGCCTTCCTATACATGTGTGATTTTGTTTCGGTGCACTGGAATTTATAGTATGCGAAGTGATTGGTTTGCTGGATTTGTTGAAAAGGAACCCTCTCCCATCATGATGTATCATATTGTATACTATATGTAAGTGTATGGGTTAAGCACCCATAATGTGGGAAGTAGACAGAAGAAAACAAAAAAAATAAAAAAAATAATATTAATAAAAAAAAGCATGACATCATACTGATATTAGAATTAACATTCAGATTGTTGTGGACCAATAGGATCGTCTTGAGCATGGCATCAATTGACGTCATAGTGTACCAGCTAATTTTGACGACAACATCCAAGTTCTGTGTTATCGTGGTGGAGACCGATGTATTTTTTACTTATATGGTCATTCTATGTCTCTCCTCAAATAGTGCTCGAGTGCGCAGCGGTGAAAACAAAGCTAGCTATGTTGTGCATTCATTGTTAATTCAACCGCTCAGATTGTAGAAGCAAAACTTAGAGATGCATACATACACATACATGCACTTTCCATTTACATGTGTGTAAATTTTCTCTGTGCAGATTTTTTTCTACATCGCCTTTTCCGTAGAACTTTACTTTTTTACTTTGTTTACACTAGTAAGTTAAAAAATGAAATATGTATGGATATTATATAATAACTTGCCGAAGTTAAGTTCACAGTTGTATCGTCTTTTGCACCGTATGTGAAACCGAGACATATCTCTGTCTTTAATAATGGCGGAATACATTATAACAGAGATGCTGTGTGTGAGGCGGAATGGAGGATAATTGTTTATTCTATAGTAAAGAACACGAGATATCTGAAAGGAAGTAGTGTCACCAGTGGTATTTGTCGTTGCCACGGCAAGGAACAAATACCATACACTATTTCACTGATCGATTTATTGGTGGAAAGGACCAAAGCATTCCTATAAGATGAATCAACACCACCCCAACCCATACATCCCAACCTAAGCGATGATATAAGATAGTGATACATAAATTATTGTTATGATGATAATTAAGGAGACATGAAATATCTGAGAAATACACACCCACTCACATACGTATTGCTTTGTATTAGGATTTCACCCGTGGGCTGGGCAGCGCTAGAAGGGGGTTACTATTTGTTGTGTTCTCGTTGGAACGAGTCTCGCGATGTAATATTAAACCCAGACAGAAAGCAACCCAGCCCGTACCCAAAAGTTATGGCCATTATCGTGAACATGTACTTATTCAATGAACGTCAGTGTGAAGCTGTAACGATTATTTTTTTCTGGGAGAATAATGTCTTTTAAAATATGATTTTCATGTAATTTCGTACTAGATAGGATCATGATGTTGTAGAGTGTATTCAGGGATATGTAACTCCTTTGTAAACTGATGTCATGCTTTTAACATTAAAATCTTGTCAAACTAAATACAGGCGTGTTTCAGTTTCATTCTTAGGTCATGGAAGAAGAAATTGAAAAGGGGCCCTTTGAAAGAATGTAATTTTAGAGACTAGTTTATGGTCACTATCGCTGTTTTGAAATTCAATCGTGGGTTTAGAAATTTTTCATAACATACATGTACTTCTTAGCTAGAGTGGGTCAAAACCCGACGCTTCGCGAAACAAAAAATGCGGTTTTCATTACTCGTTTGCAGGGAATAAATATTGCCTTCAATATTTAAAAGACCTGGCATTGTTGTCAACGTTAATTTATCGTTTTTGTCATCGATCAACCGCTGTATGTTACTAATTCCGCTCTTGTATTTATAAAGAATATCCTGAGATCAAACCATCTGGGTCTCAGACCAATTCCTTGTCTGTGTATTTAATTCCACGATAAAAGTATCTAATGCCTGGATGATAATAACAAGTTCACATAGTTTTCCCGATCCTATTCTCACGTATATGTCCCTTGCTTAACACCAGCAACTATTTAATGAGCTCAGTTCAGATAGCGGTGATCACTTTTAAATTAATGAATTGCAGGCGAGGGGGCTCCTATCTTCGACTAGTCAATGAACACATTAAATTATATCCAGACTAATCAGTCTTATTAGAATATACGCAACTCTACTGACCTGGCTATTTTTCGGAAACTGGTTATGGGGATTCGGGGGTCTATCGTGGTGGGAGAAAGCACGTGGAAGCCAAATTTTGATTTTGATGATTCTTGGGAAAGCGTCAGCGTTTTTAGTCAAATCTAAATAAAGCGCTGGGAGATTAGTCAAACGATGTAGGTCAAAGGAACGCAGTCATCGCTTTAGGAGCGCGGCTATAAATAGAAACGACCACCATCTTAAACACTTGAAGGGGAAAACGTCACTAATGCCTCCTCAAGCTCCATCCTGACACTGACGCGGATAGACCAAATTAATAAGCTTCGACTAAAGTATGAAGACGCGTGTATAACCTCTAGCGTCCACACTACGAATAATACAATTGATCAAGGCTGACTAAAATGATTGCTGACAAACCGATTGGAATTATAATTAACCATCGTTCAAGCACTATTTCCATATACTACTCGTTAGCTAAACTCAATATAAATTGGACTTGGGAATCGTCCACGAACAGAACAACGGTAACAATGACAACTGGTAAGGTTTTTCAAACGAATTTATTAATATCACCATACGTAATCATTTCATTTTACATTTCTATATACTTTACGATATATGGTGCACCATATTTCTTAGACTCGAACTCTTAATATATTAAGACATGTATACGCACGGTGGACGTAATAAGAATGCGCAGTCCTTCGAATAAAATCATCGATGACAAATTAAAACCATTAAATAAAATTAGGTTTTGAGCTAGTAGTAATTCGAAGGTAATTTTAACCCCTTACACCCTTCCCCTCTTCTATACATCAGTTGCCTAGCTCGGTTGAAATCCAAACTGAACTAGCGTCCGCGTCCCTTCCCTCCCTTCCCTTTCTTGCCACGTCCACCCTTCTCATTTATTTTCCTCAGTCGGTCGTCTTTCTTCATCCGAGGGTCTACAACTCTGAACTTGCCCTTAACACCAGCGGGTCTGGAGACTTTTTTACCGGTGCCTCTCTTCGCTATGACATAGGCAACGCTTTCCTTCTTCTTCTTTAGCAATCCTGCTTTGCTGTATATTCTGTTAACAAAGTATAAAACAGTCGTTGAAAAGGAAACTCAATACAAAAATAACAATAATACACGTTAAACGCAGTGAATGAAAGCACCGTGGTTGCATTAGACATTTTAATTAATTCGTAAAGAGGCGCACGGAAGTTCGATTGGGAGTATATTTGTGCTTCTATTGGAGTGATAGACAAATGGAGAGTTCTTGAAGTTTAACTCAAGTTACTTTTCTGATTTTAACTTTGTATTGTATTAATCTTTACACCATATATTTTTGCTAATTTCTAGTGGAAAAAGAGGTAGTCTGTACTGTAGCAGTTCTTTCGACTACTCCTTTGCTCTATCTCTACGAAAATATATAACAGTATTTTATACTTTATATAAGTGTATGACCGTCGGATTACTTACTGTCGTATTTGCTGCCACTTTTCCTTGTCTGTTACTGTTATATCGTCCGTATCAGTGATAGCTTCAGCCTTCTTGCGCACTTTCTCAAGTTTCTTGATGGACTACAAAAAGAAAAGAGATTCAGGTTAATAAAAAGAAATAGTTAATTAGAGTTTTGAGCCCATGCAGGCGACATTTCTCAGGGTGAAATAGTTGGATAACCCTACAAACACCACCAAAAGTATATAGATACATATAATGTAGATGTTAAAATGCCGTTAGAAGCAGGCTAACGAAGTCTGTGTCAGCAGTGTGCTACTGGTTATGACGGCCTTCACACGCTGGGATTCTTTTGCTTATCCAGTCCGATCCTGGGGGGACTTCCACGTCATTCCCAATTCGTCTAAACTGTTTCTCTTCCATTCCCCGTTTCTCGAAGATAGAAATAGTCTCTCCTCACATATATACTAATCCTCTCGCTAGTTACGTTTCTACATGACCCTAGGACACACAGTCGGGGAACAGTCTATAACGTCATAAGTCATCCAACAGTTGGGGAACGCCAGGCGCAGCAAAGCAGACTCCCTCAATGAAGTCAATTTTGACAATACAGTCAAATAGGGATCATTGTGCACCAACTGACCGTTCACAATATGGAGGACGACACACTATCTTCTATATTTTAGTAATTTCTAGGGATAAGATGCACTATCTAGCTATATCTACATCAAAGAAAATACGCCAATACGTAAGAAATACATAACTGAAACCAATCAATGGGAATTGTGTGTGCTTGTACATTTCTGGTACATTTTGGGTTACCAGCTTTTGGTTGGTTGATTATCCACCTGTGGTAAGGAGGAGATGCGGCCAAGGTAACCCGGAATTACCCCCATGGATACTGTAGATGGCCAGATTGCCTTGCTACACGACACTGAGAGGACATTAGTGTCGATGAGCGGTCATGGGTTACGTTATAGATGTGACATATAGCTAGGTATGGTCACAGAGGCCTACATTACCAAGGCGCTATCGTGTGGGGGCGCATCTAAGAATTGTCAGTAAATTTCGTTATTCAGGCTTCCTTCCACACCTATATAAGCTGGTAAATGAGAAGCTTAAAGCAGCAGTCTAGCATGCCCAGGTGGTGAAATAGAGGGACAAGTCGAATATCCACAACGATAATAACGACTGTCTCTACAGGTATTGTATTATTTTAGTAGATCAGCTAAATATACGAGGAAGTATATTATACGTCTTTATCTTATTAAAGGGAAATATTAAGTTATATATCTATAATCTTCATGTAATACCTTTATCTTATTAAAGGAAAATATTAAGTTATATATTTTCCGATATATTTATATTCTTCATGTAATGCGTTTTGGTGTGAACGTGGTACGTCCAAACCAATACAGCATTCCAAGAAACATGGGTAACAAAGACACGTCCAATACTCGGAGCAATATATGCGATCCGTTCTGGGCATAGTATCGTGAATGTGGATAATAAAGTGAGGGGACTGAATTCCATCCTACACACCAAAACGGCATATTACACATAACATGCACCAATGGCGTCTATAATACACAGCAAAAAACAGCGGTGTGGAATGCACGCAATGAACAGCATACAAACTCAAACATAGGCAGTCTGAATTTCATACAGACGAGTGATATAGGATTTTCCACGCTGAATAGCAGCACGATGAGTACAATATTATAAGCAACCAGTCCAGACTCCCAATAGCAGCTCGGATTAGCTGATAGTTTCCTAGGGTGAGTCAGTGATAGCACAGACACGTTACATTGAATTTGCTTCCCGACTTTTTCCTCGGCATTACAAAGATAGTGAAATGGGCTTGAGGACCCTCAGCGCAGCTTCCCGCCGACTATAATGGTGTCAGCAGCATCAAAATTCAAATTGCAATCGGCAGTGCATCCCGCTTGATGGCCAAGTGGTACAGCAGGTTGCAACAATGCCTCATTCTCTCCATTAGAAAATGCCATTTGGTTTGTTATTAATTCTCATGTACGTTGTATTGAGTTGCTATAATATTATATGGCGTATTGCAAACATAAGAGACCATATTTTCTCAGTCTATGGACACAGCCAATATACACTAGGCCCATACTAGGATAACATCGACTGTACTTACATGCGTGTGGGTTGTAAGTGGAAGGTAATTAACTATAAGTAATCTGGCATAGTGTATGAGCTTGAGGAACACTGCATGCATACAGGCCTAACCTATTTAAATATGAGCGGACACTGGGTTCAAGAGCAACACACCAATAGAAGGTTTAAGATGGCTACGATTTCTGTAACACGTGTATATATATATATGCGTGTACAACCCATGTTTCTTATCACACTGAAACACTATTGTTTATATCACGGTGTCGGCGGTTATCCCTACAATGTCAGATAACATATTGTACCCCAATGGCATGAGACAGCAGATAACATTCTTATACATGTACATGCTTAGTACATACTAGCAATCTGCGATATGGAAATAACCCCCATTCCCAGCGTCCGCAATAAATTTGCACGTAATTAGGAGAATCTATTAACACTGCAACGGTGCTTATAGTAGCTAAGCTATCTCACAATGGTCATAGGTTAATATAAAAATGTCATCTGCGGATCCAGGACAGAGAGATATGCGCCAGGGACTCTTAATATAGAAAGAAATTGCAAGGACAGATAAAAATTCGTGACATGCCATTCTCTCGTCCGTACCGCAAAGAACTTCCAGGATGGTAATTTTAAGGGAGGGGAAGCGGGGGCATTTAGGATTACGAATTAAGATTACGATGCAGACTATAGAACGTGCAGATGTTTTTTTCTTAACACTCTAGGACCAAAACCCTCAGATCAGATAAGAATGTTATGTCAGTGTTTGGACGCCTACTTCGCTAATTGGTTTCTTGGCCTAGGACTGGGTGTTCTAATGGGAATATAATGATATTTTGCGGTCTTAATGGAATTATAGTGGTACATTGCAGTTTGAGGCGAGAGGCTTTCCCTCCCTTTGAAGGGACTCTCCCATCTTTGGGCCTAGACTGTTAAGAAAATCATGGATTACTATTATTCCGGCCAGCATAAAAGGAAGGAAATCTCCAAACCGTTGACCGTCAAATATTCCCCGACTCAAGATTACAATGCATACTAAATTAGGACCGACTCAAAGCAGTGGATGGCGTTTTTATCAGGTCAATAGAACACGAGTACGGGTAAGGTGACATCCACGACCCATTATCCATTATCATAACTTATGCTAGCTATGTTCATATCATTCAAACTGGGTAATTGATTTACAGGTACATTTTGTGGAGTAAATGTCAGTAAAAGAGCTATAACAACCAACACAAACATGCACGTTCAGTTGAAGTCTATTACAATAACGTTGTGCACGAAGACAGGGATGAAATCCATTAAGCTAATAATTAGGACAGAATTCCGATAGGAAGGGAATGTCATGGCCATAATTAATCGCAGCATCAGGGTACACCTTGTTACATGGGAGAGGATGGAGGCCCAGTCATTATCGCCTGGTGCAGGAGTTCGTGTTTGCCAAGGTGATGCTATGGACCAAGTCAGAACGCCTTTTTCAGAGACACGAAAGCACAGCAAGGATGTCTATTCTTCCGCCATTATATTCAACCCAAATGTTAATATGATTTTTCAAAACCGAATTGATCGAGCTCAATAAAAAAAAAACAGGTGATTTTGTAACGCCACTGCCTTTTGTATTGTAAACAAAAGATAATGTTTTGATAAAAAAAGGTGATTTTGTAACGCCAATGCTTTTTGTATTGTAAACAAAAGATAATGTTTTGATTAAGACCTAAGACAACACCTGCGGTTTCCTAGTCCCAACAAGAGGTCACTAAAGGATAAGAACCAATGCTAACGTAACGATGATCTGATTTTAGATATATATAGGTGAAGGCAAATGAACGAGGCCGCCAAGAAACGCATTATCTTTTCCATTAGGGAATGGTATTCCAGAGTTTAATGTCAGGGATAATTCTCAATACTAATGCTTTCTGTGTAAATGGGACATCTACCTAATGCGCTCAATACAACAAATAATTATGTAGGCTGCAGTCTAGAAATACATTGGCAAAGACAATAAATTATTACGAATTATAACTACTACAGCTGTTATATTTCTCAGTTTAACGGCACACCATATTCTACTCTTTTGAACACCAAGGGATTCGTATCACTGATAATGAATACTCTGAATTACTCACAACGCTTTTACTCTACTCTGTCCAATAAGTAGTTAACACGGGCTAAGCGGGCTTCTTTAAGAATAGTGAGAAGTGGGGGAATTTTACTTGTAACCTTTTCCCCCTGAGTCCCCGTTTGCGATAGACCATGGCGAAATATATAGGCCTACAGCTGCATTGTACAGCGCTGTCTATGCTCCATGTGAAGGAGCTGTCTTTCTCCTTCCATGGAAGAGAGAGCCGGTTATACTGGCCCTGTTATGCCATGGTTGATTGCAAAGAGCGTCTCTTAGCCGTGTCAACTACTTACTGGAAAGAGTAGTACCTCTGGCTTCAAAATAGCAGAGCGCGACATTCGCGACGTAGGAATGGTCATCGCTGTATGGCCCAAGTCAGCAATACTGCCCAGTCGCCGAGATCAGATGGAGATGGGACTCCCCAGTGGTGGGTTACATACAAGGCCAATAATAACATTAGTTAGTAGGGATCGTGGGATAGGCAAACATCGCCTTCCCTTCTCATCTACCAATCGCTCCCATTTCTGGGGGCATGTCTAGAGGAGTATTGATCGATGATCATACAATACACCCTATCGGGGGATACGGAGGGACAATTTATGTTTTTCCGGGCATTTCACCGCTGCCATTGCCATTACAATTATATCGACGGTGTCAATCTTAATGATAATAGCTGGTAAGGGAAATGAGTAGGAAATGCATGCTCCATTGATTTAGGTGCCATGATAGCATGGTTCACATAATGGTGCATCGTGCATATTTCCATAATTTGTTATCGAAGACTGATCAATCTGAAGGCAGAAAGTTCAGCTGCTGATTGTAAGCATTGGATCATTTCTTCTATATATCTAGCAACCAATGCAACCAAAAATATGCATAGTGGAGATAAAGAGTGTGGAAGCATAAATAATGGTAGACACATATTACCAAAGAAAATCGCATTTTGAAGAAGGAGCAGCGGCAATAGTAGCGAAATGTATTTCACAGGAATACCACCTAGGAATGCCATAATACGTGCACAGTACCGCTGCGAATACGATATCGGGCAGTTGTACATTGATCTGGCAACCAATACTCATTCGTGGCCATTGACCGGCTCCCATTCATATTTTATACTACATCTATGAGTCATGCGTTCACAATGCATTGTTTTGGGACGGTGGCTACAAGTGACGGCTACCCAAACCGTTCAGTTATGATGATAACATCATCAGTAATTAAAATAATCATTTGCGGTCAGAACAGATTTTAATATGCTTCTGGGAATATACATTTTAACCCCAAGTATATAAAGGAACATGGTTGCAGCCAACCAAGATCGGTCAAGAAATGATTCAGCTAAAAAATGATTTAGACCGATGAAGGTTAATGGAATGGGACAGGTTGGCTATAGATCAATGTTTGCGTAGGTAGCCATTTAATTAATTTATACGTAGATTACCTACGCCAGCAGACGGCCCCAATCTCATTTTCTAAGTGAATTTAGACATTATGGATGGGGTGTAGATCGTATTAATAATACCGGCAGTATTTGTAATAAGTTACTTGCCAGTTATTATGCAGAGTTGTTTTGACACCTTTCTGGACGATTCGTGGCCCCGTGAGAAAACCATTTTCGCCGAAAATAAACACAAGCTTAGTACTGCCACCCATGCTTCTGGTCCTGAGATCCATGTATTCCAGAACCCCATTTAATTCACTTTTCTTGAATTCGATCTTAGTCTCTCTAATTTTTTCACCAATCGAAAAGGAATGACATTAAAAACTAAATGTGTGAGTTTAAAAGAAAACGGAACTCCAAGATATTAGGGAAATTAATAAATCAAGATATTAGGGAAATTAATTAATAAAATGACACAAATGTAAAAAGGCCGTCGTATTACGCAGAGTTATGTTGACCTTTCTGGACTGAGTTCATATCATTCCAAGAAGAACAATGACCAATGCCTTGCCAACAGCTAAGCTAAGTCCCCAAATTCAACCAGAATCAGCTGGTACATACAACATTGTATCAACCCTCATGTATGCCTGCTTTGGGGTGAAATCGCCAGAAAATGTACAATTCGCCTTCACCAATCCTCTCAAATAACCCTAATTTAAGACAAAAATCAGGCTAAAAAACCAGTTCAGACTGTTTGAATCAAGGCAATGCCAGATATACCCAGATGTACCTAGTGTTGACGATTTGTCAGTCTATTGTAGCCGAATTTACTAAAAGTGTTGATCTGCCCATTGTACATTTTCTTAAGATCTGACCCATTGGTCCTTGAATGGACTCGGCTGGGACAGGTTACATCACATCCAGGGCACATTTCTGTAATAGCTAGTCAGGAGCAAATTTATGTAGTAAACAGGTTGACAAGAAACTTATGATAAACCACAAATCACGATCTGCATAAAAATGTAGAACTTGGCTCCGGTCTACCTGATTAAACAATAAACTAAATAGTTTGTGGCAATGGCAATGGAACTCGCAACATAGGCCTTTTCTATTTGAAACCTGAGGATGCGCGTCGTCATTTAAATGGATTGATTGTGATACATTTATCTTATATGCGCCTTGTAACTTAATTGTGTATTGATAAATGTTTTTCTAGTGTCGGGACTTATACTGGGAATATTAAGTTTGTAAAGTGTCTAAGCCTGAATAAACACTTGAAACAGCAACACCATTTTGTGTTAAATATGTTATCAGAGCACCAACATCTTTAAGTGTATTTCACTTCCAAGGAATGCACAGCCGGAAGAACAGCACGGCAAATACCAAATAAGGAAATGGCACAATGTCAACTACAACATACTGATTTGGGTCTACACAACGTTTCCAAGAATTTCCCATAAAATATAAAGGTATTTTATTACATAAGGGTTTCGATTTCACTTCGTATACATGTATGCTATCGTCTGATCAGTGTATTCAATATTGAATGGGGTATAATTCTACTCATTTTTATGGGGTCTGATTCTCTCAAGGCATTTGTATTAGGGACGCCGCACTCTAGGTCCAAACCCTCAGATCAGATAAGAACGGTAAGTCAGCCTACTTTGCTAATCGGTTTCCTGACCTAGGTCTCGCGCTTTAATGGGAACATAATGATATTTTGCGGTCTCAATGGAATTATAATGTCACTTTGCGGTTTGAGGCGAGAGGCTTTCTCTCCGTTTGAAGGAACTCTCTCAACTTTGGGCCTAGCCTGGACGAGTTGGAGAGCCCCAATGGACAGGGACGCACTAAGTTAGGAGCTCGACTAGAGGCCAAATATATCAGGTGCATACAGGCGAGAAGCGAGATCCGATCAATCCGGGATTAAGTTTAAATCCCAAGTTAGCAGTGCTGATTTTTTTCCCGACAGAAGCTAACAACCATCGTCATGTGGTCGGCTGGGAAGTCAACTACCTGAGACATATGGTGTACCATGTTACCCCCCAAATCTCAAATGGTGCATCTACGCATAGGGATATTTACATTGGACCTCTCTTAGCAAGAATATGGAATGAGGATGTTATGAAGAAATGTAGGTCACAAAATGCTAAATGAAAAAGGAACCGTTGTAATTCCAAACTTTCCTTCAATTGCCTTTGCTTTTATCAATCACGTCTGAGCATGTACTATGAAGGGATCATTGGCTACTTGGATTTCACTGAAGAATTGAAACACCCGTTTACTAAGTCGCTCTATAATAACCACTGTCTGCCTCTGCAGAGGTCTGGCATGGGTGTGTAGGTGGAAGATCCGATGCCCCCCCCCCCCCCCGAATGGGCACGCCCACTCTGCACTGCTAACGACTATTCTGTGCACACGGTTGTCTGTACCAGGTAACCTACCAACACACAAGCATGAGCGGTTATCTCAATTTAAAACCTACAGAGATACCGCACAGAAGAGTATTCCGTAGCACACACACATTCGCTCTCACGTACACACTAGCTCAGAATTCACGCTAATGACTCCCACCTTCTTTTACAAGTCTGTAAAACATGTAACCAGCAGAACACAAGGCCGGACTGCCTTGGTTCAGGCAGTATACTGTATAGGCTACACATAATAACAACTTTACAACAAAGATACTATAGGAGTGTAGTATAATTATACAGGTTAACTAACGAGTTGGTTGAAGGAGCGTGAATATTGTACGAGTTGCGTAGCAACGAGTGCAATATTCTAAGCGACTGAAACCAATGAGTAAGTTATATATGATCTCAATCATGAAAATAGAACAATAATCGAGTCATAAATTTGAATTTCAGCGGTAATCTTAGTAAAAAAAACTCAGGTTGGTTGCCATGACAACCCTCATAACTCACTAGTGAAATAAGCACAATGCGTAACTCCCTCTAGATACGTTGTTTTCAGAGCAATGCGTGTATAATAAAGTATCGTTAATTACAATCGAAGAAGTGTTAAGTTCCTTATGAAATATTCAGAGCGTTCACAGGAGCGTTTTGGATACAATACTATAAGGGAGCGTTCATATAACTCTTACCGGTATATCAGAGCGAACGAGGAATACAATATTGAATATTACGACGAAAACAAATGCACAATTAATCGGAGAACTTCCCAATTCAGTATATATATGGCAAACACCTATATAATGAGTTCCTGTAATAACTCGTTTTCGGGCGGTGCCTAATGGCTGCTCCATTTCAGCAACCGACGATAATAAAAGCAACACAGAATCATTATTGGTCAGGCGGTATTTAAACAGAAAAATAACGTATGGTTTCCTAGTGAATGCGTTCGAAATCAAAATTCGAAATTGTTCCCAAGAAAATTATTAACGAAAAAAGAAACTAATAAAATTGCGGGACAGTTTTAATTAAGTAAAGCAAGAAATTACCAAATCTTTTTGTCCATGTTAGAGTCAAACTACAACTAAGATAGAAACTTTTACAGACCCTACCCTCCAGTATAACCGTAAGAGTTAAAGACCAAAATCATTTCTGTGTATAGGAGGAAGAAACAACCGGTTACAAACTGTTGTTTGGTAAGGATGAAGAGTCACTGGAAAATTAACTTTTTTGAAAGAGTAACCCACTTTAAAAGTATAAACTAACCAACGTACGAACAATGGAAAAAAAATCGTAGTTTGGATACATAAGTTTTTCCCCAATATATCCTGCCCTCGAGGCTTCTACACTTCTAAGGTTCAACATTTTGTCTCCCTTGTATTTGACGATAAACTTTCATAACGAACCCAAATTTCTTTAATTCACATCGCACAATTTGTCATTTATGTTTATCAAAACTTTGACCAATAATAGTAATAAAAGTAACTCTTATAATAAAACTTGACTTCTACAGTGTTTTCATTTCATCTGTGTCTTTACATAGCAGGCAGGACCTGGATATATACAGATTAATAAATTGTCTGACTCTCCATAATTTATGTCTATAGGAGCGTACTGGTCTTCAAGTAGTTTTACACATAAAGGTTACACCGTAGGCTTATGTTCTACTTATTTCTTGTTAGCTCTCTAACTTAACTCGTGTTGGCTTACTGTGCCTCGGGACTTGCGTTAAGGTTTTTGTTTCATTTAAGCCACTGATGGTAATCTGATTGTTTTAAAAGAAATATATATTATTACTTTATTATCTGCTAAAGTATCTACATATCCATGTTAGACGAGCGGCGTTTGGAAACTGTTTGTATTCGCTGCTTATTCTTAACGTCTTTATAAGTGTATGTAATACTGAAAAGTTAATGAGAATGGCAATGAAAATTACCTAAAAGTGCGCTAATGTATTGTAATATTGTTCCGAAATGAAAAAATAAAAAATTCCAGATAAAAAAATATTAATAAAAAAATACCAGACGTCCCAGGCGTCCATCATTAAGTATGAAATCACCCAAACTCCAGGTGTATCGTAACAGTTCAATATGCACAAACTATACACTACAAAACAATCATATCCTATGCACTGTTAGGGCAGAATGCTATTTATCGCGCGCAAATAATACATGGGTAACCAACAGTTTTAGAATATCAGTAGCCATGTGAAGCAATGCCGCCCATCTACAACCTCTTGTCAGCAAGAGCATATAAGCACAAGTCATATAAATCAATAAGTACAGTGGTGTACACAGCTCCAAACGACACACGCCTCATTTTCCCAGCCAGTGAGAAACTGACCGGTCGGGCCTCAGCCCACGACCTCTAATCTCAAGACATGACGATGTGCCATGCATTTAGTAGTCCGGTCGTGGCCCAAGGCTTCTCACTAAAGAGACTGCCTCATTTAGAGAGAGAGCACAAGAAAGGTCTAAATGCCCGCCAGGCACTTAAGGTCTCTTCTAGAGGCTATTGGACCTCGTCGAGAAAATATCACCACGCACAAAACAGAACAGTTCAACTTATAGTTTGGACCTTGTATCACAGAAAACGTGTCGAGCTACAGCCTAGTTTATGCACATTTCTGTATAGATAAATACCCACAAAATCTTAATCTCTGGGAATTATTCCTCACTATCACTAAAACCAAGAAGAAAACTCCTGAGACTCCCACTATAAAGCGCTAGCTCTTCCTACCTCGCTACTGTACCGATAATTGTTATTGATGCAGGAGAAAAAAAAAGTCTGATGTCTGAACCCTTTATTTGAAATCATGCTTTGCTTTTGGGTTGCAATGTATCGGTATTGATCGAAAACGCAGTGACGCCCGTTGAGACGCAATTTATTAATTTCATGAGGATTCGGGCTTGGAGGGAATGAGAAAAGTTCTCCACGTATCTGATTAAAGGACGACACACTAAGCCGACCGACCGACGGATTTCAAATTCGGTGGAGAATCGGGCACTAATCGGCTCTGCGTGTCACAAATTCAACTATGTTCAATCCAATCGGTTCGTCAACCGACGGATTTCCCCCTA
The DNA here is from genome assembly GCA_942159475.1 of Sthenelais limicola. Taxonomy (NCBI): domain Eukaryota; kingdom Metazoa; phylum Annelida; class Polychaeta; order Phyllodocida; family Sigalionidae; genus Sthenelais; species Sthenelais limicola. The sequence continues at coordinate 34,798,191 of OW804098.1, forward strand.
AATACGGTGGTCAGTCTGCTTTAGTGCGTTTTGTGCTTAATTAATACGGCTCAGAATAACTATACAGGGTAATCAAAACATTTGTTTTGAAACCATTTACACGAGTTGTTGTGGGCAATAACCGAATGCTTGTTGTTGGGATTAGAACAGGCAATGCATTAAATGGCAATGTATGCCGACATGTTCATAATATCAAAGATCTGAAATTGATTGACTCCTACATATATGATTTCTTCTTGTTAAGAAGTCTAAAACTCACGTGGAGAAAAGTATGCTGTTTTTAAAGTATGCCAGGCACTGAGGCAGCTGTTTGTTGCACCATGAATTAAGTCAACGCCGACACTAAATTTGGCAGCTTGTGAACTAAGACCAGGTTTGAACACAGTAGGAAGGGCTATATACTACTAGCCAGTAACTAGCACTCCCTGGGGTAGTGTGTTTACTGTTTGTGTTAGGTAGGTGCACGTAGCTACTGGAAGCATCATGTGTGAACAATGCGCTCCACACACACCAAAAGCATGCTGCAGTAACCACCAAGACTAACTATATAACCGCCTGGAATCTGTTAAAAAATCTATGGGTAAGAACCTTGGTCAAGTTTCAGTCACATACCGGTACTCCATCAGCAACTCTATCGAATCACAATTACGACAATTAATATCACTTTTTGAGAGAGAATAACAGGACAAGGAAAAGACGAAGTGTGTGTGTGTGGACTGTGTGTGTGTGTGTGTGGGGGGGGGGGGGGGGGGGGGGGGAGATCGAGATCTGACACATATATACCAAGAACAATTATGACATTATTTATAAACTATATATTTGTTATTTAATTATAGCACGTATATATCTTCCGATGGTGGCGAAACATTGAGACCAGTCTAAACTGGATTATATTTCAAAACCCAACCACGGGAGTTGGGTTTCTCATGCTACTATATATTTGAGGTCGAGACATTGGAGAAGGGAAGGGAGTTTAGGTACAAGCTATTCGTAGGATTTCTCAAACTCAAAGTCAGCACTACCCCAATAACCTTAAATAACCAAAATACCCACGATAAATCACAACAAACATATAACTAATATTAAGTAGGTGATGTTCAGAGGTTAACACCCCTTGTCCCAAAGATAATGATTGATCTTCATGATCAACCAAGTGTATCAAAAATACTCTCCATTCCAGGGCAGTAGTTGAACTTGTGAACTTAAATATTTGCACATGCTTATAAGTACCGTACATATATGTATTATACACGCCCACCGAGACTCCAGCAAGCGAGTGGTCTGTTCTACAAGTAGGAACCAAAATGTTGGAATTAAGAGGAACCCAAAGTAACATGTACTACGGAACTTGTGCTTGAATGAGTGTGATGTCTTGCGATACGGTGAGCCAGGTTACCTGTGACCTGGCCAGTGTGCTGCAGGTGCCCGAACATCAGGTAAACATGGCGACCAGCATGAGGTGAGCATGAGTAAGCAGACCACATCCAGTGACAAAATTCTCACGACACAGTTACAGACCTAATGTCTTGTTAAGTGCATATGGGAGCAGAGGGGCGGTGGATGGCTAAGTGTAGGCTCTTTTTAACGATCATATAATATCAAGAAATCGACCTCTGAAGGAAAATGAGGTTTCTTGGTATCATTCGTTTTTATTCCCTTAAGTAGTGGAATTAATTAAAACACCGCATCGCTAAATTTAAGGAATTTGGGTTATTTTGCAGAGATATCTTAAAAACATAAAAACAGACATTACCACTATAAAGTTGCGCATTATTTTGGGCAAAGTGGGTCGAATGATGTTCAAAAGCTAATGTTCTAGGGGAAAAAAGAAGCTATTGTTCTTTGTGCCATTTAACCTTAAGTATACACTCAACCTCCTCATACACATGTCCTTAATTGTCAATGGATCTATTAAGATACACAATGAGGGCCAGTACTAGTATAATCAAATGCGTTGCGGGTGATAATTGGTTTATTTTGAAATCTAAATGCAGTACCTATAAATGGCGTTCCTTTTTAAGAATGACAATTAGTTGAACAAACAATTAATGGCACGCGCATACTCCTCTGGTATTACACAATGAGATATGAAGACGTTCAAGCCGTACTCTTGAGTCAGAGAGAGCGCTTCCTTGTCCCGCGCGAGACTAGAGATGCTCGTCGAGTAACTCGGCCAGAATGATGTTTGTGCACCAAAGTGGAGAGCAGCCCAGGCGCATACTAATTCAGGAGAAGAGTACAGACGGGGAGATGCAACAGCAATACTTGGCGTTAAAAATGCCCTCCTCGGCGGTGGCCGGCTTAGAAAGTGTATTTCAAACGGAAAACATCAGATGATATATTCCGAGAAGGACAGACTGCTGCACCACACATATGTATACTATGTGGGCAGATAGAAATGGCTGTCGATGCAAATGTCTGCGGATACAATCATAGAATACGGGAAAATATGAGTACAGTTATTCTCGATTGAATATAAAGAAGTTATTTACATAGTGAAGGTGAGGAGCAACGTCAAGAATAGCAACGTAGCACATAGCAACATCAACACTTTGAATTCATGTTGATTTGATGGACAATACTGAGAAATGTCCGACCACCTGCATGTGTCCTATACAGAAGGCTAGCATCTAGAGGCCATCCTCACACAACCACATGCTGCTAGAGTCTATTCCATGCTTGGTAGCGGTCTAGACAGGATTCATCCGTGCCTGGTCCTGTGCCCGTGTCCATTTAGCTCTTTCATATATCCCGAGAGGTAATTCATTACATTAAGGCGCATTGATCCGATAGCATGGGGATCCAGCTGCCATATCAGTAGCCTCTGGTAACAAATTCTCCATAACGAGCAAAAGAAATACACTTAAGAGAACTGGAGATGAAGAACGACCTATTGAATGGAATTAAATGCCATACATTTGATCATATCAATCGCTACTGGGCGATCCATTCTATATAACTCTATCCTTCATAGATAAAAGAACGTACCATAGTCATCCTCCTTATAAAAAAAGAACGCACTCCCCCAAGACAGATAGAAATAATCCAACTGAACCAAGTAAAATATTAACATATTGATCTGTGTTTACTGTTAAATCCGTAGCGTATTGCACCAAGTTTGCATACATATTTATAGGTGCATATAAACACGTCATTTCTACCGCAAAGATATTGTCACATCAGCGTGGACTTGTCGGGTGGTGTCTAGGAGAAGTAAGTAATCCAGCATGAAGGACTGATATTAACACCGTGTCTGAAACAGAGCAGTCTCACTCAACACACTATTACTATACATTGTATATCCGAAACTTGCATTTATTTCATAAAGTGGCCTGTCAAGTAGATGAAGTTCTATATTAGTTAGTTTCTTGTGTAATGGCCTGTCATAGGCAGGTTTTCCAGTGCCACAACACAAGAGCCCAACACATATTATAATACCTAGTCTAGTGAGGGGTGCCGGTATGGCAAATTGCCAAGTCTTGCTGCCATCCAAATCAATAGGAAAGCAACGTAAGACTGACCCGGAATGGGACGGCTTAGATGTGCAGCCGGCTACAATCTTGTCCCAGGAAATATGGACTTTCATATTCATTTCCAAAACAAGATTGTTTGAAATGACCCAAATTTTCATGGTCAGGTTCGCGCTAGATCAATGCTATGTTCTTCATGATTTGACCAAATCACAGGATTGCCCGGGTCCACATGAGCGCAGTAAAACACCGACCTATTGATCCTTCTAGACATATCAATAGGTTTAGCAACTATTAAAATGACGTATCCGATTTTAATTAAAATTTTTATTTTCCGCCATGGGGACATTGTTCTGTGGGCCACCTAATATATCGCCTCGACACATAGTACAACAAGCGAAAATATTCAACATCAATAGTAGTGGGTTTTTTCCCCAGTGAATCAGATGTATGGTGAAGATGTGGGACAAGGACGACCAAGAGGTCAGGTACTGGTTATGGTCGGATGATGGACATGGGCAACAGGCCAGAGTCCATCTTGGGGCGGCTGAAGGTACATGTGGAAGGAGCTGATAGAGGTCTAGGAGAACAAATCGGCTCAATAAGATGGATATAATGACTAAACACCACTGGCTGCTATCTCGCAATCTCGGTCAAAGGAAGGGCACGAGACTGTAAGACTTTGGTGAGGCACGACTATAATAAATCATATTCGGAGGACATATTAAATGGACGTTAATGCTAAAAATACAAATAAGAAGGCTCGTGGTGTCCTTCAAACTAAAAATTCGCTATACTAGAACTGGGGATCTTGATTTCTATGAGAGTATTCATAAAATAGGTAAATAGGTAAAGCGTTCCATACACATGTATACGCTAAAGTAATTCCAAACGAAACTTGTGATCAACAGGACACAATAAACCACAATAGGGGATTTGCATGTGCCACTGCGCATGCCTGTTACAGTGCACGCTGGGATGTATTCTGATGAATTCTGACATACAAATATTTGGCAACATTTTTATCGAAAATTGCAAGAATGTTTTCACTAATATCATAGCTTTTATAGATGATCTATGAAAATCAATTGCATCATGGGAAAGATAGAGGCCTGTGTGATGGAAACATATATAACACATGAAAATTCACATTAGAGCACTGATACATTCCATTGATAATATTCCATGTTGAACATGGCATGTTTTCTATTGATTTTACACTGTTATAGTCCAATAATTCTATGCGAATCAAGATTCAAAATGGCGGCTATGAAAATCCCCTATTGTTGGCTTGCTTCATCTGCGCAAAGGCCACATCATTATGAAGGTGAAGAGGTTTTGTATTTTCATGAATGGTGACCCTTTCCTTATTCCAGTAAATGAGTTTACAATCGGTGTCAAATAATCTCGGTCAGATAAATAACTTCCGATGCAGCTACCTAAGGCTGAGAGTAATGCAAAACAGCACCGAGTTTTTGAACCGTCAAACATCTAACACTCTGCATGGGAGAATGCAGTGGTTGGTATACAGGATGATTCAGCTTGGTAGCGCTTACATCAACCAGGGCCGACCCTTTTTTCTCTCCTTTATATACTAAGAAGTGTCTGGTAAAGGACTACGTAGACTTGCTTCAAATATCAGCACAGAATATATGCAAGGCAAGGATGGGTACAGTGTCCTTTAAGCGCATATTTCACTTACATATTTGAGTGCATAGAAGATTATCAACATTTTTTTATATATACTGATCCCTCAAAATGTTTTGACATTTTGCCGGAAAATTACATTAAAACAATATAGTCTCTTGATATCACAATGCATCATGCAAACCATCCCTAACATCAAATACCAGTGCTCTTGTCTGGGCGGAGAAAAAAATATCGAATAGTGATTCTTGATCATAATCGGATTTCAACGTTTCATCCGCAAATTAGTTTGGGAACGACTTACGGCTTCGTACAATGGTCATTTTACTTTGAATAATCATTATTTAAATAGTTTAAAATCTTTTTTAGATTCTCGTCGGACCTGGCTTCCTTGGCTGTCAAGACTCACGGGGCTTTTATTAGTGGGAAAACCAAATAATTGGTGGCGCTATGATGATCTGATCTCAGCTTTCTGGCACCTTCAGGGCAAATATTACTCCAAAACATTTGGTTTCCTCAGATCACAGTTGGCAATGAAATCCCGTATACAACCAAATAGGTATTAACTGCAACATATCTAAAGAAATCGTGTTGCAGGAAATCATCAAAATACTCGAAAAAAATGGTTCAAAATAAACCTTAAGTTTTCAAACTGTATAATGCTAACACTGTTCTAAGAATTATAATTTCCAGCAATGACTGCGAACAAAATATAATATATTTCAGCGAGTCGTAGGCATGTCTAACTGCTGTACATAGGAAAATCTTTGGTTGAGTCATATACACGACTGTAGTGTACCCACGTCTCCGGATCTGAGATGGCTATCCTGGGTCAGCAGAATAAAGCCTCACACCCTCGAGACAACACATACGAATGCCTGCTTGTATTTATTCAACAACGTCTAAAATGAGTAGGACATGAGGAGGGCGAGAATTTAAGAGTTAAATTCAAGACGTCCACACGACCACGCTGCGTCCATTATTCCATCTAATAGAATTCCTGTCCCCAACGACATATTCCAATTTGATTATACTACTCATACTACGCGGCCAAAATGTGGCGACTGATGAAATAGGCCCACGGGAGATCACTGTCCCCTGCCATATCTTCCTAATAACTCTTACACACAGGGTATTTGATTGCTAGCACTATACGTAAATAAACCGGGTGACGTACGCAAAGTTATTTATATTATATTTGTAACACAAAACCCATTTGTCTAGGGTACATTCCCCAGATGTAAACGCAGGTGTCATATTCTAGAATAATTGATGCGCAGATATTTGTATATGTTTTCTTTAAAGTGTTTTTACTAGATGAATTGGCATAGACCTTGTCGAAGGTACATTCTTATGTGAAAATTGAGTGATGATATAACATCACATGACACGTTCAATAAGTGAGCTTTGGGTCAGAGTCGGGCCATGAATTATAATAAAAGGAGACGAGACAGTAAATTCCACTCTTTTCACAGAAGAGGAAGAATACAATTCTCTTGCGGGAATTAGTTGGATTATTGACTTCGATTTGCAAGGAACACAAGTACATTTTTCGACGAAGCTTAGATGCTAGAATATCTAATTAATCTCACATCTCTTTCACGAGCCAACATAATTTTATCTCAGTCCCTTTTCAAGAAAAATGTATGTCCTTCTGAGGGAAGACGATTTTAAGAGAACAAGGTATCAAAATGAATGCAAGGCTTCACTATCCCATGGGAAATAATCACGTGTTTTGTAACTGCTGATTTGAGACGCATAGTAACCATTCATAGAACAGGGGGAAATATCAAGAAGCTGTCAAACCATTTAATTATATGGAGAATCGAAACTCCGGCCTCTGAAGCAGTGACCTCCATACATCTACCTTGTAATTAATAACACAATACCGAATCATTACATATGTATTTCCCTTCCTAAGTGGAACAGAAAATTAACACCATTCCACGCAATCCCACCTTTAATAATATCCCCCACCCATGATGCATCAAAGGTTATTGATCCAGCAGACACGCCCTGGGCGACGGCGTATGCATACAAAGCAAGGCACAAACATCCCATTTATATCTTCTAGTACACTTTGGAGAGATCCTCTTCACTATATGGTCTAGCTATAATACCATTCTATAGATAGCTCCCCCCACTTTTTTTATTGAAGTGTAGAATGGGACGTTAGAGTAACATTATGGGAGAATGCTTAGATATTACACAGTAAGCCCAGCAATATTGTTATCTGATATATCCAAGTTGAGAGAGAGTTGGAATAGACTCTTTGCTGTTTATAATAAATATCTAACATAATATCAACGAGGTGAATTATATGGAGCGTCTAATGCAACATGGGTTTCAATGATAACCTGGAACGACATCAAAAGAGTTATAAAAAACAGGTTTCGGCATGAAAAAGGAATGGAAAACAATGTTTCCACCACTTGACAAGATCGATACAGTGCCTCCCTGAATATGAATATTTGATTTGTGTACATCGCTCCATCGAAAGACATAATTGGAAACGGCGGCGCTCTGATAACAAGAAATTAATTAGCATGGTTTAGAAAAAGAAGTGAGGACTAAAGTCGATTGCAGAAGCAAGGGCAATAAGACAATAGGATGGCTTGCTGATATTTGATAGAGACATCACATAGTCAATAGATTTTATTGCGAATTAACAGTTATTTTCATGAGACAAAAGGGCAAATCTGGAATTTTGAGAGGCATAACGCTTTAATATGAATATTGACAAAATGGAAGCATGGTCACTAAGGAACATCAGTAAATATCATTGAAATTATTATACGCGCATTCTATATGAGACGTGCTATAAGTGGGGTGCTATAAAAATATTCATATAGGACACGTCCTATATGAAATGTAGTTGTCTAAAAATAGCTCTGTTTTTATGCTTCGCGGAGCTTTGGCTCTCCGCGGAGCATGTAAACAAATCCCCGCGATCGGTAATCCACCCGTGATTCTGGTACTATAATTATAGAAATGCATCATAAAACCTACATCAATAAATAGAGCATTAAATTCTCTTTTGAATGATATAAACTGAATTAATGTAGCTCAAGGAATGGCCATGATATGAACGTTTTAATTCAACAATGTCAGTAAGTAAATGTACTGCATGAGACACACAGACAGACTGACAGCTAGGGCACCGCTGTACTAATGGGACTCTCAGCGGGACAGTGGGGTTCTCTGTGACTCTTTTTAGATATTTTTCAGCGATATCTGATGATATATCATCAAATTTGTATGCACATATAATAAATATAGAATGGAACTCGCCGGCAATAATAAAACATTTATAGGACTTGATTCGTCCACATAAGCACTCTGCCTACGGCATCGTGCTTATGTGGTTCGATTATTGCCGGCTCGTCCCATTCTCTCTATCTATAGGACGGTTGGGCAGAATGAGCAGACATATTTTGGCTTTCTATTTCACCTTTGAATGGTCGCATTTATATAGTTTCAAACCATTATTAAGCGCTAAAATATAAGTATCAGATCTTACTTCCTTCGTAAGTATATAGGTTCACTGGCCAGAAGCAAATATTTGTAACCGACCTCACAATGATTAAATTTTAAACACCGAAAAAGCCATTGACTTGTATAAACTAGGTAGGAATTTGATTTATAATTAATACATAATCAATATCTATTCTTCAGTGGGTCAATCAACATCCCAGAACGCATACTATAGAACATGCAACGACTTGATGCATGTATAATTGTATTATTACCGCACTCATCAAATCAGTGAACATGTACATAGCAAGAGCATCCTTCATTCTGTTGGCACTGCTTCCCTCATTGCCCAGAGTGGACTCTGCCACAGCTGTCGCCTTCCAGCACTACTTTGGGCATACCCAAGGGACAGGTCAGCATCCCACATGCAGCTTCTCTCCACCAAGCCCTAGAACTGTAACATGCCCATGTGCCATGACCGGAATGACATAAGGCTTACGCAAGGCCCACAATAGCTGGTTTCAGCAACGTCAACTGCGTATTGACTGCTTGCTTATTGTTATTCGCTTTATTCGTGCCATCGGCTACCTTGGTGGGCCGGGTGTCAATATTGACAGGTATTGATGCAGTATTGTATCGGTCCAAGGCAATGGTCAATATATGTGTAATGTTATGGTAAGGTGCTCATATACACACATAAATTGGAGTAATTCAATCAATAGCCATGATTAGACGTGGCCGCTGCAGAGGCAATAACCAGGGGATATTCTCCTATAAACATGAATAATGGGATATTCAGATTCAGCAGTAATATCTAATGAATGGCCATCAAGTCTATTTCTTACAAAATGTGAATCCACACAAGCTCAATACTCTGAATGTACACATACATGTACTCCTGGTTAGTATCAAGTACCCACTCATACTGATACTATGTGATAGTCGTACCTCTTTTAACACTCATTAATACTACATGTCATTTATTTTTCACATTGGTTGGTCTTGAAATTTGGTACATGTATTCATACAACCGCAAGGACTAGATACCCCCAAAATGAGTACATTCCAACAAAGCGATCTAGTGAATAAACCACTTGGAAAAATATCAATTTTGCGACTTGTGACTCACTTTCCCGTAACAAATCACATGTATATAGGGGCCCTGGAGCCACACTACATCTAACTTCTATATCTACACCTAACTAATCTAAGACCCCACTCCCATCTAATACAGTCCAATGCATTGACACGCCCACGAAGTGTGCACGTCGAACGTGTTGGAACAATAAGATGTTTCAGCGCTTTCTAATTATTTGGTGTATTGACATATGAGGCATTATCACCTCGTTTCACGCACACATAACGTAAGCTTCTTATTATTAGCTGGTATCAAAGGCCTGCACTTGATACCGTCTGCTAGCATAGACCGTGCTTTGAGATTAATTGCTTGAAATTACTTCCAGGAACTAAATGGGCGTAGTGAGTTGCATCACCAACTAAATGTATATAAGAGGTAAGACGATCTGAAGTGGTTTGCATTAACTGCCCGGCTCGGTGGTAATGCAGTGCCACCCCTAGTATATAGACGCAAGTGAAATGTGAATTATGAGTGGATGTATATATAGTAAACATGCAAAGACAATGTCCCAGATTTAGATTAAATACTGGGGTGCAACTGAGCTGCGACAGTGGTATTGGGGCAAATAGACGCACCACAGGACACGCTTGGGGTGTAATATATGGGGCGTGATGTCACGCTTGAAGCCTTCTGTTATTGGTGGAGGATGGCATGATAAATGCCAAAGCCGAGTGACAGATCAATACAGATCCAAATGGCACCAATACACGTATCTCTAACACAGACACTAGACAACCCTTTTCTGATTTGCCACAAAGAGATCATCGTGAATTTATTTACGTGTGAATAATGTGTAATTCATGTTCGAAATAGTACGAAAATGATACTAAAACCACGAAAACGTGTAGTCACCATAGGATGATTATATTTTTCAAAACATACACATGGCCAGTTTATTCGATAGCAACTACCCATATATCTTTGTTAGGTTCATTGTTATATTAAGCATTCTGAATTGTGATGGTCCAGCGGAATTAAATACGTAGACCAAATTCCATGCTGGTTCCCATCATTCAAGTGTTTATGATTGAAAATCTAAGGATAATGACAAAGGAGGTGTGTTTCGAAATAAAACATCACAAATAACTCTGATTATGACAAACTAGATCAGCACATGTACAGTCCAGGCCCAAACCCTCAGATCAGATAAGAATGGTATGTCAGTGATTGGACGCCTACTTCGCTAATCGGTTTCCTGGCCTAGGACTAGGCGTTTTTAATGAGATGACTTAATGACATTTTGCGGTCTTAATGGAATTATAATGGCACTTTGGGGTTGGAGGCGAGAGGCTGCCCCTCCGTTTGAAGGGACTCTCCCATCTTTGGGCCTAGACTGTGTATTCGTTCAGAGCACATGGTAAAAACATGCGGCAGGTGGGGGTGTTGAGCCACCGTAGACATTACTTGAAGCAACTCATGTTTGCCTGAGAGCAGCAGCATTGGCCAGCTATACAGCGGCACGCAGGCTTTAAGGAACGCGCGCACTCTCCGCACAAGCTTTGGCATTAGGGACTGTTCACTTTTAACACTGGTGGGGGGGGGGGGGGATTTACACTCTGAAATGGGGGGTGGGGCACCATTTTTTGCGCACTCTAAAAGTGTGTGTCTGGGGGGGGGGGGGGGGGGGGGGGGGGGGGGGAAAGACATCTCTTTTTTTGCACAGACTCAGAACTACAATGATGTAGGACGGGGCACCAAATTTTGCAGGGGGGTGGGGAGAGAGAAATTTTGCACAAGACATTAAGGTGAGGTCATACAGTTTTGCACAAGAATTTTTCGCCACTTCTCAACTCGCTCCCCCCCCCCCCCCAGTGGTTAATTATGAACCGTTCATTACGTACAGTAATACAAAGCCCCTCTTCAATGCAATGTATTCTAGCTCCCAGCTAATGACCACTATTGGGACTTTTTACTGAAGCGTATACATGTAAACTGATACGCTTATCAATGTATTTTTTCCCCACTGGGAAATAACAAGTTAGCACCTAGCCTCCTCCTCCTATATTGAGCGGCTATACATTGAATTAGTCCCGCCGAGGAGAAAGTATTTCTCAATAAGATGCGACACACTCCTGGGCAATATGACAATCAAGATTTACGATCGACATCAACATCATGGTCGTCGAACAAATCCTCTCAGGTGCAGCGTATGATGAAAACATGGATAATTCTTCCTGGTTAGCAATAGATGTATACAGTGCCTCCCTAAGCAAAAGCCCAGGGCCGCGTTTCTGCTCCTCGCCCGATTGTACCAACTCTATTGAATATTTTACACACTCGCATACATAACTCCCTCATTTGTTCCTCCTGCGGTACCAATCAAGTGTGCCACGGCAAGGAAAAGTGACAAGAGAGCCAAGTTAGGGTGGTATTTCAATGAGATGGATATTGTAAATATGTTCAGGAGGGGGTTCTGGTTTATGTCTAGTGCATGCTCCTCGCCTAGCATCGATTATGCTTGCCATTCTAGTTATGTCCCAGATGAGTTGGTAAATAGTCTAATCAGAAGCGATAGATAGCAGCTGGAGTTTGCTGATGGTGATTACGTCAGCAATCAATGTGCCCTATATTCTTTATCCAATATTAATATCCTCAACTAATATCCCCAAGGCCAAATATTAGGCTTTATCCTAACAGCATTTTGTGTTTCTGATATATAATCTAGAAATACATGTAAGATTTGTATGTATGTGACCGATTTTCACGACTGGTAGTTTTTGAGCAATAACAGGTTTAAAATCATGACGGACCAAATGGTAATGGTAATGGCTGGGTAAAACTTGTTGAAATCAGGGAACCCTACTTTTATGGGTCTACAATTAAAAATGAAGAAGTTATGGTCAGAAAACCACTGTTTTATTTAATAACAGTTCTACAAAATATAAAATTATAACTTCAAGCTGTAATTATAGAAAATAGTAATATTGTGCATATCCGTTCCTTGCATGAATATTGAGCTTAAGCACTTGGCAATGTATTCTAGCCATTTTAATGTTTATAAGTTCAATATTTTTCTGTTAGCTAGAAGGGAAACCTATGAGAAATTTGTGCATCATCGTATCTCACGTTTTTTATGAGCCTGTAATAAATATTAAGCCATTATATAGATTTAATACATTATCAAGTAGTGTTTTTCACATAGTTTGCCAGAAAACTTTGCCAGGCCACTGAAGGCTAATTATTAGATATTAAGCTGCCGAATTTATGAGAATTACAGCTGGGTATTATGGTAATAGGTACAAGAAAAATCAGCAATATATAAACAATTCTATTTTTTACGTTTTTCAACTGCATTTCGTGCAAATGACTACTTTTCATGAAAATCGGTCGTGTACGTGTATACATGTATGTATGTATGTATGTATGTATGTATGTATGTATGTATGTATGTATGTATGTATGTATGTATGTATGTATGTATGTATGTGGGGAATTAATTTGATAAGGGAAGACCATCCACTAAACGACACTGCTTTGTATCAAGTAATTCTACATTAATATTCTGACAGGCCTTATCTGGGTGCAATTCATAAATCGGCTTCAGAGTTCTCTCCACAGACATCCCTTTGGAAACTAGTCAGTCTAGGCCAAACCCTCTGATCAGATAGGAATGGTATGTCATTGATTGGAGGCCTACTGCGCTAATATATTTCCTGCCCTAGGAGTAGGCGTCTTAATGGGATTATAATGACAAGGTATGGTCCTAATGGAATTATAATTGCACTTTGCGTTTTGGAGCGAGATGCTTTCCCTCAGTTAGAAGGAACTCTTATCATCTTTGAGCCTAGACTGTATAGACCAATCTCACATTTGACCCGATAGATCAAGGCGAGGACCAATAAATGCGAATAAGAAGGTCCCGGATCGTAACAAAATGGATGACAATGAACGGACGGGAAAATAGCAATAAAAGAAAACGTTTGTCCCCGAACACATAGTCAGCATGTCAAAGAATTCACACCTATTTTAACCCTAGGTTCCTGCAGGTAGTAATACCTCTTTCGGATTAAATATCGCATGGGAACCTGGGAGCACGCTATACCCAGCGATACAGGTCGATTGATGAATGCAATTCTTAACAAGACAATATAAAAGGAGTAACACCACTCTGGGATATCTCCCAGAGGCAATTTGGTGAAGACCGACAGTATGATATATGGGAAGACAAGCCTCCATAGACTCCCTTTTAATAGCTCACTCTATATATGAATGAGAAACTCCAGTATCACGGTTGTTGTTGGCAATATGGTAACAGATTCCATTAGCAGAATTTCAATGACATCGATGCTCTTGAAATGAGGAAAATTATTTCAAATTGTATTCATGAGGTTTTGATAGGCGTAAAGACAGCCATGCAAATGCAGGCATAATAATAGGTTTTTATTTCAGAGAAAACTCTTCTAATCAGAAATGACATGGCTGGAAATACACGACATAAAGTGTAAGGATTCGGCAAAATGAAATGCTAGGTTTGATTTGGTAAAAAAAAAGAGGGAAGTGTGTTCATAGAGAGGTATAAAACACTGCCTTCCCAATGATGATAGGATGAAATCTTCACACGTTTGATTGATTGGGTCCTCATTAAGTCACACACTTAATTAACCAAGATCAAGACACACACCACATTCCCGGATGGACAATCTGAATGGAACGAAAGAGCACAAGTCCACATATAGGAATGAATCCCACGTCCACCAAATCACCCATTTCACTATTCATCTACTACTATGACCGAATGTAATAAATTTGGTTTCACCTTAGAATAATATGAAAGGTTTCACTAGTTTGTCTCAACATTAAAACGAAACAATGCAAGCAATTATCTGGGATAACTCTTCCTATCATTATATCAACATTTATATTCATTTAGAAATAATTGTAGAATTTTGTCGGAAAGTTTTCATCAAAACGAGTTAAAATGCTAATCGCTCACTTGCAATGATTCTGGTGGGACTTAGTTGGTCAGAACTTACATGCCTAAAGGAATATTTTCATTATAAATACTATATTTTGGCAAAATATTAGGTGGGTGAGACCAGACTTTTGATAAATCAGAACAATATGTAGACAGTGTGAATGCTTGGGAAGGTTTGGGGACCCAGGCTCAGAAGGCTTGTGCTATGGAGCAAATTTCCCAGGATGTGGCATGTTTCTCATCCCGATGCAATAGATTGGCCAGCGTGAAAACGACAGGTCACCCAATAAGGGTAACAGCAATAAGGCAGAAAACACTTACCTTCCTCTTTTTCCTGGCCTTAGCTTCAGCTACTTTCTTCATGGGCCTTGCATTGATGGCGACTTGTCTGGCTTTCTGCGCGTCGATTTGTTCCTACAAATGGGTATGTATAAAATGTAGTATTTACCGATAAAAGGCAGTCGCATAGAACCCATGTTCTTTAAATATGCTAATACAAATCTGACAATAATTAATGTTTAAGCCGATTCTCACATAATTATGCATCAAAATATTTTGTATCGGGTCATATAGTACCAAATAGAATTAAGACTATAGGTAAAGTTAAGCCAACATTGAACATCACATAAACATGTTCCACATGCTAGGGTAAAGATGCATGTTGAAGAAGTACCAGGAGTAGAAGTAGAAGTGACTGGAGATTAAAGCAAATTAACGAACCTTTGTAACAGGTAGTTGTTTATTCATATGTCTATGTTCATCCTTGAGGAACCATTCAGGTAGATGCTCGTCGTGCCCAGAATACCGATTGTATGAGCCTTCAATTATTTCTCGCCGCCGTTTGCTCGATTTAATTAACTCTTCTCCTATTGCTAGCTCTACTGGACTTAGCTTTACTATCTTCTTGGCGACTTTTGCACCTGAATAGACAGTAATAAGATACACAGTATAAGCACGTTGCACAAAAAGCATTTATATTTAGTTCTGTTTATCGTTACCCTAAATGGCTCTAATGCTAGAGGCTAATATTATCCCACCGTACACCATTCATAATACGACAGGTAAATATTGATGATAAATAATGTATTCCTCTTCGACCAACTTGTCCAATCTTACTAGGCTTTGCTGGCTGTAATAACAAAACAGAGGAAGTAACCTTGAATAGGCCAGAGGAAAAATACAAAATTACCTTGTAATATATTGAAATTACCATTGAAATTACTAGCCATTTAATTGGTATACTATAACAAATATTCATAAAAAGATTACGTCTTTATAAACATCATTTTATTATAAACTAGCATAGAATATCCGTTGGTTAAGAACAGGTAGGTTCTCTATGAAAGGTATGCCAAGAATGGGTAGGAATTGTTAGATATACATCATTTAACCTTTTCCTCTCTCACTCACTCTCCCCTCCTCCTCTCTTTCTTCCTCTCCTCCCCCGCCCCCGTTCTCTTTCACTCCCTCAATCTCTCTTCTTCACCCCCACCCTCTCCTCATTTCTTCTCTCCTCTTCTCTCTCCCTCCCTCCCCCTCATTTCACCTCCTCTTTCATTACTCCCCCCCCCCCCCGCCATTGTCAGGAATGTGGGACACGTTGCCAATGATGCCTGTGTTGAAGCGTTGTCAGGGACACAAGTCTTCCCCTTCCTTCATCACCTTCCCCCCCCCCCCGCCCCCCGCCTTTTCCCCTACCTCTCTTCAACACTTGATTGGACTAGTTACATCTCTGGGTCACATGATCAGTTGGTTCAATGATCATTGCCTCTGGGTCACATGATCATTGGTTTGACCATACTTGCTTCCCAGGCTATAAATAGTGTGGATATCCCGATTTAAAATGGCTTCAAAAGCACATTTTCTCCCAGATACCTTCACAAAACCCATATATTCCAGTGGATAAAGCCTCAGTGGAACTGTACAGAGCAGAACAGTTGGTAACATCACAGATTCCCAAGAATGTCCGTGAAAAAAATCGCCGTTCCCCCCTTATATATATAACACATACATGTCAACTAGTAATTCACTAGATTAATAATTCTTGCTGTTGACTAACATACAACTGCGGTCCAAACTGACGTCGATGTTTAATTAGGGGAATAGACCCGCAGTCGACATCACAATTGGGACTGACATAACCAACAGATGAGGAGGCAGTATATTCCTCGAAAGCCCAGGCACACTTCATTACATTTTCTTCCAGATGAGTAATGAGCGAAAGTAGAAGCACTCATAAACCAGTAAATATGATCGGTTAAGTCGTGCAAATATGGGGAGGCAACCTTTATACTTCGTATAGCCAGTATGGGCGTTTTATCAAGATAGGGTGTGGTGAGGTTAGGATGTCACACGATAACCTTTATTGAGTACGAGCTCAAACGCCGGGCTCAAACGACAGAGGACACAGCATCATGCTATCCTACCCAGCAATCCAAGAGGACCTCCAGAACAGAGTGGAATCGATTCGCATCCAACGCAATATTGCCAGAAAATAGAGGTCTTCGGTTTTCAAGCTATTCAATTTGAATTCTCTGTAATAAGTTTTAATATCGCCCCTCCCATACAGGTATTTATGCCGGTGGAACCCAGTTCTTGCCTCTTGCCTCGGCTCCAAAAATGAATCATATTATTTATAGAAGGAAAGGTGTCTCTATTAATCAAGGATCGAATGGACTTGAGAAATTGAAATTGATTTTTTTTTGTGGCACAAAACAACTCTTTGGTTACCCGCCTGAAGGTTTGTTTTTTTAAAAGGAAACTAAGGCGACTATTTTGTTTAAACGAGTTTTCCTCGAATCTATGAATGGAGTCAAGATAGAAAAGCCATCTGGACTGGGAAAGGGGACAAGCAAAGATACGAACCGTGTGTATTTAGTGACTACATAAACTCAACACAGATGAAGCCCAGATTTCCACCCGACCACTCGCGTGGTATATCAAACTGTACGAAAACTGATGGTTGGTTCTTCTATCCCTTTATCTACACCCACCATAATTGGATCTGCACTTTCAAAAAAACGTTCTATCAAATAAGTGACGAAAGACTATACTGAAAACACCATACATATTTTGTTTAGGGTTCGTTGTATGGTACTACCCAAATATATTTGCTGGTAACATGAACAGAAATATGCAGATAAACTAGTCCTTCAATAAGAAGATTGACATGCTAACATCTTCACAAGAGATTGAGCAGGATGAACAAGGTTCTATCTAGCCCGCATTGCTCCACCGACGGTTATCAATCTGATCTGTCACCCATCGGCACATGCTAAATTAGATGGTATAAACAAACCCACAGGTGTTACAAACAGCAAGCCATATAAAAAGCCTACTAAACATCATCACCAAACGAAAAAAATATCATCACATATTAATCATGTCAATCATGGATAGTGGTGTTATGTCAATGCGGTTACTAAATGGCGCATCCCTGGCAACGAGCCAAATATTATAGCAAACTTGGACCGATGCCAAGTAGGACTAGAATCCGTGCTTAACTTGGTATGTTGATTGCTGGAGTTAGTGAGTCACCGAAACATGAAATCTAACTCGATATCATTTGAAATCATATTTATCCCGATATTATTATTATGTACGAACGGGATAGGTTATCACCAACTGGCAAGAAGCAAATAGAATTTAATATTTACAGTGAATACAGTCTAGGCCCCAAGTTGAGAGAGTTCCTTCAAACGAAGGGAAAGGCTCTCACTTCAAACAGCAAAGTGCCATTATAATTCCATTAAGACAGCAACATTTCATTATATTCCCTTTAAAACGCCGAATCCTAGGCCAGGAAACCAATTAGCGAAGTAGGCTATCATACTATTCTTTTCTGATCTGAGGGTTTGGACCGAGTGAATATATGAAAATTGATGTAATGCAAGTATACACCAGGAAAATGTGACCTTTAAAAATAACCTCTTAGAAAGTATTATCACTGGGATCAGAACTTCACAGCCTGAAAAGCATCCCGTCATTAAAGAGGCACATGAAACAATACGGCGAAGACATGTGGTATTTAGGTGAAAGCAACTCGAGCGTGAAAACCATCTGTTATGCCTTCTGCCAGACTAATATATATGAACCACTCCTGAGAAACCGAGGGGAAAATCACGTACAATGTATTATTTTCATCACAGCAAAATGCCACATAGAATGTTATTCATTTCACTGGCATAATATACCTCAACACAAAGGTAATCTGAATCATGTTGGTCCACGCTAATTATCAATTGTACACGTGGGGAGGAAACTTAAGATTATAAGGCTATGTATTCTACCTGCGCTACGGCACTGGTTGTGAAATGTTACCGTAGATTGTGTTGGACATAATCCCAATAAACGTAGAAGGAGACAGGGTCAAGGCCAGAGAAAGCTAAGGAGCCATACCTCCCCCGAGGAATCTAACATTCAGATTATTGATTTTATAATAAGCCCACCGGTTAGACTCCTACCTAACCAAACGGCAAGTGATTAGGCAGTAAGCAGACTATGTTCTTGAAAGAGTTTCTAGACTGAAAGTAGTTAATCGATTATCTTTCGGGCCAGTGATGTGCATTAAGCCCAAGCAAAATTATGTCTTTGAATATAAATTATTTTATCCTAATCTGCCTGAGTGAACATGTTTTATAGAAAGGATTTCCTCTTTAAATGGCGATGAGATTCATAAGAGAAATGAATTTTACAATACAAAAAAAATGTCTTTATTCAGGAATACAATAGTAGCATGTACCAACCTATTTATTTTGTATGGCAAGGGTAGGACTCTGTCTTCTGCCATATCCTGAATGTGACATTGTACATTAACGCATACTCATAAGCTGAATTACTTCTAATTACAAATTACAAATCAAATCTGTATAAATTGATGGGGTAATGAGATGAGATATGGTGATAATTAAAGGAATACATATAAAAGTCGAAACGAAAGGAAGCATATGGAGTATAGTGATAGCTATATTATCCATTACAGGGGGACAGTCAAGTTCTTACTTAGGATGTAAGTGATACAAACTTATAGCATGTGAGTCGTAATAAAACGAGGTTTTACTTCCTATACTTGGAAGTAGTGGTCAACTGGGATAGACCCACTAAGCATGGCTGTTTTACGGTAGCCTTAAACAATATCTTATCGTTTATTAATTTGTAATTATGGTCTGTCATTCCACATACGTGGATTCATGATTGAGTATACTAAAACGAAAACAGGATATATTTCAGGCTATTTTAAACTTGAAATAATATATCATAAACAGCCCCGAGTAGAATATATATATCATAAAAATCGCTTAGAATAAACTGTATGGATATATTCATACACAGAACTCTAGTAGGAATGTAGTCGGGCAGGTGCTGAAGAGGGAATAACGTTAATGATAACCGTAGGGAGGGAGAGAGAGTTTGTAATCCAATAGCTAGGTGAAATGGACAAATGCAACCTATATCCACACACGATTAATTATACAAGTTAAACCCTATGAGAGATGAAAGCTATGACCTCAACAGTCTATGTAAATTGAGTATGAATTTGAAAAAAAAGTGAGTAAAAAATATCTGGTCTCGTTAAGGAGATCTGTCAGTCAGATATGTAACAGGATGGAACAGTGTTTTTTCCGACCTCTCACGGTTCGTTGTCAAAACCTGATCCTGGGGAAATTGGTATGTCAGATGGCAAAGGCTTCCGCACACGCCGCACATACACACACCAGGGAGTACCTATGTGACTAAGGACCATGCAAGATATTAAAGCAAGCATAGACTGGGATAGTGACACCTGCTAGTTTATGTACTACTATTACTACGGTCGGCAAGATCCAAGTATTTACCCGTACTACAGAAGCAGGTCTAACATTTGATTCTGTTTCATTTTACTACTAGGTTTACAGACATGGTTCAAGGTGAGTTAATGCCTAAGTCTCCAAACCTCCTAAACTTGTCATCGCGCCAACTGTCCTACACTGTTTATGGTTTAACTATGGGAGCAGGTCAATAATGCCAAGGAAGGAAAAATCCAGCTAGAAGGAAACAGCAGCTTATTATAGAACGGGACCCGGACGCAGCATGCAGAATATTAGCCTTGATAGCGACAGTAATGGGATCCGTGGGAAATATCATTCTATGTTAAAACAGATATATTGTTGTAGCCATTGGGCATTCACTATGATTTTTTATGAATAATTTAGCAACGGTACGCATTATATCATCAGTTACTTTCTCTTCGATCGAAACCCATTTCCCATTACAGTAGTATACGTCATATCTTGTATCAAGCTGCTGGGTTGGTTAATAAGGGGAAACTTAAAGTCGATGAATTGTTTCATTCAAGTGTAAAAGTCTGAACATGTGCTCGGGCAGACCCCAAAGAGCTGTAGTTCTTATACGTTGCTGAATGCTCAGTTGAGTGTAGATTAAAGCCTATTGAGAAAGCAGAGCCAGCCAAAGATTAGGGTATTTCATCGGGATAAAAGCGCCTGATTCTGAGTTAATTTCTATAACAAACATGGAGAATTATAACACATCATTGTGTTACCTCATAATTATTTTCATGGACGAAAAATGCCACATTGTGCCACTTTAAAAGGAGGAGGATGATCTTGGTACTTCCTATTTGCCTCGCCGCAAGTATTTATCTTTAGAAAAGGAAGCAGACAAATGGAACTGCGTCCCTAACGTAAGCCCTAAGCGGTGCATCAAAGTATACGCAACACAATACGGATTACACTTAGCGAGTATATAGTTGTATGCCAACTCATTATACATGTGAATGCCATGAAGGTGTGATTATGAAATTATCTGATTGGAAGACGACATGCCCGTCCGCTTTCACATCACATATTGACAATAGCCACTGCCAGATAGCTAGGGTATCCCACTAAATTGATTATTGCGAAAATGAACAATGTTGTCTAACGGCGTCGATGCCAGATCCGAGGGTCAAATTGCTTCAAGGTTAAATGTCTAGTACAACTTATCATTTAATCAATGCCAACGGCGTCGATGCTATTTATAAGCATGCTGTTTCGATAAATAATAAAGTTGGAATGGTGATTTAGTACCCACTAACCGGTTAAAATACAATATAAAAACCACCCCATTTACTTTAACCACTGCATGGTGTTAATTTCAATTTATAGAATAATCTCAGCTCAGAATATAAGAAAATGTATCAGACAATTGTCACCGCTGCAATGGAACTTTAGTTATGGAGTACAGGTGATCGAAGCAAAAAGGTGCTGCGGATCCAAATGCTGATACACAAAGAATACATGCAATAAGCCTGGAGGCATAGGGATGAAAGAGACGCAGCAGGTATTTTCTACCTGTATAGGTAGGCCAGACACCAAGAGCCTCCATAAAGGAAGCAGGTGATATGTTTATTTCTTGCACTGTAACCTTGGAGAGCTATGTGAGCACTTTGACGCAGTTTAAAAATGCTGATCGTGTCTGCTCTATCGTGTCATACATATATACCAGGATGCTATATATCGGGCAGTCGGTGCCACATGCAGTACCTGACAATATAACAATATTTTAGATAGAAGGAAGGGTCAAGACGTTCGCCTGACAGTGAAATACTGTCACAACAGCATATTTTTATGGTTTTTACTAGCAGATATCTCTTAGCGATGGTATTTTATCCAACAAATTGAAGGGGAACGGTTGAAGGTAAAATAGTTCTCACATACTTTGTGCATGCATCAGATTCAATGTTTCAGACCTACAACCATTAACCATAAGGCATCTTGGCAACAAGATCCAGGAGCAGGGGACGTGCAAGAACAAAGAACATGCTAATCATATCAGAACTTTTACTTCGAAAGACAGCAAATATTGCTTGCTCTTGTATTCGCAACGAACCCCAAGGTACACAAATTTAGTCTCATTGTATGACCTTAATGTAGAAATAAGTGGTAGAATGAGCAAATAACCTCATCATCAGTCACACTTAAATATATATTCATGTACATACAATATACCCCAAATAACGTATACCCAAGGGAATGGGTAGCGCTAAAATATTTAATTATAGAAACTTAACTTTACTATAATTAGGGAAATCATAATGGGCGGCTCGCATAGAAGGCTAGGACGTGGAAAATAGCATTTAATTAAAATAAATAAAAATATCCTCATGTCCCATGCCAAAGTCCACATGTCTGCTGTTCCCTGGCCAACAACACGTGCAGTGACCATGCTGATACTGATAAAACGAGAAACTCTATTGTGAGATAGACCGACTTTAAATGAATACAATTTGCCTCGCGTGTAATACTCGATAATATTGGTAATATAATTTCACAACAGGTAGGTGTCGGCAAGCTTCGGACAGTAGGGGGGAAGCCGCATTAAGCCACGCTAACGTAATTTCGTGTGGCATGCTCTTCTTGATGGCAGACTCATCGCCGGACGGCCACACACAGCGGCCTGGAGGTAATGCGGCGGGACATATTGTAATTTGCACTATCAGCACCAGAGAACCTGGTCAAAAGTTGGAGCAACTATATCACAGCACTACCTGTAAATCTGCCCAGGGATAATTTTCAAAGGACACCAGTCTAGGCCGAAACCCTCAGATCAGATAAGAATGGTATGTCAGTGATAGGACGCCTACTTCGCCAATTGGTTTCCTGGCCTAAGACTAGGCGTTTTAATGGGATTATAATGACATTTTGCGGTCTTAATGGAATTATAATGGTACTTTGTGATTTTGGATTCTTTAGACTGACCAGGCATTATTACCCTGTACTGGCCAAACATACTATTATCCACCTGAGGACATCTGTAACATCGATGTTTATAAGAAATGTATAAGCTTGTGGAGAGTGTGAATGAAGAAAGCCAACCGCGAGTAGGTAGTAGTAGTTACCTAATTAAAGATATCCAATTAATGGTTAATCATGTCATTTCACCATGGGCACTTCTTGAGGAACATCCCTGGAGTGTACCTTATTCCCAGCCTTACGCTGGAGGACCTGGTGCTAATAGGGAGGTTTTGCAAGCAAACATATCTCACAAACGTAACCGTATCCGTATCCTTTTGACGTATTACATAACATTTTTATGTATTAAAGAATAAATTGTGAGATGAAACATTATGCTTGATATGTTACGTTACGTTTTACCCGCCATGTTTTGTTGAACGTCTTCCTTTTAACGTATGTTTGTATATCAGAGCTACGGATACGTTTACGTATAGGTTAGACTTGCTGAACCTCCCTAATAGCTAGCGCAAGGCAATGATATAATATAGACTCTCTCCATATCAAATTATGATTTACTCACACATGACTCTTTACCGGCCAACATGTGGGCACCATACCCCATATAATCCGCACGGTAAATATATTTAAGAGTGGGCCAATGATTAATTACAACTACCTCATTATCTAATTAGTTTTTACAAGAGGAGTAACTATCATCCGGTGTTTTAGACAAGGTCAGGACATGGTATCCCTAGACACCGAGTGGATTGTCAAAATTAATATCGGGACAGTTTTATCATGCTGATGTTGTCCCAGTGCGATAAGATAACACAATAACCATCAAGTGTCTACACACAATCATGCTCTCCATACGTTATTTATGCCAGGAGAGGAAAGGTTCAGGAAACGCGACCAAATTATTTTTTATTGCATCGGTGGGCTCTCGTTAGAGTTCAGAAAAGTAAAATTCTGTTCGAGACAACATTTACAATGCTTTATAACGGCAGCGTGAAAGACAGCCACTGCGAGTAGCACAGTTGTCACGCTAGGCGAATAATGACTCATGAGAACTACAGCATTGTTTGGATATGAAACAGAAAGCTTGGTCCAGCATGGCAGTGGGCAGGTGATGGTATGCAGGGGAGTGGTAGTATCCGGAATGAAGGGCAGGTGAAAGTTGTCTTAACCTAATTCAGCAATAAAATGACCATAGTCTGACACACATCAATATAGAAACACAACTGTTCCAGTCTAGGCCCAAATATGAGAGTCCCTTCAAACGGAGGGAAAGCCTCCCGCCTCAAGCAGCAAAGTGCCATTATAATTCGATAAAGACCGCAAAATGTCATTATATTCCCATCAGAAAGCCGAGTCTTAGGTCAGGAAACCGATTTGCGAAGTAGGCGTCTAATCACTGACATACCATTCTTATCTGATCTGAAGGTTTGGACTTCACTGACTGTGCCTTCATAACAATACTGACAATTCTGTGTGTGGGGTGTGGGGATGGGGGTGGGTGTGTGTGTGTGTGTGTGTGTGTGTGTGGGGGGGGTTGCATGTGCGAAGTTCGTGAACATCTTTGTCCAGGCAGTATTTAATACAAGCAGAGCTATTATATCATGTTATGTATGACGTACAGCTCTGATACAAGTATGTACACCCGGATGCGAACTCATTGGTACACATGATGTCACCGCGTGTTATTAAAATAAGTAAATGGAAGTAAACTTAGCCTGAATTCTAGAGGTTGTAGCAATGTTGAGGTCACAGCTTTTATCATTCTACCTTTTTTTTTATCATTTCACATGGTGGGATCGAACGAATGCACCAGAAACTGTATACATTTAGTTTCCCGCCCACAGTCTGTCTGAGAGAGGGAGCGAGGTAATTTATAGTTAATGTGTTAAAGACATAGATAAGACTAGTAATAAAAGCTAGCCGGCGTTGGGGGTACGCTCTATGAACCTTCAACAACATGGAAAGCATTTACTATACATTGACCCGTCTATCTACGCAAGCATATAATATGTAATAGACATTGATATATAATTGTGCATTTATTTACATCCCGGATTTACATGTGCATCAATTTAAAAATATATCTAATATCTCTACAAACTTGGGTATAATCAATAGTGTCAATAGTGTTCCAAAATTAGCCAAAGAGCTACGATGAGTGTCTCTTGAAACTTGAACTTTAAATAAAAATGAAAGTATGAGTGTTGAGGAAATAGTGAAAAAAAAATTGGATTGATGCCAAGGTCAGGACAATCGCAAAAATGAGGACACATCATTGATATGTGGGTCATGCGCCTCATGACTAATGTCCATGGCCACGCTGGTATCGGTGACTGGTGAGCTCCAGATACCATAAGCCAAATGAAAAATCTCCCCAAACTATGCAATGAGAGTTCTAGGACATCAACACTGAATATCACAGGGATATCTGGCACTATCTAAACAAATACCCATTGATTTATATCGGATTTAGTCGGTTCCAAACCCTCAGATCAGATAAGAATAGTATGCCAACCTACTTCGCTAATTGGATTCCTGGCCTAGGTTTTAATGGGAATATAATGACATTTGGCGATCTTAATGGAATCATAATGGCACTTTGCGGTTTCAGGCGAGAGGCTTTCCCTTCGTTTGAAGGGACTCTCTCAACTGTGGGCCTAGACTGGTTCAATGAGGGAGTATTTTCCAGGAAAAGAAAAACCTGAGCATAAACATGAAGGGGCGTATTGACATAAGAATTCAACTGACAGCAATTTCTATCCTGATTCACACCAAAGATATATTTATGAGTAAAGACAGCTACATATAACTCGCAACACTCTACCTATAGAGCCTAAGATTAAGCGGCGCGTTCTTGCGAGTGAGTGATGGCAAATTCCTTCAAGTTAGTGGGTCAGGACCTGCATGTCTGGCCATCATTATTATTGAAGTGTAAATCTGGATGGTGTCTAATTTATTAACATAGCCTTCAGCAGGGCCTAACCTTTACTGCAGAAAAACAAATCCATTAAACACAAATGCTATCTCTAACCCAAGTCTCTCCACGATATCTTGTAACACATCGACAATATTAGACCGATAACTACTTTAGACACCTGTATACTTGAGGAGATTCAATGCAAAACATAAACTCAGTCTAGGTCCAAACCCTCAGATCAGATAAGAATGGTATGTCAGTGATTGGACGCCTACTCCGCTCATCTGTTTCCTGGCCTAGGACTAGGGGTTCTAATGGGATTATAATGACATTTTGCGGTCTTAATCGAATTATGATGACACTTTGCGGTTTGAGGCGAGAGGCTTTCCCTCCGTTTGAAGGGACTCTCTCATCTTTGGGCCTAGACTGAACTTGCCCAATTTGGAAAATTATTTCCCAGTTGAGCATCATTATCAGTACGTTTCCGAAGGAAAGGAAAATCAAAAGCCCTTTTTATTGGTTTTAATTTATGTAAAAACAATGACAAACAGTGCCGCGACCTTAAACCAGGCCAATCTGTATGTATCTTACGGATATTAAAAATATGACATCATAATTGACATAAATAGAAACAGAATGACAAGCCATCCGGCATGTGACACCACACCAAGCAAATTCACGGATGTAAAGTGTAAAAAAGACCTGCAAGCCAAGTGAGAAATTGAATCTGCCACAGAAGAAATGTAACTCTTGTCCTTTTTTTTCTTTTTAAAATAAATAAAACAAGTTCTTTCATTAAGACAAATCATCTGAAAACGTCCATGGCGGACACAGCTAGTCTTGGTTATGTATTTCTTAAATATTATATTGGTCTTTAATGAATAATGAATCAAACAAATAAAAAAAAGTTCCCATAAGTAGAGACCCCCACCCCATAGAGACAGGAAATGCTAGCAAGCTCTTAACAAGAGTCTAAGTAGCAAGTTCCCTACGTGGGCGCTCTTGGTATATAGTCATATTCCCACGTGCGGTTTATTTATTTACATAAAAATAGATGACTCACTCACTAGAGATTACTCATCCCGGCAGGTCTTGCGAAGAGGATGGACGGATTCCGCCCGCCTTTCTTCAGTAGACAAGAATAGAGAAGGGTGTCACTTTAAAGCCATGTAAATATATATTTGTGATCAAACCAATACTAGGGTAGGATCCGCTTAAAGGTGGGTATCGGAGCGTAACAGTGAGTTATTCTTGTCACTTGTCTTTATTGATATCATGATGGTCAAGATGGTCTGAACTAGCACACAAGTTCCCTTCCTTGTGTGAGTGAATAGGGCATCACATACTTAAGGTTAATGATGAAACCAAAAGCTGATTCTGTACCAAGTTACTATTATCAAATATGACCCAATACTAAGCGGGCATACTGCCACTAAAACATTTGCTCATTATCTTAGTTGATGGTGGCTAATATTAGAATGGTACAATTGCAGCTTACGGAGCTCGCCTGCATTTATGGGGTCGTTTTGTTCCTTCTCCCTCTAGGAAGACTCCATAAATGAATCTCAATTAATCTTCCCTCTAGATTTAATTGGACATCTGTTGTACTTGCTATTCAAGATGAGACAATACGAAAATTGGGGATTGGCTGTGTGGCCACAATAATTTACTCCAGTAAAATGAGTTGAGCATAGAGAAAATGATTAATTTTTCCTGGATGTTTTAGCGAAGAAATAATAAATGAAGCCAGTAGAGAACACACTAAGTCACAACAATAGAGACTGGGAGAGCCTGTGTTGCCCCGAGGATAGTATGAGTAGACACCACCTACAGGTCTGCAATGCTTTCTGGCTGTCACTTTTATTATTGAAAAATCAAGGGATGTGTCCTATGTATATGCCATTATAACATAGGGTTGAGTCCTTCGCAAACAAACTTCGGACATTGACAACCGTTTAATACCAATCATGCAGTCAGATATCATCCAGGGGTTGGGGACAAAGGGGTGACAGATACTTCCAGGGTGTTTTAAACCAATATATACCGAACTTCTTAAAACACTTTCGACGGTACAGGTAAAATAATATTACTATTTTATCATATCATGGACTACTGATGAAAACATGGCCACAACATGTACCCACATTGTTGGAAATAATAAAAAGGTTTGTTAAATCTATTACATAGTGGAGTTCATTTATTTCCAAACATCAGAAGAAATCTCTCATGATGGGCAGGTCGATAACTATACCATCAGAATCTACTTAGGCGGTAATATACTGTAGGATAAACGCCATCGTATGACACCATCTATGTATAGATGCAGTGTTCAAATCAATGAGTCATAAATAGTAGGGAGGTTCAGCAAGCCTAACTTATCTCAATTACGTAACCGTATCCATGTCTTTTTTGTGACTTAGGCGGTTAGGGTCGTATTTTTATGTATAATAAATAAATCTGTGAGATGAAACATTTTGCTTGATATGTTATGTTACATTTTCCCGCCATGTTTTGCTGAACCTCTTTCTTTCTTTTAATGTATGTTTGTATATCAGAGATACAGATACGTTTAAGTTTAGGTTAGACTTGCTGAACCTCCCTATTAAATAGCTCATAGGCCGTTGGTGGACA
Source organism: Sthenelais limicola (assembly GCA_942159475.1). Classification (NCBI taxonomy): domain Eukaryota; kingdom Metazoa; phylum Annelida; class Polychaeta; order Phyllodocida; family Sigalionidae; genus Sthenelais; species Sthenelais limicola. The sequence continues at coordinate 34,827,112 of OW804098.1, forward strand.
TCCAGCGCCAGGATACCAGAGCTCTTGTTATGAAGGCTTTGTTCCCTGCTTGTCCTTATCAGCGGTTGATATGGCCGACAAAGATATCAGTCATTCGAGTAAAAGGGGGAGTGGGCTATCAGGGGTGTGCGAGCTATGTGCCATGCGATAAGAATCTTGGGTGAACCATACTAGTAACAAAGAACTATACAATGTAAACGCATAATCCCACCACCCTGGACCGGATGGAACAGGCGTTTTCTTCCACGAGTATAAGTCAAGGATCATCGACTCATTCCACTGTCCAAAAAGTAAATCTACAATTGTCTGCCAAAGTGAAGGGGCGAAAAATAGAAATGGTAGAAATAAATGTCACTTTAATTTAAGCCGTGATAGGCTAATAAGGAAATATATAATTGCAGAACTTTAATAGGATTATTTAAGGGTTTGAGTTCTTGAAACGATAACTGTTCTCTGCACAGCTTTACAGAGTGCTGGGCCTATTATGTCACTTGCATCATCGATATAGAAATAACGCTACCTCGTATTCTTAGTGCTTATCAGTACCTGTACTCATAAATTCACTATTGAAATTACTTCCGACCAGGTATAAATAAAGATTTGGGAAGCTTGAACACGGAAACAATATCTTTTTTATTGAATTGTTGACGTCTCCCATATATCTTCAGCTCATATGTGTTTACAGAGAAAAGGAAATAATTAAGTATGTGAAAAATACTTTGAGTTACCTGCAGGGTTGTGTAATTGTCAATTTCCATCTTATAGCGACAATACAATGACAGGGAGTGGACGTGAATAAAACAGATTTTCCAAATACCACAGACCAATGATTCCGGACGCTAAACATCTCTATATTATCTCTAGGATGCACTCCATAGATACTAGGATACCATGAAACAGAACCATACATAATGCGATTAACTGCTACATATGATGAGAACCGCTAATACACGAGTCCTTAACAACGAAGTATCTATGATAAAGCACCTTTGGAGAGATGTTATAATCAGAGAGACCGACAATTAGATGAATGAAAACCTTTCATACATGTGAATTCATTTACCATGATGTCCCGAATAGCAAACGTATTTATAATAGTTTAAACTTAGAAAATATTGATATTTCTAGATAGTACCTTCAAATGGCAGACACAGACGAATGAAAATATAGTGATACCACAATACCAACTAAACTGAGATTGAAACGAGGAATGTTTATAAAACCAAGTAGTAATGAGGGAGAACTAAAGAAGCTGAAGGAGTTTTCATTCTTTTTTTTTCGATCTGTCATTTAAATCGACAGAATACGAGAACATAATTAATTTCGTTCCTCTGGCATCTAACCAGCCCCATTCATTCATTCATTCATTTGGAGAAGTGTATGATATATTGATAATATAGCAAAAACACGAATGAAATTTAGTAGGAAGAAAAACCTAGTAATTAGAATATGTAATTATCTGTTAATCGTAGCAAGGCCCATGCAGCCGGATCCATTGATATAATGTGTTCTTGCCCAGGCGATCCCTGGGTAAATCAATAAAACCAATTTGTTCGATATGTCACGTTACGTTTTCCCCGCCATGTTTTGTTGAACCTCTTTCTCCCTTTTAACGTATGTTTGTATATCAGAGATACAGATACGTTTACGTCTACGTATAGGTCACACTTGCTGAACCATCCTAATATGTTTTGGGGGTGGTAACAACGACCATAATATATTTTGAAGTCCGGATTTTGCCAAATGATCCTTGATACTAACCAAATGGTACCAGTGGATAAACTATCTAGGCAATAGTTAAAGTAGGTAATACAAGCATGAATTAATTATGGACAGGCTATACTTACCAGGTTCAGAAGCAGGAACGACCTCGAAGCCATCTTTTTTATAATTGTTTATCGCAGCACTACCGTGTGGTAGTCCAGTGGTAGCGAATTTGTGTTTCAAGTTGCGATGAATATCATCATCTTCGTCAGAGTCGGAGGAATCCGAGTCATCATCTTCATCCTCATCCTCGGATTCTGATGCACCATTTTCTGTCTCTTGTGTCTTCTGTTTCTTTTTGGTTGGAGCATCGTTTTCAACATCTGAATCTTCATTGGAATCCGATTCATCCTCTTCGTCTGAACTTTCCTGTTTTCGCTTACCATTTTTAACAGATGCACCTATAAAATGAAATCCGTTCCATGAGCGAAATTATATCGATTGGCAAAATGTTTACTACCAGTAAGTCTGTCAATGAGCAGGGAGCTAATCTGGTATTAAAAAAAGAGATCCATGATCTATCTCTATACACGCATTTTCTAGTAAGACAAACTAGAGGTTTTAACCACTAATGGATATGAATCGTTACTGAAATAATTTAGACTTATAGATGTATTCAAGAAGCAATTAACTATACGAAATTGGATCGGTGACAGATGGTGACAAACACTTGCTGGATGGCCTTTTTAAAAAACTTCTTTAAGGTGAACATAATTTTTTAAAAATTCGATTTTATTCAGGTGTTTGAGCTAGGTACATCATGGTAATATTGAACAATTCAAAGAGTGCTCCCCAGATCACCATAACGGTGGTCTTCCTCTGGGACCTGAGCTGGAGGGTTTAAAGACATGTACACATATCGTCAAAGCATTTGAGTGGTAATACAAAACGCATTCCTTGGGATGAACAATAGAAAGGCCCATGGTCACGACTAATTTTAGAACATGTTTTTTCTTACCATGAATATTGTGATAATGGTTGGGACTAACTATAAAATCATTCTTCAGATGAAACATCAATGGACCGTATGAAGTATGTGATACTGTAAGCTGGCAAGACTTACTCCACTATATATGTTTAACCTACTGCAAGGCTATGGTGTAGCCCCTACGATATGAGTGGAAATACGGTAACAACTATGTGTGCGCTATTTATTTTTAACTTATTTCAATTCTCTTGAATCGATTATAGGAACAGTTATGTTGATATTGTTATAGGTAAAGTAGAGGCTCCTGTCGGAAGAACTGTCAACGACAGATACTTGTGACCCATTTTTTCCACGTACACCATATGTACAAGAAAAAAATGGAAAAATAAAGTTTGAATACATAATATATTGCAGTATTGATTGTTTCCCCTCTCTAATGATATTGCAATAATAACAAAATAAAGGAAGGAAACGTAAAGGATAGAAATCATGAATTGGACCTAAACATTTATGTAAACTATAACTATAATATTAAACACAAAGACATGACAAAAACAAGCAGAAAAAAGAGAAACCAATGCAAAAAATATGGCTAGTTAATGACTTTTTAATTATATGAGCTGAATTGGAACCCACGAACCTATAACATAACGTGTTGTATCAAATGTAAAACGACAGAAATATAAGCTCGAGGAAAAACAGAATTCAGCAGAAAGACCTTCGCTTATCACGTCTAGAATCAGCTGTTCCTTGCCTTGCCTTATATCATGAACGTAAATACTCCTCGGTCCCAATGTGATTCCTCCCCAATAAAAATAAAAATCCTCGGGGTTACTGTCGGGGAAAGCCGTTAAATTGAGGTAAATCTAGATACAACAACTAGAGACATGGAATAATTCATCAAGTGATTCTCACCCGCTACGCGACCGCCCTTTCTCGTGTACTCCTCCTGGGCAGCTTCCAGTTCCAGGTCTTCATCTTGATTCACGTCCAGGGAAGTGAAGGCTTCCTTGTCGAACCACATCGCCGCCTTACGACGAGCGGCCGAATCTTTCTCCTCCAGGTCTATCACCAGGGGATTGTTTGGCGCTGCCCTCTCCGCAGCGTTTTCTTCTTCCTCCTCCTCCTCCTCCTCTTCGTCGTCATCGTCACTGCGGATAGTAGATGTATTATGTTAATGCAGACAAATGAATAATTAATAGAGTACATGTAATAACAGTGTTCTCGAGCTGAGCCACGGACGGGCCGCGTTCCCAGGTGATCAAGGCTATTTGCAGCCTCTATTTCCGTTGAGGCGATGCTACATTTTCAATTTACACTTAGCCAAGGCAGGCAGCATGAGACTCAGGCTTAGTGAGCACTAGCCATAGCTCGCTACACCAAGCATCCCAAGGAGTCGTTAAGAATAAGGCCATTAAGGTGACTGGTGGTAATAGCAATTAAACCAGTCGCTAAATGAAAAGAAGTCTATTGGATAAAATAAATTAAAGAGTGGAAACAGTAAGAAATAGCATGGAGAACCATTATAGGATGAAGAGAAGAGGTACTGCAGAAGACTAAGAACAAAACAGTGTTGGAGGGGGCAAGTTTAGATCTATGCTAGACTAAAAATACAAGAATAAAGCCAGGGGGGAGGGAGGGATTATATATTTGGTAAATACTTCCCTGGTATTATTATAAAGCTAAGCTATGAACCGATTTCGAGAAACTCGAAGTTAACTTTATTTATCTTCTCTTAAAGGCAAACGCTACTATCTATTGGAAAATGAAAATAAATGTCATTTTTCTGAAACTTTAGTATTTGATTCTTGAAGTGTTTCTGGTCATAAGGATGGAAAAAAATCATTGGGTCGCCGTGCTCATTTTTGAATTACAGTGCTTCAAAATTTGGCATCTCAAAAGTACCAATGACGACCAAAAGGGGGGCCCATTTTGCAGTACCTCAACTTCATGGTTCATATTTACTATTTATATTCACTCAATTTAAGTAAAATTAACAGTTTTAGAGAGAGTATTATTTGGCCAATAATTCTATGCCTCTTTTCTATAGGGTGCATTGTTATTTTTATTTTGAAAACAACAAATACATAATGTGAATTTTAAATTAAAAACTTGAAAAAACTCAATATTTTTCACCATTTTTATAAAAACAATTTTTTTGCCTCCCCAGTGAAAATAAATGTCATTTTTCTGATTCTTTAGTATGTGATTTTTGAAGTATTTGTGTTCTTAAAACTGAAAAAAAAATGATGGGGGGGGGGGGAGAGGAGGGGGGCATGATAACAAACATAATCTTACTAAACTAACCCTGCAAAACGCTCCCTATACTATACTTGTGCGGTCATTTTCTGGACTTGTCTGCTTTTTCCGCCTCACTCTCTCTCTCTCATAATCCAGCTTATGGATGACTACTCCAGGGCCAGGAAAGCCATTGGCGCAGATGAAACCCAGTTAACAAATGATTACCCTATGGTTATGCTAGCGGAGACCCAAAGTAAAGACGGATCGATTCCCAGACACAGCCAGGCAAAAAATGTATGAGGAGGAGGAACAGATGAGGCGCTAGATGGCAGAAGGCCAGATATCAGGGATGAAAGTGGAGTCATGGCAAATATACTGAAATATTTTTGGCAAAAAAAGGGTAAAGCATCCATAGAGGGATTCCCCGCCCCTACCACCACTTCGAAATTACTTGAGAACACTCTTTGAATGGTACATTCTAGATCTCTTCGGTTGTTAGTGTCTGTGAATGCCACAAGGTGGCAGTGAAATTTCCTACAGTGATGAAAGTGAGGTCATGGCAAAAATACTGAAATATTTCTAGAAAGGGGAAAACCATCACGGGGGTTTCAGGGGGGTTATTCCCCTGCCCCTAGACTATTTGTGAAAACCTGGAAAGACCTAGACCTGGAAATTAGTCGTACACTGCTTTGCAGCCCCTGCTAGAGGACAGCCTTGTCTTTTTCCTATGATTGTGTATTTTTCGATTAACATTGTTTGAAAATGCTTCGACTATCTTGTTGTTGAGTTATAGACGCCAGTTTTGCTTATTGTATTGTCAGAACAGTTTCTGTACATTGTATCTTTTGCTTACTGTAAACGTAATAATGTTCGCGCAGTATTTATTTTCGCTATTTTAGCGCACCCACCCTTGTGCGCGAAAAGTATAATTATTGCAGAAACAAGGTGAGAGACTTCCTTGCTGCGCGAATTTAAATCCGCGCGAAAAGGTGTCCAAGTACTTAGCGCGCGAAAATTTATCTGCGCGAAAATAAATACGTTCACAGTATTCCGTCTTTTTTGCAATAATGTTTTTTGTAACAATTAGCTACTACTGTTAAAATATTTTTTGTTTAGCAACTTTATTTTCTATTAACAATTACCATATTTTGATGTACAGCTACATCTGAGAACAGTGTATATTCGACCAAAATGCCCATTTTCCAGACTTTTCAAGGCCTTGAAATATTTTTTCCAAATTCAAGGCTTTTCCAGGCCCCACTGAGACCCTGCTATTGTACAGTGTACAGACAGCCAAACAAGTACAGACAGTCAAACAAGCATCAGTACTTGCGGTCTATGAGCCATGGCCGACGGCGATATCCATCAGTATATTGCTAAGTACATTCAGCCCCACAAAATAAGTGATTTTGGTTATTTTAATTATTTAAAGTATCGACGAAGTTTCGTGTATCAAAATTCGCAAAAAGATTGACAACTTTTATCCGTTTTCAAAAATACTGATTTCAGTAGAAAAACTGGGGAATTTCATCCCTGTTCCTAGTAGTACTATCTCATCACTCCAACCCATGGTCACCCACAGGGCTACTCTCTCGTAGGACAGAACCTCACTGTCGTCACATGTGAGTGCCAACACATGGAACATTTTGTGGAGATTTTGCTAGAAAAAAAAACAGGCTAGGAAACGATTTAGTTGATTGATGATTTCATGCAGCGGCAGCAGTCCCTTCAGGATTAGGAGAGATTGTGCAGGGGGAGAAAATGTTTCATTCATTGGACAGGTGCCTGCAGCTTTCTCATGAGGTGAGCGACTAGCACTTTTACCATCTTAGGTACTTCGTCCGTACACATCCAAACCAAGCAAGCTGCTGGGAAACGAATCTGCGACCTTCGTATGTCTAGTGGTCATACCATGAGAACCAGGATTCCCTTAATCCTACTACCACATTTAGTTCCAACCTCTAGTCACCCACAGGGCTATTACAGTTTTAGAAAATACAAGTACAATGTACCTCACTAGAACAAAACTACACCCAAAACTATTTTTTACTTATTTATTTGCACGAGACCCCAACCAATATAAGAAAATGAAAAGGTCCACTTACTTGTCAGATTCTTTTTCCTTGTCCTTATCTTCATCTGATTCTTCATCTGAGTATATTCCAGGGTCCGTTATGTCTGTGTGTCTGTCAAATGTTATTTTGTTGGGCATTTTCATTTGTTCCTCCTCGTCATAAAACCCTTCCTCCATAGGCTCACTCTCCAACTTGTCAAGATGCTGAACATACAGGTATAAGGTATTTAAGAACAAGTTATCACCAAATGTCCAACTATATTTAGCTGCATTGCACCAAGAGACTGTATATACAAATGGGTGTAAAACCATTTCCCATATCTTATTTCAGAATTCATAAAATATTTAAATCGCCATGGTGGATAGATCCTAGCATTGGATAACATCATGAATTTTGATGTCAACATCATTCCATTGAATACATGTTATGGCACGTGACGTCGATTAAAATAAAATGTGATCAAATATAAAAATCGGTTAGAATCTATAACTAGTGCACTAATTAACAAATCGCCACAACTTACATGTTTCTTCTTCATTTTCTTCAAATTAAAGAGTTCTACGTCGTCCGTTTGTAAGGGTTCGTCACCAGGTATGACCATTTTTAGATTCATCTTCTCACGTAACTTTCGCTTCTCTTTCAAAACGTGTTTCTTCTTTCTATAATTAAGAAAAGCAATTTTATGGAGTGTTAACATTAGAAATCAACACGAGTTCACGAATGCAGTATTTTCATTCAAAGAAATTTAAGCGTATTCTTTCATTATTTAAATCGAAGACAAGTGGTTATGTTTAAAATGTATTATATGAATCTGCTGTAACTGTTAATCGAGCCTGTATAAAAAATTTGAATTAGAAAAAAAGGATTTTGGTACTTTTTGGCTTCCTTTTCCTCTTCTTCCCGTAGCGTTGCGACAGTCTCATCTATTCTGGCGTCCTCATCCTCGCTTCCTTCCTCTTCTTCCACCACTTCCGAACTTATATGATAATGAAAGGAATATAAGAGAATCGTAGTTGCCAGGAGTACAGCCATCCATTCATTCAATAGTTCACCATAGGTCCAGCCTACTTCGCTAATCGGTTTCCCGGCCTAGGACTCGGCGTTTTAATGGGGAGTATAATGACAATTTGCGGACTTAATGGAATTAAAATGGCACTTTGCCGTTTCAGGCGAGAGGTTTTCCCTCCGTTTGAAAACTCTCTCGACTTTGGGCCTAGAGCGAGTTTAAGGCGGGCCTCACTACACATATAAATACACCAACATGGCGCGAAAAAAAAACAACGCTGCAAGCTAAAAAAAAGCTAATATTTTACTCCCTTTTTTGAATGCCATACTCTGTGTAATTAATCTCAGCGATTTATTTGTACGGTACTAAAATTTGTTTCAGATCGAACTTTAAATTGATTGGTCATTACAATGAAGATACAAGTGACTACAGATGTATGCTTAGACTTGCACAAGTTTTTGATTATTCTTTTTGGTTTAAAAACGAAAAATGTATGCTATGTTTCACATCAAAGTTACTCACCTTTCAGGTTTGGGTATCAATGATTTAAGATAGTCCCTCATTTTCAATCGCCATTTCAAAATCATTCTGCAATGGAGTAATATAAATATCAAATCGATATTTTAAAACGAGAAGATCATTGACGTTAATTCACGGTTTCCTTTAGTACAAGAAGCAAACACAATATAGCTTACTTTATTTCCTTTTTTCCTAGAACCTTGATATCGCTCATATATTCTTTAAGCTCAGCGGTTGTAAGTGGATGATTGGCAAATCTGTCCTGATCAATCACAACCTGAAAGAACCAATACGAGGAAAATATTATTGAACACGAAAAGTAGTATTCTGTCTATGTATTTGGAAGGGGCTTGGGACCTAACTTTGATCAATCAAAAGAGTAGGCATAATTGTTGCATTTAAAATTAGTTTCAGGTCCAAATTATATTGGACCATGACAATCAAAGTATTCATTGAAGTATACCATACACTTTCCGTAAGGGATTTATATATCATTCTCCCTCAAGCTGAGTTCTTACCTGATTGCAATTGGCAAGTAGTTCCATATGATTATCTTCTGAAATTAGTTGGCTGGCATTGAGTTTATGGTGTAGGACGGTATCGTCATCGCCGTACCCATCAGGTTTAGCTCTAGAAAAGACCAATGGTCAAACATACATTTTCAGGGTCACAATTGTTTTCATGATAGTCAAAGCCTACTGGTCTAATACCCTCAGCAAACGGTGTGGTCAAATAAGGCTAGAAATTTACCCCAAGTGACACGAAAACGTTTAAGTGAGGAACATGCTCTTTTGAGTACTTACTTTTTGTTTTTCATGTTAAGTATGTCTTTTTTCTTTTCACCACCTAAGACTTCCTGGAAGACGAACTTAGCGTCAGTAAATTTCGGGTCGAGTTTATCAGGTGCCAAAAATCCTTGGCAGACGACGAAGATCTCAGCAGATTCATTACGCGAAGCTTGGGGTTTGGTGGCGAAAACTTTTTTGAAAAGCTGCGAGAAGACCCACATCAGGGATTGGTAATCTTTGGAGCGGAAAACTTTGGTAACAAACCAACCGCCCTTTCGGAGGAACTCCGTGGCTAACTTCATTGCAGATAACGTTAGCTCAGCTGTAATAAAAATGATCTGACTGTGTAAAAGAATCCATGCGGCCCAACACAAAAAATGTCTACGAACATTTAAAAATATAACATTCAACGTAAAACCATATTTTCTTGGAGCTAAGAAGGGAGGTGAAGAAGCTTAAGAGTAAAAGATCTAGAAAGTTTTGGGGTTATGATTTGCTTAAAAATACTCAGTGATAATTATTGAACACCTTAAGGTTACTTTATGGAAATGCAGGTAAATGACTTGGTGTGGGCAGCAAGACCAAGGTCAAGCTCATAATTGTACCACTCTATCTGGAGGAAGACCGGGTCTGACCCGAGCCACATTAATTATGGCCTTGCCAGTTTGATTAACCTGAATAAAATCGTTAAAAAAAATTAAAAATCTGACATAACTTTCTGCTGAGAGGCGTTTTTCGTGTACTATATTGAGAATATACAAAATACGGTGAAACGAATCAATTTGAGAAAATGATCAAAAGTCTTACCTTGAGCAAATGCATCATGCACCCAATTTTTTCCCACATTTGGGGCTCCGTCATTGAGTACGACATCCGCTTTCCAATCATGGAGCTCTTTTTTCAAAACCTATTCATGTAAAGGTAAATAATGAAACTATATTAAGTACGTGCACCCAAGCCAAGGTCTGGGGAGGTATATACTAAACGACTCTAGAGTGTATTACCTCCCTGGTGTACCCAAAAGAACCAATTTTCACACAGTGAAATAAATAAATAAATAAATGCAATTCTATTGGCCAGTAAATGATCATCAATTGAAGAAAGTGGTGATTCTATGTGAACGGTTCTTTTACCTGTCTACATTTGTCCGTTGTGATATCTTCTGTGAACGTCTTTACATTTTTAATAGGTTTGATGGGAACCAAATCAACGCCTGGAAGAAAATATGTTTGTCTTAGTCATTAGATGAAGATCAATATACTATACAAATTTAAATGAAATTATCGGTATTAACATTATGTTCTTCAAGGGATAATTTTCTATGAGTTAAAACATGTACACCGTAGAAGTAAACAGTCAGATTGATACTGATGCGTTTACCACGTTTACTGTTGACTTCTACATTCTTCCACAAGTGCAGCAGTGGCGAAATAAGTACTTCTATGGAGATTGAAGGTTGGTATGGTATGGTACAATGAATGAGGAATATACTAATTGACTAGTATAACTAAATGGAAATGAAATTAGCGATGTTGATTTTACCCTAAACCGCCTGAATCATTATATGCATGTTGTACATAAAGGACGCAAAAAATAAAGAAAATATTAAGTTGAATGTAAATTGATTATGATAATATAGTAGTAAAAGATGTTGATGAGAAAGTAAATGCCAATAATGGTTAAGTTTGAAGAAACATTGTACGTCATATATCAATGATATCATTTGATTTGTATCACTTGAAAATATCGATGTATGGACGATGAGTGCAAATAATGTTATTTTAAAAAAAATGACTGAGTGGAGACGACTTACCCATAATGACGCTGGCCATTGGCATGTTCTGTGCAGCGACCTGAAGCCAACCTCCGGGGGCAGCACAAAGATCAATGCACACCCGTGACTTTTGTAGAAACTCATATTTTCTGTTCAACTGAAGTAACTTGAAGGCAGATCGAGCACGAAAACCTGATTGATACACAAATACATTGTGATAAGCTGGCACGTGAAATAGGGATAGCCTAGAATATATCAATTATCATACGGAAGGAATTATTATTTATGGGGTGGTAACAAATATCAAATAGTATTGTAGACGCATATTATAATATATTCGATACTGGTAATTGGACGTTTGTAGACCCGATTTTGGTATGGTCTTTTAGAATTAGCCAGTATATCCACAGACAACTTTACTAAATAAGATTTCAATGGTGATTTAAAACTTTTCAAACTTTTTTTCTAAACACGTAGGCCTAGGGGCTAGGCCTACCAGCACAGCCTGCAGTGCAGATAATAAAATCTTTAATTGACTTTGTTCGTTCTTAAACGGGAGACTGAGACAGTGCTATCAACTAACGCGGCAACAATATTTACATGACTGTTACTCAAGTTTAATACTGATCGTATGTGCATCATAAATGATAAAATAATGTTCAGTAACACAGTGAAAACAAGCATGGCCATCCCTAGGCCAAGGGCAAGGATCGGTGAATAATCGTTCTATTCTTTTACAATCAAGACTTACCTGTTTCTTTGGCCAAGTGATAGAATTTATCCTTTCTCGCCTTTCCTATTTTTCCTTTTTTACCCATGTTTAAGTTTTATAGTCGACAATATAAATGTTTATTTCTCAGCCCACTACCAAGTGAGAAACACGTGTGGTAAGGCTGTTGTGCTATACGTCACCAAATCGGAGGTACATAACGTGGGTGAAAAGCATAATCGAGCAAGGGGAATACGAAAGAAATAGATCCGTGGGTCTCATTTGTCAGAATAATTAAATAGTCCAAAAGCAGCTAAAAGCAGTTTATTCTCCACCTTCAGACTTAACGCATCTTCAATTCTCCCGTTTTTATCGTGTTAAGACTGATGAAATAGAATCATGTGGAATGTATTGCTTGCGAACAGCTCAAGTCCCCTAAAGCCATGTACTAAAGAGGCCCTGACCCTCTCCGCGCGGCCAAAACAAACTACCACTGACCTAAAACGCCAATTTTACCTCTATCTCTTGTTATTTCAATTATTCCTAAAAATTCACGTGACGGTGGAATATGCGTGTATTTGTTGGAACTTCAAAAACCTTTCAATGCAATGCAGTTTATTTATTTTTATTTTTTTCCGTATGAGCCTTGCGCGGAAATTTGTATTTTAGCGCCACTCTGGTAAACATGAATTGATGACGCTCCTTTCAGTCTACACGTGAGTTGCTTAACCCGCCATATTGCAGGGTCGCTCCCAATTTATTGGGATATTTTGGGTAAGTAGACGCTCAGTTATTCCCCCTTATTTCTATCTACGCCTTCTTTCCATAAAACCGAAGAATTGTTATCGATCTAACTAAAAATGGGGATGATATCAAGCCCTAAATTCGCTGCGATCATTCATCTTCCCCAGGTTAAAAAGCCGGCCCGGCATGTTCCCGATTTACGCAATGTATGACAGCCTGCTGTCAGTTCATTAATATATGGAAACATATGCCCATTTCGAGTGCAACCTACACATATGGATTGCCACAAACCATCTAGGTTACTTCCAATTGCCAAACATATTTGCCCTGGATCTTTTTCTTTTACATGACGCCCGCGAATACATCTTAAATTGGTGCTCGGTATCTGAAACGGCCCGCTTTTCCCACTGTCAAGCTGGGAGCGTGCGTACGGCGTGACTTGACTGCTCTCTTGTTCCCCTGCCCAGGCCTAGGCCTAGACCTTGGTATTACTGCCGTCCCACTAACTACGTTATCAATTTCCCGGTGGTCCTACCCATACAATGAATTAATTCATTGTCCATATTGTTTTGACATGGAATTAAATTATCTATGATATGGGTGGGATGTGTATTCGCATTAAAAATCTGTTGTACTTGTAGTTGTAGCTATCGAGTATTGTGATTCCATATGTTATGATGTAGGCTATTGTCTTGAGTATTGTACTAATAACTGTAGGCCTACCAACAGCAATATAATAATGAATGCCGTATTCAATTAGAAGTAGTTACTAGCAGTAAACACCGAGTTCCATTCATTATTTATTGCATGCCCGCCGCAATGAGAATGTTGACATATGACATGTATACAACTTTGTTTGGGTCCTGAAGCCTCAGCCTCAGCTAGCTCAATGACAGGTTAAAGGTTAAAAATAAATAAAAACAACCACATCACTACGGTATGTAATTCAGAACCCCGAAAGAAAGAGCAAAGTGGTCCGAAACGTTGGGGAATTAGAGTCCAAATTAAATTATTTAAAACGAACAAAAAACTGAATAAAGGCTATAAGCCACCAAAAATGTATTTGCTGCCTTCTTCACATTCATATCGGCCAACCATCCGGGCAAAGACTAGCTTGTAGTGCGACCCCACTAAGATTTAAATAAAAATAAATTATGTGTACAACTTTTAGTGTTTTTGCACTAAATAATGCATATATATAATGCCAGTAGCTGGACTGATGTAAGACACGAGTTATCCTGTGCAAGTACATGTATTCCCATTTACTGATGAATTACGAACTCGTATGTTGCAAGTATGGTACTCCCTTTACCTATGGAATACCACTCATATTGTGCAAGCATTCCATTTACTTCAACACAAAGATCGCGCATATCTCATTAGTAGTAGTGCATCGGGCACAGGAACACGTATAACCTACTTCAACTCTTTGATGTTAAATTTCAGGTGAGGTGGTGAGAAACAGCCACAATGAATTCCCGATTTTACGCTGGAGACGCTTCCGATTCGGATACCGAATCCTCATCTTCTGAAGATGAGTTGATACCAAAGCAGGTAGTCGCCCAAAGGTGAGTAAAGTAAACGAAAATTATTTTTCGGACACCCACTTAATGAAGTTGGTGGTAGCCACTACGCTCTGCCTAGCTTATTTTTTAAATTTATCCACGAATTTGATTTTGTGAAAGAATATGTCAGTATTTAATGTACATGGCGCAAATTTGTTGTTAGGAAATTCCAATGGAGTGACGATGAAGAAGAAACCAAGCGTGTTGTCCGTAGTGCCAAGGACAAGCGCTGGGAAGAACTGAACAACCGCATCAAGGATATCAAAAATCACAAAAAGATCAAGGATATGCCAAAAATTCTTCAAGGTAGGACTTATGATACTCAAAATAAATAACCAGTGATTCATGTTCCCTTTCTACCCTCTCAGCTTTCCTTAAGATGCCAGTTTGCAAATTTAGCAGCGTTGTCACGAATAGGAATTTATCCTTGATTCAAGAGGGAGGGGGGGGGGGGGGACGAATAAAGATTGATATTTATTTACATGTTTAGTTACTACTGATAAGTTAATAGATCACCAATCAGGCAATGCGAACCAAAGCTTAATTTTTTTAAGTATTCGGTTGTTGCATTGCTTTTCAGGTTCAACAATCGAGTTAAAAGAGATATCTTCATTGTGATTTTTGTTTGTGTGTTGCAGACTTTGAAGACCTATGTAAGTCTTACGATAAATCCAAGAAAGTAGTTGAGAAGGAAGGAATTCCAAGATTCTACATCAGGTGTTTGGCCGAGCTAGATGATTTTATCAATGAGGTAAGCTTCTTGACAAAATCTGACGTCACATTACTTTTTTATTCAAAAAACAACATAATTTGATTGTTCATTTGACTCAACATAATTCGAATTTACCACCGACCCTTACTAAGGTAAGTCGCTTAACTGGGATATTATCTGTACTGATACCAAAAATCTAAGCTATGGTCAAAAGTGAAGCGCCTAAGTATGGATAACAAAATGTAAATTTAAATTTCAGTGCTGGGAAGATAGAGAGGGGCGTAAGAGCATGAGCAAGAACAATGCTCGTGGTTTGACCACTCTTCGCCAGAAACTCCGCAAGTACCTCCGTGATTTCGATGGAGACATTACTGCATACAAAGAAAAGCCAGATGAAGAAGAGCAGGACGAAGGCGAACAGAAGGATGAGGACGATGAAGACGAGGACCAGGACGAGGACGGCGAGGGGGAAGAAACACCCGCCGCTGACTTCTTTAAGGCTGCTGCCCCTGCAGCAAAGAAAATCAGCTTTAAGGATGAGGAGATGGACGACGGAGATTCTGATGGTTATTCCGACTGGAGTTCCGACTCCGATTCCGAAACTAGCTCAGACGATGACATCATCATTGACGGAAAGCTGGGTCCTGATATTTTCAGGAAGAAGGCCCCTGCAGAGGAAAAGAAAGACAAAAAAGAAAAGGAAAAGAAACGAGAGGAGCGTCGGCGCAAGAAGCTGATGGAAGACGATGACGACGAAGATCAGGATGGTGAATGGACCACCATCAAGGGTGGTGCGCCACTCACGTCTGAGAGACCCAAGATGTTCTCTAAAGACGCTGAGATCAACCACGAAGCAGTTACCAAGAAGCTGTTTGAGATCACCTCAGCTCGTGGTAAGAAAGCCACCGATCGCAACACTCAGATCGAGATGCTGATCGAGCTCCGGGCCATCGCCGGGTCCCACAACCTGGGCGCTCCCATCGACCTCAAAGTCTTGTTCAATATCATAGCCGCAATCTTCGATTATAACTCGAGCATTGCCACATGCATGAAGCCTGAAATGTGGGAGAAGTGTATGGACTTCGTACAGGAACTGCTGGAGAAGCTGATGGAACACAAAGAGATAAAAGTCGCAGCTAACATTATGGAGGAGTCTGAGACTTATACCGGGGAGGCCCCTCGCCTCAGAGGATGCATCCTCACCGTGATTGAGCGCTTGGACGAAGAGTTCATCAAGATGCTGCAGGGTTGTGATGCTCACAGCACTGAGTATGTGGAGAGACTGAAGGATGAGCGACTTCTTTGTATGCTCATCTCCGAGTTGCAAAACTACCTTGAGAGCCAGGCCACAACCGAGGAACTCTGCCGAGTGTACTTGAAGAGAATAGAACATATGTATTATAAGGTAAGTCTAGAGATTTCCCCAATTTACTTTCAAACCATGCTCTGATATTTCATATATCAGTTTTTGATTTGATTTTTTTATTTCCATAAGCAACACATTATTACAATTCTATTCCAAGCTTAAGTTCAAAAAAGAAGATTTTAGATTTATATAATTAATATTCTACTATCGATTTTACACAATAATACATATACATACACCATTAGGCAAAAACAGTACTAGCAGATTGAAATATTGTGTTTCAATTCGGTAGTTTAGTTTTATGTAATTGGTCAACAGCCGCATTTGTTTCGGATGCTCTTAAAAAACACCCATGTCGCAAAATTTAAATCAGACCATTTAAAAACAAATGAACTAAATATTGCTACAGTACAATATAAACTAGTAAATGAAGGTCCCTCGGGCGTTTCAGTTATACAATATACTGTTCTCTGCCAACATGGTATTGGTGATAAAATGTTTTTAAAAATTTGATACATTAAAATTGGGAATAGCTTTCGATTGCTAACAAAGGTTTCAGATTTTGTTACCGTGTATTGAATGCCACAGTACACTATTTTTTGTTATCGTTAATAACTATCATTCCCGGTCCTACTTTTAGTTCGACAAGAAATCTAGGCGTTTGTTACCGGGAGAGGACCCAGCACCACCTACACCAGAGGAAAAAGAGGTACCTCAAGTAGAAGTGTCCGTCGTCGACGCTAAACCCAGCCCAACCACCGAGACTGGTGCTGAAACAACCACCGAAGGCACCGAGGGAGAGAAAAAGGAGGCTGAACCCGAGATGACTGACAAGGAAAAGAGGAAAAAGTCAATTGAAAGCTTCCCTATTGTCGAAGGGGGTTCGGAAGCCAAAATGGAGAAACTCTGCAAGTTTATCTACGCCAAAGATAACACTGATAGGTGTGTATAATATTTGGTGTATTCTTGTAATGGCGCCGCCATGAATATGACCATGGCTTGTTTACACGTACAATTTCTATCATTCACTCACATGGGGGTTATATTGAATATTATTCATAAAATGTAAATAAAGCTCTTTCCTCCCTGCCACGGATAGAGATCCCATAACTATATTTTTTAATCATTCCTTTCCAGGATCCGAACAAGAGCAATGCTTTGTCATATCTACCATCATGCCCTCCATGATCGGTGGTACGAGGCGCGTGATTTGATGCTCATGTCTCATTTACAGGACACCATTGAGCACGCTGACATTCCTACTCAGGTACAATCTACTTTTCTTCCTGTATTTTTTTGTTGTTTTTTTCAAGATTTGTGTTGTTCAGAAAATTTCTCAGTGTAATACGTTTCAATCTGCCAATATAAACAATGTCACTGTGCGTTTTAATTTTAAATACAGAGTATTGCTCATTAGAAAGCGACTTCTACATTTGCATTTACACAACAAAATTTCGTTAAATTCAATTTATCTTAATACAATACAATGGTATTTTGTATAAGAAAATGTGATTCCAGCATTTCCATGTTACAGAATGTAGTTGAAAAATGTTAATACTTGAAGGCGATACTTTTAAACATGTTCTCTGTGCGTAGATTATTTAAAATCCTTTTTTCTCTCCCATAGATTATGTACAACAGAGCCATGGTGCAATTAGGTCTATGTGCGTTCCGGCAAGGTATGATCAATGATTCGCACAACTGTTTGGTCGACATCCAGAGTGGAGGACGTGCCAAAGAGCTGCTCGCTCAGGTAAACTAGTTTTGGATTTTTATATTTTTCATTCATAAAAAGACAATGTAGAGGTTCACATCGCCCACATGTCAGCGTTGTTCATGGCAATCTCCTATCGCCTAGTATTAACTATTTACAAAATGAAATGACTTTAAATTTTTGGAAGATTTTATCTGTACATTATACATTTTGTGGAGATGCCCCTCAGGGGGTTTAGTATTGTTTGTTTGTTTAACTTTTATTCATCAAAGATGCTTCAGCCGGTCTCCTCCGTACAATTTTTGGAGATTTTCTTGCCGTATTAACTCGTGTTCTTAGCTGTTTTTTAACCCCAGTGAAAATATTTCTTTATTTTTGGTCAGTCATTTTTGGCAATGCTTTATCCCTACCTAGTTCTGTCTAAAATAAGTCATTCTCTGTTTGTTCTAGTACGGTGGGTCTCACTCATTTTAGTGGTTATCGCTACCTGTTCAACATAACTATTAACAATCTCTCCGCCTACTGTTAAAAATCTCCTATCAATTATATACTTTCTATGACCCAGACACCTGCTGTGGGCACTCTTGCCAATCCCGCCCCCTTCGGGAAGTGTCAATCCCAGTTGAAATGAAATATATTAAAAAAAAATGCGATGTAAAGCCATAAGGTGTCCCACTCAACAAATTGCTCTGAGTCTGGTCCTAAGGAGCCCATTCCTCTTCCTTCTGCAGGGTTTGTTGCTCCAACGCCAACACGAGAGAACGCCCGAACAGGAGAAGATAGAGAAGCGACGACAGATGCCATACCACATGCACATCAACCTGGAGCTGCTGGAGTGTGTCTACCTCGTGTCTGCTATGCTTATGGAGATCCCCTACATGGCTGGTGAGTACTACCCGCAGTCTTCATATGATTCTAGTGGTCTTGATGTTTGCAAATATCATGCCTAACTGACCCTCTTTATTCAGGGATGAAAGTCTTCAGTATTTCTACTGAAATCAGTATTTTTGAAAACTTATGAAAATTTTCGAGTTTCTCTTGAAAAAATTAAAACGTTGAACGTTTCTAAAGTTTGAAAGGACAGTTTAAAGAGTGTTTTCATAAATTCTGGATGGCGATTTATCTCCCAATGGGTGCTCTCTCCCCCTTGCCAGAAATATTTCAGTATTTTTGCCATGACCCCACTTTCATCCCTGTTTATTATATGATGAACCATGATCTGCTTATTTCTAGACATCACATAATCCTTAATTGAAGAAATTTCGGAGATTACATCATATATATTTTATTTTAAAAAATTACCTAATCTGTTTGAATGTTGTATCCTTCTACCTTCGATGATGTGGAAATAAGGGGTTTGAAACATAGTCGTCAAGTTTGACCTTGTCTGTTGCAGCGCATGAGTTCGATGCCCGCCGTCGTATGATCAGTAAAAACTTCCATCACGTTATGCGTGTGTCCGAGAGACAACCACTCGTCGGTCCACCAGAGAGCATGAGGGAGCATGTAGTTGCTGCCTCTAAAGCCATGAAGAATGGCCATTGGAAGAACTGCCGAGATTACATCATCAATGACAAGATGAACGCCAAGGTGTGTATGGAACTTATCGACACAAATGTCACTGGTCGGGCTTGTTTAAACGCACACATTCAGATATATGGCTCCTATTTGTATAACACCCTGAGATACAAATGAATCTTGAATTAAATTGAACCCGATGTTTTCTTTTAGGTCTGGGATTTGTTCTATCAGAAGACCCGTGTTTTGAGTATGATGGAGCAGAAGATCAAGGAGGAATCTCTGCGTACCTACTTATTCACCTACAGCCAGGTGTATGACTCACTCTCACTCTATCACCTCGCGGATATGTTCGAGCTTGAGAAGTCCATTTGCCACTCGACGATCAGTAAAATGATCATCAACGAGGAACTGATGGTAAGCATTTTGTGTATTTATGCCTAAGGAAGGGAATTGCCTATAGTATATTGCTCTAAAGTCTGTAGTCCATAAAAGAGCTTGTTTATATATAAATGTTGGATCACTGTGTTGACAGAAAGCCAACATATGCGAATAAGAAAGATAAAAAATGAACTTAACAACTGATCACAAAATGTTCACATCTCTGACCGATCTGATTGTGTGTTGGCAGGCGTCCCTTGATGAGCCTACCCAGTCGGTAGTGATGCACCGTACGGAGCCTACTCGCCACCAGTCACTGGCCTTGCAGCTTGCAGAGAAGGTGGCCACGCTGGTGGACAATAACGATAGGATCATGGACATGAAAAATGGCGGCTACTTCTTCCAGAAACAAGGTAAATTATGTCTTTAATTTCTATCTAGGGAAAGTCGTATAATATTTTAGTTAAGTTTATGTTGCAGTGGCAGTCCACCCTGTGACCGTGACTAATCGCATGGAATTAATCAAATATTCTTCGCTTTATAGCCTTGTCTTTGGCACATGGTCGCTCTCTGTTCTTAAACCTAAAGTGCGTATGCCATTAATTTCAGGATTCAGAAGAGACGGCGGTGATAGAGATGGTTACCGCAGAGGAGGTGAGAATGGAACTTTTCATATTTGTCTGCATGGACTCGTTTTATTCTAGGCTTTAAAAACCTTATGCTTACCGTATTCTATGTAACTATGCCATAGGCCTCCACACTGTTCACATGCATAGATATCGATATAATTCACTATTATGTTGATGTTTGGCTATACTCGTTATTATTGACTGAAATGAGAAGTTTTCCTCCTGGAACAATCTATCAGGTTCCGAATTGGTCCATGGTTTGGCTCAGGCCAAATACAGGCGACATTGACATTTGAGCGTGGGGCCAGTAAAGGTAACTGTTCTGAATTGTGGGCGTTAATTCGAACTAAGGGGTCCATTATAGGGATGAAGGAGGTGGATAGAATTAAGACAAAATTCTATAAGTCCACCCTTCCCCCTGGATGGGGCCAAATTCGAAGTGAGGTTTTGTTCGGCGAAAGTTAAATATGTCCAAGGAGGTCCCCAAGACCTTTAATTTAAGTAGTTGTGGTTATTTTTCTACCTTCAAAATTCATAAGTCAGCTTCCGGGTGTGTAAGGTTTACCATCCTTGGAGAAAACATTTTCCTGGGTTTAGGTTTTTGGAAGTCGGTGGTTTAAATACATTGGTCTCTTGAATAAATGTTTTTAACATTGTGTATTTGCGTTTAATTATAGGCCGCGGAGGATATGGTAAGATGATTATTCTGCCCAGTTATTGCATGATGAATTTAGTTCTGCTTTAGCATGATTAGTTACAGGGGTGCATTCTCTTTTATTTTACACTTTATCCTATCATTATTTCCACGCATTTAATAACTTGGGCTGAGAGTCCCTAATGTAATGGGGCATCCCAGGCTTATATAGTCGTTTATCTTCTGGTTGAATATTTATTTGTTTAATACATGGGTCACGTCGTCAGAAAATGTACAGTTCGGTTCGCCTATGCCAATCTTCTCAGAAAACACTAATTTGAGACAAAATTGAGGTTCCAACTACAGATCAACATAACCGAAAAGATTTTATTATTGAATCAACGCAATGCCAAATAAACCCAAGTATGTCTAGTATTTATCATTTTCCAACCTTATGGAGCATAATGTACTAAATGTGTAGAGCTACCATTTGGACATGTCCAGGCGATATGACCCACATATACATGTATTCTATTACAACAAATTTACAAAACCAAAAACTTTCTCTTATTTTTATTTTATTTTCATTGTTCATGTTATTTACAGCTGGACTGGGAAATAAATCGCTTTACTCATCTCATCTCATTTCACTAACACTAACTGCCGTGAATATGACTCCACTTGGATGTCGTCATGGCATTAAGCAACCGTCACTACTCACTCACAACAACTTTTCCGTATTATAGATTATCTTCTAATGCTGACACTAACACAATGATCAAGTTGAATTCATTATACGATTCCTTTTGTGACGCGATGTAGATCTGTTATGAAATCGTTTAAACAAAATTTCGGGAATTCTTTAAGTATTAACACTAGTAAATAACCTCAATAAAGGCGAATTCAGTTAAGTCACATTGAATGGATTAAAAGAAAGACCATAGTCGTTCAAAGTATTTTTTGTTCCCATTCTAATGTATTTGTTTTGTCTACGTTGTGAGAAGTTATGTTGCAATAGATGTAGTTCTGTTCTAGTTGATATGTTTCTTCCGCCCTGGAAGGCTTAATATGACATCCTGTATAGAGACGGGAAAGAAATGTACTTCTCAGTTGTGTTCGTGCTATATGGTAGATATATTGCCAATTTAGGATAGCAACTCTTGGCCTTGTCCGTTCAATAGACCCATATATAGTACTTAATTTGAAAATTAACGTGCACATTCTCATCGCAGAATACCAATTGCAATGTTTAACCGGTTGGACCGCATGTAGTCGGGCGAAGAATTTGAAATCACTTTTTGGTGGAGAGATCGTTGCTTGCTTGAACTAAAACAATTGACTTGCTGTTTAAGGATGATCGCGGGTATTTCTCAGTTACCAAAAACGGCGGAGATTTTACGACATTAACCATGTTCATATTTATTTATTTTTCGATCATTTTTTAGGTTAGTGATGTTCAGTTATTGAAAAGAAACACTTCTGAAGATTGAAAACATTAGTATATGTTTTTTTTCTTGTTTGTTATTGTTTTACGACACCGTAAGCCACCTTGTTTACATTGAGATTCTAAGCTATTCTACTGAGCGTTTTGGGGAAAAACAGCCGTTTTTTTAAAAGAAAAAATGTTTAGCTAATGGGTAATGGCTTCTAACATACATGGGCAACAGTATAATGGAAAATGGTAAGCTGACATATCAGTTTTGAATGATAATGCCCTCCTGTCAATCCAGGCGGAGGTGATCTGTCAGTCACTCTCACCCACTGCACTGTCAAGTTTGGGGGCCTGCAGCTCCTAAAGTAATTTGGAAACCCCCAATTTTCTTGTTATTTTCAGAAAATATATTCCTTAAACTATGATTTACTAAAGAATCAGCCAACTGTATTTACAATTTATGGTTTAAAATGGATCAAACGTTTCAAAAACGCCCTTTTCTCCATAGACGGCCATGTTAAATTAATTAAATAACTTTTTATTTTCAAACGGAAATAGAAAAAAATCTAGTTTGGGAACCCCCCTTAAAAAAATTATATTTGAAATCAGCATGATTTGGAGTACAAACTGTGAAAAAATCAGGCTGATCTATTTACTTTGGGAAATACCCTCGATCATCCTTAAGAACAGGATTCGGCCTCGAGGTCCTGATCACCTTAACAAAACAGTTACTGTGGCAATATTTCTCATTTGTGCATATATCTTTTTCAGGTGGTGACCGTGGTGGTTATCGACAAGGTAACTATTTTAAATTTGTCCTTTATTCCATCATTTTTTTTTATCGTCAGCGTTATCAACGTTTTTGTAATGTTTAATTTGTACTCATATACAAATTTAAAGAAATACACATTTCTGATTTAACCTATTATTCTTACATTCTGTCTGTTCTAATACAAAATCATCTATCGATATTTACTCATTAGAAATTAATTTATTAACAATAGAATGAGTGTAATATCAGACGATAAGTATTGTGATCCTCTATATTCAACTTGTGGCGACCATTGCTTAATCATCTTGACGCTTTTCAGGTGGAGACCGTGGTGGTTATCGACAAGGTATTTACTATAAATGTGTCCTTCATCTTAGTATGTCACTAAACATAACCAATGTGATTCTCTATATTAAACCTCTGGAAACTATATGTTTGATATCTCGCCGTTGTCTTATTATCTGGAAGATAGTATGATGAATCAGAGAGCAGTATCTTTTCCATCCTTGTGCCAAACGCAGACCCTTGTTATAGTCTGTCTGAAAAGTAGCTGACACGGGATTCCTTTGTCTCTTTAAGAAGAGAGAAAAGTGAGGGACTTTTGACTTCAAACCTTTGCCCTCGGAGTCGCAGTTTGCGATCGACCATGGCCAAATATACAGCTATATTGTATTGCGCTGTGTCTGTTCCATGTGCAGCCGCTGTTGTTAAGCTTAGATAGAAGGAAGAGCTGATTATACTGGCCCTGTTTCGCCATGGTTGATTGCAAGAGGTCCTTGTTATAAATAGAAGTTATTAATCGCCCAATTTTACCTCTTCTTAAGGGGACGAAGGCATCCCGAATCAACAACTTTTTGGACAGTCTATAGTAAATAATTAGTCTAATGAAGAAGTCTTGTTTTATACACCTGCTATTATTTGTTGCCGTTAATCACAGCTGGTCTGTATTAGATCATAGTCATACTATCTCAATGAATTAATACACATCTCCGTGAATATAACCCGCCTGGTTATCGATATGGTGTATTTAAAAAATCAACAAAAAACCCTCACTCACTACATTAATGACAATATAATGTGATTACGGTATCAGACAATGAGTGTATATTCGTTTATTCTCTTTATTAAACTGCTGTCAACTTGTTCTTAATATCTCGCTGTTTTTCAGGTGGAGACCGTGGTGGTTACCGACAAGGTAACTATTTTAATTTGTTCATTTGTTCTTTCACTTTATTTACTATTTAATAAAAGACATAACCATTGTGATCCTCTATGTTAAAATAAACTAATGAAAACCAGTGCTTAATTATTATCCCGCTGTTTTTTCAGGTGGAGACCGTGGTGGTTACCGAAATAACTATGGTAACTACTTTCATTTTATTATTTCACTAAGAATATTACCATCGTGATCGTGATTGTCTTATGTGCAGGGATGAAAGTCTTCAGTATTTCTACTGAAATCAGTATTTTGGAAACATAAAAATTGTCAATTTTCACCCTAGTTCATCATTTTTAACCTAAAATTTCCAAAAGCATTTCACAAAATTCGATTTACCAAATTTCGTCGAAACTTTCAAAGATCAATAAATATAATCAAATTAACTTTTCAATTTCCCCCTGCTTTTCCCCTTTCCATATATATATATTTTAGTATTTTTGCCATGGCCCCACTTTCACCTCTGTCATGTGGGAAATTAGAGCAGTATCTGCCTTATTCGCAACCACAAACCCTTGTTGAATTGTGTTGATTCATTTCTATCGCTCGCTCGTTCTGGACATCACTTGCATATGAAAAGCTGAATTATTTAATGCATCTTATCTTACCTTATACTTACATCTTGTGTTGCAGGTGGAGATAGGAATAACTACCGGAATAATAGATCAGGCGGATATGGTATGTATGATTGGATCCAACTTAATCTCCGATTTCTTTTTTCATCGTAACATTTCATTATATTCTACTGACTGAATTCCTTGCCCTAGCGCCAAGGGTAAAGACTTGCCGGTCTCCTTTCAGTAATTGTCTTATCATTATATGTATATATCTTATCATTATATGTATATACTTATATACTTGTTGATATTCTCACTTTAATGACTATTGTTCTGATTCGATATTAAATGATTGTAATTTATCCCATTTTCAGGAGGAGGTGGTGGCTACCGCGGAGGAGGCGGTGGCTACCGCGGAGATCGGGACAGGGGGGATAGAGGAGATCGTGATGGAGATAGAGATAATTATCGCGGTGGCAACCGTTCAAACTACAGATACTAGTCGGACCAGATTACAACCACCACCCACCCATTCTACCAAAATCAGCAACAACACCCGTCTGACAAAGGTTAACGCAACTCGACAGGAACACCACCATCCTAGATCTGTGCTCTGTAACGAGCTCCATTCTGACCAGAAAACAAACATTTTTAATCTTATTCCAAAATTTAGTATTCTAACGTAGTATTTAAGGCATTGCGAACTTAGTTTAAAATATGCTTGAGCAACTTTTGTACCAATGCCCTTATTCTTATCATGTGTCTGGAAAGTCGCCATGCATTGTCAATAAGCTCCCTCCAGGAGGGTTTCTAATAGTGGACGTGCAGTCTGCCTTTGTTATTCTTTTCACTTCTTGGCTTGTTATCACTCTGGTATATAATAAGGAGAATACGTGATATCAACTATACAATTACTTTGGTGAATATAGACTTTTAATATTGTTAGCATTCATGATTTGATATTTCAAGGTGAGAATCTATATTGATTTTCCCTGGGGATGTATACATACTGGAATAAAATTACTGGAATCAGATTTATTGCATTCTGTCGTGCTTCCTACAGTTTATGATGTGTCCCATTTATCCGATTTTGTTAACCTGGAATCTCTGTCATGGTTCCCGCGGGTCATTAAAAGTGATTCAAGATGCATTATCAGCTGTGGAAGATCCTGAAATCTAATGACTATCCTTGAGATAAACACCCTAAAGATATCATGTCCTGGAGAAACGATTTAAATGAAAAACTGATTAAAAGTAACAAACAAATTCGGTATCGGTTTTTGTTCTGCATACCACTGTATGAGTGGCCTGTATGTGCCCATTCAAGATGGGGGGGTAGTGGGGAACACCTGTCACCTACATGCGTGTGCGCAGGGTCTTATTTTTATAGCTTTGGATGACTGCACCTCAAACTAAAGTCTTTGCACCTCGAGGTTATATGCTAGGTGTTCAGTATAATTGGTTGTTCAGGCTATAATTGGTTGTATTCTGAATTCTGTATGGACTTCACTGAGGCTAGGTTCTTACAGTGGTTTAATTTTAAATATGGCTTAACGGCATTGATTTCAATGTTACACATATCACTATTTAGGTCCCAATGGTAAAATAATGAAATGATGGTTCACAAAGTAAAAGTTAAAAATAGAGTGCATGCATCTGAGTTCTAAAGATAATGGTAGTATCAAACATAGCCAAACTGTTCATAGAACCTACGGAATTCCATTTATAAACGTCACACAGCCTTATATCGTGCACCCTCATTTCCAATATATGATGTATGCTAACAAGAGAGAAATCCCTGTGAAATCTCTGATTGAAAGATGATCTTAATGCACGTCCATTTGGTGCGCACCACTTTTTTTGTTATTTACATGCTTTTAATGGGTTCGGAATTCTTAGATATTCAGGGACATGTTTGGGATAATCATATACTTGGTGTATGTGGCAAAAGGAAAAATGGCGCAGATTTGCGCATGCATAGCTGAGAGTGCATTTTTAAGTAAATATGAAACACATTAAAAGGATAGTAATATCTATGCCAGCTATCACAAGGTATAGTCTCTAAGAAGTCATTAAAATCATGTAAATAAGTCATTGAATTCAATGTGCTCTGGGACATTACATTACATTTAACCAATAGAAATACTTCTTTGTACTCTCAACCTTGTAAATGTAACTAACGGTTCATGTCGGGTCTGCGGGACCTAGAAAAGCCTAAATGGGCATTTTGGTTGATGGGCCTGGAATCCTGTTAAAGAGTTATTAAATGTCCTTGAAATTTCGAAGATTCTGTTTCTTACTGTAAATGTTTCCCTGACCTGCCTGTCTCACACTAATAATGTTGACTCCCCAATGTAAAAGTTTAAAAATTAATAATAAATATAAAACTTGTGAAATACATCAACAACTACAACCCCGTTACCCCGTCTTTTGGCTTCTGGTTGAAGGGCCTGGACAATCTAGGGGTCTTGAAGCCTATTAAAATCTAACTGAATGGTTTGAAGATCCTCAGTTTCTAACCAACTAGATGGAACATATCTCAAAAGTCAATGATTGGCAGGTATCAGGTACAAACATGAGCGACTGATTTTTCACAATCATCAGTCATAAAAAGTGACTGAAAGCTGCGCCTCCATGTGTGGTACCACCTAGTGGTAGCAATGCACATGATTTATCATTTACAAAGCTACTCAATTATGATTTTTAAGGTTAATTCATAGTCCAGTCTATATGTTCATGTTAACTTCCCTTGATGCCAGTCACTTTGATAATGAGCAGGTTCTACCCATTAGTCATTTTGCACCTGTCTATGAATGTGCGGATAATTAGCTCTAAACTACCTGCAGATGCTCTTGCAGTTAATATCAATCAAAAACTTACAAATACTTGACCCATTCTCACGAAATTAAATGGTGCAGCCCATCCTAAAAGAATCAAAATCATATTTTGCTTGATCGATCTGAGAGTTGGTAGGTTTCAGGATAATATATAAGCGATAATATATCTGCGTTTGCCATTAAATTAGACCATTATTTTTTGTACAGGAGGTTATCAAAAATTGGTGTAGAAAAGTTGGTGAAAAAACGTTGCACACCCCTATATTTCTTAGTAATGAACATTTCTCTATTTAATTTGTAAATCACGAATTATTTCTATCTCCATTCTCTAACTATATGTTTTTTTGATGTAATAGCCAAAAAAAGTTTTTCTTTCCTGTATAAAAACTTTTCAAAATTGGGGACAACAAAAAAAGTCAGAAACTGGATTCTCAGATCAATCAGGTGAAACATCCTACCATTAACTGTATTTTCAATTATTATTCTCAAATCGTTATATTTTTTCTGTTATAATATAATCAAATATCAGCTTTTACCCCTGAGTATGATTAGTTACCCAGATCTTTTGTAATTATCTACATTCAAATGTGGGCGACGTTTGTTCACTCAGAAAAAACGTCGCCCAATTTATGTTAAATTTAGACAATTATATAAAGCTTGATTCTTATTTTTGGTGTTTTTAATACATGACTGACACCATTTTAGACCATTTTAATATTATTTATTGAAAATTTGTCATTTAGTGGGGTTCGAAATGTAATCCCGTGGGAATTCAATGCTGAAATTGATTTTATTGCACAGAAAATTCCGTCATGGTACAAGGGTTTAGGAAATCATGAGTGCCATTTTTTTTTTTAACTTTTACATGCCACCAGGGGGCGCTTTGTACCCATTTTTTCACATTTTGCACCCTGACATATTCATTATTTGAAATACAGATTTGTGTATATTAGATTGATTAAAGTACATAAAAAGACCTTTTCAAATCTGTATCATATGATGCAATAGCATAATTAGGTGATTTTCTATGATTTTTCAAATATTTATCATTTTTGTGAAATTCGCGTTTAATTGGCATAAACACCAAAACAGCCACTTCTAACTCAAAAGCACTGCATCTGACAACTAAGTCAATATTAAATGTCTTGTAGAGTGTAAAAAGAGCTATCATTTGGTATAATTTGACAGTCATTCAATGAAAAACTCTAATTTTTATCAATTTCTTTGAAAAAAATCTAGATTCAATACCAACACTTAAAGTCAGGCCAGATTTGAGATGGGTGTGGATGTTTGGAATAAAATCACCAAATTTGGTCCATATACTATTCATTGCCTTTGCTTTCAATTTTTACAGGAGGGCTTTTAAAAAAATACATTATGGCCGCCATCTTGGAATTTAAAGGACGCCATAATGTAAAAACCTATATATTCAAATATCTCAGCTTCCAGACAACATAGGCTCATGATCTTGGTGTCGAAACATAGGTTTCCAGGGTTAACGAATACAACTATACCATTTAGAAAAGCATCAAATTATATCATGGCCACCATCCTGGATTTTTCTGATCCCCATCATATAGAAACCTATATCTACCAATATCTCAGCTTTCAAACAAGTTCAATCATGGTCTCTAAACATTATGTATTCAGGGTCAAAGAATACAACTGTACCTTTAGTAGAAATGGTTAGGTTATGGTTATACTTATCAACACAGAAACTATATACAAAAAATTATATTCATCACACACTACTGTACATGTCATACATGTGCTTGCCTTCTTTTTTCACAATGGCAAAGGCAAATTTTAATGCAGTTTCAACTGATCAGTAAGCACTCTTTTACTCTGGCATAAACATTAGTCTATTTCAATGGAAGCTTTATAGGTTGCTAGTAACATTGTCATACAGGAACTAGGTTATTCAGCCCCATGCTTCCACTCTTGGGGCCACAGTCCAATCTGCTGACACTTGCTCCATGCTTCAATCTGAGAATGCTGCAAAAGCAGATCCTTGGATGCAATGAGTGTCTCCAGTGTGGCTTCACCAATATGTCAAAAAATGTTCAATGTTCATGGTCACTGGTGCTATCTTGTTGGATAAGTGCTCCAGTTGGTTGATATGTCAAGCACTGACCTCTACCTTTCTTTAAGGATGGACTGTTGGTGACTGCATGTGGGGTCATATCCTGATAGCAAAGGTGTGCCTCCCATGGTGACTTCTTGCCTCTTCCAATGAAGGTAGACGTGGTATCACCCCAATGACATGGTCAAATACAGGAAGTGGCAGTGATTTTTCTCTACAGAAATCTTTGTAGATAACATTGATTTGAATATATATGCCTAGATATATAGTGCTTGCCTTTACCAAAGGCTACCCAATGTTTACAATTTGGCACAGGATGATCAGATGATGGAATTTGCCTATTATGGAACATCATTATATGTCATCAATATGCAACAGGCATTTGGTGGAGCAATTTGTAAAAGAATCAGCACCCCTAGTCTTTACTTTCTCATGAGCAGTTGCTGCAATGATTACATAGGTTCATCAAAGAAGGGTTGTGTCACCATATATGTAATTGAAGATGTGTTTTAGGGTCGATCTTGTTTAAAATTCATGCAAACAGTTCCCTTTGTTGGATGGGTCATTTAAAAAGATGGCCCTGTTCCCTAGTTGTCTTATGCATCTGGGTCAATGGCCTGATCATATTGATTGTTATTGTGATTTTAGAAGGGAGCAAATACATTAAAACAGCTCCATTAAGAAGGCTCACATCAATAGATACAGGGGGATCATTCTGCTTTAACATGGGTAGAATATCAAACAGACGTATTTCATTCTGAAGTAACCTTTGGAGGTTGTTCTAGCTTTTTTTGTCTAGTCAATGACCAATGGAAGAGATTAAAGGAAAGAGAACTGACATTTTTATTTAATCAGCTCATAAAAGAAGGATGGATGATCGATAATCTTTTTTTTTCTGTACATGATAAGTTCTGTAACTTTATGGGTCCGTCCAGATCCCGTTTGTCTTCTCTTGCTTTTACAATCTCTAAGTGCAGTCCCTCAAATATTTCTAGGATCTTTTCTTCTCCACAGGTCAGAACCCAGTCAGAATACAGTTCCATGTAAACTTGTCAACAGTATCTATAAAGTGGTAGGCCAAAGGTAATTACTGGTGCTGCTCATTCATTCCATGCCATGTCATAATAGCAAAAGCTGCTTTTTGTAGAATAGGGGCAAGAGCTGTGTAAGGGTTGTGTGCAGTTGAGCTGATGGATCTGCCAAAAAGGCATGAATTTCTGACTAAGTGGCACCATTTTCAATTCTACCTTTTTTAACAGATGGCTAGAATGCTCCTGGCTGTTTGCCCTTAATCTGTAAAGCCTTCAGAGAACCAGTCTATCTATAGTCACACAAGTATGAAATGGGATATGGTGCAAAGTGTTGTGCTGAAAGGCCAGTTGAAATTGGTCTAAGATATGCCATTGCCATTGTGAGAAAGGGGGCAAGCATAAACAGCATACATGTACTGTAGTCCATAATGAATATGTCATGTATACATTTTTTTCATTGATAAATACAATCTGATACTTTTCTAAATGGTATAGTTGTGGTCTTTGACCCTGGAAACCTATGTTTCGACACCAAGATCATGAGCCTATGTTGTCTGGAAGCTGAGATATTTGAATATATAGGTTTTTACATTATGGCGTCCTTCAAATTCCAAGATGGCAGCCATAATGTATTTTTTTAAAAATGCTTCTGTCAAAAATTGAAAGCTAAGGAAATGAATAGTATATGGACCAAATTTGGTGATTTTATTCCAAACATCCACACCCATCTCAAATCTGGCCTGACTTTAAGTGTTGGTATTGAATCTAGATTTTTTTCAAAGAAATTGATAAAAATTAGAGTTTTTCATTGAATGACTGTCAAATTATACCAAATGATAGCTCTTTTTACACTCTACAAGACATTTAATATTGACTTAGTTGTCAGATGCAGTGCTTTTGAGTTAGAAGTGGCTGTTTTAGTGTTTATGCCAATTAAACGCGAATTTCACAAAAATGATAAATATTTGAAAAATCATAGAAAATCACCTAATTATGCTATTGCATCATATGATACAGATTTGAAAAGGTCTTTTTATGTACTTTAATCAATCTAATATACACAAATCTGTATTTCAAATAATGAATATGTCAGGGTGCAAAATGTGAAAAAATGGGTACAAAGCGCCCCCTGGTGGCATGTAAAAGTTTGAAAAAAAAATGGCACCCATGATTTCCTAAACCCTTGGACCCTGACGGAAATATTTATGCAATAAAATCAATTTCAGCATTGAATTCCCACGGGAGTTAATTTTGCTACATTGCAAACCCTACTAATTCATGACAATATCCACTCAAGGATAGTGACGTTTTCATGCAGTAGAGTCATATATATGATGTGTTTCAGGAAAATGAGTCACAAGTCACAAAAGTGGTTAAATCCTCAGATCTCTTTGTTGGAATATTCTCATTTTCGGAGTGCCTTGTGCTAATGATCATGGCAATCTGTACCGAATTTCAGGACAGTGTATTAAATATACCCTTGATATATCCGTGCATTCTTGTCAAAGAATGGTGACAAGAATATATGTTGCATCCTGTGAGGTCCATACCTCTTCCATGCAATGTATTATAATCACTCATCTACATGAAACATATACCCTATATATCAATCTTTTTTATTTTGTTATAGGAAGCTACCTAAGGACCTGTTCCTTAAAACTGAGCAGGATACAAACATCAAGATCAAATTATTTTTTGAATACAAGAATTCTAATAGGGGCGACGTTTTTACACTGCCAAGTCATATACTGAGTGAAAACTAAAAACGTCGCCCAATCTAAAGTCTAAATAACTCACTTATTATAATCTTGACAGTTACCGAAGATCATTTTCCACAAAGTTTAAGATCATATGATGGTAAATAAATGGAAAATGATTAAATTTGGCCGATATTTAGCTCATGTTTTTATGTAAAAACGTCCCCATAGTGTGGAAAAAACGTTGCCAGGTGGTGAAGTTTTTTCCACCGATTATTAGTATCAGGGTCACCTAAGGTCTGAGAATCTTCCAATGGTGGTATACATGTACGTGTCTGCCAACCTGTGCTTATGAAATCAGACTTCTTGGACAAAATTAACTTAACTATTTTTAGAAAGCACAGCTGTTTTGTCTGGCGACGTTTTTACACCCCAATTTAGCCATTTTCACATTGATTGACTTAGGAGCATAAATTCTGCTGATATATTCAACCTTAATACATCATTTTATTCAATTTTCATCCTCCATTCTATGGCACAAATGTGATTTATGTATATATATTGATTCAACTATATTTTTTTCCAACATAACTATGATTTTTGTAATGATTAATTGGGTATTTTCCTTGATTTGATAGTATATACTTAAAAAAATATACATCACAGATACACAAAAGTATATATTTTAATGATGCTTATGTCACGACGGATGTATCTAGTCAATTCCTTTGTCTTTAAGGTCAGAATCGACCAAGTTATTGCCCAATAAATAGAAAAAACGCTGGGTTGCACTACTTTCATGAGAATGGGTCACTTATCCTCACAAATTATCCCTGTTCGATTGTTGTCTTTTTAAGGGGTTTAAGCCTGAGTTCCACTGCCCGCTACTTCTCCCACTCTCCTCTCGCTTCTTGATCAAAGAAGTGGGGGTGGTAATGGGGGAGTAATGAGCATGGATACTATTGGCTCCCGCTACATAGCCATGGTACTTCCCGCTTCTTTTGGCGGATTTTAGGAGCGTAGAGTGTTCCTGCTATACTATCAAACATGTTTGATATTTAACAGCCGCTACTTTGTAGCTGAAGTAACGGGAAGTAGCGGGAGCTGAAGTGGGCACTAGCAGCACTTTATCTGTTACTCTATATATCTCCATGTGAAAATAAAATGTTGTCTGCTCACATTTCTGACTAGCGGTAGAAGTAGCAGCGGAAGAAACGTGGCAATAGCACCTATTCCGTTTACTTTTAGTTGCTTGCTCCCGCTTCTTTAGAAGCGGGAACAATAGGCAGTCTAAGTAGCAGGAGTAGTGGGAGTAGTAGCCAGCCAGTGGAAGCTGGAACCCAGCTTTTAGTGATTGAAGTCGTATGTACCAGGTACCAAATTTTAAGACTGTATAAAATATATCCATGGATGCGTTTCCAAGGTCATGCTATGAGTAGATTTAGTTCCTTTACTGGTAATTTTTTACCCAGAAATATTGTAAACTATTTTTCAAACATATAAATATCAAACTTAAATTATAGAAACACTTACATGTTTACCATCATTGGAATCGGCTTGATTTCATCTTTTCAAATATGATGACATTTCAAGATACATTTTTTCCGACTGGTGACTCATTTCCTGTAACACATCATATGTTCATAGTGCTTGGCCATACAAATGCTCATCAGTTATTAATATCAATATTATTATTTCTAATAGTCTTTTAAACATTATATAGATTTATATTGAGACACATTTACAGCAAACATTAAGCTGGAATTATACTATGAAATATGTGTAGTTGAACCTTGCCTAGATTGGGAACCAAATCCCTGACCTTTGGATTTATGTTCCAATGTTCTACCTACTGGGCTATGTAGACTGTTGCAATGCAGCTGGTCACAACCAGATCCTACCACCAAGGACAATACAAATGTGATATCATGCTGTTATAGCAATTATTTGATCATACATCTAGTATTTACCTTTCTACATAATCATGAATTAAGTATTAAATGATTCAAAGTTTCCTTATGTTAAATTTAATCTTCTCTGGACTGACTGGATTGGTTTTATCACTTGCATTGATAACCTGTTGGATCCAGATTAGAGAGCAGTGTGTCTCAACCTGACATTTGCAACAAACAGTCAAATCAAGGTGTATTCCTCCAACCTAAGTTGGAAATACAACTCATAATATCTTATGTATATATAGTAATTCTGAGAGGCAGGTAACTTTGGAAGTCTGTAACTTCGCTAATTTTTGGAGTATCAACAACAAATTTCTTTCTCTTTTATAATGCTCATCTCCCCTTCTGTACATCCCTGTCATTTTATATTTATTTTTATATTTATTTTCTGTACATGTTATGTGTCACAGGAAAATGAGTCACTCCTCTACTGAAAACTGACATAACTTTACAAAAAAAGCCCATATCTCGGCAAATTCTGGGAATTTTCAACTATTTTTTTCGGTTATTGACTCAGGAGGACATGCAGATT
Source organism: Sthenelais limicola (assembly GCA_942159475.1). NCBI lineage: Eukaryota > Metazoa > Annelida > Polychaeta > Phyllodocida > Sigalionidae > Sthenelais > Sthenelais limicola. The sequence continues at coordinate 34,862,291 of OW804098.1, forward strand.
CGGAATCTATAATAAACCCAAATTCGAAAATTTGGTCGCATATATGAAGTCAACTGCTAAATTTGTGTCCACTTTGTTTAAAATGCCTACATTTAGATGATTGAATAATTTAATACATTCTTGTCAATACTGAAAATCTTTGTTGAACAAATTTTGAATTTATGTGTACATGTATATGCATGACCATTTAAAAACATTTTAATGATATGTTTTGGTGACTGAAAATAAGTTAAATCTTATGTAAACTTTTGATGCATTGTTCGGCCCTTAAAATTACCGCTTCTTAATCGACTTTGAATGCACTCATTTAATTAGAAAAAATAAATCCCGGGGTAGCATGCCACCCCCTCCCCCCAGACCCCGCTATATGGGGACTGGCTTCTTCTTTTTTTTAAAACTTTTATTGACATATTTCACATTCGTGATAGATTTCACGCTTGCACTCCCTATGCGGTCAAATATTTCTTGCGAGGACCCCGATCAGAGGTCCATCCTTTTAATTTCTTGGTATTTTGTAATCATCTCTAAAATCTTTAATTTCCACAAGGAAGATTTTGCTCGAATCATTGCCTTAAAACGAAGAACTCTTAAGTGTATTTTAAAAACCCTTTGTGTCGTATTATAAAATGTGTTAGCATTGTATAAGCCCAGCTGGCAGGGATCCTGAATAAATATGTTGCAAAAAAAAAAAAAAAAAAACCCTTTGTGGCTTGCTAACATCAGTAATTTTGATGTTGAAATCTGAATAGAAAAACTTGTTACATAATATATTATATCATTGGCTTATGTACAACAATAATTACCATCCCCTGGTCCTGTCATTAGGGTTCTAAAAAGCCACTGAAATAGGCCTTGAAAAGCCTGGAATTTATTCTTACCAATAGGGCGGAGAAGCTGTACAGTTTCTATAAAGATCATCTTGATAGAAGCATTTGCTATTTGTTTCTAATCAAATCCTAATGACCACGCCAATACAATGTGTGGCTTTTGAAGCATAACATAAATGATAACACAATCAGTGAGTACAAGAAAACCTTTATTTCCCAGCAGGAATAACATAAGAAGCAAAGAAATTCCAACCCTTTGGTATCTACTATGTTCATTAGCCAGAAGGTGTCAATCCGGCCCCAACTTGCTCTCGCCAGTCAAGAGATATAAAAGACGCCCTCTAGATAACAACTTACACGAGTCGCAGCCGCATACAGAAGTTTCAGTCAAGTGATTATTCAATCCCAAGAAAAAAGAATGGGTCTCAGATATTACATCTCAAATTGAAACGAAGCTTTTATCATATGTCTTCGGATTCATTATATTTGTCTTTAATAACCCTTCATAACCACATCGTAAGATCCCTTTCCAGATGATTTGCAGTAAAATTAATGTCTTTATATATTAATACTTAGGCGCCTAACTGATTATTAAGCGGGCGTCCGATCTGACAGGATATGGTCCTTTGCTTCCCTGCTTGAGCAAAAATGGAATCTTTCTCATCTCAAAAATTCTGCAAATCATACCGGAAATGAACCTTTTACGACTCCCAGGGACATGTTCTCGTCACCTTCAGAAGTTCAGCAAAAAGAAACAAAGCATTGTACAAGATACATAACTAAGCCAGACGGTAATTTCATCATAAATCATTTTAGTTTCAAGTCTCACTTATTTCTAAACTCCTACATCTATTAGCAGGGAAAAGGGTTGACCATCACATGTACCGTAACACTATGTACAAGGAAAGGAATCTTTCAGGAACATCATTACACGATATATATCCCTAAAGGTTGGGGGTCATAACTTCAGATATCAATAAGTTCAAATTTTCAGATACATTATTATCTCATTCTCTTTCTTTTCGTCATGGCATTATTTCATCTTCATCACATCCTATATTTGTCAAAGGCACAAACCGAATCTACAAGGATGGTTGCAACATAAGCATCGCACTATATTGGTATTTGCTTATAAAATCCTTGTTTTCTTAAAAAATAAATCCGCTCCATACACACCGAAGGCACTTAAGAGCTTGTTCGTTATTCTCCAACGAGTACTGATAGCACATAACTGGCGAGAAAATAGTCTTGAGAAGTATCTACATATAAACGTTTCGCAATGCAAAATCGCACTCCTTAATTGTATGTGCAATATGGTGGACCGATCAGTTCTGACGTAAAATAAAAGATTCAAATCCAGTTTATATTTAATGCAGAACAGCTGTACAATTTTAAAAGGAAAATGGGAAGGATTTAGCTCGAATCTAGACCAGTCATCTGGGAAAAGAGTAATAGTACAATAATTCTTTACACTATAATGAAAACATTAGGTCGGTCAGCAACATTAAAGGTAGATGAGCTTGACATGATAATTATGAGGTGGTTCTTGTCACAAATAGCGGGAACTTTATAGGCCAATAACAATTATTTTCATTGCTTATATTACTTGTTGGCGTAAAGTTATTTTATCTGAACCAGTATTATATCAATATAGACTTCTGCAAACGTGTCCTGTTATTAGTAAATAGGAGTTGGGATTTTGTATTTAGTTGACTGGTATGGTGAATGGACTGCCGGGGATGTCATCACTGCCCCAGCGGACGATCAATTGGTGTTCACCCTTTTCCTTGGTCCTGTAAACCACGTTGTACAATGAACCGCGCTGAAGCTTGCAATTCAACTCATCAACAGGGTGTCCAGTAGGTGACATCATAGCAACAACAAGCATTGCGTTACCTGAAATAAAGTCCATAAATTGATTCAATGGTTCCTAGAATAAAAACAAGTTCAGGTGTGTTACAGGCAATGGCGGTCAGCAAAACAATTAACGACTCCCCCTGCTGATAATGAATATATGTCTCTCTCTATATATATATCTTTATCTAGGAAAACATATAGCATGGCATATTAATTCTTACTCGAATAATACTAATATCAGGTTCACAGTCGATAGTAAGTTAAATCAGTTCTTATTCATATTGCAGAACTTCAACATACAGGGCCTAGTCCACTAAGCCGATTTTCATGTGATTTTGCGCCGCATTAGGCGCCTAACTGATTACTAAGTTAGGCGCCTTATTGATTGACCATCCGTTGCAATGGGCTACAGAGTTTTGTGCATCCACAAGTTAAGGCAATATACGAATTTGGAAAAGGAAAACCTTCTCATTATCTCATACCTGCGTCCTTGACATCAACACTGAAGTTGGCGTTCCTGTTGGCGAAAGCTTTCTTAATACCATTGCCCTTTGTCATAACCTTTCCGGCGTCACCGTGGAATCTCTTCTTGGGGGCGGCACCTGGCTTCTTTTCTACAGTCTCCACAATCAGATTGGATGTCTCCGTGATGTCGGATCCTTTGCCGGACCCTAAGATTCAACAAAAGTTAGATATTTTAACAGGCGGTTGAGAAGATTACATCCCCTATATTGTAGCTACGATATATCGCCTCTACTTGATTACCTTCAGGGATTCTCATTATTCGAAACGTGTTGATAGAGAAAGAAAGGAAATAAAGGATAAGGAAAGATTCATGGTATTGATGGTATTGTTCGTGGATTAATAAAGAAGTAAACAGTAGAAGGTATAAAATTGTTACGCTTATCAAAATCGTTGATTTATGGGAAGGATCAGATGAAAAACTCATGTTTTACAGGTTCTTGGCCTTGGCACAAGACTGAGAGGCAAAACAAAGCAACACTTCTACTTAATGAACTTAATGGATTCTAACAACTTAAACGTATCTACAATTTCGCTCCTTCGTATAGAAAGCATTCAGCGAGTATGACCTATAATAACAAGAGACATAATCTAGATCTTCAAAAATAAACATATTCACATCTATCCACGAACATTAGCGTTACACATAAACCACATTATCAGGCACGTCTATCCCAGAACTGTTAATTTGTTAAAGTATAAAAAAATATATTGTTTTGATATTTCGAAACCATGAAGAGAAAGCCATCCCGTTGAATTAAATTTAGACGGAATGTTCAGAGTGTAATATATAGAATGGAATTTGAACCAACATGGTAGTATAAAAAGGAAATACTTTGGTGTTTTCACGACGGTAAACTTGGTTGAATTCTTGGAATTTTGAAATGGATTGGATACTCTAACTATGAACAGATAATAATTTTCCATGCGCATCAAGGAGAAATAAGAATAGAATTAAGAAGAGCTCATATAGGAATAGTAGGTAGAAAGTGAAATCGGAAATGGGGCTAAAAGTGAATGGGGTGTCTGAATTTCTTTTTCCTCGGGCGGTTCGACTGTATGCTTCACAGTGATTATTAATGCATCAACCAATCGACTGTAAGCAATTGAGATTTAATCTTCTTTATTTAAACACTCGTCAAGATGTATGCATCGTCTCCTGCAGGCCCAAGAGATACCGATAAAGATATTGTAATAAAAATACCATTCGCATGAGAGTGTATTGAGTTACGTGAGTGCAAAACGCAAAATTTAATTATACATTCCAGAACCGACAGAGTCAAAGCTTAAGCTTTTTGTGGGCAGGCTTTGATCTTGGAATACGTGTGTAAAATGTAAATGTTTCTTTAACTTTTTTTTTTATTTTCCAAGCATATGGCGCACATGCTCAATACCGTATGATGTGTCAGCAGTTTCGGAAGAATACATCAACCAGATATGACGGTATTGGGCAATGCCCGGAACACATTATGTCACATCAATATAGTGCTAAAATTGATTCTCAAAATCTTTCCATTATATGTATTAAAGCCAAATTGAAAAAGAATAAACCTGAAAGAGCCGAGTTCAAATCCGCCCACTACGAAGTATGCGAAAATCATGAGTTGGTCAACCGCTGTTTCCAGCGAAAGTTTGGCTCCCAGCCCAAATTAAAGGGTAAAATATACACGGTGTATGTATAGCATCAAACTAAAACATATGTTTGGGAAAACCATATGGGTCGGTGGGGATATTTCAAAGACGGAGGTACCAATGTGATCATCAGTTTATGTATATATAAAGCGGCATGCAATAAATAAACGAAAAGTTGGCAAAAACAGTTTGTACTACGTAATACATCCGTATCGAATCATTCATCGCGGTGATACACTTGGCAGCGTGAGTGATAATTTTAAAACATACCATGGATGAGTATTTCTTACCCACCCACATCTAAGTTATTCTTTTGAAAGCTTAAACTACAAAATACAATTGCAGCAAGAAAAAAAAATCGCCAGTTATCATTGCAAAAATATGTAGATTTGAAACATGTTGAAATTGTCAAAATTCTAAAAAAAAAAAAAAAAAAAAATCCAGTTAGATCGCAATCGAGAGAGAGGGTAAATGCACATTGCCAAATGTAGTTATCAAAATTGACTAATCCTAACAAGAAAATTATTCAAAATCGCCTATGTGAGATACTGAAATACAATTAAAAATTAGGATCCAGGACCGAGATGCAACCAATACATTTTGGTATGCTGAAATCGCTACCTATAGTGACAATGCAATAACGTGTATGGAAAGGAAATAAAAGCTGGTGACGTTGCATTTGAAGGCGACCAAATAATGTGTGACCTGCTGTGGTGATAATCATAGAAAATAGCATCCACAGACGAAGCTCGCTCAAGGGGTGCGATATCTATAATTAATGTTCCTTTGCATTTCTTATCCAGTTTTCTCCATCACTAGCCACCACTTACCCTTCCAGCCCCTTTGTAGTCTTGCCGACGCTGTTCCTACTCCTAGTAGTGTTTAATTGATAGACATTAGTTGGTTTTATTTACCGTTTATTTTTTGTTTATTCAGAAAAGACAACGCTTGAACATAGGATGATGATTTACTACGCCAACTTTACTCCTTTCTACGCGAATTTCAGAACCTAGCTGCGTCGCATTCAGCCATTCGAAGTACTCAGCCATAAAGGCAGTTATGAAACTGTTTACAAGTCAACGAGTCATTTTCCTAACAGCGATTTTTAATTCAAGCAAAGCGGAACTCTGCGGTATGGGCTCAATCGTCACCATGGATCCTCACATTATAAATTCGGGGGGTGGAGGGTGATTTGGAATGATCCATAGGATAGACAAAGAGGAAGGGTAGAATGGAAAAGGGAGAATAGAACAGGACTTTAGGATGTCATGGAAAACGGGAATTTATTCCCTGCAGGGCGCCAAACGATAAAATCGATCAAAACTTGTTACCCAAAGTGGCACGATATTATTACGTTAGACGACATGTTAGGAGACATTAATTTAATTTCCTATCACTATGTATTTGGATAGTAACCAATTAGCCAAATTTAAGCTAGCCACAATACAAACCCGCTGGTTTTCCGTTTGAATCTGTGTTCAATTAATTTTAAAAAAAGGTTAAATAATAACAAATACACTCGGTACACAAATTTATAGACAATTAACATGCAATGAGACGTAGTTAAGGCGCACAGTAGTATATGAGGTATAGTTACAATGGTTCTGTTTGAATCGAAATTTCTCGAGCACATCTAGACATACTAAGTTTGCCAAGGTGAAAAGGAATGGTCAAACAAAATTATATCAAATATAAATCAATAACAGACGCGTTACATATTGAATATATATAAATTTATGCAACAACTAATAACTAACAGCGATTTTTCACTGGCAAACTTATTGGTTTCGACTAGACTCTTATTTTTCTTGCTCGTTGTTTTGTATAATTGTATGATCTTAAATATATTTAGGTTTAAGTAGAGATCACAATACTTATATAATGTAAAGATTAATAGAGAGAACAAGTATAGGGAAACACGTTAGAATAAATAACATTATCAGGAAATCAGGGTCAGGGTTTGTGATGAGATGTAATTCGGGAACACACCATTGATTAATAAGAGATTCCTTACTAGTAGATCACTGATGTGTGTTATTTTGATTTAGTGGGTATTCCAAAATATGACGTTCCTTGGGAGTCCTTGGAAGGAAAAATGTGGGAGGGCTGTACATTTTTTAAAAAACATTTCCTTAGGTACTCAATGGGGACTATTGGAAGGACATAACACCGGTTACATTTACAGTGGGGAAGTGGAAAAGGAAAAACATCTAACCTAATTTTAGGATTTGTTCCATTTAAAAGGAAGTAAAGGGGGTGAGGGCGGAATACGGGGTATACAAAAATTTTGTTTACAGGGTGATGATATAATATATTATTGGGGTAAGTACATTTTATGGGAGCCTTTAAATTCGAGGTAATGTGAATACAATGATGTATTCTCCAACTTCATCAATGAAGGCTGCTGAATTCTCAGCAGACACTTTTTTCGAAACCAAAAACTGGTATCCCCATATATCATAAGGTCCACATCACATTATTCCATATTTTTACGCTCTCACTGGCTCATAGAGGGTTTCACATCAGCGATTTCGTTTGTTATAAAATCCACCAGTATTTTGCCTCTAGACGTTTGAATATGGGAGTCTTTCATCTTTGATTCACCAGTGTGCAGGACTGGAGCGGGCTCTGAAACAGAAGTCTTAAAGTAAAGATAAAAAGATGTTGAACTTAACGTGGCCATACCTGTGACTCTGGCTTTTGTCGGGCATCCAGCGATGGTGATGTTGCAGTATTTGATGGTGATAAGGTAGTCTCCTGGTGCCATGGGGGTGTACATGAACTCGTATCCCTCTTCAAGTTCCTTGCATTGGATGGCGACCTTAGATGGACCGTCGATTTGGACGTTAAGGGCTCCAGACCCAGAGTTGGTAGTTACGACAATGAACTTCGCTTGTTTTCCTATAGTAATTGAACGTGCTCATTGCTCATTGGAAATAGTATATTATTCAAGACGCATGGTCAATGAGAATTTTTTTTTACGGTTCGAATAAGCATGATAGTTTATATTAAGCAGTAAATATAGAGTTCGTGAATTGTTTATCAAATGAACTTTATACATCTATATTTTCGTTTTTATTATCTTATTTATTTGAACCATAATTAATATCGGGAGATTACAGACAAGATAGATTATCCATACATGTAACCATTAACGTTAAGACCGGTTATTCACACATCAGCTTAATTATTCAGCAAATATTTGGGATAGATTGAGGAAAAGAAGTAGATTCGAAAATGATTGTACAGGTGGGGATATCAGGTAGTATGGAAGTTTCCCTTGTTCCACCACACATGTCTAATACCTAAAGTGCTTCAGAGGGTCGGGTATAAAGAGAACACTTCACTGCAAATAGACGAGGAGAAATCCTGGCATAATGAACAAATAAAGCACGCAATAGACAATAAAAACATCATCATTACTCCTAACAACGACATCATAACTTAAAGAGCGATACAACATTTTCAATGGATTTGGCAACTATGATTCTACGTTCTGATTATCAACAGGAAAACACAACATCCATGTCAAATAATTGAACATCAACAGCAAGGCCGAACACACCTGCATGGGGACATTGCACCACACACGACTTAATATTAAACCACGTGCACTCGTAGAGGCCTCGTAACTCCCTCGCATAGTTATTTGCATTGTAATAAACGATTTATTCCTTAGAATATAGTCTGTCCGAAAAGTAGTTGACAAGGGTTTCCATCGTCTCTTTAAGCAAAAGGGAAAAGTGGGGGATTTTTGACTATTTATGACAAGGACCTGTCAACCCTTTGCCCAGCGAGTCCCTCTTTGCGATGGCGAAACAGGGCTAGTATAACCAGCTCTTCCTTCCTTCTAAGCAAAACAACAGCTGCTGCACATGGAACAGAGGCAGCGCAATAAAATATATTTGGCCATGGTCGCTCACAAACGGCGACTCAGGAGGCAAAGGTTTGAAGTCAAAAGTCCCCTCACTTTTCTCTTCTTAAAGGAACAAAGGAATCCCGTGTCAACTACTTTTCGGACATACTATAGTCTGAGAGATATCTTACCTTCCTCAACGCACCAACCCGTATACCACAAACCCCTCACAAAGGTAAATTTAAGAGGGCGGTACGAGGCCTTTATGACATGATCATATCATGTATAGTGCAATGGGCCCAGGGTCTAACATTTACGAAAGACTTTGACGTCTATAATAATGAATACGATCAACCACACACGAACAGGAATAGGAAAGTTTGAGTAGACTGGATATTTCAGAATGTTACTTGAAGTAGTTTATGAATATTAAAGGACAGATAAATACTCAACAAAATATGTTTAGAAAGCAACAAAAGTGACACCCACCACATTCAGCCTTTTCTAGACCATCTCCTCTGGCCATGACAAGCTCTGGACTGGAAGCCAGTTTGCCAATGAGAATTGGGAAAGGTGAGCCTGGGATGTGAGCTTCATTAAGCTTCACATGCACGTAGTAGATACCATTCTCTTTGGGCATGAATCGGAGAGCATAGAGCTCGCAGTCGAGCTCCTGGATAAAGCAGTCATCTTCAGTACCAGAGGGAGTATCCACGTGTGCCTTTAATTCACCGTGGGCACCGTTGAAGTTCACGTTGAACGTTGCCGGCTTGCCTACCTGTCGTCGGGACGAGTACAATTCACAATAAGTTAAATGCAGTCACGGTGAGCAAGGCAAATTAGCAAGCAGCCACGGATGGCTTAAGGGTGGTCTCCACTGGCTGCGGTAAGCTCTGCGGTAGGCCTTGCGATGGGGCTGTGATGGTGAGGAGTAGTGAGGTCCTCCCTACATGGCCAGGGAACCATGTAGGCAGGACCTCGCCATTCCTCTCCACCCACAGAACCACCACAAACCATCGCAAGGCTTACCGCAGCCAGTGGAGACCACCCTTAATAATACATGTACGGTATATGTTTTCTGGCAAATTGTTAATCACCACACACTTGGAAGATAGTTCGAATTGGAGATGTGCTGATATGATCGGACTTGATTAAGGGAAGGTGTTCCTTCTATTGCACTTCTCACCAATGAGATTTAAAAAATCTTACTAAATAATTATAATTATTACAATTGAAACTTCGTCCGATCAGCCCAGCACAATTTTCTCGATAGGGATCAATAGTCTATAGAAGGATATATTATATATGCAATGTAGAGATGTGTGTTATATCGCGCTGGTTAGCACAAACTGTTGATGCAACGTTGAAGACTTTCTAACTACATGTGTTACTAGTGTGACATATAGTGTGAATTAACATTGTATACCTTACTGGACGGAACAAGGCTTGGTGAAAGCTAACTGATGTTGTGAGTTACTCTGACACGTAAAATTCTAATCAAGGTGTTATTTGAAAAAGCAGAACTTGCTAACATTAACGAACACATTGAAGTAATTAACAATTAACACAATACGACTCTCACATTTTATAACCATTTCAATTGACGTACGTCCTAGCACGGAAACATGAACGGAACCAACTCGACATGAAAAAACACTGGGTTGGAAAACACAATCATTCAGAATAATCCTCAAACCTGTACTTACACAACAGATTTTCGCCCTGAGAAAAAAGGGTTTGGGAACGGCACCAAAATTGGGGCCAGTACTCGTCGGGGATTATATCACATTAAACAACCTTAAAAACTGCTAAATCCCTTAGAAAATTATTCTTTTCGAATAATGCATGATGTATCAAAATTGGTAAATTCCGTTAGAAAATGATATTTGTCATGTTAAAGAAATTAAAAGAGCGAGGGGCAATGTTTCATTGATGAATAATTGCACCTAAATAATGTATACTTTTAAAAGTAAACTCAAAATTGTCGTTCTTCAATATATATAATTATGTATTTTCAAAAAAGAAGTCGCAGTTACGTTTCAGTCACGGCGTTCCTTCACAAAATAAATGGAAATTCGGGATGCTAATTTAAATTAAAAATTATTTTTATTAAATTAAGATTAAATCACTTACAGGGAGCCCGCGGTCTCTGAGTCCGCTAACGGTGACTTTTTTGGCGTCTCCGCTTTCGGGCGCAATGTAGACCATAGTCGGCGAGTCCGGTACGTGCTCATCGCTATATTTTACGTGGATACCATATTCCCCTGTGGAATAATAAGTAATAATTAGTGTTAATGATATTTTGGAATATTGATAATAATGTGGTTAATCATTGTTACGCAATCATTGTGTAATATTGCGTAATATGATATAACAACTTTAACACCAGTATATATGTCTAAGCAGGACCTATATTTAAGCCCACACGAAATGCCAATACTCTGAAATACAAATAGGGGGAATTAAAAAAAATAATAATGTGTCCATGTCCATTCATTCCCAGTTAATCTGTAATACAAGTCTTTATTGACGGTGTTGAATTTTGCCATAATAACTTTCTTTTACATTCAACGAAAGTTTCAATATGAATCCTATCAAATGTGTGTGTGTGTGGGGGGGGGGGGGCTGGCTTTAATATATGATGGGTGGGCCCTAACGTCTGAATATATTACCAAAAATATGCTAGCCCTAGCTAGCGTACGATATTTGGGCCCTAGCGTCTGAAGGTGGGTGGGCCCTAACGTCTGAAAATAAGCGAAAGTGGGCCCTAGAGTCGTTGGGCCCTAACGTCTGTAGACCCTTATCATGCTTACATATGTATGTTGGTTTTGGCCTTTTTCTTGCCAACTCAGATTTTAATAATGGAAAGCCTTTTAAAGAGAAGATAAAAATTTCACCTGGCTGAGCGACTGTGTAAGACACGGTGCTGTAACCGTGGCCACGGTCTACCACGTCAAGTTTGGCTTTGGATGGACCTTCGACAGACACGGAGAGCTTACCGCCTCCTGCCTCGCGAGTGTAGATGTTGAACTCCACTGAAAAGAGAATGACGTTTCGCCTTGAACTAATTGCTCTAACAATATGCAACTATATGATAGCTGAAGCTTTCTTGAAAAATACCCAGGAAAAGTTAGGGTTCTATAATATTGATCATTTAAAGCAGTTGAATATTGATATATAGGCTATATATATTCTTTATATTATCGAGGGTTTAGAGACCTTTCCTGGAAGACAAAATACGGTGCATGTTTTTCATCACTAAAAACAATATCGAATTAAATTATTATATGTCATCAACTGAATACAGTTGTGGAGAGGGATGGGAGTTGTATAATGTCTTTTTCCCATAACTTCACGAACCAGTCTAACTCAGCCAGTCCACAGGCAATTTCGTGTAACATTTGTATCAAACGACAATTAATGTCGTACAAACTACAATATTACCCATATATATGTTCCATAATATAAAATGTATATATATATTCATTGTCTTGACACCTGTATCCATTTTTTACACTTTAACCAAGGAGGTTCCCGCGCTCTCAGACATTCCCAAGCCGGGCGCGCAGCTGATCAGTCTAGCTTTTTTTCAATTAATGTCGTACAATATTACTTACTGACACCATCTACCTCGCCCTTCTCCAGGCCGGGTCCACCAATTTCAACCTTGTGTGGTCCCGCATTAGGCGGGGGACCAACAGAGTACTGGAATGGGCTGCCTGGAAATCAAATATATATATAGAAAACAATTAGTATCTGGACGAAGTTATACATTATTACAACGGACAGGCAAACTGGCGAGACGATGCAAAGACAACAAATACACAATAGAATAGGGATATCATATGTTGGCCTACATGTGTTGTTTAGTTTTGTCACAAAATACAAAGAAGGTTGGATTTATGTATAACCTCCATGGAGCATTGAATGGAAACAGTTCGTAGTCACCATATGTTGTAGTCTATATATTTGGTTTTGGAAACTGTAATAGACGCGGAGGAATAAACCTCATATTCGTCAACAATTATAAATATATCATGGCCTGTAGAGGATCTTTTGAGTAGATAGGTCATGAAGTGAAAACTTTTTTAACAAGGTTACTTACCATTCAACAAAATTGTTATATAAATTGTTTAGAGCATATTCTTAGTAGTTTATCATTAGAATAATGGGCCATCCTCAACTAAAGGTGAAAAGTAAAGTAAAAAACATCTCTGTGGCATGAAAAACGTTGAAAAGGGTGTTTCAAAAATTGCCTTTTATGCTCTAATATACGAAACATCGTTATAAAATAAAGGCAACAAAATATGGACATTTCTCCATACAAAAATGGGTGCGAGAGGCAAGGGGATAGTATGAGAAAGTGTCTGTTAAAATTGCTAAGTCGACCGAACAATGATTTCAATGTTCGATTTCTGAAACGAAAAATGAAAAATGTTGCATGTTCGGGTTATTTGATGCAAGTACCGCGATAACCGAATAACGTTACACCTTTTTCTCCGGGACTAAACGTGGTGATGTGTCAAGCATTATCCTTTACACAAAGGGATATTAATTTTTTGTCGGGGATAGGAAAGGTGGGTAGAGGGTTTTGGAGGATGGTATAGTAGGTTAGATATCTTAACTTTGTAAAGGTATATGCAATTTCTAATATTTTGAAGACGTTCAACTTTTATATATGACTGATTTTTTCGAATGCAAAATTTTACAAAGTCATGATATCCTCGGTGAAAGTACAGGGTTTGTTTTGATTTTAATAGTCACAGGAAAATCGTGAGAAAGATATCAGTCACATACCTACAACTTACCTTCTCGATATATATATGTATTATGTACAATGTCATGTGTTTGTATTATTTGTTAGTATTACCGTCGGAGGTTCACCTCAAATTCCAACACTGGGAATTGTTAATGTCAACATAGTGGGCATAGATTATAGGGTATTTCGATCTTATCATTTGTTACTTAGTTGAAGGGCTGATGGAATATATTGAATCGTATCAGTAAGACATGGTATGCGTTGTTATTTCTGGAGAGTTTCAAGGTAGGCATTTCACTAATTACTATCTTATGTTTGATGCAAGGCAAAGTTTTCTTGTAAAAGACTTTAATGAGATTGTGCTCAATGCAAATGCTCATTAATGAAAATTATCTTGTATAACAGTCGTGCAAAATAAAAAAGACACCTAATAACATGTTCATGTAAACTACCTCTAACCTATACTGTCATGATAGTTCAACTATGGCGTCTATTATTGATTAAGCCTATTACTGTACAAGCACAATTATAACCCTGTAATTCGAATACATTCAACTCCAATTATATTGTGATATTTCCATTGGTTAATTTAGTGTTCTTTTGTGTTGCATTTGAATTTCAAAAGATTGAATAAAGGAAGAATATACTTGACGGATAAACAATATATTATGGAGAAAGAGCTTTTTCTCTCTAAATGCATATAATATCATATTCTGCTTATGATAAAAATGTCTGACAAAATTGGAAGAATAGGATGAAAATATCAATTACAGGCCACGATGCACGTCTCTACCAATATCTGTGTCTGACTCAGTCATCCGGTTCAAGTACCATAAATCATTTCAGTTAAAAATAAATAAAAGTAAAAATAATACAAAACTTCCATCGTGTCAAATAAAGATTGATTTAGCGCTATTTTCTATCTACTGTATCATTCCCAACCATCTAAATCAGGAATGATATTACTTATTCAAAATAAAGTTACCTAGCTAACAAAATTTGGAATTTCAAGCCAAAAATATTACACGAATTGGAAGGACCATACCGGTCCTTATGATACTTAAATCAAGGATGGGCCTCTTCCGCAAAGTGTTTCCTTTTGAATAATGTTGTGTGTGAATGAGTCTGTGTGATGTTTATGAATTCATAAGTGAACCGGCGGCCTATAGTCAACCACAATGTGGCACTGACCAAGTGACATCTTAGGTGTAACAAGGGAGTTGGGGATCCTCTTGCTACCAATGAACGGGATTATACATATGGGGAACGAACAGTTCGTTGGTTAGCAAGAGGAGTCCAGGTATTCCTTATTGATCTAATGTTCATCTACATTTCTCTTTACTTTTCTTACCATAAACTGTGTACTGGAATGGACTGCCTGACAAGAAAATTGTATTGTCATGAAGAGGTAAATGCATTGTTTTTATAAGCAATCTATATTGTGTGGGCAACTCATCAAGGGTAATTCAAGTGTAATATTATTTGTGAGGACATTCGCAAGTATATAAATGGATTAGACTCATTATGATGAATGTTCATGAATAAGATGTATCTATAGACAGATGAAAAATGAAAATGTCAGGTATTTTTTTTTCAATTTTGAATTCAAGAAGTAGTCAAATGATCCGATATCTTCAGGCAAGTGAAGGATTTTCTATGCGAATATGGTTTGTATGATATCGAAGAAAATGTATAAATAATGTCAGTGATATATATATGTCTTAGTTCGTGTCTTAAATATGGAGTGGTTCTTAGATAGAAGAACATAAAACAAGTGAAAGCACATAAATATTTATGTTCACTCATGATAAATACCAACAATAATGAATAACTAGCGGTGTGCCTGTCATTCCTCCTGAATTATCACTGAAAATTGACGCCAACTTCCATATATTAACCCTAGATATATTTACATAAGAGGATAAAACGAGTGGAAAATTAATGGTTAAGGACATGAATATTGAATCAACAACGCAGGTATAACAATACGTATAACCTATTTCACTGTAATTGTATAGCAACTTTGCAGAAATGAACTCATAAACATAATGTCTCAATATAGATAACATCTTCAAATGCATATATATATAAATATCATTAAAAAAATATATGGTCATATATGAAACTGTATAATAAAGACGCCACTTTCACATTAATGTGTTGTAAATGCTGTCATGGTCGACAGTGATCTCAACACTGTGCATTGCTAACGCACAAGTACATAACTAAATATACTTTAACGGCTATCATTGCACTATTGAGCCAAGTCACCTGTTCCATCGATAAGAATGCCTAAGGATAAAACAAGGACCTAGAGGGAATTCATCACTTAGTTGTAAGACTCCACAATCTTGGAAAAAGCGGAAGCATCAAATGACTATGGCTAGTTTTAGGCGAGGGGCAGAGAGATAATATATATAGGCATGATTAGATTTTGCACATCTAAGCATACAAATGATTAAAAATGAGTCAGATCCAATCGTATATATATGCCGTATATTAAATATACAATTCACATCCACAAGAGAGCACATTGCGATATGTGCTTAGAAATTTCCATTGATTTTACGGGGAACTTTTGAGATTACTTCACACGTTTCGATTATTCAAATCTTTATGTGTATTACACAATATTGGATATTACTTGAGAAGGATCTGAGGAACCAAACAAACTCCACACAGTTTACATCACATTTATATGAAGCGTAGGCGAGTAGGTCAATAAGCACAGAGTAGTAAAGTAAAGGAGGGGAAAAGTTGCTGTACCTGAGATGTGAAGACCTTTGTGTTTGAGACTGACTGTGTGTACTCCCTCCTCTGAAGGTGAGAACTTAATGTGATACAGGGCTTCCTCAAGGTCCTTGATTTCACAAAGTTCGGTCTTACCAGAGGGAGACGTAAGTGCAGCCTCCATATCCAAAGGATCTGTGCCTGAATTAAATAAAGAGAGAAAACAATTACCAAAATATTGAACAAAAATATTGATCAATTAAAGCAGGCAAGTCTTTGCATAGGTTGTGACATGCAGAAAATGTATACTTATTTAAGTCAGCTAACTTGAATAGGATATGACAAACTAGTTGGAAACACGTTCACATGTTTTAATTTGAACCTTTTGACACATAGCAATGCAATGGGCCATACCTGAGGGCCTTTTCCTTGAGCTCCATGAGAATATCATGTAATATGAAACTGGTCTCAATAAACTTTATCTAAAAAATCTATTCTGTTTGTCCTCACTAAACAAATAGGTAATGTACACTTGACTTGACCATTTAGCCATTGCAGTACGACCCCCCCCCCCCCCCCCCCCCACACACACACCTGTAGTACGTAGTACACGAATATTTTAGAAATACGTACCTGGAATTTTCAGCATGAATTCACATTTACTACCGGGGCAGGTTGGCTCTGCAGCTGCGATGTCCTTCTCAATGGTTGACCTCACACGACCAGAAGGCTTGCCACCAACATTGATCATGAAAGGAGATCCTAACAAAAAATGTAAACATATTTAGTGAGCTCAGCACTTCTGAGGCGAAGTTTTCCCATTGTCCAACTAGCGTTGTCCTGCATTGATTAAACATTATGGTTATGTTAAGACCATGTTGTAATTAGTTGATAATGCTTTATTACCAATATAAATTAAATAGTCAGGGTGATCTCCTCTACAGTTTGGATGTTTTCAAGCCCACCTGTTTTTACAATTAGTTGCAGTCCAGTTGCAGACTATAATAACCACTATCGTCGATTACAAATGCGATCCCTGAAATATTCTCTTATCCAACTACATTATATTTTGTTTTCTGTAAATTTAGTAATTTATCATCCAGGAAAATGGCCAACCTGGGATGTGGTCGTCACCAAAGCGGATGTTCATGAGATATATTCCGGGCTCATGAGGTTTGTACTCGATGATGTGGTTGGCACCATCGGCCTTGGTCTGAAGACCTGTCCTGTGAGGTCCCTCCACCGAGACAGCAATGGCACCGTATCCTGAAATGTAATCGCAATGATCATTCATAATCCTTAACTGCGCTTTATTTATTCGTATTCGTACAGCCTGGACGTATTACATACAGTATAGTAATGATCTGTTGCATAACTTTACACTTTTGATTTTGACAACTTTTATTGCAACGGGTGCCATTAAAGGGGATCTCTCCGACCAATGGGAGGTTTTCAGCTCCTTAGTAGCATAATCACAGAGTAACAATTGCAGAGTAACAATTGCATCTCAGTCATTGACTGGCGATGCTTCTCTACAAGTGTTGCAGTAGCAGTTTAAGTATAATAATCCAATGCACAAGATGGCTAGTGAGTACTTAACTTAGGCTTACATTTGTTTCACTTGAGTTAACTTTAGCGTTATATAAAATAGTCATGTAAAATAGTCATATACAATAGTCATCATTCCAAATGTATGTGGTACGAGCTAGGTTCTTAAATGATTTGGGGTCTAGTGTTCAGGATTGAGATGGTTGACCTTACCAGCATGAGATATATCCAGTTTCACAGCGTTCCACTGCTGAGCTTCAGCCTTGTCGCTCGCACCTGATACCTTTACTTTGGCAGCAGATGACACCTCAACCATCAATACATCAATCTGGAAAGGAGATCCGGCATACCGCTTGCCGTCCTGGGATACCTCAACCGAATATTTACCAGCAGTTTTTGGTGTGAAGGAGGCAATAGCTGTGGAAATAGAAATGTTGGAAAATATTTGAATGTTACGACTGTTTTAGATCATTGTGATTATTCCTAGAGAATGCATTCACTAAATCAAAAACTATTAAATCCTATCCGTAAAGAGTATAGCTACTATTTTGTAATATACTTATAGTAAAGTTGGTTCTTCAAAACTATAGGAAGAAAACTTTTCGAATTCCCGTAAAAGGCAAATAAACATAAAGCAAATAAAACACATTCAGTGATGGTATAACACTCACCAAGTTGACCGTCTTCCATTTTCTTCAACAGACATGGCTCACTGGCACCAGAAGGAAGCTTGATTTGTCCAACCATGTTAGTAAGATTGACATCGCATCCGCCTAGTATTTTCTCACTGGTGGCTGAGATAGACAGTTGAGTTCTCTTCCTGCCTTCACCTGAATTTATAAATATGTCGATATTAGGGGAAGGATGAGCAGAGAATAACGAGCGCAACTGTGGTTGTGATCTTACTGCGACTTTTCTGGCGCGTTTGACTCTGAATAAGAGCTTCAAGAGTTACATCTGGATATGTTATTATTGGTCAGAATAGGGGATTCAATGGGCTGGAGGTTGTGCTTTGTAATGTTAAAGTATTCTTTTATAAGAATAATTTATTTGGGGGAGAAGTAAGGGAAGAACTTAGGGTAGATTACAAGATATGAACCATGGGAGCAAATAGCTTGCCAGTGCCAGAGCAGCAGCGAAAAATATTTATGTACATAATTAACTTAATCAAAATAAGGACTCAAAATTATGTCAGGTTTCAACTCATTTAATCTTATTTATAATAAGAATCAATTAAGTGATATTTGGAAAGAGGTGAGAGATAGCAATACTGAAGCTATAAGGGGAAGTTAAATAGCCATGCTTGGTGTCTAGGGGCTATGGTTAGTTAAAAGACAAGTCATGTGTACATTATCACAGCATATTACATGTTTATTTGACTCAATGCATGAGGCGTTATAAGTGGTCTAAGCTAACGAAAACAGATTCAGTTCTAGAGTATAACTTGGAGAGATTTAACCATAAAACCAAACAATTAAGATGATGAGAATATAGTCTAAAGCAGTGATTATTAATACGCAGATAGATAGTGGAAATTATTGCATGCTTTTCCCCACGGTTAAACTGCTAGAATTTTAAACAATCAAATCTCTCATAAAGTTAATTCATAAAACGACCTTAGGGTCTGACCATTTCCAGCCTTCAACGATTGGGGTATCTGAGGGGTGTGTAGAGGACTAAGGGAAGCAAAATTAAAAGGGTCTGGGTCTTAGATCTATAATTATCCGAATTGGGTGCCTGAAATTGTTATTTTTAAAAAAAATTTTACTTGTTATTAAAAGTTCTAATATTTCTTTTTAAAGGGCGAAAAGGGGAGGTATCATTTTGGTTGTTATGGCCTATAGTGTATCAGGGTTATTTTAAAGGGAAACGATCAGACCGGAAGTGCCTACCACACGCCCCCTACCGTTGACAAATGCACCATCTTGTCCACAAGGACTTACCTCCAGCTGCAAATATGCATGTTATTCAAATTTCAACATGTCTATTTATTTGCTTAGTCATGATTCTCAAGAATAAATAATTCAGTTTCAACGCTCCAAATAAAAGTTTCAAATTGGTTAACAACGTTCCCTTCGTTGCATGACAATTTAGTTAGCAGCAAACATGAAGAAATAAGCTCAAGAATGGCTAGTCAAGTCTCGTCTTTGGTCAGGTTAAAGGGTGTCTCCTGCCATTGATTGGACCGTTTCATAAGCTCTTTTATGGTAATTGTTTATGTATTGTGCTGTTTGAAAATTTGTTATATAGGGTTCCCACAAATACAGGTCCTGGCAATTACGACTGAATTCCTATACATACTAAAAATGTATGATTGTGATTATGGAATGGTGCGCGTGGTGTAAAACGACTTTTTATCAGCTTGATCTGCGCATAGTTGAAATATTTTTTTACTAGATTGATGGTTGATATGGAAAATGTGTATGATATCTTTATGTATCAAACGATAGCTTCAGCGAGGAAGAATAACTGATTTCTTAAGGTTTTGAATATAATTGAGAAGTTTCTACGTTTGGGGTGCAAGAAGGTGTGATGAAGTAGAACTTATTTGAGGTGTTTCTTTCGGTAGTTGTAACAGCGTATTCAGTAGGGGTAGGATATAACATACCATGAAAAACTACGTGAATACTCATATATTATATGCTTTCTATTCACAATCACTAAAAATAAAAATAAGAGTATTTCCTGTAAATAAAAGGACAAAAGTTGGTTCAAAACCCTAGTATAAGGTCTACTACATTAAGCGAGCACTTGGGTGCGAGGAGCATGAATTGTGGGTAGCATGACATGCCCATCAATAAAGAAAATGTTATAAAACAACGATGTTCGTCTCGGCAACATGTCTAAAAATTAATCAACAACAAACGTTCATCTGAAAACAGCGGTAAAGCTGAACTGTAACTCAAAATGAAAGACGCTCACCATATCTATGAGTATGCTCATTTTCTACTGACAACGAATTAATGATAGTAGTAATAATAAGCTATGTCTAATACTCTAGTCTACATCAATCAATAGCAAATTTGAAGCATTCAGTAAAAGTTGCGCGACAAAATTATTTTATAAATGATTGTAACCAACATGAGAAGCATAAAGACCAATCTTGATGAAACAAATATGGGATCTTTAATGATAACAGGAATTTCGTTCGTTAGAGCAGGAAATCACTCAACTGCTGAAAATATTAAATTATGATTGTCAATCTGACCTTCAGAAGAAAAACAGAATAAAATATTGAACAGAATGAATACACTTCAATCGATGTACATTGTATTTTAGGAATGTCGCATGTAACCATGGGAAAAAGATTAATCATATTTTTTGTGTTGGAATTATTAAACATCATGGTGTATGGATTGAAAATGTAATCATTGCTAAGCCCAGAAATAGTTATTTCTAATGCATCCCTTCACACATCACGCCATCTATGAACCATGATGGAATCTGTCCTACGCTATGGGTACTATTCCTGCACTAAAGTTTTGGGCCTCTATGACTCAAAATATGACGGCCATGCACATGCCTCTATATCTGATCAGTTATGCTCGGTAAAGATTCTTTATTCAGCCTCTGTATTGATGATCTATCAGAAAATAAAAATAGATTGAGATGCATATCTATCTAAGTAGAAGCCATTTTAATTGCTTTATAATACTGTCTACGGGACCATAACCTGCGCGTTACATTGTATTTCCAAATTACCGTCTTCTCCTACGTATTCTGGATGATGAAAGAGGAAAGAATTTTGTTTTGTTGATCAGAATTGTTGATAGAGGTTTTGCATAGAGTAGACACCTTCAAAGAGATAATGATACTTTTTAAAATATCGCTCTTTGTGTATAGCAGATGGAAGATGAATGCTAAATGATTACGTAAGTTATGTTGCGTAAAGTTATCTTAAAATATAATTTGTGGAATCGATGCAAGAAATGTTTCTTTTTAATAAGAAGCATGCAAAACCTCAATAAAGTGTGTATATAGATTGAGTTGAATGTATTCTTTGTCAGAGATTACATTTTAGGGTAGTCTGAGAATCTAAGAATACAGAGGCAGATGGAAAGTGTGAAGGTAGTCATTGCACAATAAACATTGTGATTGTATATTTTCATGAAGCAAAATTACTGTTGAGATTCTGAGTATTTCAAAACTTTACAGGTTTCCAAAAATAGCATGTACAAATTCATAGAAAAAAACATTTATTGTATTAATTGAATGAAATTGTAAAATAATGAAAAATGAAAATAAGCGTAAAGTTACCAGATATTTCTGGAAAGGAAGGGAAAGGAAAAGGTGACAATGAATGAAATCAAGTATGTGTACTGTGAAAGCGATTGTGTAATATATAATAATGTATACAGGTATAAGCCACCGAGTGTCTGAGGGTCTGTAACAATGTAACCTTACCCCTCATCCCAACTAGAACGCATATTAAAACTTAGTTACTTTTGTTTTATTGGCATGTTTTTCAAGGAGACTAAATTTACCATAATGCTTAATATTTATTTGGGCCATTTTTTCAAGCGTTGTTCCTAAAAGAAAAAAGCTATTCTTGATGACTGATTATTAAGTTTATTAAGTTAGGCTAGGATTGCACAATGAGCGTATGGGGGCATGCGTTGGTCAAAATGGGGCATGTTGCCACTCTGCCCCACGTACCATTTAATATGTGATGTGTTACAGGAACATGAGTCACTAATCGCAAAAAAGAATTTTGAGATACCATCATATTTGAAAAGAAGAGATCGAGCCGATTCCAACGATAGTAAACATTAGGATATCTAATAAGTGTTTCTATACTTTTAAGTTTTATATTTTTATTTTGGAAAAAAAAGTTTGAAATATTTCTGGGTGGACAATTACTAATAAAGTAGCTTAATAGCATAACCTTAGAAATGCATGGATATATTTGATACACTGTCTTGGAATTTGGTACATATATTCATACGACTTAAGGCGTTAGATACTCCAAAGCTGAGAACATTCTCATTAAGAGATCTTGTGAACAAAACACTTTGAAAAATATCAATGTTGCGACTTGTGACTCATTTTCCTGGAACGCATCACACATAGAGAAAGCGTTTGACGCTCCCTTTCGATAAATACACGCCTCCACCAATCAAATTTTTTTCCCAACGCCCCGCACGCCCCAGAACGCCCCAGTGTAATCCTGGCCTTATCATGAATATGTCCTGTGTGGTATATAGCTAAATATTTATTAATACCTGTTTTTCTGGGCTTCAAAACTGTTTGTTTTTTACTTGGTGATTTGTATATAGAATTTGTTTCATCGTTTTTCTAGTATCTATATTTTGACAAAATGACATCGAATTTGGGTGATATATTTATGATGCTCAACTACATACAATATAAATTCTTAAGACATCCAACATTTTTGGGGGTTTGACGATATGCCTTAAAGTCTATAGTGATTAAAACATGAGCTGAGAAAAGAGGGCAAAGTAGTACAGATTTCTTTTTTTACCTGAGACCTTGGCGCAGAATGGTGAGCCATGGACGTGTTTGCCCTTGTTCTTGATGGTGATAGAATACTCGCCGGGGCTGATGGGCATGTATTTGGCAGTCACTACACCCCCAGCTTCAGCCTTGGTCACTTCTGTCTTAGCAGGTCCTTCAATACTAATATCTACATCCTCTGCAAAGTTTAAACGACAATAGGACTTTAATTATGGGATTCAAGCAATACCGATCCATGATATTAGAAACAAAAACAGTAAAACTGGGCGGATTATTTTGAGGAATAGGCTACCCCTCCGTAGTTTCCTTCCTTTAAAATCTAACAATTCTAACTCAGGGTCTACTCGCGTGTACTTACAACGTATGACATCACCACTCACCCTTGGTGAGTGGTACCTTCTTATTTTCTCACTTATGAGCCACCATATGGATCCCATAGAGACCTATAGAATAGAGCAACCGGGGCAGGAACGGGGCAGGAACAACTATAACCGAAGTATCGGATGGGTCCCAACAGCCGAAACTGAATTGAAACAAATACATTGAAATCCTCTTAAGGATAGTTCCCCCGCCCCCACTCTCCTTCCTGTTTCCTTCCCCACTTTTTAAACAATTCCCTCTCTCCTCAAAGCCAAGGTAATGTTACCCTCTTATGGGCCACCGTAGAGATCTAGCTCCAGGTTCCACTGACCTTGGTCTCGGTCCTAGAGCAATAGACTAGGCAAATATGATATCAGATATCAATTGCTAAAGACACATATAGGAAAACCCTTTGCCCGACTATTTAAGCACAATGCCTGAGCATTGGTGTCATACTGGTCGAACAGGTTAGGTGCCCTTTGCCCCTAGTTTTCCTTACTATTAACATTATAAATGAACATAACAATTTAAGCAATAATACACAAGTAAAGTACATGATAAAAAATATCATTAATCAAAACCCAACGTAATTTTATACCATTAAGATTGCTTCTAGATCACAATTTTTGTATTATTTTAGAACAGAAAAGCGTTATTCAGTTCTAATTTAAATATAAATCTCTCCAATACAATTTCTTTAATTAACCAGACTCCTTATATCATATAACAGCTACTTTTCATGGCCATAGCATATCTATAGAGTCGTATGGTATTTTGTGTTATAACTCAAAAGGGAAAACCTCATGGGGGAAATCACTAGTTACTCACTTCCCACACCGACAACTTGGAATTCAGCACACTCTCCGCTAGCTGCCTGGGTGAGTCCAGTACCATAGGCAGTAACAAAATTATTGCCCTGACGGTCGACATGGCAACGGAAAGGTGTACCTGAAATGGAACGCAGAAACTGATATATCTAGACCGCACAATGGATTCTAAGCATGTCTTCTATCATCGAATTTTAGACGTCAAATCATTATTTAAATGGAAGAAATACTTCCAAATGGAGTTGTTATGTGGTAGAGGTTGGAAATGAAGGGGAAATTACATTTATATATTTTGTGATATTTTTCTTATGACAGATAGTAAGTCATCTAATTACCATCTACAGGCTTCTCATTGTAGACAGCCTGCATTTCGTGCATGCCAGGCTCGTTGGGCTGGTAGGAAAAGGTAACCGATCCATCCTTGTTGGGAGTGACTTTCGCCGTCGCACGTTGTCCACCCATGATGAGCTCTGCAAAAGAGAATTCAAATAAAATAAATAATAAATATGTGAACACTTTATGAGAGTGAGATATCTGTCACAATCAGATAAGAAAGTCACTGGTTTCCCCACTGTGTTATAGAGATGCATGTAGCATCATGCAGACGCTCAAACCGAACATACAGATGTCTGAGATTTGACTATATATATAGGTTATTATACGGATTCCGCCCTGCATGAGCTATAGGATCCACACCGAAATAAACCAATCTGAATATCCGAATAAGTTTCTACGTTAATCAGGATGACAAATTATCCTTCGGCTATACCGTCCATTACTGTTTCGTCTTCAGCCTGCTGATGTTTTCCCGTTTTAGACGTTTTTCTGTTCCCGTAGCATCACAACTGAACTACTTCTACTAGGGAATCCGAGTGCCTCGTCTTGACAATTATGGCATGATATAGTTGAACTGCTGACTGTAACTGACGTTCCTTCACACGGTGTTCCCTTGTGGTGAGTGGAGGCTATGGCATCAATGGCCTGATCCAACTGAAGAACTCCCAACTGGCACAAGGTTTCCTTTCGATGCTCAGTGCTGACTCATGTCGGCTCTTATAGATATGCCTCATGTCATCAAGTCTGATAAGAGTTTATACCCTCAGCATCCCACCGTTGGCTACCATCAAACCAGAGCAGGAAATTAAGTACACGCCTATAGGAGTGCAGGACCAAATAGACTGGGTGCTATCTGGCCATGTTGATGGTTTGAATCAATGTCATTCCATCTGTCAGTGTTCCCAACAAAAGTACAGGTAGAGAGAATGATCTGCAATCCATTAGTCCACTTGCTATTGACGCAAAAAATACATACTTTTCTTTTCAACAAGCAAGCTTTCCTAAACAGATAGGTTTAAAGACGAACTAGGTAAAAACACGCCAGACATTTCTAGAACACATATTTTCAAAATACTTCAAGCTTCTTCAACTTATTTTGCATATTTGAACATAAAAATAATGAGAGGTCACCAGGATATTCTTTAAGTTATATATATGACACACTAAAGTTGGGTATCTCAACCAAGTTTCAGCCAAGAAATCGATCTAATCTCAAGTATTTTACAGTTGAGGTAGACATGTTGCTATTTTCTATGGGAATAGTTTTTTTTATAACATCATCATTTCTGAGAGGGGGATTATTTGGGATTAATTTCATGCTTAAACAATTCAGATAACATTATCATTCGTCACACTATGAACTTTCGAAAATTCTATAAATATAGTCCTACAAGACAAGACCAGAATAGAAATGTTTCCTAAATGTTTCCTAAATTCATATAAATAATAAAAAGATATATATTATACAACAGGAATACTGGGGGATATTAGGGAGTCATCAACGGATATCTCAAGATTTTCGCCAGAATATGACTCAATGTACGTATCTCCCACCAACTCCAATGCAAAAGCCCAGAGACACTGTATTATTTTCCCGAAAATCTTAAGTAGCAAAAGGATGAGATGATGACCCCTAACGTTTATAACGTGGGTAAAAAGGAGGTAAAATAATACTTCGACATATAAAATATTCAAACAAAATGAACATATTATATTTCCATTTCCAAATTTGTTTTCTTCAAATTCCAATAGGTTTCTAACACCGTTTCAGCTTTATATTTTATCGATTTATAATTAGAAGAATATTTGAACAAATGACATGAAATAATTTGAACACATCCCCAGGTAAAGTATGATTTCACATTGTTAATAGTGTCTTTAACGATGAACGATGCTTTGGACAAAAGACCTCTGATTTAGTTCCATATTTTGGTGCGGGGGCGAATTTATTTTTTCAGACTTTTCTCCACATGTTATTTTTCATTTCATTTCTTTATGTTGATCCCAAGATTTATATCTTAGTCGAAATTCTATTCAGTGTTGCAAGTATTTCTTTCCACAACTAGTATGTTGTGCAGGGACATGCAGGTAGGTAAACCTGGTTCTCATTACTCTCGCTCCGTGGTTTAGCAGGAACTAAGGGTGTGGTGCAAATAACGTGCAAAATGAGACCGTACCACACTGAAACATCTGCAAATTTCATCATGGTCTGTCAGCCAGCCACCAGTGAATACTATATTTGACTTATTTCCTCGAACAAATAAATTTGGCAGATTGCAGACTCGTCTTAACGTGACATGATTGATGAGATTATCACGGGTGTGAATTGCTAAACAGTGCAGGAATCAACCTGCACGTAAGTATACCATACGTCGTGCGCATTGTGCTTATTTTCATTGCCCGTATTAGAATTGAATTGAAGTGATCTTTATCTGCCTTAAGGTTAGGTTATACCATCCCTCAAAGTTTAGTTCATTAGTCTATAGCTTGAGGATGGGAGTATTGTATGAGTGACTTGTGAAACTTTTAGGAATCGACCTGCACGAAAGTGCCCCATCCCTCTTGCGCATTGTGCTTACATTCACTGCCCGCATTGTGCTTACATTCGCTAATCATGATTCTTGTGCAGAAATTGATCCTTGATTTAAAACACACATCCGCCTAGTAAGATGCAGGAATCTGTAGAGGGGATCCTGACATTGGAAATGCAGCGCTGCAATTATTCCTCGTAATGAGCAAATCGTTAAATAAGCACTTGAAATTACAAAAAAAGTGCAAAGGATGTGAATTGACCTGGTTTTAATCTGGTTCCCTATATAGCCTACGTTACACAGACCCATGACACCCTTATGGCCTGGAATCAAGGTAGAGTATGCTTTGACATTATAACCCTACAACAGCGTGTTGGAGTATAGGGGTGTAGGGTCGACTGCCATATTCCTAGAGTACTGGTTTAGTCAGTCGTATGCTGCAGCCTTTGTGGCGCCCTCGGCTATGATGGCCTGGTTCCAGATCTTAAACGCCCGCTGAATCTAAATCCTGACTTAAAGAACATATGGAAATATCAACTTCTCCGGCATAAAAATCTACGTACATATAGTTGTATACACTCGACCTGGTGAAAGAATGCTTTTTCCGAAGCTTTGATGAAACGGTATTCATTTTCGCCGACAATAGTTGAAATACATATGCACATAGCACCGATATTGTTCTCTCAACCAGACGAAGGCGTTACAGTTGCATGCCAATGTTAAATATTCACAGACTAGAATCTCACGTGGTCTGACAGGAGTTAATAACTACATAATATGGCATATATTATTTACTTTTAAATGTGACATTCAAGCTAATGATGCGCACAGTGGTAGGCACTGGCCCGATAAGCTTCTTTTTTTTTTATGTAATTGAGTTATGCAGAAAATGACATAGCAGATAGATTACCACTTTCGTAGAGAAAACACAAAAAAGTCAACAAATAATCAGGGATCATTTAGGGCCACTGTTGAAAACAGTTCCTTCTCTCAGTATACCTCACTATACATACAGGCAACATATTCACAGACCGAACAGCCGGAGCAAATCTGACTTTCCGTTTCCCACGCCCTTCCAGAATAGACCAGCATTCTAGGAGCTTGTTTGGGGGCGGGGCAGAGTGAGTTATCCTTTTCATTTATGAGACCAAGGGAATAGAAATAAAAAGGTGATTGTGCGGTAAAAAGGTGTGTAAGTGTGCTCCTCCTGTAGAATGAAGTCAGCCCAAGATAAAAATGTTATGAATAATTTCTGAGGTAAGGGACAATCACAGATATATCCCTGTTAAAACATCATCGAGTCCATGCTGATGCCATGGCGATGGACATATCACTTCTGGGGGCAATTTCCTAAATGGTCGAGTATAACCACATCAGAATTAAAGTTAATAAGTCTTACAATTCTTATGTTCAATCTCAATCATTAACAGAATGGTAAAAGAAATACGACATTGAGAAAAATGAGCCTAGACGATGTAGAAGGCCTATTGAATTGGCGTGTGCCAGAACAAAGTAAATGTCAGGTCAAGGACAGCTCTTGGCAGAGAGACCACTAAGGTCTAAAGTGGATTAAGCTAAGGTCACTCGAGGTAAAGATATCCAATAAAGACCTGGGGTAAGCGTGGGGTCATGCATGTACGTTTATGCCAACCTCTTCGATCTCTTTGGAATCTTGCATATGGCTCTATGATATTCCCCTGTCAGCATTCTATACTAAAGAATATGTAATGCTAAAGAATATGTAATGCTAAAAATCGATTAACCCATGTGTAATGTTACGAAACAAAATGCAGGCGGGGAAAAGTAACCTTGCAATGCATTATGTAATAAACATAATTCGGAGGGGAAAAATATCGGCGGGGAGGTCATTTGGAGGGGAGAATGTATGGCGGGGAAAATTAATACTGGGGAGAATGCAACGGGGGGAATGTGTCGGGGAGATTGTCGGCGGCGAAAATGTTGGCAGGGAAAACACCGGACACCATTTCATATATTAGTAGGTACAAAGGCAGGAAGTGAAAGTGAACTATAATCATGGAGACAACTGAATATTCTTGTACGTATTATGCACAGTTGCAGATTTGTAAAGAGTATTTACGAGAATTTGACTTCACAAGAATTTAACTGCTATATCACTATTTGACCCAGTGAACCTAGGAGGCAAAGTAGGAAAGCTCAATCTCATCCTATCTATCCTACCAGTTTCCTCGGAGGAATCAACAGATGACAGGACACGTGTACCTATCAAGCCTTTATAGATTAGCTCAGAAACTGACAGAAGTGGAGCATGAAGATCCCATGGGGTCCACATGTTCTTCATAATAGACTTAATAGACTGATCATCATTTGAATTTGTATCGTAAACACACTCATCTACCTACTTAGCTATTGGTGTGTTTCTATACATCAGGGAGATATTGTGCCGAGGCATATACATAGGTATGGCATGTCCATTACCAGGGGGGCGGGACAGTGTCATGGGCCTCTGTGCTTGCAACTGCATTTAATTGCTACTTGACAAGGTCCTCCCCCAAATCAACAGTAGTAGTGGAAAGTATGAGAGAGAGAAAGAGGAAAAGGATATTTAATACATGCAGTCCTACTACATACTGAGTGTGGGAATGAGAAAAGATTCTCAAACGAGACATGATATAATATGAATAATATGTATTAGCTGAATTGGGTGGTAAATTGTAGACCGAGTAAAAAAGCACTGAAGTCTTGCGATTGGCCAGGTGGATCAGAATACGGTTGCCGTTTATGTGGTTTATCACAGTCTAGATCTATGCAGCCATCTGGACAAAAATCTCGGCCTTACAGCCCCTAATGCATGGATTCCCCTTTGAAGCATGCAATGTTTAAAAAACTAGTGGCATCATATAAAAGTTACTGAGGAGTACGGCCAATCAGTTTACTGCTGCTTGTCTGACACTGCCGTATGTATACCATTATTTGATACAAACAGATGGTAATCAGGGCAAACGATTACCATCTGCTAGGAAGGGCTATAGCTCTATAGTCCTGACGAATAATATGTTGAATTAATTCTTCCAAAATCCGTTACCCCAATAATCAAACTCCACATACCGTTAAACTCATGCAGGAGGTTCACAGGTTGATTGACAGACTATATCCAGTCCTCTTTGTGTATTTCGGTACAAGTAGAGAGGTAGAGGTAGAAAAGGTAGAGGTCCTCTACCTTTTCCCTCTCTCTACTTGTACCGAAATATACAAAGAGTCTGAGGTTATCTAGATAAGATGCACTAGTGTCCACATGCAAATAAATAAATGCATCTGGTACAGCTGTTCACTATGATCGCAATAAAAGGGTGAGAAGTGAGGAGGGTCTCAACTCCTCGGGCAGAAAATATCATTTTTATTGTCCATAATCCTCTCACAAAATGTCATTTTTATTGTCCATGATCCTCTGCTGCCGAGTCTATTCAAAGGCAGTACAGGGCATCAAACTAACAGTAATGTTCTGAGTTACCGCCTAGTCGTTGTGCCAAGGGAATAAAGATAATTGAGATCAGAAATAGGCCTACCTTTTGCCTAATTACTAGTGGCACTCAGAAAAGATAAACTCCTATTTCGCCGATGTAATGCTAATAAAAATGATCAGAATTATTTAGGCGTTTTCCCTTTGTCAAATTACAGCCTGGTTGACCTCTTTGTCAACTTTCGTACTTATGGATATCCTTGGCAAATAATCAATGTTTCTATTCAATTCAATATTTACAAATAACGAATGGGGGTCATACAATCCAAGAGAATCAAGTAAAATGGCTTCATCTACGAAAACAGAAGGTTTCCGACACTATAGACCTCATTGGTTTCCCTACAATGTAATATTTCCGACACGATACGTTTCTACTTTGTAGATCTATACGATTAAGTATTTTGAAATCACACAAACCAGAACGCCATTTTAACTAAATAGTTGTGCCAGGGGGATGCAATAACTGTTTCATTGGCCTTCTTATAATAAATAGTAGCATTAGTTATGTAATCATTTGGTAGACTAGCCTGTAGAGGACATGACCATCTGGATATAGGCCTAACAGAAAACTGAGTTCTAGATCAAATACCAGA
The DNA here is from genome assembly GCA_942159475.1 of Sthenelais limicola. NCBI lineage: Eukaryota > Metazoa > Annelida > Polychaeta > Phyllodocida > Sigalionidae > Sthenelais > Sthenelais limicola. The sequence goes on from OW804098.1 coordinate 34,893,643, forward strand.
TGCGAGTCGAGTGCACCATATGCTACCGTGTGCATGTAATGGTAAATATACCGAGACACGATGGGAAGGCCATCTCGAAATTTTCAATACGCCGCATCCTACCTTATGTAATAACTATGCTCATCTCGGAAACAAAATAAAAAAAATAGAAGAAAACTCCTTAACAATATAAATAAAACAACGAAGTACACAACCATGTTCTTTCAACGTTATATATCTGGCTTTGGTGTTAAGTCCCTTCTACTTATATTATATTAATTAAATGACAATACACACTTATCATTACCCCTGACACTTTTCGTACCACACCCAAATCTGAGTCTGTATTGTCTGAGTCTGGGTCTGAGTCTGTATCGCCATTGAATGACCCCAAGTCTTACCCCAGGCTCGGGCCAATACCTCCTAAGTCCTTTTCTTGGTAAGACAACAATTAGTCTTCACTCTTCTGCCCAGACGTAGCACTAGAATATATACAAGACCGAAAAATAAACAACTTCTGGCATGAGGGACTTGTTTTCCAGCCGCCTCCTGTCTGCATAAACGCCATTAACTCAACTGGTCTCCATGTTGAATCTCCCCTAGATTTTGATAAGTGTCCCCCTCAACTAAAATACATTATCTGCCATTGGGCGATGGCCAGCGAAATAACCTACCTTATTTTAATGTGAATCTAACTGGTTAAAAGAATAATAAAATATTAACAAATTCAGAAACATTCGATTTCTTTCTTTGGGGTCAAAATGCATCTTACGATCATAAGCCTATTTGAATATCAGCTTGAAGAAATGACCAATGATTATCATTTACACGTAGCGGCCATATGAAGTCCATATGAAAACAGTGTACATAATCCATTTAGATGGCCTTTCGACAGACCCTGATACGAGGCAAAGCCAGCTATAAAAACAATCAGCAGTGTCCTCAAAGTGGTTTACACCTCCGTTCATCACCTACTCAAGGTCACCTAGTTTTTACTTTAGGACAGGTAAGCCACATATACACTTCACAGGAAAGGGGTCGTCTGCCTGAGCATCCATCAGTTAGCACTGTGAAATCCCAACAGCACGTGAATCAAACGCTATAGCACCAGTGGTTAATGATGGGAGAAACGTGTAATTCGTTTGTGGCAGATATATGTACAGATCATGTAAGCTTGGATGGTCCTCATCATACATATGATGTGTTAAAGAAAAATGAGTCACAAGTCGAAAAATTGTTATTTTTCAAGTGTTTTATACACAAGATGTATTAGTGGGAATGTTTTCATTTTGTGGGTGCTTAACGCTTTTCGTAGCATCAATACATGTGCCACCTCTTATAAAGTATATTTAGCTACTTTACTAGTAAATGTCCACCCAGAAATATTGCAAACTATTTTCTCGAAACTAATATCAAACATAAAATATAGAAACACTTCTTAGATGTCCTTCATGTTTACTATATCATTGGAATCCCCTTGATTCCATCTTTTCAAAAATGATGATATCTCAAAATCCATTTTTTGCGACTTGTGACACATTTCTCTGTAACACATCACATAATATTATGTTAAGCCATTTGCCTACCAGGATATGGGAATGATACATATGATGGTATATCCTTGTGGATATGGCCATATTGAAGAGAATGAATACATAATTATGTGTGGTTTCATTCCCTTAGATGCATGTCACTAGAGGTCAAAGGCTCGGGGCATGCGTAGTGTTACATATTCACATTTCATTCTCCGCAGCACTTCTTACTTTTCCACTCGTTTTTCAAACTTTCTTTCATATTATATATATCATTATTGCTTTCTTCTCTTATATTTACACATATGGTAGCCTCTGTAGAATTTGAATATTTGATATCACTACTGATGAAAAACTCAGAATAAAAGTTCAAATCTAAAAGGATACGAAATGATGCCATTAAGGAGAATAAAGAAAAAGAATTGAGAATAAATAGTATCACTAACGTGACTTATAAATTGGCTAAGCGTAGAGAATCGTTTCATACATTCCACTCTGGATGAGTATGATATAAAGGACTTTTAGGATTCATGCCTGATATCTGAGATTGGGGCATTCGTAAACACGGATAAAGTTACGACGGCAGAAGACTTAAAGAATAGTAAGGCCAAGTGTCATTATATTTGTTTTTACAACATTCCCATAAACATCACTTGTGATATCCCAGATCGTGCGAGCAAGGCCAATCCTGACAGGAAGGCCTTCTCTGCATTATGTGTGAATGGGCCAGAGTATAGATTTGTTTATCTCTTACGCCAGAGGTTTTCCTAGCACCAAGGAAAAACTCTTTTCTGATCTATGGATATGAGGGTTAGGAATCGCCTAGAGCTAACATCTCTATAATTATTGTGATTGTTTTTGCGAGATATTGTAAAAGATGTCCTGACACGGGTAGGTCTGTCCCATGGCAAATTTCAACAATGGAAATCTTTGGTAGCTAATTGTTGTCCTTGCTATAACAATATCCAAAGCCCCATTCCATTTTTCATTGTGATTCTACTTCATTAATACCATGTTATTTTGTACCATCTTGTTGACAACGATGGTTCAAGTAACGGAGTAAATCTTGCTATATGCTCAACCATATCCTAAGCCCCATCCTATGTGTCACTGTTATTTGACCACTTGAACCACGAATAATTTAAAGTCGGCTTCATTAATAATTATAGTGTTTTGAACATCTTGTAAACATCGATGGTTCATATATGAGTAAGATCCCCTGATATAGGCCTATTCCTCGTCCAGAGATGTGTACTAACAAACTCTTGAGAGAGTATTGACAGCTACTAAGCGCAGACTTGTGCCAGTTTGGAATCCTTGCTCATCTCAATAAAGAAACGCCTATATCTGATGTGCTTTAAAAACCGATGGTCGAGCTAGGTAGTCGAGAAGAAAACAATTCTGGAAAGCGGGTATATCAAGCTATAGCGTTCCGAAGAGTATACAAAGCAAAGTATTGTTACTCATATCAATATGCCGTCTAAGGATAGAATGGAATTATAAAAGGAATACCATTATGGCACACATGTCATTTATTAACCTGGTATAATTGGTGTAATTGGCATAACGAAAAATAACGGAAAATTATGGCAGCTGTGGAAATCAAAGCCACCTTTTGCATTCAAAGTATTCAAACTATTAATTTGTCTGACGAATTGCAAAGGTTTAGTATTCCAGCAGGCAAAGGTGAAGGTACTGTGCCTAACACTCCTCTGCCTCCAGGGCTTCCGCGCAGGTGAGAATATATGGAACCTGCACAATGGTAGCGTGGGAGACGAGACTGTGTTCCAGTGACTGATGACCTGCCGGATGGAAAGAGTAAAAAATACTCACGCGCACACACAGATACAGAGCGATCTCGGCTTAAAACGAGAACGCCGAGACTGGGCGCATGGGGCTGCAGATCGAGTGAGTCTTGGATCTTTCAGCATAGTTTATTGGCAGGCTTAAACCTGGCAGACCTCGTGCGTTACAGGATCATATTCCCCTATACCGATGGCAAACAATGTGAATGGAAGCCACCTTCGAAATAAATACGCAAAAGCGGTTTCCATCCACCAATGCTTGGAAGAAGTAACCATTTCTGCGACGCGTCTTTTAGTCTTTATCATTTTTTTAAAAAAAAACTTGGGGTGTCTTTCTGGAAGGTAACTCCTAATTCATTGCATAGTACTTTTGTGACCTCATCAGAGCACTCACATAAAGGTACTTCGAGGTAACTGCCTTTAGAATTGTAAATGCAGTGTAGAAAATCAAGATGGAAGAAATGCTCAAGTGGCATTCTTCTTGTTCTGCTTCTGCAAACAATGCAGTAATGTCTTCCGGGTAACTGGGATGGCGCTCAGATTCGTGTTTCAGCTTATTCTACTCCCATATCATAGGCCTTTTTCTACCACCAAGGATTGTAATGTGATTTTAAACTGTGAACTCTAAAAACTGTCTTTATTACAGAAGATGTGCTGTATAAGAATACTAAATAATAATGATAAAAAAAGCATTCGTGTTGGGGTTCCATTTATAAAGGTTCGCTGCACGTCAAAAAGTTATCTCAACACTTGAGAATGTTGGGGTTTCGGCAATAGCCAAGAAATAGAATAAAGGAGTAGCTACATTTATCATGCCAGGGATCAAGTTGCCATGGCAACATAAATTACTCTTCCAAAAGGCATGCGTCATTCCCTTTTGGTCGATTAGCTTTGCCTGACCGAGATTGAGAATAGTGCAACCTATCAACGTGTTACTAGGAATATTCATATTCCAAGTTATACATTATATGAAAAGGGATCCGGTGCGATGCCTACGAGGCCGCTCTGAGACTATTGCGGGAGTCTGACATTTAAGTACTTGAATGACTCTGATTTTTATAAAAGGATAAATTAATGACACCATATGTGATACATCACAGTTGGAAAGCTTTATAAAAAAATGTATTTAATTCCTCACACATACAACTTCTTGTGATATATACATGAAACATGTTTTAGAACTAAACTGATCCCATACAGTAAGGGTATCTCATATGGAATTTTAGGTCTACTTAAAGGAACGTTTTGCGGATTCTTAAGTGTTATCACATATTGTATTTTTGGTAATTCTATCGGAACTGCTCAAACTGCGTTTTCTTCCGTCATGACATTGACGTTATGTCATTGGGGAAAAAAATGGAAAAAGTCACGAAATACCCTTTGTATAAATCCGGACCACCTTGGACGGAAAAGTTTTATCAACGAAAAGAGTGAAACAGACAGAAATATCCCAATCTTTTTAGCATCAAAGATATCAATCAATTCATTCAAACGGAGCATAATATCTCAAAGACACATATCGCCATTATTTTATACTTTCAAGCGGCTAGTTCATTACACTTCTTTCATTATTTGATTTCACTTTATGGCTTTTAGGTGTTACTCCGGTTCATCAAAAGTCACGCCCGTACCCCGTACCGACGACTGGGACCATTGCTCTGAATGGAAGCACCCCACACAAAAAAGAACTGGAAGACAGGTTTATTCTACCAGCCCAAGTTCTTAGCATTTATGGCAATCATCGGCGTCTTTTTAAGGCACTTTCTATAAATCGTCGCATTCAAGCTGAAACAGGATTTATGTTAGACATTATGTAAGAAAAGGCTTTGAGACAAAACTTACGGTAATCGACGCCATTGCTAATTGTGTATGTTCCAGTATACTTAGTCATGATGCATTTGTCCAAAAGGAGGAATTAATAAAGTGATGAGGAGGAAGAAACCAGAAATGGTAATGACACAGTCTGGATGAATTCCTCTGATGACAGCTGAAGAACTATCTACAACGTTTTGATAATTGTGTGACGGCTCGTATAAGGTAAATCCCTATGGTGCCACCTTCCAAGTATCTTAGGTAGAGGTAGTGGTACCCCAATCTTTCACCGACTAATGCCACTCCTCTCTTTGGTACTTTTGATTTCTGAGCAGCTCTGCTAGCCTACCTGGATCCAAGTATCCACGTGACCACGCCAATGCTAGACCACGTGAGGAGGACATTAGGTGAAGCGAGATCTCGTGAGAAAGTGTGCGAGAGCCTATGACCTAGGGGCGTTCCCGGATGGACGCAATAAGTCAAGATGACTTGCGCAATCTCTCATCTAAGCCAAGACAGCTAGACCTAGTAGCTGGCTCGTTTTGGCTGATGGCAGGTTAGGGAAACACGTGAGTCTATACAAACTCTGCTGTTGTTATCACAGTCACTTATAGTATGGCAGAATGATATACTAAAAGACCTCAAATATTTTTTTTTTCGAAGAAAAGGAATACATTTATATGTTTACAAAATGTCAAGCAAGATCCTGCTTTGAGTCTTCAACAAAGTGAAGAAATGCATATGTGAAAGAATGTCTTTGTTTAGGTGCCGATGCTGATTCCAGCACCTGTAAGTGATATTATCAATCCCACGCTATTCATATCGACATAGGTCATTTTAATTCTTAACTAAAACGAAAAAGGATGTTATTTCAAAAGAAAATCTATTCCTGACTAGCGCCTATCGAATTTCAAGATAATGCTTTAAGGTCATGACTGAAGTACTTGAGCAGAGCAAGCAGTGAAATCTTGTATCTAATTCGGCACGAAAACCAGCTGGCATTATACCAAGACTAATAAGATAGACTTGGATATATTATTCCCAGGAAGTATTTCCGACTCGGGACCACCAGCCATATAATGACTTCCTATCGCTGTGGAAACCATTCTCCCTTTTGGAAACATGTGAATTATGGAACATGATATCCTCCCATAGCTACAGCTTAGACAGGTGAGACTTTGATGAAGGTCGTGATATATATTGCCATCAATGGTTTAACACCTCACATCCTTTTAATAAACCCCTGCTATTTTATGTCTGGAACACCGAAGCAACCAAATATTCTATTAGGTTTTATGACCTTGTTTAGATCCATATGAGTCAAGTATATTAATCATTTCAGGGGAATCGTATTGGCCACAATAATTAAGCACAGCACCGGCATATTAAGTATATGGACTTGACAAAAATATATATAAGAGCAGTTCCACTTCTCACAACTTCATGATAATGTGCATAAGGTATGGTGGATACCAAGTAATATATGAAGTGTTCTGATCTACAATATGATACTTGAAAATTCCTCTTTAAACCATTTTATTTACATGTAGCAGCATCACTTGGAGATCACTCTAAGCCACACACTATTTTAGATCATTTGCAAGATATGAGGAGGATAATACATTCACGTGTGAACAGGCAATCTTTTGGAGTAACTAGCCAATATCAGGTGAAATATTAGGTACTCTGCTGCCTCTTACCCTTCACAATTGGGTCGTTATAGCTAAATAGTAAAAAGGTGTGTACTCGGCGAGGCATGTGTGTAGCAAACCATATGTAAAGGACTTGGCTCTCAGAGCGACTTGGATTCGTATAGTTATATATAGTGTAGGCTTAGAAGTTTTAATTCGGCATCCGACAGCGGCACGAAAACAACAGAAACAATGAAAGATTTTGTATATGAGTGTTAAGGTCTTATTGTCTGGACACATTCATCAGCTACATTGTTAAAATAGAATAGATATACAGTATCAAAATACTTGCCCAATGAAAAAAGAGAAGTAGGCATTTGATTTTGTTATCACTCGCTTCCAATATTCTGTACCAATAACCCTTCAATTGTTGGATGTAAAGTCAAATGAGGGTCATTCATTATAACAGTAGCATTAGATGTATTGTTCCAGCATTACATTGGATTACCTCTGGATTCAATGCCTAAAGTTGAAAGCAAACATAAACAAGACTTTTCTCACGCTATCCCCGCAGCGCATGCGCAATAGAAAATCCAGGGGATCCGCATAGCATTCCTAGATACATGAACCTGGGGTCAGGGTAGGGTTGGGTGCAGCCACAAGAGGCGGAGGAGGGTGTGTTTGGGGGCGGGGGTGGATCGTAGTGCAAGAGGTGTGGACGAGTGTTGGCGGAGGCAGATAGTATTTACTATTTAGCCTTCTGAAGTACACCCAAGAACGGGGATCTTTGTTTCTAACGTCCTAGTGGTGGGCGCGTTTCAGAGAACTATAAAAATAGAATCTCGAAGAAGGAAGACATACATTTATAGGTGTTTCGACGCAACAAATAGGTTGGATATTTTTGCTGGTTGAACAGCGCGTAATTTCCAAACTCGGGTAAACAACCGGATATATATACCGATTTTTTTTTAAAAGAACGAAATTGATTATTTGTTCGACTGTCTAAAAGTGTTTGACATGAATTAGCCTGTTTCAGATCAAGCGTCAAGAGTTCAGAAGTTGCGCAAATAATTAAGGCTGGCATCCGCTTCATTAAATTATAAAATTTATTCATATGAAAGATGAGACACATTGTTCTCCTCTATATTGAACAATATCATACCACCAGGAGTGATTATAAGTAAATAATGACCTAGAGCAAGTCTACTTTTTTAAGATCTCGATCCTCACCTCATCAAATAGTCCCAATTCCCAGTCCAAACACGGCGCACGCGCGACCCGGTTCCTTGAGTTTCCGGGATCGAGTAAACAACTCCACTCTTTCTTTATGGTATGATTTAGTGAACGGCCATTCAACTAAAGGAAAGGTTTACATTCCCTCCCTGAAAAATATCGTTGGATTTCTACTGATTTAACTATGAATCTATAAGTAACTAACATTATTAAACCAACATCAGCTTGTTGTGGAGATATGAAGTTGTGCGCGTATGTATGTATGAGGCGGGTTAACACCAGGTCAACATAATAATTTCAAGAAAGACACAACAGGCATTCAGACAGAACCAACTGTTTTAAACTTCACGTCCAATGAATGGCCATGCTTATTGAAATTTCTTTTCTCTACAACAAGTTGATGTTGGTATAATAACAAGGATTTTTGTAATTAAATGACCAATATGGGCGATACTTTTAATTTGCATTCATTTTATTTAAATCAATCTATACTATCGGTGACTAATACAGTAGTTTTACTTATAGATTATAAGCATTCAATAGACAATCGACTATTGGTTTGTACCAGGTCAATGTCCCTAAAGCCTAGATATCAGGATTCTAACCTAGATTTACCTGACACCAGGCAGCTGCACTATCTCTAGGGGCAACTTTCATCATAGCATGCTCAGGAAGCACACGTGGATGGTCCTGATTCCTGCCTCATTTGAAAGTCTCTTCCTCATCCATTTTGGAAGTACCGCCACTTCCTCCTCTACGATATATTATATGACCCTCCTCTCCTCAGACAGATACCAATCGCTCGATCACATATGGTGAGCACTTCAGCTGTGAGGTTTTCTGGTTCATAAAAATAAATCATGAACGAACCCATAGGGTTCCTCTGCCTCTGATTCAAAGATACCACTTTATCAAATATCAGCATCAGACGAACTGTTATCACAAAGTCCCTCAATATTTGCACATTTATCGCAGAATATTAATGTGATTCCTTGGTGGTATGCAGAGAAAATCCATATCAGTCTAAAGCTCATCGAGACACTCCTCACTTTGGGTGAAGTCACCAGAAACATTACAATTCACCTTCACCAATCCTCTCAAATAACCCACGTTTCAGACGAAAATAAAGTTCAAAATACAGTTCAACCTAACCAAACAGATTGCTAGAATCAATGTAATGCCGAATATACTCGGATTTACCTAGTATTGACCAAATTGTAACCTAATTTAGCAGAATTTCCTAAATGTGTACAGCTGCCAATTGTACATTTCTGAAAATCCTACCCCTCTCCTCTTAAAGGTTCATCGAGTATCTTAAAAACTTCCTTCCTATCAACACCCAAGTATCACCCACCCACCAGAACGGTGGAGTAAGCACCCATTAAACTATAGTTCCGAGGTAGCCATACCTTTTCAATATAAGAGGAAAAAAGCTAAAATCATATGCAAATGTACATGTAACAAAAATGCATAATGCTCTTTGTATTACAATAGAATTTCAGAATTCGAGAGATGTGTATCTATATAGATTGAGAGTTTTCTTTTACATTTTTCAAATATAAAATGTTCGTTCTTATCAGAGCAAATGCCTTCAGACGTTGTTGTTTCCTTTAACTCTTTCACAGCTTATTTTGCTTAAGTTTCATTTAAGTTAGTACGTTGAAGTAGGCAACCATATACCCATCACGAATAATTGAAAGGGGCATATGTAGACATTCTAGTACGAATATATCATTGCAGTTCCAGACATGTGAAAATACATGCGATAATGGCTGAAGGCTTTCCTGTCTTTAGCATGTCTCCTTCTGAATAAAGGGTCTGCCTTTTGGACAGGTGCTCAGCATATAAGCTTAGAACCCATATAGGTTCGATTACCTAGGAAATGTAATACCTCATTTAAAACAATATACATATATATATTCTTTTCTATCATACTATTCTTTTCTGTATTTCGGCAGTATATGTGGGGATACACATGCAACTGTAAAACGTATGCTGAGTAAATGCAACGCAACAGTTGCCGTCTGATCTTCAAAGGATCTCTAAATTGATATATCTGTGAAGGGAGGAAACGAGGAATGTGAAAGTACTGTAGCCCGGTGAATCATTGCACATGTATACGTTTGCATTGTGGCACAACATACTCAGGTGCCAAAGAGGCCCAGTTCAGGCTCTTAATGCGAATAGTGGCGTGGCTGGTAAGGCACAATCCATTATTCCAGACGGCCTATTCATTAAAACATGCCATTAAGAATTAGCTTAGGCATAGGTTTAACATTAATATGATTGGTTTACCGATTCACCTAATAGTACCTGAACTACTAAACTATTTTCTTTGTGGAACGCCAGGCTGTGGATGGAGGTAAATATGATCCAGCGTGCATTATGCACGGCCATAAAGTAACATTAGGTGTCTACACACCCCTGTAGCTAGTCATCATTCAATGCTATGTGGAACCGACCCCCATGACCCCAACCTTCTGCTGAACAGCACTCTTCGTGAAGAACAGGCTGGTCGTGATAGGCCCGGAAGTCAGAGTCTGCGTGAAATTTGTTCCTTCAAGAACTCGAAAGTCAAACCTGATGCAATGTATGATTTATAGAGAGAGCTTCGATGTTTGACAGTGATCAGTGGTAAACATGATCCAATACAACAATCTTGAGTACGCAAACGAGCAGACATGCATATTGTAGATGCATGATTTGCAATACTTTGCTTCCTTTCCACTTTCACTTCACCATCGATATAGATCATATATTGCATTGACATGACTGTGCCAAATTCACTCTGACCAATTCTTCTCCATGTTGTTTTCATTTATTTCACAGTTGTTTCTTTAATACTCTGACATTAAAACTTCAGCTTTGCTGCACATTAATATAGCGTTGCCTTTTAGAATAAAGAAACTAAGTATTCTAGATGTGACATGATATCAACATGTCCAAATATAACCAACGCGTATGTTAAATATATTTAATCTATTGACCGCCAAATTAAATTTTAGTTTCAGTTTTGTTTATTCAATAAAACTTACATCAAATTGACGCTATTCTCAGCTCATCTGGATTCAAGTATTGTGAAACTATTGTTAAAAATGCAACACATAATACAGGAATGATATGTTTTACATGAACAGTGGGGGGTTTAATAATAAATCGTAAGACATAATCTTATGTACAAGATTGTCTTAAATGTGATGAAGATGTCGTAAATATTTACGAGAAATCTTAAATTTTAGTTATTTTGTAAGATAGTATATTACTATATAGAATGAACTTCATAAAATTGTTAATTACAGTCCTATCAGGTACTTGTCTTCATGGAATTTCATTTTCCATAACCATTACATTAAGATAACGTTCAGACATAACATGATACTTTAGGTTGAACAAACTCGTGATGATATGAATATAACGCCGTGTTATTATTTCACAGATTCCTAGTAATTTACAGACGTTATTACAAGACAGACGCAACAAGACATCGGCAGAGTCGACAGGCGTATTTGTTATGATTGTTTAAATGTAAATGGCCTTATTTTGAAATTTAAAAAAAAATATATATATTAATCAAATTTCATAATAACAAAGACATGTTTCTACAGAGTGGCTAATGGTTTCACTGCACGAGGTTTGGTTCATACTGCATCATGCACCGCATAGATGTACTTACGTCATGCACTTGGTAGTATAATGAAAGTATTCACTTATGTCAAGCCATGCACTTGGTGGTATAATGAAAGTATTGAAGTAATCTCTATAAATGATGGTGATAATTAAGATGACCTTTGAAAAAATGATAGTGCTAAGCATAATATTTGAATGAAAAGAAAATAATTGAATAAAAATGGAAAGATTCTGATGATCTAGATGACGGTGATGATTAATAGGAAAACAATCTTTCTAAAAACTAGTGCTAACTATCATAGTGAATTTGAAAACTATCAAATGCTCTTCCTTAGGTAGTTAACTATTTCACTGCACAAAGTTTGGTCCATACTGCATCATGCACAACATGGATGCACTTACATCAAGCGATCATTGTGGTATATTGAAAGGATTGAAGTATAATCTCTATAGATGACGGTGATGATTAATAGGAAAACAACCTTTCTAAAAACTAGTGCTAACTATCATAGTGAATTTGAAAACTATCAAATGCTCTTCCTTAGGTAGTTAACTATTTCACTGCACAAAGTTTGGTCCATACTGCATCATGCACAACATGGATGCACTTACATCAAGCGATCATTGTGGTATATTGAAAGGATTGAAGTATAATCTCTATAAATGATAGTGATTACTGATAGGAAAGCAACCTTTCTTCAAATAAGTACCAAGTATAAATATTGTTAAAGCGAAAAAACTGTGAAGATTTTCCTTCGCTTGTTAATTATTCCACTGCACAAAGTTTGGTCCATACTGCATCATGAACTGCATGGATGCACTTACATCAAGCCACTGTTGTGGTATATTGAAAGGATTGAAGTAAGCTGCATAAATGCTGGGCTGCTCATGAGAGGGTTCACACTCCTTCAATGCAAGGATTCGGGATGTCAATTTGTCAAAGTTTCTTTTTATCAGTTTTTGATACCAGTCTACTCATTCATAATATAAATAACTTTCCATCACCTGACACATTTTGATAAGAGGAAATCGTCACTAGATTTATCAAAAAGTATTGATAAAACCGGTTCAGACTAGGTCCAAATTAAATGGCTAGAAGATAATGTGACATCTGAAAAATGTAAATCCAGGTACAATATTCTAAAGTGTAGATATATAGGGTCGAATGTGAGGCCTACGATGCAGCTGCTATAGGAGAACACTTATGCATAAGTCAGCTAAGCCTTTGATATGTTTCTGGATTATAGCCTGTGTGTTGATGGTATTCTTTACTCAAGTGACTGTGACCCAATAGACAGCACCAGGCACTCACTCATATCCCTACTGGCCATGGTCTGATTATTTATACCCTGGGAGTGTTTATATACCATTGACTGTCAGTTTACTTGGCATTGGTCACACACCTACTTAGTGCGAAAAGATCCACGAATTGCATATAACAAATCCCTAATATTGTTAATCTAGACCTAAGTATCGATTCATACTGACTTCCGTGGTTACGCACAACTTAGGCAATCAAGAAAAAGTGACTATTTCATACGGCAGGTCGATTGACTTTGGCAATAGGATTTTGATGGCTGTTACGAACTTGATTATCTAACAGCTCAGATCACTGGTATCGCAGAGCCTAGTACCATACGATGTTTACTTAGGGGTGCTGGGCACTTTGCAGTGGATGCACCATGAATTAATGGTGTATATATAGCTTAAGTTAGAGGTGATGTTAAGAGAGTGCTCTGCATAGGCAATACACCTTATCCTCGCAGTGTTTAGGTTATGGAAACATCTTGTATGGATACACAGGATTAAAGTTAAGTACTTGCATCATACAAACGGAATACATATTTTAGCGTTTCATTTCATGGTAGATTAGCAGCATGAATCTAATTCTCTAAGGTGTCACACTGCGGTTCGAAGGATAAAACTACACCAGTAATTTCGTCGGTAAACTTAATGTGAGAGATAAGTGTATTTATTATAAATTTATCGCCGTTATCTAACCTTTGCTAAGACGATTTCATGGAGATTTGGCGAGAGCAGACAGAATATAGCCTGTTTCCCTCTGAACATGAAGAAAAATCACTTATTTCACTATAATGTACCGCATATATTATACACTTCCAGTTGAGTGAAATCATTTCAACACGACTTTATTTGATTCTCCATTCTCTATTCTCCAATAGATACACTTAGAAAACAGTTTCATTACAAAAATTGCCTAAAATATGACATCTTAGCCCCATGTTATTGGAGGTTGCATTGAAATCGTGGCCGGGTCAAAAACAAGTCTATGACATACTGACTCGCAGCCATTACGTTGCAACATCATAGCACGTCAGCCCTTTCAAATCATACCACCAACTGCTGTCGTAAAACGGAGCCATGCAGCTAACGTAGAATAATTTCCTGCCAAGAAGTCATTTCTTTTTAAAAAATAATCATGAAATGTAAAGTTCTTCTTATTGTCATGTGAAAAAGGGGCATGTTTCTTTTATTTAATTTTAGGTGGAGCGATTATATTACACAGCGAGAGATGTATTGCGTATTGGGAACACAGCACAAGAACAACTCGTCCTTCTGACAACGCTTCTCTGAAACCTGTAAGACGCTTATTACTAGACTGTTCTAGTTGGAGCAAATGAGGAAACGCTTCCTGCAATCTTTCTCTCCCAAGGTATAATAGTATTGCCATATATCACACCAAGCAACCGAGGCTAAGAGGAGAGAGCGCTAGAGATGAGAAAGCAAGGCATGGAAGGACCCATCCTAGGCTCCCTCTGGCATCGCATACAGCCCGCCACCGGTATGCGTTTTCCAGCATATTGAGCACCGTGCTGGGAGCTCTTTGCTACCATGGTAACCTGGCCAAATGCCGCCGCCATATTGGAGAGTTGTATAAAAAAGGGAACTTCGTTTCGGGGTGAGGAGAAGACAGTTACTCCCTCATTCAAACTGTAACCACCGAAATCATATGTTTGTTGCAAAGCAATATGTTTTAACTATTATGGTCTCAACAGATTGCCAATTTAATTCGAATGCTTGGGGAAAGTTTTAAACTTCCGGTAAAACCTCTGAGTAATATGGAGTAAATGTTTGGAATGAGCGATCCATGTCCTGTACACACGACCTTGAAAGGTGCCAGATTTGACCTGTATCTTCCACGCATACCTTTCTCTTCCTCCATAAATGTCTGGATCCAAATGGTATACTTTATAATTCCTTTCATTTGTAGAATACTTCTTTATATATGATAATAGATACAGCAATTGGATCCGGTTATAATTGAGGAGCTCAGAATGATGGATGGTGGATTGGTGATATCAGCTAAATTGGTTAGAATTCATTATACCATTTAATCCCCACTGCGTCACACTAATTAATCACTCGCTGAAATAAAATATATGAACCGCAGTGAAAGACGCCACAAAATTATATAATTATATAAACTGATAGGAATGGTGCATATTCAAAAGAATCAAGGTTATATAAGAAAGAGATCAATGAACATAATTATATGAAGTAATATGAAATTATTCATTAGTTGAATACTCGCATCAGTCCTGTACGACGTTATGGAACTGATTCAAATTCGTGATTCTTCGTTTCGTAACAAATTCCATCTGCCAAGTGGTCTGACGGTTCGGAGTGCATGGCACAGTGGCAGTTTTGAGCAATTATCACGGTAAATTTTCCAAACCCACATAGCAGGCGCCACAGAGTCTTGCATTTCATTATAAACTCCAGAATAAATGGTCCATTCATCATAAATCCATTGATATATGTTAGATGTTTGTGATATAATAATCCTCACCTTTGTCTAAAATAACCAAGAGGATGGAAGAAGCGTGATGGTCACCGAACTGTCCAAAACTACAGTGAAGACGACGAGGGAATTACTTTGGAAGCTGAGCTTGCCTCGCCAACTATATAAAATAATATTGGGTGAGGATGTCAGACCGAAGCCGTCTGCAAAGCCTCCCCTTCAGGTTTACCAACCTAGCGACCGGATTATGTTTCCAAGGGATGCAGAAAATTATGTCTGCTACGACCTGGCTTATTCCGATGGTCTAGTTATAACAGGTTACTGCATGTGCGATTATATCAAGGTCAGCATACTTGTTTGGAGGAAATTACACGTTCGTTCCATTATACTCGACTGGTATTTTTGAAGCAACTATCTACACCTGCGATTATTTTTAGATATCGTTCATTTTTACATTGCGAACGTTCTCCTCCTTGAATCTCTATTGTCGCAAGGTTGTTAACAATCATGAACACACGTTATTCAACATCACAATATTGGAATTCTGTTGGAAGGGTTCACATTTGGGGTTTAAAATGTTTAATATGGGAGCTTAATTGGAAGATGTCACAGAGATCTCAGTAAAATCTCTTGTTAGCAATAAAGAAGTCAGTGTGTGTTGGTGGTCTGAGGTACCTGTCTGTTTGATCATGCAAAGGTGGTCACCCCCACTGCTAGGCAGGAGATAGAGAAAATAGGATGGTTTGGAGGTAAGAATGGGTGTTGGAGCACGCGATATGGGGTTTTATATTGAAGAGGGTAACACACAAGGACAATGGGAGATAAAAAGTTAAAACCAACCCTTTGGCAAAGATATTCTGGTGTGGAATTGAAGTCAGTGTCGCACCACGGGCAATAGGCACTGAAAGGTACTCAGATCGACCAGAGACGCGCTAGTCGCCTCGTTCTAAATAAGCACTCCTGCTGCCGCTTCAGCTTCAGTCTGTGACGTCACAGTTCAGCTCTTGAGTTCTCGCGGTACTTCATGAGAGTGTTGCTGCCTGCCGTTGGCCAGAAGCTCGTGGATGGCCAGGCTAGTTACCTCGGTCTCGGTTCTGGATTCTCCTTGTACCCCACAACCCACACCCATCACACATGGGGGGAATATTAGAGACTGCCTTAACCTTGAAGGTATCTGACTTATCCAAAATATAGTAATAAAAATTCTTTAACGGTGAAATAGTATGGTATGGGAATACTGTATCTTATTTCACCTTTTTTTCTCACGCGGTTCCCCTTTGTTTATGACTGATCATAAATATTTTTAGACCATTTATCAGTGGTTGAAAAATATCCGTTTCGTTATCTCGCTATCTGATGTAAAAACGGCATTTCTGTAATTTGTCCTGTCGTATAAATCTATCAAAATAAGGATCCTATTTAATGAATAAAGTTAATTGTGTCAGCTAGCATGTGTAGGCCTAATCAGTCAGCTAGCATGTCAGACTTTTTGCTTTCAGAAGAATGGCAAAACAAGTCAGGAGGGTGGCTTGAAATGATACTTCCCAAAGGAGGCAATCATATCAAATAAAATTAGTAAAAATCAAACCAGTAATACCAAGTTTTGTTTCAAATCTTATATCATAATTCTTGTTGCGGAAAAGCATTTATTTTAGTGTAACTTATTGATCACTTGAATATTGTACCGTGACTACTGAATATAGCCTGCACATATATGGATACAAAATCATATAAGCTATATGAATATGAATGCATAAACTCTTGATGCAAATTTAACATCATCCAGACGCAACCAAATATCAGAGTGGACTTTTCTTGGGAATTGTTTCAATGAATGATATATCTTTTATATAATATTTGGAAAAATAAAATATACACACACTTTCGTGCCACAGTAGGTTATTCTCGTGGCGCGGTTGCTGCTCCTAGGTTGGTTGTATGGTGGGAGGAGGAGAGGGCGGGAGATACCAGGTCCTACCCACCTTATATGTCCAGGCAGAGCCTGAGAGGAAGGAGGCGAGGCAGGCGGGGACCTGCTGCACAGAAAGCCTGGAGCCTGGAATAGCTAGCAGAGGCTAGATACTCGATACAGGAGTACCGAACCACTCGTGCCAGAGCTCTGTCTGCTCAGTCCCACTCATGAAAACTCGTGGCAGCAGTTCATGAATCTGGGGCCAGTACAACACCACCTACTTTATAAAATACCCTTACTCACGATATGTCTGTCGAAACACTTCTGCCTTCACTAGCAATTAAGCAAGCGTTCCTATGTGTGAATATGAGTAAATATGATAGATATGAAACCCTTCGGTATTGATATTTAGAATAATAATTTATGAAGGAAAATTGTATCCGAAATCATTTACAATAGCCAGGATACCACCGGATTATATTGGATCCAATACCAAATTATCGCTTAGAACTTATTCCATTGTTTAAAAGTTCAACGTCAGCTATCTTACTCGATTATCGACAGCTTCCTCCAATTTTCTTTACGAGAATTCTTTATTTGATTGGTGGCCAGCAGTGTGATAGAATCGATTTATGACTGGTTTGTGCATGGCGTATCTACCTGATTTTGAATAATCTACCGGTAAAGAAATTGGAGCATTAGTTCGCGCAGCTAAACCCATTTCCTTGTGGAATAGTGACAAAGATAGTCCATCCAGGTAGCTACTCTATGCTTAATGCAGACTCCAGGAAAGAAGATGGATTGCTGAACCGGAAGCAGATGGCGGGAATGCAATAACAGAGAATGATGGACAGGTTAGACCCCAAATCTTGCCAGGTCTGAATATATGTGTATTAACCTGGGAAAATCAAACCTTCCTTCCTTAAAGACTTTCAGAACATGCAGGAATATCACCTCTGCATGGTCGACCTAATAATATTGTGTGGAAGTGTAAATGACCATTATCTAATACCATCTCCATATCTTCCTTGGTGGATACTTTTGGGTTAAAACACTACGTACGCCATCTTGAGCAATCTAAGGAGGTTATCTTAATTGGGATATAAAATTGAATTGATATAGCATAATACTTTCATATATAGAGATACCTTTGTGGTATGGAATGACTTGAAAAATAAATCACATCTTCTTCTAATAAATTATTTTAAGTGGAGACGTGAAATACAATAACCTAGTCAATATCAGAAAGATATCCATAGCCGAGACAACATGGGTGGTATTGTGTCAAAATGTGAATCACATACGACCGTTCCTAGATAGGTAACAGACGTAGCTAGTCTTGTTTGCGAGAGAGAAAAGTTATGTATCGGCAGTATTATATATAAAGGTAACGCCTACAACATACCCCCACTACACTGGTTTGCACTACTAAAAACGTAGCAAGTTATTGGTATTTGCAAAGCCCCATCATAAAAGGGTGGGTGGATGGGTGGGTGGAAAATATTCAAGACCACGATATGTTACTGCCTTATATTCAATGTCGGGCGTTTATTGACATAGATAATCTTTGCAGCAAGGTTACCTACTTAGTCTCTACAGGCTACATAGTTTTGCCCTAGTTCCGATGGCAAAAGTATAAAAAGTGAGAAATCTATCAATGACCTCGTACGTACTATGATAAGTAGTTTTCATTTATGATGTGCCTTTGTGGAGGAGTATTTTCCATCGCGTGCCCCCAAGTGTCTGGAAGACCAGTCCTTCTCACCTTGCCAACCCTACAGTCTACTAAATCATTACCACCACAGCCGAAGCACTGACGCGACGACAGTACATCATTGGAGGTTGGCACCGGGAATTCCCCACCTAGATATTCCAAAACTCATACCTGAAGTACGTTTCAATGACGCAAAATAAATAACGAAAAATAATGAACTGGGGAAAGGTGACTAAATCATTTTCAGTCTAGTCTTCTACACCAAAATTATCAAGCGGTTCAGGGTTTAGACTGGAAATGTGTAATATTATATTGCATACATACGCTTACTATTTTTTCATAGTAAAATTAGAACGGCCAAAGACACTACACATTTCTTTGTTTGATGTGTGTGGTATACCATGGATTTGGTGCGTACACACATGAAAGCAGGAACACGGCTACAGCTGTAGTATGCATATGCACCAAAATCAACCAAATAACAAACAACCTACAAAATGATTTGCATAACCTTTCTCTTTGGTGTCTAATAAACAAGATCTTAATTAGTACAAACTAAACCAATAAAAGTACTGAGATCTCTTCCCCATACTAAGCTCAGGTCCAGATGGTCAGCAAGTGGTATAGAATTCACCCTAGCTCTGATCATCGACGGAACCACTTCAGAATTCCACAATATTTTTAATGTCCACATACATTTTAGTATCAAGAGCATCTGCCAGTGTGGCAACTCTTAAGGACCAGGGGAATGATTGTAAGGATATTGCGTTAAGATACACAAGTATAATGATCCGTCCATTACATTTATATATAAATATAACTCAATAGATCTGCTGACAGTATGTATAAACATACTACTAACAAAAATCTCGAGAAACTACAAGTATTACATAATAAAGCCATTTTTGTTATTACAGAAAAAAACGAACAAATGATTATAGAAGCACAGCATGAGGCATTAACTAGGTGTATTACCCACTACAGATGAGCAGGCGTCTGACCAGAGATCCAACTAATTTAGATTCAAGCAACTAACTTCAAGATCCAAGAGAGATATCAACCCGTAATTTCGGTAGTTCACAGATCTAAAGGCGAGCCCACGTAAATACAAAAAGAAAACCTTTCAATAGTGGAAGTTATAAATTATATAAATTAATATTAACGAAATATATAATGTTTTCAATCAGTAGGTTCTACAGTATTCAGATTGCGAAGGCTATTATCCTTCTCCTGCGCGGTCCCTTTAAGAAACAAGTGGTACAAATAATCTGCTGCTAATCCATATTGGATAATCTACATAATTGTTAAAAGTATAAGAAACAGTTGCCTATTATTTTACCCACATTGTTACTTCAAATTGCGGGGAACGTATCATATCTGCCTTTAAACTCAAGAAATGAGTGATTAGTTTGCACCCTTTTTGTTTCTACGGGTATTTTGTATTTAATTATTTCTATTCAGCCAGACATTATGTATTTACACACTGTTCTCAGTTACAGCTGTACATCTAAGTCAAACGAAGCATTAGATGTACAGCTGTAACTGAGAACAGAAATATTAGAAAACCAATTCATGATAGTCCAAGGAAAGGCAAAAATATTGTTCATACAAAGTACCAGGAATTCACACAAAAAATCATTTCCTTTACTGATAAAACAGATCCGTGAAGTATCTATTTGCTAGGGTATATCCTTAAGAAAGTATTATGCAGATTAATCAAGTTTTTTTTAGAAAGAGAATGGTACTTAACTCCGTAGAAATACTAGGAGTTCTATTCAAAAAATTACTATCATTTCAAATTTTATTTTTGTAGGATCAGGTCAGACCGTTCAAATTAAAGCAGATCACTTGTTGTGTATTCATGTATACGTACACATGTATTTAAAACTGATCAATCCTATAACAAGTTAACCCGGTTATATGTCTACATGCATGCATGTATTGAAATCGATGTTACTATCCATTCGCCGGTGGAACTTGTGTACTTTGATGGATTTATATGTGACAGCAGTTCATGTAGAGAAGCTTGCAAGGAAGTGCACTTAAAAACTAAACAAACATGCTGTACCCCGCCTGTTTGTGCAGGCGGTTCCAACTTGCTCCTTATGGCTCAAACAGTGCTTTACCAGATCGATGGGAAGTGTGTTAGTGGAACTGGTATTTTGTGATGTGTCTTGAACTCCGCATTTGTAGCACACATTCTAATTTTGGCCTATTTCCAAAGGATAGAAAAGCAGAAAAACAAATTTCCATAAGAAGTTAAGGGTTGAAATTTTCGAGCAACTTGGATTTATAATGAAGCTTTGCAGTGAAGAAAAAGCATTCAGTCGCATGATGATATGTGCCGTGGTTATATAGAATTGTTGAAGTGTATGATCTCTTAGTTTCTTCTTTCTACGATTTTCTATATCAAGTTTTAAAAAAGTACATTTTTATTCAACAGGTCATAACATAACGAGATAAGAGATTACTCGAAAATTGATTCAGCTTAATAACAACAATCATGTGTTGTAATTATCATTAAATATTAGGATTGCAATAGCCTATGTGGATCCGGATCCAACACTTTATTAGGGAGGTTCAGCACGTCTAACCTATACGTAAACGTATCCGTATCTCTGATGATACATAAATATGTTAAAAGGAAGAAAGAGATAAGATAAGATATAAAACAAAATGTTATATCTCACAATTTATTTTTATACTTAGAAATGCGACGTAATTCACAAAAAAGATTCGTATACGGTTTCGTAATTGAGATAGGTTTGCTTGCGGAACCTCCCTATTATTAACCCCAAACCCAAATTAAACCTGAAGCTGTCTAACAATGTGAGTTATAGAATCCCAAAAATGTAGCAAATTCCAATCCTACATAACACTGTTACTGTCACGTAGGCCCAGACTAATGTGCCTTTCCCAGTGTAGGCGTATAGGTGTCGTGGTTTATTGCAGGAGGAACGAGCTGACCAGAGTGTCAAGCGATGATTACCAAAACTTAGTTTTGGGTGATGGATGGTGTACACACGCGTTTGAATACCATCCCTGCGTCCCTATAATCTGTTCTTTCCTTATGTTGAATCCAACTCCATATTCACAACCCATGGACAAACCAATTGCTTGGAGAATGCTTTTCAAGTTAGGTTCAAATAGCCTTAGCCAATGTGAAATAGAGGTTCCAGTTTGTATTGATCACGTGGAGATGCCAAGATGAAAGCTATGTATCTTAGTCATTTTAGATGTTTAGAGTAGTTTTAATAGTACTCCAGATTGATATACATAACTGCCTCCTATGTTAGAGTACATGCGTCTACAGAACATTATTCTGTAATAAATAATGGAGGTCAATTACTCGAAGAACTTCCCTGCACTGCTTGTTCCCTGTGAGCCTTGGGGTATTTGTAATTAACATTTCCAGTTCTGTCTTGGTCCAAACCCTCAGATCAGATAAGAATGGTATGTCAGTGATTGGACCCCTACCTCGCTAATCGGTATACTGGCCTAGGACTAGGCGTTCTAATGGGAATATAATGGCATTTTGCGGTCTTAATGGAATAATAATGGCAGTTTGCGAGAGGCTTTCCCTCCGTTTGAAGGGACTCTCTCATCTTTGGGCCTAGACTGAGTTACCCCACCCAGACATTTCCAGTGGCTCTAATGTGTACTTGGGAGGTGCCTTGGCTGTAGAAAGACACGGAATATTAAACAATCTGGTGGTTGCCCTATATATGAGGTACCTTCTCCCCTCCAATAGTGCAACATTCTTTGTTATTAAACACTAGAGTACCGCGGTGGCAACTGTATACCCTTCTCTCTCACAAACCCCAGGTGGGCTAGTGATCCTCTTAAGTTGCACTACTATCCTGTAACTAGTACAATCAATCATTATATAAGATATGGGATAAAGGAACTAGTTCAATGCAAGGAAAGTATTTATTATATACCTTGTATTATGATACTTATCAATATTGTAGTGCTTATTGATATGAATTACAATAAAGAATGTTTTGAGCCATTTCGTAATTAATCCTTTTGATTAGAAATAGTTGTTGATATTTTGTCAAAGTATTGTAATATATATGAGGTTTTCACCGATATAGTGGTGTAACCACGGAGTTGGTGCATGTTCCTGAGCTAATGGCGAATAGATGAAATTGGTAACTGCAGGAGGTGCCTGGATTACAGAGTTCTCTCACCACCCACGACCTGCAACTAAATTATAAAGGTAGCCAGCCGTACGTACTAGGGCCTTTGCATACGAACGATTCATTGGTCTTAGATAGGCCTACTTTGCCGACATGATTTTGTAGTATGGCTACATGCATACAATCATTTCTTCAGAGATGGAAAGTTATTGCCAGGCATAATTTTTAAATATTTAAGTAACATTTCAGCAAGATGGGAATGGCCCATGAACAAAGTATCAGATATATTTATGCATGCATGAATACTTTGACGAATTTAAACGTAGGGTGAAAGCTATTCTTTCGCCGTGAGAGTGTGAAACATTATAATGACTCAAATTGAGAGAGAGGTCATCTATATTTATTGTGTAACATAATAAGCAATAAGTTTATTGTGTAAATATTAGCCCATAATTCATTTATAAATATACCACTCAAACGCTTTGACGATAATATTTGTACATGTCTTTAAACCCTCCGGCTCAGGTCCCAAAGGACGACCTCCATTATGCTGATATGGGGAGCACTCTTTGAAATGTTAATATTACCATTGTACCTAGCTCGAACACCTAAATAAAATTGAATTTTTAAACAAATGGCCCATTCATGAAAGCTGACAATGTTTAGGTGCCCTGTAAGACCTGTTAGGTCTCTTAACCCTGAAGTTACGTCCCAGTTCCAAGACAGAATGTTTCATGTCCTGATGATTTACCACCCTTGTATCCAGGTATTGGCTCCTTGCATGTACTCTATAGTGTATAACCAAAGGGTTGCTGGTGTTACCTTGTAACTCACCTCTTACCAGCAAGTGGCGGGAGCAGGGAGAGTTGGGGTTCTAGGTTGTATTAACACATAGCGTGATGGGACTCCCTAAGTATAGACCAAACCCTCAGAGGCCGAAATACTTGATATCAGGAAAAACACACTTCAAACATTTTAGATGGTACAGACCTTCTTTCCTCCAATGGTCACTTATAGAAGCAAATCTAATCTTTCTGCTGCTCTAGTTTTCTTTTGTTGGAGCTTCTTGGATTGATTAAATTGTCAGACAAATCTTTCGAGTGAAAAATCAATGAAGACCTGTTCCGCACTTATCACAAACCTAAAAGGGGCACGAGTATCGGGGAGTCCCAGCAGCAGGTTGTCGTGAATTGATAAACTAGGGTACTATATGACCTGGAGCTTTGACCGTCCATTACCCTGTGCTGACAATACGTGGGACATTCAGAAATAGACAGATGCAGGGTTCAGCACAGTTCAGGGGGTCACTTCTGTTCCTCTCTTTAAACATCCAACCACTGTTTATCTATCTATCGATGGATCCTATCAGTCAGTCTGTTCTTTTCACTCTTTTCACTCTGCCAATGCAGTTTCCGCCACTCAATGTTGATCGCGAGATCTCCACTGCACGAAAATGTACCCATCCCGCCAGGAAACTGTGCCTATAGCGAGACTCCAGCAGAGTATCGGATTTTATTTTTTTAAACAAATCTTTATTCAGGTTGTTGTATTGGGATATGCCATGAGGTTTATGTGGCTCGGTCTTCTGTCACACCCTGAAATGTGGGATTACATCAAAATTTGAGTGTGTGAGTCATTGAAATTATAGTCATTTTGAACATAGGATATGGTTGGTGATTAATGGGAATTCAAGGGTGGTGAAAGGGTAGTTGAAGGTGGTGGTGATGGTGAAAGGGGAGGGAATAGTAAGGTATCGTAACTGGTGTCCGGTGTTTCCCCCGCCAACATTCTCCCCGCCGACAATCTCCCCGCCGCAATCTCCCCGCCTCCATTTCCCCGCCTTACACTTTCCCCGCCCGTCATTCTCCCCGCCAAATTGCCTCCCCGCCGACATTTTCCCCGCCTATTTCTTTTTCCTACAGGAGTAGGAATCTTATGTTATGTGTCTGGATATATAAGTATATCTTGCGGACGATTATGTTAAACTAATGTACTTTATATACTACTGGAGCTTACTAAAACAGGGGGGCTTTGCTCTGGATCTTCCATGCTGGTGGCAAGGGTTGAATGATATATTATTAAATATGATTACCTAATAATGTCCATGTAGAATTATGAATATGGCAGTGCCTATGTCGAGGCATTATTAATAAATAGAAACACAAGAAATTTTGATGCCCCAAAATTAAAGACCCCTCGTTTCAGAACTAATCCTTCTCAAACCAAGTTATGATTTTTAATTATTCATTACTAATTAAGCCCCGGGAAAATGTTGGCGGGGAAAATGTTGGCGGGGAGGTCGTTTGGCGGGGAGAATGTATGGAGGGGAGAATGTCGGCGGGGAGATTTTTGGCGGGGAGATTGCGGCGGGGAGAATGTCGGCGGGGAGGTTGTTGGCGGGGGAATGACCTAGAACCATTGTAACTATAGGATACAGTGGTAGGAAATGATTATATGGTAGTAATAATAATAATACAAGGATATTCAAGGAAGTTCGTGCGTAAGTGCATAAGTGCACTAGTTGGCTGAAGTTATGGTTCAATCTGGTTGACATCAGTCAAGGTTGGAGCAATTGAGCTATAATTTATAACAATATAACAATACTACGATTTGCAGTACGGGGGTCAGAGTCAGTATTAGAATTAGAAATCAGGATTATGAATGTGGTTTAAGAGAATGTCCCGTTTCAACTTAATTCAACTTAACTTGAATAGGACCATGGGCGTATTTCACAGTTGTTGAAATCATTTATTTAGGCCAAAGATATATCACTTGTAAAAATGACAAAGCTCAAAAACAATTTTCGCTGCGCGAATGTTCCCCATGTGTAGCCTACTTTTAAACTATAAAGATGAAAAAGAATTCTGTCAATCATAACGTTGATATATTCTATCGTTAAACTCAGATATTAAATGAAATGGAAGAAAATGCAACACCTTTAACCAAGCAGTCTAACTATATATGTGACTGTCATAAACAGATATATAATTAGATTCTTCGGCCAGAAAATATTTCGGGGGCGTCAGTACTGCATTAGAACACTTAACTCTTCAAAATTCATAATTGATATCAATACGTTGTAATGATTATCAATTTAGGACCATCGTTACCTCTCTAGTATTAATATTCAGGAATCCTTACTTAAGATGTACATTAGGGAGGGAATTTGCTATACACACAATACTATTTCTTATTCTTATGTTAGACATTTCCTACCAAAATGCCTGCTCAATGACAAATAGGCAAGTAAGAAACACCTTAAGTAAGGATTTCTTATAAAAAAAAGGCCCACGATCAAGCTCAAGAGTGGGTTTCGATGTATATATACAATTACTAAGCACACAGCCTTTCATCGATATTCAGTTATAAAAAAATATCCTACGAACGAGAGGACAGTGTTTGTTCTAAGAACGATATTGAGCAGAGGGAAGCATTGGATGTGATACTATTAGTGTCGGGAAACATTATTGTATTTGATGAAATCTGGTGCAATCACAGATACCCGAATGTCCATAATAATGCACTACACGAACTGCGCATGATGATTTTGAGTTCATACAATTTTGTAGACACAACTGATCGGGTTTCGTGAATGTTTCTCATTATCACAAGAACGCAAGACAACCACATTAACCTGTGAAATAATAGCTAAGACTCCCTCGATGGTCGTTCCCGCAGGGAAAAATGATATATACTGAGTCGAATAAAAACACGCCAATTATTTTTATCCGTAGGACCCTCCTCCGATATATCCAAAACGCCTCGTCCGAATGAGGGGGCGTGCTGTTCTTGCTTCAAGAAAACATATTGAATGCTTTGGGCAGGTTATTTTTTACAGCTAGCTATGCCTACCTGTGTTTCATCAGACATGTGCTGTGTATAATAAATTATGACTGAAAGCGTACGTCTATAACCAGGTGAACTACTCGATGCCTGAATATCAGTATACATTCAACAAGATTATGGTTACTACACTCCAGACCACAAGCAAAGGGATGTCTCAAGCTGGAGTACAATTGTATACAACTCAATATGAACTACTATGAAAAATAGTTTTGGAATAACGCATAAATATCTTTCCAGGAGAGATTGATTTAATTGTGAAGTTAAACTACTTCAATAATTGTACACACATTATAATCTTGTCCTTTGGCAAATTAACCGAGAATGGTTTTGTTCTCAGACCTGATACACTCGGGAAAGTGGGTCGCATTGACACTGTATCAAATTTGCGTTTTGGGTGGTGGCTTAATTATTAATTGCACATGGCGCACTATACGATCGATATGAGTTGCAGGTAGATGATCCCATACCCCAATAGGGAACCAGTCTTATACTGTAGTGTTGTATGGATGACATTATGAACATGCGAACACCATCACAACGGTCTGGTCTAGGTGCATAGTTGTAGGCCTTTCTCCCTTTAACCCTTAATACATTAGGCTACTTCAACACCAATCACAATCTAATTACTAATACTAATTAGTAATGTTGACCATTTAAAGTATATAGCTTATGTTACTTATATTGGCGTTGATTTTTTTCATTATCTGTGCGAGTGCAAAGTGACTCCTAATATAAACTCATGTAAATAAATCTAGGATTACATATATTGTGTTCCTAAAATGTATGTATGCCCTCTTAGCTATTCTAGGATCATATAACAGAGCAGTGTATTGACAGTACCGACAAATTGGGGAACCCAAGCCAATGCACCCTCTACAATATGCCACAAGGGTAATTGGTTAGGATGCTCTATTAACTATTTGAAAACCGAAGAGATACCTACGTTTTCAATGAGTTAAGATGAACTACAGTCTAATGGCATCAGTTAGATAATGCTTTGCATTAAGATCATTTTTTAAGGTTTCCCCCGCCGAAGGCGGTACGAGCGCCGAAGGCGCTCGTACTGGGAAACCTTATATAGGTTCCACTTTTCTGCCTGCGTCATGCCTGCTGTAACGACGTCCGCGTGCTGTCTATAAATAGAATCACAACACAAGCACAATTCAGTCTATTGCCACCTGAATTTCCGACACATCGCGGTGATTTTACGCTCCAGCAAATTGATAAAAAAAACGCTATTTCTACTCGAACTACATTGCCAAGATGTTGAAATTCAGAAAGAGCATGCTTTTCTACCCCAAAATATGTGTTTAAATTAAGTTCAGCCTTTAAATGAGGCAGATATGAGAGAAAGTTTTCAGTTACATAAGTAAACAATAAAAGAGCTTGCCGACGATTGTAGGCTTACATCTTCTGGGTTGTGGCAGGGCTGTCGGGACTGAATGGCCAAAAACCTCTATGGCCAAAAGCTAGCTAAAGCTGCCAAAAGTTTATAAACCTTTTTCTGAATTATTAGTTGGGTTTCACCTGTAACATACCCAACCTTAACAAATGTATACTTTTTTCTACTATTTATTGTGGAATAAATCAAACAAAAATATGCTCAATGGTAACATGGCCCCATACTGGCCATAGGGACCGCCGACATCGCGGGAAATTACGCTCCCGCGAAATTATAAAAAACGCTATTTCTACTCGAAATACATTGCCAATGTGTTTAAATCCTGAAAGAGCACGCTTTTCTACCCCTATAGGCCTACATTTAATTTCATCAACACTTGTAATATTGGTGGAATTTAGGGAAGTTTGATGGGAAAGTATAGCCATAGGCCTATCGATGCCGATCACAACGCAATATAATGTACGTGGTGACGTCTTCTAATTTTCACAACGTTAGTAACGCTCCATGACAACTAGAGTCGGGGGGGGGGGGGGAGGGCGTTTATAGATAGATGTATTAATGTTCGCGCAGTATTTATTTTCGCGCAACCACCTTTCTGCGCGAAAATAAATCCTGCGCAAAAGGTATAATTATTGCATAAACAAGGTGCGAGACTACCTTGCTGCGCGAATTTAAATCCGCGCGGAAAGGTGTCAAAGCGCTTAGTGCGCGAAAATTTATCTGCGCGAAAATAAATAGCCTACGTTTACAGTAGTAGAAACTGCAGTCGGGGAAACCGTTTTCTCCTTGGTCACAGCCAAATTCTTGTTAGTGAAATTATTAGTGTGAAGAGCAGGAAGAGTAATGTGGGATATCAGTCGTAAAAGTTGTTATCGCAATTTCATTCTTATTGGAATATGCTTCATGGAAAACCACTTCACCCACTAATTTTGACATATTGAACCTTTGCATAATGCGCAGGTCTAATACTGAATGACTTTCAGTTCTCACACGATATATTAGAAATACAAGGAGGGAAAAAGGCAGAGTAAATTTGACCTTTTAATAGAGGTATGAACAATGTGAGTAGGTGGAAGCAATTATTCGTGCAGGTACACCACTCAAGAACTGCCACGTGTGTGAAGAGAGGCATACAATCGTTGCCGGACAAAGTCAGGACATCCTTCCTATAGGTCAGATCATGATGGATAACCAATATAAAACACACGATTTATAGAACGTATTAATGCACGCCATCAGCTCCAAAATGTTAATACGTTTACCTTGCAATCACCTTTATTGCATATATACCTTATTCCAAAGTGACCCTATTTACTTTGGGAATTACAATACGAACAGTCAGTCATGTTAGTGTCGGCCCCCTTCGTCTTACATTCTATTTTCAGATTCTGCTTCTTCAAATCCAGACAAGTGTTCTTCTCTCAGCTGGTTATACAGGCTTTCTTGCTCACGTATGCGTGCAGTGCAACTAGTTTCAGGAGTAGGATGAGCAAGCTTAAACTAATTTAGAATGCAACCTGAAAATAGGTGATGCATTTGACGAACGACCTTGGTAAATTAGAATTGCATAACGAGTGAGGTGTCAAACATCTGACGAGGCCTTAACATCTGACGTATACTATTCATGCCAGGTACAAGATATAATATCTCTTTTTCCTATAGTAGAAACATATTCCCCATTGATGGGTCTAAAGGGCCGCACAGCGGAGGTGTAAGAGTCTTTATAGTTTTCATCTATACTCGTATTCGATATGGAGAACTATATGTCATCCTGGCGGGGCAGATATCAGTCCTGCTGCGGGCGTCCTTCTCTTGGACTGACAGCCTGTCCACACACAAATTATCGTTTTTTGACTTATGTTGACAGGTGGAACCTGTTTTTTTCTGTAGACATTACTCGGTCTGGCATTCCATCGCTAATAAACGGCCACTGGAACCAAGATAGCAATAACTGTTATACGCTATGCCGTCTTAAAAGATTTAATAGTATCTGCCAGTAGTGAGGAGCCTACTTAGCCATGAATTACACCGCACAAACAGAATCACCAACATAAATGCATCTAGTATTAAGGCCAGGGACTCCTTTTCATTTGAGATCCAGTATATAGAGCAGATCTGTGACAACTGAAATGTTCAATTTGAGACAACTGAGATGTTAGTTTAACTCGACGTGTTGGTCTTGAGGGGATCTGAGAAAAGTGCTTCTTTTCCTATGATGGAGAGGATTATGTATGTAATTAAAGGGTATTTAATAAACACGTCAGAAAGAAACCAAAATCTCAAATACATAATGTAGACTGCCAATTCCACTGAAATAGAGAGCCTTTCTATAACCAATTCTAGATAGGAATTATACATGTAGCCACAGAGAAAGGACACGATGTCGATCTATTCCCGATCTTGATAAGGGGTGAGCAAGAAGACATTCTCATGTACTCTTGTCTTTTCTAAAAATAAGAAGCCATCTGTTTTCCCATAGAACAAACTTATGCTTGTGAGTTGTCACTGATGAGAGCAAGGTCATTCATTTTATACAGGTCTCCTTTCTCTAGTACGTGTGAAATGGAAATGCTGTCAATGAACCTGTTGAGTGATTTTGTCAGAAGTGTGGAGGAATGACCAATGACCATCTGGTTTGGGCCTGGTTATCCTCTAGTTCAATTCCTCTAATACTGAGGTTTATCATAGACAAAACAAACCTCAGCAGCTTAAGTGGCTACGAGACCGTATGGCGGGACTAGAGGTAAGCTGTGAGCTATAAAATCTGCAAATCTAGTTGTGATAATCCTGCTGCTATTTCATAATATTTGGTTTTCAGAGAAGCACCTGTGTTCTGCATAAGCCATTGGTATCTAGATGTTCCTGCATGCATAGAATATATTTCTATAAAGTATGGGGAGGCACAGACTACTTAGCTATTAAACATGTACGAAAATAATCCCTCCTCTTTGAGCCATTTACTTCTACTGTTCATGTAATGCGTTCCACACAGAGGCAGTCCAGGAACCCTGGCGTTATAGCAGGTAGAGACCGGGAATACTTCTACCAACTCCTGCAAGCTTTTGTCACAATTTGCATATAGGAGCTGTATGGAACACATCACATAAACCAACTCCTGGTTGTCCACAGGTGGGTATGGTACGTAGATAATTTAAGCAACTTGGCAACTGGCAAGGTCTCTCGGTGTCAATAATAAAAAATAGGTCATATAGCTTCGAACAGTTCTATTCTTACTTATCAGAGCTCTGTGGGACTGGGGAGCTCTTAATGAAACAAAGGAATCAAAGCATTATGCAGACACGAAACTGAGAAAATTATATAATAAAATGGCTATAGGGTTGTCCGAAACACATCTTTAGAATTGAATGACTTTGTATTAAAAAGAAATATTGCCTAGGTGAAGAAGAGAGCGAGGCCCACATTTTTCCTGGGTTCAAAGTAAGGAACGAGGAAGTGCTTGACACAGACGGTACGTTTTTGACATCCTTTGCCAACATTTAAAAATAATGCTGAATCAGATGAAATAAATAGCATACTGAGAAATAAAAATGTTCCTTGCAATATTCCATCTGTACAGTAATTTAAATGAAACATTTTAGCAACTGCTCACATCTTGAGGAGATTTTCTCCCTGATCTTAATTGGCATAAAACCATTTTGTCATATCCTTTGGTGTTTTGCAATCTTGTAGAACAATCAGTGTCAAATATCTCACCTATGAAATATATAATCCAAGCAAAATTTTCAATGCCAAATTGTTTCATCATGGGTTCGTCAGCATTGTGTTTTCAAAAAATAATTTATATAAGAACAATTAACGGTCTCGGCTGTATAGATACGATTCTCATATTGTTTAATGGAAAGGATATTCTCTTTGTGGTGTATATTTATGATAATAATAATATAAAACAGATATATACGGATGATAACGGGTGATGGATACAAATCAAACATGTGTGTTTATCACTGTACCAATAGTAAAAGATCCATAACCTTTTTGAGAAAAAAAAGAAGATGTTATATGGGTGAAGTCGTCAGAAAATATACAATTCACCATAATATTTTCCCTTCGCGTGTCAATTGCAGGGAAGCTTTTCAAGGACAGGAGAGTTAATACGGTATTTCTACTGTAAAAGTAGTAGGCTACCTAGCTGCGGCATCGAGAAGCATTTTTCATGGCTGTTATTTCATATCACGCCGGGCCAGGCGAATTAAAACAGAGCCTTATCTATATAACGACAGTTAATCTCTGACCAAATTAAACTGTTCACTTATGAATACGTGATGCAGGTTGATAGCTGTATCTTAAAGATTTATCGCTTCTACATAGACCAACCCTTGCCGAAAGACCGTTATATTCGTTAGATATGTGGCAAACTGTGAACAAATAGTTTCTACCGTCATAAACAAGACTCTAGTGTCTAGCTCCTTGGCATCTCTGTAGGGTGCTCGAAAAAACCCATGGGGTGTAATTAGTCTTACAAACTACTATATAATCCACACGTTTATATGCATGATACAATAATCTAGTATACTGGAAAGTATGAAATACATTAATCTTTGTATCTTAGCACATTTCCTGATAGCCATTTGTATTATAGTTTCTTTGCTGATCCTATTATAACCTAAACCATAATAATCCTAGTAGTGTCTATTCGAGTTCTACAGACATTTTTATCAAGAAATGGGACTAAGAAGTTATTGCCGCAGCAATTTAGCTGGATATACTGTTGGGTGTTGACATTTCGCATTTTCCCCCAAACATGATAAAAACAATGATAGCTAAGAAGCAATATGACAATTTGCTCTTCAGAGCTGTCTCAAGATGAAGTAGATATGCCATGAAAACATATACATAATATGCTATTTTTATTCTTCATTTCTCACTTTCTCCTGTGGCTTCTTTAAAATTTAATGCTGAGTGTCAGTTGTGTATTTGCGAAAAAGCATCAAGAAAAGAAATGTGTGTCACCTCACTTACCTGTTTCAACCGATTTTTAGGGGAACATTTAGCTCTCATTCCTGGCTTGAATATAATTCCATACATCATATATCTTATAAGGAGTTATGTTCCAACACCCTTGAATATAGCTTTGAACGGGTGATGGATACAATTTAAACATGTGCACATGTGTTTATCACTGTACCATTAAAAAAATATGCGTAACTTGAACAAAAATGTTATATGGGTGAAGTCGTCAGAAAATGTACAATTCAACTTCAACAATCCTCTCAATTTCGGACGAAAATAAAGTTCAAAATACAGTTCAACCTAACCAAACTAATTGCTAGAATCAATGAAATGCCGAATATACTTGAATTTACCTAGTATTGACCAAATTGCAGCCTAATTTAGAAGGATTTACTCAAATTGATATTACAGCTGCCAATTGTACATTGTCTGAAAATCTTCATGTTGTATCCATGTCTTCTGGCACGTCTGAAAATCTTTATGTCTTATCTGTGTCTTCTGGCACGTCTGTGATAATTCAATTACTGTACTTCTATACTGTTGTTTGTGGTTGCTTTTGTAACAGATTCATCAGAATTGTTAAAATTGAAAATAGTGCCATGAGCGTATATATATTCTTGTGGGACATAAATCTTCAGAGGTTCGCAATCATAGTTAAACCAGGTTCAATAACTAACAGTAACATTACACACACACCCATATTTTACTTGCACTTATTATTCTTTTGTAATCCCATATCACAACAATCATAATGGATTTGTTATGTTTTCCGATAGAAGATCATTTACTGTTTAGATACAATCGACGTCATGGTTCATAAGAAATTCCTACAGCGTGTTTGAATATGATCTCAGTTTCTGTCAAGAGTCAACGATCTTATCTCTGTGAGTAATCGACATGTTCTTTATGTGTGATGTGAATAATATGTTTTCAAGAGTGGTTATGTTATCAGGGGAGATGGTTGATAAAGTTCACATGTTAGATATAGAAAAGACAGCCGAGTACTTATGTCAGGAACACGTCCTTGTTTTTGATTCTGCAAGGTTCTATTTGCAGCAATCTTTATAAATATTCTGGATTATGATAACCACGATAGGGCAAGATGGTATTCATTTATCTCTAGTTCACCAACCTCGGATAATACCTAACTATTTGAATTTTCGCACCAAGCATATCCTGGTATTTGACCGGAAATGTCTTTGAAATGATCTTGAACAAGAGCTTCAGCTTATAAATAAAAATAAACAAACAACATCGGTGACCCATTCTTTAGAATCTAGTGACATAGAAATGAGTCCAGCACCTCATGATTCTTTTATAACATCCAGTACACTATCGTATTCAATTTCGTAGAGAGTGGAAAGAATTCGAGTCAGATTGAACAGCCAATTAAATATTATTATGTAACTGCGGACTTACAGAGGTAATGAGCATTGTAATTATAACCCTGAAGTCAGATAAGTACCATCGTATAGTTAGTTTTCGGGCAACGCATGAAATATAACAGCTCTGTTTGTTATGCGTAATTTTGAATTGAAGATGAAATAAAGTTTTTGTAATGTAGTGTGGCCAATAAAAATATTAAAAAAAAATAATATTGATATATCATTTGCTGGCCAAAGAACGTTTATAAATATAAATGCTCGATCAATAATTTTGATAAGGTTACCTGTGCAAGGAATCTCCATTTGTTTCGGTTTCTTTTCATCCATCGTCGTTGATGCGTTTCCTTCGTGTGTCGTAAAAAAATAACTGACCGAATTTCCCAGGTATTCTAGGTGTTGGCCATCGTCCATACAAATAAAATGATACACAAGAGCTTGTGGGACCACGCGTTGATTTACGCTAGTAGCAAAAGCACCTGCCAGGTTGTTTGTTACTACAGTGTTTACGACCACAGCCTCTACATGTTGAATTCTTGATCGTAGGATGAACTATTATGTGATTATGACCGGGAAAGCACCCATTAACAAGTTGGCTGAACATACACCATGTGACAAAGACCAAATAACCGCCCTCATGTATTCACTGGGTAGGTAAGCATTAATTTACTTTTTCCCTCATATATTTTCGAAATACCCGAATCATAATTATCAAGACAATCTGCGGTGGCTTCCCGTTATCATAATTTTTGGACATATATCAAATTATGTCCTCACACACGAGGATATATCAAGTGGAATCCATGAGTGTTATTATTGACGCTTACATTTAATACTTTTGGCTTAACCTTTTGGTCTCGTGCTGAACGTTCCTATGGTAACTGCATATGATACAGATGTCTGATTAGGCCGCTTAATTTACTTGTCCAAAGATTTAATGAATTAATGAAATCATTTTCCGTTCTTCGTTCTATTTCTTACTTGCGTATATGTGACGCGATACAGGAAAATGAAACTTAAGTCGAAAAAGAAAAAAGGATTTTGAAATACCATCATATTATTTGAAAAGATGAGATTAAGCCGATTCCAATGATGGTAAACATGGGTACATCTAATGAGTATTTCAATATTTTAAGTTTGATAATTTTTTTATTTTTGAAAAAAAAAAATTGAAATATTTCAGGCTGGACAATAGCCGAACCATCAACCCTATACCTTGCTACTACATGTGTATGCGTGAATAAGATGGTTTGTATGTACAGCTAGGTGCACAATTACTAGTAAATTAGCTAAATATATTCCATAGGATTACCTTAGAATTACATGTATATATTAAATACACTATCTCGAAATTTAGTACACATAATTATTCATACGACTTACAACAGTAGATACCCAAAAAATCAGAACATTCCTTCAAGGAGATCTTGTGAATAAATGACTTTGAAAAATATCAAATTTGCGACTTGTGACTAATTTTCCTGAAACACATCACATATTATCTCAGATCCAGACAAGATCCTCAGTCACAAATGAAAACAATTGTGGCTTCCTTTGTGAGGATAGACTAAACATGTGATCACAGCCATGTTTCCCATAAATTGAACGGATATTAAAAACAAGTCCACAACGCCTAGATGACCTTGCCACAAAACATGCCTGCCGAATATACCATGCCATTCATAATTGTAATAGTGGTTAATGGGATCATTATGTACTGCTCTAATCAAAAGGATTTTCAACAAAACCTCCGTCGTTTTTCCGTAGCTTGCATGAGTTTTAGTCATATACACACGTGCTTCCGTGCCTATTTTTTGTACTTTCACATGGTGGTATGCCGGCAGCAGACCTGCTATGAGAGAGCCCAGTAATTGGATGGGAAAGTGAAAAAAATCTTCTGCATAGATTTATGAACTGCAATAAATAACCCATATGGGATGTATAACGAGGGTCATAGTATATGTTGGCAAAACTTCTGTCCAGAGCCTGTTGAATGACTATGTATTCAAGAACACGCAAGACCAGGCGTTTGGAAGTGTTTAGTTCTAGAGACAATTTATCGCGTGGTGATTTGACCAGCGAGGAGGAACCTTTGTTCTTGTTGTCCTTTATCTTCATTCTTTCTCCTTTCATGTTGGCTTAACGTAGGAGTTCTTTGATATCGTGAGTAGATTCTCACGTGGGCTAATATGGGGCGCCGATTGTAACATCCACTCATTTGTTTTAAAAAGCTCTATTTTGTCAAAAAAGACAAACATTTCAAGGTCTATTTGGTTAATTAACATTAATTTCATTTACAACATTAGAAGGAAAATATTACTCAACTAAACCTTAATGGTGTGGCAGAACAATCCATTCAAATAGATTTCTTAATTCCGTTGTGTTGTCTTTTGTAACAAAATGTAGCTTTCTTAAACAAATGAGTGGATGTTTTTTTACAATCGGCTCTCCACAGGCGGATGCCCTATAGCTACTGACATGTGATGTATAGATTGGTCAACTGCTACTGGGGTGATGGCGAGGGTTAGACCACCGGATATTTTTTTAAAACGTCTTTTATTCAGGTTTAAGACAATTCAGTCACACTCTCGCTAAAAAGATTTGTTCGTTGTGTCCTGGTTTCAATCTAAATAAGAGTATACATATAAACTATTGACCTATGGTGAAGTTCTAGACTGTGTTGAAATAAATTATTAGTAAAACCTTTAGATATTTGGCGGGGAAAAAACAAGGGAAAAAAAGGAAAAAAGGGGAGATATGGGGGTCGGGGGTCGGGCACATCAACGCTATCAACGGGGTCTTGGTTTTTCATTTAACTGGCGTCTCTAATGTATACACTTGTGCTTCCTTGTTGCCATGGGTACGATTGTGTTGGGGGCACCAAGGTAAACAAATGTGCACTATAATTATAATCTAAATATTCGTATGTCCTCTTTCATTAATTGATAGTCAAATTAATTGCGTTGGCAAAGCTATCATATTTTTTTCGGTGTCAGCAGGCTTGGAAAGAACTCTTTGCTTTATATTATGTACTTCTGATGTTTTGGTGGGCTTATTGATTAGTGCTAGATATCAAAGTCCGGCAGATTCTGCAAAAGGTTGAAAATCCCAAGTCTAAAAAGATGGTTGTTTGATTCACTTTTTAAAATTCAATTATGGTATTATGGTAATCCAATTATTCATTGTGACCACGATCCTATGGATAGTGCTTAAATGCTGGTATTTTTCCTATAAAGATAAAAAATATGGTGCACACAGTCTGTGGCTAAAATTAGTAACTAATGATTCATTTATGTATTTGGATCAAATGGGTTCAGATATGAATGTATGGATTATCACCAGAAATGTCTGGAGATTAGACAAATGATGTAACCTGGAGTTCAGGACCTGAGATATAGTTCACGCTTAACTCAGTTACCTATAGGTTAAGTACTTGGAGGCTTTGTCAATTCGGTTCTACTTACCTTTCACTAGGGGTTGTTCTCTCTAAAAACAAAGACTGTATATTTATCATGGCAAAAAGGCCAGGTAATAAACACCTTTTCTTAGTCACCGCGCTACATCCGTTCCAAACTAAATATTAGAATATCCAACGGAAAACATTCGTCTCAGAAAAGCTGGCACTGATACAAGAATGAAGAGAACAATATTACTAATCCTCCACCCTGTCGTATCGGTGTGTTCCCGGTTCATATTATTCTAGTGGCGATAGAGTAAACCCGTCGATGACGACACCGAATACGTATGTATACCTGGCCTCCTGTCTCCATTATTTGGATTTAAACCGTCTGTTGTTTTCCCAAAGTTGAGCTTACTGAAAAAGCACACTTTTTGGTGGGAGTCAGTTCTCATGGGATCAACTGTAAAGAATTGACCAGAAAGAATCCTTCTATTGGGGAAAAGCTATGATAGAAGAAAGGTACGGTTGAATATAATCTGATAAGTTCCGATCTATTCTCGTGTATCTATATAATTATAGAATGTACAACCTCGACCAGTGCCTTCCATTTGTTATAATTAACCTATTGCATTATTCACCAGATCAGCAAGACATAAAAAAAGACATTATGTTTTGTCTAGATTTTATATGGAGCATTGCTGTTCCCCATGGTTTAGATTTTATACGGCATTTTCAGGAATTGTAGGCATGGTTGTCACATGGTGTATGGACAGAATCCCGCCAGTGAAAACCCTCCTAGGCAGAACCCCGCAGTCAGAACCCCACTAGCCAACCCCAACCCCCCCCCTCCCCCAGCCAATATCCCCCCATGCCAATATCCCCCGGCCAGAACCCCGCTAGTCAGAACCCAGCCCTGCTTTTATCCAGCCATGCCATAACCCCGCCAAAATATGTATCTAACCAAACATGGAGTGAGAGTATAATTTCAGGCAAATAGGATCAGGATACATATTGAAATAGATATTATACTTGTGTTACAATTAGAATATTGGATTTTGGCTGGCAGGGTTTTGGCGTGGATGGGTTTCGACTGGCGGGATTATTCCTGGCGGGGTTATGGCTTGGGGGATTCTGATGGCGGGGTTATGGCTAGGGGGGTTCTGACTAGGGGGGTTCTGACTAGGGGGGTTCTGACTGGCGGGGTTCTGCCCTAGAACCTCGTCACATTTGTCATGTCCCGGGGTCATGCCCAGCTGTAGGTATCTATTGAGCACCACTCAAGGATCATTACTATGGACGTTGTCGTGGAGTTCATAATTGTCACAAAAGATTTCCTTTTACTCTGTTAAAGATTAACAAATTAATAGCATCCTTTTAATTGTTCATGTCACAATCTGATGTAGAATGCCCTTAATATATAAAGACATATTGAGTAATAATGTAAATTGGCATTATGGAAATGCCATTGACAAAAGGAAGGGTTTTCTTTCGATAAGTCGGAGAATGTATGTACTATGTAGCATAGGGAAAAGTATCGTCGTCTAGTTGATCCTTAAAATTAAATGCTTTACATTAGAATCGTTCCTGTGATTTTTACTCATAATGATATTTTTTTTTAAAAATTGGCATGTGATCTGTTATTATGGAATACTTTGTCTCTACGTTATTTTGGTGTATCAGCACCTGTGGCAATTATTTTCCCGGAAAGTCCCTACAAGAAACCCCAAAACCCTGGCTAGGATCCAAGTCCAACCTAGTGTAATGCAGCTTGTTCCTCCCACTACTTGCTACAGATCTACAGGGTACACTGGAACAAAGTTTAACTATGAATCTATAAAATCTGTATCCATGATACACAATTTCTGTCATACATAAAGATAGTTCATAATCTTTACAAATATCGCCAGCATAATTGCGGGGTGCGGGTGGGGGGTAACTTGAGAGTGTGTCTCATATAGGAGTGCTGCTGACAGAATGAAATGCCGGTTGCCAGTAAACAAGCCTTGTGGTACCAAAGCATGCACCCTAGCAAAAAAACAGGTCTGCACCCCAACTACGTTATTATTGTTGAGGAACATGAGTAATACACATGGTCATGTATAATACCTTTATGCTCTTGTATCAAAATCATACTCAGCAGACAAATACCAAAAAGGAGAACTGGGTGCCAAGTTTTGCCTGAACAGGTAGCATACCAGAGAAGTGCTAACAAAAATGTTCGAGTTTAATTGACGGCGCCCGTGCTTGTCATTTCAGTTCTCAATTTTCCAGGCTCAGTTTCTCTTGTCAGGTAAAAACAACAACTGAAAAAACATTCAGGTTATAAGTTCTATACTCTAGAAGAAATCCAGATATATTGCCAGTGGTAATTCAGGGCATCTTTTTTGTTACTTTTATAGGAAGTCCCTGTATATTCCCGCGGGTATCATGATATTATAACAGAAACATTGTGTGGAGTATTACACATTAATATGCGTACATTATGCATATAAATACCATGAAAAGACACTGATGAATATGCATTTGCAGTTGCTATTATTAAATAAATCTTACAATAATATGCGTTGTTTACTGCATGCATGGCTCAAAGCAGTGGGATAAAGATTTGAAGCAGATTGATACAGAAATGTATAGTCAGCATATAGCATAAGAAGTATTCATTAAAAACGTCCCTCTGTATGCTAACATTGCTCAGAAAACACTGGCTTGTTTCAAAATAAACATGGGTGTCAAACTGTGGTGCTCAGATGTGGAGATGTCTCTTGGCAAATGTCTGAGGGCATTTCTTATGAGAGAACAAAAAAAACTTTCGTTTTTGTACATCATGATGAATGCAAAATTATAGAAAAGATTAGATCTGTCATTAGTAATCAACTCAGATAAATATAGACTGTTTTTAAGTGTCTGGGATCCTTGATAATTATTCAGAATCGTTTTTGAATAGTATATTCAGTGGGTCATGGTTTTCTGAAAGGTATATACAGAGGCTATTGGCAGACTTGATGTTGCAAGGGGTGTTTACTAGTTCTGTTGTATACTGAGGCTAACTATGACAACATACAATCATATAACTATTTATTGGATATTTATTAACTATTTGACATGGATTTCTCCATAATTGAATAGGTGTTTCGTATGACACGCTGCATTGTGCCTTTTTTCACTGCACAAAATACTCCCCAAAAATGTAGCATATTGCGACCTCAATGGAAGTACCGGTAACTCAATTGTGTCTTTGCAGGTCTGGAAGTACATTCAGGTATTGCAACGCATCTAACATTTAAAAAATAAAAACCGTGGTTCCAATTCATGAATTCTCACCACCACCTACTCAGTAACGTGTTAGATGGCTGACATGACAATTCGATAAGATTCTAAAACTGATTTTAATTTTGTAGATCTGTAGGACACATACTATTAATTTTCTTACCTATTTGATTTGAAAAAAACTGTATTTGCCAAATTAATATATAACGTGAAACTCTTCATAATTGTGTAGCGTTACAATCGATAAAATAATATAGGCAAAATGCCAGAGAGATTCCTCTCACGATAATAAAACGTGAGTTACTTGTAAACAATACTTAGTGATGTTAGGATATGTTCCAAGGACGTGCTAAGCGTTACTCTCTATTGGAATAAACACGGTGTAAAGAATTTACAACCATTTTGAGAAATATGAAGCTAAAGTTTTCCATTTCTTTTGGGTTGTTTATGATTGCGATGAACAATTTGGTTGATATTTAGGCAAACTCTCAAGCGTATAATCGCGAGTAGGTAAAAACAGAACCCATGCTCACAAACGAAGCACTCTTCACTTTCCCACTTCTACTCCCCATCTTACATGTTTATTTTCCAGTCTGGGTCAAGTTTCTTGCGCAAGGGGTCACCATGGTAAATATTTATCACCTTAAACTGTTTGCTTCACCTTACCTAGATATGTGTAGTATAGGAGCATGCCGAGCCTCCATGCCACCTAGTGCCAGGTTGTAAAGTTAATATGTTATCGCTACAATGAAAAATACGCGTATATATATGCCCCCTAGTGATGGAGGAAACGAATAGCCTAACCTTACATTCTATGAGGTCTCACAGGGAAATATAAGATACATAATTCCAACGTGGAGAGAATGAATACAGATATTTCACATCATATAATGAAACATAAGTATTGAATATTCTTTTATTCTTCTATGGTGCATGCAGATACTTCTTGGATGCCTATTTGCCAAGTCATAAATAGTACTTCCTGGCCCAACCTATGCCATACATACGTACATAAAACATTTTGGTATCCAGGGCGTCTAAATCTACTCCCAAGACACCTCTAATAACCTTTTGTTTGTTGTACAACGATCACTTTTCTGAGTAAGCATTGACACTGAGCCAAGAAATCAGAGAATACATATATATAACGCCGAGCATGTTTATTGTTCCAAACCTTTGCTGCTGCATCTTACCAGAACTCAAGGATTCTCATTCTCAATGCTCAATATCAATGAATTTCGTGTTTATGAGTTATAACTACACAGGAAGTACATGCAGGAAATATCATAAATACACATATTTGATATATAGTTGCAAATCTTTTTTATTGGTGCCATGATAAAGTATTTACCTGGACACAATTAAATGACAGAATTAATATAAATATATTGGAGGAGGTGGAATTATTGATTCCAGAACTAGAAGGATAACTTTAAGGGATTTCCTGCAGGGGGGTAGATGTAATAATTATTTTCAAATTAATATAAAAATAACGCCTGATTTGGGACGGAGTGCCTTTCAAATTTTTTTTTAATATCATCATCACATCAGTAATTATCGACGGCGACGTCCTTTGGCATCACTTACCCCTTCAGTCACCGCG
The DNA here is from genome assembly GCA_942159475.1 of Sthenelais limicola. Classification (NCBI taxonomy): domain Eukaryota; kingdom Metazoa; phylum Annelida; class Polychaeta; order Phyllodocida; family Sigalionidae; genus Sthenelais; species Sthenelais limicola. The sequence continues at coordinate 34,936,664 of OW804098.1, forward strand.
TCAAGAAATGTAATTCGGTTGAAATGACATTTTCCCGAGGTCAAATTGCCTTCTTTATGTACGGCTGACGAGAGTTCCTTGAGAACCACCCGAAGAGCTGGTTTTTGACATCGTACTTTCAGGTTCATACATTCCACAGGTCATTACATATTTCAAATCATTCCGAAATCTTGAACCCCCAGCACAGTAAAGGAAAAAGTTGGTGGCATTGTTAGTGTAAAACATCTTATTGCTTATGTTGAAGAAAAGGACGTATGTTGCGAAGTGGGCTGGACTCTGATTACGGTTGACAAAGCGCCAAATAACATAACGGATGTATTGTGGAAACGTAAGAAACACAAGTGCAAAACTGATGAGGAGCAACATGGCAACCAACTGTTTGGCTTGCTGATAGGCCCTGTTGTCTTGCTGTTTCTTAGCATCTGCAATGTAATAGAAATAGAATTGCATTCTCAGCTATTACGACAAAACAAATATTATCGAATGTACTCATTGTTTTTTAGTGTGTTTTATTTAGAATTTGATTCTTCATTAATCTTCTGTAAAATGACAGTTGAACATAGGCAGGCATGCACAGTGTACAAAGAATGGTATGATGGATTTCATGCATATGAGGATAATGGGTTCACGGGTAATAATTCAATGCAGAATAACTATCTTCCGCTCACTGCTGTGTTTAACTACACTTTAGGTTCTATACATCAAAACTACTCAAAATCAAGTCAAAGTTAAAGGATAGGCCTATAGAATCGAGTAAGGTGAGAAAAAAGTACAAATGAAGGATGAGAATAAAGTATGATTAGTTCGGGTGGGTTTGTTTTGGTTGGTTTATTTAATTGGACAGCTTGAAGATATAGCATGCTCTTGGATCAGTGCGGATTCGTTAAGGTAGTGTGACGATACTGCATACCATTGGATGTTTGAACAAATTAATCAAACGTTTGACCGAATTTATCAATATTTTGCTGCTTTCATATAAAAGAATTTGAAATTGAATTGGCCAAAAGTAAACGAGCGCCGGTGAAAACAACGAGACATAATCCTCCACAATTTTGGGCAAATGGCTTTCAGATGGGTAGGAAAAGAATGGAACAAAAAGGAGAAAGTCTCTATATTTTGTTATCAATGTTAGCTGAGATTGCATAAAAGATTGATACGATATTATTATTTATAGATGGCACAACTCGTAACCGCATACCATGACTTGAAGTAACGATAAGAATAAATATACAGAATAGAATGTCCTTTTTTTATGCTGTGTTTTTTTAGTGTCCAGGCGATATACGGACTTCCAACCAAGAACACTGTCTGTCTCCATTCAATAAAACCTTTTGTGACTTTATTATGAGTATCTGTCCAAATCAGTTCAAAATATCCATATTATGTATTTCCCCCACCAACCCGCAATCGCCAACTCTTAACTTTGCGTGAACGCGCGTAATTGTTATTTTTACTGCACAAAGCTTGGTGACAACTGTGGCGCTAATTGTCCATGAGTCAAATTCTAACAAGTTTGTGAAGTTCGTTTCTATTTCACTTTTCGCGAATGCTGATTGGTTTTAGAAGTTATACGTCTGTACTATACATTTTATATAGACTAATATTGTAAATAAAACAAATCTTACCCATTTCTTACACAAATTAATTAATACAAACAATGTTACATAAAAATGAAGGCCAATAAGTAATTACTCGAGATCTTTTCAATACAATAAATGGCATTAGCACGCTACACAAGTCTATGTCATATTTTAATCAGTAATCAGTACATACCGCTCTTGACGGTATCGTCATTGTTGTGTGCGAATGCCTGCTGTCTTCCAAGAATAGCGCGCATGATCATGGCGTTCATAATGCAGATGAGCACAAACGGTATAAAGGCATTTAGAGCAAGGTTAACCAGTGTATAGCCCACGACACCTGGATCACTGAAGAGTAAAACACTATTTCGTTTGAAATGATCTGTGATGTGTTTTAGAACAAGGAGTCACAAGTTGCAAAAATGATATTTTTCAAAGTGGTTTATTCACAAGATCTCTTTGTTAGAATGCCTAGGGGCTTAGCACGGGAAGTCATATTAATCCATGTACCAATTTTGAAGACAGTGTATTAAATATATTCGTGCGTTTCTAAGGTCATTTTATAGAGTATATTTAGTTACTTTACTAGAAATTGTCCACCCAGAAATATTGTAATTTTTTTTTCAAACTAAATACATCAACCATAAAATATAGAAATACTTATTAGATGTCCTTCATGTTTACAATCATTAGAATCCCCTTGATTCCATCTTCTCAAAATCCATTTTTGCGACTTGTGACTCATTTCCCTGTAACCTATCACGATTCTGTTCCCAGTTAACATTCTAATTACTTAAATGTCCTTTAGCCAATCAAACAACCGGTAGCTTGTTACCGCTCAGCAATTGATAGAAGTAGTCTACTTTAGCTAAGAGTTAATGGAATGCAAGCAATATACGATCTGAACTCAACAGCCTGTACTGGTGTCAACTAAAGTGTTTCCATATATATACATTCCCTTTGCCTTATCAGGCCCACTATATTCCTACTTTCCATATTCATATAAAATTTAGCATAAAGTTAAAAGGAGTGCAGATGCTTTTGAGTCGTGAAATGACTTGCAGATAAATAATGGTAAATAATTTTCATGATATTCGATAATCATTAAATTTCTTACCTGTAAGTGAAAGGTGCACATTGTTTGCCGCCTATTACTCCTGCATAGAGGAAATGTGGAATTTCATAAACAGCGGCAATGATGTAGACAAGGATACACGTTATACGGGCCCTTTTAACCGTACACCATGTCGACGCCCTAAACGGATAATTAACAGCAACCCAACGATCAAATGTCATGAACAAAACAAGATAAACACCAGTGAAACCGAAAGTCCCAAAACAGTAGCAGACAAATTTGCATTCATAAAGATCCCAATCCCGAGGGGCCACTTCTGCTATAGCCCAAAGGTAAACTCCGGAGAACAACATCAAGTTATCTGAAATAGCCAAAGCAATCATATAAACACAACACGAAACTCTTCTATTATGCCTCCTGAACATGACAAGGAGAGAAAGACTATTGCCGATGAAACCAATCGGTACAATGATCGGTAGGTAATAGCGCTGAATGGCGCGACCAATTTTAAACTGAATGTACTGGCTCGCAAGCTGGGCTGTTGTTAGATTTCCCCCGATAGTCGTATTGGTAATAATATCGGAAATCGGTTCTACTTCTGCCTCAGGATCTGGTTCCGCTTCTGCAGCACTTCGCTGCGCCATTGAAAAGCACAGAAATGCAAAAGTCAAAACAAAAGCCAATGAATACGTGGCTTCCATTTTATTTCCTATCCTGGATAAACGTGTTGATATGCCACCAATGTGAAACATCCCAAATGAATCGGGCATTTTATCTCTGCCTTGCTCATTATAATATGCAATAATATAGTGCCACTAGGGATCCCGCCTACTGGTAGTCCCTAGCATGCTATTGGATATTAATGATATCATATAGTTGTGAGACTGAGAGCTGCTTTGCAGTATATGCATCCAAATCAGAGCTTGGACGAACAATTTTGATAATCCATATATAATAACTGTATTTATGTACAATCAAGGATAACAGGATGATACAATATGATTCTTATCGTTGTACATTATGAGTTATTATTGTTGGTTCCAATGAATTAGAAATTTAATTAAATATTGGATATAGATGGCAAATGCCGACCGACTAGATTTCGCATTTATTCATTGAAGAATTACAGGAAGTATTGGATGAAATATGTGATGTGTTTCGAACAAATGAGTCACTCGTCGTAAAATTGATATTTTTCAAAGTTATTTATTCACAAGATCTCCTTGCAGAAATGTTCTCACTGTTTACAGTCGTATGAATAATATTATGTGTACTAAATTTCAAGAAAGTGTATGTAATTACATGTATTTCTAAGGTCATCCTATGGAGTATATTTAGCTACTTTACTATAGTAATTGCCAGCCCTGAGATATTGCAATCTTTTTTTTTTATCAAAAATAAAAATATCAAACTTCAAACATATAAACACTTGTATTGTATGTCCAAATGTTTACCATCATTAGAATCGGCTTGATCCCTTTTTTTTCAAATAAGATGATATTATCTTAAAATCCATTTTTTGTGACTTGTGATTCATTTTCCTATAACACATCACATATAGTTTACTTAAACACACTTCCTTGAAACAAACCTAAATGAGTTGGTAACAAATATTAGACTTATATCTGCTGGGAAAATGAGCCAGGCGTTGACTAAGGACGTTCTATATAATGTCGAAGATATGAAGATATGCACTTTGAGAATTGCATCAATCAGATAAACCGATCATTTCTAATACTCTCATATACCACGTATTCCGACTGTCTTGTTCAACCACACCTGATAATCTGAGAAAGGAGAAGATCACCACACCCACTGTTAGTTTTTGTGACTCTTTTTAACATCTACTTGATATGAGTAGAAAGCAAGGGTAAGACATTTAACACATTTTCATCTCTTTTTCATCCATTTTCATTCAGACTGTCTGACTACCTTACTTGATCAATCTTGGCATGAATCATTTCATCAAAATTAGTTGATGCTGTTTTGAAGTAACTTCTATCAACTAGGTTTGGATCCAAATGATTTGCTCACACATAACCCTCTCACGTCATCCATATTTTGGTGCGTATCTATCTGTAAGTGAGTCTACTGATCGTATAGCAGGATAATATATATATTATTATGTATTATGCGTTGTGGCGGCGGGCATGGTATACTAGCTTTATACTCCAGTATGAGTTAGCTACACATGATGATGAAATATTCCCAAATGCGTGTAATAGTTAGATGTGTGCTCTATTTCAGCAAAATGGTAAATGTCTCCCTTTCATATGCAGGTTCCTCTATAAGCCTGAATAAAGAACTACTGTAGGAAATAAATACACCTCATCAATTTACAAAGTGGTAGGATCAACATAATTAGTCTTTCTTATTAGTAAGATGATATCAGACAAAGCTATAAGAATACATGTAACCACAAAGCTTATTGATACAGTAGAATAAGATATATAGAGAATGCGAATACGCACTCTTGTTAAAGGTTCATTCTTACTGCAGTTTTTAGATATTTGTTTTTATTGAAGTACTTTTTCAATGTGACATGTTATTCTTAAGCATTTAAATGAATTTTAAAGAAAGGTTACATTTAAGCACAATTATAATTAAAAGCCCATAATTAATAGAATGCCATAGGACTGAGATGACATTGGTTCATTTAGTGAGACTAATACTTTTTCAAAGATAGCCATATAATCGATACATTCTGTATACAATTAGAGAACAATTAGAAGACAAAAGTCGTTAGAGAGAATACTTACTAAAACCCGCATCTAGAGGACCGTACATCCCTGTCTATTACCTAAAACATTCATCCAACCAGCTTCTGTTTTAAGCGTTTTTTAATAAGAACACCTCGAGTCATTGTTCCATGGGATGGGCAAATTATTCCATAATAGTGGACCTCCTATAATAAACCTGCTTTAATTAAGACCTAAGTAGGTATGGAAAAGTGGTACTTATTGACTTCACAGGAACGATGTATTGAAGAAAACCTTTAAAGGGGCAATATTACCATTCAGAACCATTTCGTGAGAATGGACCAAGTGCCCCGTGTAAGGAACATCTATACGTCGGGGTGGCGTTACCCCTATCTTTTCATTTATTTTTTATTTAATTCATTTCGCATTCATTCAACTATACTCGCATTAATGTACCTTTGTGATGAAAAAACCTTCCGTTTCCCCCCAAAAAATTCTTAGCTCACTGACATTTTGTATATGTTTGTTGAGGTATGTATACGTTGGAGTGCATTTCTCTTGTCATAGCTATATATGCTCTTGCTTCCGTTCTGCATCCCTTAAAGAGATAAACCACAGTTCAACTGGGGAAAAAACTGAAAATAACATTTTGTTTAAACTTTGTGTTGTGAAAGGATAAGGTTATGTGAATTCAAAAAGCCAATAAAAACAATATGTCACCGGGTTAGTTTTCAATTCAGGGAGCCCTGAAATTTATGGTTGTTCACTATAGAAGTCTATGAGAAAAGGACAATTTTTTTCGTTTTTTCAGTATAAAAAAATAATTGAAAATAACTTTTTCCTAAAAATCTCTATTGGCATAGCTAACATGTATATTCCTTTACCCAAGCAATAAAAAATGGGGGTCACCGACTTTTTTAAAAAGTTATTCAACTGAATCTGCATCCAGATGAGTTAAAAACAGGAATATTGAAGATTTTCAATGCTGAATAATACCTTTAAAAATATGTTGATACCCTGTTCTTTCATGCATGAGGGTAAATGTATAGTGGCTATGTTTAGAAGTCATTTCAACTGAAAAATGTTATTTGTCTGTCTGAAATCTTGGAAAAACTGAGAAAATATCCATTTTCCCCACATACTTAAATATTAAACTTTGATGGTCTCTAGAATGAAAAAAAAATATGCTGAGATTCATTTTTTTTTGCTTTTTGTTATCCCCCAACTATGTTCTTTCTCAAGACAAAGTTTGAAAAAATTATTGTCACTCCTTATTTTTCATGCATTAGTTCCTTGAACTCCCGCCTGTAGCAGTGCATATGACAGTGGTTTAAAGCATATTGTAAAGTTGGAGCCTTGTCTCTGACTCGACCACAAGTTTTAGTTAATTAAAGTTTAGCAATCCAACTCTTCCTCTTCTTACTGGCTCAGTTCTGGACTTGAAACATAACCATCTGTGTGTTGCGTTGATTAATTTCTCGCCCGACTGCCGACTCTAATTTTATTACGAAGAATGACCCTGAATTCTTCAATATAATAGTTTACATTTTGATAATGTCATATTTTATGTTTGTTTTATACATGCAGAATCCCTGATGGTACCGTGCCCCAGCATAGGTACCGTACCCCCGCCGTAGGTACCAAAAGGAAGAGTTGATTTTTCCTACATTTTGGCCATTTTCCTATTATGGTGGTTTTCAGATTATTAAGAATGGACTAGAATTGACGTGAAAAGATTATGTTATTATTGAAGTATTATCCGTTTTTTTTCTATCCCGGTGTAGATAGCATTATTATTATTATTAATATTAATATGAGATTTTGATTTTCATGAATATAGCTATAGCAGTAGATTTTTAACTTGTTTTATTTATAAGGACATGATATATCTAGTTGTAGTTAGATGTAGAATAATCCTGTTGCTCTAAAAGTTCTAGGCTACTGTAGAGAAATAAAGGCTATCTCCTAATATCGATTTTTGCTTATTAGAGACAAGGCAAGAATAGGTCTGGCGGTTGCAGACTTCAAAGAGAGAATGTCTTTATTAAGGACCATAGATTTACACGAAAGGTTTGTAACAATGGTGATGATTACTTATTCGTACATGCCTGTCCCAGGCCTCCATTTTAAGAACGTCTGCCTTGAGGGGCCTGCTTCTATAGCTGGTCACCTCACAATATAACAGACACGTATAGGCCTACCACAAATATTCAGACCAATCACTATAATTTTGCTGAATGTGCCAGTTATTTCTTGATCGAATCGATAGAGTATAGTATACCGACGTAGGTACCCCGTGATTATAGCCGTGACAAATATATGCAAAGAAAATAAAATTCCAAAGGTTTTCTCAACAGTTACCAAGGGGCACAACCACAATGGTGCACATGAGGCATTTTCTCCAAAGCAAACATATATCCTTTGACAATGCAGGAGACAATAAATCTTTCCACTTCTAAAAATCGTTTCACTCTTATTTTCATGATTTTCTTATCAGAATTCCCTTAGGAGATATGACAAACCATATATAGCAAGGAAGCTTGAACAGTGCGATATATATAATTATTATCGTGGAAAAAAGAAACAAAAAAAACAACACTGTAAGGCTAGGACGGGCTAAAAATCGGAAAAATATCCCTTGGGTCCATTTCGTGAGAATCAGTCTATAGGGGTCCTCCACTAGGGAAAACCTTGTCAAAGACAAGTGTTATGTCTCTCAGACAAGGTGTATTTCCATGTCTTAACATGTCTCTGACAGAAAATCTCCTAGTGGAGGAGCGCACTAAGACACTGTCACCGACAATTTTCACTCGTTTTCACTTGTCTTTGCAACGTCAAAAAAATCAAATCACTTTGATTTTCTAAAAGACTTGTCTCGTGTCTCAGAGACTGAAGACATGGTGTCTTGTAGTGGAGTAGCTTCAAATAGTTGTCAAAGACAACTTTTCATATTTGACCTAGTGCTCTACATTCCCTCAGCCAATCACATGCCTTGTTACAATGCATGTGCAAGCCTCATGACACATCGAAACGTTACTGGGTCAGTTTTTTCAAGTGTCAGAGCTGCCAACTGCTACGATTTTGCCGTAGTTTCTATGATTTCAGCATCAAAATACAATGCTACGATCTGTATGATCCAAACTACGATTTGGGGGTAATTTAGGACCAAAATATGTTCTAAGTGAATACGGTAGTTTATATCCCCTGCCATCAGGCTGCCGACACATTTGAATCTTGCTAGAGGAGTAGCCTACAGCAAGTTGAACTAATTCCTCAATACCCTACCAATCCTACCCTATCATCAATTATCATTATTTGTTACAGCTTTTCGCCATGAAGTGTTTCTAAAGTATAAACAGTTACTATTGCATGCACCTGTGTGTATATTCAGGCTCTACAATATGAGGAGTAATTCGATCTTGGTATTAATGGGACTGACTGATTTCTGAGTTGTAATCATAGGTTTATCACCGTACTTTGAGTTATTATTTGAAGAGATAAATTCGATACAAGATATTAGGTTGAATTGAAGCAATATTGAATAAATTGCAATATTTGATAGCCCAAAATTGTGACATCGTAGAGGAGGTAAAATCAACAGCAAAATTTAAAGTGATAGAATAATCCATTTTAATTATCTTATCGCCTAATATAGAGCATATAATATATATCAAGTGAATAAAAATCATTATATTATAAGGTCAAATGCATTGTTGATCCCGTTTCCGTAGGTTGTTGATCCCGTTTCCATAGAAACGCTAAGACAATTTGTCTCAGACATCTGACCATAGTGGAAGACCAAGTCACTGACACAAAATCTGTGTTTGTGACAACGCCTCTCTTGTTGGTGACTTTGCCTCAGACAGATTTTGCTAGTGGAGGAGTGGATGGTTCTCTTTCTAAGACAAAGTCACTGGGGTGGGGTGCACAGTTAAGACAATGTTGTAAGGATCTCCTCCACTTAAATTGTTTGTCTCAAGCTTTAGAGTTGTATCACAGACGGACTGGAATCTTTTCTTAGCACAATGTCAGTGACAAAAATTTTCCTAGTGGAGGACCCCTAAGGCTGCGTTTCCACTGGCTCGCTCTTTTGGGCCGCTCTTCATACACTCTTTTATTTTCCCAGAGCGACTAAGAAGCGAAGTTTGAGCGAGACCAGAGCGGTCTAATAGGATAGGTTACTGCGCTTTCAATACGCTCTTAAAAATTGACGTTGTCGCTTCTTTTTGACACTGCGCTCATATCTGACCTGTTTGATTTGAGCGCAGCAACACAACGCTCTTTCTACCTGTTAAATGAGCGGACTAAGAGCGCAGTGAGAGCGCACAAAGGGATTTACCATTGATTTCATAAGGGAAGAAGCGGAACAGTAGAATCGGTCTGCGCTTGTCTTGCGCTAAAAATAAAAGCGGACCTAGAGCGAATGACAAGCACCCTCTAAACAAGCGCAGCAAGAGCGAGCCATGAGCACATATACAAGCGAACCAGTGGAATCGGACCTTAAGGCTGCGTTTCCACTGGCTCGCTCTTTTGGACCGCTCATGGCCCGCTCTTTTTTATTGTCTTGAGCGCATAACAAGCGAAGATTGAGCGAAACCAGAGCGGTGTAATGGAATCGGTTACTGTGCTCTCTATACGCTCTTAAAAGTGGCTATGTGCACTTCTTTAGAAGAGCGCAGGACGTTGCGCTCATATCTGACGTGTTTGATATGAGCGCAACTACACGGCGCTCTTTCTACCTGTTAAAGAAGCAGACTAAGAGCGCAGTGAGAGCGCACAAACTCATTTGCTAATGATTTCATATAGGAAACAAGCGCATCATTGGAATCCCAGTGGAATCGCTCTGGGCTTGTATTGCGCTAAAAATATTAGCAGATGAAGAGCGAATGGCAAGCGCACTATAAACAAGCGCAGCATGAGCGAGCAATGAGCGCAGATACAAGCGAGCCAGTGGGATCCCACCTTAAGATAAGACAATGATATTGACCCGCTCTTATTTAAGGGACTGATCTTGCTAAACCAGTAGAGGTGATTGAGTCTGTATTCGTTGTTAAAACAAATGCAATTTGTAATGCACGATTTAAAGATGTCTGTAATTTCCTCATAATTAGTATCATTGTTTGCAAGGTCTTGGAAAGGAGGTCCATATTCAATCTGAGAATATAGGTGTGATCTTCAGCATTCATGAACAATCACATTGATACTTTCATCGGGGTTATGGTTCATCGTACTTATACAACGAAGGAGGTCGTTAATGAAAATTATGAAGAGTCTTGACCAAACTATAGCTTCCTTTGGGGAACGCTGTCTGGTTTCTACCTGTCTTGGCTCGATATGACGTACTATATATATGATGCGTTGGAACATCTATATAGTGCATAGGTATAATATTTTATTTTACTAATTCCTATTCAGAATCTATTTTGGAATTCGCTCGCTTACACTATACTTCATGATACATCAGATTGCCACTACGCCATGAATGTATGGAACATACATCTTTGAGGTGGCTATTATAATAGCGTCTTCCATGAAATATTGATTGATTGTATTCTTTATTGTTTCCAAAATCGGTTGTCCATTTCTGATTACTCAGGTCTTCCAATGGATGCCAGATACAATAAAAAGCAGATATTAACAAAACAGAAATCTCGACAGTATAGTTGGGTAATGTAGATCACAGAACCTTGATTTAGTACATCTATAAAAAATGGTTAAGAAATTCTTCACCTAGAAGTGTTTACATATAGTGGCAGTATTTGTCCATAAGTTTAAGTTTCTATGTATTTGTCAATGATGGTTATGATTATAGAAATACAGCAAAAAGGGAGGAATTTCACAACTAACAGTGGTTTGTACCTAGTTTCATGCAGTACCGTGATGCTCAAGACATCACTGCGATCACTGTTAACTAGCAATCACAGTTTTATTAGAGTCTATTCACATTAGGAACAGTGTCTGCAACAAAATAGTCACCATAAAGACCCAGACGGAGGTCCCAATGGTAACACCTGTGTTACCAAAACCATAAAAACAGTTAACAAAGTGATCCTTCTTAGCACGCAACCACGATACCCCAGCAAGCTTGAGATCCAGATCATTTTCCAACTTCAGGACATCAAAGAAACAACTGAAAAGGAAACCATTTGAGTAAAGTAGATTACAAAAAGAATGAATCAAATTTCATATTTCTCGAAAATTATCTACAATTTATCTACATTGCTTTTGTCATAAATTACATGAGACTTGCTTTGACTACCGACGCTATGGTTTGGTAAAATGTATATTTGCTAAGGACTCCTTTGTGATATCATATGCAAGAACCATATTGCTATGTATTATTGAACTAATGTATTGCCCGTATCAAAGATGGGCCAGACCATTTAAGGAAAAAAGGAAGAAAAAAAATGCCCACCATCTGTATATCATAGCTCTATACATACATATTTTATAATTCAGTTTGAAGATTACAAGAATAGAGACAAATCCTTAATATGATCTGTCCATTAGAATACGGGTGGCAAACAGACAATCAAATGCAATGCATGCATCATGATGCTGTAGGCCTACTTTCCATTGGTAACCGCGGACTAGCCGAACCAAAAGACCATTGACAAACTACACTAATGGGGCATATTTAATTTGAAGTATTCATGAGAGTACAATCAAATACGTACCGCCCAGCAAGCCTTTCGGGGCAAAACATCGAGCTATAGTCATTTGGGTCGATTGTAGGGACGCAGTTGGGATCTTCATACAAAAGGAAGTAATATGTATGGGGAATATCATCGGGAGGCAGAGGACCTATGTAAGGCAAAACTGGGTTACCACTCAGCCTTCCGTCCACTTGTCGGACCTGCACCATGACCATATGTCCAAGGGGCCGTGTATTGTCCCCGACAACGCCATTATATTGTGGAGGGATGTCCGGATCGACCATCAGTAAAATAAAACACTTATCTGAAACATAAGGTATGTAACATTCTCAGGGGTGATATGGGATCTTCCAGTTGCATGCAATATCGTGTAAATGGTGTACTGGTATTATTCATAATAGTGAAGCCGATGATGAAACTATAAAATTTGCTTCCGTGGCCCAAATACTAATTAAATAGCAAATCGACATTTCAGTGTAGCTACCTTGTCAATATTTGACTATCTGTAAGAAAACGTCAACAACATTGTTGATGTTTTCTTACAGATATAGTCTATTGTATACACGATATCAATGATTTTTCCCCAAAGTATTTTCAAATAGAATTCCCTCATGGAACTAAAAGCTGTGATATGTGTAATACCATTCAGTTCATCTTCCCTTGGCATATACTTATTCAGCTCCAACTTCCAATTCCTAGTTGTTTCTGTTCGTAGCAGAGCTGGTTTGTAAACTTTCTGTCCAATTGGATCAATGGAAAATGTTGCCGCCCTGAAAAAGTCAATGTTAATTCATAATATGAACAAGCAAAGCTCCTGAAGAATTGGAAGAATGTATCGCAGGGATAAGAAAACAATGTATACTCTTATCATATATTATCTAAGATATTAAAATCTTGATTATATTTATTCTCATACACTTCCAGTTTAGGAACTACCCCTACTTGGATGTGTAATTGGCAGCGTCACAGCTGTAGGTGAATTCCGGGGAATTAACTTCTAGTTTCATAAAAACACTCAAGCCCTCAAGTGGATCGGGGAGAAAGCCTCTCTTTTTGTGCTCTTCGTTGTATTCTGCAAACGGAATAGAGACATTCAGAATGTGTTAGATGTGCACCAGTAAAGCCCTATGTGATTCTTGTATTCCAAGGGTTCAGATGGTTGTCTAAATAAATTCATGGATAATGTACATATGGGTGAATAATGATTTATTTTCTATAAAGATGAAGTGATAGTGATCATAGTGATCACTTAATGTTCTTGGACTGTATATATGTTATATGCAAATGTGTTTAGATATAGATTAATCGATCTCATACTCACTACTCTGTACCATAAGATATGTACATGTTTTGTTTGTTTTAAATGTTTTTATTCAGCCAGGAGACCTTATGTTATTATACACTTTTCTTAGTATTAGCTGATGGAAATAAGCAAAGTATAGAAGTTCGTTACAACAAATTGTAGATTAACAATGATAGTAAAAATATCCAGAAAATTACAAATTTAACAATATAGCTACTATACCTTTAACAAAGAGAATAAAATCGAAACAAAACAGGTTAAGAACCAACAGCCGGGTATAATCATCGTTATACTACTGTCCAAGGAGAGGCTAGTTAATCAAAAAGAACTTTTTACTATTTATTTTCTATTTTTACATACTATTTAAAAAGGCAGGAGCCATCAACTATCTCACCCGATGTTCATTTCTTTTCATCTTCTAATAACTTAAACCAGTTAAACCTTCACCTATTCCTTTTCATTCTTATCGCATTATATGAAACTAAAAGGTATTAGATTATAAATTGTGAATATAATTTTTTTGAACCCATGTGTACCCCCGACAATTACTTACATAGCCTTTGTTTCCGGATACAGCAAGAGCCACATATATTTGTGAGCGGGTAACTATTTTACCTCCCTGAATAAATATATTTGAACAAAAAATACGAAAGAAGAATATATATACACGGCAAAGTTTATGTATCTGGTTATTGTTAAGGTTGACTTCCTACCTTTCTCAATGAAAGCGGCGCAATTACTGACATCCTTAAAACTGTCAACGGCATAGACGTCAGTCGACACCAGTAACCAGCTCAGAGCTATCGGAGCTGTAACAGAACGCAATGATTATTGACAGAATTATTTACAAAATGAATATTAGATGTAGAGGGGGAGTGATCGCTATTTATTATATCTGGTGGAGCTGGTTGTAAAATGATGTTTCAATAAGGTAGAAAAATAAAAGTAAAACACTCTAAAATACGTTTTCACAGAACATTTGCGATGTGTTACAGGAATATGAGTCACAAGTCGCAAAAAATGGATTTTGAGATCATCATATATTATTTAAAAAGACGAGATCAAGCTAATTCTAATGATGGTAAACATTGGGAAAGCTAATAACTGTTATCTTAAGTTTGATATTTCTATTTTTGAAAAAAGGTTTGCAATATGTCTGGGTGGACAATTACTAGTAAAGTAACTAAATATACTGCATAGAATGACCTTCAAAACTCAAAGATATATTTCATACAATGTCCTAAAATTTGGTACATAGATTTATATGACTAACAGTGCTAAATCCTCCCAAGATCAGAACCTGCCAATAACGTAGTCTTGTCAATTAATCACTTTGAAAAATTTCATTTTTGCGACTTGTGACTCATTTGTTTGAAACACATCACAATTGATCCCTGTTCCTCATCGTCATTACAACACCCGCGGACTAAATATGGACGCTGGATTGGAGTTGTACAATGTTATTGATTATAAATGAGAATATAAATGATTTGAAGCAATTTATAATATAAAGGGTGGTGATTTAAAAGATTGAATAAGAGAAGCTTACTGAACGAAATAAATGAATTAAGATATAAGATATTAAGAATATCAAGGATAGTTGAAGGTAGGATGTCAAAGAATTGCAGGGGTGGAGGTGGGGTGGGGGGCGGTAGTGGGGGAGCAACATCTGAGTAGAGGTGATTGTTTCCGTGCATGTGGATGGATGTGATTAAATGATTTTTTTTAAAACAAGCCAATTCGTAATTAACCCACCATCGAAGTTGTATTTTTTTGCGAATTGGGTCACGTTGAAATTTGCACTATCTTCTGACGATGGAAAGATTATGTATCCAGGCTGCCGAAATATTAGGAATGTATAGGTATTCGGCACGAACCTTGTGTTGAGGGGGCCGCCATATTTCTGTACAACCTGTGAGAAATTAGGAATATTGTTGTAGCCGTCATTACTTCACTAATACATAAGGAGAAAGCCATTGAGTTCTCTGCTGGAATATCATTCTACTTAGTTTGGACGAATGCGGACGAACGGACGAGTGGACGAATGGACGAGTGGACGAATGGACGAATTGCATTGTTGAACAATTACAACAATAAGAGATCTTGGTCTCAGCTAGTAGCCCATTTATTGAAGTATCTTGAAAGGTAGATGTGGAATGCTTAATGCCTGGGCTACAACTGCCCTTACCCTAAAATCTCACCCCTATTTATACCCCCCAGAGATCCGTCCTCACT
The DNA here is from genome assembly GCA_942159475.1 of Sthenelais limicola. Taxonomy (NCBI): domain Eukaryota; kingdom Metazoa; phylum Annelida; class Polychaeta; order Phyllodocida; family Sigalionidae; genus Sthenelais; species Sthenelais limicola. The sequence goes on from OW804098.1 coordinate 34,952,212, forward strand.
CACAATGTGAGACCCTGCCCCCTGGTGGCGGACGAATGTACCCTATACATCATTCGTCCGTCCCAGTCCATCCCACACTACAACACTACCCTCCCCTTTATAAATTTTGGACCCCAAAATTACAATTTTAAAATGAACACCCACTGATCTTATAACGTCATTACTTGGTTAAATATAACAGTGGTATTTTCAAGAGTATGTTATTAATTCTTCTGTCTTCATAGGCATGGACGAATTCCTTTCTTCTTTGGTTCGTCCCTCCTCTGTTCTTCCCTCTTTTCTTCCCTCTTTGGTTCATCTCCCCTCTTTTCTTCCCTCTTTGGTTCGTCCTCCCTCTTTTCTTCCCTCTTTGGTACGTCCTCCCTCTTTTCTTCCCTCTTTGGTATGTCCTCCCTCTTTTCTTCCCTCTTTGGTACGTCCTCCCTCTTTTCTTCCCTCTTTGGTACGTCCTCCCTCTTTTCTTCCCTCTTTGGTTAGTCCTCCCTCTTTTCTTCCCTCTTTGGTACGTCCTCCCTCTTTTCTTCCCTCTTTGGTTTGTCCTCCCTCTGTTCTTCCCTCTTTGGTACGTCCTCCCTCTTTTCTTCCTTCTTTGGTTCGTCCTCCTTCTTTTCTTCCCTCTTTGGTTCGTCCTCCCTCTTCTTCCCTCTTTGGTTCGTCCTCCCTCTTCTTTGGTTCGTCCTAAAGTAGTAGATTCGTCCAGGGCATTTGTTCATTTCTTCACACTGCTCAATATTCCCCTGCCTAGCCAGCAGACTTGTCCTGGTACCTGAGGAAACTGCTCCTCCCTCTACCTCCAGTACCACTGTGTGTAAGCCCGATTCCAGCAAGTTGGGTTCCCCAATCACCTCACCCTGGTAATTCACTCTCCAACCCTAGCCTGCTGATTCGTCCAAGTAGGCTCCCTGAGGGGACTATCACCCCCTCCCTACTTCCAGGTAGGTTACCTGAGGGAAATGGCACTCCCTCCCTACCTCCACAGGTCCCACCTGTCCCACACAGTGATCGAGTTTCCTTCATCCAGCTAGCCCCCATCCAGCCAGCTCGTCCCTGTTCGTCTCCATTCGTCTCCATTCGTCTCCATTCGTTTCCATTCGTCTCCATTTGTCCTGTTCGTCCTCACTCATGTCCTCATCCTCATTCTGTCTCTCATTCACTCACATGGGCCAATTCATCACTTGCCCATGTCCAGACAACTTGTCTTCATCCAAATGACTTGTCTTCATCCAAATGATTTGTGGTCTGGACGACTCGTCCTGGTCCAGACGACTCATCCTCATCCAGGCAACTTGTCCTCGTCCGGCCAACAAATTCCTTGTCCGGGCAATTCGTCCTCATCCGGGCAACTAGTCCTTGTCTGGGCAACTCGTTCTCGTCCGGGCAACTCGTCCATGTCCGGCCAACAAAGTCCTCGCCCAACTAAGGAAGTCCTCCTCACCTGGGCGACTTGTTCTCGTCCAGGCAACTTGTCCTCGTCCGGGCAACTTGTCCTTGTCCAGACAACTCGTCCTTGTCTGGATAACTTGTCCAGACAACTGTCCAATCTTAAAAATTGTCCAGAGGGCATTCTTCCACATTTCTTTCTGCCTCACAGATTCCCCAGCTGGATTTTCCTAGGTCCTCGTCCTCGTCTGAGGTCCTCGTCCTCGTCCAATTCGTCCTTGTCCAATTTGTCCTCGTCCAATTCGTCCTTGTCCAATTCGTCCAACCATAGCTGATTTGTCCACAGGTTAAGATCTACAACCAAACAGGAATAGTGAATGAATTCAGACGAAAATTGAGACCTATCAAATGCCTGGGGTCTCACTTTCACCTTCTGAAATCTGCTTGCCTCCATCTGTGTCTGGTCATCCAATTCGTCCTCGTCCAATTCGTCCAACCATAGCTGATTTGTCCACAGGTTTAGATCTACAACCAAACAGGAATGGTGAATGAATTCAGACGAAAATCGAGACCTATCAAATGCCTGGGGTCTCACTTTCATATTCTGAAATCTGCTTGCCTCCATCTGTGTCTGGTCGTCCAGCCAACTCGTCCAGCCAACTCGTCCAGCCAACTCGTCCAGTTCCCTTGGTTCTCTCCTACTCCTGACAGCTAGAGAGGGTAGGATTCATCTGAAACGATGCCACTGCTGCCACCATTGTTGTAGCCGTCATTACTTCACTAATACATAAGGAGAAAGCCATTGAGTTCTCTGCTGCAATATCATTCTACTTAGTTTGGACGAATGCGGACGAACGGACGAGTGGACGAATGGACGAGTGGACGAATTGCATTGTCTAACAATTACAACAATAAGAGATGAATCTTGGTCTCAGCTAGTAGCCCATTTATTGAAGTATCTTGAAAGGTAGATGTGGAATGCTTGATGCCTGGGCTGCAACTGCCCTTACCCTAAAATCTCACCCCTATTTATACCCCCCCGAGATCCGTCCTCACTCACAATGTGAGACCCTGCCCCCTGGTGGCGGACGAATGTACCCTATACATCATTCGTCCGTCCCAGTCCATCCCACACTACAACAATATATATAACAATTAAAAATATGCAATTAGTTTATGTTGCCATGGATTAGTTCAGTATAACTTTTTTTTAACAATTAGCTCCTTTATATCTTTTTGATGGGAACATTTCATCCATTTGAACATATAAGGAATGTCTGATTACCAAGTAAATAAAAATTGGTTACAACGAAAATGAATGAAGGCTATTTTTGTTTAAATGAGGGACTTGAGACTGGACCTAGGCTATCGCACATTTCTGTTGTAGACATTAACCCAGTCTTGATCCCACATTTTCGATGTACTTACTGTTGCTCTCGAGAAGTCATTTTCAGGAATATTCATATAAATAGCATGGCTGAATTTAAAGCCAGCATCATACATGACCCAAGTGTAAAGGTCTCCGTTATTATCCACCTTCCATGAGACCACAGGGCGTTGTCTCAAATTCCAGGGTTGATGCGTTTCTTTCGAAAGTGGGTTGACTGAAAACTTCATAACTACATCCTTTTGAACTGTTGTGCCACACCCGGAATAACTCCCTGGTGACGAACAAAAATGCATCTTAAGATTCTGAAGTATGGCGTTTTGTACTCTGTCAAGTGAATTCTTTAAACTAATTTGAATTAAAGAATAAGTAGCCCTCTGTAATTTAGTTTTCCTTTATATTCTTGGAATTAAGAAGAGGCGTGTACAAACCTACATCCGAGGTATAGTCAATATTAATGACCCTATCCAATCGGCTGAGGTCCGGATTGTCAATCCCAAGAAGTGCTTGTGCCAATGTTCTAGGTCTTTTTTCGTGAAAGTTCAAACAGTTTACGGTCTTTAGTTTGCTTGGTGGACAGTTTTGATTGAAGGGTGTGCCATACCAGAACAAAGTGTTATCAGAAGCGAGAGCTTTGATGGCTCTTACACATGCTGCACCATCAAACGAAGAGGCATTGGGGTCACAGAGAGCAGTTGGGTAATCACTTAGCAATTGACCTAAAGATGAATGGAGAAATAAACTTACGTCAATGCAAAGACATACTATTCCATATTTAATTAGCAATATTTCTTTACTAAGATTACCGCTAAAATTCAAATTTATGACTCGATCTTCTTCTATTTTTATGATTAAAAGCATATATACAAAATCTGTTATCTAACTCGTTGGCTTTAGTTGCTTAGAATAATGCACGAGTTGTGTAGCAACGAAGGCAATATTCAAACTCCTTCAACCAACTTGTTAGTTGACCTGTATGTAAACTGATACTTTTGCCCATTCATAGCACCATATTTTTCATCTTATGTGTGACCATGGTCTTAATTGCTCCTTTGCATCAATTAATAGGATGTTATCATTAATTTTCTCATGCAGTGCCAGATATTGATCGGTTTCTTTAGCCAGTGCTGCTCCACAGTTTTGCTAGTATAGAGCAATGATTTCCGTAAATGAGCAAATGAATTCTTGGTACACATTTAAGTTTTCGAACGTTCACAAGTTTGTACATTTCTTGGCCAATTATACATTTATGGAGTGATTTGAGAGTTGTACCGATCAACTGAGAAAATACACGCCTAACATGCTGTAGACATTTTGTCCAAGTGTTCTTTTATTGCTTACGACTTGGGTGGTAACATAATACACGTATAAAGAGTATGAGAAGAGTAGCGTTCCTAGAATAGTGATGTGGTGGTGGTGGGGGGGGGGGGGGGGGGGGAGTAGCTGGGGGGGGGGGCACTATTTTAATCCATATTACATAGAGGGTAACTAACAAGTTGGTTCAAGGAATGTCAACATTGCACGAGTTGTGTAGCAACAAGTGCAATATTCTAAGTGACTGAAAACAACGAGTTAGTTAACTGTTTTATCATATGCTTTTTAACAATACTGTGTGCTATAAAGTTTAATCTCGGCCGTAATCTTGGTAAAAAAACCCTCATTGGTTGCCATAACAACCACACATAACTCACTAGTGAAATACGCACTGTGCATAACTCACTCTAGATATATATGTTCTTCTCAGAGCAATGCGCATATAATACATGTAATAAACATCAATATATGACATTCTTTGCAATTGAAGGTGTATGGACAGTCATGTCCAGAAGGCAGTTTTGGACCCCTAAGTTTTAGGGGTCATTACCACTTTTAGCCTTAGTCTTAGCCTTGTGGTTAAGCTTATCGCTGGATGTGGAATCGAGGAATGTGGCCTTCTGGACCTGACTGTGGATGTTCTATGGCTTTGATAACATAGTAATGCATGGATGTTACTGAGCGATGGAATGAATCTGTGTCCTGTTTTTTCCGTGTCGTACATAGAAACATCGTATCATATTATAATCGATATGATGTGTCAGTACATGAATTCAATTGGAGGATTTATTACATTCAGATTGAGTATAATGAATAAGAATGAAACAGATGGTATACTGTGTTCTTTGCATCGTCACTTGCTCTTTTTATATATTTACTTAGACTTAAAATCAAAATTAGAAAGAAGGTAAATGTCCTTAATATATACAGCTTTAAAATATGTGTAATTATTTGGTACTAAGTAGATTATTTCCGTCGTCCCCTGTTCTTTCCACCGTCCTTTTTTAGAAAGTAATGCCTCAACTGGTATATTATACAGAATGAACATCTATTTTTATGTAGAAAGGCAAATCAACCGATATTATGATGCATACATATACCTATTCAGGGTTATTTGAAATCGCCGCATCTCCAATTTTATTTTTTCCATTCTTTAAATAACTGGGGTAATTTTGTAAAAACAAAAACAACTTGATTTCCACTGCGTGCTGCAAGCATGATCTCAGAATTGGTAAGATACATTGAGAGTAATCATGAGAGTTGTTCAGAGAGAACAACCTACGTCCAGGGGGACCTAACTACATGCAGAGGAGTGGGATAGTGAAGAAGAGGGTGTAGGAATAGGAAAGGGGAGGGAAAGAAGACCGAGGGGGGAAAGAGAGGAGGGAGAGGATGTAGGGGAAGGGAGAGAGGGGAGGGAGAGAAAGCGGGGAGGGGGCACATGAGGAAGAGGGGAGAGAGAAATCGGAGATAGGGTTGGGAGAGAAAAACAGGTATGAAAGACAGAGAAGAGGGGGAGGAAAAAGAGGGAGAGGGGGAAGTATGGGGAGAGGGGGTGACCGTCCTACATGCAGAGGAGTGGGAGAGTGAACAAGAGGGAGTAGGAATAGGTGAGGGGGAGGGGGAGGGAAAGAGAGGAGGGAGAGGATGTAGGGGTAGGGAGAGAGGGGAAGGGGAGCATGAGGAAAAGGGGAGGGAGGGGGGGGGGAATCGGAGATAGGGTTGGAAGAGAAAAACAGGTATGAAAGTCAGAGAAGAGGTGGAGGGAAATGAGGGAGAGGGGAAAGTGTGGGGAGAGAGGGGGAAGTGTAGGGAGAGAGGGTGACCGTCCGGAGGACGGGTACTTTGCTAGTGATTTATAAAAAGAAAATATAGTAACTAATTACCCGTAGGTTCGTGAGATATAACCTGAATTGGATATTTAATTGGTGAACTGTGGAGAAAATGATAAGTAATGGGGTAATACGTTAGCGGCATTACAAAATGTCTTAAAAATATTTCTCTATACTTAAGATATAGCAGTCTTAGTAAATATTATACCAAAATGCAAGCATTATAATCCGACCATGGCTACAAAGAATTTGTTGTCCATTTGGGCCACAATTTAACGAAAAAAGTTGTTATATGGCCTGGGTGAATACCATGAATCCCGTATTAAACATGAGCGCAAGTATTGACTTAGCCTAGGCGTGTGTAAACACTGTTCCAATGCAATCAAACCCGCTTCTTAGTGTGCATCTGTCACCTTTATCGAATGAACACCCCAATGACGACTTGAGACCCTTTGTGAAGAGTAAAGTATGTTAGGTCAACTGTGAAAGAACAAGGTACATAGATAGGAAACCCCTGCTCTTTTTTTCTTTTTTTGTGGGTGGGGGTGGGGGTGGGGGTATGCTATGCATTAGATATCGCGTGAGATTTTTTACCCCAAATTAGCGAGTCATCAGGCATTAAGGACAAAAGTAGCCCAGTACCTGGAAACAATGTTAGTTGTTTAGTTTTAGAAAACGTATGTGCTCAGGTATAAATAAATATTATTTTATTACATAATTATGCTTATAAAGTAGTTTAATTAAAAGAAAGTAGATGAAAGTAACTTATTAAATGGTTAAACTGAAGATATGTACTAAACTTTAGCTGTGCTTGAGCTAATTGTGTGATAGCAGTTACAGCTATCTCATTTGCGATATGGTGTGGCTTAATATATCACATGCATATATAATAAAGTAAAAATAGCAGATTCCGAATCACATAGAATCGGCATTCCATGTCTTCAAAAACCGCAACAACATAAGCATAGAAAGCGAGCCCAAGAATGAGCCTTGAATACAGGTTCTTCGGGTTTTTGGAAGCGGCTATGGGTCAGATCGTCAGAAAATATACAATTGGCAGCTCTACACATTTAGGAAATTCTGCTGAATCAGGCTGAAAAATGCTAAATACCGGGTATATCTGAGTATATATTGCATTGATTTAAAGTATCGGTTCTGTTATATTAAACTGCATTTTGAAGCTCATTTTTGTCTTAAATGTGGGTTATTTGGGAGGATTGGTGAAGGCGAATTGTACATTTTCTGAAGATCTGACCCTACAAGCACCAGCATCTTTTGCTGTAGGAGGAATGTCACACGAATACCTGATTTGTATGTTAAAAGTGCTGAGTCATAAACGTTGTCACATTGCCAAGTTTGGACATTCCTTCAACGAAAACTATGTTATTACGGTCGGTAGAGTGGGGTACATTTTAATCATGTAAATTAGCTTAAATTTCACGTGCATAAAATTAAATCATAGCTATCTATCGTAGCTAAATAAGTATACAATGCTCATTTGTGGGAGGGGAGTAGATCTTTAACAAAATATTACCAGAGCAAGGTGTTGCTAAGAGCATGCGTCTACTCCATAGTGTGTATCACTTGGAGCTTTTATCATTTGGAAACAATAACTATATTTCGTAATTCGGACATTCATCGTTGATCTTAATTATGGAAAACACGAAAATTATTAATGTACATGTATGTATATATGTGTGCATGATATTGTATTATTATTAGGCCCCATAACTAACCCACCGTTTGTCGGATTGGAATTGAGAATAAAGAATGTGTAGCAATTATCATCAGGGAGCATGAACTTTGTACCAACTATTATTAATGTGATTAGTACGAACTATTTCTGTCATCAATATAAAACTCAGTATTTTCCATCAGGTATTGCTGAGAATACACATTAATGTAAAGCTGCCCTAAAGATGCGATGAATAAACAATTTAAAACCCAAACTCAAAACTCGTTGTGTGTACAAGCCCTCACCTGACACCATGACCTGGATCTACATACTAAATGTATAACAAAAAAACATGCACGTATCTACCATAAAAAATAAATCCGCTGCGTTATGAAACGTCTTGATTTCTAGTCCCAATCCTCCGTTCCAATATGGAAAAAAACATGATTAAGACCAGTAAAATCGATTTGCAAAAACAAAAATATCTCCTGAGTATTTGCTTTCCATGTAAATAGAGACGGCGATTTTGACGCTGTCGTTGTGTATGTTTATATTTAAAAGGCAAGTTTATCCAAACTAATTCAAAATTTTCTGTTGAAAGTTTACCCTATCCCTATGGTTTCGTACCCAGACCAAAGAGAAAAGAAATATGCCTTAATGGTTTGTGGAACTTTTCCGACGAAACAGCCAGTCCCAGGAGAGAATGAATAAATTATCCACTTACAATCAATCTCCAGACACGCAGATATGATGAGCAGGAGCCCTACGAAATACCTCCCCATCTTGTTTACTGTGACAGGACACTTTTCCTTGCGCGATGGCAAAGGCCTAAGTGAACTCCAGTCGGGGTAACCCAAGGTACTAATATGGAAAATCTACCAAAGGGCACAACAGAAACCGGATTTTCCCTGCCTGGTAATTCAACATCCAGAGGGCAGGGGCTCGAGTACATAGGTGAACGACTAGAAAACATGTCTATCATAATCCCATACACAAAGTTAGGAGGTATATGGGATCATGTATTTTATATAATATTTACCATGAACAAAGACAGAATTATCATGGATAGCCGCATGATTTTCATATGAGCACTTTTTTGTTAAACCCTTCCTCGAGGTCTAGAGCACTTATGCAAACTCGATATGCATGTAAGATAAAAATCGCCCAGACTCACATTGCTTAGTCATGACAAGTAAATCCGATGAAGATGAAGAGAGTGCAGTCCCTCCCCACTGTACATCAATATCATAATATTATGTGATTTGTCACAGGAAAATGAGTCACAAGTTGCAAAAAATGTATTTTGAGATATCATCATATCTGAACAAATGAGATCAAGCCGATTCCAAACATAGTAAACATTAGGACATCTCAGAAATATTTCTATTTGAAGTTCGATATTTTTATTTTTGAATAGTTTGCAATATTTATGGGTGGGTAATTACCAGTATGTAAAGTAATTAAATGTAGGCCTACTCCATATAATGACATTCAAAACGCAAGGGTATATTTGATACACTGTCTTGACATTTGGTACATGGAATTCATGACTTAAGGCGCTAAATCGTCAAAAAAAATCAGAACAATCCTATAAACAGTTTATGTGAATTAATCACTTTGAAAAATATCAATTTTGCGACTCATTTCCCTGAAACACATCACATACGGATACAGAAAACATTCTTAACAAAACTTCACTGGCATATAATACGGTATTTATTTTGTTACTCACATATGACCACCAAACACAATTTTCTCAGCAAAATTGACATCACACCATTCCTCACAGACACACATAATAATTGGACAGATATCATACACAGTTTATGTTTACAGATGAAAATGACACACAGCATTAAACGACATAAGACACTTCCAAAATCTCCAATTCGCATGATTAAAAGTGTATGCAATAATTATCATTACTGGAGATATAAATGAAGATCGCGACGGAATAATTATCAAAAGGCTAAGATTGCATTGTAAGGATACATAATCTGATCTCACAACAAGTCTTGGAACACAATCTTATGAGACAAAAGCCTATAATAATAATATAAAGGCTATAATTGACACAATCTATGACACGGTGACTAACTGGTCCCTGGTGGTGACAGTGAATTGTTACAGGTTTCAGCAGAGCTTGAATCAGGATACGGCCTCCAGCACTCTTCAATTCGTCTAGGCCTAGGGTAGGGGTGTATTTATACCATCCTGCAAAAACTGGTCGTCTATTTTTGTTTGCAGTATCACAGCTGATTATTCACAGTCACTGTTGGATTCACATAAGAGTTGGTGGTGAGTCCAATACTGAGCATTTTTGTATTTAACTTTTTATCTCCAGTCTTTGGCTTTGCTTTTAAGGTAAAAATATCAGGAAAAAACAACACATTGTCATCGACATCATTGATGATGACATGATTTAGGTGTTCTAACCGTGTGGCATGTCCCCTTGCCTTGGTTAAACAAAATGGTATCTATAGTATTCAAAGGGGGCAAGGTCTAGCACTAATGATAAAAAAGTGCATCTTATAATATAAAAGTGCATGATGATACCATTTATAAATGAAAGACCTATAGGCCTACGTATGAACTTCAGTTGAGGGAGATCTTTGTCTACTCTCACACTAACACTTTTATAAACATGATCAGATGAGGCTATCAATTCCTGAATACAAACTATTTAGATATAATGAACGTCAGTTTTGCAAATTTGTCCGATTCGGATGTTTGTAGACAGAAGATAATACTTGAAATGATGAGGATGAGATGAATAAGTATACAAAATTACAAGACGATCATGCCCGCTTCGTCTTGGGTGTTGCAGTTAGGAAGGGCGACGGCGGTATGGGTACAGCGAACTCCCGGGCTTTCGGCTTGGGCTTCCCGGGGACGGGCGTCTGGAAGAGTGACTTACGGGCCGGGGTACGCATCTTCGGTTTCTTCTTCCTCGATTTCTTGCTTTGAGTCGGTGTAGATTTCTCAGACTTTGATTCCTTGGGTACCTTACCGAGTTTGAATGAACCCGACGCTCCATTCCCCTTCGTTTGAACTAGTGCTCCGTTTTGAAGAGAAGTCTTGATGAATTTCTTGATGTGGGTGGCCATTTTAACTGGATCGACGTTGAAAAGTGCAGCCATACTTTTCTTGATGGCAACAAGGGAAGACCCTTGGCGATCGCTCAAAGTCTTTAGTGCATGTTTAACCATCTCACCCACTTTCGGCGTGTTCTTTTTTGTTTTCGAGGAGTCATTGGCAAGTATTTTCACCCCCATTTTGAATCGGCCGCCTCCGTGCACTTTAAAAAGCCTTCAACCTGCTGCGCCAATCAGCTGCGCCGGGAGACGACCCTAGTTGAAACGGGTTAGCGGAATACATTTTTACCACGATTCTCGGGAAGCAGCCAATCATCAGGCGTTTTAGGGAAAGCGTATGGACCCAGAAGTTTCCCGCGCGGAACAGTAAAACTTGTACAGTATTTTGGTGCTTGTCAGCCAGGCACACATTGAACTACTTACTATACTGCCTTCGTTTAGGACATATAGCTAGATAACTCTTATATGATAATTATGATATGGGAGCTTGTGTATGTGAGTGTGTTTAGAACATAAACGTCACTTTATGCTAGTGGTAGTCGGTGGACATTTGATTTGCTTAGCTCTCATATATTGAATTAAAGCTTTTAAATGTGCACAAGACATAAACAAAGGGTAATCCGTTTCTTGGATCTTTTGTATACACAAATGAATAAACGCATGAGTCTGCACCTGTCAGTCCGTTTTTTATTATTTATTTTAATCATAAATGTTGACAACTCTACTGTGTTCACATAGTGCTAATCAATTTTAAACCGACCGGTATTTGACAAAGCTATCTCTACATCAACCGATAAATCACATTGAACACTAAAACATTATGATTCGGTGTATAATAATTAATATTCATACCCCTAGCTCATAATATTAAATCTATACCTGTAGTTTATTCTTGTCCTGGGACTAGGTCAGGGGTAAATGGAGTTTGGGTTATATTTGTGTAGTAGTCCATGAATCTCCATATAGGCCCTACTACTACTTTGGTGGGAGGAAAAGCTAATGAAGAATATCAATTTATTACCACTGAAACATATAGGAGAATCGGAATAATGATACAGGGACCATGCATTTCTAAACGCTATACTTTTTCCTCGATTTTAATTGATTTCTTATTCTTTTGTTCATAATGCCTTGCTTTCTCCTTTCTCCATTCGCAGACTTCAGCGAAGTCACATCTGTGACACTTCCACGCTTCTTCTATTTCAACACCTTCTACAGTTCTTCTTCCTTTCCAATATCCAATGTAATGAGTGAATTTTGCTTTGAGCCAATCCTCGTCATAGGGAACTGATTCAATGGCTATGGTAGATTTGTCCACCTGATAACAATATTCTACCAGACACTGACTGATAAACGGTAGCCCTTGCATTATGGCAAATAATGACTTCATCAAATTATCTAGGTTTCGGATAGAATTGCCAGACCTGCATGTCCCAGTAACCTGTCTTAAAATGTCCTCACCAAGATCTTTGTGAAGGTCTAATTTCAAGTGTTTAGCAACAACTGCACTGTCAACTTTGCCTCTGACCAAATCATCAAAAAGTTTCTTGTAGAGCAGGACTTGTAGACGATGGGTTAATTTCTGGGCCTTGGAAGGTAGAGATTTTGAGGCAGATCTGGTTTTAAATTCAAGAATATCGAAATCAAATGTCTCAGCGTCTACCCTTATTTCGTCAATCAGCCCAACCACGAGTACGTCGTCAAACGGTGTGCCAAATATGGGAATTTCACGTCGAACTGGAACACCCACCATAAAGCTGTTGATTACGCCAATCAGGTTTATCATTTTAATGGCCCAAATATCTTCATTTGATGTTACTTTTATGTCAACGACATTCTCAGTAGCCAGTTCTAGAAAAAGTAAAGGGAGGCATTTTATATATAAAAGAGTGTTAGAAGCTAAAAAATAAGCGTTAATAATTTATAGAGATGAATAGTTATTCCAAAATATAGTCACTGACTTAGTAATTAGAATACCTGTGTTCATCATCGACCAAATATACTTTATAATTCTAATTTGTTATCTAAATTAATTATAGAACAAAAAAATATACCAACTTTTGGATATCAGTCACTCAGTATAATTATATTATTTCCTTTTTATATGAACCGAGAAATCACTTATATGAAAAAAAACCCGGGCACAATGAAAATGAAAAAAACATAAACATAAATATTCACAAGAGCCGATGGATCTCTCGCCTTAAAACCCTAGTTCCACGCGGTCTAAATATATTGGATTAAAACATCCGCCTGGGGATATTGAGAAACCATGCACACGTTTACAAAACATAAATATTCAGTTAAGGAAAAAAATACTAACCTCTGGCCAAATGAAGGTTCGAGCCTTCAGTCAAGACCGGGTCCTCGACTTTCACCACTGGTAGCGTGTATTTATATTCCATCTGTTGCTCACACCAAGCCTGAGTTGAGAAATCACTGACCTGAAATACAATTCCAAATAAAAGTCTTTTAGAAAATGCATTGCTTTTTTTCATTCAGAACATAACTATAGGCCTACACTGAAATGACCGCAGTCTAGGCCCAAATTTAACCCTCAGATCAGATAAGAATGATACGTCAGTGATTGGACGCCTACTTCGCTAATCGGTTTCCTGACTTAGGACTATGTGTTCTAATGGGATTATAATGACAATTTGCGGTCTTGGTGGAATTATAATGGCACTTTGCGGTTTGAGGGGAGAGGCTTTCCCTCCGTTTGAAGGGACTCTCGCATCTTAGACTAAAGACTGCGCAAATTACTTGAGAACGAAAAATTCGCCTACCCAAAGATAGCCTGGTCGGAAGACATCAAGGGGAGGTTCCCCATCCTCCCGCCTCTGCTTTCTCCTAACATTGGTACGGACGAAGACTGGGGCATCACCATTGTCTTCTGCACACTGGATTGTTTCAGCATGTGCAATACCTACGGTGTTAGCTTGCTCTGAAATATACGTTATGTAATACCATACAAGATATAGATGCAACAACCATATCATTAAACTTGGTCTAAATATATAGACCCCCTGCCCTAATTCACTGTGCCCCGCATCCCTCAGATGTTCAGATCGTGGGCCCCTAGCTGCAAAGGTCCCCTGTAGTAGGGGCCAGGTTCTCTCCAAGAAGCACTAAAACATACCTACTAATTCTATATGTAAAGAGTAAGCATTTCTTTCTTTAAATCGCTGACGGCGCAACAATTCCAATCATCTCGTGGGGGGGGGGGGGGGGGGTGAAACGCTTGAAAACGAATCAGAGAATTTGCGAAAAATTCTTGTGCAAAATTGTATGACCCCCTGAAAGTCTTGGGCGTAATTTCTTGCCCCCCCCCCCCCCCCTTGAAAGTTTGTGCAAACTTTCATGCCCCCCCCCCCCCCAAACATTATTGTAGTTCTGAGTCTGTGCAACCCCTCCCCCCAAACACACACACATTCAATCTGTGCCCCCAAAAAAGACGGCCCCGCCCTTCATAGTCTGTGCAAAAAAAGGTGACCACCCCCTGAAAATTCTCTCTCCCCGCCCCCTCCCCCCCCCCCCCCCCCCCCCGCACAGTGGTTACAGATGAACAGTTCCTGATGTAGGGACATTGTTTTTATAGTTTCAGGAAATGTGCCACGCCCTCACTATACATGGTGGTGCCATCTTGTGTGCTACCAGGGAAATACTACCTCGCTCCCTTGCATAACGCTTAGACACTGGAAAGAATTTGAAGAATATTACAAACCAGATAAACCGTCAAGGTCTATATCTAAAAGCTCTGCATCTTCAACGTCGCTCCAGTCGAGATCTGCCATGTGTCAACGTACATAGATCTATAGATACACAAGTTTACTACACAACCCTGCCACGGACAGTTGGCGCGCTTATGTTTAAAAGTAACAACCAGCTTCAACGCTGGCCTGTGACTGAGTCTCTAGGCATGGATGCCAGGTGGTGCGCGCGGATGTTTCTGAAGACAACGATTTCGTTTCCCGCGAGATAATATTCGATCACAGATTTTGTACCGCACTACAACATATATTATATATACGAAACTGTAACGCCGCAGGAAATAAGGGACTGTTCATAAGGGGTTCATAACTAACCACTGGGAGGTGACAATTTACGAAATATTCCCCCCCCCCCCCCCCCCCCCTAAAGTAGTTTTGTGCAAAATTATTTTGGCCGCTCCTTGAAAGATTTTGCAAAATTCCATGACATGAATCCGAAGAAAAAGAGCAGTCGAACCCGTTATTGTAGTAACCGTGGTTAACACGAGAGGGCAGTAGGGTGGGTAGTAGGATAGGACATGTTTCTTTTACTGAGGCATGCGCTAAGGGAAGGGGAGGGGCTAGAGGGAGGGAAAGGTATCATAGGATAAAGGGTCCACCAATACGGATACCCGACACTCACCCCCCCGGGGTATATATACGGGGAATACTGGGATATACATATACATAGAACGGGAGAGACTTGGGACATTCATATAGACTGGGATATAGAGAGATATGCGGTAGATACCACGACGTACTAGACGCACTATGTGCGCTAGAACCAATATATTATACCACACTGATCTCGGATTGTCATGCAGTAACAACCGTAAGAATACAGGGAAGGAGTCTCATAAGATCTCATATGATTCAATGTCTATACTAACATCAACCTAGCATCTATGTACAGGATAAGATACAATACACAAGTAGTGGCGTACTAAAACTCATCGTGTTGTGTTGTTCATACCGGAAACCTACAGCTACTATATATCACCATGACTCTCTATTCAATATCGCCTATCGTCTCCTACAATATCACGTTCTATATTAAACATCATGAGAGGCAATACCCCGAAGTCCGAGTATATTCGAATGCATATGAACACTAGCTAGATATATTCACCCTGGCCCGATGCACCGCCCAATAGCATAAAGATCCGAAGCTACGCGCGCAACACTGGTTGGAGAACCACGGGATTGGAGATTGTGTGCAGAGGGGAGGGTGAGTATTTGGATAAATGTCGAAACAGGGGTCATCAGTGGCGGACTTGGTGAAGGAAATACAGGAGAACAATGCTCGAATTACACAAAGTGCAAAGAACTTTGCTGAAACAACAGAACGAATCGGCAAAGTGGAGAGGGAGAAGGTGTCCATAATCAAAGATGGAATAAAAAATCTTGCTAAATTAATGGAGAAGAGATTGGCAAGAATGAAGGCGTCCGCAAGACCTAGTGTGGGGGTTCATGTGAATAGGGAGATAAAGACGGAAAGAGAGAGTACAGAAGATTCATCTCCGGACTCTTCTGTCCAGGGACCACCGAGTTACGCTAACTTGAGCGCGGAGAGTACAGCAGTGGGAGGTGCTAGGCCCAAGAGAAACAATCCATTCGCAGCAGATTTTTGTGATGACCCTAGTGTGCCATTAATACCTGAAGTAACGTGGGACGCTGGTAAGCCGCCATATTACACAGAGCCATTAGTGCCACTCCCTTATAATCCAGACTTTGACTACTTAAGCCCGCAAGGGGCCAAAGAGGAGCTGCTCAGGCAAAGCGTGGATATTGTCAGCAAAGAGTTGCAGAGAACTCAAGCCGCTCTTAAGGCAGCGGAGGAAGATACCCTGAGGACAGTCCAGGATATGAGAAATGATTGGGAACGAACGAATGAAAAAATGTTAAAAGATGCCGAAGATAGGCACGAAGCTAGGATAAACGTACTAAAACTAGCATGGGAGGAGGGCGCGCGACGAAGGGTGAAAACTGCAGAAGACGGAAATAGGGATATAATTGTAACGCTGCAGAATGACTGGAAAAATGCACAACAGAATATGGAAAAAACAGAACAACAGAGAAACGAATATATGACGAATGAAAAAGAAAGCCATAACAAGGAGTTGGAGGAGCTGAAAAGGGAGCTGGAGGAGGAAAGACGGGCCAGAGCTAGAGCCAATAGGAAGGAAGAAAGCGATCGGGAGGAGTGGGAGAGAGCAGAAATAGCAAGACACGAAATGGAGGAGGTGAGAGAGGCCAGAAATAGAGAGTGGTGTGAGGAAATGGAAAAGGAAAACCAAATAAGGGAAGCAAGGGCAAACTGGCTAGCAGAAGAGATGGATAAGCTGAAAATAGAACACGAAAAGGAGAGTGCCCTATTTAGAGATGCGTCTGTGCGTTACAAACAGGACAGGAAAAACCTTACAGACATGGTCAGAAATCTCACGAACGCTGGAGGGGTAGAGCAGCCTAAAAATAGCGTACTGCGGACACCCCAGAGAGCAAACCAGCAAGCAACGAAAATAGGTGTTAGTAGCACAATTTGCTCAGAAGATTCCGGGGATATAACCGAGATGTATAGGCTACCTAATGTGCTCCCAGCGTTTACCCCTGCACAAACAGGAAGATGGTCAGATAAGTCTAACGAAGGGGGAGGGGCGGCAATGAGACACTTCATTAGGGGGCCTGAAAATTTTCGACATTCAACGGCGACCAGAAATGTGTCTGAATTCCTGACAGAGTATGAGGACTATGCAAGTGCCTTGGGCATACCTGAGATGTACTGGCTGCAGGGGCTGGGTGGTAGATTGGAGGGATCAGCTAAAGCATATTACCAACAAGTCGCATCAGTTGCAGCCAGAAAACGGGGTACACTGTCGTACTCAGATATCAAAAGTAAATTCTTGACCAAGTTTCAGGAAATGCCGTATAGTGAGGTGAAGGATGACTATTCCCGGCGACGACAGGAGACAGGTGAGAGTGTGGAGACATATGCAGACGCCATGCTGGTATTGCTGGCAAGGACATCACTGCACGAGGATGAGAAACTGAAGGCTTTTATAGCAGGTTTAAAGGATGGATTAGCGGAGAGAGTCCTGACAGAGGCTCCTCGCACTTGTGAAGAGGCTAGAAGAGCGGCCAGAAAACATGAGTTGTCGGACGAGCAAAATGAAAAAGCACTGAGACTTCACCTAGTGGGTTCTACTCAATCAATGATAGCTTCTCTGGCAATGAAGGGTTATGACGTTACTCCCAGTGATGTCAGATCACACCCCGGTCCTGCTAGAAGCCTACCAGTAGAGGAGAAAGGAGAATGGACTCCTAGAAGAGGTGAGGAAGAGAGACGCCAGGAAAGAGAATGGACTCCTAGAAGAGGTGAGGGAGAGAGACGCCAGGAGAGAGATAAGATTAAAAGATTGAGCATTCAGTCACCAAAAACAACTGGGGTGGTGAAAAACGGAGTGTATCGGCAGAATTTTCAGTAGATATGCCGGTTGGAATGTTGCCAGCCATACCGGCAGAAAGGGAGGATCAATCTGAGGAAGATGGAGAGGATGAAAGCGGAAGTTCAGTTTCAATAGATGACAGTGACATAAGTATGAGTCAAGAGAAAGGAACTCAGGAGGTGCAGGAGATGGCCTTTCGAGAAAAGGAGGTGAAAAAAGCAATGAGAAAGAGGTGGAACCAGAAGAGGAGAAGATGGAAATTACAGGAGAAGAAAAAAGAACAGCGTGAAAATAATAGAGCGGTGCAGGAATTGAAACTTCAGAAGAAAAAGGACAATGGGTTGATGTCCTTAAGTAAACATAAAGAGGTGACACAAAACAGTATAATTAATAGTAAGGAGGGCGATGATCGTTCCTCACGCCTGGTGTTACAGGACAGTGACGCGGGGAAAGTGACAGTCCAACTGGAAGACTGCAGAACAATTTGCACAGTTGGCTCAGCAAAAATTAGCTGCCTGGTGGACACGGGAGCTAGTATCAGTTGTATTTCGACGGATACGTTAAACCAAGTAGTGCAGGAAAAAGGGGCGCTGCTCCGCCGTGTACAGACATATTTGGTTATTTACACAGCCGATGGGGGGCGCCACAAGTCGAATGAAAGGGTGTTGTTGTCTATTAACATTGGAAAAGTTCGCACTAACGCATGGTTTTATGTTGTGAAGGGTTTATCCCTTCAGTGTATCATAGGAGTCGATTTCTTGAAAGCAAGAAAGGCCAAGATTGACTTCCAAATCCAAGACCCTGACCATTACACCGTTAGAATAACTAAGCCTAAATTAATACCTCCGAAATCAGAATTTACTTGCATGGCAGTGGTTTCGGCGCATCAAAATTTAAATCATGCAGTAGGAGTAGTTGACAATTTGAAAAGATGTGTGCAGGTCCCATTTGCGGTCAAGAGAGCCCTCGTGAGGCCACAGCGGGGGGGAAACAATATACCGGTTACCGTATTTAACGCTGCTAACACGCCAATAAAATTGGGAAAGGGTTCGGTTTTGGCAGCATTTTCAGTGGTCAATGAAGATGATTATGTAAAAGCTGGGGTTCCCGGTCAGTCTGAGCGACCGATCGAGGAGGTAGGTAGCACAAAATGCAGTAAGACTAGGGTTGATTACACCCTAGGCGAGAATCTGTCGGCGGAGCAGAAACTAAGTATGGCAAGTTTGCTACAGCGTTACCGCGCGGTCTTCGCCACAAAAGATTCGCCGATATCGACAACTGACATTTTTGCACATAAAATAGAGTTGAAAGAAGATTACGTGGCCCCTATTCGAAGTCCATACCGTACAAACCCTCATATGACAAGGGTACTGGAAACAATGCTGGAAGAGCAGATGCGTTTGGGCATTATTGAACGAACGAATGGCGAGTCTGAATTTGCTGCGCCATGCTTTCTAGTGGAGAAAGGGAAAGCAGCTGCAAGACAGGACAAAAAATATAGAATTGTCATAGATTACAGAAAAATTAATAAATGTATAAAGAACGAATGTAGGGTCTTCCCTTCAGCAGACGAGACGTTGGAAAACGTCGGGGGACTGGGGGGAAGATTTTTCTCAAAATTGGATTGCCATTCGGGATTTTTTCAAGTGCCTCTAAGGCCAGAAGACAAGCCCAAAACTAGTTTTGTCACACCCAGAGGGGTGTTCCAGTACAAGGTCATGCCTATGGGGCTCAAAACTTCGCCAAAAGCGTTTCATTCGGTGATTGAGAGCGTTTTAAAATATGTGCCAAATGCACTGCCCTACATGGATGATGTAATTATAGCATCACAAACATGGGAGGAGCATCTGCAGCACGTGGAAGAGGTATTGCAAGCATTCCAAGTGGCGAAGCTTAAGTTCAGGGCGGAGAAATGTGCGTTTGGGTATGAAATAATGCAATTTCTAGGGTTTGTAGTAACGAAAGATGGGTTGCAGCCGGACCCAGAGAAGGTTCGTATAATTCGTTCATATCCAATACCAAAAACTGTCAGGGAAATGAGGGCCTTTAACGGTCTGGCAAATTACTATAGGACATTCATTCCAGGGTTTGCAGATAAAATGGTCCCCTTGTACCAGCTGACGAAGAAGCTTGGTAGAAGAGAGCGTTTTCAGTGGAATACAGAGGCAGATAGAGCGTTTAAGGCAGTAAAGCGGTCAATGTGCGAAGATGTCGTTCTAAGATACCCTGATTATTCTAAAGGGTTCACTATCTGGTGTGATGCTTCTCGAATTGGGATTGGCATCGTGTTGACTCAGCTTCATGATAATTGCTTCCATAGGCCGGTTGCGTTTGCAGGAAGAAGCCTGTCTTCTGCTGAACAAAATTTCTCGGCGACAGAAAAAGAATTGGTGGCGGTCCGGTATGGCTTGGAAAAGTTTAAGCATTACGTTCTGGGCAGTCACTTTGAGGTATACACTGATCATGCGGCATTATTAGCCTTAAACGCTAAACAGGATCTTACAGGAAGGATGGCTCGTTGGATCGACTGGTTCAGTAATTTTGATTTCACCTTGCGGCACATCAAAGGAAAATGCAACATCACAGCCGATATTTTATCAAGAATGCCATATTTTGGGGATGGCATTACAGCGAAAGAAGAGCAGGGACCGCAGCAGAGGCAGGTAAGATTCAAAGCGGTGAATCACATCCGATTCTTTGATAAGGAGGAGGTACTGGGAGCATCGCCCATCAGAAAGTATAGGAGACCGTCAATCTTAAAAAATGGACGTCTCAGAAATAAGAGGCGAGATGAGAAGGATGACACGCCAATTATCCAGGTAAGTGCACCAGAACCAGAGCAAGACACAGCACCTATCGAGGATGATAGTAGGGACTTCCCAAGAGTCGATGGCACGGTGGTGACACGCCTGGGCACGCCAGGGGAGCAAATAATGATGGTTACTAGAAAAAACCCGCGTGTGACAGAAAGGATGGCGCTATATATCGAGGAAAGAGACAAGGCAGGGAAATTAGGGGAGGAAGACTCAGAAGAGGGGGATAGTCAGTCTGATACTGGCAACCATGACACACCAGCACGAGAGGAGGAGACAGAGGCTGAGGAAGAGACACCAGAGGGGACAGACCTAATCCACAGAGGAGTGTCAAGACGGAGGAAGGCTTTGGGAGTCCCGTCATTGGTTGGTAAGTATCAAAGAGAGAAAAGACGAAAGGGAGTAAGGGCTAGAGAAGTGCAAATCACAGATACGGCGTTCTATGAAAGGCTCATCACTGAGTATGGGACTTTAGGTACGAGAGAGGTGTTCGAGAAGGAGCAAATAACTGACGAGTTTTGCAGCGATATGACAAATTACATTGAGAGGGAAAAGCTCCCGAAGGATAACACGAGAGCAAGGGGAGTTTTGCTGCAACACGACTGTTTCTTGCTATCAGGCGGCATCCTGTACAGGGTACCACCAAGGACGAGAAAGGCACAGATAGAAGAGAGAGCGCAATTAGTGGTCCCACAATCTATGGTAGAAAAATTATTGAATCAAATACATGACGTCGGTTTGGGCGCACATATGGGTATAAAAAAAATGCTTAGCATTGCTTCACCGCGGTACTACTGGCCATCAATGGCTAGAGACATAGGTGAGTATATTGGGTCTTGTCAGAAATGTCTGGAGGTGAAACCAAATCCTAATCCTATCAAGGTACCTATGACCGTTAAGGAGCTGTCACAGGTACCATGGGACGCTATCGAGATTGATACCATAGGTCCACTGCCTGAATCGAGCAGAGGCTATAAATATGTGCACACGGTCTGTGATGTAGCCACAAGGTTCTGTGTAGCTTGGCCAACAAAAGACATAAAATCTGAAACCTTAATACCTGAATTCTTTGAGCACGTAGTGTCTGTCTTGGGAGTGCCATGCACTCTTTTCAGTGATAACGGTTCTTCATTTACTAGCAAATTGTTCAGAAATTTCTGCACAGTAATGGGGATTAGGCAGGTCCTGGGATCGAGCTACTATCCTCAGAGTCAGGGTCAAATCGAGAGATTTAATCGTAGCCTGAAGACGGCCCTGAGGGCATACGTAAATAAAGATCAGAAAAATTGGTGTCAATTTGTGGCCCCGATTGTATTTGCGATGAATGCGTCGGATTCAAGCGCGACAAACTACCCAGCATACCTGCTAATGTATGGAAGATTCCCACGACTTCCTCACGAAAATGTTTTAAAGGAATACGAGGGAGAAATGAGGCCCCTTCTGGAGCAGCTAGGCAAGATCGTCGAAAAACAAGAGATCTATGGGGACCTAGCTCGGGAAGCATTACTGACGTCACAGGCGAAAATGAAGGAATATTATAGGCAGGCGAATGCACACAGGTTGAGGTCAGGATCGTTGGTATATATGAAGGTGAATCGCCTACTACAACCTGGAACTGCATATAAGTTGCAGAAGAATTTCTGTGGCCCCTTTGTCATCTGTGCAAGACCCACAGGGTGCACAGCCAGACTAAGGAGGATGGATACTGGAGCAACACTGCCTAAACCAGTGCATGTATCTCATTTGAAACCGGTTAGTGTATCCAAAACCAGTCACTTTATGGAAAGACTGCTCTCACCAGATTTACTACCTTTGCACGAGTATGAAGAGAAGGGCCCGCTGGATGAGAAGGGATGGCAGGACATAGCCTGCACAGAAGAAATAGGCTGCAATTGGCCTGAAGAGGAGGGAGAGAAGGATAAGAATGAGATAGAGGATACACAGTAGATTCTCCAGATCCTGTAGAACGTTGATAGAATGGATGTAGTGTAGTACGTAGTACCTTGGCAAGGGCGCATTAACAATATATATGGCATGGGAGCTTGAGCGAGACGCGGTGTTTACATTCTCGAACAGCTGTGGTGGTTATAGGGTTGTAACCACGAAGCGAGAGCTGCAAGCCAGCAACAGTGGTTTTTATGTGAAAGTAATACGAGGAAGTGAATGGGAGTGAGCCGCGCCTGGTGTGAGGAGTTATCCCAGCGAAATGGGGTTTAATCACGAGTGAATAAAAAAGGGAGGTTGGGTTGGAATTGAGGGTAGAAAAAGAAAGACACAAAAAAGAAAACAAAAAACAAACTAAACAGCTCCTGTGCGGGTTCAGATGGAAGGAGGGAGAGAATCTAGTGCCGTGACTACAGTCTGACATGGGAGAATACCCTAGTATATGCCATATTAATTTCCTAAGTGAGTTAATATTATATAAAGGTCTAGGAAAGCTTTGCTTATCCGAGAAAAAGGGTAAGCAAAGTTAATTGTCACTGACAGTTCTCATTGGGTAAATAAAGGACTTATACAATGAATAGTAAGTGGGGAAGGGAGATGCGGGTGAAATAAGGTAGAATAAAGTCGCTTGTCGACTAACTATGGGTGACATTCTTGTGACAACAATGCTCGGCTAATATGACAAGCCCCAGGCGTAGCAGATACGTAAAACAGGAGAAATAATGTATCACGAAGTTGAAAGGGTATGGCCAGAATACGCATAAGGCAGGGTGAGTAAGATATGAGAGACAAATGGTAACAGCAAGGTAAGCTGCTCCAATAAGTCAAGCTTGGAGATGACTTATGGGATAGTGCCAGAGTGTCAGCTGCCCCGGAAGAAGGTAGGGGTTGAGCAATTAAAAATAAGATGGGAAATAAGGGCTGCCCAGTGGCACTATAGTGGAGAGGAAGGAGCGCTCATCGCCGTTGATGTCGAAAGATGAACAAGTTGCCTGGTACAGCATTAGGGGTACAGGATATGTACGACATAGAACGTCTGATTATAAGATTGATAAGAATATTTACCATACATCCAGCTCACAGGTACGGAGGATGTCCCGAGAAAAGGTTGACAAACGAGTGGTATCTGTGGCACATGTATGCTGATCTGAGATTGCCAGACAACGAGGTGAGAAGCATCACAGATGTGTTCCCATTGGCAAGGACAAAATACCAGCAGCATAAATATATTGCCCACGTATTAATACGTCGGGTAATATGCAATATTTTATCGCTAGAAGCAGAGCAGAAACGATTGGCATACGAACAATGTGATAGAGTGGTTCTTTATCAATATATAAGTGGTCTAACCTTCATCCCAGCAGATAAAATTAACGCAGTTTTCACGGAAGAGGTGGACCTGCTAAACATTAAGGAGTTGTGTCCAAGCGCATGGGCGAAAGTCAAGGTAAGTGTATTCACTTATAGGCAGTGAGAAGGTATTTTTAAAATGGGTGGGGACACAGTATACAGTTTTATAGGCCTGTGAGCATTGAATACTGACTATCGAGGAGAATGTGTAGACCTATAACCAGGGGAGAGAAGGCAGAGGTAATACAGGTGATTCGATTGGCTCGTCTGTATATGCAGAAACCACACCTGAGATTCAGAGGGGCTAACGCTAGGAGGCGAATTGAAATGGAAACACACTTAAAAAATATCTGGTGGGGAGCCTCTCGTTTCTTGATTAGAGAAATGCCAGATAGGAGGGAGAGAATAGCCGTCAATCACATGAGCTGGGAGGATCGATCACGAAAGCAGCAGTATATATACCTGTCGATGTTAAAAAGTTATTTCGTCGGGACGATGTTAAAAATAGAATCTTGCAACTACCCAAGAGATATTATAATTAAGTTGTTGGCATGTAACACTGGGATGACAGTTAGTGACTTGGAAAAACTGGCGTGTGAACGATGGAGCTGGATTGAGAAAACATTGGAAAAATGGATTCCGGTGTCTGAGGGTAGGTAATATATCTGACTCGATCATGTTATGTATAACTAGAGATACGGGGTCTTTGAGATGTTACAGTGAGCAGTTATTTCCAGTGGAGCAGTTTCTAAGACAAGGACAGGTTTATAAGCAGGGAAAAATAAATCAGAATGAAATAAAAAGGTATATAAGGCGACTTACCAGTGCGAGGTGTGGGGAAGGTTGGTTGTGGTGCAGAAGCGGAAGGAGTGCAAGGAGGGGTAGGGAGAAAGAGAGTAGAATATGAGTGTTTCTTGAGTATGATAATATATGATGAATAATATGGGTTATTATAAAAGAATAAGAAAAACTAAAAACAAACTACGTAACTACTATAACTAAAATCTACTGGGATATACAAAAAATGTGCTACTCGTTAGCCCAGCGGCGGTATGCCCTGAAAACAAGAGCACACGCCCGCCCATAAAACCACCGAGCTGCCTTCAAAGACAGGCCATAGACGAGGAGCCGAGCTAAATCGCTCAGGCTCCATACGTCTCTGGTTTCGACAATGACAATGTCATTGTCGATAGCCAGGTAAAGTTCTCGGCCTGCCATGGTTTCCAAAAGGTTTGAAGATCGGGAAAATATATATAGGAGATAGGAAGCTGGTGTAGGGGGTCGGCGGAGATTGGGTGCTGCTGCGAGAAGTTAAGCTGAAAATGATGTCTACAGGATGCCAAATGGGGAATTTGCCTAATCAAAGAAACCACTCTGATATCATTGTAGGGACACGCCAATTGGCTAAAAAGATTTGATTGACGTAATAAATGAACAAAGGGGAGGCACCGGGGATCGAGTCATGATCGGGTCATAAGATCATGACACCATGACACTCATAGAGATAAGGAGCGAGGGAATAATGAGAGAACTTTTTTTTAGAATCCATGAATTGAAAACCATATAATTGAATGAAGATTAGAGCGGTGTATAGTTGATGAGTCACTGATAAGACAAAAGCAGATTGGGTGTGAAAGTCAACGAAAAGCAGAAAGTTTCAATCACTGGGTGACAGGTGGGCATAAAAAACGCTGAGAAACGCTGGTCGTAATAAGTTTTACAGATATGGATTTCGTGGGAACGTGGGGGTTCGTTAGGACGAGGTAGTATGTTGTTCGTCGGCTGATTCGAGGATCCGATGTTTACATAAAATAACGTGTTGATAGAAATTGGGGAAACAAAGATGACTATAGTTAGGACAGAGTAAACTGAGTCTCAGAATATTCAGGTAAGGGTTCATGGTATTGTCTGGATTCTTTTTCGGTATATGAGAATAGCAGGAGTGGTCCAGGGGTGGATTAGTATAAAAATAACATGAAGTAAGCATACCAGCGTCTCCGGGGAAACACTATGCCATATAAGACAGGCAGGTGAGGTGACTATGGCAACGCAGGAAATAGACTGATCTATACAGATGAAGGGAGCACGGGCCGGCAGCGACCTAGTAGGCTAGGTTATACTGATGCATAATTTTAATGACAATAATAATATGAGGGAAATAATCCACCTAGACCCTGGGCATGGAATAGACAGATGAGATTATCAGGAGAGGAAGGGCGCTGCCGGATGACAAGCCATTTCTGAAGCTTTGCTCGGCTTTGCAATTTGGAGACAATGTTGGAGCATAGTAAAATAAATATCAGGAACGCGTCGATTTTGTGTATTAAAGTGTATTCGTTTTGGCTTTTAGCCCCCTGGATTAGATATCCTAGGCAGTTGCCTAATTATCGATTGGAAGTAGAATGGTACTTGCTATCTTTATACGAAAAATGTGATAAACTCCTACGGTCCCTGAAAGTTAGGCCAGGAAAATGGTACTCTACCAAGCGTTTGCGGGTAATGAGTGATAAGGACAGAATGGGTGCGATCTTGCATCAGGTCTATAGGATTTTGGATGTACTATTGAAATTATACTCAACGGATTATTTAAGAAAGCGCTGTTGCCAGAGAAAAAATCACAAGGAGGCGGACACCAAGCGGTTCATGGCATTGTCAGGTTTATCTAAAACAAAAGTGCAGGAATTGCTTCAAGGGACGGTCAACGTAAGGTCACCAATCGAATGGATTAATGGAGATTGGTTGCTGCATGCGGTGGGTCAAGTTTTCTTTCTCGGTCTGTAGTGACAATCTTGGGGAAGGAGAAAGTTGATACATTTGAATCAGATAGGGAGAGGGGTGACGTCACGGGCTAGCCGGCAAATATGGAGGTGACATATATCATTTTGTAATTCGAGGATTCGGTTTGAATGGATGGAATGCAGAATGATTGTTCTTGAAATCGTTTAATGAAAGGAGACGCCTAATGATGATTGAGCGAGACAACGTGTGATACAACGAGGCGTTATCTTATATGGTCGTGTAAAGGTGACATGTTGTGATGAATTTGACTCGTGAAGATAACGTTCTGGAAAGCATACATTTCAGATAGAATTAATGAATGTATGGTTTTCTGTTAAAACACGCCGTGGTGGTCGTTTTCGGGTGTATCAGGAAAATCACTTCTTGGGAGGCCCTCGGGCTACAAACTATGAGTAAGACATAATAATAAGTGTATGTCATATATAATTGTCGTTGCAAGAATGGTTGTTTCAGAATAGAAATAAATAAATCATTTTAAGGTATGGAGCGCAATGATTTTATGTTATGAAGGGAGTGAGGGTGAAGGTTACTGCAACTGGTCTTTATCTTGAAGACAAAATATATGGGCTATTATTTGGTAATTCGGTGAGTGTCTACAAGGAACTCAATGGGGATTGATAGCCTGGGATTTGGGGGTATGTGTGACTAGATGTTGTGTGAGCTTGGGACGTTTGGATTGGTATCTGTTGATGGTACATAGAGCTTGTGGGATACGAATTTTTGTATACCCAATGAGAAAACAATAATCTCTCCTCAGAATATGATGGGAGTGGGCTTGTGGGGTGATGACACTCGGCGCGTGTGTATTACTGTAAGATGTTTATGTCATATTTTGTGGCTTGAAAATGAGTGATGGAACATACGCAAAACTGAAAGTATCGTGTCTGGCGGGGCGGGTGGTACAACATAGGTCGCGTGCGCAGGAAGTATGAACTCAAAACATTAATTATGAGTGGGAGTCAGGGGTGGTAAATATGGGTAATAAAGCTTGGCAGAGGAAGTTGGAAGGTAATAAAGGATAATGGGAAGAAGAAAATAACAAATACACGCGGATCTTGAGGGGGGGTCTGAAGTTTAGGGTCTGGAGTTTAGTGTTTGGAGTTTAGTGTCTGCACTGGTGTCCTGATGTGGCGGTAGTCCTCAACTTTGGATACAATGGAGCTGGAACAGAGACAAATGTGTCGTTTGGAAAAAGCTAGATTGGGTGCAGACGAGCTGAAGATCTTGAAAAATCAGAAGAGAAACCTGGGGATATTGCTGGTCAGGGCCACTAGGTACTTTCTTGTGAACCCTGTGAACAGAGGTGGATCCGCACGTATTTCCACGAGAGAGCGATTGGAAAGGGATACGTATATATATATTCTGAAGGAACGTTGCAGAATCTATGTTGAAAGCAGGGGTTTTCGGGCAATAGAACGACTCACGACACGGGGCGGAAGAATGAGAAGTGTCTTCGAAGCCCAGGAGGCAGTAACTGTGTCCGATAAATTAATACATTTGACAAAGGCGGTGGGCGAAATGTTGCTAAACATCTTGGACATCTATTGTGCTGAGGAATTCAGATTAGAGTGTATAGAAGATAAACGACAACACAGATTGATTCCCTATCTGCAGAAGCGCACAGGCCTGGCGAAAAGACTTATAGTCGCTAACTTGGAATCGGATATTGACTTTGCAAACCTGGGTGACGTATTACCAGAAGAGTATTTGCCAGACATAATGACAAGAAAGGTGAGTTATATGAAGTCTCACAAATTAGTGGAAGAAGGGGGCATCCCCGTGTAGGCATATACTGTCTATATTTGTCGTGGTCGATTGGTAAAACGTCACCAGTTGCTAGGGAGTGGGAAAAAACAAGACTATAATGGGTAGGTGAAGATGGACCTAGGGTATATAAAGCATGCCGGTGGAGGGGGGGGGGGGGGGGACCAGGGATATATAGTATTGTCACAGGAGATAGACCTGGTATAGTAGGGTTTGCATCACTGTAGTGAAAGATGGATACAAGAAGGGGGAGTGAGATGATTAATGCGGAAATTATTAGGAGGACAGATAAGGCTGCCAGAGTGGCAGCCATCTTGAATCAACAGGTCAGGGCCAATTGGTTAATGCTCGAAATCTTGAAATTCTTCATGTTGTCTCCATCTCAGAGATATCCGGAGTTTGAGCCCATTAGAAGGCTGCAAAAGGAGACGCATATCGTTCGCTTGAGAAAAGCGGCATTTGATTTTTTAAGAGGCCTACGTTATGAGCCTATTCGGTCCTTGACGATTGATATCTCGCAGAGACATACTCTCACGCCATTAAGGAGGCTACAGGATACGGTATGCATTATCTCGGATTTAACATATGAAATTTTAAACATGTTTCGTCCAAGGGTGAGGGGGATATTCCCTGAAAATATGGAGCAAGCGGTAAAATTCCTGGACAAGCTAACAGAAATGTCTGAGGCAACTATAAGACATCACCTGTCGTTACCGGTGGATGTATATCAAATCGAGCTAAGATTGCCTCTGTCATGGATGCCCGTGAGCTTGAAGGTGAGTTTTGGACAGTTGAACCCATAGGTACACAATACATATCTGAAATGTGCAGGGTTATGTTATGAGGGTGTATATTAGGCGTTATGATACGTTTGGGGCTCTGTTGGATACATGGTGACAAGGTATACATGTAAGAATAATGGAGGTATAAGATGCCTACGTGCAACTCATTGGGGTGTCGGGGTTGTGTGGAGAAGCAGGTTTGAAATTCATGTAAGTAAATTGAAGCGAATTGGAGGCGCATTTAGTCTTTTGGTCGAGTGTAATGTACTGTGCTGGATTAAGGTTGGAGTGCATGGAGCCAGTAACCTAAATGGTGAGATTATTGGTATATTTTGATGGGGGCTGGAACGTCTGAGAAGTGGAGCTTGGGAGGCAAGACAGTTAAAATTAGACACAGCAATTGGGCTCAAGCAGTCGAAACCCATAAGTAGCTTGCAAGCGGTTGGGGGGGGGTTGTTCTATAAATTGCAAGACAGGCCTCATACACGATTTAAGTGGCTAGGTGTCATTATGCAGTATTTCATCTAGCAGGGGAAGGTCATGAGCTGGGACACCCGTACCCTAACTTAATATGGGGATGTGTCGTATGCTTGAGAGGGAGGGGGGAAGGAGCAAGCCCAATAGGTCTTGGACTGGTCTGGTCTCAGATATAAGCTCAGCACAGCCAGAGGGGGAGCATCACTTGACTTTTGTACAGGGATCAGGAACGAACTTGCATATAGAAAGAACGGGGACTAGTATCTTACTACAGGACTAGGATCGCAGGATGTTCGGACTCATAATAGGGTGAGTTTACTAGAACTATATCACTTTTACATAGGCCAGTAAAGGCTAGTGTGGATTTCTCAGCATTAAGCCGTTTTTCATTTTTGGCTAACTTCTTGTTTTTAGGATCATGATGTGCATGCCATATAGTTGCATGGCTACAACGGTTCTAAGGCACAACTATGGAGTGGTATTCGCTGACCGTGGTACATTGATAACAGGGGTGGAAACTATGAGTTTAGGCTTCCGTTCTGAGCTGAATATTAGACCTCCACAGCCGATCCAGATAGTTAAGGGAGAGTGGCCAAAAGGTTATGAAATGATGGGGGAGTCTTTAGACAAGTATATCAGGGAGCTACATTCGAGGGCCGCAAGGGAGTATGAGCGTGCAAATCACTTGAGAAATATTTTGCAGCGCCCTAAACGATTAAAAAGAAATTATCTGGCCCCGTTTGGGAAAATTGTGGCTGGGATTCTCGATCTATCAACTAACTCTGATTTAAGAAACGTAGAAAGACACATTATTCATAGGCTTGCACCAGGGATAATAAGAAACCCACACCTGAGGGATGAGGCTCTCATGAAGTTAGTGGCCAATTCCAATATCATATTTAGGTTCCTAAGATCGCATGTAAACGAATCAATAAGCGCCATGGATGAATTAGAAGATAAATGGCTACGCTTTGCGAATAAGACGGCTCAATTATCGGACATAATGCACGAGGAAGTGGACTCACAGGGGAGAATCCAACAGCAGCTCCAAGGCTCAATTTTGGAATGCCTGGCGATAAGAAATTACATTGAAGATATAACGATAGTGGGTGATGTCTTGGAAACATTAAGAGAGGGAAAAATACATGAGTCACTTGCCAAGGTATTTATGGAAAGTCAGTGGGAAGAGAGAGTGAGACAGGTATTAGGAGATAACAGCACTTTGAACATTTTGGGGGATTATATCGACTGGAATACTAACGTTGGGGTACAGATAGGGCCCAACAACACGATCAACATACTGGTACCAATTTCCCTAGCAAACGATTCGGAGCCCCTTCAGTTGTATGAAATGGAGGTGTTTGATACGCCATTGCATGTGCACAAGGAATCTCAGGATGGATGCACACGATTGAGATCGGCCACACAACGCATGTTGGCCCAACGCGGCTCAGGGGAATTAATGGAGGTAGACGCCATTGAATTAATGCAATGTACTAAAAAAGGGAGCTATATATGTCCATTCACCTTCATAGATAATTCAGGAAAGGATGAGGACTGCATGATCGCTTTATTTAATGACCATAGTGCCAATGTTCTTAGGTATTGCATGTTTGACATGTACTTGAAGAAAAGGGCGCCAGACATTGTTAAAAATGTGGAGGGGTCAACGTACTTGCTTATAAATAAGGGACCCAAGGGGTTACTGACATGCAAAAATAGTACAAGGCAGGTCAATATCGTGGGGATCACTGTGTTCGAGGTGTCCTGCGGATGCACCCTGCAGATTGACCACCATAGATTGGCACCAAAGGAGCTGACGTGTAGGGAATTAAGCGGGGTGGAGGTTTCTGTGGCGCATGGGTTTAATTTGGCATTTGCAAAAAGTTTTGGTATACCGGTGGGAAACTTTTCGGGAGAAAGCCTCACTAATTTCTTAGTACATTTAAATTTGCCAACAGGTAAGGAACTAGGGAAAATGCTAACAGCAATGTCCCCCCAGCAGTTTGCAAAAGGAATGGAGGTAAATAAGGTTGCGAGAGAAATTAAGAATAACATGGAGCAAGGTGAAGCATGGCAATATAAGGCATGGCGAGATCTAACAGATCTAACTGTAACGCCGCAGGTACCACTGGTATTCTGGCTAATAGAAATGATACATGTATTAATAACCATTTATCTTTGCTATAGAATTTTCAGAATGCTCGCGATCATTGGATCGTTAAAAGGGGCGTTGGCAGGGAAGATCGGCTCAACCCTGGAACTATTTCCAGAGGATAGTTGGGGCAAGATCGAATGGGGAACACAAGGCCCCGCCCTGAACTCAGATTCACTTGAAGCAGGCAAGTCTGGGGAATGGCCGTCATATGGTACGATGCTGGCAGGACTAGTAGTAGTATACGTGTTGGGACAACTAATACGACGGATCTGTAATGGGTGTGGATGTAGAAAAGCTCGAGGCCATAACACGGCAGGACACACAATACTTAGCCTCCGTGTACAGGAGGGAGAGAAGCGGTATGCTCTTTTCCTGTGTAAATTGGTATATCCAGTGGAGGTACTCAGATCGGCCACGCCACCTGTCGTCACGGGAATGGTAGCAAAACAGGTTTGCTGCTCGTTCAGGACAGTTGTTCGACTTAGGTGGCTTGGGGGCCTAGAGGTAGAAAATGCTGGTTCAGCAGAAACGGTCGAGTTGCCAGAAGAAATAGTATTCTGGTCACTAAGACCTGCAGAAAAGATCGAGCTTCTTAACTCCACTTCCAACAGCCGACTCCTGGTAGCCACTAATCTCCATGGAAATGAAGCAGCTGTTGGTTCAAAACTATAAAAACGTAAGTAGGTAGGGTGTTGCGCATGCGAGGGGACCTGCAAAACTTCTTCAAGTTGGTATCATACAGATTTTCTTTAATTAAGACAGGAAATACTATAACTATTGGTGGAATATTGAATAATGCATGGCTGCCATAGGCAGAACAAAAGGCCCCTCTAGGGACTAATGAAAAGTAATAATAATGCATGTAAATGTAACATAAAAACCACAAATTAATGGTTGTAACCTCCCCTGATCTTTACCATATGTATGACTGAAGGAGAGTGAATGAAGCATTACTTAATGGGATAATCAGTGTTGGTAATATAAATCTGTGTATGACCTGTAAAGGAATATATACGGTGTCTAAATCCTCCCATTTATGACTCATTACAGGAGGAGAACGACCAAGGCCCGTTGGACCACATGGCCGGTAACACTCCAAGCGTGAGTCGGTAAAAAGACATTTTGCATTAACCTTCAAGCAAGCAGACACCACGTGACGATTCCCGGACGAAAAAGAAATGCCATGTTGTCCGTTCGCCCCCACGTGGGCTCTCTCCATCCGGCAAACGGGGCGGTCCGTTTGGATAAAAAGAACTTTCCTTGTGCTTAGTGATGATTCCACAACGCGTTTGGCGCACACACCCGGCTTAACAGACCACGCGCCACTACTTCACCTTGCCTGACGCTACAACCTAGTTTACATATACTACTACGCTCATCCCAACGTGGCGGAACTTTAACCTAATTTATTGATACTTAGTATACATGATGGGATACTCATTAAAAAGTTAGCTAATATGTACTCAATATACTCATTATAGTTAGCCAATTGATATCACTTCGTGCTATATATATTTGTGTGATCAGGATTATCATTGTTGCTATATTATTGTCTCTTTAATTTGCTTGTTATGTTTCTTCTTGTACTATCTTATATTTGGATTTTATTTACTGTTTGAGCGAGCAACTATGCAAATATTTGCAGCATGAAGCTGGTTCCTTATTTTGTAACACCATTTATCCCCAACGTGTCTCCCTATCCTATATATAGACATATAGATAATACCCAGGTATCCAGCCCTACCCGGTCCCCTTTCCAGACACATTCGAATTGGTTGAGTTGTAGTCTTAATTAATTGAGTTTTCTCGCCCACTGCAGGTATCCTTGTGGCAGGGCCAATAGATTGTTCAGGTGATCTGAATAAGGCTGCATAGGGCCACCTGTCAGTTCCAGCCGGGGGTGCTAATATATATACCTCATGCATGGCTATTCATGCTGGGTTGTTTTCCTTTCATTATGGGGGGGGGGGGAGGGAGGGGGTAGTACATGCTTCACCATTGCGGTGGCAAGTCACAATATTCAGGAGGAGGCTGATGTGTTCTAACACGTCCATGAATGCTGGTGTTGTTTGTTAATCTTTGCTAATCACATACAGTCATGGTATGTATGCTCAGGTGGGGAGTGTCAGGTGTATATTCAAGAAAATTCAGTGTTGGTGGTGATTCAGGTATAGGGAGATATCAATAGCTAGACGTTATATTAGCATTGTAGATTGAAGCCAAGCAGTCAGCAATATAGTAGCCATACAGTGTTGTGGAAGTAGCTATATAGAATGAAGTCAACACAAAGAACTTAGTTGTATTTCCAGTACTTGTATTATGCTCCATAGCTGAGTGTACAGGCCCGGAGGCCGCACACCCCGCCACACTCTGTGCATCTAGTATACAATCATGGTATATATGCTCAGGTGGGGAGTGTCAGGTGTATATTCAAGAAAATTCAGTGTCGTAAAAGTATATGTATATAGAGTATAGAGACACGTATATATCTGCCCAAAACGACTAGTCTTTTGCCGTAGGTCTTTAATCTTACGAGATGTGCGGGCTCATCTTAGGATGAAGTCTGCCATCTAGCCGGGATGCGGCTCATCATGTAATCACGCATTCTATCTTCCAGCACTGTTGTTTGTCTGACGGCCCTCATGACGCTCAGACACATTCCTGCATTCGGTCTGATAAAATCATATTGCCACATTGGAATCGGCATTATTTTTGTGCCAAACCTTGGGGAGGGAATATGGGGTAAAGAGATGAAATGCCTAATATATGGGACTTCCCCCTTCTATTGGTATATCGAATATAAAGTCCAATGTAGAGTGAATGCTGGTGCCATCTGTCCCTTTTCCTATTCTAAAGGCCGGAATGGGCTTCGTCAATGTCACAAGAAGTTTCTTGTAAAAGCTTTGATTGTTTTTGAGTGCAGCACAATCACCTTCAAGTGTTTGGCTCGGATCACAGGGGTGGTTCTGATGGGTCCACGTA
Organism: Sthenelais limicola; assembly: GCA_942159475.1. NCBI lineage: Eukaryota > Metazoa > Annelida > Polychaeta > Phyllodocida > Sigalionidae > Sthenelais > Sthenelais limicola. The sequence continues at coordinate 34,987,156 of OW804098.1, forward strand.
GGATCTCTTTACACAATCAATAAATGATAAATTACTTCAAGATAATTGATCTGATTCTCCTCCCATCTGGGACAGTGTTTCTCCCATTTAACTGGAACACCCCCGTTGCTCCCCCCACATCCTGCATAATTAGGTGTTTTGCCATGTGCGTTGGTTGACGCGGTTGAATTCGCCATTCGGGAACACACAAAAGAAGAGTAAAAAATAAAAAATATAGTCTCTGCAGGGTCCCAAATTTCCTGTCCTGACTTACATCTTATATTACTATTGCTTATGGCTTGTTGGTACAAAATACGCCCAATTTAACCCATACCCCATAGTTACCCCTATATAATTACCAAGTTTGTGCGTTCAGATTTGTACACGAGCGCGTAGGCGATTTTATTGTTAAGATGACGGGAAAAATGTACTACAAGAGGCAAAAGAATGTATTGTATTTATGAGCTACCATGAATCTTGGATTTTGCGTGCGCGTAAGCGATTCTAATTGTTAAGGGAGGAAGATGTGTACCTCCTAGAATTATTATGTGTATTCATGGCTGTATTTATCGAGTGTCGGGACGAAATGTTTTTTTTTTAAGGGGGATTTTTCTTGCTTATCGAGTAAAAGGGTAGTGTAGTAACCGTGGTTAACACGAGAGGGCAGTAGGGTGGGTAGTAGGATAGGACATGTTTCTTTTACTGAGGCATGCGCTAAGGGAAGGGGAGGGGCTAGAGGGAGGGAAAGGTATCATAGGATAAAGGGTCCACCAATACGGATACCCGACACTCACCCCCCCGGGGTATATATACGGGGAATACTGGGATATACATATACATAGAACGGGAGAGACTTGGGACATTCATATAGACTGGGATATAGAGAGATATGCGGTAGATACCACGACGTACTAGACGCACTATGTGCGCTAGAACCAATATATTATACCACACTGATCTCGGATTGTCATGCAGTAACAACCGTAAGAATACAGGGAAGGAGTCTCATAAGATCTCATATGATTCAATGTCTATACTAACATCAACCTAGCATCTATGTACAGGATAAGATACAATACACAAGTAGTGGCGTACTAAAACTCATCGTGTTGTGTTGTTCATACCGGAAACCTACAGCTACTATATATCACCATGACTCTCTATTCAATATCGCCTATCGTCTCCTACAATATCACGTTCTATATTAAACATCATGAGAGGCAATACCCCGAAGTCCGAGTATATTCGAATGCATATGAACACTAGCTAGATATATTCACCCTGGCCCGATGCACCGCCCAATAGCATAAAGATCCGAAGCTACGCGCGCAACATTATCACGGTCAAACGCCTATATACCTAGAACGACATTTATAGCTGTTAGTCCAGTAGAAATAGGGTTCAACCTAGAACAAATTGCAATAGAAGGTTTTTCAATGGTTTTGGGTACTTTGAGGCCTCCTTATTAACATACTAAAAGTCTACAAAAATCAAGATGGTGGAACATTCCAAAATCGAAGGTCAAAGGTCAAGGTCACCAAATCATTTTTTTAAAACCTTTTGAGCCATAAGTTTTGATTCATTGAAGATAGAATTTTCATTTTTTGCACACATATAACCTGTAATGGACCCTTCATTCTAAAACAGTCATTTGACCTCTGACCCCAAGGTCAAGGTCATTTAAGGTCATCAAAAGATGAAAAATTTGGCTTTTTCAGGGAATTGGACTCATGAAAGTTTCCACTTTTGACAGGATATGACTCAAACTCATTCACAACATAATGTATATGAAAGCCAGTGAAATTATGAGCCCTGCAGTCAATTTTAAGTGCCCTGCCTCAAGTATTGACCTAACAACAGCCTAACGAATGTGGTAACAATAAAACAACAATAGTTGGGATTTTGACCTTATTAGGCATTGAGCTCCAGATGAGCACCACACTATTTTGTATGTTTTGATCCATATCTCTGGATTTATTATGAATAATATTTCCATTTTTGGCACAAATAAGACCTATGATAGGAGCTTCATTTTAAAATAGTCATTCAACCTCTGACCCAAAGGTCAAGGTCATCCAAGGTCACCGAATTATGAAAAATGAGGCTTTTTTAAGGAGTATATCTTATGAAAGTTTCCTCTGTACTCAATACAGTTGTTCTTGTATGATTGGTATAGTATGAAGCTGTTTGCGATTCATAGGTACATGGGGTATTGCCACCAGTGTGTATTTTGAGAAATTCAAGATGGCTGCCAAGATGGCTGCCATAACCAATTGATATTCAAAACTTGATTTTTGCTTATTCAAATCTTTGATGTTGTACCAATTTTTTATGGTTTGAGGGGTCAAGGAATCCAATGAAGCTATTTCCAATAGTCTGCGACCAATTGCCATAGAGATAAGGTTACCATGGTAACCAAACATTTATCGGACATCTTTTTATTAATCAAGATCATATCATATTGTTGTATGCCATGCTTGTCATGGAGTACCAAAGAGGGTGTAATGGGGGTCATTCAGCAACATAGAGGGTATAATGGGGGTCATGCAGCAACATGGAGGGTATAATGGGGGTCATGGAGTACCAGAGACGGTGTAATGGGGGGCCATTCAGCAAAATAGAGGGAATGATGTAGGTCATGGGGTACCAAAGAGGCTGTAATGGGGGTCATTGAGCAACATAGAGGGTATAATGGGGGTCATTCAGCAACATAGAGGGTATAATGGGGGTCATTCAGCAACATAGAGGGAATAATGGGGGTCATTCAGCAACATAGAGGGTATAATGTGGGTCATTCAGCAACATAGATGGAATAATGGGGGTCATTCAGCAACATAGAGGGTATAATGTGGGTCATTCAGCAACATAGAGGGTATAATGGGGGTCATTCAGCAACATAGAGGGTATAATGGGGGTCATTTAGCAACATAGAGGGTATAATGGGGGCTTATTCAGCAACATAGAGGGTATAATGTGGGTCATGGAGTACCAGAGAGGGTGTAATGGGGGTCATTCAGCAACATAGATGGTATAATGGGGGTCATCCAGCAACATAGAGGGTATAATGGGGGTCATTCAGCAACATAGAGGGAATAATGGGGTCATTCAGCAACATAGAGGGTACAATGGGGGTCATTCAGCAACGCAACATAGAGGGTATAATGGGGGTCATTCAGCAACATAGAGGGTATAATGTGGGTCATGGAGTACCAGAGAGGGTGTAATGGGGGTCATTCAGCAACATAGATGGCATAATGGGGGTCATTCAGCAACATAGAGGGTATAATGGAGGTCATTCAGCAACATAGAGGGTACAATGGGGGTCATTCAGCAACATAGAGGTTATAATGGGGGTCATTCAGCAACATAGAGGGTATAATGGGGGTCATTCAGCAACATAGAGGGTATAATGGGGGTCATTCAGCAACATAGAGGGAATAATGGGGGTCATTCAGCAACATAGAGGGTATAAGGGGGGTCATTCAGCAACATAGAGGGTATAATTGGGGTCATTCAGCAACATAGGGGGTATAATGGGGGTCATTCAGCAACATAGAGGGTATAATGGGGGTCATTTAGCAACATAGAGGGAATAATGGGGGTCATTCAGCAACATAGAGGGTATAATGGGGGTCATTCAGCAACATAGAGGGTATAATTGGGGTCATTCAGCAACATAGGGGGTATAATGGGGGTCATTCAGCAACATAGAGGGTATAATAGGGGGTCATTCAGCAACATAGAGGGTAAAATGGGGGTCATTTAGCAACATAGAGGGTATAATGAGGGTCATGGAGTACCAGAGAGGGTGTAATGGGGTCATTCAGCAACAAAGACGGTATAATGGGGGGTCATTCAGCAATATAGAGGGTATAATGGAGGTCATTCAGCAACATAGAGGGTATAATAGGGGGTCATTCAGCAACATAGAGGGTAAAATGGGGGTCATTTAGCAACATAGAGGGTATAATGAGGGTCATGGACTACCAGAGAGGGTGGAATGGGGGTCATTCAGCAACATAGACGGTATAATGGGGGGTCATTCAGCAATATAGAGGGTATAATGGAGGTCATTCAGCAACATAGAGGGTATAATGGGGGTCATTCAGCAACGCAACATAGAGGGTATAATGGGGGTCATTCAGCAACATAGAGGGTATAATGGGGGGCCATTCAGCAACATAGAGGGTATAATGGGGGTCATTTAGCAACATAGAGGTTATAATGTGGGTCATGGAGTACCAGAGGGGGTGTAATGGGGGTCATTTAGCAACATAGAGGGTATAATGGGGGTCATTCAGCAACATAGAGGGTATAATGGAGGTCATTCAGCAACATAGAGGGTACAATGGGGGTCATTCAGCAACGCAACATAGAGGGTATAATGGGGGTCATTCAGCAACATAGAGGGTATAATGGGGGTCATGGAGTACCAGAGAGGGTGTAATGGGGGTCATTCAGCAACATAGAGGGTATAATGGGGGCTTATTCAGCAAAATAGAAGGAATAATGTGGGTCATGGAGTACCAGAGAGGGTATAATGGGGGCCATTCAGCAAAATAGAGGGAATAATGTGGGTCATGGAGTACCAAAGAGGGTGTAATGGGGGTCATTCAGCAACATAGAGGGTATAATGGGGGCTTATTCAGCAACATAGAGGGAATAATGTGGGTCATGGAGTACCAGAGAGGGTCTAATGGGGGTCATTCAGCAAAATAGAGGTAAAAATGTGGGTCATGGAGTACCAGAGAGGGTGTAATGGGGCTCATCTAACAAAATAGAGGTAATAATGGGGGTTTTGAGTACCAGAGAGGGTATAAGGGGGGTCATTCAGCAACATTGAGGGTATAATGTGGGTTATGGAGTACCAAAGAGCCTATAATGGGGGTCATTCAGCAACATAGAGGGAATAATGTGGGTTATTGAGTAACAAAGAGGGTTTAATGGGGGGCCATTCAGCAAAATTGAGAGAATAATGTAGGTCATGGACTAACATAGAGAGTATAATGGGGGCTTATTCAGCAAAATAGAGGGAATAATGTAGGTCATGGAATAGCAGAGAGGGTGTAATGGGGGTCATTCAGCAACATTGAGGGAATAATGTGGGTCATGGAGTGACACAGAGGGTATAATGTGGTTCATGGAATAATATAGAGTGTGTAAGTGGTATAACTTAATGTTACAGAGCTCAGGGGGGGGGGCAGTCTAAATTCTGAGGCAAAAAGGCTTTACATAATATATGGATGGTCTTTAATGTCAATCATGGAGTAACACAGCAGGTGTAATTAGGGGTCATTCATCAACATAGAGGGTGTAATGTGGATCATGGAGGAATATAGAGTGGGTAATATGGGTCATGGAGTAATATAGAGTGGGTAATGTGGGTTATTCATATATCTAATAGGCCGATGGAGATGTCAAATCGTCGAGTCAAATCGCACTTAACCCCTTCAGGGTTTCGTGCGATTTGACCCGCCGTCAAGATTGATTTGACATAGAACAGAGGGCTATCAGATATTTATTACATACTGATTTGTATATTTATCTGTTATAAATGTTCCGATTAGTGCTGTATGTCTTGCCAAATTATCGCAACTTTGCTTGAAAACTTCCGAAACGTGCAAGGCAGCGCTACACAGCAGAGTGCAACGTCACCAAGTGCACAACATTGGCAAACCAATGAAATTGCGTCTTATGGGTCACATGTTCATGTCCCGCTCAAATAGCACATAAGTGCTATTTGACATTTCGAATAGCACCCCTGAATAGCACCCTTGAAATCGCACACGTATGTAATCAAGCAACATAGAGATCATGGTGTGGTAATGCAGCAATGATGTGGCATAATGGATGACATGCAGCAACATAGAGGGTATACTTGGGGGCTGAGACAATGACAAAGGGAGGGTAGAATAGGGTGCCTCAGTAAGATGCAGGGTATAAAGGTGATACATCAGCAAGACAGAGGGCATAATAGAGACACATCAGCATGTCAGAGGGTATAATGGTGATACTTCAGCAAGACAGAGGGTATAATAGAGATACATCAGCAAGACAGAGGGTATGACAGAGGTACTTCAGCAAGTCAGAGGGTATAATGGAGATACTTCAGCAAGACAGAGGGTATAACAGAGGCACTTCAGCAAGTCAGAGGGTATAACAGAGATACATCAGCAAGTCAGATGGTATAATGATTATACTTCAGCAAGGCAGAGGGTATAATGGAGATACTTCAGCAGAATGAAGGCTAGACTGGGGGTGCTTCTGCAACATGGAGGGTAGAATGGGGGGGGTGATGGTGCTTCAGCAGAATTGAGGGTATAATGGTGATACTTCAGCAAGTCCGAGGGTATAATGGAGATATATCAGCATGTCAGAGGGTATAATGGAGATTATTCAGCAGAATGAAGGGTAGAATGGGGATGCTTCAGCAAATTGGAGTGTTGAATGGGGGTGCTTCAGCAAGACAGAGGATATAATGGTGATACTTCAGCATTCAGACATACTTTAGCAAGTCTGAGGGTATAACAGAGATACTTCAGCAGTTCCGAGGGTATAATGGAGATATATCAGCATGTCAGAAGGTATAACAGAGATACTTCAGCAGAATGAAGGGTAAAATGGGGATGCTTCAGCAAGTCAGAGGATATAACAGAGATACTTAAGCAATTCAGAGGGTATAACACAGATACTTCAGCAAGACAGGGCATAATGGAGATACATCAGCAAGACAGGGCATAACGGAGATACATCAGCAAGACAGAGGGTATAACAGAGGTACTTCAGCAAGTCAGAGGGTTAATGGAGATACATCAGCATGACAGAGTGTATAACAGAGGTACTTCAGCGAGACAGAGGGTATAATGGTGATACTTCAGCAAGTCAGAGGGTATAACAGAGATACTTCAGCAAGACAGAGGGTATAACAGAGATACTTCAGCAAGTCAGAGGGTAGAATGGAGATACATCAGCAAGACAGAGGGCAGAACAGAGATACTTAAGCAATTCAGAGGGTATAACACAGATACTTCAGCAAGACAGGGCATAATGGAGATACATCAGCAAGACAGGGCATAACGGAGATACATCAGCAAGACAGAGGGTATAACAGAGGTACTTCAGCAAGTCAGAGGGTTAATGGAGATACATCAGCATGACAGAGTGTATAACAGAGGTACTTCAGCGAGACAGAGGGTATAATGGTGATACTTCAGCAAGTCAGAGGGTATAACAGAGATACTTCAGCAAGACAGAGGGTATAACAGAGATACTTCAGCAAGTCAGAGGGTAGAATGGAGATACATCAGCAAGACAGAGGGCAGAACAGAGATACTTCAGCAAGACAGAGGGTATAACAGAGATAATTCAGCAAGACAGAGGGTATAATACAGATACTTCAGCAAGACAGAGGGCATAATACAGATACTTCAGCAAGACAGAGGGTATAAGAGAGGTACTTCAGCAACCCTATACCCTCTGACTTGCTGAAGTATCACCATTATACTCTCTGTCTTGCTGAGGTATCACAATTATACCCTCTGACTTTCTGAAGTATCACCTTTATACCCTTTTGTCTTGCTGAAGTATCCCCATTATACCCTCTTGTCTTGCTGAAGTATCCCCATTATACCCTCCTGTCTTGCTGAAGTATCCCCATTATACCCTCCTGTCTTGCTGAACTATTACTGTTATACCCTCTGACTTGCTGAAGTATCCCCATTATACCCTCTTGTCTTGCTGAAGTATCCCCATTATACCCTCTGTCTTCCTGAAGTATCACCGTTATACCCTCCTGTCTTGCTGAAGTATCCCCATCATACCCTCTCACTTGCTGAAGTATCTCCATCTGGACCCTAACGTCTGAGGACAGGTGGGCCCAAACATCTGAAATAATTACGGAAAACATGCGAAAGTGGGCCCTAGCGTCCAAGGTTTGGGCCATAACATGTGAAGGTGGGTTGGAAATCTGAAAATAAGTGAAAGTGGGCCCTATTGTTGTTTGGCCCTACCGTTGTTGGGCCCGAATGTCCATACACCTTGTCCAGTACTTACAATCAGGGGTTTATGGCAACAAATTAAATATCATATTTATTTATTTTCAGAATGGGATTATAGTTTTTATTTTGACTATTTTCAGCCTATTTCGTCCTATCTACGCAAATTATGTGAAATCTGATTGGATGAAAGGGAATCAGATTGACATAAGGGATGATGCTCTTTAAAATTGCAATGGTAACCATGGGAATATTTCGTTGCTAAGCAACCAAGGCAGATAAAATATTTTCAATGACCTCATTGGATTCCTTGGGGTCGATTTAGGGGGGGTAGGGGTTATCAAATCAAATGTATCTATAAGACCTATGGATATATAGGCTGATTTCCTGTCAGCCAATCAGATTTCACCTTATTTGCATAAATAGGGGGAAAATGGCAATAATAGGTGAAAATAGAAAATGGCAGCCTACCACATTTTTTTCAGCATCCTTCAGAACACCCATAAGAATTAAGAAATTTAAATAAATGTTGAGATCAAAAAAGGTTGCCAGACAGCTCTGCACTATCATATGCTTTTGAGTTAATAAAATACCCAATGAGGCCAAAATCCTACTCTATATTTTCTTAGATACCACATTTTGTTAGGCTGTTGTAATGTCAGTTTTTCAAGTAGGCCTCTGTAAATTGGCTTTTGGGTTCAGAATTTCACTGGCTTTCATGTGTACATTATATTTTGAATGAATTTAAGTAAAATCCTTTCAATGGGGGAAACTTTCATGAGCCATATTCCCTCAAAGGCTTCATTTTTAATGGTTTGGTGACCTTCAATGACCTTGACCTTGGGGTCAGAGGTCAAATAACTGTTTCAAAAGTAAGGGCCCATCATAGGTGGTATGTATGCAAAAAATGAAAATTCTATTTTCAATAAATCAAAATATATGGACCAAAAGGCAAAATATTTTTGATGCTTCATTTTTTGGTGACCTTGACCGTTGACCTTCGATTTTGGCATGTTCCGCCATCTTGATTTTTGTAGACTTTTAGTATGTGACGAAGGGGGATCTTAAGTACCCAAAACTGTTGAAAAACCTTCTATTGCAATTTGTTCTAGGTTAGGCCATTTTTTACCCTAGATCTACTGGACTATGTCTCTGCCCACCAAATACATGCTTATTGAGGTTATTCTCCATGCTCACTCCTACCGTATATTAGTAAGCAACGATATTAGCTAGTGATTACTGAACAATATTGTCTAGAAAAGAAGATATAAGCCCATTTACCACCACCAAGTCATGAAATATGATTTGAATCGATCCCCATTGCCGCATTTTAGTTCTGACACAAGCCGCTCCCATATGTCCGTGTTTACATCAAGCTGCACGCAGGCATGAATGTCCCATATACACGACGCCAGTGGCGGTGTGTGAACGGAACACGGGGGGCAGCCGGGGGGTGGGGTGGTGGGAAGCATTGAAAATGACAAAAAGATTCCATACTTATATAATACATGTACATAGCCTAATCTCGCGGTAATACTCTGGACAAATTAATTAAAAAAAGGTGAAGAGGATACTTGAGTGTTCTCTTTTTTATTGCATATTACTCTATATATATCTTAAAATTCCATGACCATTATTATACACAACCAATTCACAACTGCAACGAATCGGCAGTAAAAGAATGCTATTGTCTTCTGAAAGAAAAATAATCAATCACTCTACACGTGCCAATTTGGCGTTATTAAGCTTGTTTTCATACCATAAAATATATCAGCAAACCTACAGTATACAGTTTAATATCAATGAAGTTGCATTTGAAAACTACATGTACTTTAAATGGAAAATATACAGGTATTTGCCTCGTTAACAGAAAAAAATGGGTAACTGACATACGTATATATTATATACATAGATTTTCTTTTTTTTCAAAATGACGTAGATCCAGTTGACTGAATATCACCTAAGACACAAAAAAGCGTTGTCAGCAGCGTGATAATAAGTGTAATCACCATAAAGATATGATAAGAGAATTTGGATGAGTTCCCTATAAAATAGAAGGCTTTTGTATAATTTTGACAAGTCCACTGGTGCTTATTACCATTACAGTACGCCATGTAATGACAATTGTAATCTAAGCAACATGATATTAATTTTTAAAAAACGGACATGAATATTTTAAAAGGCGAAAGAATTTATCACATACAATGCCTTATCATGTACATGTATCAACCAGGGTTGCAATAGTCGCAACAAGCCTATGCCACAGCGGTACTACCTCTTTATTCCTTTCTGAGAAAACGCCTTCTTATACTTCTTATAAATATGATAAGATGTCAGAGGTCATATTTTGCAAGCTACTCATGTATACATATATGTTCACTCCAGTTCATAAGGTAAAGTTTCTTAACAATAGTTCCGAGATATAGGGAAAAGTTTGGCTGGCAGTTAGATGAAATAATGCCAAAAGACATGTTAGAGTAGCATTCAATATTAAACACTCGGCAAAGGTTTCCAATAACCATGCTACACGGCGTAATCGGCCAACATTGACAGCTTTACAAGTAAAATGCCAAATAACAGTGGTACAGATAACCTGAGAAATCACAGTGCACAACAGTGTAGTGGTGTTGATTGCGTAGAGAGAATGTGTGGTAGTCACCTTACTAGGACTGGTAAACTCAAATGGGATACATAACAACCTAAGAGAGGTTGATAATTGAGGGGATTCTCTCTGATTATATTAACGTTCCCAGATTTGCGAAGTGCTGGGTTCGTTATAAGTATTAATCAAGTTCAAATTTGACTCACAGGTAATCAAATTATGGACTTCAGGTAATAAGTCTCTCATCGAGTGCATGTGTATAGTATACATATTAAAAACATGTCTGTCATGTTTCCATTCAGAGATAAAAATGTTTAGCAGATTTATTCACACTCGAAGAAGACACCTATACCAAGTAGTTCCTTTAGAAATAAATAACCATTATCAAGTCGTTGAGGTCACTGAGATCTTAGATCTGTAAATGCAGTCATGAGATTCTCGGCGGAAAAAAGTGTTTTTAAAAAACAATAAAAAATGCACGAGCAAAATAATATTAGGCAATGTGGAATAACAGATTCCAAAAAGTACATTTATCCGACTCAAGGGTTTCATAAAATCAAACAGTTCTTGTTTTTTCTCCCATTTTCATCACGAAATAACTAGGTACACGAAGGACCAGTTCCCACATAAGATTATTCATTACCACGGTAAAGTATTATTCAAGCTAAAATACATAAAAAATAACTTCAATCTATCCCAGTAATTGGCAAATCAAATAGGTCTGTTTTGATCCTCAACATAGCACAGGCCTCTGACTGGGTAGACAATCCACTTTTGCCTACTGAAAAGTGACATAGTGAACTAACATTTTCCCATTAAATAACCAGTACGCGGATAAAACAAGTCAAATCGCTTGGCAACATGACCAGATAAGGTGGTACATGTGTTCACCCGCGTTGTGTTCAAAAAGTAAACTTCATACAAATGAAAAAAGTAAGCAAACCCATTTTTCACAAGAATCTCAACGTTTGGCAAGGTCCCCTGTCCTCTGTGCGAACGAGATTCAAACACCTCTAGGTTTAAATGACAATTCTTTAAATTTCAAACGCCACATACGTATGTGGCCTCATTACCCTTTACCATAAAGTCGTAGAAACGACGCGATACGTGCAAACCACCACTGGTATATTAAAACTATACACAATTGATGCTGTTACACAAGCATTTTTCAACCGTAACTCGTTCATTACCAGTCTTTACTTAATAGGGACATCTAAGGGACTATCCTGGACAGGCGGTGTGTATCTGTATTGTCCGTTCTTGAGTCGACGCCTCAGTTCTGACCACAACAATCTCTTCTCTTTGCGGACCTTAGTCAGAATACCTTTATTCTCAGCGGCGCGACGGGAGAGATATGGAATAACTTCTTCAACGGGTCCATACGGTACGTACTTGTACACCGAATAGCCAGCTTGACCTTGAAAAGAAAACCAGGCAACAAACCTATTAGATTAGGTGGAACTAACTACTAACTTGATGCTTTCTTAAGTTATAATTATTAAGTTGGAAATGATTACAACGATCCTTTTAGTTTCACAAGTTTGCAGATAAAACAAATAATCTACTACACTCTCCAAAATATTTTTTTTATACCAGTTTCAACTACTCTATTAAAATTTACCCAGGGGGAAGCTGATTTGATCACACATGCCGAGCAGCTGACCAAAGCAGATCAGTTTATCGGAGGCATGGATTCCATACTCTTTCATTCTGGAAAAAAACACACCATATAATTTAATAATCAATCTAATGATTTTTTTGAGGTGCATTTCTTGACCACCGTATTCATGATCACACAATTATGATATACAGATATATAGAGTTTAGAATCGGGCAGTATGAGTAATTTACAGCAGAAGTGCTGTTTCTTTTCAGGTACGTATATTTTTCACTCAGCTAAAAGAACAAATGTCAAGAATTACGGGTAGATCATTTATTCTTCAAAAACACCACACACTATTTGTTTTCCAATGACATGTCCGTCACTTACTTCTGGACAGTGTAACGGACGGTATCTTCATTGTGACTAGCAACCATCACGGCAATTTGGCCTTTCTCTCGGACGTCAGTAATCTGACGTAGAACTTCACACAGGACATTCTCATACATTTCGGTCGTTGCTTCAAAGGATGGATTGATGGGGTCTTCGTATCCAAGGGTTTCTGCTCGGAGACGCTCCTAGTAAGAGAATGCATATTTAGTCATAAATACAATAGACAGAAATGATTACGCTTAACATAGATAATTGTAGATTGTTTCTAATTAATTTCATACATTGTGTATTACATAATGTAACATGACAGAGGACGCAACAGTCTAACCTATACGTAAACGTATCTCTGATGATACACAAATTCGTTAAAAGGAAAGAAAGAGATTCAGCAAAACATGGCGGGTAAAACGTAACATAACATATCAAGCAAAATTTGTCATCTCACAATTTATTATTTACACATAAAAATACGCCATAAGTCACAAAAAAAATCCGGATACGCAATTGAGATAGGTTTGCTTGCGGAATAATATATTTCATAAAAACTAACCTGATCCATATAGGCTCCTCTAACAAGTTTGGCGCCAAAGTAGAAGTTTTCCCTCGTAGACAGTGCAAGGTCGGTAGTAATAACGTTTAATGCATCCTAGACATTATAAAAACATTATTTTAATACCATTTTCAGTACAGATTAGTGAAAAATCACCCATGGTTCAACGTATCACTGCTCAAATAAATACGATATTGAATGAATAAATGGTCGTGCTCGACGATTCAAATATTGTCAAATAAAAAATCTCACCTTAAGATAGCATTGGTAAGTGTTGAATATTAAAGCTTTATTTCTGTTAAACTTCCGCATCATTTCCAAAGTTAAACGGTTAATTGCACCTTGGAAGTAGGTTTGTTCTGCATCGATCATAACTCGGACATCTTTATTGGCGGCTTCCTGTAAATGAAATAATAATCAGTATCCATATAACACGCCCCTTTTGAAAATAGCTACCAAGTCGCCTACACCCATCTTAGCTAATTAGTACATAGAAACACAACTGGTTTTACAACTGAGTACAGTGGAACCTCGCATACAGACCACCTCTCTATAGAGACCACCCCTCTATTAAGACCAGTCTCTCTCTCAAATCGTTCAGTCCCAAGGGTGGTCTCAATTTTTTTTGAAGATTTTATTTTCACTGGGTTGGCATTATCCCAGTTGGGTTCTTCTAATGCGCCCAGTTTACAAAAAATATATAGTCAAAAACATGAACAAGAAAAACAACGTATCTGAACATAACTACAGTATCCATGAGGGAATCAGAGTCAGATGGACTTTCATTGGAAAAGAGTTCAATAGATTTACCATGGTAATCACTTTCATAGAGTGTGCTCCAGGTAGATTTTGAACATACATACGTAATAATTGGACAGCAGAAAATTTGTAGTAATAGGAACTGCATGGAGATAATCACTGACGCAGAGTGTGATCCGAGCAGGTAATATTTATAACAAGGTAATTAGTCAATTTAATGTTTCAATAAAACATTTGTGTTGCAGAGATTTGAAAGTTTCCACAGTAGCAATATTACGAATTTTGGGTGATAACTCATTCCAGGCAGTAACTGTTTTATAGAGTACAGAGATTCGACCTAATTGAGATTTAAATTTAGGTATAGTTAGGAGAATTGCATCATTTGATCTAGTATTTCTGGTTTTTGTAAAGTCACAAAATCTCTCCATTTTACTTCTACGATAGGCATAGGTTTGGACATGATAGCTTCTTCTGTCAAAAAGGTAGGAAATTTTGAGCTCTCTGTGGGTTTCTAGAGTTGATTGTCTTCCCAAGTGTTGTAAAATTATTCGTAAAGCTTTGTTTTGTAATTTCTGGAGTTTATCTCGACTTGTGCGATGGGAATTGTGAAATATAATATCGCCATAATCGAAGAATGGCAAGATTTTCGATTTGAAAACTAGGAGATCTGCAGCTTTAGTCAGGTAGGAACGAATTTTATGAAGCAAAATGATTTTGTGTGAAATAATTCTGAAGAGATTTTTAAGATGATGCTGGTGGGTAAGTCTATCGTCCAATGTATAGCCTAGGTATGTGTATGTATGTATGTTCTCAAGTTTATTTCCACTTAGAGTAATATCAATATTTGGGAATTTGAGGTTCTTATTAACTAACATAATCTTGGTTTTAGAAGTGTTAATGAGAAAACGATTTTGTACACACCAATTGGCTAGATTCACAATATCATGTTGCATATTGTCAATTAGAGATGTTGGTGATTTGTCGGAGAGATATAGTACAGTGTCATCCGCATATAGAAGGTAGTCACAAAAATCAAGACTTTTACCAAGATCATTTATAAAAACCAGAAATAATAGAGGGTTTCACTGTACTTGGTCACACGTGCACCCAAATTTTCTGCAAAGTGAAAATCTTTTTTATTCACACTACATTTTTACTGCTATCATGGTGTAATTTTTAGAGTTATAGTTTTAGTGTTATAATTTTAATTATGAATAGTTGGTATGGTGCAGGGTTCCCGCGGTCCAGAGCACATCAATTTTCATGACTTTTAATGACCAATTCCCACAGTTTTTAATGACTTTTTAAGGACCAAAAGAAGTCATGCTAGCAGATAATTTATTACCATGAAATGACACAAACGAGATACCAATTTTTGACCAATTCTTTCTGTTCTTTTACTCCTCAGAGCATTTGCTTGTGATACCCTTTCAGCCATTTTTTGCCCTTGAGTGGGTATACTCAGGGTACTCACCAGAAATATTCAAGAGTATAGCGGGGCCACACCCGATCTAGGGGGGTCTGGGGGCATGCCCCCCCAGGAAAATTTTGAGCAAAATGATACTGTTTTAGTGCGTTCTGCTGATTTTAAGGGCCATCAGGTCAATCCCTTAATCATTAAAACTTAAACTCATAGTTTACATGATTAAGCTTTATTTTCCTAGGCACCCTAACAATGTTTTTGAGATATCATTTTTTTCTAATAGCATAGTGTCATTACACAATGAAATAATTTGAAATAGAAGAAAAAATAGCATGCTTATCATTTTTTCTCTTTCATTTCTGTTCTGACTACTCTTATACGGCGCTCTGATAGTTTTTCATGACTTTTTAATGACTCACAGTGAAAATTAATGACTTTTAAGGCCCTTAAAAACCCAAACTCAGAATTCATGACTTTTAATGACTTTTTAAGACCCGCGGGAACCCTGTGGTGGTGGCATGTGCTATACTAGTGATGCAGATAACAGAAAATGTTTACCGTAGCAATTTGATCCATTCTCTGCAACATGTTCCTCATTTGGTCTGCCTCATTGTCAGTCCATCCCGTAGCCAGTGATTCCATTTGTCCAGTCTACGAAGGGAGGGAAAAACTCGTCAATACCCAGGATTAACTGCATTAACTGAAAGAATATACCTCAAATACCATACTTCGGATAAAATGGACATTACTGATACGTCTAGAATAATGAACAACGCCTCCATTCATTGATATGGGACCGATGAACTTACCCTGAAGTTCGGAATCATCAAAATACGAGCTAGTTTGAGGTTATTCCTAAGGTTCTGCCAATCCAACAAGTCAATTTCCCTGAAACAATATGGCAAGTACTACATGTAGTTACAATTTCCTGAGTAAATCCAATAAATGTAATTATCAGGAAATGGATTTGAATATCAATTAGATGAATGCTAGATTAATAAAAATGTATATCTAGAATTTAAAAACAACTTACCCGTCCTGCCCAACATCGATAATGGAGAACCATTGTTTGCGTTCATCACGACTGATATTGATACTCTTCAAGTAGCTTTCGAAACGAGCTCTGTCAATGTTCCCAGTACCTCCAGTTGATGCCAGGACATCGTAGAACTTTCTCATGCTAGCGATAACTTCGGAAAGTTGTAGCTAAATTCAAATACATAAAAGACATTGACACAACCATTTCGAATTACAGTTTCATATGTTTACATATTAAATCCTTACTCCTTTCATAAAAACCTTGAGACAGCGAAAAGAGAATAAAAATCAGCTTCCATGCTTGCATCTAACGATAACTCCTCGGACGTGGTTTGGGATAAACCCAGGCCAATGATATTGGTCTTAAATTCCGGCAGCTCTTACGTCTTTCTTTATACAACCTATTTACGATATTATGATTACATGATAGTTGTAAACCATTCTATTTCTCCATAAACAAATCCTTGGCTAACTTCAGGAGGCACTTTTTTTCTTCAAACGCTAATTCCCTATAGAGACAGACACAGTGTTTTTGTCGACTTTAACAGTATATTATTCAAAAAGATTATATTCTTCCAAAGAGAAAATATATATGCTTCCTGAAGATATCGAAAAGGAGTGTTTTGTGCCTTTAAAGGCTAAGAAAAGAAATTGAAGGAAGTGATCGGAGGCCAGCCTGACACTGAAAGCATTGTGCAGGAAAACCAGGGCCCTTTTCCAAAAAAATCTGAAAAGTTCTGTGGTAGTACATGCATATCCTCACGTCATGTAACAGTATATGGCGTATTTTCTTCATATTTTCTGTATCAAGTTTTTTGTCCGAATTTCCAAAAGTAGGTACACAGGTAACTAAAAATAACTTCCCAAAAAGTGGAGAAAAAAAATCGATAAATATAATGTAAACACTGAGAACATGAGGAGAAGCATGCCTACACGCAGCCAATAGCCAGTAAACTTCTTGGGTCCTGTTGGGCTGTTATCTGAAAGAAGGGAAACCGTCTGGCACCAACTCCTGGCGTATCTCCCACAAAACTAACCCGATGAATAATTTCAACAAAAAATTGCCAATGCACCAACAGTGGCCTTTCATTAAAACATACCAAGTAATGCTGTAACCCAACTTGCAGTCTTATTAGCAACAGAGGGGAATGCTATAATTTAATAGCATTGAGGTAAGCTATATGAAAGTATTGTCACACAAGAGTAAAATCCCACGTTAGTCTTATTTAATAAGGATCAATGTACACATACACATGTACATCGTGATTAAAAGTATTTGCACAGAAGAAATAATTTGTGCACATTCATTCAATTAATGATCAAGGCAATTAGGTAAAAGAAATCGGCAATTCATTTCAACACACATTCAAAGGATCACCAAATCTTTTACGTAACAAAAGGCAGTACCACCCAAGTTTGATGCCAGACTGCTTCCAATATACAGGACAATAAATTACAGGATCGTTTTACAATGAGTTTCGTTTTACTCGCCATCTGAAACGCTGTATATATGATAAGACTACATCTGAACGAGAGACTTGGAGAGGCTTGTTTCTTGGTGCTGGACAAGGCAACAAGGCCATGGCCTAACAACAAGAACAACTGTCAGGCTATGAGTTGCCCCACCGGGGGATCATTTGGGAGGAGGTTATCTCATTATTCAGGTGCTGACGAGCACGAAAGACGAAGGCGCTGTGATGAGAGGACAAACCGCAAGCACCTACCAGAAGTTGTGGTCGACCTAAGGCAGTCAGCTTTATCGCCGCGAAACCTGTCGCATTGGTGGCCCCTGATGAAGTGGGGACAAAACAAAAGAAAACAGTGTGGAACCCATTAGTAAACCGTGAGAGAAAGTACATTTTTTTCAATTATCAGATATTGGCAAACTGTATTTTCTGACAATACACGAACAATCTTAATGGCTAAAAATGTATGCTCTGGACATATATTTACTAATCTTTAGAACTACAGCCCCAGAATTACGACTTCTAGACATCTGACTGACAATGAGTACATCTTCAAGCATAGTGCCAGGAATATGCCAATTAAAACTACTTTAAAAATAATGGTAAAAGTGGGTGTGCACCACTTAAAATGGACGCAAGATGCAGCCCCTTAGTGGACGCAGATGCAGGCTGGTAAAAAACCTATTTCCAGGTTAGGAGAACCTGTTTTCCTGATTTTATTTGGGTTTTTTTTGTGTAGAAAGCTGGACGCAGGACTCACCCGCCTCAGTTAAACTGGACGCAGGATGCAGGGGTGGTGGTGCACACCCACGTAAAACAACTGCCAGAAATTGGACGGCAGCATAACATGGTAAAAATTCAAGTCCCATAATTAAAAGACTAAATTTATGTAATTCAGTAGCACAAACAGTAAATAAGCACAAAAACAATATAGAAAAAATCCTGTAATGATATACCAAGGAATGGAAAAACAAAAACTGATACTTTGGGGTTTACTTCTTTCAACGAAGTCCCAACAAAGAGTCAAAACGTGATAATTTGTAATAATGTGATATATAAAATACATAGTCCAGGCCCAAACCCTCAGATCAGATAAACATGGTATGTCAGTGATTGGACGCCTACTTCGCTAATCGGTTACCTGGCATAGGCATAGGCGTTCTTATGGGATTATAATGTCATTTTGCGGTCTTAATGGAATTATAATGGCACTTTGTGGTTTGAGGTGAGAGGCTTTCCCTCCGTTTGAAGGGACTCTCTCAACTTTGGGCCTAAACTGTACCACCGACATGCGTCTTTGTTGGCGCGCTCAAGCTCTACATTTTGCTAAGATAAGGACTGATTGAATTTAAAATTCTTACTCTTTTACACCGGTCTTACGTATAAGATATATTTCTATATATTCAACACGTCGATTTTAAAAACATAAGAGACTGTTCATGTCTAACCACTGTCGGGGGTGGGGGGCACCTATTTTTGGCACACTCTAAAAGTGTGTGTGTGTGTGTGGGGGGGGGGGGGGGGGCATCATTGTTTTTCACACTCAGAACTACAATGGTGTAGGGGGGAAGAAATTTTGCACAAACTTTCAAGGGAGGGCCAAGAAATTTTGCAAAAGACTATAAAGGGGTGTGGTCATACACTTTTGCACAAGAATTTTTCCCCTCCCCCCACCCAGTGGTTAATTATAATTATGAGCAGTCCCTATGTGGAAAAACATGTTTAAACGATCAATCCTAAAATTAGTATCCTATTTCAAAAAGGATGCAGACCAATACACCATCATTCAAAGAAGGTTACATACGCCTTGCAGATTACGAAATGATTTTTTAACATGAGGGCCACGACTCGACTAACAATGAATGTAGCTCAGGCAAAGTCCCAAAACTGTGTCAACTTGTTGGCAGACTATATGAGTGGCTACACATGTTTATCATCTTTCAGAACGATTTGGTAATATCAGCAAACCAACATCAAAGACTTACATAAACAAAAATGATAGTCAGTCTGTCTTGATAGACATGACATGGCAACTTGGCAACAATGTAACTGCGGAAGTCTTCTCCGCCAAATAATCACTATCCAAGAATGGATGAGAAAACTAAAATAAAATGCTGATGGCTACATCCAGATTCACTAACGAGTTGGTTGAAGGAGCGTGAACATTGCATAATTTGCCTAGCAACGAGTGCAATATTCTAAGCGACTGCAACCACCGAGTTGGTTCACAGATTTTATTATATATGCTTTCAATAAAAAAAATCGAAAAAAAAAAATCTTTTTTTTTTTTTTAAAGAAAAACAGATTGGTTGCCCCAAAGCAACCCCAAATGACTCATTAGTGAAATACGCACTATGCGTAACTGAACTCACTATAGATACGTTGTTTTCAGAGCAATGCGTATATAATAAAATGGGGCAAAATACACCACTCATAACTTGAGAAGTGGTTATTATTCTGACGCGGCAAAACAAAAACAAAAACTTTAGAAGTGGAGCAATTTCGACAATGATACCTCATGGCGCGGTTCCAGGTTGCCACAGAGGCTTTGTGTGTCAAGTTCATATTAGCACGTGATACATATATCCCATCATTATCATCGCTACTAATCTTAACATTGGAACGTGTATTCATGAGCCCTTCGTGCAATATTAGCAATAGATACCATATTGTATCAACGATACTAGGTTTATCACAGATATGATAATTTAAAAAATAAACTCCGGTTGAAACACAGACAACTGTTATAGGTATACAAGTCTAGAGTGGCAATCTACACCGAATCAACTCATATATATTTCTAAGTTCATTAAACATTTCTAAGAATGACACTGATCGATATACAGTATTTTAAGATGTTATATTCAGGTCGAAAGGTTTTTTTTACCTCGAAAGGCCTGGGCACAAAAATGTATTGTTAGACATTACAGAAGCAGATAGATAGGGAACGCATGGGTTGAGGCAGGAAAGTTGCCCTTCCCCTACTCAGGTTGGAAGCCAGAATCAGGATGCACGGATATCACGAGTGAGTATCACGTGTGTAGGGCGTGAATGAAGGGCTTATGCAGCCGTCAAAGTACTTCATTCTAAAATAATTCGTTGTCTTACAATAGAACAATCTAATAATACAAATTGGCCAAACACTATTTCCAATAACATAATTTTTTACTACATAGTTGCACACAATATCATCTAATCTCAGTGTTTGGGAGGGGGGGATCGTGGATGTGTAATATATAGAGAGGGGAGTACATGAGATATGACATGTGATGAGGGGAAATCCGGGAGATAACGAACACTAATCATGATTAATGGGTCTCGTTTCTTCCCAGCGTAAGCGTAACGATGGGAGAAGCACGTGTCGCCATCAACAAAGTCATTAAATATGTCCTTTTGTTTACATATTCCTCCTATCACGAACTTGCAATAGAGTGAACTACAGTAACACTGGCGAAACCAGTGGCACTTCTTTTGAGCGAGTTCCGAAAAAGAGAAGGATGTGGACAAATTAAATTGACGGATCCGTCTTTAGTGTTAAAGTTGATATTAACTTCAGAATCTTCAGAATGGGTTTGCTAAGAAGCAATACACATGTTATGTACGTTAGAGATTGTGCCTATGTAAAGATAGACAGGATCCTCCCAGACCCCAGAGGATAAGGCAACAAAAAAGATGTCCTATTAAAACACATGGATTGAAATTTCTTATATCTTCAACCCATGGGGGCACTTGCACGAAGAAGAGTTCTAATCATTAAACATTAAGTCAACTAAAGACCAAGCTCATTTTTTTACATTTCGAAATTGCTGTCACAGGTCAGATCTACTGTAAATACAAAATATGTTGGGAAATAGAAAAGTAACTAAATTCCAGAGTCTATTTAGTGTTCTCCAGCGCCACCACCGGATTAGTTAGGGAAGTGTGCCATTGCGTGGGTGTCCTTAGCTAACCTAAAAGAACACTGCATAATTGATGTTTAGATTTCGGTTGGCAGCACAATCGGGTCAATATTTGCGGGTACATCCTCAGCATAACCATTTCTAGAATCGTGTGCCTGACATTAGCCAACCTCAAAATACTCGCAATCGGGTTGGTTTAGCTACATTCAGATCGAACCAGTGAATTATAATTTGCCATTTCCTGAAAAGACACACACTATGCTAAAATCGCTTGCGATTTATTAACAGTTGCGAATGAATTGTAAATGCAATTTCAAACACGAATATTGCATACTGCGCCCTAGATACATTTTAAATTGACGACTGTCTGGCCTGCATCCATCATATTTCATTAAGGAATCTATTACGCAATGCTTGAGGCAGAGAATGGAAATACCGACCTCTATCATTCATGCGTCTGGAGTGTGGTAAAAAGCGAGGTGACAGAACTAGGGCGAGATAAGAAAAGAATAGTAATATGCTAAACTAAATGAATATGCGACTATACCTGAAACTGCGTCGATGCCGTTGAGGAAATTCTGCAAGTTGTCGTCACATTGAGCTTCATCTTTGTAGAAATAAGTCCTGGCGCTTATAACAGCGTCACGACGATCACCGAATTCACGATGAGCCCGGAATCGAGGGTTGCTAGCAGCTAAAATAGTAAAATTAAAAAAGAGCCACATGGATCAGATGTATCGTGTTTAATACATTACCCGCAATACTGTTCATGTATTTTCTTGACAAAAAAAAACCATTCGGTATGAACCGACACAATAGACTAGTGTTTCTTTTTGTGTGGCTTAAGATGTAAAGTACATGTATTTATAAATAGTATTCATAATATTTAAAAGGGAGACCAATATTTCAGAATCGTTATTACTTCATCAGGGCTAAATCTACTCAGATTGAGACGAAGAGTTTTCACTGAAGGTACGTAATAGTGATGTAAGTCAAAGCTATATACCTAACACGTTCACTCATTCATATTTTTACAAAATCTCTCGCTTAAATTAGGTGTATCATAACTTACACTCTATCAGCTTTGATTCATCTGGCTGGGCATCGGATACACATGACCTGTAAACCAGAAAAATCGATGTGAGAAACAGTCTGGTGTTCATGAAAAGTACAGCTGTCTCCACATTCAAGAACGCATATTGAGTAACTCATCCTCATTGATTATATTTGTGATGTGTTATAGGAAAATGAGTCACCTGGCGCCAAAATATTGGTGAAACGTTCCTTCACAATTGCTTCGTACCTTTATACCAAGTACCTAGTCATTACACGGATATATTAATATGTGATGTGTTACAGGAAAATGAGTCACAAGCCGCAAAATATATTGTGGGGTATGGCTGTTGGGAGGGGTTCATGACTGTGATATTGTGGGAATGTTTTCATTTTGAGGGGTACTTAATGCTGTTTCTAGCATTAATACATTTACCAAATTTCAAGACGTATCAAATTTCAAGTGTATTAAATATATCCATGCATTTCTAAGGTCATCTTATATCTAAATATATTAATATCTTATTAACTATAACAATTCCTGAGCATCACTGAATAACCGAATTAATTCATAAATCAAACCAAGGCTACAAACAGAAATTGAAACTAGAATCGTCGCATCTATAATCCATTTCCCACCACAAATACCTTAGACATTCCAAGTTACGTAATCTAAGGGCAATTTGAATAAAAAGCTCTAGCTGACTTGAATCGATGTTATTAAGCGTTTTAAGGACAGATATTAGGCTTTAATACACGAGCTTATAGCATGAAAAAACATGTCTGAACTTTCGATAATAAACAAACAACAATGTCTTTAATGACTGAATGTTTAATTAATGACTTGGCCTGTAAATGGAACAACAAAAAATTACAAGCTTTAGACGTGTGATAACACGAAACATGATTCACATAGACGCAATGCCGGATTATATCATAGGTCATTCAAAGGGGAAGTATGTCGCTTAGGAGTAGTGTTTCAGCTTGATTTCAGGACTGTATAAGCTTTATAAACTAGAAATGACTCGCATAACCAGTAGCATTTTTATCAATGAACCCCTCCCCGTCCAGTTGCTTCCCAGGCTGCGAGGACTCCAACAACTCAGGCCACGTAGGCGAGTGATCTAGCTGTATGCATAGATCTATGCTGTATGGTACACTAGTACTCACTCAGGGCCTGTGTACGAATATAAACCCTTGAGCTGGCACAGCTACAACAGGCCCAGGAGTAAAATAATGTGGAGTACAGAAGCGGAGCGTAGAAGCTTCACAGTACCAGTGGAACCAACAATACTGTACACACACTAAATTCTGCCCCCTCACCAGAACACTTCATCTCGCCAGAACATAAACCCGAGTACAATATATACACATTCACTGCTACAGAAAACTTGTTCTGTGTGTGTGTGTAAGGGGGGGGGGGGGCAATAATATGCATGTAATCTCCATAGGCATAGCAAAAAGCTCAATGTTGTGACGCCCTCTTTGCCCTTGTGAATGTGGAAAGCAAATTTGTTTGGGTGGATCGTGTAATGCGGCTACTTGCCACGCTCGTATTTCAGGTAAACATAGTGAAACAAGTCTACCATAAATAACATGATACAGTACTGTATTACTATATAACAAATGATGCAATTCCTCAAAACGAATTTTTCAGAGTGTGTCAATTCTCCTGTGTTTAGTTGGCAACTTATTATTTTTTCCTAGATGAATAGGCAGGTTTTTACATATAAGATTATTGTTAATTATATTATAATGATCTTTTTGTTTAAAAAAAGATGTCCTCCTGGAATTTATTAGTGCACAGGTCTTCTAGGATACACCCAAATATGTTAAGACTAATGCTAAATATTTGAACTCACATCATTTCTGCTGATTGGGCCTCTTCTCTGGAAATGTCTTTTTCCACACTGTAATCTAAAATGGATTTCACACCAAACATCCTGTTCCTTTGGACAGTAGGTCGCAACCGCTCGACATCTTCCCCCGCGACGAATTGCCCATAGAAGGAAGCTTTCATAAGCTTTTCGAAAAGATTTTTCCCCAGGATTCTTCTAGCGAATTTCATCAACTGAAACGGGAAACATTGCTCCTGATTATCAAGTCATTCCAACAACAACAAAATCGGCGTTCAAAATTTAAAAAAAAATACAACTCGTTAAAAAAAAAGGTCATTACACAAAATTTCCCGCTACATTTGTCACATTCATGCCATACTTCAACAAAATAAAATGAAAAGGATAACTTTCCAATTATGTGGCCACACCTCAAGAACACTTATACTTACACAAGGTGATAAAGACGTATGATATGATTTGATAATGTAATCATTGAGCCGCACCTAGATAACATTATACCATGGCACATTCATTTCTCGTCCAGTTCCTGAATCCTGTAGGCTTACACGGTCTACCGTACTGAATTATTTCAATTGTCATATTCTGCGATATGGGTTCATGTCAAATGTTATTATTTTTTTAATATGTTGCTCCCATACTGTACCGCAGACATTCCGTAAACAACAAGATATAGAATATATAGGGGCCTACTATTTTATTCACTGTATTCACTCGAATGTATTGTGCGAACAGATGTACATGAATATATATATCTACATATATATATTATATGTGTGTATTAGAGAAATTTGTTCTCCTTGTACCTTAATCCATGTATGTGATCTTGTAATTTGATACTATTTTATACTCAGTCAGATATAAGAAATGAGCTGTACTGCTCATTCCAACCCTTGTATGTTCATAAAACCTCTACACAATTAACCTGTAATAATGTACCTTATTACAACGTGCCTTACATTTACTCTCCACATCATTCTGATTTGTGGTCTGAGTCTGTAGAAATCGATCTGTACTGTTCGATTAGATACCCTATGTTGTAAAAATTGTCTATGTTGGAAAACTGTCGTGCTGTACTGCTCGATTCTCTCTTAGACTAACTACCATTACTGGTCTTCTCATTTGTATCCTCCTAAGTCAATTAGTTATTTAGTTATATTAGTTCTCTACCTATTCAAAATTCGGGTAACAGCCGGGAGAAATGATGCCTTGTAGCATCATATAGGTATGTCGACCTATTGTCTTATTTAACTACTTCATTCAACTGTACCCCTCTGTACCTTTGTTTCAAGACAATAAACAACTTCTTATCTTATCTTATCTTATCTTATACACGTATTTTCTTAGAGGTTCGATCCCCAAATTTCTTAAGAGAATTGAAAATTCCTACTTAGATTTGAAACAAAGCTCATATACATGTATAACATATATACACCATAGTATAGCGACTGTACTATATTACAATTATATAGCACGCTCTGATTGGAGATGGAGCAACAACAACTAACAGTAACACTAACAGCTGTCCACCGTTTATGTCCTGTTGGTGATTTCATTTTGTTATCGTCTGTACAAATACTGATGTTTTCCCATTTTGAGCAAATATTTGTTATCTCATATTTAAATGTTTAGCATTGTAAAAGCCCTGAAGGCAGGTTTTGTTGAATAAAAAGGTTTGGCAAAAAAAAACAACGAAAACCCCCCCCAATAACTTAACAATAAATATAATCAGGGGTGTATTTTGCCAAAAGAAAATTGGCGATTTGCCATTTGGGATTATAAGCAATGGAGATTTGGAATATGCTCCAGATTCGGGATTGTGAATAGAAAACCTGTCTGCGGGATTCGGGAAGGTTTTTTTTTGTCCATTGCATAGATCTAGGCTTACTTTGACAAGGCCTACATTTTCCATCAACACAAGAACAACTTAGCGCCCCCTGTCGCCCTCGCTCAGACAAGAAACAGCGTGCACGCTCAACAATATTTATGTAAACTTCTTACCTCTTTGTTGTGCGTCACCAATGGTTTCACACTGCACAGATTGAAAACAAATAAAGCACGAAGGATCTCTCCATTTGTTTTGCTCTTGAAAGCCTCCGACGCACTTTCAAATGACAAGTCAAGTCTTTTGTAACTGGGGTCCTCGGCGCGGTAACTCTGTACATCGCCTTGGGAAACATCGCTGAGAGGGTCTGCTATTCCAGCAACGGTAGCTTTTTGGTTCTTAGATGAATCATGAAGTAGTGCAGCATGTTGGATACCGATACGATGTCTGAATAAATGGTTAATTCGCAAATAGTTACAAGCTCTGAACGAAAGTGGCATTCCATGTGCCGCCATGTTGTCGACTGAGAGAAACGGGTGCTGGCTCCCCTCCTTGCCACCTCGCTTCTCATTGGTCCTTCGGAGGGTGTGTGGTTTACGTCATCGTCTCTGCCCTCTTCTTTGGTCCAATCAAATTTCAGGTTCATTCTTGTTTTTGTCACGTGGGTCAAAAATACTACGGGTATCAAAATAGTGTCTGGAATTTGGCAACAAGCACAAGCACTGCCATGTTTGTCAGTCAAACTATAAAACGTTAGCAACTTGACAATCATGAGTATATTCCCCAACTCATTATTCTCCTGAATTCGATAATGGTATCAGCCGATTTTTTTCGATATTGACATTTTAAAGTCTAGTCTAGCTATGTTATTATGTATTGTGATCTCGAATCTCGAGTGACTCTCTCGTCATTGCGAGTGTCATTGATGACTGCAACTTGCAAGTGCAAGCTAGCCAGTAACTAAATGAATTTCTTAAGTTTATCGATGGGGATGTTGTACAATCGTAGTACTTTTTACAAAACCACACAATAAAATATAAGTTGTTGAGAGATTAATTATTTGCTAAATGTCCGTACGTGTGGGAGATGTATTTTACGCTTTCACGGAAACAATTTAACGTCATGGAGACATCGTGATGGTAATTCAACTAAGTGACGTCATGGGGCGTGGCGGCGTCGTCACCATCAAAATGTCGATGAACACAGGGATCACATGAATGACGATCTTATGACGGGGCAGCCAATTATTTCTCTGCTTAGGCACTTCTAGATTTGCAGAATGGGTTCGACCACTTCCAAATCCGACAGTTTATACAAAAAGATCAGTAAGCGCACACGTCATACCAATGTAAAATCAATAAGTATAAAACAATCTGACAGCACCAAAGGAGAAAACAACAGACGACACCGACGTGCGAGAAAACAGGAGGATGACACAACCCACACAAAATCTATGACAGGAGGTGGGCTTAGGCAGAATATTTATTTCCCTTTTAATAAGTTAGATTTTTTTAATATCACGCGATATAATTATTTATAGCTACACCATACGTTACTGATTACGTATGCATATCCTTGGTCAAATTGTATTTATAGAGTCAGAGGTCTTATTATTAGGCCTACGTACGTATCTAGCTTAAACAGAAAGATCAATGTAAATTGAGAAGGAAACGTGCATGAATACATTAAAGATCTATTTAAGGGGTCTGGACCGGTTTCTTATTCATTGGTGTTTATGCTTAACCATAACCCAGAACAGTTACACCGGTGTCAACTAACCCAACCTAGTAGGTTATCTATTTTTCGTTCATTTACGCCCTAGCCAGTCAGTCATCAAGGGCGGGGTGGTGAGGTGAGGTGAAGTTTTTTTAAAGGTAGTCGGTAGGCCTAGGCTAATTGAAATGTTTAATTTACAGTATTAGCCAAATTAGGCCTAGACTATGATACAAAAAATATGGATGGTTGGTGACAGAACTATCTTTCCTAGCCTAAGCCCTAACCATGTGTGTGTGTGTGTGTGTGTGTGGGGGGGGGGGGGGGGGGGGGGGTTACCTCGTTTCGAAACAGTTTTTTTTCTATTTCAGTTTGTTCCCCATAAATTTCATAAACATTAGGCTAGAAACTTTAGGCCAATTAGCCTAGGAATCATCACTTAGCCTATGCCTATGGTCCAACGGTCGAGACATTTAAAGAATTGGTGCGCAAGGTGACCTCTAGTTTGACCGTATATTAATTTTAGCCCAGGCTCCCAGACTGTGTGTCTCTTGAGGGAGAGTCTGAGCCTCTTGGGCTAATTAATTTATATATAACTTCTGATTAATATTATTTTCTACAGAGTTTAATGCTAAAGTTCCCAGACAAACTGTCTTATTATTAACATTTTATTATCTTTCAGATCTGAACAAATCTGACAAAAGTTCATCTAGCCAGAGTATAACATCTACTAGTACTAAGAAAGCAAAAGGCAATGGTTTGGCATGCTACATACAATCTCCAGAGCCCAAATCACCAACAAGTCTGAAATCCGATTCTATTTCACTGGACAAGAAAGATTCGCTGACTCTCATCAGTCAACAAAACATAGACCAGTTAAATACAGGTGAAGATTGCCCAAGACGGAGTCAATCCTCTTCATCTGATGTTGACCTTAAGTCAGTACAAATACGAAATTCGAAGGCAGAAATAAAACCATTCAAAGTGGCCTATGCAAACCTGGAATATGAAAGAGACTGCGATTCAAAGGTTGTGCTTACGGGTTCCCTGCTGGAATTTGGCACAGATCTATCATCCGATGAGGACGAAAGTCCAAGCAGAAAAAATGGGGCGATGCTAGGAAACTGGACAGGAACAAAGAAAACACTGGGGAGTAAATTTCTAAAGAAATTAGACAAAAAGAAAGGGTCGGTTGGAAAGTGTCCGGCAGTAAAATCCTCGGATGGAGTAAATGGCAATATATTTCTGACTGAAGATATGGACGAGGACTTGGAATCTATTTCAAATATACCTCTAGAGGAAGAATGCGCCCACTCTCCTCGCGAACTTCCACTGCACAGGGAAGAAACTACACAAGCCGAACCATCTGTCGATAAGATAGGTAATGTTGAAGAGAATCTCGAAATAAGAACCCAATGGGACATCCCAACACATGAGACACAGTACCAAGAAACCAACATAGCAAATCAAAGTATGAATTTCCTGAATTCACACGTTCTACCACCGAATAGCATGACGAAAATGAAAGCTCCCGACCATGTAGTAACAGGTGTTCTTCCTCCGATAAGTACTAAGAAAACAGTAGTTGCCAATGCATTTGGGGGCGGTGTCAGGACAGATTCAAACATTTCCAATTTACAAATGACTGAAGTGGAAAGTTTATCATCGATTTCAACCAACCTCATTGAAAATATAGGAAAGGATGGTGCACTAGCAAAACAGAAAATGAAAACTAAAAAGATTCCTGTACCGCAACCCTGCAACCTCCCTGGAATGTACAACAATTGTGATGAATCAAGCGAATCAGATGAGGACAACACGAAACAACGAGTTAATAATAAAAATATCAGGAAATTAAAAGTTCGGGCAGGGTGGATGGGCAATGACAACTACAGATGTGACAGTCCAGGAACTGCCATGAGAAAGATGAAGGAGGAAGGAATTATTCCGAAGGTTAAGGACATCGGACAAACAAGGGAACAATCTTTTCAACGGCACATGCAAGAGCTCGAGGAACTAGGGATTAGTCGAGAAAGCATAGGAAGTCAAAGCAGACCTAGCAATCCAAAGGAGGTCAAAATAACAATGGTCAAACCCATTGATATGGATAATTGAGTTATTATAGGAGAGTCAAGTACTGAAAATGCCAGGAACCGATATTAAGTAACTAGTGTAAAATAGAGTGTGTCCATCGTTGATGCCACGACCAGCATTATTAAACATTAAATATATTGATATTAATAATAAATATCAAATTGACGTTCAAAGTTAACACATAATCTACAGAAGGTTACATCGAAACCCACATATTTGAGATTCATAATTTATTTATATTTATGCGTACAGACTTCCAGTGCTGAATATTTGACATTCGCATCTAATATTGTACAAAGATGATTATTGTAAACTTGAGGTTTTATAGTAAAACATCAAATATTTATTCATTTATACAGTTTGAATGAAGGCGTCACTCATAAATGAGGGTTGTCCTAGACAAACCTCTTTACATAAAGCACATTATATTATGTACGTATACAAGTACACTTGTTGTTATTTAACTTGTATGTAAAGACTAGCATGTAAGTGTAATCGTTACAATAACATTGTACAACTTTATGAACCCAATCATTGTATTTCGTATGAATAGATGTAATTTATCCAGTTTTTAGAGTTTAAGTGAGAAGGTTTTTCGGAGAAAAATCTAAGCTGACGTCAAGCACCCTGTGATATTGTATAAATAATAGAGATAAGAGAAGTACAGACGTACATCGTATAATGTACATAAATATGTTAAGATTTAACTATTGTATTCTTATTTACAAACTTTCAAAACAAAGCACAGCGTATGTCATTTTCATCCCAATCTACCGGCTTAAATAAATGAAATTCTTTACAAGTTATAATAGAAGCCCTTTTGCTGTTCCTAGCAGGCATACAATAGGATTTCCCTTTGCCATTGAAGAATAATAAATGGATAAACTATTTCTAATTGATTGTTAAGTTCATCGTTTTGAAGCTATTTTCTCGTCACTTTCCTCAGTCGATTCAAGAGATGACCAATCTGGCACTGTGCCATTTTGCGTGTAGGATTCCCTAGAGAGCGACCGACTTCCCAGCACTTCTAACGCACCGAATATTGCACCTGGAATTTGTAAAAATCAGCAATAAATGATAGCAATGCAAAGGTGAATTTTATCATCTGAAATTCAAGGGAAAGCATATATCAAAGAAATAGTCTCGTTAAAGAGTCAGTACTAGTAGGTAACTTTATTATTTTTAAACAGACACATGTTAATCCTAGGTATTTATCAAATGGTATATAGAAGTATTATAATGATATTTTATTTTTGAACAAGTGGATTCTATTCATCATCATATTGACTTAAACCTCACCTCCTAGCCAAGCAGTGTAATTTAATTTAGCAGGGGGCCTGTGGAACTTAAGCTGCTTAATGACAAGCGCATCTCTATACTTGGCAACTGCAATTAGTTCTTGAAGTTCCATCTGTAGTCGGCGCAGGAATCCAGGGAGCATCGCCGTCCCGCCGATGATGACGATATTTTCTGACAGAACTCTACGCATATCGATGGGGCACTGTAGAGATGAGGAGCGTATTTTAATATCAATGAATCTGAGCACGCAATACCGAATATATATGTGATGTGTCACAGGAAAATGTGTTACATGTCGCAAAAAATGGATGATTTTGAGATATCATATTTGAAAAGATGAGATCAAGCAGATTCTAATGATGGTAAACATTAGCACAGCTATTGAATATTCCAATATTTTAGGTTTGATATTTTTATATTTGAAAAAAAGTTTGCAATTTTTTTTGGTGGGGAATTACCAGTAAAGTAACTAAAATATACTCCATAGGATGACCTTCAAAACACAATGATATATTTTTGAGGCACTGTCCTGAAATTTGGTACATAAATTCATATGACTTAGAGCGCTAAACCACCTAGAGATGAGAACGTTCGAACAAAGAGATCTTGTAAATAAATCACTTCGGAAAATCTCTTTGTTGCGACTTGTGACTCATTTTCATGGAACACATTTATACATATCATAATTAATAACGATATGACATTTTTTAAAGTATGAGATTCCTGCTCTGCAGCGTTTATTCAGAACATCAACCAGAGATCATTTACCTTGATTATGGCATCCAAAATAAGTGTGGCGATAGATTTTTCTTCATTGTCCCTCTCAAAAAGCACTTCACATGTGTGTTCCCTGAAGATAATAAAACAGAACGAGTCACGCCAGAACAACAGGTAAAAGCCAACGTATTAGCCTCCCACCATGAATGATGATAACTATTATGATGTGAGGCACAGACCTTTAGAGTCTGCCCCAAGCCCCCGCCCCCCCCCCCCCCGGCCTAGGTTAGTAAGAATAGGCCATTGGAGGGCATACGACTACCAGGATTTGGTTACTATTGTAATATTATAATAGGATGCTTCACAATAAAATCATTTTGACCAAGATCAAGCTTGTTTTCTATCAAGCTATACACAGCTATCAAGCTTATATACCGTTAAACACGATTTTATATTGTGGGAATCCATTCTCTAGGGCGTGGTTCCTATGATAGGATATATCAGTAACACAGTGGTATATCATAACGTACAAAGTTGTTATTCCTTATCCCATTTAGTAATCAAATTGTCCCAAGGGTGTTAATTGATAACTATTTTGAGAATTTTGGATAAACCCCATAATTGTGTTTTCCACCATGCCCCGGTAGGGGGCACAACCAGTCACCATTCTGCTAGGAAGATTTCTTTTAATAGTGAAAATACCCGTCAAGAATCCCCGTACCACGATTTTTTCTTTTTAAAAAATAATTATACAAATGAGTCGCCTTAGCCATCTTACCATGGCATAGTTGACTAGCCTCGTTCCTGCGCTGGGTACAAAATTAGGTTACCGACAATCCGGTTCAACGATAATGCAGAAATATCATAATCATAAGGGAAACTTTAAAATAGTATATATTATGGGGTATTGGGAATAGACGGGTTTACTTAGCTTGCTTTTTCTTAGTTTACCTTATTTTGCCATCAATCTGGAGAATGTTTGTCCCATCCAAGGGATAATCAACGTTTGGAGGCGGCGTCGGGATCTAATTAAAAAGGAATGAATTCTGTCAACATGCTGAATCTAAGTTACGGAAAACGGACCAAAAATGACACACAATTAAGCCCGAGAGTAGGTGATGTTCTATTTTCTACTAGTTTGAAATAAATACATGACAAAATTAAGACACCTTGTCTGCATCATCTTGAAGTTGCGCTGCAGCAATTTCTTTTGCACGCTCCATTTTGGTGACGAAACAAGTCCTCACTGAAAAACACACAACAAATGTTCGAAAGCCGATTCTAACTTGAAGCAATTCCAAAGAAATTTAATTACAGCGCAAATAAAAAAACTATCTCTACGTTCTGATAAAATAACACTGATGTCAAACTCACCTTTAATATCCTCCACAACATTTTCCGGTACTTTTTCTAGATAAGAACAATAATTGTTTAATCTTAAAATTATTATTTTCTTTAGCCTGGGTTTAAAGTATCCACTTTAGGGATTTTTCAACGGGCCCAGGAGAGCTAAATTTAAGAGCGTAAGCAACAACAGTACGATTACAAATTAGGTCTTCAATGAGTAGTATTAGTAGTAGTAGCATGTAACTGTTGAAGATATAACAGTATTGGTTATGACAAACCGGGCCAATGTACAAAGTATAATAGGCATTGATGTACTCATGGGGTAATCATCTCGTATCGTATTTGATAGAAATAATTTCCAAGACAAAATTAGGAATAAGAATAGACATATCCGATTTTACTATAAAACATAGGGGAATATTAATTTAAAACTGCATTTCAAATCAAATTAACCAAAACATCTTACCCATGACAGCTGGCAGTGGCCTTTCATTGGACTGGTCACTCTTGACAGTTCCATGTTCTAACAACTTGGCTTCCAGAACACTATAGAGAAAAATATACAATCATTCAATAGCTTCAATGATTTAAAACAATGAAATCATTTCAAAGAAATATTCTGCCTAAGAAGAATTGGGGGATCCCTGCTAAGACCTACACCTACACACCTGTGAATAGCCTTCCCAGCAACGGGTATCGCTTGCCATGCCTTCAGGATTGGTGTTCCTTCAAAAACCTATTGCATGCGTCAAGGAAACATGATAGACATGTGGTAGAATGAGATAATCGATTCTATGCTATTAGAATTTACGTAAAATCAAATTGTAGATCAGTAGGATGCTAGGATGGGATGAAATTGGTTTCTTGCTGAACTTCTCTTAACGCATACCAAATGTATATTGTTATTCAAACCCAGATATAATGTTTGTCTAAACACTTTCATTTTTACGAGGAGTTTGTATTATTCGATATGCTTATTGAA
Organism: Sthenelais limicola; assembly: GCA_942159475.1. Taxonomy (NCBI): domain Eukaryota; kingdom Metazoa; phylum Annelida; class Polychaeta; order Phyllodocida; family Sigalionidae; genus Sthenelais; species Sthenelais limicola. Next base: position 35,021,745 of record OW804098.1, read on the forward strand.
AGCATAACTAAACAAGACAACATACTACTGCCCAATTGCTATAGTATCTTTCGATACTAGGAGGGTAGCCCAGCTGATTTGCCTAACTGCTATTTTCTTTTGCTTCTAATTTTTAGTATATAGTTCTTTTTTTGTATTTCTTTTTTTCATTTGATTGCATAGGCAACCATCACTCACTTCCAAACCTGGCCTCCTCCACTCTGGGCCACAATCAGCAGGAGGCATTTCACAGTGATGTTACACTTCAGTTACATAACTTATCTGATGATCTCCTCAGATATTTCCTCTCACTGAAATCAGTTTACACAGATGTACAGATGACAGTCTACAGATCCAAAGATAAAGATCTTACAGGATGTAGCTTGTCAGATCACACTTGTAGGCCTGGCCTAGTAGGAATGCCTAGTAGCCAACCCCCTGCCTAGTAACTATTCACAAGCTTTCAGGCTTGTTCACTTATCCTCAAGCACCATCCTAGTAGCCAACCCCCTGCCTAGTACCCAACCCCCTGTCAATCACAGCCAGTCTGTACACCTCCCTCCCTGTCCTCCCTCCTCCCTCCCTGTCACTCACAGCAAACAGGCCAAGCCAATACACTCCTCTACTTAACAGCACCAGCCAACACAGTCAAAACAGACCCATGTGGCCACTGACAGGCCACCCCTCCAATTCAGACTTAGCCAGGGGTGCGACAGAGGCTCCTGTATAAGTATACCTTTCCTATAGTGATACTAAAAGGAGGCTGCGCCCATTCAATCGAAATACAACTTAAAACAGAAAAACACAGAGGCTACCCTCCTAATAATATATCATGATTCAAATCCAAATATAATTTTTGTCTGAAGTGTTTAGAAACATTTTCATTTTTACGACGAGTTTTTATTATTGGATATAATATGAATACATTTTCAGTTGAACGAATTACGTTTACCTCTCGTAACCCACAAACAATGTAAAATTATCCTTCCAGCTGCCAACTAACTCGAACAAACACATCCCACCGACAAACACAAACCACTGACCCGAGCTATGTAATTAAAATTATCTTTCGGAATTAGATAGGATTTAGTCCATAGAGTTAGGTCTGGCTAGACAGCAGTGGGCGGAAGACCATAGATATTCTGAACTGAATTGTCACCCGTGAGCCCATCTCATCTCAATGTAAATGTATTCGATTGATTATTGTAACTTCATCATACATTTTGCATGCTAGTTTATAATCTTGACTGTCGTTTTACAGAAGATTTGCTGTATAAAAATACTAAATAAAAAAAAAGTGTCGGATTTTAAGTAATTCAAGGATACAGGTAAAACTAGAGTTTCGTTGTAACCAGCGTCCATCACTAGCCCAGACTGTATGCCCAAAGTGAAGAGCGTTACCAAATGGCTGGGGGCAAACAGAATCGAGGGTACCTGAAAAATTATTTTGGAAAAATGTTTCAGTAGTGCATTTAACCTGTGACATAAAGAGATAAATATATCAATTCATGAAAGGAAATAATATAGAACAACAAAATTAAATATATTTACGGTAATAATCATTTTGTTTCCTCCAAGAAAGGTGGTATCTCATAATCGCAAAGTTATCTTACAGAATGATCCCCTGCCATAATTAAATTTGGCGTACCTTAAACAAAAATTTGACTCACCTCATAATGGTTAAACAATGCTTTTGCTAATGTGTTCCGGAACAGAGAAGGACAAAGCAAGGATTCAACCACAACTACCCTACGCTCTTTTGGATTCACAAGTAGATGTCTGCAAATGAAAGAATAGAATATTATATAGCCTGAAATAGCAAACGCCCAAAAAACAATGCATTGAACAAGGGAAGTGCAACGAAGTGTATAATGGTTAACACCATACACATCGCATAGAGCAAAATTCAAGGGAAGGTGTACAAGCTCCTCTTTTTAAAAATAACGTTTTATTTTTACCAGGACTAGTTCACCTCACTTAGCTGTTCTTCCACTAGTGCCAGTGAGGTGAAATTGCAGTCTCATGTTAATGAATCAACCCAATGCTTAATTAGAGCGCTTGGCCATCCCATGCCATCTGCTCTAAGGCGAATCAGATCAATATGGTAAAGAAAAATATGATGCCTGTGGGATGGGAATGACACGTACAACACCTATATGGCAAGGACTGCGCTGTGCAGATACAATACAGCACTTCCCGATGGATTGGAGGAATTGGACTAACAGCATTGTCATCAATTTAATGGGTAAAATTAGCATAGGTAGAAAGAAGTCCTAGAATTTATATCTGTTTAAATTTCTCTCGAAAATTGTGCTTTAGAAGCCAAATGGCTTTAAAGAGCGATTGAGACTCTGAGATGTTAAATCAATATCCAAAATATGTAATAATTATAACACTAGGAATACATACCTGAAGTACAAACCATGAATAAATTCTACAAGAACACTGTACAATTCGTTCGCATCCTGCGGTCCATATACTCTAACAATCTGCAATTTGGAGAACACTTGGCATAAGGAAGTTGTAGTTGAATGTATTACCATTTTAACAGGATTGGACAGTTAAAGGGTTTTAATATTTAATAATTAGCATACAATACAGTCTAGTGTATTTTGATAAATTACTTCATACAGGCAAATCATGAACACATCTTGGCCCCAAACTGCCCCATACAGATTTGTGTCTTTGAAAATAACAAATAATTTCACCTAGTGTGAACACAAAATCAATACGAACCTGATTAGTTTTATTTCTTTTAAATTCACTTGGGATAATGCATCTTGGAGCAGGTTCGCCAGCGAATCCACACCTAAATTAGAACATAAATAATAATTTAATTTTAAATAAGAATACACATATACGTTAAACATGCCGCGTTACTGTGTGGACTTACTGGATTATGATGTGTTTTGTGATTTTGATATAGATCTACCTAAATATAGGCCTATTTGATATAGGCCTACCTAAATATATCAAAATTAAGAAGGGTGGATGCTGATGATACTCTGTCGAAGGTATACTTTGTTATAAATATGTGAAATGGTGGCAGGTCTCAGGAAATTATCTTCATCCAGAGGAAATTATTTATTCTAATTTCAGACTCTGTCATATATTTGTTTTGATGCTCCTGGCTTAATGAATATTACTATTATATATATAATATCCAACACATTTAATTGTTATTGCCATTGATGACTAGGATTGAGTCTCTGTTTGTTATATTATAGAATCTGACAGAAAATCTTGAAAAATCACATTTTATACCATACTAATATTTTAGGTTAACTACCGTATATATGTTTGATAATATATATTAGGCCTAATTCGGAGAATCTACTAACCTCACTATGTTCGGTGAAGAAAAAAAAACTAAAAGATGTTCACTTTGGTAGTTTTGTACAGTTAACGGACCATATGACAATTAGAGTGTTCAAATATCAAAACAAATACAACGTATGAGCAGCTATGCCTGCATGAGTCATCATCAGTGAGCAGGTGCTCTAGTGTTGGCAACATAAACACCCTTATATCGCTCACTCGCCACCCTTCTTGCCAAATTTAGTATATTTGTCAGGACCACCCCGTTGTAAATAATAACCATTGTTATAAAATAAATTATTCCTGAACACCCCCTCCTTCGATGGAGACAAGAATTGAGACCACTTTTATAACGCAAACAAATTAACGCGATGGTTTTTGTCAATGCTGTTCGCGGAAGCAGACGAGTCAGAAATGAAGAACCAAAAGTGAACTGAAACCGACCCCAATCAAAATGGCCTGCGACTTACTTCGTATATGCATATCCAATGTCAATTATAATGGCGTTTTTCTCACCGCCAACAGTTAGGCCTTCTAACAGTGGCATGGTGACTTATCCTTCATACGAAATGACTGAGAAATAAGGTAAGAAATTCTGAGCTGATGCTGATGAAGGCCTCAGACCAGTTTAAACTCCAAACTATAGATGGGGTTAGTGCATGCGACCGTTCGCAACTTTTGGCGGCAGGTAGCGCCACTGGCGACGCACGCAGCGAGCAGCAGGCATTAGGTAATGACCTGTGAGTAGTATAAGACAAATAGGCCAGCGGCCAAGGGCCAAAAAAGCCATTATTTAAGAAGTTACCCCTACCCACCGTATAACAAGCTAAATTTGAGATATTTTGTGTAGAATTTCATGAATTTTCCGAATCTGAAGAAAAAAATTGCTGGAAAGGTGGCGAACATTGTCAAAATGGCTTGTTTCCATGGAAACTAGTGATTTTTTTGTATTTTAGCAAAAAATAGGTTTTTATTGTCCCATTTCTACACTTTTATCAGTACTGTAACCAAACTTGAGAATAATACTGATGTATCTAAGGGTTATCATTTCCATTCGAATCAGTGACCTTGCTCAAGGTCAAGGTCACCAAATATGACCTTGAAATGTAAAAATAGCAAAATTCTTGGATGTGACATCCTATTTTCTCTTATAAAAATATGGCAATAGAAGAAAATGGTAACCTAATGCATACAAATAATAACTGACATTAGGGGAAAGAAAAATAACCCATTTTTGGTATCATTGGAATGTCTGTTGCTATGGTAACCAAGCCTCACTTTTCATTCTATGCTAAATTTTGTGTAAATCTAAATACCATACTGCAGTCTATATCTTTTGAACAATTTATTTCAAAGCTACACAATTTATACATGTGAAAGGGATCCAAGAGTACTTTCATAATATATCTTTTAATTGACCTTTGTCAAGGTCAAGGTCACCATTTTCAAGGTCAAACATCAAATTTTGGTTCAAATTTGAGTATTATGTATGTATCTTTGGAACTATTTATCACTGGCGTACACAATTTATGCATGTGATAGGACACTAACATCACATCATATGAATGACCTTTGGTAAGGTCAAGGTCACCTAATCCAAGGTCAAACATAACATTTTTTCTTGATTTTAGATTTAGGTATATGTATCTCTGGAATTATTTATCCCTAGGTTACCCAATATGAGCATCTGATAGGGTTCTGGGAGCACAGGCATTAGATGTCTTGTCAATGACCTATGTCATGGTCAAGGTCAATATTTCAAGGTCAAAGATCAAGTTTTGGTCCAAATTCTTGTATTAGGTAAGTTTCTCTGGAACTATTCTCCCTGGGGTACACAATTAAAATATGCAACAGGGCTCTAACAGCATTTTCATGAGACATGTTGTCAATAACCTTCATCAATGAAGGATAAGGTCACAATTATCAAGGACCAAGGTAAGATTTCTATCTGAATTTTTAATAATAATCCATATAATATACGGCTAGAGCGATTTCTAGGAAAGGAGGTAGAAAAGAAATGGTAGAAAGAAGGTTTTCTTTGTCCGGAATGTTCTCGGAATTTGTTGAATTACAAACTACTTTACTCATCTGTAGATGTCAATCCCCCCTCTCTGGATGTCGTCGTATGTGGTTTGTGAGGGTATCTGAGGTGTAAATGTGATTTTGAAGCCTTTTTTAAATTGCGATCTCTACACTCTATTTATAGCCCGGGAAAGCCCCTGTCAGATACTACGTCATTTCCCACAACCTACGTCCAGGGGGACCTAAATAGATGGGTCATATTTTCAGAAAATGCACAATTGCCAGCAGAAATCGTCTGAAATTTGGGTTATTTGAGAGCATTGGTGAATGTGAATTGTACATTTTATGAAAATCTGGCCCACAAGCTATTACTCTCATTTTGTATCATTACTTGATTACTGAATGAAAGAAGTATGAGGAGAGAGGACATGCAGAGGAGTGGGAGAATGAAGAAGAGGTGGTAGGAATAGGAGAGGGGAGGGAGAGAAAGCGGGGAGGGGGAGCATGAGGAAGAGGGGAGTGGGAAATTAGAGATATGATTGGGAGAGAAAAACAAATATGAAAGTCAGAGAAGAGGGGGAGGGAAAAGAGGGAGATCGAGGGGGAAGTGTGGGGAGAGAGGGTGACCGTCCGGAGGACGGGTATTTTGCTAGTCCCTTATAATCCCTAATAATCATCTAACACACAAGAGCTGTGAATAGAAGATGTATTTAAGCCATGATAGGTGTGCGTATCCACAAAAAGAGGGCCAGTTTTGCCTATGGCATTTGCATGGATAGATTTCAGTAGAGGAATCAGCTTTTCAAATGCATTGAATTTACTTTACTAATTTGATTGGCTGCATGGATCTATTCAATGACAATCAATGACACTCATTTTAATGACATAGTATAGCATAGGGGGATTCTATGAGTAAGGGGTGTCAAGTGAGTAAGTATGACTGCTAGGCAAGTCTTCACCTGTAAGCCTGTTGTGGCTTCAAACCTAGATCTTGGCCGGAGTATAACCAATATTGTGCATAGATATATTACACTAAATTGAGTAACATCTGACACATTCTTTGACGCAAATTTTGCTCATTGACCAATATTACATCCTCTAGATGTTGCTCATTGACCATTGTTATACCCTCTATGCTGCTCCATGACCTCCATCATACCTTCAATGTTGCTCCATGATGATCTCTATACCTTTTATGCTGCTAAATAACGACCATTTTATTCCCTATAATGCTCCATGGCCCCCCTCATACCCTCTATAGGGCTCCATGGCACCCATTATACCCTCTGTGCTGCTCCATGACCACCATTATGCCCTCTCTATGTTACTCCATAACACCCATTATACCCTCTATGTTATTCCATGACCACCATTATATCCTCTATATAGTGCTCCATGGCCCCCATCACATCCTCTAGAGGGCTCCATGCCCCAAATTATACCCTCCATGTTACCACATGACCCCCCATTCATAACCCCTATGCTGCTCCATGACCCCCATTATACCTTCTATGTTATTCCATGACCCCTATTATACCTTTTATATTGCTCCATGACCCCTATCATACCCTCTACGATGCTCCATGACCCCATTATACCCTCTATAATGCTCCATGGCCCCCATTATACCATCTAAGTTACTCTATGACCCCAATGACACCCTCTATGCTGCTCCATGACCACAACTATACCCTCTATGCTGCTCCATATGACCACCATCATACCCTCTAACTTACTCTATGACCCCAATGACACCCTCTATGCTGCTCCATGACCACCATTAAACTCTCTATGCTGCTCCATGACCCCAATGACACCCTCTATGCTGCTCCATGACCCCAATGACACCCTCTAGGCTGCTCCATGGCCCCCATCATACCCTCTAACTTACTCTATGACCCCAATGACACCCTCTATGCTGCTCCAGGACCACCATTATACCCTCTAGGCTGCTCCATGGATGACCCCAATTATACCCTCTAGGCTGCTCCATGGATGACCCCAATTATACCCTCTATGTTGCTCCATGACCACCATTATACCCTCTAGGCTGCTCCATGACCCCAATTATACCATCTATGCTGCTCCATGACCACCATTATTTGTTGTTGTAACTTTTATTGCCAAACATTAAGAAATGGATGTGAGCGGAACTAAGCTCCCCATAGGTGGGAGGATTTCAAGCCCGACTGGTTGACGTGGTTTTAGTGAGAGAACAATCCAACGCAGAAGCGACGCCCCATGCACTATATAATACCATCTATGCTGCTCCATGACCCCAATTATACCCTCTATGCTGCTCCATGACCCCAATTATACAATCTTTGCTGCTCCATGACCACCATTATACCCTCTATGCTGCTCCATAACCACCATTCACCCTCTATGAAGCTCTATGACCACCATCATACCCTTTATACTCTTCCTAGGCCCCCATTATACACTCTATAATGCTCCATGATGCCTATTGTACTGTCTATAGTCCTCCATGATCCCTATCATTCCCACTATGTTACTGCATGGCCACCATTATACCCGCCATGTTACTCCATAACCTCCATCATACCCTCTATGCTGCTCCATAACCATAACCATACCCTCTATGCTGCTCTATGGCCCCCATCATACCCTCTATGTTATTCCATGACCCCCATAATACCTGTTATATTGCTCCATGACCACCATCATACCCTCTATGTTACTTCATGACCCATATTATACCCTCTATGCTGCTCCATGACCCCCATCATACTGTCTATGTTATTCCATGACCCCCCATAATACCCTTTATATGGCTCCATGATCCCTATCACACCCTCTCTGTTACTCCATGACCAACATTATACCCTCTATGCTGCTCCATGACCCCCATTATACCCTCTACGATGCTCCAGGACCCCCATCATACCCTTTATAGGGTTCCATAGCCCCAATGATACCCTCTATGATGCTCTATAGCCACCATTATATCCTCTATAGTGCTCCATAGCCCCCATCATACACTCTATAGGGCTCCATAGCCCCAATTATATCCTCTATGATGCTCTATGACCACCATTATATCCTCTATATTGCTCCATGGCCACCATATCATACCCTCTATAGGGTTCCATAGCCCCAATAATACCCACTATGATGCTCTATGACCACCACCATACCTTCTGTGCTGCCCTATGACCCCCATTATACCATCTATGCTGCTCCATCACCATCATTATACCCTCCATGACCCCCCCCTGCCATAATTATACATATATATAATTATTCCATATAATAATTACAGAACAAACCATACCCTCTATAGTGCTTCATTACCACCATCATACCCTCTACAGGGCTCCAAGTCACCCATTATGCCCTCTGTGCTGCTCCATGACCACCATTATGCCCTCTCTATGTTACTCCATAACACCCATTATACCCTCTATATATATGTTATTCCATGGCCCCCATGATATCCTCTAGAGGGCTCCATAGCCATTATACCCGCTATAGTGCTCCATGACCCAAATTATACCCTCCATTTTACCACATGACCCCCATTCATAACCCCTATGCTGCTCCACGACCCCCATTATACCTTCTATGTTATTCCATGACCCCTATTATACCTTTTATATTGCTCCATGACCCCTATCATACCCTCTACGATACTCTCTATGTTACTCCTTGACTCCCATTATATCCCCTACGTAGCTCCATGAACCCCCATTATACCCTCTATGTTGCTCCATGACCCCCATTATATCCTCTATGTTGTTCCATGATCATCATTTTACCCTCCATGTTATTCCATGACACCCATTATACCCTCTATGCTGCCCCATGGCCCCCATTACACCTTCTACACTGCTCCATGACCATCATTTTAACCTCCATGTTACTCTTTGACCCCCATTAGAGCCTCTACGCTGCTCCATGGGCCCCATATTACCTTTTACACTGCTCCATGACCATCAGTTTACCATCCATCTTACTTCATGACCCCCTTAATACCCTCTATGCTGACCCCATTATGTTGCTCCATGAGTACTATTAGACCCAGTGTCCACTAAGGAGATGCCACTGGCGGCCTCATGGGAAGTGCTATAGTACCACATGAATAACAGGTTTCAGGTTTGACCTTGGAAATGGTTACCTTGACCTTGACTGAGGTTATTGACAGGGTATTTAACGAGAGGCCTTTTAGACCCCTGTCATATGATTAGATTGTGTAATCTAGAGACAAACAGTTCTGGAGATACTTACTTAATACCACAATTTGGACCCAAATTTCATGTTTGACCTTGAAAATTATGACCTTGACCTTGACCAAGGTCATTGACAAATCTAATGGAAGGCCTCTCAGAGCCCTATCACATGATTAAATTATGCACCCTACAGATAAATAGTTCCAGAGATAAGTACCAAAAACTTCAATTAGTACCAAAATTTATGTTTGACCTTGAAAATCGTGACCTTAACCTTGACATATGACATTGACAAGATGTCTCATGGAAGGGCACTTAGAGCCCTATTACATGCTTTAAGTATGCAGCCTGGAAATAAATTGTTACAGAGATACACATATCTATTACTGAAACTTAAACCAAAATTTGATGTTTGACCTTGGATATGGTGACCTTGACCTTGACCAAGGTCATTGACAAGATGTCCGATGGAAGTGTTGCTAGTGTTCTATCACATGCATAAATTGTATACACAAGAGATAAATAGTTCCAAAGATACATACATAATACTCAAATTTGAACCAAAATTTGATGTTTGACCTTGAAAATGGTGACCTTGACCTTGACAAAGGTCAATTAAAAGATATATTATGAAAGTACTCTCAGATCCCTTTCACATGTATAAATTGTGTAGCTTTGAAATAAATTGTTCAAAAGATATAGACTGCAGTATGGTATTTTGATTTACACAAAATTTAGCATAGAATGAAAAGTGAGGCTTGATTACCATGGCAACAGACATTCCAATGATACCAAAAATGGGTTATTTTTCTTTCCCCTAATGTCAGTTATTATTTGTATGCATTAGGTTACCATTTTCTTCTATTGTCATATTTTCATAAGAGAAAATAGGATGTCACATCCCAGAATTTTGCTATTTTTACATTTCAAGGTCATATTTGGTGACCTTGACCTTGAGCAAGGTCATTGATTTGAATGGAAATGATAACCCTTAGATACAACATTGTTATTCCCAAGTTTGGTCACAATACTGATAAAAGTGTAGAAATGGGACACTAAAAACCTATTTTTTGCTAAAATACAAAAAAATCACAAGTTTCCATGGAAACAGGCCATTTTGATAATGTTCGCCACCTTTTGGGCAATTTTTTTCCTCAGATTCAGAAAATTCATGAAATTCTACACAAAATATCTCAAATTTAGCTTGTTATACGGTGGGTAGGGGTTCCCTCCCAAATTTAGCCTCTGGCCGCTGTACTAAAAGGCCTGTGAGTAGTATAAGACAAAGGCCCTCTCGAGGTATGGGAATTTTTTAGAAGGGCTTCTGCATAATTATAAATTCTGCTGAACATCTCGTAGTGAAAGGCCGACCAAATTGAATGAAAATGATCGGCTTTTAAATTAAAGCAATAGACCCCCGATAAACTTGTTGGACCAGGTAGGACTACATTTAACGGTGTTTTACCAGAAAATGTATAATTGGCAGTGTTACACATCAAGTAAATTCTGCTGAATTTTGCTGATTTTTAAGATTTGAGATTTTTTTTTAATTCAGGAAAGACATTACGGTACATTAGGCTACATTTAGGATTCTGTTCTCAGTGAATCCTCTGGTCATTTAACAATATTCATAATACGTACCGGTATATAAATACACAGGATTTCTATAGAATTAGAATAGGCTAAGAAGTGATACAAAAATGAGTGAGATGGAAAAAAGCTCCAATCACAATTTATGGGATTTTCTTGTTTTTTTAAAGGTTTTATTCAATTTCTATCCTGCCGTCTTGGCTTGTAGGCTACACTTCTAACATCATGACTAAATCGTGTCCCTTATCATTTCATATTTTTTTTTGTATTTTCTTTCATTTTTCTTACACTTGTTATGTAATGACTAAACAGATATAAGGTACGCACAAAACATTAGGCCTACCCTCAACACATGACACATGATGACAGGGCAACATAACAAAGTGACACAAAGATAAGTGGTTGACTGTTACCGGCCAGAACAGAAGTCTTTGATGTAGGCCTAGCTACGATCATAGCCCTTCACTATCACTATCAGGGCTATGGAAAAGAAGCGCTTGAAACGGGGAAGGTGGAATTGCTGTAGTTTGTGTAGACTTGCAGAAGTTTATAACCCCTCACTATGATAATAAAATCAATGTTCAATGTCTTATCTCCCTACTTGTTACCTTTCAATGCTTGATGTGAAGAATTAATCTTAGATTAAAAAAGTAAATGGTTTACTTACGTATTTTAATCTTGATTCTGTGAGGATGACGATAGTCAGAGGCAGAACAGATGAGATAGGCGGCGTAGCCAGCGACCTTCAGTTTTTTGTAGATGGGAGTCCGGGAACCGAGTGACTGAGGCAGAAGGATGACGATTGAAAAGGTGAAATGCAATTCACTAAAGTTAAAAAAGTTTGAATCAAGTCTTTGAGTCAGAGGACAGAGCCCAGGGTGGTAGAGGGTGGGCAGTTGTTCTGCCTCTGACTATCGTCATCCTCACAGAATCAAGATTAAAATACGTAAGTAAACCATTTACTTTTTTAATCTAAGATTCTAGTTCGTCTGCCTCTCGTCAGAGGGCAGAACAGATGAGATGTTTAAAGTGCCTCAGTCACTAGGTTCCCGGCGACGAAAAAGGGCCTAATGCTTGTTTGCAAAGGCCTGTAGAAGCTGATTGGCCCCTCTATCACGAATTACGGGTTTGTGGTAGAAGGTTCTAAAGGTGGATTCAGAAGTCCACGCAGCTCTCTCCATAATGTCCTTAATGGGGAGATTCAAAGCCATCAGCTTGGATGTTGAGGCCCCTCTAGTGCTGTGGGCCGAGAACATGCTGGTGTCAACCCCGCTAATAATCAAAGCTTGGCGGATGTAACGTGCAACAGTCTGAGAACCAATAGGGGCATATGGGGCTCTGAAGCTTAGAAGGAGCCCTCCTACTGGGTTGCCTTTATCATCCTTTTTCCTTAATTCCTCAGTACGAGCTAGGTAGTCCCTGAGGCAATTGGCTACGCAAATGCGTTTATCCTTGTGAAAGAAGTCAAGCTTTAGCATCCCAAGAGATTTCCCAACTCGAGAATGCTTTAGCAGTTTGGAGTAGAGGAGGTTGAAACCGTCCGGAGATGAATGGACGTCTTCAACTTGCAGGTTTGTGAGGGTCTGCACCCGTTGGCAAGAAATCAATGACAAGAGAATTGTTAACTTTAACGTAAGTGACTTAAGTGTGAGTCCGGAATGCGGAAAATGCTCACAATAGGTGTCCAGAACAAGGTCGGGATCCCACGTTTGGCAGTAGCGTGACTTAGAAGGCCGCTTGTTATGCATGCCCGTCAAAACTCTGATGGTGATTTTGTGTGCTCCAAACGTTTTCCCATCTATGTCATCCATGATGGCTGATAGGGCCGACCGGGCGACGTTAACAGAACTCCACGCAGCCCCTTTATCAAATAATTCAACAAGAAATTCCAGACCGAGAACTAGGTCTGTGGTTAAAAAGGGTTTGTTTCTCATGAAACAAAAAACTTTCCACTTCGTGTGGTACGTTTTGTATGCGGCTCTGGTTTTCGGCCTCCATGAACTGAGGTAAATCATCCTCACACGTCTAGGTAAGTCTAAGGTATTAATCTTGTCTGTCAGAAGCGTGCCACGATCAAGGGGCACGATGGCATATTTCCCCCGTTGGTTGGAACTTGGGTTAACAGGGTTTGTTCCTCCTGGAACCAGAGGAGCTTCGCTGCATTCCGCACGAGCAAACTGTACCATGCCTGCCCGGGCCACTTTGGAGCGACTAGGATGGTGTGGGTTCGGTCCTCCCTGATTTTCCTTAGACACCTGGCCACCAGACTGAAAGGAGGGAAAAGATAAGGTAAAGTGAATGTTCTCCAATTAACCCCTTCGAGCCCGTGGGCAACAATTGTTGCTGGAGCCATGTGGCCAATTGTTGTCCATTTGGGCAACTATGGCACATTTTGGATATCTATGGAAATTTTGTGTTATAACGCAACATAGTGTATGTGGTATCATCTAAAAGCATACAACATGACAATTAACATTCTAGTATTTATATCCATGGTAACAGATAAGGAATAGAATGGTAACCATGGAAACAAGGTAACAATTTAGGGCTTATTTTTGTCAGTTTTCTTCTTTGTATTCAGGAAATCTGACTAATTCTTCCTTACAAAACCACTAGATTTCAAGTACTTGGATACCTTAATATTTTTCAATAAAAAACTCTGTTTAACTCCAATAATTGTTTCCATGGTAACCGATTTTTAATCAATTACATCATTTTTGGACTGGAATGAATCATAAGATTTTCTGCTGAACCATTCACCCTCATATGATTATACTTTCAATTCTCGCCCAACAGACCGAAATTAGTAGTATGAATCATTTTTTTTCCTGTATCCTAGAGGGGTAACCATGGCAACAGGTTAGGGTATATAACATTTATTGAGGATCCTAGCAAAAAAATGATTTTTTAAAAATGATCTGATATAGTCATGTGTGGTATCAGGTAAAAGCTGAAAATGAGGAGAACTCAGAAATATAAATTGTTTTGAAATTGGGTCAGAATTGTTACCATGGCAACCAAAAATCTAAAATAACTTCAATTTCACTAATTTCAGTAGTCATGCTTTTCCATTTGGTTACTATGGTAACAACCTCATGAAATCGTGTAAGACTCATCTAATTTAACTGTTGAATCATTTAGACTGACTTCCGCATAAGAAAAAAGTAAGGATCAAATTTAAATATTCAAATTCTAATATTCAATACAGGGGTATCTGTTCCCACATTTCTGCATATTGGTATTTAATAAATCCAATAGAGGTGCTCAGAGCTAGCTAGGAGCATATGGCGTTTCCAAGGTAACATGTATGGAACACCTGTAGTGTTTGGTATCAAAATGTTCCAAATGACAAGACCAATCTTGATCAATACCTATTTAGATGATTTATCAAATATTAATCTTCATTTTTGTTTGAAAACAAAAAAATAAACTAAATTTTGAAAAACACAGTGTGTTGCCATGGTAACCAACAATTCATACATCACTGTTTCAAAATTGGAACCTCCAGCCAAAATGCTTTAAGATGATATATAGCTTTTATGTCTAAAATCAGTGTCAAATTGTTGTTTTGATTAAGATTAAGGCATAGGAATGATTAAAAATTAACTCAAAATTTCCTGGGGAGGCTGGGCTTGAAAGAGTTAATGGAGAAAGCATCCACATAGCTGGCCCCGGGATCCGGGAACCAGCTCACATATTGATCTACCTGATAATTCGCCCTAGAGGCAAATAAATCTACATCTGGGGAGCCAAATTTCTTACAGATCCTTTTGAACAAGCGCGGGTTTAGCATCCACTCCTTGTTGTCTGAGAAATGCCTACTTTCGAAATCTGCATCAACATTCAAAACACCCGGGATGTATGATGCTGTGAGCCAATTGTTGTTGGCTTCAGCCCATTCCCAGATGTCTTTGGCGACATTATCACAGGACACTGACTTGGTGCCTCCCATTTTGTTGATGTAGGCCACAGTGGTTGTGTTATCCGATCTGATGAGGAAAGAAGTGTTGGTTGTGAATTTGTAAAAGGTCAACAATCCTAAGAAGGCTGCTTTAAGCTCTAACACATTGATGTGGTGGTCTTTCTCATCCTCCAACCATCTTTGGCCAGAGCGACCAAGAGGGCACACCACACCCCAACCGTCTCCTGAGGCGTCGGTGAGAATTTCCACCTCTGGTGAAATGGGCCTGATCATGCGCACTCCGTGTTCTACATGGTCAAGCCACCACAAAAGCTCCTGTTTGGCTACTTTCGACAGTCTCATATGTTGTGAAAAGTCACCCCCATTCCTAATGAGGGCCCAAATTTTGTTCCTCTCCACAGATTTATAATGTGCCAGGCCGTAGTCTATTCCTTTGGACAGATCTACCAACGTGCCTGTGATCGTGGCAATTTGGGAGATGGGGAACCAATTCGGTGCAAATAACACATCCTCAATTTTGTTCACAATCCTGGAGATCTTCTCCTGAGTTGGATAGACTGTCATAGATGAAGTATTGATGATGTAGCCCAGGAAAGTCATTTCTGTAGTTGGTTGAAAACACGACTTTTGGAAGTTAATGGTAAAACCTAATTCCTGGAAGGTTTTAGACAGAGAGAGTGCAGATTCCTTGCACTCCTCCTCAGAGTGTGCCCAGATGAACGAATCATCTATATAACAAAAGGCATGTCGTCCTTGAACTCTGAGAGCATGAAACACAGGTTTAAGAATTTTAGTGAAGATCCTGGGGGCGGGGCTCAGCCCGAATGGGATACAATTAAATTGAAAAAATTTTCCATCCCATTGGAAACACACAAAACGCCTAAAATCTCTATGCAACGGCACCGCATAGTAGGCGTCTTTTAAATCGATAGAGGCCATAAACGACCCCTTGGTAACCATATTCACAGCCACTTCCAGATGATCCATTTTGAAGTGCTCAAGCTTAATGTAGGTGTTCACCACCGTTAAGTCAATGATTAACCTGATTTTCCCATTTGGTTTCGGCCTTGAGAAAATATTTGACACAAACAACCCTGGGTGGTAAGAAATTTGGCTCACAACACTTGAAGAAATTAGCTTATTAACTTCAACATTGAGGAGGTCTTTAGCTACTCCACAAAACCGGTATTGAGAAGGAACTGTGTTTTGAACAGGAACTTCGAGGAAATCTAGCTTTACACCTTTCACACATTCTAAAATGAACCGATCTTCGGTAAGGGATTTCCACTTATTAAAACACTTTTTAATAGAACCAGGCTTTGTACAAGATCCTACCTCTACTGCTTCTTGTTGCTGTTGTTGTTGTTGTTCCCGTTGTTGTTGTAGTTCTGCTTGTTTTGGTTCCGGTCGTAGCCTTTGTACTGGCCGGAGTTGTTCTTCCCCTTGTAGTTGCTGTTGTTGTTGTTGTTGTTGCGGTTGTTGCTGTTGTTCCTGCCCCTGCCTCGGCCGCGGCGGTTGGAACCCCGCCTGTTCCCCCCACGGCCCCTGGCATTTTTTGAGTTCCCTTGTTGGTTGAACTTCGAAGAAAGTTTGTTGGTCACTTCCACTTTCTTTATCCCTTCCTCGACATCCACACCCAGCAGATTGGTGGGAGTAGGAGGGAAACGTGCCGTATCTGAGGCTAGGACTTTGAACCTCTCGGGTAGGAAGGCCGCAATATTGATGCGTCTGGACTTCAACAATTCCTCCGTATTGTGATAAGACGCTAAGAACATGGCGTCTTTAAGCATATCCATTGGATCAAACACCTTCTGGGGTTTAAGCGAATCCAGAATGACTTGGGGAGAAAGCACCTCACCTGTGGTAGCTATTTTGGCTGCTAACTTCTCCAGGCGACGTACCTCGTCGAGTTGTCTCAGGTATTCCACACTGAGGGCATTTGCTGCCGCAGCCATCCCCGTGATCATCTTCATGAAGGTTTCTTGGTGTTTGATTCTGATATTATCATTCTTTTTGGCATCATGATTAAGCAAATCCCAAATAGTATCGGGGACCGCAGGGACTTGTAGGCCCGGAGTGTTCTCCGGCCTCCCAAACCTAGTCTTGACCTCCTTAATCTTCTCCTGAGAGACCTCCAGACCCAACACAAAATTTGTAAAATCAGCAACGTCTTTTTCCAGCGCGGGGGCAATAGAAGTGTCTAACTTTGCCTGTTTCAGAAATTCAGCGAAGGGGTTAGGAGTAACAGGGTCGGTTTCGACAGGTTCCGTATCAGGTTCAAGAGGCACGTCATTTTCTTCTTCCGTTCGGAGAAAATCAGCCACAGCTTTAGGAAGCTTAGGAACATGAGTGTTCTTACCCGTGCCTTTTCCTTTTGAACCTTCGATGACTTCAAATTCAACTCCCTCATCCCCGAGAGAGGCGTCATCGCCTGACCCCCGCCCGTAGTAAGCCTCATGGCTTCTCTTAGCGTGGGGCCGGATGTTGTTATCCTTGTCCGCCATATTGGTTGAAGCATTATGGGATGTGCTTGCACGCACTTCCGGCAAGGCATGTGTCCTACTTCTAGACTTGGGTCGACTGGGCGACCTAGATCTGGGTCGTCTGGGTGACCTAGATCTGGACCTCTCGCGACGCGAGGGTCTATGTCTATGGCGTCTATGGTAACGGGACTTAGACTTAGAATGGTGCCTGGAACGTTCTCTCCCATAACGTTCTGAGGAAGAATCCTCAGAAATTGACCGTCTCCTGCTTCTGTGGCGAGATCTGGCCCAAGGTTCCTGAGAGTCTTCACGACTAGTGCCAAAGGGGTCCCTGAACAGTCCGGTGGCGGGTCTTTCAGAATACCTATCTACGGATGGGTATCTATGCTCAGATGGGGACCTCCTATTGAACCTCGGGTCTTTGGCTAGCTTGTCAAGAACCAAATCCCCAATCTCGGAAACAATTTTGTCTTTGAGCTCGGGCGGAACAGCCTCTTCCTTTTTGGGCGGCACTTCCACTTTGCCGGGCTGTTTCCCGCCAAGCTGCAGCATGGCCGCTGCAGCCACGTTTACGTCTGGCTCAGGTTCGGAATGGATTTCTCCGGAAGATGAACCATGGGGAGAATTATGTACTAGATTTGTGGTCGACATGTCGACGAAAGCTGAAAAATAAAAGAAAGTGCATTACAATCACCATCATTTGACTAGTACGTGGAAACCTAAGCGGTGCGTGTTCGAGACCACGAGGCGCTCCGATGGAGCCCTGCTAGACCGCTCCTCAACCATGAGGAAGGTTTCAAAGAGAAACTGCGATGCAGTCTTACAAATGAGGGAAAATGTCACTTTAGGGAATGTATACAAAGCAATATACAACAATGGGTAAATACCTTTCTTGATCGAGGAAAAAATCCAAGGTAATCCAAAGAAAGGCGACGTGAGAAAATCTCACGTGCGGTCGCTTCGGCGTACGTCTCGAAAACTGAAGGTCGCTGGCTACGCCGCCTATCTCATCTGTTCTGCCCTCTGACGAGAGGCAGACGAACTAGAATCAACTGTGGGCAGAGTTTTCACCTGCTCTACACAAAAAAAACGGCGAGTGAGACATTTTGTTTCCACTGTATGAAATGGCAAAAAACAACAACTGCCTGAGAGAGGTTGCAACGGGCCCATGCATACGTTTTGCCCTAACATTGTAACCGAGTCCTAAAACGTGACGTTTTTTAGACGTACTTGCACCGTTTTTTTGCTCATTTACATACTTTGGGGCATGCGCAATGAGACATCAACAAGTCGGAGTGCCATGTTCCAATATCGAAAACATTCTGGCACAGATATGCAGATAATAAACCTAGCAGTTCTCTGTGTATTTTGCACATCCTCTCCCAAGAATGTACCGTAAGCATTGCAAAAAGTTATAGATTAAGGACATATAGTTTAATAGGAATCGGTTGGGTAGTTTGTCTGGACAAACTAGAGAACTTTCTACTACCCCGATTCTAGCACGTCCAATTGACAACCTAGTATACACTGCTAATATACTCGGTTGTCTGAGATGGCTAATGTAGGCCTAACCTTTGACCTGGTTGATCCATTTCCGATCCCGGTTAACAAATTTTGCGCTCTCAATTTAGGCCTATGTTAATTCATAATTCATTGGTCCTATAGCCTACCTACTCACTTAAAATATTGATAGGCCTATACTTTATATTACATTCGCTAAAACTTTGGGAGGTGAAAACAGCCGGAAAACTGTATTTTTGTGTCATTTTTCACTTTGTGTATATAAAACGTCATTGAGCGATACAACAATCATGTGGTACGCTAGTGATCATTGGAATTAAATTCAATGAGTTTTTGATACAGTGCAAACATGTGAAAGGCCCATATGGAAAATATGTGAAGCTGCTAGCATTTTGTTCTCTGCATTGAACACTAGTTGTCCTAACTAAATATGATTGCCGATGGTACATACTGCATCATTCCCCATCCCCCTAGTGATACCTAATGGCCTTAATAGGAAGACGGCGGGTGTCAGTTACTGGCGACTTGACCTCATTGGTACCTCAAATACGTCTTGAAATAAGCATCATTTCTTGCCTTATTGGAATGGTATTTGTGAGATTTTTGGATTATTTAACAATTAAGTTGACCCTTCTGCTCATTCCTGTTTAGTTTTAACATGATCCCTTTGTTCATAAATAAGTTTGGAAGGGATATCCATGGCAAGGTCTACATAGACTAACAGTGAGAAACTGGACGTTGGGCATCCTGCTACCCACAACCGCAGTATGTTATTCTGCTCACAGGTGGCAGGTCGGCTATGGAATCGGTGTATAATATAAAGGGCTTTTTGTATAGTTTTGGTATCATTGAGCGATACATTTTTATTCATGCATAACTTATTTGCATGTAAATATTGATAAGTCACAATATTTACACATATAGCCTATGTCGATATCTGTTGTTTTAGATATATTTTTGTACATAGTTCCCATCATGTATGAAGCTTCTGGGTATTTAATAGGAAAAAAATC
The DNA here is from genome assembly GCA_942159475.1 of Sthenelais limicola. NCBI lineage: Eukaryota > Metazoa > Annelida > Polychaeta > Phyllodocida > Sigalionidae > Sthenelais > Sthenelais limicola. Next base: position 35,041,783 of record OW804098.1, read on the forward strand.
ATCAAGCAATACAGTTATTGAGCGATACATATGGTATGATATGTATCCAGTTAATTCATGAGAAAAACAAAATTCACAAGGCTGTATGTATACATTTTGCCAAAGTGTCAAGTTACATCAATTCTGGTCATAATTATTGCAAATTCACTATAATAGTCATAGAATTTCTGCTTAATGTTAACTATAGGCCTACATATTGTTACATCATGTTACGCAATAATGGTTCTAGAAGGTATGAAATCAGCAAAAACGTCATTGAGCGATACCACTTCTTTGTTTCATTATACCCCAGGTATGTCATGTATATTTCATTCAGGTTATAACATTTTGTCCCTTTGAAAGCAGATTACACCAGTATTCAAATATTAAAACCGCATCTAAATTCAGTATTTGCTACTCCAGATGTTAATACTGAGGTCTCCTTTCCACCTCATACTATTTCATTATACAATCCCACCTGTGATGAATAGGATGAATTTGAAAATCAAAATAGAAATGAAAACAATTGTACTGCCACATCATCTACACCTTTATCTCTGAATAAAAGTAAAAGTGATTAAAATCGACTCTTTGCATCCTTATACCTTCTAGTTTTAAGGAACTACTCGAAAGAATGCAGCCACCATCCCAAGTACAAGGGGCGGTCAATCTATCGAAAAGACCGTTGTCCGATAATGAACTACATATCCTAACACTAAATAAAAACTTCTGTCCCACTCCGGGCGAACCTGAATTAGGGGAATATAGATCATTCCAAGACAACCTCCATCGTACATGTAGAAGGGAACAATTTTTCCATAAGGGCCCCCACTCCTCTGGAACAATACCCACTCACACTGGGTCCACACCCCATTTTTCTGTACCAAATTCTAATACCAATATGATCCCCACCTACGCGGGAGCATCTCAGCTTAGAAAAACGATGGAACGAAAATAGCCTTTTTAAGTAATCATCCATGTGGAATCCTCCACCTGGCCCAATCTCTTTAGAATCCTTTCTGATAATGAATGAGATCGAACTCAATAAAACAATTCCAAAAGCCCCCAAGAAACAAAACCTTAACCCCAAAGGGATGCAATTACATCATTAGCTTCTGATAAACAGGCAGACAACGGTGGGGCAATGGTAGTTTGGGACCGGTTAGACGCGATTTGATCAGATTCTGGAAGGTTTTTTCTTGCCTATAGACCAGGTTTGTGTGGACGGAAGTCCCTGAATTAGTATGGTCTATAGAAGGGCAGGGTTAAATCTCCATAGAGGGTGGCGCCACCTATAGTACTTGGCGACGTCAACTGGGTAAACTTCCGGTTCAATGTATAAGCACTCAATACCTATTTCACAAGGCATTTTTGATTGAAATAAATAATTGTACAGGTTGGTAAACCTTCTATTTTGGTATTTATAAGTTGATCTGATCAAATCGCGTCTAAAAGCACTATTAGGCCTACCCTCGGTTTGGTGGTGTTCCCAAAATCAAATCATACATCAAGGATACTTCCCATTTCATTAAGATAATAGGTGATATACAGATGTCTGATTTGAATACCATCCTAGCAACTATGGATGTCACATCTCTATACACTAACATCCCCAACCATAAAGCAGTGGGCGACTTTCTTGAAAGATTCAGACCGAGCACCCAGATAAGTCACTTCGATATCCAGAAGTTTAGGCGCCAGAATCAGTCAGAATATTTGTTTCCTGTGATAAATTAGTTGCTTGTAAGTAATAGTTAACCTTACAAATTGTTGAATGACAGCATTGATATGTGCCCATGGTCCCACTGCTACTAAAAGCCGGGAGCCCGGCCGTTGTGTTGCTGCTCAGAAAGAAGGGTTGTCAAGTGTTTTGTCTGGCCTTGTCTGCCGCCGATCTTTGGCAGAGCCATAAAGACGACGCAGACAATTAGATTATATATTTTGTTACCTTTTTTAATGTGATAATCCTAGATTCTTTACGTTTGTTTTTGATGCCATTGGTGAGCATGACTGTGTTTGGGTTGGCAGAAGTGAACCCAGAACGAGAGCATCACGCACGCGCAGAGGAGACAAGTCCCTGTGGAGATCCTTATGTACGCTTACCGATGGACGTAATGGTGGGCGGTTCGAATCATTTAACGGATCGTTGGTCGTAATTTTCCAAGTTTTTAACACCGACCTGTTCAGTAATTCTGACTGGCTTGATCGGTATAGGTAGTCAAAAGATATTTGTTCTGGCGGGCGGTGGTGGACGAACCGGGGGAAAAAACGGAAGAAAAGTGGAATATAGGCGGTCCAGGTCTATGTGGCGTTGGAAGTTGTGTATGGGGCTCCTTTCGTAATGTTTTAGAAGAAGCTGTGCTTTTGCATACAAAAGGCGGAATTGGCGGAATTGGTCAAGAACACAAGTATCTTAGAGTTATTAGATCTAGTCCTCTCGAGGAACAATTTCAGATTTAATAATAAAAACTACCTTCAGGTAGGAGGCACTGCTATGGGGACGAGAGTGGCCCCCAATTACACAAATATCTTCATGGACTGGTTTGAGACCAAGTACATCTATACCTACCACAAACAACCCTTGTTATATGGTAGATACATAGGCGATATTTTTTTGATTTGGCAGGGGACGGAATTTGTGGATAATTTGTTGATCCCACATATGCAAATGTATATATGACAGGAATCCCCAATGCAACACCAATGCAGCGAAATGATTTACTTGCTTGTAAGTGTTAAAGCCACTGACTTACAGGGCAAATAATGCTAAAAATAGGATGTGGGCCCATATATATGATATAGGTATATATAGGTACTCAGGCATTACTACTTTTTCATCCTAAGTTAGCCAATGTACCAAATGCCTAGAGCTGCCGATTGTACATGTTCCCACGACCTTTGGTTCTGAGTTGATTAATACAATATATTCGGTTATACTGAACTGTATATAGAGGATAATTTTTGTCTCACATTTGGGTAATTTGGCAGGAGTAAATTATATACATTCTATGGCGGCTTTGCGAGCCATTGCTTCTATCTAGAGAGTGACGGTATGCCTCCCTCTCTTTTCAAAGTCTTTGTGTTTGTTTACATAATGGGACAAGTCGTCATATAATATGCAGTTGGAAGCTCTACACACATTTAGTAATCTCTGCTAAATTAGGCTGAACCATGATTAATACCAGGTATATCTAAGTGTATTTGGCATTGCTTTGATTACAAATTTGCTTGGTTGAGTTTGAACCGTATTTTGAACCTTATTTTTGTCTAAAATCTGGGATATTTGCAAAATTTGGTTAAGGCGAATTGTAGATTTTCAGGCGACTTCACTCAAATATACACTTGGCTGCACTCGCATCGATTTCTATATACTGTAAACGTATTTATTTTCGTGCGGATACATTTTCCGTGCACTTTTCGCGCTGATTTAATCACTCTAATAATGATTATACCTTTCGCGCATGATTCATTTTCATGCCACAAAGGGTGGTGCGCTAAAATAGCAGAAATACATACCACACAAACATTAAAAGGTGTACGGTAAATACTAGAAAGGTTCAGCAAGACTAACCTATATATACGTAAACCTAAACGTATCCGTATCTTCTAAACATGTATAAACATACTTGAAAAGGAAGAACGAGGTTTAGCAAAACATGGTGGGATAAACGTAACAAAACATATCAAGCAAAATGTTTCATCTCACGATTTATTTTTTATACATATGAATGCGACGTAGTTCACAAAAATGATACGGACACGGTTACGTAATTGAGATAGGTTTGCTTGCGGTACCTCCCTACTAACAATATAGACAAATGCTAGGTCATGGAATATATGGAGCGTGCATGAACCAAACATAACCTATTTTAATTTCCTAACTCAAGGTATGAAGAAGGAAGTAATTTTCTCATGAGAAAACTCATGTTTTCTGTCAGGTATCAGGCATTTGTGCTAAACACAATTTGGGGAAATGTCTCTTTATCAGATAATTCTAGTTACCTGGATCTTTATGTTGCAACCTGAAGATGCCCACAGCGAGAGGCCATGTAAGTAACCAACTTAAATTTCCAACCAGTCTAGGACCAAAGATGGGAGAGTCCCTTCAAATGGAGCGTAAAGTGCCATTATAATTCTATTAAACCCGCAAAAAGTCATTATAATCCCATTAGAACTCATAGTCATAGTCCAGGAAACCGATTAGATGAGGTGACTACAGGGCCAGGAAAGCCATTAACGCAGTAGGCTTCCACTCACTGAGATACCATTCTTATGTGAGCTAAGAGGCAGTGAGTCTAGACGGGGAGTGATTAATACTTGGTTGTGTATGGATTTGTAATAAGTGTGCCAGTTCAAGTTATATAATGAAGTAAAACGCATGAACAGATTCACACTCTGAATATGCGTTTCTTTCCTGTAACCAAACTGTAACATGAATTGGCCCTTAATAGTAATAAATAAACAGGAGTCATCTTGTTATGATATGAGGCCAAAAGAAATATATATAATGGGATTCATGAGGTGAATTGGGTCGCTATATATAGGCAGAATCGTGTCGAAAGGGAAGTTAATGGATTTGATCTTGCTTTGAGAGACACCCAGTTGTAAAGGAAATGCAAATTATTTTAATCCATAACGATTTCAATCACTTCCGCACTAGATTAAAGAGACATTATGATAAACCTGCATTAATTGAATTGCAAATATTTATGTGTGAGCATAAGGTCACTCAGTCAATAAAGTTTTGAATATTTTGTTGCATATCTTTATTCATGCATATATTTTATTTATCTATGATACTGTCCGTTCACATATTTACCAGTACATTTGGGGGACGACATGCACTATGCAATGTGATAAAGAGTTAATTATATAATGACCGACATTGAGGGGCTGTTGTTGCACTGTTTGGTGCACTACCCGGGCTGTGGAGGGGAGAAAGGCCCAACATGGAGGTTATTAATCTTTTTAGTCTCTGTCGCTATGTAGTCCCTTGACTTTTTGGGGCAGTCACTATTCTTTGGCTTACATTAACGATTTCAACAACAACTTATAGAAACTCTGTCATTGGAAGTCTCTACTAACATATATGAGAAATACCAATACATTGGATGATTTCTGAAATATTCAGAAAATAGCATTGAAGAAGCCAGAACCAAGTGCCTTCATAGTTCCTTTTCAAACAAAACACACTGTGTAGATTTGTGAGTTGCAGATGTGATAACTAGCTGAGTTATAATATAATCATGTAAAATATTTCAGTTTATTAATTTATTTACAAAACGATCTTTATTAGGTCTACTGAAGGCAGCATATTTAACGAGAGTTGACACTGAGCATAATTTCTTTTAAGAACAAAAGAGCGAGTGTCACTGTTCGTTAATCATTTTTTCTTCTTTTCTTCTATTTTATTGATTTGAGGATATTGTTAATCTCAGAAGAAATAATTGCGGGTATGTGATATTTATTCAGGTATTACTACAAAATAGTCCAAGTCTTTCAACCATTTTCGCCTGATTATTTTGGCTGGAAGCATATGAAAGTTTGATGTCCTGGTATTTAAATAAGACATAATAATAAGATATTCCTAGGTAGAGTAAACTCAATAAAACTGTGATATAAAAAAGAAAAGAGAAACTTGCACACCAATAAGTTGATTAGAGGAAAAAGTCCTGTGTTGTTAGTAATACAATGAATAACAAAATTGCTATTTCAGGTTTCAACTGGATATATTATGATGAGATCCAGTTAGTATGTCCTGAAGGGGAAGTGATCGCTATAGCGAACCCTAAATCTATTGCACTTCTGAGTGAGGACACTATTGCCTACCTGGAGCAGTTACTGGGTAACAACACAAGTCCTGTCAGTAGGAGTCTACCGCCTACAGCCATCTTGTCCTGTACCAGATATTCCTGTAGATCAAACATGATAGTCTGTGTTTCAGGTTTGTGATAAAACTGTATTATAGTAAGATTACCTTACTGTGGAGTATGAGGTGTACTATTATAGCATTAATACCCTCGGTTTTAGATGGTCGTAGCGGTCTGTTGCCTGGTGGACAATTCGAGGGGCGTTAGCCCCGAGAATATCCACCAGGCAACAGACCACTTAGACCATCCAGAACCGAGGGTATTAGGGTCAATGCACCATGAGTGGACCGGTTCTGAGCACCAAATATCAGTAGGGGGCACGGTTTCCTTAATTTTCAGCCTATCGGGTAAACCAAGGTACCAAATGGAAGCAAATATCAATCTCTTTAAGGTTACCTATGCCTACACTGAAAATCTTCAATGTGCAATGCAAAGTCTATGGAGAAATGAAACAAGTCAAACATACCATGAGTGGACCGGGGGGCACCTTGAGTGGACCACATGGGCACCCATGAGTGGACCGGAGGATCACCATGGGTGGACCGGGGGGTCACCATGGGTGGACCGGGGAGTCACCATGGGTGGACCGGGGGGGTCACCATGGGTGGACCAGGGATCACCATGGGTGGACCAGGAGGTCATCAGGGGTAGATAAGCAGGCTGTCATAAAGAATTGGTTAAAATGCACAAACTGAATCACGTAGAACCTGATTATAAATGCATCTGGATCAATGCAACCAAGACACGGGTGCTCCAGTATTATTGGCAAGGATTTGCAATGCCAAAACTTCAACCCAATGTCCCATACAGAAAAATGATCGGATCAAAATGATTTTTTCCCTGATTAAGCCTCAATATATGGTCTTTCTATAAGTCACAATAAAAAATAAATAATTCCACACTTATATTTTTGTATGTAATCTCCTTGTTGGCCCACTCATGGTGACTGGGTGGTCCACTCATGGTGACATGGGTGGACCACTCATGGTGACTTGGGTGGACCACTCAAGGTGACGTTGACATGCTATTTTTATTCTCTGATTACAAAAGAAATGTTAATAACATTGTCCTAACTATTATTTTTTCTAAGAAAGATAACATTCTTGATTCAGTACCATGTCGTAGAAAGTCCCAAACACCAGTTGGCAAAATCTTATAAGTAGCGCCCTCATTTGGATAAGGACAATTGAAAAAATGTTCTCACTGAAAGTGACACAACATGGGGTCACTGGAAAGATGAAAAACATTTGAGGGGAAAATATTTCCTGACAACAAACTAACAACCACATGGACGTCGCTAGATGGCAGCAGCAAGTAAATGACATCCAGCATTGATTAAAGAGTTAACTAAAGTGAAATGTGCATGCATATAAGAACAGCAGGCCACAGAAAACGGTCCACTCATGGTAACCATTTCTCGAGTGGTCCACTCATGGTGCATTGACCCTAGTGCTTTTAGACGCGATTCGGTAAGATTCAACTGAGGAATGTTACAACAATAAGATTCATTAACCTCTACACCTTTTATTTCCAACTTTTCCCATGCAATATCGTGCCGCCAAACCACCATTACTTAAAACACTCACTTAAAAGCCCAGGAGAGCTCAGGAGTAATTCGGCCTCCGGCCTCTTTGCTTCTAGGTTTACGAGATCTATTGATGTGGCTGAATTTGGTCTTGCTTTTATTCTATGACATTTTATTTAAACAATTTTTCTCCACATTGTCTCATTCCGGCAACTAGAATTGCGTTCTTTATTAAAGTATCATTTTATCACACATTCTTACTGTCAACCCCTTTTAGGAGGACAAAAGTAAGCATTTGACTAATCATTTCTAGTAGATGGGCTTGAATTAATTCACAATCGATAAATGAACTTTCCGATCGCACTATAAGGGGCATATGCGCCAAAATATTTCACAGGTTGTGAGAGTGGTCATATATGGGTCGGATCTCCAGAAAATGTACAATTGGCAGCTCCACACATTTAGAAAATTCCACTAAATTAGGCTGAAATATGGTTAAGTTTAACCGAAAATTCAGGGACACCAAGTTCAGGTTCAGTGGAATACAATGTATTTGTATATATTCTGTTGAATTTCGCTGTATATGGGTGAGTACAAGACAAATTTTACATTTTCTGGTGATTTACTCATATGTCACAATCTAGGTGTTTATAATTCCTGAACGCCTTCTCACTGTTCTTTCCAGAATTAATATTTTACCATCAGTGCAGGTGCTTCATGAAATTGCACGGCTCATTGCTACTGAATGGAAACTGCTGGGCAGAGATTCTTAAAGGTAGGTAACGGGGACGTAGTTCTGGCTATCTCAGATAGGGAAGCGACTATATAAATACTGGGCGCCAGGTTAGCTATGTGATGTACTATTGTGTAAGTGATATATCATAGGAACCACTCAATAGTTACCCACATTTTTAAAATCGTTTTAAACTATATAGGAGAGCTTGACTACTATGACTGCTACTTGAGCCTGATTTTAAGAGGTTTCATTTTCCAGTGCCTTCTGGTTAGCGGTAAAGGCTGGGTTCCATTGGGACGTTACAACTCCTGTTGCTCCTCTCTTTATTGTGACGTTTCATTGCTATAGCTTGCTCTCCCCCCTAATCTTTGGACAGAATCCAGGCTTTGGCCTTGGGATGGATGAGCTTCTATCCTTCAGCTGAGATATGTTATGTTTTTGTATTCTAGAGCAAAAGAAAGGGGCGTATTTAGATATGGATTACTGTAAACTTGTCGATGAAGAATTTCAAGATCCTCCTGGCCACATCTTAGCCAGATGTGTAACCAGAGTGTCAAACGGACCTCCTCCAGCAGAATCAATGTCTAGTACCACACAGGTTCACCTAACTGTGACCGAGCCAGAGAAGCCAGGAGCCAGTACTGGTATCTACTATGTTAAATTTCTGAAAAAAATTGCATACAGAACTATTGAGATATTGTGATGTAAAGTATTAGCAATTTGAAACTGTTGACAAAAAGTAGTGCTCCCGATGCTGGAACGAAAATAAGTCATTTTCTAACCACATTTTGTGGCTGATGGCCTAATAAGAAACTTGCAAGTTGTTATCATCCAGTCTATCAATTCAAGATCGAAGTAGATAAAATGAGTATATATTTCAGACTATAGTCACTAACAACACTTAACTAATTTGTTATTGCAGGAATGAGAATGTTTACTTTGTTTGGGATTACTGCAGAATCAACAACCACAGGAACTAAAGGTATTTTGACATAGTGTTATATTTCCTTCTAAATATGGAACTATTGAACGGGGCACTTTGTAAGGGCATGCCACGCTGGTGACAGATCTTTTATTATATAACACTTTCTTATTTCTCATATTATTCACTGATTTTCAGTGGTCCCTTGTTAGCTGTTATCTAGACCACTATATCAGCAGTGTCGTTAGACGTCCCATTATATTCTTTTGTTCATAAATTCATTTATGCCCTACTCCTCGTGCATTTAGACATAGTTACATAGGGTGCATCGTCTTATATAATACAATAGCTTTCCAAAGGTTGTTCACCTATGATTTTATCATCATGAGTTCATTATTAAAGTTATTATCACGTATATTATTACACCAGATGAGAGTAATGATGAAGAGATGAAATGGATGAGTATGATGAAAAGTTTACAGACTTTTCTTTTGCCAGAGTGAGCAAAGAATGCTTGCTGTCAGCAACAGTTCAAAATAGAGACATAATAATAATTATGTCATAATAATTAATAGCAATCATTCGGAGTACAAATCTATTTACAATCAACACGTCAGCCAAATCCTGTGACCTAAGATTGTTACAAATGAAATATATGGTCCAGTACAGTATATAACATACAAAACGAAGAGTTTGAACCAGTTATAACTTACAAATACCTTGGAATACATATAGACAATACATTAACATTTAAGAGACAAATCCAGCAA